>OZ007586.1:162523736-163972818 GCA_963931845.1 Maratus michaelseni
CCGGGCGCCGGTGATATATATACATGTATATATATACATGTATATATATACATATATATATACGTACACATATATATACATATAATGTATGTATATACATATGTATTTATATATGTACATATATCACTGGCGCCCGGCTAACCGAAAAGTACCAAATTTTTTATTCAATTAAAATTTAACATTTATTATTAAAATTGTACATCATTGTTCACAATGTTTTATGGTGTTCTTCGTGGTTTTGTAAATTTAAACATAAAATGGCATCTAATGATTGTAAGCAGTGACAAATGGTCATTTACCTATATTCAGAGAACAGTCAAAATCAAAAAACTCATATTGCACACATCTCAAATTTAAAGAACACTTTGAGATGAAAGAAAGAAAAAACACTAACACTGCTGTACGATAAACTCTAGTTATTTGGACCCCCCGGCAACAACAACAACAAAACATTTTAAATCAGATAGGTTTCATTTTGTTGAGTAATGATATAATTCAACAATACTCTGTAAATCATGTAAATTCTTTCATTACAGTAGGACCCCAGACTAATTTAAAACTTTTTTTGCTTGTAGTTGTGGGTCCCATAAACCCCAACTTAATTTAAAATAAAAACAAACATAGTAATTTTTTATGTATTCACAAAAAAATTGCATTATTCCACATAGTATAAAAAATTATTAAAGGGGCAGATTTAATTTATACAGGTAAAGGTCAAAACTTCAGGTTGATGGCCAGATTATTATAAGGCTATTTTGCAATGCTAATACAGAGAATTCTGGAGGGGGGGGGGGACAAGACCATTTCATATTTACTAGCTCAATTAAAAAAAAAAAAAAAAATAATCAAATTTTTTTATTTTGTGTGAATTTTAAGAAACTTTTAATTTAAAATAATTTTTTTTCCCATTTACCAGTACTAACTAAAAGTATTGGTAGGTAATCATAATTAATAAGTTAATTGATAAACATTTAAGACTCACAATCATAATATTAAGGATGCTGCCAATTCTCAATCAACTGGCAAGTTGACAGATACAAATTAATTTATGCTATGAATATATTTGTTTCATATTTTTAATAAGTAATTTGTTAATCCATCAATACATATAATATAAAACAAATTTATTCAAGTTTTGAGATGTAATACATGCATATAATTCAGCAATTTTTGACAGAATAACTTTAGGGCAATTATTTGTGTTTGCAGAATTTTTTATTTTATATTACTATAGGAAAAGGGAAGGGAGAGTTCATGTAATATAGACAAATGTTGATATGGATGAAATATTCTCAAATATATTTAACTAATGAAACATTATAATCACAGCATTATCTTGTTTAATATATGTGGCAAAACATATATGTTTTTGAGGAAAGAGAAAGAAGGAGGGGGGGGGGGAGTGAATGCAATTGCATAAAATTAAAGTACATTTTTCTAGGAATATATTACAGAAACAAATTTCGAATATAGCTACCTTTAATAGAGTTTTAATAATGCTAATAAATTTTAAAAAGAGAGTTTGTTTGAATGTAATTTGTTGAAGTTAAAAGTATGTTTACATTTATAAATCGATCATAAACGCCGGCCAGGGGTGGTGGCGATTTTGAAACAATATATATGTACATATATATATATTTACCGACATAAGTTAATCACTAAAAGCAAAATTATGATTAATGTTAGAGTGAGTGCTTTTAATTCGATCATAATTTAATTGACAATAAAACATGTTAAACACTATCCCTAAAAATTTTTGCCTCTAGATTTCGTGTTTTACCGTTCGCCCATATACTTTAATATTTATATGTAGTAAAGTATATAATGGGAGTTCCTTCATCATATATGAAGCACTCCTGTTATGCATTTACTGAAATTGAAACCACGTTTAAAAAAAAATGTGATAATTCAGAAACGCTATACTATAAAAGGTCATAAGTAAATCATGTTTACATAAGTTTTTGTAATAATAATTTAAAAGTTACAGTTAAATGAGTTTATGTAATAATAACTTAAAAAAAAAAACTTCTAATCATATTTTTCCTTATGTGCAATTTACACTAAAGCATAAGATAAATTTTATTATTTTCTGAATAAGGAGTAAATCTTGTCAAGAGAAACACATTATTTAGTTATCATAGATTAAAAGATTTAACTAATAACAATATACTAGTAACAAACATACCTTATTTCCTGTAAATATTGAACACATACTTTACACTTGACATGGCGATCCGAATGACAGCTTCAGCGACATTTTGTTTTGTAAAGCAAGAGCAACAGGCAACGCTACGACAGTTGGTTGCGCATGCGCGAAAATCAGATGCGTGACGGTTGATTTGAGAATATTGGGTGCCTGAAGCTTATCTCCAAAACGTAGTATTGCAAACATTCTTGCACCCATGCTATATGGTGAGGATAACTCACCTTTGCAGAAAAATGGAATGAAAATGAAAAATGAACGTTTTCGGAACCTTGCTTGCTATCTGGGTTCTTTTTCTGCTGGACAGTAAATGTAACAAATTCATTCTGTTATCATTCGGTGTTATTCTGAAAGTAAAAATGCTGCTGTCTTTAAGTCTGAATTCTGATTTTTTGTAAAATTCTAAATTATCATTCGAAGTCACAGTCTACTTATTAAAAAATGTGAAAAGGATCAAATTCTCAAGTTTTTATCAGTGTGAAATTAGGCCTCAATTCTTTAAATTTAATACACATCGTTATTTATAAAAAATGCTTCTGGTTTGCGCAGAACAGAATTTCTTCTGTTCTGAATGGGACGTGATTGGACTTAAAATTTACGTGCTGATCAAGTAAAATCATTTATAAATTTTTCTGATTATTCAGTGATTCATAAGCTCTACAAAGAATCTGCAATCTGATTCTACATAATTGAAATGATTATTCGTCATTAACCCAGATAGCAAGCAAGGTTCCGAAAACGTTCATTTTTCATTTTCATTCCATTTTTCTGCAAAGGTGAGTTATCCTCACCATATAGCATGGGTGCAAGAATGTTTGCAATACTACGTTTTGGAGATAAGCTTCAGGCACCCAATATTCTCAAATCAACCGTCACGCATCTGATTTTCGCGCATGCGCAACCAACTGTCGTAGCGTTGCCTGTTGCTCTTGCTTTACAAAACAAAATGTCGCTGAAGCTGTCATTCGGATCGCCATGTCAAGTGTAAAGTATGTGTTCAATATTTACAGGAAATAAGGTATGTTTGTTACTAGTATATTGTTATTAGTTAAATCTTTTAATCTATGATAACTAAATAATGTGTTTCTCTTGACAAGATTTACTCCTTATTCAGAAAATAATAAAATTTATCTTATGCTTTAGTGTAAATTGCACATAAGGAAAAATATGATTAGAAGTTTTTTTTTTTAAGTTATTATTACATAAACTCATTTAACTGTAACTTTTAAATTATTATTACAAAAACTTATGTAAACATGATTTACTTATGACCTTTTATAGTATAGCGTTTCTGAATTATCACATTTTTTTTTAAACGTGGTTTCAATTTCAGTAAATGCATAACAGGAGTGCTTCATATATGATGAAGGAACTCCCATTATATACTTTACTACATATAAATATTAAAGTATATGGGCGAACGGTAAAACACGAAATCTAGAGGCAAAAATTTTTAGGGATAGTGTTTAACATGTTTTATTGTCAATTAAATTATGATCGAATTAAAAGCACTCACTCTAACATTAATCATAATTTTGCTTTTAGTGATTAACTTATGTCGGTAAATATATATATATGTACATATATATTGTTTCAAAATCGCCACCACCCCTGGCCGGCGTTTATGATCGATTTATAAATGTAAACATACTTTTAACTTCAACAAATTACATTCAAACAAACTCTCTTTTTAAAATTTATTAGCATTATTAAAACTCTATTAAAGGTAGCTATATTCGAAATTTGTTTCTGTAATATATTCCTAGAAAAATGTACTTTAATTTTATGCAATTGCATTCACTCCCCCCCCCCCTCCTTCTTTCTCTTTCCTCAAAAACATATATGTTTTGCCACATATATTAAACAAGATAATGCTGTGATTATAATGTTTCATTAGTTAAATATATTTGAGAATATTTCATCCATATCAACATTTGTCTATATTACATGAACTCTCCCTTCCCTTTTCCTATAGTAATATAAAATAAAAAATTCTGCAAACACAAATAATTGCCCTAAAGTTATTCTGTCAAAAATTGCTGAATTATATGCATGTATTACATCTCAAAACTTGAATAAATTTGTTTTATATTATATGTATTGATGGATTAACAAATTACTTATTAAAAATATGAAACAAATATATTCATAGCATAAATTAATTTGTATCTGTCAACTTGCCAGTTGATTGAGAATTGGCAGCATCCTTAATATTATGATTGTGAGTCTTAAATGTTTATCAATTAACTTATTAATTATGATTACCTACCAATACTTTTAGTTAGTACTGGTAAATGGGAAAAAAAATTATTTTAAATTAAAAGTTTCTTAAAATTCACACAAAATAAAAAAATTTGATTATTTTTTTTTTTTTTTTTAATTGAGCTAGTAAATATGAAATGGTCTTGTCCCCCCCCCCCTCCAGAATTCTCTGTATTAGCATTGCAAAATAGCCTTATAATAATCTGGCCATCAACCTGAAGTTTTGACCTTTACCTGTATAAATTAAATCTGCCCCTTTAATAATTTTTTATACTATGTGGAATAATGCAATTTTTTTGTGAATACATAAAAAATTACTATGTTTGTTTTTATTTTAAATTAAGTTGGGGTTTATGGGACCCACAACTACAAGCAAAAAAAGTTTTAAATTAGTCTGGGGTCCTACTGTAATGAAAGAATTTACATGATTTACAGAGTATTGTTGAATTATATCATTACTCAACAAAATGAAACCTATCTGATTTAAAATGTTTTGTTGTTGTTGTTGCCGGGGGGTCCAAATAACTAGAGTTTATCGTACAGCAGTGTTAGTGTTTTTTCTTTCTTTCATCTCAAAGTGTTCTTTAAATTTGAGATGTGTGCAATATGAGTTTTTTGATTTTGACTGTTCTCTGAATATAGGTAAATGACCATTTGTCACTGCTTACAATCATTAGATGCCATTTTATGTTTAAATTTACAAAACCACGAAGAACACCATAAAACATTGTGAACAATGATGTACAATTTTAATAATAAATGTTAAATTTTAATTGAATAAAAAATTTGGTACTTTTCGGTTAGCCGGGCGCCAGTGATATATGTACATATATAAATACATATGTATATACATACATTATATGTATATATATGTGTACGTATATATATATGTATATATATACATGTATATATATACATGTATATATATCACCGGCGCCCGGCTAACCGAAAAGTACCAAATTTTTTTCTCAAATGAGGTATTGTGCTGTCCTCTAAAAAAATCCACGGTGAAATGTTTCCTAAAAAAAAAACCCCACTCTAGTACTACATCAAATATTTCACTAAAGTCAATTTTATTGTTTTGTTCTCTTTTTTTGCACCATTTAGAATAATAAAAATAGTTAAAAATATTTAAGGAATACTTATTTAGTTTGCTTATTCAGTTTTAAAATAATTTAAACTAACAATTTGAGAATTCTGATAAAACATCTTCATTTTTACAGATTTTCTTGTTATAATAAAATTTTAGAATATATGCATAACTTTTTAATTGTTTTTATGCTAAATCATTAATATGCAATAAAATGCATCATTTTCAGCTGATTACGTCAGTTTTTTTTTTTTTTTTTTTTTTTTTTTTTAAGGTAACATGGGTTATTTTTTTAAAAGTGGTTGTTTTTTAAATTTTTGCTTAATTGGCTGCCACTTTTTAAGAAAGTGATAAAATGAAAAATGCTCAACATTAAAATTTTAGTCAGAACAAGCTGTAAAAATGTATCCATGTTTAATTTGTTTTTAATTTTTATATTGGACATTATATAGAGAAAATTTCATAAAATGGTTTTTTTTAGAGGACAGTACAATATTTAAAATAACGGTGCACATAATGACAAGCATGACATTTGGAAAATAATATTTTTTACTTTTATGCTAAATGTTAAAATAGTATAAATTATTGTATCAAAATAAACATTAAAAAAATAAAACAAAAGAAAATGAATTAAAAAAAAGAATAATATATTTAAATAAATTAAGTGATAGGTCGTGTGCTTCATAACCCTTTGCATTTCTTTGTTGACCGTGACTGGACGTTTGTCACTACTATAGAATTAAATTCTTGCTACCACCAATTAGAAAAGATTATCTTTGTAGTATGTTTCTGCAACATTTGTAATTTTAATCTACCACAACGATTTTAGTAAAACAATAACAATGGTGGTACCAAAATGGTTATCACTATTTCAAAAACAATAATTTTCAAAGAGTGGAAAGGTTAATCTAAGTTGGCTGTGTTCTGCTTTCTGGAAAGGCAAGAGTGAAATCTATTTTTGAATTTGTTTCAATTATGTGAATCTTTTGATGCTTATCAGTTGACATATTGATTCAATATTTCTTCATTCCTACTCCAAGTGGTTAGTCTTAAGTTATAATTAAAATAACATGAAGTATGCATAATGTATAGACTTTTATTGTAATGTTAAAACCATTTATGACAGGAGATATGTGTGATATAAGATGTGTACACAGTCCTTGATTTTAACTATTATTACTATATCCGAATGGTAATTTTCACCTTATTTAATAAAACAGCATTAAATAAGGTGAATATTATTGGGAAATAATGGTGCAGTGAAGCTTGTCATGAAGGGTTTAAAGTTTATTTCTTGGTTGTCATTATTTTATTTTGCCTTTTGTAGTTACAAATTCTAATGACAAAATCTGGTGACGATAATAAAGCCATGGTTGCCAGCATGTGACGAAAATAGTTCTCGAACAGAAAAGGTGCTAAAAGAAGGAACTACAACAGAGTTCCTCGAAAAGATTTGTTACAAGCTTATACAGCTTGTTGATAATTTCTTAAGGTAAGAAAAATGATTTTAACACATTATATAATAACAAATTTAATGTTATTAAAAGTTATTTCTTAATAATTTCAGCTGATTATTTATTTATTTGATTATTTTTTATTTTAAAATTGAATTTTTATTAATTTATTCAAATTGAAAGATAATTTCAGATAACTTAATGTATGTAAGTTTAAAAACAATGTGTGGCATAAATCAGGCATGCGATTCTTCAAGGAAACATCAAATGTTAAATACACTACCACTTACTGTTATACTCCAACTATAATATATGTTATAAACATTAGCATTTGTATTAAGTTTATTTTATTAATATATAAAACATAAAAGAAAAAATAAACTGTATTGTGCATTCTTTTTCAAGCATAGATATCGAATTTGTGATTAATTGATATGGTTATAACCGTTTCTGAACTCATTTAATTTTTCTTTATAAATTATATATTTACATAATAAATTAAAAATACGTTTTTCTGGGTGTATTTTTTCTCCGGGAGGGATTTCTGTGGCTCTGGGGGTACATTGTAAAGTTCTGGGGGCAGGGGGGGGGGACATTTCAATACTCCCCATCACCGTGCCACCCCCTGAATTCAACACTGGTGGGTGTGAGTCTGGAGTATGCCTCCGAGTTTGTTACTTTCATCAGTTTTTGGAAGAAAATTTTAAATATTTATATTGTTGCTCTCTCCGAAATATTGACTTGCTTTCATTATAGAGATATTTATTATAGTGATATTATTGTTATTATTTTTAGAGTGTGTGTGTGTGTGGGTAATGTTTTGGTATCATTACATGATTGGTATGTACAGATGTCACAGACACACCAGGGTATATTTTTAGCGTTGCATGTGTTTGCTATGTTATCAAGTGGCTATAATTTCACATTTACCTGTATCTTTCATTATGTTTTACTGATTTATTAGTTATTTCATTAATCAAAATAACAATTGTGTCCTTAAACGGCAGTGCCATGCCATGATATTAAAAGAGAAAAAGCATTGAAAAAATGTTGCAATGCATAGTTACATACAATAGATCAGTTGCAACTGATGTCAAAAACATTTATTCACCGACCGATAGGGATAATTAGAAAAAATAATGTAAAGAATAAATATCCCAAGTTTTTTTTTTTTTTTTCATCAATCTATTGCAAATTTTATTGCTCAAGCTTACTAAGTTGGCGCATTGAAGAGTGGCGTTTTTCAGAATTTCTCTGCATTTATTTATTTATTTCAAGATTCTAATGGCAGCATTCTTTCATTCGTTTATTTGGCGTTACAGTTTGGCGATAGTTTTCTGTTATGAACAGTGGTCGACATGATAATGAAGAATTACCATTTTTTATAACAAATAAAAAAATTAGCAAGCTAAGCCTAACAGGTACACACATGCATTTAAAAAAGAATCATTATAATTATCCTTTTAGACCAGTGGTTCCCAACCTTTTTTTAGCTGCGCCCCACCAAAACATCTCTAAAATGATGATGCCCCCCCCCCCCCCCCCTCCCCCTATAATATATGATTCTTATAATTTTTTAAAAGAATTTCCTCTTGATAGAGTAAAAAGCATTTAACATTGATCCTGAAACGTGCCGAAGGTAATGGATGAATCAAATATTTTTTATAATTATCTGATACTCTTCGTAGTTTACTGGCACACGGTCGCCACGTACGCGTGATGTATAGAGTGCTCAGAATCCTTGATTAGAAATATCAATAATTTTGAATAAAACATTTTTTTCTTATTTAATCACAGAATTTCTGCGATTAAATTACGCAACAATTTCTAATCAGAATAAAACGTGATAAAAGATTCTGTAAAGGAAGGTCGTCAAGTAAGTGTTAAATATACACTTGAATAGTTTCATGTGTAAAATTGATTTTCATGTGACATATTGCAGCGCGACTCATTCAATAAATAATCGAAAAAGTTGTTTAAAATTCTAAAATACTATAACTCAGAAAAATTATACAGAATTTTTAAATACATAAAAGTATGTAAATATCTTTAATAGTTTTTTTCTATAATTATTCTGGTAGAATTGTATTTAAAACTTTTGAATGGATATTTTTCAAAAATTGAATAAAAAACTTTTTTTTTTTTTTTAATTTGAATGCGTAACTTTTATTTTCAGTCTACAACAATACTATTAGAAAACCAATTCAGAAGGTTTGGGTTCACAGAAATTCCGAATTGTCCCCTTGAAAAGTTAAATTGACCCCCTGAAAAGTCAAATTGCCCCCCTGTGGGGCGTACGCCCCCCGTTGGGAACCACTGTTTTAGACCATTTATATATAAGCTTTTTTTGTCTAGGTGCTTTTAGATTGCATTAAATAATACAGGCTTAACCATTTGGCACATTTTTGTTGTTGTTATATCCAACTTAAAAAAAAAATCTGTAACTGCAAAATCCCCACATCAAACACAATATAAAATAACGAAATTTTCCGTTAAGACTGAGTGACGAAAACAAGATTACTATATTTGATTAGTGGATTCTATAAATGCCTAGTTTAATAATATTTAAAAATATAAACAAAGAATCTACATCAGAAATCTATAAAGCACTTTGCCTCAAGCTGTGCAGATTTTTAAGAGGCTACTTCACTCAGGCGAAAACACCCACTCGCTAATGTTAATCCTATGGGGGAAATAATTTACGATATCTCGTTTGCATTTCAATATTTTTAAATAATATATATATATTTTTGCATTGGATAGCTGAGGTCAATCTCTATGCATGCTCCTTTGTACTTTTTCGATTTTGATTGCAAGTTTTTTTAAGTATTTTTATTAAGATACTTTCACTTTTGCAAACGGTTTCAAAAGTGAAAGTATCCTAAATAAAAAAAATAAAATACTGAAAAATCAAAAAAGTAAAAAAGGGCCTGCATAGAGATTAACCTCAGCTATCCAATGCAAAAAAAAAAAAAAAAAAAAAAAAAAATGCGAACGAGATATCGTAAAATTATTTCCCGCATAGGATTAACATTAGCGAGCGGGTGTTTTTGCCTTAGTAAGTAGCCTCTTAAGAGTGACCTATATAAAGTGCATACCGTATTTTGACTATTGAATTCTGTACACCTATTGCACTAGCGTAGCAATGGGAGCAATTTTGGGGTTAAAACCCCTTCTAGAGTATTTAAAAAACTGATAAGATGTATAGAAAATCACTTGTCTTAAGGTAAAGTAATGTTGGGTAAAAACCAAAGTAAAGAAAAGTATAAACAGCATAAAATGTCATTCTCAAATGTTTCAATGCTTTGTAATAGGGTCCCCTTTTTAAACACAAAATCAATTAAAGAATAGGTTAGGAGCAATAGCACTAAAATAGTCATGTGTTACTGCTGTTGCTCTTTCTTTTTTCTCTGAAGTCTAAAGAAGATGATGCTCTTTTATGAAACCTTTAAGCACATAAATGCTAAGTTTATTACAGCTATTTGTGCTTTTCATTACTTTTTGTCACACATTTTTTTTATTTATTTTTTATTTATTTTTTATTTTTTTTTTATTTTTTTTTTAATGAGTAACAATCCCAGATGGGTATCCTGGCGGCGCTACTGCTTATTGTATACTTTATTTCCTTTTATTATACATATTTGATGTGTGTGTCTATATTTATTTATTTATCTTTTTATTTGCTAGAGAGAAAAGAAAGAATCAAGAAGAAAATAGACTTTACTCGAGCTGTTGATAATTATATTATTTTTGTATGTAAATAAATAGAATTATTTAAACTGAATAATGTTTCATTTGTTTTAGAAAATATTGCCTGGAAATTGAGAAATACTTTTGTTTGCTACAGAGTAAGTTATTAAAAATTATTATAAAGGAAAAACAGTAATTTAAATGAGTAAAATTAGAAAATAAAAGTAACAACATTAGATTGTGTTTGCTCTGTTGCATATAGGAAAGTATTTCTCTTGTAGACAAAATTAAAAAAACAAGGCCACATAGAAATGGAGAATTTTATTTTTTTTAAATTAAAGTATTCTTAGCTTTTAACTAGAAAAGAATTAGGGAATATTAGATGAGAAAATGCAAAGATTACAATATTAAAAGATGTTATTAGTTAAAGTAATCTTTGGGTGTAGATTAAAAATTATATTTTTAATATCATATTTGTCACATTGTAATATGTAAAACTTATTTAATTAAGCTATTTAGCATAAAAATGTTTTGAAAAGATTATCATTGAATATATAAAAAGTTTCTTTTTGCATCATTAAGGAATTCATTTTCAGAGAAAGTTATTAAAAATTATTATAAAGGAAAAACAGTAATTTAAATGAGTTAAATTAGAAAATAAAAGTAACAACATTAGATTGTGTTTGCTCTGTCACACATAGGAAAGTATTTCTGTTGTAGATGAAATGAAAAAAAAAAAGCATAGCTACATAGATTTTTTTTAATTTTTATTAAAGTTTTCTTAGCTTTCAACTAGAACGCATATTGCAACAGTGTATAATATACAGTATATTGGAATTCTACATATTTGGTGTGTTAGCATTGTTAGTAAACACAAGTTTTTTCCCCCCTCATACAATGTATAATTAGCTGATCCTGTACCAGTGAACTGTATTCAAAAGGTAAGTAACTGAAAATATAATAAAATTTACTATGTATAAGCTTATGCGTAGAGTTGTATATGCTCAAATCCAACCAATAATTTAAAAAATACTCTCCCTCTCCTCTAATATAATTTATTTATTTATTTTCGAATTTCCTCTTTTTCTTTTGTTACAAGGATAAACGACATTAGAAAAAAAAATTCATCTTCCACTATACCTAATTATTTATTTTTCATTTGAAATTTTGTAGCCAAAAACCTATATAAAAAGTAAAAATAGGAAAAGAATTCATATTCTGAAAAAAATGTTATTCAAAGTCAATTTTCATCATTTCATTATAAAAGATTTGTGAATGACAGCGAATATATCCTTTTATAAAATGGTTTGAACATTTGAATTTTTACATTGTCTTAACGTGATTTATTTATAAATATAAAATTCTGCTTAATTTCTTTAAAAGGTAGTTAAAAAAGCAACATTGAATCTGTAAGCAATGTCTTTTACACACACATGTGTGTGAAAAAGAGTTATGTTCAAGTTCACCACCAATAATTTTCAAATGTCTACACCTATGTGCATAAGAATGATTTTAATACAAATAAAAGAAATTTTCCTAAAGAAAACTTCTTAACATAATTTAGGAACATTTTAATATGAAAATATGATCTAGTAATATACAAATTGATTGATTACAAATTTAATACATATATATATATTATACACACATATATAGTAAGATATATATTTGGACAGAATCGGTACAAACAAGGGTGCTATCTCCCCCAACTCCAAGAAATTTGATGTTTCAGAATATGTCAGTCATCACAGGTCAGAATAATAAGTCTATTTTTAGAATCAGAAATTACATAAACTCTGAAATAACTTGTTTGATTTAAATAAAATAGAAACATTTGCATTAAATAAACAGTTTAGGCGCACAAATTATCCGTCCTATTGCAATATTCTCAAAGTGAGACACATCATCAATGAGTACTTTGGTTAATTTTAAAAATATGAAGAAAAACTTATCAATTATTTCTGGGCTCACAACAAGATTAAAAAAATACCCCCCCCCCCCCCCCCCCACTCTCGAAGAAAGTTCTGACATGGCACCCCTGAGTACAATGTTCAACACTCAATAAAACTTAAAAAATGAAATATATTCAAATTTTAGCACTTACTTTAAAGGAAAAAAGCAATATATTAATTAAAATATAAAAAATAAAATACATTCAAATTTTAGCAATTACTAAAAGAGAACGATATAATTATTAAAATATGTAACTTATTAAATGTAATAAGAATTTTTAATTATAATGTAGGCTAATAAAATCATTATTCTATTTATTTTTATTTTTTTTTTTTTCAAGTATATAAATATTAGACTAAAATTTAATTTCCCACAGAAACAAAAGAAAAGCCCACTTAGTAAAATTATAAAAAAAATATTCAAATTTTAGCAATGTACTTTACAGGAAATATATATATATATATATTAAAATATGTAACTGGCTAAATGTAATATGACTTCTTAAATATAATATGGGCTAATAAAAATCATTATTTTTTTTTCAGCTTATAAATATTAAGCTAAAATTAAGTTTCCCACACAAACAAAAGAAATGCTCACTAAAACTTAAAAAAATAAAATATATTAAAATTTTAGCAATTACTTTAAAATAAAAAAAAAACAATACATTAATTAAAATATGTAACTTGCTAGATGTAATATGACTTCTTAAATATAATGTAGGCTAATAAATAGCATTATTTTCCTTTTTTTTTTTTTTTTTTTTTTTTTTTTAGTATATAAATATTAGGCTAAAATTTAGTTTCCCACAAAAACAAAGGCAAAATTCAATCAGTAGAACTTAAAAAATAAAATGTATTAAAATTTTAGCAATTACTTAGAAAAAAAGCTATATATTAAAAAAAAAAACAATATATTAATTAAAATATGACTTCTTAAATATAATAAGAGCTAATAAAAAGCATTTTTTTTTTAGTATATAAATATTAGGCTAAAATTTTATTTCCCACAGAAACAAAAGAAAAATTATAAGTCAAGTTATTTTAATGAAAATCTCATGCCTTTGTCAATTAAGATTTAAAACTAACAGATTAATCAAAACATTTTTCATTTCCTTTATAGATGCTTATGATAAAAGCATTATTATCTACCTTTGATTGTAATTCTTGTTACAATGCTTAATATGAAATCCTGTAACTAGCCTTACGTTTCTACATTTTGGTATGCTTGTCCTAAAACACTTACAAACTACCTCAGATTGTGTCAACTAGCAACCTTTTATAATGCTTTTTACTATGTTGGCAAACCTTTCAGACAAAGCCTTTAAAAAGCATCTAGTCATTTACATGTTAGGGTTATAAAAATGTTTTAAAAATCAAAAATTGTTATCTGGGTAAGTATTCACGAAGTGATTCATCATTATATTATTAAACTCAATGCGATTCGTACAATAAAATTCATTCTGGAGTCTAACACCCGAATCAAATCAGAGGTACGTAGATATTCATTATTTATTTTATTCAGTAATTAAATTTCAAAAATAGTCTTACTCTTTTAATTCCGAAACTATACATAAGTGTTTGGTCCGTTCGAGTCGTAGCCTGAGCTTCTACGTGAATCTGTTCTAAAACCGTAGTTTCTATCTGTGCTAGGTTAAAAAAAAAAAAAAAAAAAAAAAAAAAGAAAAGTGGTAGGTAAATAAATAAATAAATTGGGTTTATGCTTTTCTATTTTATTGAATGTGGTATTATAATATATTTTATATCTAGTATTTTGATTACGAATTTTCATAATCTGATTCAGTTTTATAGTGTTTATTTGTAAATATTAAATATGACTAAGCAATCAAAACAAGAACTTTATTTTGAAAGAATATGTAAAGAAATAGATTTATTTAAAAATAAAGTGAACGAATCTAATTCTGATGAGCAGGCAAAAATTAGGATTTTGAAATCGAAAGTAATACCGTATGATAATATTCTCGCGCAAGCTTTTGAAAAATTGTCGCCGAAAGAAAATGATGATAATTTAGATGCGTATTTGAAGTATCAAGAAATAATATGCGATTTGTTAGTAGAGTTAGAAGAAAAAACTAAGGTCAATTCTCAGCCAGAAATTCATTTGAATTCTCAAGTTAAACAGACTTACTTGGTAAAATTGCCGAAGTTTGATCTTCCGCCTTTTTATGGCGAGAAAGAACATTAGATTTCATTCAAAGAATTATTTAAGTCGACGATATTAGAGAATGAAAATTTGTCAAATATTGATAAATTGCAATATTTACATTCTTCAGTCCGTGGAACTGCAGCAAAATTAATTCGCGGATTTGCATTAAAGGACGAAAATTTGGATCAATGTTGCGAGTTGTTATGTGAGAGATTCGACAACAAAAGACAACTGGCATTGAGCCAGATAAATAAAATATTTTCTGTTAAAATTCTCAAAGCTAATAATTCAAAATCTTTATTAGAATTACTAGATACTTGTAATGAGGCAATTCGTAATTTAAAAACATTGGGGTTAGAGTCTAATGCGTTGAGTGATTTGATGGTTATAAATTTCATGTTAACTAAATTAGATCAGCCGATTCAACAGCGATGGGAATTGATGTTAGACAATAATAAATTACCAGACCTAGATTCATTTCGAAAATGTATCGAACGTAAAGCTAGGAGTGTAGAAGAATCAAAGTTCAGTAAAGTAGAAAATAAATCCAATTTTGTAAAAAGGCCTCCAGACTATAACAGAGGAACCACTAAAACTAACCTAGTAAACAGCGCATTTGTTACGAATAGTAATAATTGGGTAGTATGCAATCAAAATCATGCGGTATTCAAATGTTCCGTTTTTAATTCTAAACCAGTAAAGGAGAGGTGGAAAATTGTTGAATTAAACAAATTATGTCAAAATTGTTTACGTCAAAATTACAAAGTGGAAAATTGTAGAATAAATGTGAACTGTAAAAATTGTTCTCAAAAACATCATACATTATTACATGTGTATACAACTGGTCAAACCAGTCAGGAGGATGTGAATAATAATGTACCAGGCACTTCTGTGTCTAATAGCGCGCAGTGTCAGTCATCTATGCAAAATTATAACGTCTTATTATCTACCGCTCTGATTAATGTGAAATCTAGCACAGGTAATGTCATTCAATGTAGAGCACTTGTTGACAATGCTTCTCAAAGGAGTTTGATTTCAAAATCGTGTTGTAGAAAGCTAGGTCTTCCCTTGAGAACTACAATTCATAAAATATCAGGAATCAACAATTTAGTCGCAGAGACAGCTCTTCAGGAAGTTTCTTTAACATTTTCTCCGCATATTAATAACGAAACTTTTCAGTTAGATGCGTTAGTTGTTAATCAGATCACAACAAATTTACCGAACTTTCTGATTACTAATAAGTATTGGCCTCATATTGAAGGATTAAATCTGGCAGATCCCAATTTTCATGTGTCCGATTCCATTGATATACTCATAGGTGCGGATTTGTTTGCTAACATAATAATCGGAGAGTCCATTCTAGGTCCTGAGGGAACACCGAGTGCTGTTAATACGAAACTGGGTTGGATATTACCTGGAGTAATTTATTCGAATTATTCAAATCACAATTCTTCTGTCAGTTGTCATGTTACGACGCAAATAAATTCTCAATTGCAAAAATTTTGGGAACTCGAATCAGTTCCTAGTTATGATCCAGTTTCGCTAGTAGAAGATAATTATGTAAAAACAGTATCACGCACGGAATCAGGAAGATATATCGTGGATCTTCCATTTAAATCAAAACCTGTTCTCGGAAATTCTAAATCTCAAGCTTTAAAGCGTTTCAATTCCTTAGAAAATAAACTTCAAGGAAATCCCGTACTTAAAGAACAATATTCGTCATTCATGAAAGAGTATATCGATTTGGGACACATGGAACTCGTTCCAGCCGCAGAAATTTCAAATCCAGATCATTTTTATCTTCCCCACCACGGGGTAATAAGAGAGGATAGTTGTACAACTCGACTTCGGGTAGTATTCGATGCATCCGCAATTGGTTCAGAAGGTCGCTCGTTAAATGATTATTTGGAGATAGGGCCGAAATTACAACCGGATATTTTTCAGTTATTATTAAAATTCAGAATGCATCAAATACTCTTTAGTGCGGACATCGAAAAAATGTTCAGGCAAATTCTTATCAATCCAAAACATGTAGATTATCAACGTATTTTATGGCGGTTCGATCCTAACGAAAACATTCAAACCTATCGGCTGTTAACAGTAACCTATGGCACTGCTTGTGCACAATTTTTGGCAATTAGAACTTTAAATCAGTTAGCAATAGATAACGAACAAACTTTTAAAAGGGCTTCTAAAATTATTCGCGACAATATCTACGTCGATGATTTGTTGTCGGGTTCAGATTCCAAAGAAAATGCTAAGTCTCTAGTCACGGAGCTTATCAATGTGATGAAAGGCGGAGGCTTTAATTTACGAAAATGGGCCTCAAATGATCCTGAAGTACTCTCTCATTTACCAGATGAGCTTAAAGCTTCAGCACAAACTGAAATCAAAGAAGATGAAGCTGTTAAAATTCTGGGATTGCTCTGGGATTCATCTAATGACATTCTCAAAATTAAGTTCAGTGAGTTCAAAGAAGTAAAAAATAAAAGAGATCTTCTATCCGTGATATCCACAATATTCGATCCTCTAGGTTTTCTCTCCCCGATAACGAATAGTTTAAAAATCGTGATACAAAACCTCTGGAAGGAAAAAATCTCTTGGGATGAGGAAATCCCAAATTCAATTTTAATTAGTTGGAATCAATTTTTGGCAGAAATTCATTTATTAGAAACTATTGAAATTCCCCGGTATACTAATTCATACCATAAAAAGGATTGCGAAATTCAGTTATATGGTTTTTGTGACGGTTCTGGAAAAGCTTACGCTGCTGTCGCTTATTTACGAGTGATAACTCCTAACGAAATATTCGTCAATTTACTTGCTGCAAAAACAAAGGTAAATCCCATAAAGCCACAAACTCTGCCACGCATTGAACTTTGTGCCGCTCTGTTATTAGCAAAACTATGCTCAACTATCGTCGATACGTTATCTACGAGCATAAATACTGTATTTTTATGGTCAGATTCCCAAATTGTACTCTGCTGGCTAAAATCGCCTCCTTTAAATGGAAATCAATTCGTATTAAATAGAGTACGTCAAGTGCAAACATTATTGCCTTCAGCCGAATGGAACCATGTTCCAGGAATGCTAAATCCTGCAGATGTAGCCTCCAGGGGTATTCCACCGCGAAAATTCCTCAATAATCAGATGTGGTGGCATGGGCCTCCATGGCTGTCGTCAAAAGAACCAATTCCAATCCCCTTATACAGTCCTATCACTGAATTAGATCAAGAAGCTAACTCTGTCAGTAACATAACAAAAATAAATGTCTTACTAGACTTTATTCAAAAATTTTCAAGCTTTAATAGATTAGTACGCGTAATGGGATGGTGTTTCCGATTTATTCATAATTCTAGACATAATTCTACAAGAAAGATCGGAAATCTAAGTGCACAAGAAATATCTAGTTCTACCATTTCTATAGTGAGAATAATTCAAAATTATGAATTTCATGCAGAAATTAAATCTTTAAAAGAAAACAAATCTTTGCCAAGCAATAGCAAATTGCTATCGTTGAATATCTTCTTAGATTCAGCTGATATATTAAGAGTGGGCGGTCGTCTATCGCAACATGAATCATTCAGTTTCGACAGAAAGTTCCCTATTCTTCTTCCTAATAACAGTGTTTTTACTAAATTGTTAATAAAGGATGTCCACGAAAGAAATTTACATGCAGGCACACAGTTAGTGCTTTCTACAATTCGCCAGAATTACTGGTTTGTAGATGGTCGTTCAACAGTCCGACAAGAGCTCCATAAATGTGTGCTTTGTAAACGCCTTAAGGCACAAGACTGCCAACAAATGATGGGAAACCTTCCTGTTGAAATAATTACTCCAATTCGTTTATTTCTCAAGGTGGGCTTAGACTTTGCTGGTCCCTTTTTGACCAAGCCAAATATGCCAAGAACAAAAATCAAGCTCAAATCTTATATCGCAGTTTTCGTTTGCATGTGCACGAAAGCGGTTCATCTCGAACTTGTATCTGACTTATCTGTACAAGCCTTGCTAGCAGCCTTCAAACGCTTCATCGCACGCAGAGGTTTGCCCTCTGATGTCTTTTCTGATAACGCAAAAAATTTTATTGGTCTGTCCAATCAATTGAAGCAACTCTTTAAATACTTGAAGGAAAGAGACTTTCAAGAATTTCTTTCCACCCAAAAAATTAATTGGAATTTCATCCCACCATATGCACCACACTTTGACGGTCTATGGGAAGCAGCTGTGAAACTCACAAAAACTCATCTTGTGAGAGCTTGTAAATCAAGCGTACTCAATTTTGAAGAGCTCACTACTTTACTCTGTCAAATAGAAAGTTGCATAAATTCCAGACCGTTAACTCCGATGTCTTCAGATCCTTCTGATCCTCGTGCCTTAACGCCGGGTCATTTTCTAATAGGAGCACCTCTTCTTGACATTCCAGAATCATCAAATCATCCTAAAATATCGTTAAATGCTCGCTGGCGTTTAATAGAAAAAGCAAAAAATCAATTTTGGGACAGGTGGTCCAGCGAATATTTGCAACATCTTCAACAGCGTCCAAAATGGACTACTCCACGTGCAAATCTTCGAGGAGGCGATTTGGTAATAGTTCACGAACGATTACAGCCCATGAAATGGAAATTGGGTCGAATTCTAAAGACTTATCCTGGAACAGATAATCTTGTGCGGGTTGTCCTGATTAAGACAGTTGACGGTGACATCAAGCGTCCTATATCAAAGGTGTCCCCTCTCCTGCCGGGGGCGGAGGATGTACGATTTTAACTGTAAGTGTTTCCGCCAGATGTCAGCACCAAAAGAACAGTTGAAAGAGACTACTTTGAATTCCAGTTCTTCGTCAGATATAAAATAAATAAGAAACATTCTATAAAACTATAAACTATTCATAAAACTCTAAGTCTTATTATGTTTAAAATATTCTGTTATTATTTTACTATATGATGTGCTATTAATTTTCTTTCATTCTTTTTTACTAGAATTTGTGAAAATCTGCGAGCCTGCTTCTTTTTCTGCGGGACAGTAAATGCAACAAATTCATTCTGTTATCATTCGGTGTTATTCTGAACGTAAAAATGCTGCTGTCTTTAAGTCTGAATTCTGATTGTTAGTAAAATTCTAAATTATCATTCGAAGTCACAGTCTACTTATTAAAAAATGTGAAAAGGATCAAATTCTCAAGTTTTTATCAGTGTGAAATTATGCCTCAATTCTTCAAATTTAATACACATCGTTATTTATAAAAATGCTTCTGGTTTGCGCAGAACAGAATTTCTTCTGTTCTGAATGGGACGTGATTGGACTTAAAATTTAAGTGCTGATCAAGTAAAATCATTTATAAATTTTTCTGATTATTCTGTGATTCATAAGCTCTACAAAGAATCTGCAATCTGATTCTACATAATTGAAATGACTATTCGTCATTAAGTATTCACGAAGTGATTCATCATTATATTATTAAATTCAATGCAATTCGTACAAGAAAATTCATTCTGGAGTCTAACACCCGAATCAAATCAGAGGTACGTAGATATTCATTATTTATTTTATTCAGTAATTAAATTTCAAAAATAGTCTTAATCTTTTAATTCCGAAACTATACAATAATTAAAAATGGGCATTAAAATATTAATTAATTTTTATTGGAGAACTTAAGAATTTTCGCGAGACTTTTTTTTTCAACGAGAGTACGCACTTTGAATATGAGTGTATGCAGTAGAAGTGAATGAATAATTAATTAAAAATAGCAATTTAAAAATGCTCATTAAAATATTAATTAATTTTAATCGGAGAACTTAAGAAATTTTTGCGAATTTTTTTTTCAACTAGAGTAGGCTATTCGATATACATGTTAGAGTATATTTGAGGTGAATTTTAAAAGTCAATAATGGTTTAATTAAAAATGGTGATTAAGAAATAATGACCGTACTTAAGAAATTTTGACGAGATTTTTTTTTTCAACGAGAGTACGTAGTTTGAATGCATAGTAGAATGGTGGATGTGAATGAAAAATATTAATTAAAAATGGTCATTAATTAATTTTAATTGACGAACTTAAACATTTTTGGGGCAAACAGACGGGTTTTAATGAATTCGATACATGTTATGGTAAAAAATACAGGGCCCCGTATGAATTATATTGCACTAAATTTAATAGCTTCCTCCCCCTCCCTTTTTTTTACCCAGAGGGCCCTTCGATAGAAGTTAGGCTAACAATACGCACTTCAAAAAATACAGAGTGGTATAAAAAGAAGAATTTTAACGTATATATAAAATAGTAAATAAACGAGAATGAAAAATCATGCATAGCGTCATAATTCATGAATCACTTTCCACAAAAAATACAGAGTGGTACAAAAAGAATACGAAGAATTCAAATGTTAATATAAAATAGCAAGTAAACAAGAATGAAAATTCATGCGTAGCGGCATAATTCATAAATCACTTTCCAACATTATTGAAATGTTATATGAACTAAATATAATTTTACCATCTAGTGCATAGTTAATTAAAATAGTGAACAGTTACAGATCCCCTTTTGGAATAAAAAAGCATCCTTCACAAAAATCCAATTATGCATAAGGACCAGATCCCTTCCTAAAATCAGCTAAAAAAAAATTACGCCTTACCCTTTTTTAAAAATTCAAGTTAGGCTAAAAGTACAGCTTGCGCATTGATATGTTCAAAATACAGAGACCCTTCGAAAGAAACTGGAAAAAGTTATAGATATTAAGCCCTGCTCACAAAATAATGAGACTATTGGTATCCCAGAACCCTTCACAAAATAATGTAAAACGCGCCTACTGGATTCCAAGTCCCTTCACAAAATAAATCCAATAGATTCATGTTATATTACGGAGACAGAAATACGAGGGAGACATTGACCTTTCATAAAAATCCGAGGTCCGCTGTTTGAATGAAAAGGCCCCTTCACAATATACCCTGTAAAAATACTATGATTGTACAGGTATTTTAAGAAATAGAGTGCTATTCTCAAATGAATACGTATTCATGAATGTAAAAATAGGTTTTACACGAATGCATTTTTAGTTTAACGTTCAAAATACATTTTTTAGAATTGAAACTAACAAATGAGTGTTATCACTTGGTACAAATTTTCAACAGACGGATTGCTGAATCACAATGAGTTATATTAGCAGATAAGCGAAGATCTTGCTTTTACTTGACCCTTTTCTTAGATTATATGAATCACTTCGCGATAAAAAATACCTGTTGCTCGCAGTTTCTGATACATTTTTTTGTAGGTAAATGTATGAAATTAACTATTTAAAACCGTCAATGTATGCGAATTATTTCGTGTAGTCCTATATAGTTATTAATCTGTTAAGTTTTAAAATGCTTCATTGAGTATTCATTGAAAAATAAGAACTAAGAAATAGTCATTAAGAGGTACCCTTAAGAATTTTGGGGCAAACAGATGGGTTTAAATGAATTTGATACCAGTCTTGTTAAAATAGAGATTATAAAAATATAGGATCGCATATGAATTATACTACACTAAATTCAATAACTCCCAAGGGCCGCCCCCCGCCTCCCCTTTTTTCCCTCAGAAAACCCTTCGATAGAAGTTAGGTAAGTTAAGATAGCACTTCAAAAATATAGAGTGATACAAAAAGAATACGAAAAATTCAAATGTTAATATAAAATAACAAGTAAACAAGAACGAAAAATCATGCGTAGCGACATAATTCATGAATCACTTTCCAACGTTATTCCAATATTATGTGAACTAAATATAATTTTACCATCTAGTGTAAGTCAGATTTTACTTTCGAATGTTTAAATTTGAGAATGGAGAGGTAACATGCTTGTGAAAGGTCTATTTTTAAGACGAAACATTGTATGAAGGGCCCTGTTTTAAGGTTAAAAGTTTCGTGAAGTACCTGTTTTAAAATTTCGTGAAGGATCCTGTTTGAAGGACCCTGTTTTGGAATGACTGAAGAGCGGACAATTTATTCTTAAACATATCCATAACTACAAATAGTGTAGTTTGTATACATTATGAAAATACATGAATATATTTATACATTATGCTATAGTTTTTGAAATATTTTTTCAAAGTTAGATTCATACAATAAATCGAGATTGATACCGTTAATGTTTACGAATTCCTTCATGTTACCCTGTATAGCTTCAACTCGATTCGTTATATATGCTTCATTGAGTATTCAATGAAAAGTAATAACTAAGAAATAAAATAAAAAATAGCAATTAAGAGGTAATCTTAAGAATTTTTGGGATAAGAGATTGGTTTTAATTAAATAGGTTAATGAATCTAATTCGATACAAGTCTTTCTAAAATAGAAATTACTCTAAAAATACAGAGTCCCCTATAATATATATGAATTATACTGCTCTAAATTTAATAGCACATTCCCCTATTTTCATAGAAATGGCTTCATTATAATTTAGGCTAACAATAAGCACTTCAAAAAAATATCTAGTGACCACAAGAAGGATATGAATTCAATATGTACCACTACTTATGTAAAATATAATTTCTCTTATTGCATAAAATATATTAACTAGTCCTGTAAAAATATATTGACAAGACATGAACTATTAATACATGATTTAAAACATATTGGTTATACAAAACATATTTCTTTTTCATTATATATTCAATAAGCGAAAAAACAGAAAAAAGACCTATCATCGTTGTACTTTAACGTTTTAGAACTGCGTTAATCATATGCTTAGAAATTCTGATTAAACTATATTTCTTATATGATTGCAAAACATTATAAAAATTAAATGAATATATTTCCTAAAGGTAAAAAGCCATAGTTTTAAAACTAAATAAAATAAAACTAAAAATAAATTACATGCGTTTATGCTTTTTGTAGCTTATATAGAAAAATTATACTAAATTGGGTTTTTACTATTCTGGTTTAAAAAAATTATTTTGAGGAATGAATAGGATAAATAAATAACTTGTCTGACCAACCTTTTGACTTTGTTTTTATAAAATATATATTCTACTATTTAGCTTACGTGGATGTACTTAAAAAAAAAAAAAGATATTCATAGATGCGGCGCATACGTGGATGATATACTTTTTATAAAAACAAATTTTCATTGGTGCGGCGCTTACGGTGGGTGCGGCGGGTATTCCCGAAAATGTATATGCGTGTGTATTTGTATTTGCAAAAAACCACATTGTCAGGATTATCGATCCATGCAATGTACTGTTTGCTCACCAGGCATGTAATACAGTAGATTTTTATTCTTATACGCATGAAAATGCAGTTTTCTCTTATAATAAAAAAAATTATTTTACCTTATGATAGTTGTATAGTATTTATTTTTACATTATTAAATCACAGACTCATTAGATGCTGATAAAAATGTATTTAAAAATTACGATTTTTGTTCTTCGTGATATTTATGTCATACTTTAGATTTTTCCTGCATTTTCCTTAGTGTATAATAAAATAATTTACAAATAACATTTTAAAAATGTATAAAAAATAATTACTATAATTTTTCTCTATTACAGTTGCAAAGTAGTATATTAAAAAAAATAGTTTCTAATTGAATTCTTTTACAAAGAAAAATTAGTGTTTCATTTATTATAAGTTCAAGCATTTTTATCAGGGTGAACATGTGATTACGGCAGCCTCAAGAAAAGTAGGTGGTAACATAACAACTGAGATTCCCTATCTACGCGGCCATTGAAATGAAAATAAATTAAAAATAACAAAACATATTAAAACGGTATTTATTTAAAATCTTGAGCTATACTGAATTCCAGAGTGCAGTTTTCGTTATGTATAGATAGTGTGTTGTCTTGGGATTAAACAGTATGATTTATTAGACTTCCTTTGGTTTTACTATTAGAAATTTTCTTATAAAATATTTATTTGGTTCTGCCATCTGCTGTTTAACATTGAAGTAATTTTGAGTTTGCTTTATTTATTTTTTGTATTTTTCAATAAATAGTATATGCTCAAAATGGGTGTGTACTTATTTTTTTTATAATTCCTTCAGAAATCTAAACACAAAAGAAAAAAAATAATCAACTACAGTAAAAAAACAGTTGACGGTTGCAAAGTGTTTGGGTACATTTGTGCTATTGAAAAACCACACCTGTTGTTAAAAGGAAATTCTTCTCTACTTGGGAAAATGCATTCACTAGGACTATCACCACTAGGACCATTCACTAGGACTGAAGCAGCTCCGAATTTTGGTGGTAGGGTAATACCGGGTACTAATCATAAATTGTTTTTACATTTTCGGTAGTGTTATTGTATTAAATTTTGAATCAAACTTTAAAACATATATACATTTTTTTAAAAGGTTTTCAAGCAGTTTTTAATGTTGTGATGTAATGATTTTCTCAGCTTTTACTTCTCGTATCCGTTGCACTTTTCATGTGCTCACTCTTTGCAGACGGAACATTGTATTCATCCTTCACCACCTGTTGAGGGAAGAAACAATTCAATGCAGAATTGAATGCGAAAACCGTGGGTACCCGTTTATCCCCAGCTGACGACCGAAAATCAACATGATCGTTCTCCTGGATAGCTGGACGTACACACTTCTACTTGGCATCAAAATATCGTGAAAACTATAACACTGGTGTTTATTTACCTAAATCGATCCGCCAGGCTTGATATATTTGAAGAGAAGAAAATACGGCGAAAAATTAATACATTTGAGGTAATTTTTTTCTCTATAGCATTCTATTGACACAGAGATTAACTAACTTCAAAAGCCGATGGCACACTGCTATGTGATGCTAAGGGATGCAGTTAAGACGGATGCTGGCCACAGGGCAGCCCCCATTGGCGAGAAACCCCACCAGTGACTGAGATGTTTTGCTCTCAAAGCTGGTAGACGGAGGTACTGGGTTCAAATTCCTGTCGCGCTCTTCGACCTAACCGTTCGGAATTTTTCCCGGCGTTCTTCGAACCTTGCCGTAAATACGGGTTAGGATCCCTTAGAAAGACCCACATGGAGGGCACTCCCCCCTAGGGCCTATATCCCTCATGTAGATAATCGGCCCTCATAAATCAACCAATCATTAGCGAGAAAAAAGCTTTCCCGGAATGACCCATCTATTCGGTTTTACCCTACTCTCTCCTATATAAATTTTTGAAAATTTAAATATAAAACTAAATAGCCTGTTTTGTCACTCTATTCGAGTCCATCTGGAATTTCAATAAATAAAAAATATTTTGAAACATAACTAGGTTGTGGACCACAGGCATATCTATTCCAAAATCTTCCCCTATCTACACTTCTTTTTGAAGGCATCAATATATATGTATATATATATGTGCGTGTGTATGTGTCTCTCAATGCATTAGATCACATTGTCAGGATTATCGATCCATGCAATGTACTGCTTGCTCACCAGGCATGTAATATATTAGATTTTTATTCTTATACATATGAAAATGCATGAAAATACAGTTTTTGCTTATAATAAAATATTTTTAGTTTACCTTATAACAGTTGTATAGCATTTATTTTTACATTATTAAATACCAGACTCATTAGAGCTGATAAAAATGTGTTTAAAAATTACGATTTTTGGTCTTTGTGATGTTTAAATTTTTCTTGCAATTTTCTTTGTGTATATAAAAATAATTTACAATTAAAATTAAAAAAATATATAAAAAATAATTATTATAATTTTTTCCATTACTATTGCAAAGTAATAATTTTTGTAAATATTTTTTTTTTTTTTTTTTTTTTTTTTTACAAAGAAAAATTAATATTTTATTTATTATAAGTATATAACCATTTTTACCAGGGTGACCATGTGATTACGGTTGAACCAAAACAAGTAGGGGGCAGGGCTTAACAAATGCGGTCACCAGGTCGCTACTGGCAACCAAGTTTTTTTTTTTTTTAACCTGGCGATCAAGTTAGTTAATCTAGCAGGTATTTTTTTAATACCTAACAAATGAGCAGGAGCGGCAATTTTTTTCTGTTTCCCACAATTACTCGTGCGCGAAAAGCAGTGATCTTCCTCTTTTCTCATACTTTTAATGAAAGAACATAGTTTAAAAGGCACTTTCCATTTCATGCACAGAAAACTCAATTCTCCGTTCTAGCCAGTTAGCATGTCATGTGATTAGAACATGGATGGAGGTGGTTTCAATAAAACTACAACATAGTGTCAATCCAGCCTCTTTGTTATCTAAAAGTGGGTACAATGCTAAAAAATGCTCACGTTTTTCTGTAATTTTCAAATCAGATTTTTGTGTTCAGATTTACAACTAATTCATCTGTCACATTCATTTTAAAGAATAATAACATATGAGTGATTATAAGTATAATTCATTTGTGTTAAATCTGTAAAACTTAATTAAAATCCAGGTTCTTCAGTTTCATTAGAAAACTTAGTTTTTATTGTCTTTCTAAATTATGTAACTAAAAATTCTAAACTATGCTTAATATTTTTTCTCAATTCATAAAAAAACAAAACAAACTTTTGTGCTTTTTGAAAATTAATGACAGAAAAAGGGGGGCGGGTGAATATTTTTTACTGGCGACTAAAATGTTTTCCTGACTACCAGATCTTATCAAATTTGTAAGGTCGGGGGTAATAACACTGTTTCCTTATCTATGTGACCGTTGAAGTGATTATAAAATTATAAAAATTACAAAACATATTCAAACGGCATTTATTTTTTAAATCTTGAGATTTACTAGATTTCTAGACTGTAGTTTTCATTATGTATTGATAGTGTGTTGTCTTGGGATTAATTTCCAGCGGGATTTATTAAAGATTTCGTTTGATTTTTCGGTTGATAAAAAATTCTATTATTAAATGTTTATTTGGTGCTGCCATCTGCTGATTAAGATTGAAGTAATTTTACGTTTGCATTATAAATTTTTTGTAATTTCTTTCTATAAATAGTATATACTGTAAATGGGTGTGGGCTGATTTTTTCATAATTCCTTCAGAAATCTAAACACAAAAGAAAACAAGTTGGAAATTGTACGTCAATTGTGACAAACGAGGTGCGTCCGTACTATAGCTAGTTATATAAATATTCAGATCTTGATGATTTTTAATTCTGTGAAATTAATACTATTGTCGGCAGATTCATTGCTATAATAAAATAAGTATCTCGATCGCTTGACGGTTAAACTTCGGAAGCTCCTATAACAAGAAAGCACCGATTTCTTTTTAAAAATTTCAAATTTCTTAATAAATATTTTTATTAATATCTTCTAAAGTTTTGATTCAATTTTCATAAAATTTGAAATGTTATGACAAAATTCTGCAAAAATAATATATCTTAAATTTCAAACCATTCGATTGTGTAGTTTTTGCGTTGTTATATGCGGGCAGACGGACGGACGGACCAGACGACGACAATAGGTGCTACGTATTTATATAATTACGAAAGCACCTAAAAATAATTAATTACCAGTTTAAAAAAAACAAAAAACAGTTGACGGTTGCTTATGCATCAATTTTTGCTCTTTGAATGCATATTAATTTGTTTAAAGCATACATTATCAGAAATGTAATTACATTACATTATCAGAAATGTAATTACATTACATTATCAGAAATGTAATTTACAAAATTACATTTATCCATTACATTATCCGAGATACTCCATTTTATTATCAGAGATGTAATGGAGGGTAAAGGATACGGTGGGTGGTATACACCGTATACCTTCTGGATTATTTTAGAACTTCTATATACTCTCACTTTCTCCTGTAAAGCTATAGCGTATACTCTCTAGTATATAACCTTTGCTTATAGCGTATACCCTCTGGTTGCTTTACGACTAATACACTGTACATTATTGGTAGTACCAAGACTCCCTTAATAGATAAGACTTGACAATCCGGAGAAAGTCTATGGGAGAAAATGTCCGCGGTAATTGCCACTTATTAATTGACTTTCTCCGGAAAGTATCGCCGCCTGGTGGATACTACCGCAGATTTGCCAAGTCTCCGGCTTTTTGAACACCAGTATATTTTTAGAGAAAATGTTGTTCTTTTAAATCCCAGAATTCTCCGATCAAACAAAACAAAATTTTCTGTACTAAAAAACTGGTATCCAAAAAGAGAATAGAAAAATCTAGCAGCTCTGCTACCGCATAGCTGCCAACTTTTACGCTTTTTTCTTACCACTAAAATTTAATAGAATTTTTTTCGTTATGTTATCACACGATCTTATCAATTTAATAAGATAAAATTTAGTATAAAATTTTAGTGGTAGGAATTAAGCGTAAAAGTTGGCATCTATGCTACCGATACTAGTTCATAAGCAAATGCATAGAACAAATGGAGCTGTGAAAAAATTTCATGTCGAAAATACTCCCATTACTGACGATTGATGGCGCTAGTAGCAGGAGAATATAGCGGTCAAAGGAAACTTGCTGATTGTGAGGCCTGATACTATGATAAGGAGGCCTTGGGTAGTACTAGCCTGTGTCCTCACCGTTGGACGTCACGAAAATACCTTTTCTTCATGCCCCACCAGTGGCTGAGAGGTTGTGCTCTCGAAGCTGGTAGACGGGAGGTGCTGGGTTCGATCCCAATCGCGCCCGTCGGCCTAATCGTTCGGAGTTTTCGTGGTTTTCTTCGAACCGTGGATTTATCCATGCGTAAATACGGATTAGGTTCCCTTAGAAAGACCCCCATGAAGGGCACTCCCCCGGGCCTATATCCCTAGTGTAGATAATTGGCCGTCAATAATCAACCCAACCCAACCCTTTTCTTCATTTTCCAAAATGCTTATCGCACTAAATTACAAAGAAATGGATGCACTTTTTCACGAGTTTTGACTTCGCTTGCGGATAGGTTTCATTGTGTGTGTGATGAGAATAAGTGCCTGTTTATCGAATTGACCCGTGAAGCCCGAGCTTACCCACTGAAATACAAAGGGTCCCCAAATTTACTTTTTAAAACTGATTTTCAGGGGGAAAAAATTCAGTCAGGGTAAAAAATGTATTTTTTTCTTAATTATAGATACTAAATTTTCCCTCAGACTATTACTAACACATTTATGTACTATTTTTTTTTCTGTTGATATAATAAATGGTATAAAAACAGCGATTAAATGCAACTTATTTAAATTTTTCTTATGCTTTACAATTTCAAACGTGCTAAAAATAACAGAAAAATTAATCTGTATAATTATATTTTGTTTATATTCAGAAAGAGTGGAGAAATGATATAAAACATGGAGAATAAGTTATTTAAATAAAGGGGAAAGTAATTAGCATTCAGATGATACCAAATTTCTGTTTATGAAATAGAAGCAAAATTGTGTTGCATCCAAGCATAAATTTGCGTCAAATATTTGTTGTCCCTGCATTGTTCTTAGCACTGACAAATCCTTCAATTTGTAAAGCATAAAATATATTTCGAAGTTCAAATATTGCACCTGTTCCATATTTGCAAAGTCATTTATAAAATTAATTTGTTATGCATAATTATGTATATAATAAAAATTTTTTAATATGTATATAGGTAGTTAGTTTTACTTTAATATTAAAAGTGCTGTTTACTCCAAATTTTGATGGTAAAATTTCAAATTGTTGAAGCATAATTGGTAGAGTAAAAGGGGGCCCCCTGTGTGACGTCGAGCTTCCCCTACTTCTAAGTCTTAAGCGGGCCCTGATGAGAATAACTTATTTTTGACAAAAATGCTAGATGATCTATGGCAATCAAAATAATCTATAATGGCAATATGTAGAATGACGTAATATACCATGAAAGTTTTGGTGTGGCATATTTATAACTTGTTATTCTAGTTTTAGTGTGTTCACAGAAAATATCCGTACTGCCTGTCATTACACCGTTTGGACTTTGCATTTCGTTTTCGAATAAGAAAGTAAACAATTTCGTCATCTACGGTTAAAATGTAATTATGTGATTATGTTTATGGTTAAGAATTAATTCGATAATAGAAAATTATTATCAAGTATTTTTCCATTTGTCATAAATATCACAAAACTAAGTACGAAATCTGAAAAGGCTTCATTGACCAAGAAAGAGTTAAAAAAAAAAAATCAAAAGCAGCTGCTTGCATACCCGCATTACTTTCCCATTAAAATTATTATCTATTCTGAAGTCTAATTTGCCCCACCAGTGGCTGAGAGGTTGTGCTCTCGAAGCTGGTAGACGGGAAGTGCTGGGTTCGCTCCCAATCGCGCCCGTCGGCCTAACCGTTCGGAGTTTTCGTGGTTTTCTTCGAGCCGTGGATTCATCCATGCGTAAATACGGGTTAGGTTCCCTTTGAAAGACCCCCACGCAGGGCACTCCCCCCGGGCCTATATCCCATGTGTAGATAATTGGCCGTCAATAATCAACCCAACCCAACCCTGAAGTCTAATTTCATTATTAATATTATATAGCTAATGGCGGGCACATTCTGCGTAACATATGCTGAAATCACTGTGTAATGCAGTAAGTGTTATTTGCATTTATTATTAGAGAAAAAATATTAAATGTTTGTCGTAACTAAAAATAGACTTAATCTCTATTCTCAAACGCATAATTCAAATATCATTATTTTTTCTTTTTTAAAATTAGGTATTAATTAACCTCCTCGCGAATCTTTGATTATTCGAACTAGTAATTTGTAACGTTGAATTTTGCCTTGTTTAATTAAAGAATTTCGGCGATTAAATAATGCAAAAATTTCAATTGTAAATACCGGCGGTGAAAGATTAAAAATTCTGTGAAAGAAGCTCGTCGCGAAGTGTTATAGCAAAGATGAATTATTTACCCAATTTCCACAAAGAGACGTCACTGTCATTCATGAAATAGATAGATTATAAACCAGTAATTTTTAATGTTGAATTTTGCCTTATTTAATTATCGAATTTTAGCCATTAAATAATGCAAAATATTTCAATTGTAAATACCGGTGATAAAAGATTAAAAATTCTGTAAAAGAAGCTCATCACGAATTGTTATAGCAAAGATGAATTATTTACCCAATTTCAACGAAGGGACGGCACTGTCGTTTATTAGATAGATAGAGGAAGCATAGAAAGACTAGCCGTCGAAGATTTCGCCATTGAAATCTGACCGCTATTTTCGTATAGTGAAAATAATTCCGAAAGTGGTGTATACCGTGGAGGAACGTGTGTTTATTATGTTGGAGTACCACGGATTAAATCAGAGTCCTACTGCCACAAGAGAACTTTTCAAACGCGATTTCAAGTCGCAGAAGGCCCAGATGGAAAAACAATTCGTGAGCTTTTCAAAAAAATTCAACAGACAGGTCGATGCGAGTTATTTCCACTATACGAAAATAGCGGTCAGATTTCAATGGCGAAATCTTCGACGGCTAGTCTTTCTATGCTTCTGAACTCTCTTTAGAAGGATTCTTAACGCTCTCAGCGCCATCTATCGGTGTTATTTTTAACTAAATTTTGAGATTTACGTATAAAATTCTTACAATTTTTTTAATAAACGTACCACTGGTTTCATGTTTCTATCTACCACCGTTTCCGGGTTATTGATTTTTAAAGTTAGGGGTCCTTTGTGAAACACTCTGTGCATATAACACGCACCTTGCCGTCGTTTCTTTTATTCAGTGGTTTGTACTTGTTGATTAAAATAAATATATATAGTGATCATTTTATAGAAATTCATATGCCCCAGTTACATGATTAAAATCGTAATCTACTTAAACTGCAGTCAATATTCGATCACTCAACTTCAATTTCATTTGTCTCGAAAACGTTTTAATTTGAAATATCAACTTGTATTGTGCACAGCACCGACCGTATCTGTAACGAGGCTCGAAAACAAGAAGTTTTTTTTTTTTTTTCACTTTCCAACATAACAGAAAAGGATTTGACTTCAGTTCGTTTTTTCTACGCTCTAACTTCCGTAAATTCCGTACTTCGATTTGCGATAAATAATAATAAAAAAATTATTATTATTAGAAAAATATATTTAACAATCCAATTTTGCCACGTTTGAGAAGATGTAAACCCGATTTTATCAGTTTTTAAAGAATAGTGCTGCCATCTGGCGATTATAATTTAAATAACAATACACCAACCATGATAATCAATTTTTTTTATTTACCAACGAAATTTTTTGAAAATTACAGCTAATGATTTTGGGGTTATTAGATATGAATATCCGAATTCTGGATAAAATGTCTTTAATGGTTCTTGAGATTAAGTAAAATTTAAATATATTAAATCATGAATAATTATTATTCTTAAAAAGTTTGATGCACATTGCCTTTTTTTACATATTATTTCAACACTCTTTCACAATAATAAGTTTATGCATAAAAATGAAATTTACTAAAAATATTTTGTTTATTTTGTAAATAAAGTTTTTAAAACTGAACTTAATTTGAATTCTATAGATTTCAATTGCAAAAATATCGACATTGTTATTTTGTTTAATTTTTAAAAATTTAATTACCTTTTTATGACATTATTTTTAGTAACTTATGTTTACATATATATAAGGAGCATCTATGAGAAATCTGATTAATATTGGAAAAAATGAAATGTGCATGTTTGGTTGGTTGGTTAATTAATTGGTTAATTAATTGGTTGGTTAATTAATATATGTTATTGAAATTTAACATGACGTGTTCCCTATCGAAAATGGAGTGTGTATCACTAACAGTTCAAAGCAATTCGAATAATTGTCTAAGGGAATATCGGTCTATGGACAAATTGTTTGGAGTACATTTTAGTAATGTTACGCTACATCAAACTTTATGGAGTTGACATAAAATGTCGGTACACACTACAGAATGTTTTCTTTACAAAATGATGTGTGTAGCATTTGCTGTTCATCTTTCGATAGCATTATTATAGCCAAAAAACAAAAAAAAAATTACATAATTGTCTTTGAGCAATAATTGCGAGCGCATTTTTAGGTGTGTTATGCGTTTTCAAGCTTAACCAAATCTTAGTATACAGTGTGTATAAATTCTATAAAACATATACAGGAAAAACGAAAATAATTCAAATTAATTAGCTAGTATAGAAGTGATTTGCTGAAAATACGTTTTCGAGCAGGGTGGTGCAAAATTTTAATTAGATTAACTATTGAAAACTAACGATTAAAAGTTTAATCATGACTAAAGATTGACGATAGTAGTTCAATCGTCAATCTTTAGTCATGATTAAACTTTTAATGGTTAGTTTTCAATAGTTAATCTAATTAAAATTTTGCACCACTCTGTTTTCGAGTGTGTTACTCATTTTTTTAACACTTTCCAACCTAGTTGAAAAGTGTTTATGACTTCGGTTTGTCTGTCCGTCTGCCGTCTGTCCGTGCTCTAACTCCCGTAAATATGCTCCGATTGCCTTGCAATTTTTATATGTTATTGTCGTTATCTATAGCACGTTCCCTATTTCAACTGAAGTGTGTAGCACTTATAGTTTTTTTTACAGGGACACTCAAAATATTTCCGTTACATTACGATCTATGGGGAAAAATCATTTGCGGTTTATTTTAATGATGTTACACATTTGCAAACACATTGTAATTGATATATATCACTAAGGTGTATTACAAGAAGCTTAATATGGAATAGGGTGTGGATAGCACTTATAGTTAATTTACAGGGACAGTCAAAAGAATTCCGTTACATTACGTCTATGGAGAAAAATTGTCTGCGGTTTATTTAAATGTTTCACTATTTTAAACACATTGAAATTTATATATATCACTAAGGTGCATGACAAGAGGCTTACTACAGAATATTGTGTGTATAGCAGTCATCGTTCATTTACAGGGACACACAAAATAATTCTCTACTGTCTGTTAACAATAATTCCTGGAAGTGTGTTTTAAGTTACTGAACGCGATTTTAAATTTAACTCATTTTTTGTTTATTACGTGTTGTGTATAAATTCTGTAGATCATATACAGAGAAGCACAAAAGTTCGTGAACACATTTCCGTTTATGGACAAACTCCAGAAGGAGACTTTTAAACTGTGCTACGCGTTTCTTAACTGAACTAAAATTTAGCTTCCTATGTAGTATGTATACAAATCTATAGATCATATACAGGGCTGAATAAAAGTATTCGGATATTCTTCCGAATATTGTATACGTTGGAAATTCCTGAAATTATGTTTTTAAATATGTTATGCGTTTTTCAAATTGTTTACTTAGATGTTATCTTTCAGCTTATTAAACGGCATGATTTGTAAAATTATTTTGGAAGCGTTGGAAAGTGTTACATAATCTATGCTTGACGCATGATTTTTCGTTCTTGTTCAACTTAACTAAATTTTATTAAACTATGTGGCCTGAGTAGTGGTGTAGTCGAGGGGGTACGCGGGAGGATGGCGTCCCCTCACTTTTTATGTTATCTCAAACGTCCCACTACTTTTTATTTTCAAGGGGACGCTAGGGACAGGGAAGGAGGCAGACTTTTCAAAATTATTATCTTTTTTAAAGGATAAGCAAGCTAAATAAATAATTTTAAGAATTAAAGCATTGATTTTTGATACTTTCTATAACAGTTGAAAAGTCTTTCTGACATCGGATCGTCTGTCTCCCTGTCTGTTTATCTGTTCTTACAGAAACTTCCGTATGTTGGCTTGAATTGCGACAAAATTGATGAATGTTTTTCAGGTCGAAACCATCGTTTGAATGCTATCATGTTCACTCATTCACTTAACCACACATACAAACTAATTGTAAAACATCAAAAACGGATTTTGGAGATCTGAAAACTTAAGAAAACATCAACATACGCACTTACATCTAGAATCGATATAAAAAAAGCAAAAGCGGATCCATGGAACCTCAAAACGTAAATTTATGCCAAACTTTCACAGTCTCTCTCTCGTTTTTACTTTCTTCTATCTTTACAAGAAGAAAGTATTGGATTCATGAAAATTTTCGACTTCCGGTTTTCGACGGATTTATACGTTTTAGAAAGTCTTGAACACGATTTCACTATTTTTAGAAAATGTCTGCCTGTGACTCTGTCTGTCTGTCTGTCTGTATGTGACAAAAATTTTGTGGGCGCTCTGTCTCAAGAAGTAATGCTCGAATTTAATAAAACTTTATATTCTGTTAGTCCCTGATATAAATTGGTGCTGATTAGGTTTTGGTAAAAATCGTCCAGCAAGTGGCGCTGCTATGCAGCATTTTTCGTGATTTCCACAACAGCTCCATCTCAAGAACTAATGCTCGGAATTTAATAAAACTTTATATTCAGTTAGTCTCTGATATAAATTGGTGGTGATTAGTTTTTTGTAAAAATCGCCTAGCAGGTGGCGCTGCTATTCAGCATTTTGCAGGATTTACACGATTTTAGCGATAGTCATATCTCAAGAAATAATCCACGGAATTTAATAAAACTTGAGTTTCAGTTAGACCTTGATATAAATTGGTGCTGATTCTTTTTAGTGTATACGAAACCTGTGTGAGATAGAAGAAGGTTTTGGGACTGACACATCCGACTAGTTTTATGATTGTAACAATTTTCAGACACTACACATGTCCGAAAAGTAAAAATGCAGTAATTTTCATTGTTGTCAGAGGACAACAGGTTTAATGTTATTCTACGACTGTTTTAAAAACAAAAGTTGCAAAACAAACTTTAACGAAACTCGCAGTGGGGGAATTAGCGTTTACTGACTTCTAAATTCTATTGTTCAGACCCTATGTTCTGGACTATGAGCGTCCCCCCCCCCCACTTTTTTTCCCAGCACTACAACACTGTGTCTGAGTATACCCGGGATTGGACAAAAGAATATGCACCGTAATTTCCAGAAACACGTTTTTAGTTTTTTTATGCATTTTCCAGCTGAATTGAACTTTAGTTTTACTAATGTATAAAAATACACAGAGCATATACAGGACTGAACATAAGAATTCACGTATATATTCCTTTCCATTTCTATTCTCATGTACATACGTTATACGTACATACACCTAAGGACAATAATTGTTTAAAGGAGATTTAAATTGTGTTAGGTGTTTTCTAAATTGTTTAGTTAGCTAAATTACTATATGAAAAAAAAAAAAAAATTCTAACACTATTCTGATAGTATTGGAAAGTGTTTCATAATCTAAGTGTTATGCATGATTTTTCGTTTTCGTTATTGCCTTGAAAAACGTGTCTTTGAAAGAAAAAGGTTAAAAAACTGTTTTGAATATATTTGGAAGCATTTATAACCTGCTGCATCTCTGAGTGACTTGCATTGAATGTTTCTAGTATCGCAATTTATCCTCATAGAGATTTTTTTTTCTGACAAATTTTACAGAATTTAATTGAGAATTGAGAGAATGTGATTTTATATGTAACTGCATAATCACATAGTGATGAAAATCCATATGTATTTTCAAAAGCAAATTTTTTTCAAATGAGAATTTTTTTTATTATTATTAGAAAAATATATTCAACCATCCAATTTTGCCACGTTTAAAAAGATATAAACCCGATTTTATCAATTTTTAAAGAATAGTGCTGCCATCTGGCGACTATAATATAAACAACAATACACCAACCATGATAATCAATTTTTAGGTGCGTTCGTAATTATATAAATACGTAGCACCTATAGTCGTCGTTTGGTCCGTCCGTCTGTCCGTCCGTCTGTCTGTCTGTCTGTCCGCATATAACAACGCAAAAACTACCCAACCAAATGGTTTGCAATTTAAAATATATTATCTTTGCAGAATTTTGTCGAGACATTTCAAATTTTATTAAAATCGAATCAAAACTTTAGGAGATATTAATAAAAATATTTATTAAGAAATTTGAATTTTTTTTTTTAAATCGGTGCTTTTTTGTTATAGGAGCTTCCGAAGTTTAATCGTCAAGCGACCGAGATACTTATTTTATGACAGAAATTAATCTGCAGACGATATAATTCATTTCACAGAATTAAAAATCATCAAGATCTGAATATTTATATAACTAGCTGATACATATATATCTGAATATTTATATAACTAGTTAAGATATTTGTATGAACAGTGTCATAAAATATATACTTAACTAGCTGTTTAACCTGTTCTACGCACGGGATATCATGAATTTAATTCTAAAACGTAACGTTTGACGTACAATTTCCAACTTGTTTTTATTTACCAACGAAATTTTTTGAAAATTACAGCTAATGATTTTGGTGTTATTAGATATCAATATGCGAATTTTGGATAAAATTATCTTTAATGGTTCTTGAGATTATTAAAATTTAAATTTTTTAAATCATGAATAATTATTATTCTTAAAAAGTTTGATGCGCATTGCCTTTTTTTACATGTTATTTCAACACTCATTCACAATAATAATTTTATGCATAAAAATGAAATTTACTAAAAATGTTTTGTTTATTTTGTAAATAAAGTTTTTAAAACTGAACTTAATTTGAATTCTATAGATTACAATTGCAAAAATATCGACATTTTTATTTTGTTTAATTTTTAAAAAAATTAATGGCCTTTATATGACATTATTTTTAGTAACTTATGTTTACATATATATAGGGAGCATCTATGAGAAATCTTAATAATATTGGAAAAAATGAAATGTGCATGGAATATTTTAAACTCATATAAACGATGAAAATCTTTAATCGGTGAAAAATAAGTTTTAATGAACAAATGAGTTATTAATGCTCAATATCGTTTGTAAAACCCTTTTAACTATCAGTAATGGTCCTACTATTATTTATGAATCATTTTTTTAAAGATTTTTATTCATTTATGATAAATATAGCCAGTTTATAGGTCCATTAATAAACCTTTCTTTGATACTTAAATATCAAAATTTTGACCTGCCGGCGACCCATCAATATTACTCAAAAAATATTTTTAATATACAGTCCCTGGCCAAATTTTTAGACGCAGTTGTTTTTATTATAATTTATTAAATATCTGGAAAGATACATGAGGAATTATCCTGAAACTTCAGGAGTGTAAACAACATAATAAACGTCATATATTTCCGCGAAGATTTTTTCCCGAAACCCCATAAGGGGCCGTCAACAAATTGAAGAAAAACGAATATCTTTTGGATAACCCTGTAAAAACTAATGGTGTAAAAAGCATTCAAACTGTAGATTATGATTAAGTGGCTTATTGTAATAATGTGGGTCCGTTTTTATGAAGATAGCATGTATAATCGAAGAGAAATTCACGTTTTTATAAAAACAGTCCCAAATTTTACCAAGTCTTTTGCTTATAATTTGCAGAGTTTTAAATATAAAAACAAGTTATTTTCAGAAAATATGACAAACAAAATTATACACAATGCCTTGCAATCAGAATTAAAAAATAATAAAAATTGTATGAAAAATGAGCAGATTTACTAAATATTGTTTCACTGCGCATGCGCGAATTCAATCGAAATATATTGTGCATAATATATTAGCTTAATGTACAGACCAACTTTTATGAAAATCTCAAAAACATAGCTTGAAAATTCTGATAGTAGTCGTCGATAGAATAAGCTCGAAATTCGCTGTTTCCAAAAGGAAGCAAAAAGATAAGGGGCTGTATCCAAATATATTTGCTTATGAAAGTTGACATAATAAGAATGAAGTGTCTCTCATTGTATATTTGGATACAACCCCTTATCTTTTTGCTTCCTTTTGGGAACAGCCAATTTCGAGCTTATTCTATCGACGACTACTGTCAGAATTTTCAAGCTATGTTTTTGAGATTTTCATAAAAGTTGGTCTATACATTAAGCTAATATATTATGCACAGCATATTTTGATTGAATTCGCGCATGCGCAGTGAAACAATATTTAGTAAACCTGCTCATTTTTCATACAATTTTTATTATTTTTAGCACTTTCCAACCTAGTTGAAAAGTGCTTATGACTTCGGTTTGTCTGGCCGTATGGCCGTCTGGCCGTCTGCCGTCTGTCCGTGCTCTAACTCCCGTAAATATGCTCGGATTGCTCGGCAATTTTTATATGTTATTGTCGTTATCTATAGCATGTTCCCTATTTCAACGGAAGTGTGTAGCACTTATAGTTTTATTACAGGGACACTCAAAAGAATTCTGTTACATTGCGGTCTATGGGGAAAAATCATTTGCGGTTTATTTAAATAATGTTTCACTATTTTAAACGCATTGAAATTTATATATATCACTAAGGTGCATTAGAAGAAGCTTAATATGGAATAGGGTGTGATAGCACTTATAGTTACTTTACAAGGACAGTCAAAAGAATTCCGTTACATGACGTCTATGGAGAAAAATCGTCTGCGGTTTATTTAAATAATGTTTCACTATTTTAAACGCATTGAAATTTATATATATATATATCTAAGGTGCATTACAAGAGGCTTACTACAGAATAGTGTGTGTATAGCAGTCATCGTTCATTTACAGGGACACACAAAAGAATTCTCTACTGTCTGTTAACAATAATTCCTGGAAGTGCGTTTTAAGTTACTAAACGCGATTTTAATTTTAACTCGCTTTTTGTCTATTACGTGGTGTGTATAAATTCTGTAGATCCTATACAGGGCAGCACAAAAGTTCGCGGACACATTTCCGTTTATTGACAGAAACTCCAGAAAGATAATTTTAAACTGTGCTACGCGTTTCCTAACTAAACTAAAATTTAGCATCCTAGCATATACAAATCTATAGATCATATACAGGGCTGAATAAAAGTATTCGGATATTTTTCCGAATATTGTATCTGTTGGAAATTCCTGAAATTATGTTTTTAAATATGTTATGCGTTTTCCAAATTGTTTACTTAGATGTTATCTTTTAGCTTATTAAACGGTATGTTTTGTAAAATTATTTTAGAAGCGTTGGAAAGTGCTACATAATCTATGCTTGACGCATGATTTTTCGTTCTTGTTTAATTCTGATTGCAGGGTATTGTGTATAATTTTGTTTGTCATATTTTCTGAAAATAACTTGTTTTTATATTAAAAACTCTGCAAATTATAAGCAAAAAACTTGATAAAATTTGGGACTGTTTTTATAAAAACGTGAATTTCTCTTCGATTATACATGATATCTTCATAAAAATGAACCCAAATTATTACAATAAGCCACTTAATCATAATCTACAGTTTGAATGCTTTTTGCAACATTAGTTTTTACAGGGTTATCCAAAAGATATTCGTTTTTCTTCAATTTGTTGATGGCCCCTTATGGGGTTTCGGGAAAAAATCTTCGCTGAAATATATGACGTTTATTATGTTGTTTACACTCCTGAAGTTTCAGGATAATTCCTCATGTATCTTTCCAGATATTTAATAAATTATAATAAAAACAATTGCGCCTAATAATTTGGCCAGGGACTGCATATGCAAACACACCAATATGGTTTCTAGTAATCTAAAATTATATATATATATATATATATATATATATATAAATAAAAATTATAAATTATAAATTATAATAAAATAGAATGTAATGAAATAACTTGAAATTAGAAGATTGCAAGAAAGATTGTTTTAGAAAGAAGAAATGATGAAATTGTAAAATTTCCGTAATATTATTTTCTGTTATTATTTAGTATCTGAGAATTATTTCTAATGACATAATAAATCTTTCACAATACCTGATATATATTTTTAAGAATCAAAGATCAAAAAGTGTTTTAAATGGGCGTGGCTGAAACAGCTGGTGCTTTCAGCTGCACAAAAATGAACACAACTCGCTAAAAAATGACCGTAATAATTTTTTTTTTCAACAATCGGAAGCTGCGATCATAAATATTATTATACTAAAAATAAAAAATCGATACTTAGAAAATTTGTTTTTGAATTTAAAAACATACACTACACTTAAAATAAAAACTATTATCCAAAATTAGATATTTTGTACAATGTGGTAGCTCGTGACGATTTTTATTCCATGACTCTGAACTTGTACGCTTTTTTGTTACCACTATTTTTCAAAAGAAATCTTTGCCTTTTTTAATCGTAGAAATTCTGCAATTAAATAAGGAAACATTTTCAATTAAAAATTATTGTTAAAAAGTGCAAACGGTAGAAGCCGTGAATGTAGCACCCTAAAAATCTACTCACGAGCAGCCGCTGGTTTGTATCTGGTTTATTGTTTGTTAGTTTGAGTTTCTTGATTATACAGGGTCATTCATAATTCCCTCCGGGGTTTCGAAACGTTATAGTAAAAAAACGAAGATGAATATGAAAAAAAGAAACATATGAAATTATTCCGAAACTATTCAAGTTTTACTTACATACATTACAGGTGTTCTATGTGTGAACCCTTGGTCACACGGCATACATCCATGCGATAGTCCAGTTCCTGCCATACTCCGTTTCTTTAAATTTCCGGTACCACACATGAATTGTTTTGTCAGTTGGTCCCTGTTTCGATATTTATTACGAAAGGCCCGTTGAACTGACACCACTGATTCAGATTTAAAGAAACGGAGTATGGCAGGAACTGGACTATCGCATGGATGTATGCCGTGTGACCAAGGGTTCACACATAGAACACCTGTAATGTATGTAAGTAAAACTTGAATAGTTTCGAAATAATTTCATATGTTTCTTTTTTTCATATTCGTCTTCGTTTTTTTACTATAACGTTTCGAAACCCCGGAGGGAATTATGAATGACCCTGTATATAGCTGGTTTATAGTTGGTTTGAATTCTAAATTGCCAATGAATATTTATCACTATTTAAAAAAATATATTTATCGAGTATTTCTATTTTTTGAATATAAAAAGCCATAATTTACATTAAGATTTCATAAAAATATATTTTTCATCTGAAATAAATATAAATGTATTTTAATGCTTTTATACAAACAATATTTATGTAAAAGTATAATTTTGTAAGAAAAAGGGAGTCCACACAGCCCAGTGTGTAGAATCCCATATCGCATATCGGGTCTAGTAACCTGATTTTACCGGAATCCGACTCGACTTATGGAACGGGTTGACGCTAATTTATTTCGTTACGGGCCCGGTTGACGTTAATTTTATCGGGTTCGGGTTAGGTTTTGACTTTTGCAGGTCAATTCCGAACTCGACCCGTGCTGTACTCAACCTGTACGACATGTATTCCAGTTGTACCCGAAAGTCCTAATTATTTTGGAATTTAAAAGTGTACACTACCCTTAAAACAAAAACTATTATCCAAAATTAGATATTTTGTAGTGGCGACCCGTGGCTGGATTTTTATTCCATGACTCCGAACGCTCTTTTGTTACCACTATTTTATACCTAAATATTTTCATTACCTAATTATTTTATACCTAAATATTTTCATTACCACCTAAATATTTTCAGATGAAAAAAAATATACATATTTGAACATAATGCGTTATATGTTCATTTTTCTGTAAAAAAAGATAAAATTTTTATGAGTTAAATTAGAGATATTATTGAGAAGACTACTTTCCCACTATTGCATTAAAATATGGATTAATTTTCTTTCGTTTCGGTTCGGGTTCGTATTTTAATATTTCGGGTTCAAGTCAGTTTCAGGTTGAAGTGGGTCGGATTCGGGTCTATAAAATTTTGTTGTCGGGTTAAATTTCTGTTTGACTTAAAATTGAATTTTCGGGTACGGGTCGCTTCCCGTGCAGGTCTCTAATAGCATGGTAGTTATAAAAAAGAAAATGAGTTCAGAATTTTGCGGGTTTGGTTTCGCACAACCCTAACATGATTGCCTAAAGATTTTTAGAGCTTTCTTTGCACGAAAACAGGAATTTTGGTCAATTTTTTTTGTAAAAGTTGATAGATCTATCAGGGAACGAAATTTAATGGCTGAAGGCAACCGCCAGACTAAAAATATAAGTCAGTACAATTTTCGTACAAGTTCAAAATCCTTTATTTGTTGCTCTCGAAGCTGGTAGACGGGAGGTGCTGGGTTCGATCCCAATCGCGCCCGTCGGCCTAATCGCTCGGAGTTTTCGTGGTTTTCTTTCGAGCCGTGGATTTTCTCCATGCGTAAATACGGATTAGGTTCCCTTAGAAAGACCCCCACGAAGGGCACTCCCCCTGGGCCTATATCCCTAGTGTCGATAATTGGCCGTCAATAATCAACCCAACCCAACCCTTTATTTGTTGTCTAAATATGAAATTCACACTTTCTTTTTAATTTTGTTATTTATTTCTAAAGTTTACTTGTCAGTAACACTTATTAGACTTTAATAAATTATAAAAAACATTAAGTATTAATAAAAAATATTCAAGGTGCATTCATGATTTGATTAGAAGTATGATTATTTTCGGCTAACTACCGTAATTTCCGGCGTATAGTATAATCCGCGGATCAAACAATTCTGTTTCATCCCAGAAATTTCATTCAATAATTGAAGTCAAATATTTGCAGTGATCTAGTAAGTTACATTTTATAAAGTAAATTTTCTGTGTCGAAACATGATTGTTTGATCCGCGGATTATACGCCGGAAATTACGGTAAATATCGGTGTGCGATGCACTGGTTTTTAGTTAGTCAGTTGTTTCATAGATGGCGCCACTGAAATTGATTAATATACGAAAATTGAAACTGAATAATATATTTTTAAATATTAATGCTCTTTATCTAGAATATCGATAAAGAATGTTATTAACGTTTTATTTTAATGGGGGGGGGGGGGGGGGGGAGAGGGATAAATGCTTCGAATGTGTCTTGATGTTTAAAAAATAAGAATGAAGTTTATTCAGTTAAAATTTTTCTTAAAAATAAAAATACATAGCTGCCAAAACTTCTAATTTTTTAGTACCACTATGCCTGAGTAGTAATGTTCATATAATGTAACTGGAAATTTATATCGTTCAGAAAAGCAAATATTTCTATTTGGAAATACCGTGTGGTAACACACTAATCAACTTGAAAAAAAAAATTACTTAATTGTCCAAGGTATTGTTTTTAGGCATCTTCACTTATTTCTAGATTCCAGATTACATGGGATTACATATATAAATGTACATTTCTATATATTTCGGACTATATTATTTAGAAATGCATAAACATTTATACATTTCATTATTGGTGTATATTTCAATTACTATTAAATTAATTAATGGAATCATTTTCATTTATTTATTCTTAATTACTGTTTTTATTTTTTAATAGTGTTTTTTTTGTCTATGATTCGATAAACGAGGTGCGTTCGTATTATATCTAGTTATATAAATATTTAGATCTGGATGATTATGAATTATATCGTCTGCAGATTAATTTCTGTAATAAAATAAGTATCTCGGTCGCTTGACGATTAAACCTTGAAAGCTCCTATAACAAAAAAGCACTGATTTAAAAAAAAAAAAATTCAAATTTCTTAATAAATATTTTTATTAATATTTTCTAAAGTTTTGATTCGATTTTAATAAAATTTGAAATGTCTCGACAAAATTCTACAACGATAATATATCTTAAATTTCAAACCATTTGGTTGGGTAGTTTGTGCGCTGTTATATGCGGACAGACGGACGGACGGATCAGACGACGACTATAGGTGCTACGTATTTATATAATTACGAACGCACCTAAAAACAATATCATTGACCAATTTCAGGGCGCCATCTAAAAAACAACTAACTATAAAGCGGTAGATCGCACACTACATCATTATCAAAATATCTGCTACCTAACTGCTGTTATTTGGTTCCAAATACTTGAGCAATTTTTTGATTTCTGAAACTCTAAATTAAAAAATACTTTCTTTAGATGGCTGACACAGTTTATCAAAATATATGCAGTGATGCAATATTAGTTGACGCTAATTGCAGTCAATTAAAGAAGTAGAATTTTGTATGATTAATTAAGTTTTCTCCGTACAGTCTGAAACTCCCAATCCGTATACTAAAAGTTTCTCAGTTAATATTTTTTAACACTCGATTACTATCTTCAAAAAATTAATGTTATTGCTATTGTTGTATCAATGTGATCACATGATGTATGTAATTTCCATATTTATATACTTTATTCAGAGATATTTCGGGGAAAGGTAGTAATTAACTAAAAAAGTGTTTCTTTGTCTTTAATCACAGAAACTATAAAAATTGTATTAAATTGGCTTCTCCAAAGTAAGAAAAAAGTCACTGTATCTTACAGATATAGGATAGTAATAGAGTGTTAATTTTCCTCGTGTTGATAATTGGCTCATAAAGTCATGTTTACTTGATTCTACTTTAGTTTAAAGGTCTACGTAAACCGAAATGTACAGTTTAGTTTTCATTTCTATAGAAGAATGCATCAACTCTTTGTGTCGTAAAACCACAAATAGTTCAGCCTTCTATAAATATCCAAAAAGAGAAGCCAAATTTAAATTGCTTGAGAGTTTTTAACAAACCTTTAGCTTTGGAACTATAGAAAGTAAAGTCGAAAGATTATTTGGAAGGTTGTGAAATTAAGGGTGTGCCAATCTCCCACCCCCCCCTTTTTTTTTTAAAAGAAGTAAAAAAAAAAGCGAGAATATGTGAAGGTGATGATTTATCAATACTTGGAAGAGAAAGGGAGCAAATAAAAAAATGTTGCCCTGAGATCGAAAAATACTTACATACGCTGTCTTCTCACGTACCTACCTAGTCGGCAGCTTCATATTTTTTTCCACCAATGGTGACCTGGAGACCAGAAATTGCGCGTCATGGCATAGATATGGCATTAATTTTGATATTGTATTATACAATATCAAAATTAATATTTCGAGATAAAAACGTTTAAATCATTTGAATTAAAGGGAAGACGAATAAAAATGCTTTTGCTCTTTGTGAGATATTTTTGAAACAAAATAGCATGAAATAATAGATACTCAAGTTACTTTAAACGCAAATTTTCAACCAGTTGCCATTTTTATTGACGGATATTTGCTAGCTTAATGAAAGCTTCACATTTCTTTCTAGCTTAATGAAAGTTTCACATTTCTAGCTTTATGAAAGAAAAAAAAAACTGATTTATTATCACTTTCCAACTTAGCTGAAAAGAATTCAGGACTGTGGTTTATCTCTATGCGGGGGTCGGAGCGTCTTACATTTTGAATACCACTACCTAAAAAAAACCCCTCCGTGGTAGATTTCTTTAACATTTGCAACAGAAATGTACTGTTTTTAAAAATAGTGTTGTTTGAATATAGGACGCTAGGATCTTTTCTGTATGTTTGCTTATCCACGATATAATTGCCATACTCGATAACGACAAATTTAAATATGTTCTATTGATTGACAACATAATGTTTCCCATTAAAATAAGTCGCTGTAAGACACCCGCACGCACACAACACATATATACACTATATGGCCATTAATGGCCGGCAACTTTCAATTTTGGACATTTTGTCGAATATTTAAAAATATACTTGTCAGATTCTTCTGGAATTTTAGGATTAAAAAGAACAGGTTTGTCTTCATATTTATCAACGTCGATTTGATAAGGAGGACAATTAGGGGGCTAAAAAATATTAAAGAAAAAAAAGAATACTTTGGTTCACCCTGTAAAATAAAATGCACGAAATGATCTATCGCTACAGAATATACATAGGCAGACATTGTACAATATGTGTATTCATTTGTGTATAAGAATAGCATGTATATTAATAAAGTTATAGCGATTTTTTTTTAAATTAAAAAAAATCTTGCATGTTTTTTGCTTAATACATACAGGGTTTTTAACTAAATTTAACGCCAGTTTCAGAAAAATTGAAAAAATGTAGTAGAAATAATATAGTGCAATTGGAATATAAATATATTAAATATTTAAGGAAATATGGACAGTTGTATAAAATAATTTTTATCTGCGCATGCGCGAACGATAACAAGGATTTTTTTGCATAATTTAATAGTCAACTCTATCGAGCAACTTATTAAAAAAAATCAATCAAATATCGTAAAAATTTAGAGAGATATCGGCGTTAGAGTGAGCTGTTTTTTAGCTTCTCACTAAAACTCGCTGAATGATAAGGGATTTTCAACAAATTGTCATTTTTTATTTTCATACTATTTTTCAATTTTTAATGATACTTTAGTTCTCTTAGAAAAACTACCCTAACGAGCTTATTCGAACTAAAAAAGAATAATAAAAATCAAAGGATCCGTTCCAAAACTATTATAACCTGGTGAAATGATGTTTTCCAAGGCAAACTAAAGTATCAATAAAAAATGAAATATAGTATAAAAATTAAACATGACAATTTGTGAACAATCCCTTATCATTCAACAAGTTTTTGTGAGAAGCTAAGAAACAGCTCACTCTAACGCCGATATCTCTCTAAATTTTTACGATATTTGACTGATTTTTTTAATAAGTTGCTCGATAGAGTTGACTATTAAACTGCGCAAAAAAATCGTTGTTATCGTTCGCGCATGCGCAGATAAAAATTATTTTATACAACTGTCCATATTTCCTTAAATATTTAATATATTTATATTCCAATTGCACTATATTGTTTCTAGTATATTTTTTCAATTTTTCTGAAACTGGCGTTAAATTTAGTTAAAAACTCTGTATGTTATAAGCAAAAAACATGCAAGAATTTTTTTTATTTTTTTTTTTAAATCGCTATAACTCTATTAATATACATGCTATTCTTACACAAATGAATACACATATTGTACAATGTCTGTCTATGTATATTCTGTAGCGATAGATCATTTCGTGCATTTTATTTTACAGGGTGAACCAAAGTATTCTTTTTTTCTTTAATATTTTTTTAGCCCCCTAATTGTCCTCCTTATCAAATCGACGTTGATAAATATGAAGACAAACCTGTTCTTTTTAATCCTAAAATTCCAGAAGAATCTGACAAGTATATTTTTAAATATTCGACAAAATGTCTAAAATTGAAAGTTGCCGGTCATTAATGGCCATATAGTGTATATATGTATCTCATTTTACTGTTCCTGATAAAATTATTACCGCCTTGCAGTTTGTATTGTTTGAAATGTGTATTAAGATATTACGTTTCTAAAACGCGGTGAAATTTTAATAGTCTTCTTGAAAAATGTTTATGACTACATTTTGGAAAATTTCTATAAAAAAAAAATTTAAATTTGAAATTACTTTTGTTGAATATAAAAATCTTTTTTTTTTTTGATCTGTTAACCCCTTCAGGGGCAAAGTACTCTTGTAGCTAAAATATTGAAATGATTGATTGACATCAGGATTCACGAAGGAATTTATTTTAAATTGAGTAAAAGCTTTTTCTCATGTACCTTTATAAATTCAAAATTTTATTATAAAATTCTGGTGTCATTGTAGCATTTTGGGATTAAAATTAAGTGGTATATATAATATACCGGTGCTCTTCAAGGGGTTAAAGGACTGACCCGTTTGTTTTGACCTGTTCCTTATTAGAATTAATTTACAACTACTTTAAGGAAATATACCATTTGTTCGATGTTAATTTCAACAGACTGATGCATGTGAAATTGATTATTAGTCAGTCTGCAATTGAAAAAATTTGTTTAATTTTTTTAAATTTCTATATTTTATCCCCATGGAAATAATTAGATACTCATTACTCTAAAAACAAATTTTCACTCAGTTCCTTCTTTTATTGACGGACATTCTAGTTTAATGAAAGTTTTATATTTCTAGATGAATGAAAGGGAAAATAAAAGGATTTATTATGACTTTCCAACATACCTCAAAAACATTCAGAACTGTGTTTTTTTCTCTATACAAAGGCGCATACTTTGACCACTACTTCCATAAAAAAACATTCGTAGTAGATTTCTTTAACATTTGAAGCAGACATCTACCATGAAGTCTTGTTGCCCACACACAGATCAACAAAATTAATCTTTATTCATGTTGCATGTGATTTATTAATTGTTGTTTACTAATTTGAGGATGCAGAATTTAAATCTCTTTTTCTTTTTTTCTTTCAGCTCAAGTTTTTGAGGTACAGTTACCTTCTTCGTATTCATTCCCATTCATTTCGTATTCATTCGTATTCACCCACACACAGCTCAACAAAATTAATCTTTATTCATGTTGCATGTGATTTATTAATTGTTGTTTACTAATTTGAGGATGCAGAATTTAAATCTCTTTTTCTTTTTTTCTTCCAGCTCAAGTTTTTGAGGTACAGTTACCTTCTTCGCATTCATTGTCCTGAGTATTTAGAAGATTTGCAACTGTTATAATGTAACAAAATTTAGATAATTCTTATAATGTCATCGTCAAGAAGAACTTGTGTAAACGATCCGAAATCCTTTTATTACGTTTCTGGAGAATATACCTTTAAAAAATTTCGCTTATGTTTGTACGACTTTGTAAAACAAGTATATTTCAGCTATTTTGGATTTAAATTAGAAACACAAAACACGTCCTGGGTTCCTAATGTTGCGTGTAAAAATTATGTAGAGTCTTTACTTTTATGAGCTACTAAGAAAAGACCATCTAACTGAAGTTAGAATAGTTTTTCGAGATAATATTATGTAGATAAAATCATTTATACTCAACTTTTTCAGTGAAATAACGGATTGGTAGTCATTTATCTTAACTGTGATGTAAGTGTATAGGAAATTGGAAACTGTGATTCGGTTAAAAAACCAGAAAAACTAATTCGGTAAATTTACTCTAGACTCTGAATATTGACATCTATAAACAATCAAAGACCTTGTAAATTTGTATGCTTAAAAATACTGAAGAAATTTAAATTTTATATGAACAAAAGATAGTTCCGGTTCTGTTGTTCACAATGTGAGTAAAGTTATAATACACTGTATTCGAGTGTTTCGCGTTACAGCAGAAGCTGGAAATTTTCCGAAGACATGTGCAGAATATGAAGATGAAAATTTGAACGCAGAACAGGAAGACTTCTATACTACAGATGTATGGCAATACGAATTGGATTAAACCTTCTGTCTTCTTCTTCAGTACAAAACATCCTGTGTATGTACTAATTTCTACCATCAATCTAAAAATGTGTGAACTCATTATCAAAAACTTTGATCAAAGTCAGGGATCTCAACTAGTCTATATCTGTATGTGTAACTGTTTTGTCCAGTAATGTCCAGTATTACGCCAATATCGAATTCATCGGAAGTATTTGTGTTAAAATGCAAATATCAGATACTTAATGGCTTTACATTGAAAATATTTTTTAAAAATGGGCAATGTTGCAGATTTTTTTTTTTTTTTTTTTACATTGGAAATATTGGTAATAGTGTCGAACTATTTTTTGCCAATATTGGTGGGATATTGGCAAAATATAAGCACTACAATGTTGGGACAGTATTGAAATAATAAAATATTTGTTTAACCCTTAATGTACCAAGCGGGGTCTACTGAGGACCCCAGAATGTTATTTTTCGTGATTCTGCCGTATCTATAACAATTATTTTACGCCTGAATTTTCTGTGTGTCCAGAAACTTTTTAAGGTAAATAGTGCGTAATTTTTGCTTATAAAATGATCTATAAAATTAATGTTAAAGAAAAACAGCGGGGTCCCACCAGGGTCGAATGTTGTTATCCTTGTTCTTTGCAGATTCTGAAGGCTGTAAAATTTGAAAAATGCCCCGTAAAGGACTCTCCGCAGATGAAATTTATCAACTAATGAATGATAGTGATTTGAGTGAACCGGAAGATGTTTTGAGTGAATCTGAATAAAGAATATTTTCTTCCAGTAGATGTGTCAGGATCTGAAGACAATCTTGAAGTCAATTCTGAAGAAAGTGACATTGCCAGAGTATCATCTGATGATAATTCGGATGAAGATGAAGAGTATATTGCAAAATCAGGAAGAGTGTGGAGAAGTTCTGTACTCCCCGCTTACTCAGCGTCAACAGCGTAACATTGTCAGAGGAACACCTGGGCCAACGCACTCAATTGATGGTGTGACCACAATATTCGAAGTTTTCAACTTCTTTCTGGATGATAAAGTTGTTGATAGTATCTACACCATCACCATTGCTAAAGCGTCACAAGTTTTTGAAGACTTGAATGCAAATGCTGCTCCGAACAGAATAAGATGTAAATAAACAAAATTTTTGATGTTTCCTTGTTGTACCCTTACTAGAACATATCCCTCCAGATACCGATAAAACATAATTTTGCTAATTTACTCAGCAAACAGTTAGAATTTAGCGGTAAACATGGGGGATGTTTAGTTTTATCTGGGGTCCCCCGCTTGGTAAAGTACGTTGACAAGACAGGCTTGGTATATTAAAGGTTGAAATAAAATATTTGTTAAAATGTGATAAAAAGAAATTCTAAAAATTTTATTATAAAACTTTTTCGCATAGAAGCATTTGTGAAACAAATATCTAATGAACCGAATTAATATATTAAAATATAATTTTAATTAATATTTCATAAGGTAAATTGCAGATTTTTTTCTTTTTCTTTTTCTTTTCTTTCTTTTTTTTTTCTTTTCTTTACTTTTTTTTTTTTTTTTTTTTGTAATTACCATAGCTATTAACTTCTATGGTTTTTGGTGATACGTATTTTCTATTTTTTTTCTTTTTTTTTACATTATTTAATCAAAATTTTTATGGATTAAATAAGACGAAGAAAACAATTATAAAATAGTGGTGGCTAAAAATCGCAGCAGCAGCTGTGAATTATATTTTACTGTCATGATTGCGTATTTTAACACTACCGTAATTTCCGGCGTATAAGCCGCAGCTCAAAGAGTCGTTTTTCGACCCAGAAATATTATTTTATAAAATGTAACTTAAAAGATCGCTGTAAATATTTAACTACAATTATTGAATAAAATTTCTGGGTCGAAAAACGACTCTTTGAGCTGCGGCTTATACGCCGGAAATTACGGTAAATGTACCAACAACTGCTCATTTGACAGGTACCAAATGAAAGTACTGCAATTCGAACCAGAAAATTTTAACTAAAATAAATAAAATATATAAATTACCCAGCAATAAATTAAATAAAAAGAAGTTAAGCAATGTTATATAAAATTTCTGGAGGGGAATAATTTGATAAAACTTGAGTAAAATTCCCGGTTATGTATTGTGTTAATAACATGCGAACAACAAGGTAAATATATATTATACAAACACGAGAAACAAGTAAATATTGCACCAGTTACAGTACCTGAAAATTACGTTAGTGTATGCAAAATATTTATGCATTCTTTCAGTAGAAAATAGATTAATATTCTAAAGACATCTTATTTTTTTTCAAAGCTTGACGGCAAATCACTTGTAACTCTCTCTCTCTCTCTCTCTCTCTCTCTCTCTATATATATATATATATATATATATATATAATCTTTTCAATAAATATAAATACTTATATTTGTTTTTAATAAAACTAGAGCATCCAACCAGGGCTTCCCGGGATACAGAATATATATTAAAACCCTTTATTTATTTATTTTTTATTGAAAACTCTAATAGAATTTTTTACATTTAATATTTTTTTTAGATTGTCCCCCTAATAACATCAAAGAGCATTTTTATACGAAATATGTCAATTATATATTCAATTTTTTAAAAATTTATTAAAAGCGGTAATTCCGTATTGGCCTCGTGTCAGAAGTTAATAGCCGAAGAAATCGTTAAAAATTTCGTTATCTACAGCAGTTTTTTTATTCTGATAATTTCAGTGGCTTTAAGCGTTTATCTCAATTTCGTGTATGTTAAATTTGTGTTTTTAGGTGCGTTCGTAATTATATAAATACGTAGCACCTATTGTCGTCGCTTGGTCCGTCTGTCTGTCCGTCCGTCTGTCTGTCTGTCCGTCTGTCCGTCCGTCCGCATATAACAACGCAAAAACTACCCAACCGAATGGTTTGGAATTTAAGATATATTATCTTTGCAGAATTTTGTCGATACATTTCAATTTTTTAAAAAAAAATCGAATCAAAACTTTAGGAGATATTAATAAAAATATTTATTAAGAAATTTGAATTTAAAAAAAAAACGGTGCTTTCTTGTTAGAGGAGCTTTCGAGGTTTAATCGTCAAGCGACTGAGATACTTATTTTATGACAGAAATTAATCTGCAGACGATATAATTCATTTCACAGAATTAAAAATCATCAAGATCTGAATATTTATATAACTAGCTATAGTACGAACGCACCTCATTTGTCACGTTTGACGTACAATTTCCAACTTGTTTAATACTAGTTTTAATTGCTTATTGAAATTTTAATTTCGTTATTGAATATTAACTGGAAACAAAATGCTGAACTTTTTATATTGTTTAAAGTGCAAACGGGTTAATATTTTATAATCGTCTGAAAGCGATAGAGATAGATTAAAAAAAAAAATCATACTTGAAATTTAATTTAAATGCTATAATAAACCAGTCAATTAAGATACAGCTTTAAAACAAATTGCATTTGAAAGTAGATTCCCCCCCCCCCCCCCACACCCCCCTATATAACGTTGTATCATAGCCGCCAACTTTTACGCCTTTTTCCTACCACTAAAATTTGAGAACAAATTTTATCTTTTTAAATCACCAAAATCGTTTGATTACATAAGTAAAATATTTCTATTAAATTTCAGTGGTAACAAAAACGCGTAAATGTTGGCAGCTATGGTTGTAAAAATTGAAAATGTGCGATGTTTAGAAATTAAAAAAAATTGCAGTAGGAAAAATCGAAAAACCGAAATTTCTTCGTCAAGTGTTGCTATTCGCAAAATGACATCAGCGTTACGCACGGACACGTTTGTCCTTTATAATATAGATAGTGTAACATACATAAAATCTTTTACACTTTATATTATCTTCCACACTGATGATGACGCACATTATACGATGTAAAAACATCGTATAATATGCTTTGCAATTTTCCATAATATTTCCTTTTTTAAATACTCCATATAAAAAAAAATCCCTGACGGCTCGACCTAAAGGCACAGGTAGATTTCGAAGACGCAGACCGTGGGGCGCCAATTTATTGAGAGTTGCAGAAGAAATGACCTTTTTGCTATGATGAGGCAGTTGGGACAGCCCACTTCGAAATCTAAATGTGTCTGTAGGCGGAGCCGGCAGGGATTTTTTTGTTTTTAATTTTTTTTTTTTGCTGTAAGGGTTGGTCCTATAAAAATACTTGTCAAAATAAAAATTGCAGATAATATTAAGAAGATTTATAATAAATTTAAGCGGATCTGATATCTTGTGAATTGACAAAGTTATGAATTTTTTTCTTCTAAACCCCCTACTTCTCCCCCCCTTGAGGCCATTTTTAATGATATCAAAAATCTGTCATACATAAATTTTCGGCCCTTTTTCTAGAAGTAATAATAACTTTAAACGGATTCGATACGTATCATAATTAAAAAGTTATGGGTTTTTTCTGTTTTCGCAAAAAGCCTTCCCCCCCATTTCCACTCTTTGGTTCGATTTTACCCATTAACGAACTTGTCCGAGATTTTATGTATCAGTTTAGAAGAGATTTGTGCAGAATTATTGAAGCTATCGTGTCCATAAAAAAGTGATATAGATAGATAGATAGATAGATAGATAGATAGATAGAAAAAGTTTTGAACTGGGGGTGGTTTTCGGTTCTAGGAGTCATGATCGGCGTAGATCTACAAAATTTTTCCGGAAATTCCAACTTAGGGGAAAATGTAATAGGTAGTATTTTTTACGAAATATACCTAAAAATATCTGAAGAAATTATCGACTGCGCAAGCGGATATTTTCGCACAATTCTCATTTTTTATCTGCTTCCAAAATTAAACATATTTGATAATATTGCACTGAAATGAAACTTTAAATATTAAACGAACTGTAATATAAAATTCTAATAGAATTTAAAGAGCTCATACTATCGTATTTAAGTAAGATTTTCATTTTAATAATAGAAATAAATCTGATTAGTGTTATTAATATCAAAACTAATTTTTTATCAAGAGCATTCCATTTATCATGAAAAGTATCATTATCATCATAACAACCGATGAAACATTATTCAATAAATAAAAATAGAAAAGAAAAATCTAAAGTAAAACGACTACGTACTTTTTTTTAACCCTAACCATCCAAATCGTAGCCCAACGAATTAACTACTCGGGGATGGTGCTTGTCTCATCGTGTGGACAAAACATTTTGAGTAGATGTAACGGTATTTGCAAAAATTGAGTTCTTGCACTTTAAATCACATCATGAAAAATGAAAAGTATGTGGTGTGAGTTATTCCACAATAATTATATAGTGCTGCCATCTATCTTTAGCCATATAAAATTGAAATTGTTTTGAATTGTTTACAATGTATTAATATTAGGATCTGCTCTACTCCAAAGCATTCCTTGAACAAAATGAAGCTGAAAACAAGAATCCCAATTTTAATGTGCAGTGCTAGACACGTTTATCTATAAACTAGAAATAAATTTTAAACTTTAGGTCAGGGGCGTCTAACCCGCTGCTCGCGGGCCGCAACACTGCAATTATTTTCGAATAGTCTCTTTCGCCTTATTTCATTGCACAAATTTTCGCGATATTATATAACAGTGTTGCTACGGATAAAGGGAATTTTTCAGGGAAAGTACAAGTATTTTCTTATTAAAAAATTCATCTAATTTAATCACGCGAAACTTTGCATTTTTTAAGGTGAATTTTTCTATAATAAAATACTGGTAGATTCCCTGAAAAATTCCCTAACCCGTAGCAACCCTGATGTAAGGCCAATGTTGTGAAAACTCACCAAAAAAAATAAAGAACTAATTCAAACACAAATTAACCTTCTAAAAAATGAGTTAAACTTGAAAATTCCCAAATTCAAAATTTATGAAACGAATTCGCTTAACTCAAACTCATTCATAAACAAGAGCGAAACTGGAATAATACTTACAGCAGTGTAATTGAAATATTATAATTAATAAAATTAAATTCTATCAATTAGTCTTAAATTCTTAAATTACTTGAATGATTTTAAGTGTTAAATTCCCAGGGTTATTTTCTCTTCAAAATGTGACTTACCATTAAGAATATTAAATAAGTAGTATATGTTTTAATTTTTTGTAGTTTAACCCCTTCGCGACGAGCATAATTTACGGAATTTTTAATCTTTTACCACCGAAATTCCAAAATGGAAATCTTTGTTTATTTTAATCTCAGAAATGCTTGGATTAAATAAGACAAAATTGATTTCTAAAAAATACTGGTAAGAATAATCAAGGATTCCGAGCAACTTATACGTCATGTATACGTGGCGCTCGTCGCCAACTACTATCATGGTTGGTTGGTTGGTTGATTTATGACGGCCGATTATCTAGTCGAGGTATATAGGCCCTAGGGGGTCTTTCTAAGGCATCTTAACCCGTATTTAGGGCAAGGTTCGATGAAAACCACAGAAAACTCCGAACGGTTAGGTCGACGAGCGCGACTGGGGTTTGAACCCAGCACCTTCCGTCTCTACCAGCTTTGAGAACAGAAGCTATCAGTCACTGGTGGGGCTAAGTGCTATTATGTCTTTCTTATTTTGAGATTAATGGAATTACAAATTGCCCAGCACAAAGAAGCTTGTAAAATAGAAATTATAAGAATTTCTATGTTAATTTCTACCTAATGCATCCAGTTTTTCTTATATAAAAAAAACCTAATATATGAAATTAAATTCTTACGATACAAAACAATACAATTATGTTGTATTAAATTAGTATTATTTATTAGTATTTAGTATTAAAACGGCGAAAGAAAATTTTAGGAAATTGTGAAAAAAATTGAAAGCGTTTGAGTTGCAGTTTTAACTCAAACTCACGCCCGCTTTTCAAAAAATTAATCAAATTCTTTTCAAACTCAGGGAAAGGGAGTCAAACTTACGATATTTAACTCAATGAGCTCGCTCTTGTACGACACTGTAAAGGCGAACATGGTTATTTCGTAAACAGTGGGGTGAAACTCTTTTTTCAAGCGAAAAGATTGGGTACTCCTGATTTAGGTGCTTTAATTCACATTGGACCTGGTGCTTTAAAAGTTAGAATCATTGTATTTTCCTGCTAACTTTTGTTATTAATTATTTTTCTTTATTAACTACTAAAAATGCAGCTTTAAAATTAAAACAAATTGTTTCTTATTAACTATTTCTTATAAAAATTATTTTTGATATTGCCTTCACATTTCTAAGTTTGATACTGAAGCGTAAAATCTCTGGAAAATTGTTATAGTTATTAATTTTGTAAGTCTTTCAGATTCAGTCTTCAGATTGTTCAACATTTTTCAGACTTTTTCGGAGAGACATCTGAGAAAGAATTTTAAAATATTAATTTCTTTAATTTCTGGTAGCAACTTAAGAAAGGAATTCTGAGTCCATAAACAGGCTATATTGATGACCGGAATATATTGTAATGTTAAATGCATTTGTGTAAATGTTAAGTTTTAATACTAAAATAATCAATTCTGAAATCTTATATTTTGCATTTCTTCATAAGTATATTTAATATACTTAACCCCATAATCGTCATGTCCGTACGCCATATAGACAGGTAGAGTTTGCTTGTGCTATTAGTCAAATCTTTTGGATGCCACTATTTTTTTTAAAGAGCAATCAAAGCCATTATATATTAAGCCTGGTCCTTTGCAGAAACTTTAATCTTTTACCACCGGTTTTTCAAAACAGAAATTTTCGTCTAGTTGAATCACAGAAATCCTATCATTAACCCCTTAATTCTCGCTCCCGTCAATATCACGGGCTGAGGTGTCATTCGTTATTTCTCGTGCCCGTCATATTTCCGGGCTCAAGATTTAACTGCTGAAAAAACTTCTGAAACCAGAAAATTTTAACTGGAATTTCCATGTGAAGTCCTTGAATAATATCGCGCGGGCTTGATTTGTACGATCTATATTTTGATAAATTATGGAGTCTGATGAATCAAGCATTTCTGATGATAGCTGGGATATCCGCCCGTGATTTTCACGTGCAGTGTAGACTACTTTTTTTTTTAAATTCAGACTGTTTGACTCCCACCAGTTTTTTAAAATAGTGTAATTGGCTTTATTTTCGCATCATTTTATCTGCTGTAAACTACGGTGAATATTTCTACATAAAAAAAGGGGTGGGAATCAAATAATATAAATTAGAAAAAAAAATAGCCTACACTTATCGGGGGGGGGGGGGGGGGGGGCGTATAAGGTCTTAAGACACAGAATTCTCGCATGATGGCTTTTCTACAAATGTGAATTTGTTCTATAACATATTGTTTTTTTGCCTTACAAAAAAAAAACTAATTTTATACTTTATTTAGAAACCTTATAATTATTCAATTTTTGAAATAAAAAAATAGGTACTTTTTTGATGGTTTTTCCAAATATTAAGCGACCTTGAAGGGGTTAAATAAGGCAAAGCTTACTTAGTGGGTAAGTGTGATCGAAGATCGCACAAAGGGTTTCGTTTAATATTCCTTTCAAAACACTTTATCCTTTCTTTAATAAATTCAAATAAATATAATTTAGCAACAACAACAAAAAAAAGTCATGTTTTTTATAAAGTAAAAATTTACTGGTCTATTTTTCCGTTTTTTTGAAAATCTAAACCAGCCAGATAGCGGGCGAAACCCGCTATTATATTCTGTCATAATAATATCCGTCATACGGACTAAATGCGATATTTAAAAAATATATAATTTCAAAATTAAACATGTTGGACGCCTTCAAAATGTTAAAATATGCGAATATTTCCATAATCGGGTTTTTATCATGATTCAATACATTCCTCAAACTCATATTTTTACTATTCTCTATTATTCATATTGATACTCGCTTTGTATTATTCTCAAACATCTGAAAAATTCGTTAAACTTCCAATAGGACGTCAGATTTTCTTTTTAATTCTCTAATGACGTGATATTAATCTGCTTTGTGTACATCCACACACTCATACTCCTTGTATTATTGAGAAATCTCAGACATTTTCCATTTTATTTACCACTATGACGTCAATCAATTTTATTTCATATTTATCTCTTTTTCAATTGGTGAAACTTTTTATTTCATTTTCATTTTTCACGAGAAAATCGTCTGATAGAAAATTAATTATTGTAGAAAGAATTTCATCGTGGATTTTAAATTTTTGGCATCTGCTATAACGAAAAATGTTTAAATTTAATAGAAAAAGGCTATTAGAATTTTGGTTTTTTATCTCTATTTATTAAAATAATACAAATTTTTCAAATTTTAATATTTTCAGCTCTTCAGAGCTGATATCCTGATTTATACACGAAGTTTCAACTCTGTAAGTTACATAGTTTTCGAGAATGGCTCTGTGACAGACAGACAACGGAGCGGGAGCAATAGGGTTTCGTGAGATGAACGAAACCCTAATAAAAAGTAACTGGTGGGAATAATCGAGGATTCTGAGCATCTTATGCTGCACGTATACGTGTCGCTCCTCCCAAGGGGTTAATGTAAGAAATTTCACAAGTTCAAAATAGCGCCCTCTTACGACTGATTGTCTTTCGCATTCTGAAAAAGAAAAAAAAGTGTAAACCAGAAAAATCACGAAGTGAAATTGAAAAAATATTACCGTAATTTCCGGCGTATAATCCGCAGCTCAAAGAATCGTTTTTCGACACAGAAAATTTATTCAATAATTGTAGTTAAATATTTACAGCGATCTTTTAAGTTACATTTTATAAAATAATATTTCTGTGTCGAAAAACGACTCTTTGAGCTGCGGATTATACGCCGGAAATTACGGTAATCGAGACGAAGATGATTAACTAAGTCAAGTGTGAACCCTGAATTTAAAATGTACGCTCGTGTAAAATGAGTTGGGATGAATGGACTTAAACGACGGAAAATGGAACCTATGAATTACCAGTAGTTGTTATTATTATTATCTTTTTGTTTTTTCTTTTTGCAACGAACTTCTGTTTTGAGAACTTGCCGCTGGAGGAGAAAGTAGCGCTCGTGTATGTGAACAGAATTTACATACAGTGCACACTTAACGCTTTGGTTTTGGCAACCAGCCACAGGAGAGGAAAGTGGAGCTAGTGAACGCTAACTTCAGCAAGTGCTGCGCACACGCTAAGTATAATCACTCTGAGGTTGGTTGGTTGATTTTATGACGGCCGATTATCTACTCGAGGGATATAGGCCCAAGGGGGAAGTGTCCTCCATGGGGGTCTTTCTAAGGGATCCTAAACCGTATTTACGGCAAGGTTTGAAGAAAACCACGGAAAACTCCGAACGGTTAAGTCAACGAGCGCGACAGGGGTTTGAACCCAGCACTTCCCGTCTACCAGCTTTGAGAGCAGAACCTCTCAGCCATTGGTGGGGAATAATCGCTCAGAGAGCAATCTTCTCTTTATTCAATGACAAATTCTTTGATTAAATCAGACGAAGTTTATTTTTCGAAAAATGTTGTGTTTAACCTGAGTTTTTGTCCCTAATTTGTTTATAAAAAACTGTTAAGGGACGATTCTCCAGTAAGTGGGTAGTTTCACTCTGCAATTTAGTGAAAAATAAAAGTTAAATTTTAAAGAATTTTTCATTATAAATAGATAAGACATAGGCTGGTGAGTAATATAAACTATTCCGGCATAAACTTTAAACAGCATTTTTCTTTTAAAACATTATTTTATACAGGGTGCTAACAGATCAGGGAAAAACACGATCGAAAAAAAGGCGTATACCAGTATTTTCTTATAAAAAATTAGACTTATTTATCATTCAAATAAAGAACATGAATTTTTCCATAGGAAAATACTCATGTTTATCACTTTATTTGATTGTGTTTTTCCCTTATCTGTAGCAACCCTGCATAATACAATGTTTTAAAAGAAAACATTAAAGCCATTTAACATTTTAAAGCTGTTTCACATTGTCACATGCGAAATAGTTTAATTAACGCAATAGAAATTGCCATTTTCAAATTTATTCCAAGTGAGCTGATGTAAGTTTATTGAAAGGGGACAGAAGTGACAGGCACAGTAGTAACAAAATTAGGAAGTTTGCTTCTGTGCACACAGTAAGTTAATCTCAGTAAGACTATAATATGACATTTTGAACTAAGCAAAAGTATGTTATATCATGAAAAAATCATAAATAAATAAAAATAATAATAAAGATAATTTAGGGGACAGTACTGATTAGTAATAAACATATTCTCATCTATCTATCATCTCATCTTGTAGCTTCTTTTAAAGTCTAGAAAATTAAACTCTGATATTTTTTCGGTAATCAAGATTGCTGCTTCAACTAAATGCAGTTGTCCTCCAAATTTTATCTGTCCTCCTGGTGGTCACATGGGCAGTTTTATACAAAGGGACAGTAGTGACATAAAAACTTGGCGACAACATTTCTCTGCACAGAATAAATATACAATTGTTTTTAATTTTGAATAAAATACTTTAATTTGCAGCTTAGAACGTAAATTTTTATTTTGGGTAGAAAAAGTTCCAAAAATAGTTTGTCATTACATTTAAAATTATTCCATAAGATGAGTTCATGAGGTGAGGGACAAGGAACAGTAGTGACAATTTGAATATTTAAAATACTATTGGAGTAAAAATTACAGTTATTTTCTTGAAAATACCCCTTGAAATTGTACAAAGACATTACAAAATACTTTTTATGCTAAAAAAAATCTGTATGACAAAATGCAGCATATAACCTCGAGGGACACATTTTACCCACTTATTCCAGAATCGCCCTAAGAGGTTAATTATTAATTTTAATAAGAGTGACATGATGACAGCCACAGATGATCTGCAGAATTTGTATGGAATGACACTATTATTTTCCTCCTTCATTAACCGTCCGTTTCAATAAAATTTTTATCTTTATTTTTGTATACAGATTTTATTGTTTTTTTCTTTTTAACATTTCGACATTCTATTACCATTGTCTCTCAAATGTCTATCAATTGAAAATTCCAGGGTTCGTACGGCTCCTGGAATTTTTGCAACCAGGAAATTCTTCGATACCAGTATTTTCTTACAGAAAATCTCTCCTTAAAAGCTGGCGAAGTTTCGCGAGTTTAACCTAGATTTCCTTTTCTATAAAGAAAATACTGGTGAAACTCCTGGAAAATTCCCTGATCCGTACGAACTCTGAAATTCAATAATCTAAATGGCTTCTTTTGATCGTATAGGTTATTTTAGAAATAAACAATGAAAACAATGTAAATGTAAACATTACTTAGAAAACTGCCGGAAAATCTCGAAACAAATTAAGAGAAGAAAAATACAACACACATAAGTATATTAATTTTCTTACGAATGATAATAAAGAAAATGTGTGTATACTTTAATTATTTTCTTATTCATCTGATTAGGTAGCATATAAATATTTTAACACTAGAACTACTATGAGCCGTCATTTTGACGGTTACCAAATGAATATATTCCGATTCAAACCAGAAATTTCTTTTAAAAATAAATTAAATATAAAACTAACAGAAATACGTTAACATGAAAAAGTTAAGTAGTTTTAAATAAAATTTCTGGTGTGAAATAGTTTTAATAAATTTGAGTAAAATTTCCGGTAGTTCTAGTGTTAAAGTGATTATACCAGATTACATGCGTGTTTAAATATATTTCTATCTGCGGTTGATATTTATTCAGGTATTTTGTGGCACATATTAAGTCATTTCTACTTTTATATTTCCACTTATGTAAACAAAATATCGTATAATCATTTGTTATATCATGCATGCCAGCAAACCAGAGGAAAGAAAAAGTCGATATAACCAAGGGTTGGGTTGATTATTGACGGCCAATTATCTACACTTGGGATATAGGCCCGGGAGGAGTGCTCTTCGTGGGGGTCTTTCTAAGGAACCTAACCCGTATTTACGCATGGATAAATCCACGGCTCGAAGAAAACCACGAAAACTCCGAACGATTAGGCCGACGGGCGCGATTGGGATCGAACCCAGCACCTCCCGTCTATCAGCTTCGAGAGCAGAACCTCTCAGCCACTGGTGGGGCCGATCTAACCAAGGAGATTAAGAATTCAAGAAAGATGATAATTTGCGCAAATGCTTTATATCCGTCCATGAAACGTCAATTTATACTGGTATTACAATTTTCTTAATAAAATTGAAGTTTGATATAAAGAATTATACTTATTGTAACCAACATACACATTAGCCCCTCGTTATATCTTGCCTTGTTACATCGCTCGTTCGGTTACATCGTTCTTTGTTCGCGTCTTTGGAAAATTAATAAGGATTAGCACAACAATACTTTGTAAGTAACTTATATATAATTCGATTAGAAGTTATGCCGTTGTTTTATTAAGAAAATTGTAATATACGTACAAACTAATATTTTGGAAACAGACATAAAACATTTTTTTGTTTGTTATGTGTAAATTGTATGTGTTTATAAAATTTTAAATGCTGTCTGTTATAGGGTGGTTTTTTCCGTGTCTCTCGATATGTACAATAAAACAATGCATAGAAAGTTACTTAAGTGTGCAAAAAAAAAAAGAACATTTTTAAAATCGGGAGACGTTAAAAAAAATTAGCTATTCAACGAGGCACAATTTAGTTGTTGGTGTGTGAGCACTATTGTATAACTCAATAGAGAAATATTGGTTTAATAGGTCTCCATATGCTAAATAAGTTCAACGACTTGAAGAGGAATTTCAGAAGGTTACGATTAAAATCCTATATATTAAAACGCCAGGCTAAACTTTTCAGCGCAAATTCGACGTTTTTGCGCATGCGTGGGATTAAATCTAAAACGTGTTCAGTTTTAAGGTATACTTGAACGCAGTCAACGTATCTCTAAGGAGTTAGTTTAAGCTCTGGCTCTCGGTATAGAGCGCAAGTTCGAATCCCGTTTCCGACAGAAAGATTGTTGCAATACTTTAGGCTATAATTCGTTTAAATTACTGTCATATTTCCAGGTAAAGAAGTTATGATTTGTATTTTTGTATTCGAATGCTTTTTAGTTGAGTAAAGTTTAACACCCAAGAATATTTTTACAAATTATAAATTGTATTATAAATATAATATATAAATAAAAAATATTTGTATTAAAAATATTTAAATAAAAAAAATTGCATGTAAATATTATCACACACACAAAAAAATATTATCACACACACACACACACACAAAAAATAAATAATAAAAATAAAAATAAAAACGAGAAGAAAACATATTTCTTTTACAACTAAGATAACAAAATTTTTTTTCAAGAAATTTCTACACGGGCTGTAAAACTCTTATATTTGTAACCGATAAAATTTTCAGAGTTTGAACAACAAGATTTTTTTTTTTTTTTTTTTTTTTTTTTTTTTAAATTATGAAATTATCCTACGTGAAAAATCAAGAAAATGTCTTCTTACAACAAGGTTCGTACGGACTCCTGGAATTTTCAAGGAATAACCAGTATTTTCTTATAGAAAAACTCGCCTTATATAATAGCACGATTACATAAGTTGAGTTTTTCTATAAGAAAATACTGTTACCGTAATTTCCTGTGTATAATCCGCGGATCAAACAATTCTGCTCCAACCCAAAAATTTTATTCTATAATTGAAGTCGAATATTTACAGCAATCTAGAAAGTTACATTTTATAAAATAAAATTTCTGGGTCGAAACATGCTTGTTTGATCCGCGGATTATACGCCGGAAATTACAGTAATTTACCTGAAAATTCCAGGAGTCCGTACGAATCCTGTCACAAGTACTTTTACCACTAAATATCAATATTTTTTCATGAATTTTTCATTTAACCTTCCTACCCTGAATGGGTCTAATCGACCCGTCTGAATAATTGATTTCATTCGATTCGAACCAGAAAAATTTTCATGAAGTAAGTTGAATAAAAGATCGACATAACTAAGTAAAATAAGTATGTTAAATAGGTTTAAATAAGAATTCTGGTGTGAAATGTTTTTAATCAAGTTTGAGTAAAATTTTAACAGGGTAGGGAGGTTAAAAATATAAATTCATACAAAATCGGGTTAAAGATATAAAATCATACAAATTCGAGGTTCATTTAAGGTTATTATTACGGACCCGGACAACGCCGGGCGGGTCAGCTAGTAATAGTTAAAAAATACTTTAAATCATGTCCACTTATTCGTCACACGCATTTCAGAAATAATTAGAATTCAACAATTCAACAGAGTTTGTCGAGGAAGGGAATTATACTGATTATTGAAATCCTGGCATCGCCTCTTCATAATTCATAGCTTGTAATTCTCCGACTATATTAGTTTCTGATTGGTGTAACTGGCATATATTGTCTGTCGCTGCGCTTGTAGGCTAGAGGAATGTTCAAAATGAGCAAAGTGTGCTTAGTTTCGTGAATAAATTATCAAAATTCGACAATCTAGTGCATGTTTAGATTTCGTAAGTTGAATGTCTGTTGGATCTTCGATGTCTGTATGTGTTGTTTTATTTACTGTTAGATTCCGATACATAATATGCTACCCATGCGAAATTAAAATATGATATCATTTTCCAGACATTGATTGAATTTATTTAATTTTCTGGAGTGAGATGATGATTCTAAATTAATAAACTTTTACATTCGTATAAATTTGCGGAGGATAGACATTTTGCAAATTTAGATTTAGGTTTTTCCAGATAAATGTGGAAGTAATATAAATTATTAACTGTAATAATGGTATTTTTGTGTGTTATTTGTCATGAACAGAAAAAATAACTTTCACGTACTTCATTAAAATTAAAAATGTGTCTAGAAATAGAAACAAAATATATAATTTATTTATTTAGTTGAATTTACTTGTTTCTAATAACTTATGAGAAGCAACGAAAGACGTAAGATGTAAAATATTGTCAACTGTATAATGAGTACACTGAATTATACGTTATAAATAACACGAATTTCCGAAATGTATAAGTTCTAGTTGAAGTACATATTGCTTTACTTAGTATTAGTCTTAGAAACATACTATCATGCATGCAAAATTACAACCTTATAAAATATTGCAGAAAATCTTCCTGATATAAAAGATATTGAAGATTAACTGATTAACTGATTAAAAGATATTGAAAATTAATTGATTAACTGATTAAAAGATATTGAAGATTAAGTGTTTGTGAAAATTCAATGTAGCAACGTAGTTACTCACGATTTCTGAAACCATTACCCATTTCTAATCGTCAGAATTCTTCTTCTGAAGAAACAATAAGCAACATCAAGAAACAATAGTTTCCAAGGTTTATGGAAATATTTCTTAATTAAAAAGCAACTTTGTTGTCTGTAAATAGAGTTGCAAAGAGTAGAAAAAACCCGATTTAAGCCTGGGAGTAAACCGGGTTTTTTGGGAATAAACTTGATATTTTGGAAATAAATCAGGTCTTTTGGGAATAAACCTGGGAATAAACCGGGTCTATTGGAAATAAACCTGGGAATAAACCGATTCTTTGCAATTCTATCTGTAAATTACGGAAAAGACATTTCCGTTAGTTTTGGAAACCAAATAGATATAGAAGAAATGCATGCTAAAATGCAGTGTAATCAGGTAGTTATTCACGATTCCGGAAACTATCCCATACTGTAAAATAAGAGAAATATTTCTTGATCCAGCAAGAACGTTTGCGAAAATATAATCTAACTACCTTCCGAATTACTCATGATTCCGAAAAGTGTTTCTTTATCTTCAGAAACTCCAAAAAAACAGTAGATTTCCGAGATTTAAAGAAGCATCCCTGAAACAAAGGTTTCTTTTTCTGCTCGTAATTTTAGGAAACGTTTTCGTGTAGTTTTTATTGTGTATTAATCAGTTTTCTAAACCCGATATTAACAGGAAATATTGTTTTTTTTTATGCTATCAATTCTCAAGTAAATATTTTTGGCTGAGTAACATAATTTATACATGCAAGAATAACAAAATAATGTTCATTTTACCAGGCTTCGGAGTGGTCACTTTTTGCTCACCACTAATTGAGGGGGTCGGGGCAAGAGAGTGCTAAGCCACATTTTTGAACTTCTGAGATATTTCAATTTGAAAATTTGATCAAATATTCAAATCAAGATACATAACATAAAGTTTTTTCGACAATGTCTAAGATACATTTCAGATATTCTGAGTAACAATATGGCATTACTTTAATGATGTTACTATTATTTTTTTGTAAATTAGCTATCTTCATTGGGGACATAAACGTCTGTGGCAAAAACGAAAACTGGGACATATGCTGCCACCAACTGACATTAGAAACAAATTCTATGTAGGATATTATAATTTACAATATTAACCAACAGATTACAGTGTTAGATTTATTTCACAAAAAATGTGGCTTGGCACTTTCTTGCTTCGACCCATCTCAATTTTTCAAAAGTATTTTCATGGCAGATTATTACAACAATCGAAAAAAAAAATTCTCACTGCGACATTTCCAAGATAAATCTAAAATGAAAATTTTCGCAATGAAAAAGTGCTGGTCAAAAATTTGATTTGGTCTCTTTTAAAAGAGACCGCTCGGAGGCCTATTTTACGCAATTAATTTAGTATGTTTGTCTGCTAGACATGAAAATATTTAATTGAGAATTGATAGCTTCCGAAAAACTGATATTTCATGTTAATACCTCGTTGAGAAAACTGATTAATACACTGTAAAAACTACTCGGCAATGTTTAAAAAAAACAAAAAAACTAGCAGCAAAAGAAACTTTTAATTCAGAAATGCTTCTTTAAATCTCGTAAATTCCTTGGTTTTTGAGGAAAAAGAAACCCTTATCGGAATCGTGGGTATATCAGAAGAGATTCTGTTACATTTCAGTAAACCTTAATGCTAGATAAGACCATTTCTCTTTTTCTTTTAACAGTGCATCTTTAATCTTCAGAATGCTTTTGAAAAAAAAAAATCAATCAAAAACTTCAGAAAACGATAATTTTCTGAAATTTGTGGAAGCATTTCTGAAAGAGAAAGGTCCATTTTCTCTACTTAACCCTTTGAAGGGCGGTGAGATATAATATATCCCACTTAATTTTAATTCGCTAACGCCCCAATGACACCGGAATTTTCGAATCAAATTTTGCTTTTATAATATACGTGAAGAAACGCTTTTACCCATTTGGAAATAAATTTGATTTTAAATCGCGGTGGGATGCAATGATTTCAGCATTTTAGAAACGTATGTACTTTGCCCCTGAAAGGGTTAAGGTCGTGAACATTTTATTTCTTTATTTATAGGCATTTTTTAATGAATTATTTTCCTCAAATGTGTCTTTCTATAAAGATAAATTTTCAGATAGAAAGTTTTTGAAAACTTTGAAATAATAATAAAAATAACATTTTAAATTTTAAATATATTTAATTTTTGATGTAACTCATGATCCACTTGCCTGATTTCAGCACTTTTTTCACTACTGGGTGCAGAAAAGGTTTCTTGTTAATTTGTCTTTAAGATTTATGAAAATATGACTTAAATTTATGTAATAAATTTAAAAGTAAAAAAAATGGATTTTTACTTTGAGAAATATATTTTCAAAATTTTCACATGAAATTGAAAGTACTGAAGACATTAAAACATAATACAGAGTGGTCATAAAGTCTTTTCCTGATTACAATAATTTATTGCAGAAATTATAATATAATTAAGCATATGCTTGTTTCAATTTATTGTAAAGACATTTATGAAGTTTTTAACACAAGTACTTACGTAAGTAAATTTCGATGTGAGCACCCTTGGTAGCTCGAATAATGCCAAGACGGTATTCCATTTCACGCCACGTATTGCCCAACATTTTGACTGTCTCACTAGACACATCATCTGTGATCCTGACCTTGAGTTAATATCCCCTGAATAATAATAAAAAAAATGAAACCTTAATAATTGGATTTATTACAGTGTGCCAGGTGGCGGATTTTTTGTGTAAACTATGTTCAGTTTTCTTTTCAAAGGGGCCTTGGATTAACCAAGCCGTATGTCTACGGGATCATCCACCCAGATGAAAAAAACTTAAGAACATGACTTTTCCATCATAAAAATTTTACAGTATTACATTCAATGGTTATTTCGTAATAATTTTTTGTAATCAGGGAAGGACATTATGACCACCCTATATAAAACTCCGTACAAAATTTCATATACATATCTTGCGAAAAAGTTTAGATGTATTCTTTTAAACATGACAAATTATGAAAAAATCAATTTTAAGATAAATTGACTTAAAGTTTTAGTTACGCGCGGGTCAGGACTGATAATACAACATATCGGCTGATGTAATCATCGTAGAAATACTCAGGTTGCTTTATTTAACACTTTGAGGGCGGCTGGTTTTCTTCTTTTAAACAGTAAGCCCCGCCTATAGGCGTTACATTATTTAACAATTTTTTTTTTTAACTTTGTGTTTATATTATAAATGAATGTATATAATAATGGTATTGTCTGTAATCGAACTATTTATATGCATAGTACTCTAATGGGCTTTATTGGCATGACGTCATAAACCACCATCACGTGACCTCCCTGCTGTGTTTATATTTGTTTGTCTATGTATCGCATGCATACATTGGTCGATATTGTAAGAAATCACGTGTTGGTGGTATTCTTACAATCTCGAACCCAGATTCCCAATAAAGCCCATTGTAAAAGTACAAATTTTATGTATGTTTTTTGAGAAATAATGTAATAAATAGTACCGCCCATGGACGGAATTACAGATATTCAAAAAATGTGAATCCACCTTTCCCGTCCTCAATGTGTTAATTTATTTAACTTTGTAGAATTTTATTAGCGAAAAATAAATAAATAAATGAATAAATAAATAAAAATAAAATAAATAAAAAAAAAGAATTTTTTGAAAAGTTTGACCCCCGAGTGCCCTTAAATTTTGGGAAAGATATTTCTGCTAATTTTGGAAACCAATATTTTCTTCTTAAATTTGTCTATAGTTCTTTATCTCAAATCTACTGAAGATAAACGAAAGGTTCCCGGCATTGTAAGGCATCGTAATGAAAATTTGAAAAGTGTAACTTTTTGAAAATTACTGGGAAAATTATTTCATCAACATAATTTTAAATCTTACCTTATTTTGAACACTTTTGCAATTTACGTTGTTACGTATCTCCACCAGGTAAAAAAATAAAGCTCGTTTCAATCTTTTTGGGACAACCTGTAGAAAAAGTTAGATTATGTAATAAATTATAGTCATTACTTTATTTAAAATGACACTATTATCTTGTTTACGATTATGATTTATCTACACTCATTATTTTTCGCATAATATTTAATGTCGTATAAAGAAGAATTCAAAAGACATATAAACTGTCAGTACCATCAGTAAAAATTTATCGTATCAATGTAGAAACAATCGTCTTTTTCTTTTTTTACTTACCCATCATACGTAGTATAGGGTAAGTCTTGTAATCGTTTTGAAAATCGAAAATTTTTTTTGACGGATTTACACGTTTCAGACACTGGAGATTCCGAAAAACATATTTTTAGAAAAAAAATTTTGCCGTCCGTCTGTGTGTCTGTGTGTCTGTGTGTGTGTGTGTCTGTAAACGCTCTATCTCCCGAAAAAATTGAGATAGAGACTTGCAATTTGGTATGTACTTAGTATGTAATAATGGGAAGATGCCTATTTCATTTCAATAACCTCGATTAACCGGAACAATTTTTTTCGGACTCTCGAAATATTCGTTCTGATGAAAGGTATATAAAAATTTTCGAAATTGTATATTTTAAGAAATGAATATAAAAGACAATAAAAAAACATAAATTTTGAATAAAGCATGAAGTCGATCGGATAATTAGTTGCCAAGATATTTGGAATCCTATTTTCCACACTCTTCGATTTTTCATGACCCTGTATTTCATCCAAATTTCACTTCAAAGATATATTTTAATTGGAAATTTGACGCTTAATCAGATGCAATAAACCTCTAGTTAATAGGATAATTATTTTTGGAGTTATAAGGATGTTTCTTTCAAGCAATTCAGTAATCGAGCCTTTAAAGTTTGTGACGTCATCAAGCCACGATTTTATTTGAATTGCAATGCATTTTATAAGTAGTTTACACATTTTTATTTTAATATTTTACATTATGCATATCCATGATGGGTAAGTATTACGGTGGCCCCCAACGACTAGTTCTTTGTGTGTATTAGTATTGAATTCATTTCTCTGTTTCAAGTTGAAATTACCAATTAAAAGAAAAGAACCATAATCTGTATAAATAAGATTCAATCTTGTAAGAAAGAAAAATATATTAACTAGTTCTTTTTTACATTAATATTTTAATTTTTATGCGATTTTTATGTATTTTTAGTGTTTTGTTTCATATATCACGATGGAATACGCTTTTCTCACTTTTAACGTCTTCAGGATGCGTGTCACATATATGTTCCAAACAGGCCACGAATGGTTTTTAATTTTCAGTAAAATACTTTAGTTGCAATCTTTGCCTTGTCTATCAGAGAATTCTTGGATCAAATAAAGCGAAAATAATATACGGAATAACTGGTATCAAAAATTAAAATAACATTAAACGACGCCCGTCCTGAATGTGTTAAGTCGGAAAAAATCTTACATTTATATAACCTGTGACTTCATTGAAATACACATAGAGGGTGTCCAAAAACGTTGACCTCGGCTTTTATTCCTTAAATATTGATCATAGACGTATATTATAAATTACAAAGTTAAGTAAGAAAAGGTACAGAATTTTATGAAATCGATTAAAATTTTCAGGGGATTAAATTTGAAGGAATACAAAATTTAAATTTTTATACGGCCTCCGTAAAAAATTTCCCAATGAGTAAAATGTGCCTCATACACTAATAAGGTCATGTACAAAATTTCATCATTTTATCATAAAAAGTCGCAGATATATGAAAATACATAAATGCTGACTTAAAACACTTTTCGATGCTTGGATATGAGTTCGCAAAGGGGAAAAATTAGGTCGAATGATCGTGTTTTAGGGGTCGTACACAAATTACGAAAGAAAACAATGATTGCATAGTTAAATAATAATTGTACTATTTATTGGTACAAAAGTATCTAAACTTTGTAGAAATAATAACTTTACTCAAAGATTACAAAGCTTGTTCAAAATGTTTTCCATCCATGCCAATACAGAACTGAATTCTTCTGATAACACTTCTGTGCACTCGATCAAATTCTTGTTCGGTTGCTGTTTTAATGTTCATTGACTGTGGCATTTCCAGTATTTTATTCTGTAATTCATCATGTAAAATTTTTAGGTAATTTTCAGGAAGCATAGTTTTGGTTATTTGTAAATAAAACTAAAGATAAGAGCCATATTTTATTTGCTGATGCATTTCTGCGTCGCGTCATCTGCATCCCTGTAGCTGTAAATATTTACATTTTAATTTATGATGAACCCCTCACTAACTTTGTTTAAACATATCTCTGCGACTTTTTTATGATAAAATGCTGCAATTTTGTACAATATCTTATTAGTATATGGGGCACATTTTACTCACTGGAAAATTTTTTTGTACGGAGTCCGTATAAAAATTAAATTTTGTATTTCTTCAAATTTAATCCCCTGAAAATTTTAATCGATTTCATAAAATTCTGTAGCTTTTTTTACGTAATCTTGTAATTTATAATATGTCTATGATCAATATTTAAGGAGTGAAAGTCGAGGTGAATGTTTCTGGGACACCCTGTATAGTCAAAGTCATGCAGGTCATGCTAATCTATCTTTCGACGATGGTATGTTACAAACTAAACTTTTACAGTAAACACGAATAAATGCATTATTAAATACATTTTTATGAAATATGTAAATTTTGTACGATAGAAGTATTTACATTACAATGATTAGAAACAAGTATTAAGAGAAATTCATGTTATTTTTTATAGATATGATACTGACAACAAGATATAAATCCTTTTACTAAGGCAATTCCACTCTTTGATTTTTGTTTCAAAGATTTTTTATTTATTTTTTACTTTTAATCATCGAAGTACTGTAATAAATAAGTAATTTTTCTAAATTAATATGGCTTAAACCCCCTATTTTCAATAATCTGATATAAACACGTTTTCAAGTTCTTCCCATTGATGTTGGCCCCACCAGTGGCTGAGAGGTTCTGCTGTCAAAGCTGGTAGACGGGAGGTGCTGGGTTCAAACTCCTGTCGCGCTCGTCGACCTAACCGTTCGGAGTTTTCCGTGGTTTTCTTCGAACCTTGCCGTAAATACGGGTTAGGATCCCTTAGAAAGACCCCCAAGGAGGGCACTCTCCCCCTTGGGCCTATATCCCTCGAGTAGATAATCGGCCGTCATAAAATCAACCAATCCTACTGATGTTTTTTCTAAATCTTTATTTCACGAATACCACAATCAAGTATATCAATTTACACTGACAGAAAAAAAACATCACCCAAATTTCTAGTATTTTTTACTATAAAATTTACCATCATTAAAGAAATATTTGTTATAAAATACCAAAAATAAAGAAGTTTGAGGACTATTTTTCTGTTAATTTATAACAAAAAACTACTGGTAATTCCAGGGACAGCAAATTTTGTTGTGAGTTTTACCGTTTTCTTTTACAACAAGATATCTAACAAAAATTTTATTCCGGTTGTATTATATTCTTATGTCGTAATTGTCCCAAAATATAAAGCGTTGTATAAAAAAAAAAAAAAAATATTTCGGAGATGATTCGATGGATAGCTTTCAACAAATAAGTTAATTTTTCAGTTTATACTCTTTTACAATTAGGAAATATCTTTTGTATGAAATGACCAAATAGAAGAGAAAATATTTTTCTGGAGGGATTGGTAAGATTAAAATCCAAAGAGATTTTGTATTATGAGGTGTTTTCGTCAAAAAAAAAAAATACAGTTTTATTTTGGAAGTATTAAATGTATAAATATGAATCCGCACTTTTTCATGTAAAGAAAATACATTTGTTTTCTGTCAAATTGAAAGTAAAATACATTTATATTCAATCAAGAAGCAACATAATTCGTCTATCTATCAGGCAACAGGAGAATTTAGCAATGGAGGAAGCCTGGTTGTTTTGAAGCAATCCAGTCATCAAGTCAATTTTTGATTTCTGCATAAGATCTGAACCACTCTCCAGAAATAGTGCTGCGCATGGAGCGAAGAAAAATGGTAATATAAATGAACAAGATCTGGTGAACACAGCGGATGGAGTAGCACACTTCAGTAAAGTGCTTCTGTGTTTTCTTGACGGGTCTTGAAACGCGTAGACGAGCATCTGGTAGGATCATGGAAGTCGGATAGTATCTATATTCTTTATTCCATGGGTAGGACGAAACGGGTCTAGTCTTCTATGAACTTTGCAACTGCATCAAACAATCAATGGTGAATGCTAATAGTAAGTATTAATATATTTGGACTAGGCATTGAAACAAAAACGTCCAGAATACCCCTAAAGACATGACAAGGTTGTTTTCCAACATGACAATGCTCACCAACATGGGGGTAAAACAGTTAAAGAAACTCTGAAAGCACTTCACTGGGATATATTGAACCTCCCGCTGTATTCACCAGATGTTGCGCTTTCAGATTACCACTTGTTTCACTCCATGCAGAGTGCCAATTTGCGAGATCAATATGTTGAACAAATCAGTGGTGTAGCGTAAGTGAGGGGGGGGGGGTTCGATCGCTTTACTACCAGTATAATTACATACTACATTTGGCCTTATTTAATCTTTGAACGTTATGAATTAAGTAAGGCCAACTGTAGTATATAAAAATACTGGTAGTAAAGTGATCAAGCCAATCCCTTTCGCTACGCCACTGGAATAAATCTCTCTTTCATTTTGACCAGAAACAAGTGTATTTTCTTTACGCGCAAAGAGCAGTGTCATACTTGTACACCTCATATAATAAATACCCATAATCGTGATTAAATAAGGTATTAAAATTGTAGAAAAAATGTCTGTTGGAAATTAAAAATACACGAGTAAGTTGACTTTAAAAAATAAGTTCATTTTCAATAAGCAAGAATTTTCCATGTGTAATGAATAGATGAAAGAGGGATGTTCTTCCTTAAATAACTTAAAATTTTTACGGAAGAAATATTTGATGAGATTTTTTTGCGGTAGAGATTAACTATCTTATGATATAGTACAAGGATGGCAAACCCGCGTGCCAGAAGACAAATTGTCACCACTAATTCGGAAAAATGAGTTAAATTCTTCGACTTATTTAATGAAAGAAGTTCTGAGATTAAATAAGAGGAATAAACTATTCATAAAAAGTGGCTGAAATTGGCTTTCTGTTACGCGGGTTTGCCGTTCCTGATATAGTATGTTATTTGTAGAAATGATTGAAGAGTTTTGCTAAAGATTGAAAAATGACGAAATACTCCGTTTTAACCATTCACGATAGAAAGACATGTCACACGCTTCGAGATGCATTTGTGAATTAGTTTCATAGATGCTAAGTATCTTACCATTATTTTTAATAGCAATCTTTATATTATTTGATTTCAGAATTTCTACGATTAAATATGATGAAGATTTCTATTAAAAGTAGTGGTAGGATACTTAGCATCTATGCACCTAATTCACAAATACATTTCGATGTGTGTGACATCTCTTTCCAGCACAAGTTGTTAAATATTAATGTTTCTATTATCATTTTGAATGGCCCCAAAACGTAGCCGGTTAGATTTTTAATTTGCATTTTCCATCCAAACACTTTTGCCATTTGAAATTACGTTGTATATTGTTTCCAAATAAAGTTTTCACGATATTTTAATGGATTTGACGTTTTAAAATTCAACAAGTAAACAATGACAGCTATTGAAGTTATTCTTACAAGAGATTAATGTGTAAAGTCAGGAATTTATTTATTACACTTCCTTGTCTTACTTTCAAACTTAACCGATAGAGAGCACTTTACTGTCTCAAACTGTCAAAATTCACAAACTGGCGTATAAAAATAGGTCAAAGTTCCCTCAATTTTTCCTTTTTATTCGGCTTAGCTGTTGAAACAAGAAAAAAAAGTGATTTGCATTTTGAAATTGCAAGGTTATTTTGACCGTTATTACAATTTGAGACAGTGAAGCGCCATCTGGGACTGATATTTGGAATTAAAACAAGAAAGCGTAGTAAAAAAATGTCTGAACACACATCATTCTACAGCAAGGATAACTCGAATACCTGCCCCTATTTACTTTTTATTGAATTTTAAAAACCGCCAGTCCATTTCAAAATACTCTGGATATAAATGCCGATGATCTACCGTATATACTCGTGTATAAGCCGACCCCAAAATACCTGATGAAAACATGTTTAATACCAGTATTTTACAATAATGCTCTTCGTCTTACATAATTCACAATAAAATGAGATAAAGCAGGGCGTAGAAAATTATTCTGAATTACTGGTGTTAAACTTCTTCGCATCTCGGTTTTGGCGGTCGGCTTATACACGAGTATATACGGTATATCTATGATTGTCTAAATATCAAAGGGACAGTTGTTCTTGCGCAAAGGAGTCACGCACATATGATTTATTCATGTCACTGACCACCAGTCATAAGGTTCAGGACCTGGCTTGGATGTTTGCTGTGATTTAGAATACGTTTTACGCAGTAGGTCCAGATCTATCTAGGTTCCATAACTAGTAAATGGCCGTAGCGCTACTAAACTAAATAATAAATCAAAAGATAATATTGTAAGGATTTATTTATTTCTTTCTTTTTGAAAATGAAATGCACGTACTTACAATGGGATTTTCGCATCATAAGTGGCATTGAACACCGTACTGCACTCCCCAAAATATCCCAGCGCCCTGATTTTTTTTTTTTAAATACACCGGAGCAACTTACGGGGGAGCGTTAAAAAAATTAGGCTGTTATAAAGGCTGCTTTTAGTGTTTTTAACATCTTGACAACAATTAACGGATTTTTGCACCTTTAAGTAATGAGTACGTTTGTTATTTGTACATATTTTTGTTATATAAATTATTTATTCAATGTCAATTGTGCACTGAATTGAAGTTTATAACCTTTTTCTTTATAAAGTATGTTAAAACTCACAAAATAAATGTCCCAATTAATCGTGCAAAAAATCCTCTCGCGTGTCAGGAATATTAAAGACTTCCAGTGGTTTTCTTGCATATAATGAGAAGTAAGATTACTTTCATTTAAAAGGTTTCTGAAGATATGATCAAATGACTAATTCTAAATACTTAATTTCCTATACTGTTGAAAGAAAAAAAATATGTCATTTTGTCCAGTGGTTAGGACACTGTCTTTTCGTAAAGGGGTGCCGGGTTCCAGATCGACCAAGACGGCTTCAGAAAGACTGCAACTCGGGCGACTGCGCGCACGGGCGCTTGGGATCAGTATTGCCAAGGGGGTGGATGTTTTATTAAAAATTATACCGCTATTTCCGAATAATAATATTTGATTTATTTAATCTGTCTTTAAATAACGTGAATATTACTACTCTTCCGAAACAGTGGTAAATTTCTGAATTTTAAATTGCCCAATTGGCAATACTGGTTAGGATTAGGGGGAGAAATTACACAAAATACTTGGTTCTTACTTAAGTATTTTTTTAAAGCTGTCTTTCGTATAGGGCGCTTAAAAATATATCGCCTAGGCCGCCATGGATACTGAAGACGATTCTGGGGCTCAAATGTTTATAGCATTTCGGAGCTCATTTCAAGCTGGAAGTTACCAACAGTTTATCCTCTGTATACATAAATTCACTGGAGTGCTTCTACCCCCCACAAAAACAGCACAGACAAGAAAAACAGGCAATTATCACATCATTTTCAATCATAAAAGTGACTGGCAATTATCTCACCAGGGGACTCAGGGAAAGAGAAAAAAAAGTTTTATGAATTTTGAAAAAAAAGTTTTATGAATTTTGAAAAACCTAGTTAAATAGATTCCAACGAAAAGTCAACTGAACCGTCTAGCGAAGCAAGAGTCTGTCTGATGTACGTAAGCTTTCCGAATGAATACTCTCATGATTGCTACATAAATATTTGTACACTAAGAAATGTTTACTGCAATGATTCAAAATTTTAAGTTAAGTAACTTTTGAGAATATTTTTCATATGATGAAGTTACATCAGAAAATACGACAATCACGTCATTCATTCTTTATGCCATTTTGCCTCATAATAAATAATGCACAGTTTTATTTAAAAAGAATATATATATGACATATTTAAATGTCAGTTTTTTGTTATTCATTAAAGTCATAATTTATTTAATTTTTTAAACGAAAAGTTAATGCTCTAATAACGGCTGAATTTTCATCAGACCATTTAAATTTGTTTTTTTCTACCAAAGAATAAAAAATTTAATCTGTACTGATATCAGTTAATAGCTCTCGTGTAAAAAGGAAAATATCAAATCTCAGTCTCGAAAAATCTGTCTATTCCTTCCCAAATATCTTAATGATATATTAGTTATGATAGCTAAGTGCTCAATTTGAAAGAGCGCTTTTGCACAAGAAGGCACCCCGTAAAAAAATGCTGTGATACGAAGGAGCAAGGCAAATTGAATTAAATCGTTTATGAGGGAAAGCTGGTAAAAAATCTTATGCAGAAAGTTATCCTCTCTCTTTTCTTTCGAAACCATATTGACCAACATCGCAACAAATTTGTCTAATTATCCAACAATGCTTCTTTCCCTCGAGTCCCTGCTGCTCCACGTAATTCGCCAAATTCTCCAATATTTTATCAACGTTGTCACTTTTCGCTCATTCTTACAACAAAGTGATTATCGCCATAAAACTCGAGCTAATCACTTTAAGACTCCGGTAGATGGCGCGCGTGCCAGCGCATGGTTGGTATCTTTCGAAGCGGGGAGCGAGTCGCTCATTCAATATGGATGAAGCAGATACGGTGTACATTATTGATGAGGAGTCAGAAGGAGCTTGCGGCGTTTAATCAACATTTTCGGCGAGCAAAAAGACGAGCAACTCGACGTGCGTCTGCCACGAAATAAGAGACCCGTGTGTTTACGATAGAAGAGGATTAAGTCCTGATTTTGTGCTTTGATTGGTGGGCTCTTTTCTGGGGTCAAGCTTAGAACTGCGGAGCAGAACAAAGAAAATGCTCCCGATCAGCTCCTAGCCTCTTGCCTATGACAAACACGGTTAAGTAATAGTAGTTATGGGCTGCGACGCTTGCTCGAAGCAAAGCACTCTCCCCTAGGATGTTCGGAAAGGAAGGAAAAATTTCCCTCTCATGCCACTGCACGCTTTCAGATACCGATTCGATTTGCTTCCTCCAGAAAGCATTAGGTCTTGCCTCCAAGTCGCTGTTTCGCTGCGCCACGAATCAAAAATGCTGATCAATCTCATACACTCAACTACATTAAGACATACTTCCAACCTCCTAGCTTCCCCCCACGCTCACAAAAAAGACCCTTTTATAACAGGAGTTGAGATTACGTGCCTTATTTCCTCTCCAATTTATACGCTAATATTTAGATTTTTCTTCTATTATTAAAGTCTACGTAAAACATCGAAAGACCCTTATTATAAGTAATTATTTAAAATCAAATATTGGAAAATGATAACTATTTCTTTTAAAAAAGTTATTGTAAACGTCAATTTTTAAAAGTTAAGTTTGGTATGGAACTATTCCGCATCAATTTCTCCCAAACAAGCTTGATTGCGATTTACGTGAGGATATTTAGCGTTATTAAAAGAAGTTTCCATATTTGAATTAGTTATGAGTTGTTAAGAACAAAGTGTATTTACTTAGTAGATTACTAAGTTGTTCATATTTTGAAATTTATACATTATAGTGATTCTCGAAGAGCGACTTTGTGTAGCTTTTATTTTTTTCCGATCTAATTAATTACAGCAAGTACAAAATTAACCAAGACAAAGACCTCTTTATTGGATTGTTTCTAACAACAACAGTAATAATTTAACACTTAGAAAAAATAAAGTATGTGTAAATTATAGTTTAACTGATAAAACAGAACAAATGTTAACCATGAAATGAAACTTACACCTGACATACATTATGACGTGATTTTCAAATTTCGGAAAATTCTACAGATAATTCTACATTATTCAAATTTGTTTATATTCAACTTTCTTCTTAGAATTGTTAAAATTCATTCGAATAATTACATATTTGCTTCATTAGACTGCAAAATGAAAAGTTAAAAAAAGAAATAAAATTTTTTCCAAATATTCAGTGCATTTGCAAATAAAATTATTCAAATAAAAGGACTGAATTAAAAATGAAAATAAAATACAAACAAAAAGACTGAATTTCATCTATAGAATACCCATAAATGTGAATTTGATTGAGTTTCTAAAATTAATAACAAATTAAGAATTTTCTGCGTTTTATGTTTTTCTTTCTTTTTCTAATTTAGCTAAAAAAAAAATAGGCAATGATTTCAAACTCTTTGACGTGGTATCACAAGAAAAGGTTCAGACGTTGGATCACAAATTTACTTAAAATTTTCTGGTGAAATATGCCGTATGCCGGTAAAAGGCCTCTCACCAACATCCATAAGGATAATTCTTGAAATAATAAAGGAAAACTCTTAACAATAAGAAAGAAAAAATGAATTAAAAAAATTGTAAGAAAAATGGATACAGCTACACTGTAAATAAAGTCGTATGTACGGTACAATTTTTAATGGAAATTTTTTGTCTGATAAAAGTGATTTCGTGAATGTATAAGAAAGTAACGAATATGGATTTGGAAATATCTTTAACAAATAACAGTGCTAAAAGTCTAGTTAGACTGTCATTTTTAATAATGCTGAAGGATTTATTTTCTTTTTATACTGCGAAAAAATACTCTAAAACAGTAAAATACTGGCAACGTACATTTTTAAAGAGTAACATAAATCCTACAGCCTTAATAAAAATATCAATTTAACTAGATTTTCAGTACTATGTTATCATTCAAGGATATTATCAAGCGTTAATCGTTAAAAACGTTAATTGAAACGTTAATCGAAAGTAACGTTATTCGTCACTTTCTGACACATTCACAAAACAATTTTTATCAGAAAAAAATTCTCGTAAAAATATAGAAATTATACTGGCGAATAAAGAATTATGTTTATGGTGTACTTACACTGGAATTCCACTTGATGTGGCTTAATGGCTATGATACCAGCTTGTGCCAAGTGTGTTGAGGGTTCTGTTTTCATTTTTTCTTCTTTTTGTTTTCTGATATTTTCATTTTCATCTTTATTTAGTAGTTTTTAATTAGCTGCTTTATATTTTCATCGTAAATTAAATATAGGTAATAAAATTCCAATTTGGTATCTATCACTTATCAATTTACATTTTTAACAATTAAAATAAAGTATTCATTTAAAGAAATTACTATAAACACCCCAAATTCCATTCAATTTTCTGTTACAACGTTAGAAAAATACAGATATCTGATTAGCAGAATTAACTAATTAAAATTAAAATTTTCTTTCATTTAAATTTGAATTTTTACACATAAAGTACGTTATTTATTACATTGCTGCCAAATCTTCCAAGTTTTTGCATTTATGAATAGCAATATTAGTCTTATTTAATCGCGAATTTCTGTCTTTAACTGAAGCGAATACTTCTATTTGGAAATGGTGGTACACGAAATTAGGAATGTTTGGCAGCTATGTTTTTATATTTTTTTTCCTGTTATGATTACGTTTTTATTAATAATGGACGAACAAATTCGGAAATAAATTCTAAAAATTCAAGAAAAATAAAATATAGCACCAGTTGCAATACATGATAAACATGTTAGTACATGACGGGGCTTTTATAGTTTTATCATTGGAAAATATGTTTAATTAATATTCTAAAGATATTTCAGTCATCAAAAAGTTTGGATGCATCCATGGATTTGTAACTATCTTCAGAAAAGAAGGTTACGATATTTGTTGATAAATAACAGAGTAAATTGTTATTCTAATGTCTACACTTTATTTTTTCAGGTACAGATGTACCATTCTACACTAATTTCTCCGCCAGTACTTCCAACTTTAATTTTCGTCGTACATTTTTACGACATTTGAAAGAGTACTCTACCCCGAAAATTATTGTTTAGAAATACCGGTGGCCAAAATAGTCGCCAATGGCAGCCATGTAATGCAGTAGCTTCACGTTTTACCGTGTGTGCCGGTAGACAAGAAAAAAAAAAACGTGATATACCCGAAAGCGCGATATAATCGAGAACAACAAAATGGTTAAAAAAAGGTAATACCCTACATTTAAATGTTTTATTTTTATCTATAAAACGTAAAATTATATGCATCTTACAGTTTTCTTAATAAAATTGGTGATAAAGAATTATATTTATTGTTAACTAAAACAACAAAATAATTAATTTTCGAATAAGAACTTTTTTTTTGAAAACGTCAAAAGAGCGATATGCGCGATATAACCAGGGGCTACTGTATCTTCTACATTAATCTTTTAACACTGGAGTGATACAACTTGCATTTTCAAAAATTAATTTATAGCTGAGCGTTTACGACGAAATCTCTCATAAAAGAGCATTTGGAGTAATTATCATCTGCACATATGGGTTGAAGTCTTCGCACAATTCCTATTTTTCACTTGCTTCCAAAAATTAAACAAACTTGATTATATTGCAATCAAGCTAAATATTAAGAGTCGTTTTATCTTAAAAGGGTTTTTAATGGTGTTTTAGGAGCTTTTAGTATTGTGTATAAATAAATATTTTAAATATTAATTATAAAATAAACATCTGGTGAGTGATATTAAATATGAAGATTTAATTTTACTAATAACATTCTGTTTACCGTTAAATATATAGAGAAACTCATGAAAAATGAATAAATTTATAAGTATAGGAATGCAAATTTAAAAATTAGAAACAAGCGACGGATGAATCCTCAAAAATAATACATTTTATTTCTGATGTCAACTTTTTTTTAATTGCACATACAAAACGCATAAAGATGAATGAGGTATACGACAGTTTTTTTTTTACAGAATTTTGACATAGTACACTCGCATTTTTTTAACCCCTTGAAGGGCACCGGTATATTATATATACCACTTAATTTTAATCCCAAAATGCCACAATGACACCTGAATTTTATAATCAAATTTTGAATTTATAAGGTACATGAGGAAACGCTTTTACTTATTTAAAAAAAAATTCGTTCGTGAATCGTGGTGTTAATCAATCATTTCAATATTTTAGCTACAAGAGTACTTTGCCCCTAAAGGGGTTAAAACACGTTGTTTGATTAAAAAATCGCAGTTAATTAAAATTTATGAAAAAAAGTGTCAGAAAATAATCTGAAAAATTTCTGATTTAAAGTCTCGCATGTGTCTACTTTCCTGGTCATAAATAAAATGTGCTAGTGGACCGAAAATCAAAAGTTTTCGGCCGCATCTCTTTCTTCTAAGTTGTAAAATTTTAAAATTTTAACAACTTTAAAGGACATTAATACAATAAAACTTGTCCAAACTAAAATGGGGATATAGCAGAAACCTACCAAATTTGAACTAATTTCATGGTATCGGCTGAGAAAATAGGCAACGTATTGTTAATTTTTTTCCCATAATACGGAATCTGTCTAAAGCGAAAGCGGAAAAGAGTAATTAAAGAATTCATAAAAAAACTATAAAATATATAATGCAAGGATCCCACTGGTCTCAATTTTGGATAGTACTTCTTCCGAACAATAATCTTTGGCATATTTGTATTGCAAACGTTGTTAGAAACCTAACACGAAGATTCTTGTTTGGAAATAGTGGCATTTAAAAACGGGCCAGTGGGAACCTGCATAATGCAATAATAATAAATTCACTGTCTAAATCGTCTATTTTCCAGTTTGCTATGTCAATTGAAAAAATAATAATATCATGATCTATAAGAAAACAACAAATGCTAGCAGACAGAAAAGAGATACCGTGGAAGTCACATAAAAAATTGTATCCGGGCTCATTATTTGCGGTCAATCTAGAAATCATCCTCTCTATTTCAAACCAATGAGAACGGGTGTTGTATCTGGTCCAAGTTATCTGCGTGCAATACATTTTTTATGCATTTTACGTTGTTTATGAACAAAAGCCGATAATGTGGTCGTAGACTAATGAATCCTTAGGTGTTAAATGTATTTTTGAATATCATTATTTTTTTAAAGTTTTCTTCGTTTTATATAGTAATTGCAGATTCCACGCAGAAAACTACGATTAAATAAGCGATTTTTTTTAAATAGCGATATTGAAAATTCGTAACCTTTGGCACCTATGCAAACCAGTTTATTTCTGAATTTCTAACAGAGCAAATCATGTTTAAGTCTTAAGTATCACTGCCTTTGAATGTTAAAGCGAAGGTAATATAAGCTAAGGAAAATATAAACTGTGTGCGCAAGAAATAATGATGCGACGTAAATGCGGAAAAACACAGTTCAATGACACGCTAAAAATTGAAAATAAAGTAAAAAGGATAAACGACTGAAAGGAAATGGTCAATTTGATAAAAGTAAAGAAAACTGATAGCGAGGAAATTAACGAGGGAGTGTGGGAATGGTTCACTAACGCAAGATATAAAAAAAACATGCATATTTCCATATACCCAAAGAAAGATTTCAAAGTGAATCTATCGCTGTAGCGAAATATCTCGGAAACGATTAATTTAAAGCGTTTACGGATGATTGTATAGTTTCAAGAAGAGATGCAGCATTGAATAGAATGTAAATATGTAGAGACTCTAAGAATATCAATGAAAGTGTGGTAAATGAGTGGAAGCTAAAACTGATGAACTTGATTTCAGATTACGAACTTAAGTACGTTTATAACGCCGGCAAAACAGGATTGTTTTTTGCACACTTCCGCCAAAATCAATAGCAGTACAATGGGAGCAAACCGTCCAAGGAAAGACTCACGATGTTTTTATGCGGCAATATGGTTGGAGATACGAAAAAGACTCTTGCGATTAAAAAGTTTACAAAACCTAGGTGATTGAAAAACCTCAAAACTGTTAATCTCCCAGTTATTTGGCACAATAACATGAAAGCGTGGATGGCTAAAAAAATGGAAGAGTGGTTAAATGGATTTATTGCAAAAATGAAGAAGGGACATAGGAATATATATATTTTTCTTGACAATACCATGTGTCATCCTAAGTTCTCTTTCCATTTGGAAACTGGCTTGCCTCCCTGAGAATGCAACGAGTATCTTGTAGCCCATGTATGAGGGAGATATTTGTACATTGAAATCGCACTACAGGTACTATTTAATGCAATACTTGTTAACATATAGTGAAGAATCCCACAATTCAGACACTATGGCGAGATACGTGTCCATGCTATACGCTGTTAACTAGAATGGTTTAGCATTAAAACGAATTAATCCTCCTAGCACCATTGGGGTCTTTTCTAGATCCCATGTTTATTTGTTTTGACGTTTTCGTCTTTCGAACCAGAAAAAATATTAATTATTTAAACTTAATAAATTAAATTAAATAGACGCATCATGTGAAGAAGCTACATTTAATAGAATTAAATTTCTGGTTACTATCATGCAAAACTAAGAACGCTTATCAAAAATTAAATTCTGGTACTAGGAGAGTTAAAATGAATAAACAAGTGTTTTATGAAAGCCGGTTTTGAGGGAAGATGGTTGTTCAGATGCAGTGAATGCAGCAATTGAAAATGTATTTGCAATAGCCAAACTCTGTCGAGATAAAAAGCTTTCGTGTGATACAGACAACTTAATGAGAATTGATGGCTGGCTTGGTCACGCATTACAATTTCGAATCAGCTTTTCTGTCACTAAGACATGGTTTGAAAAAGAGGAGGAGGAGGAAGGAAAAAAAAAGAAACAGAAGCAGAAGACAAAACGAAGATCCATACACATGATGAGGCCCTTCAGAGTATGAATGATCAAATTCAGTTTGCAATTAATTCCAAATAATGAACACTGGTATTTTGTAAAGGACTTCATTGAAAAAAATACTCACAAAAAGTTGAAATAAACTTCTTTGTTGGATCTTATGGAAAAAGCTTAAAAGGTCCGTTTTGTAATTTTCTTTCCTAAAAATGTACATATATATTGTAGTATAGTGTAATGTAATAATAATAAACGGATTATTGGTAAAAATACTGTATAAGATTTTACCGAATGGCATCAATCAGAATTTCCACTTACAAAAGGATATGGTATGTAATAAAATTACTACAATGTAATTTTATGATAATTAGTATGATGGAATGTAATAGTACATAATGCATTATAAAAGTTAGAAGTGTATCTCTTCAGGCTTAACATAAGCATCGTATATCATTTTGTAACATGCGGAGATATGTACATTTCGGAAAAATATTTCCATCCCTTGCGATTCCATTTTAAACAAGTTTTATTGTATATTTAAGATAACGTTTTAATGCCTTCGCTTTTACGTAGTAAATAAAAAAAATATATACAACATTATCTAAGTATTTGTTAAAAATACAGTTCAATATTTAATAAAAGTTTCAAATGAATAATTATGTTTCGTGTAAAAAAAATAATAAAGTACAAACATAATAAAAAAATCGCTGGCGAAAGTGGACAAGATTGTTTCTGAGATGCATTTATCAACAACTGTAGTTACGACATACCACCTGCAAATTTTTGAGTATTTTTCGAATTTTGGAGCATTTGTAAAATACTTGTCAAAACTGGGAAAAAATACATGATTTTCTATACTCAATTTGATTATATTTACTTGTTAAAACAATATTATTTATGCAAACTTGTTTACAAATAAACATTTAGCAATCCGTTGTTTATCGACAAGAAAAATTATTTGTTACTTTGTTGTCGCTCTACAATGAAATATTGTACTAATTTAAAGAGTGCAAATCTAAGTTTTAGCGTGCATAGACAGTAAGAAGCTTTGATTGCTAATAAGACATGAATGGATAAATCTATAAAAAATTACATTGATTTAGCGTTATTCATTGCTTACCCTTTCATAATGTCCTGTTCAGAGATGTAAAAATTATTAATCTCATGTACACAAAGTGTTGTTTCATTATGCACCGCTCGGAATATATGTGTGTCAAACAGTATAAGTAAGTATAGCACTTGCTGCAAGATTTTTTAATTTAATTTTTGTTTTTTTAGGTGCGTTCGTAATTATATAAATATATAGCACCTATAGTCGTCGTTTGGTCCGTCCATCTGTCTGTCCGTCCTTCCGTCTGCCGTCATATAACAGCGCAAAAACTACCCAACCGAATGGTTTGAAATGTAATACAGTCGAACCGCGTTAACGCGAACACTCAAGGGAAAACTTTTTTGTTCGTGTTATCCGAACTTAAATATATTACATACAACTGGACGGGGCAATCGGAAACAGTTCGTGCTAAAAGTAATTCGCATTAAGCGTGTTCATGTTAACGAGGTTTGACTGTATATATTATCGTTGTAGAATTTTGTCGAGTCATTTCAAATTTTATGAAAATCGAATCAAAACTTAAAACAAGAACGAAAAATCATGCGTCAAGCATAGATTATATAGCACTTTCCAACGCTTCCAAAATAATTTTACAAATCATACCGTTTAATAAGCTAAAAGCTAACATCTAAGTAAACAATTTAGAAAACGCATAACATATTTAAAAACATAATTTCAGGAATTTCCAACATATACAATATTCGGAAAAATATCCGAATACTTTTATTCAGCCCTGTATCGGATCTATAGATTTGTATATATACTACATAGGATGATAATTTTAGTTCACTTAGGAAACGCGTAGCACAGTTTAAAATTCTCCGTCTGGAGTTTGTCAATAAACAGAAATGTGTTCGCGAACTTTTGTGCTGCCCTGTATAGGATCTACAGAATTTATACACACCACGTAATAGACAAAAAGCCAAGTTAAAATTAAAATCGCGTTCAATAACTTAAAACGCACTTCCAGGAATTATTGTTAACAGACAGTAGAGAATTCTTTTGCGTGTCCCTGTAAATGAACGATGACTGCTATACACACAATATTCCGTAGTAAGCCTCTTGTAATGCACCTTAGTGATCTATATAAATTTCAATGCGTTTAAAATAGTGAAACATTATTTAAATAAACCGCAGACGATTTTTCTCCATAGACGTAATGTAACGGAATTATTTTTACTGTCCCTGTAAAGTAACTATAAGTGCTATGCACACCCTGTTCCATATTAAGCTTCTTCTAATGCACCTTAGTAATATATATAAATTACAATGTGTTTAAAATAGTGAAACATTATTTAAATAAACCGCAAATGATTTTTCCCCATAGACCGCAATGTAACGGAATTCTTTTGAGTGTCCCTGTAAAAAAAGTATAAGTGCTACACACTTCCGTTGAAATAGGGAACATGCTATAGATAACGACAATAACATATAAAAATTGCAGAGCAATCCGAGCATATTTACGGGAGTTAGAGCACGGACAGACGGCAGACGGCCAGACGGCAGACGGCCAGACGGCCAGACGGCCAGACGGCCAGACGGTAGACGGCCAGACAAACCGAAGTCATAAGCACTTTTCAACTAGGTTGGAAAGTGCTAAAAAGATATTAATAAAAGTTTTCTTTATTCTATTAAATCCTGTCGTACGTAATCTATATAATAAAAGCGCAAGTCATGTGACCGAGGAAAACAAATACGGGCAAACCAATTCTTTTTTCATATGTAAGGCGGCCATTTTTATTCAAAATTATTTTTTCGAATAAAATTGCATAAAAGTTACATTTTTAGAAAGATCGTTGAAAAAAGTTGCTTGTTTGAGAGATGAGTTACATTAAAAAATGTATAGATTCTGAGATAACTTCAGTGGAAATTTCATTAAAAGCCAAATATCTCAATCCATTAGAGTAAATAAACGCAGGATATTCGTTCATTATGAGTCATAAAAATATTAAACCATGGACGTATTCATTGTCAAAGCAAGATCTCCATGGTGAATTTTACAGTGCTGTCTGGTGTAGAAAAAAATCGCATTTGTAAACGTGGCATACGTAGTAAGAAGAAAAAATACATGCTCATTTCGCTTATAGCAGACGATATAATCCATTTCACTGAAATAATAAGGATGTTTTTTTTTTTTTTTTTTTTTACGTTGTGAAACTTGTTATAAAACGAATGCACCTCCTATGCCACGTTTAACGTACAATTTCCAACTTGTTTCTTTTAAGAGTTAAACTCTTGAGCATATTTTCTACCGCTTGCCCTCTACCAACCAATAAATACTTACATAAATTAATAATTTCAAAGAGAGGCGCACCGAAGTGAGACAATTATGGGGCTCAAACTCTCTCCATTTAAATGAATAAAAATTTTAAAATCGGTTGAGCTGTCATAAAGACTATTAATTTTTGTCTTCAATGTTTGATTAAACATTTCTTTAGAATACTGAAAAAAAAAGGATCACCCCCATGCAAACTCTGCCGCAATCATCGTATAAAAATGTGACTGGTACCAATCGATTAGTAAAAGCATCCACTAATTAATTTTACTCTTAAATTATGCTTAGGGTTGGTCTATATAAAAAATTGCAACAGATTACAAAATTTTCAGTCCATTTATTTACATTTTAAACAAATTCGGAAAATATTTCATGTAGTCAAATATTATTAAAATCTTTTAGCTTTTTGATTAAATTTTTGTAAATGTGGAAGTAAGGTCATGTGAATACTCTTTACAGTACATAATTTGAAAGAGAATGTAAACTAAAAATCATTAAATTGACTTATTACAACAAAACAAAATAAAGATATTTGTTCACGATTTCGGATTGCAGACGATATCCTAATATTTACCTTTTTATTTCCCTTGATAAAAATGGAGTAATTCAGTTGACATCGTTAGAGAAAATTTGTTAAAAGTTACAAAAATTTAATATCTCGTAAACTAATTAAAATTTAAAATTCTGAGAAATTATATGACATTATATGATCAATGTCTATAAGCGGTGTTAAGTTCACAGCGTTGCGTTCCATATTGTAGGTAGAGTAGTTGTGAAATGCAATCAGGCAGTCAAATTTTAATATAACAGATTCAATACCGATACAGTACCTTGTCCAACAAATAAGAGTGAAATATGCCAGCCAGGATCTCGTTGGGATAGCTCAGTAGGAAGAGCGTTGGCACGGCAAGCCAAAGTACCCAGGTACGAGTCCTGATCCTGGCATTTTTCGCTCTATTGGAATAAATCTCAACTATGATACTCCAACCATTGGATATATTCAATAATTACTAATAATAAATCAATTAAAATTTAAAACGGAAATAAAATATTTGCCTCGTCCTTTACATCATTCTCTACATTATATAAAAATAGAGAATACTGAATCTGTTTATTGATTAAAAAACAACAACATACCATTAATATTTTGAGTGATACAAATTTATTTAAAATATCACATAACTTCGAATGCAGTTTTCAAAGTGCTTCTTACTTTAAGTATTTTCTCAATTAAAGTAATCTTCCGATCTCTCTCTCCCCCACACGCAAATTTTCTCTTTTTCTCTGTGTGTAGCAACTTCATGTAATTAAAAAAAAATGTTTTTATTTAAAGAAATATTGAGACATTTCATTTTTAGTCTCAAATCGTGTGGAGCATATTGTAATTGTTAAGATACAACAGTGACTGAACGGAATCCAAAAATAGGCGGAACGTTTTTAAAATTCAATATCAAGTATTGTATTGAAGTTATTCTGGAAGGAGGGAGAGGGATTTATAGATAAGCATCGTCTAGTTTTGGGCATATTTTATAGAGGATGTGACTTCAAATAGGACTCTTGAAGTCCTTCAGAGAAGACTTTTGAAGTGACCTGGAGTATCGTTCTCGTACTATGAAAGCCCTTGAGACCTTGCCTAGCGACCCAGCCTCGACCGCGCTGGTATGGAACCTGTGAACTTTGGCCTAAGTTGCTCATTTTGTGGTGAGCAGGTTAACCACTGTGCTGAGCGGGCCCTTTATTCTTGCAGAAGAGTAACATGTGATGTCAGGAATTACTTTATCGCCACTAATATCACCACTAGATGACGCTGTACTACGGTAATACTGCTAAAAATAATCTGGAAATTTCACCACGCAAATAATTGAACGGGTGAGTGGAAAAAAAAAACATTATCGATGATGTAAATGTTGAGGAATCACAAAAAAACAGTTATGTAAAAAAAACCTTATCAATTTTAAATAAATGTTCAGTATTATTCGATTGTAGGAGTAGTCAATGAGGATTCATTCTATAAATTTCAATTAATGCATTAGTTATTATTAATTAAACTATTTCTGTTTCTTTTTCTTTTTTTTTGGAATGCTATCCTTTTTCCACTTACCTGTTGAATACTTTTGGGAGCTTTAATAGTTAAAAAGAATGAAAGTTAATAGCTGAATGAACTTAAATCCAATTTTAAACGTTCGTTTGAGCGTTCTAACAGTTTGAGATGGTACAGCGCCATCGGACAGTGATATTTGAAAAAAAAAATAAGCCCATTAAAGTAATTCCCAACCTTCACAACTTCATCTGTGCCGTCGCCGTTTACTTATCATTGAATTTTAAAACCGTTCATCCTGTACTTATAACTATTTCGAATTAGCAATAATTTACAAGAACGCAATCCTTCTCCCCTCCCCCCCCCCAAAAAAAAAAAAAACAAAAAAAAAAAAAAAACGAAAAAAAAAAACAAAAAAAAAAAAAAACAGTAATAATATAAACGTTTACGAAACTCTGAAAGTTTCAATATCTAAACTAGATCAATTTATGCTTGGGTATCAAATTTCTTCTTCTGTTGAGAACTTGTCGCAAAGCTCACTAATGTACAGATTTAGATTGAAAATATTTAATTTTCATAAAGTATTATTAATTAGTTAACCTTTACTTTCATAATTCCGAGTTATATCTTCTTATTACATACTGAAATTCAATATTATAATGAAAAAAGTCGGCCGTAGCAGAATTTTATTTGGTCAATATGATTGATTTGAAAGCGATTTAATTTATACGGAAGGTTACTCAGAAATAAAATTATTTACAAAGGTGGCCATCTATACAATTTGTCGCACACAGTACAGAAATTCCTCACCACGGTTAGTATATATACAGAATATATATACTGTCCCTTCTTATTGTTGACCAGCAGCTAATTCCTAAATCGTTATTTTTAAAGGCAGAGGTACAACTGTAAAAAAAAAATCAATATCGTTTCAATATGTTGTTCATCGTATTATGAAAATCGATTTAATTCAAAATAGTTATTTAAAAATAGTTACGAAATTTAAATTTTATACAATTCCTGGGTCCTATAAGTTATAATTAGGAAACCATTCTCCATACTCTAACAAGTCAAACAATAAAAACTGCATTCTTTTACGACCAAAACTTACCGAGTTATGATATATTGAATTTTAAGACTTTTTGGCATTTACTGGCACAGAAATACAGAAATACGCGATTTTAATGCCAGAAAACACCGAAAATTCATACGATTTAAAGTATCATAACTCTGTAAGTTCTGTTCATACACAAATGGACTTTTTACTGTTTTGCTTGTTAGAAAATGGCGATATTTTCTAAATATAACTTATAAGGCTTAGAGGCTGTATAAATATCTAAATGTCGCGACTTAAAAAAAAATATTTTGACATATGAATTTTGGACAAAGATTTTCTAAATCGAACTTATAGGACATAGAGAAGTGGTTTCCAAATTTCTTTTGGCTACACCCCACCTAAGAATCTCTAAAATGCTCCCCCCCCACAGTAATATATAATTCTTACTATTTAAAAAGGGAATTCTTACTCTTAGTGTGACTTCTTCTTATTCTCAATGTGAAACAAAAATGTTATATGTCCATTGTCCATTTGTATTTTCACAAAACTTCTTGAACACACTCTCACATTTGACATTAAATTTGAAATCATTGTTACACTTTATAATTGACGAGCAGAACCACTTGGCTTTGCCCATGTTAAATATGAGGGCCTTACAAGTAAAATAAATAAAACTGCAATAATATGGCAATCACAGAAACGAACCTCTGTATATTCCCGCACATAAATCTTTAAAAGACAATCAGGAAAAGATCAAGTTACTTTGACATAATCATAGAAAAATACCCTCGGCTTTATAAATGAGAATGTGCTATTTCTTTGGTGCATGTAACAGAAAAAATATACGATTTCCCTGACAATACGAAAAAAATGTCAACCAAATGGTGTAGCATTTAGTGAAACTCTATTTCGTATGGCATCTATATATATATCACGGGGAAAAAATATTACTTACATATTTAAAACAAAAGTGCATCCTCCAAAACTACATTTTTAGTTCGTCGCACACTTTCTTTTGGTAGCAGGACTTTTAGGCATGAAGACCTTTTTACACATGGAAAAGCAACGTGCAGCATTCCGTGCATAAAGGACGACGGACACAGATTGGTTGAATCATGTATCTCGGCTCCTATTGGGAATTTCTAGAAAATTCCTTCAGATTCTGAAAACCAAGTTTTTCGCCAAATATCGCAAAAATTTGGCGAAAATCCGCAAACGTGGCGACATTCTTTCATTCTACGCCAAGCATGTGCTTTGGCAGTGGTAATCTTGAAAGTCCCAATCTTGAAAGTCCCTCCAAATCTCGCCAATGTCGCTAATATTTCGCCAAATATCACCAAATTTGCGAAATGCTGCCAATTTTGCGATTTTGTTAACTTTCAAAGGTTCAAAAACTTAATAACTGTTTCAACCTGCATTCCCATTGAAATGACCAGTAGTGACCCAAAAATGACCATTTAATCGAATTTTCCCAGTGATATAGCTCAATGGTCTTCTCGTACCCCAAAACGGTAGGATACAAAATTTAGTCAAAATCGTTAGAGCCGTTTTTAGATAAAATTAGCTTGACTCATAGCGACCCCAAAATGACCCACTAATCGAATTTTTCCAAACATGTGACCTAGCCCAATAGTTTTCTCGTACCCCAAAATGGTAGGATACAAAATTTATTCAAAATCGTTGGAGCCGTTTTTTATGTAAAATTAGATTGACTCGTAGTGACTCCGAAATGACCCACTAATCGAATTTTTTCGAACCTGTGGCCTAGCCCAAAGGTCTTTGCGTACCCCAAAATGGTAGGATACAAAATCTCGTCCAAATTGTTAGAGCCGTTTTCAGATAAAAATAGCTTGACCCTTAGTGACTCCAAAATGACCCACTAATCGATTTTTTCAATCATGTGACCTAGCCCAATGGTCTTCTCATACCCCAAAACGATAAGACGATAGTCAAAATTGTTAGAGCCGTTTTTTAAGTAAAATTAGGCTGACCCTTATCGCAGTGACCGCAAAATGACACACTAATCGAATTTTCTCGAACATGTGACCCAGGCCAATGGTTTTCTGGTACACCAAAACGGTAAGATTCAAAATGTAGTCAAAATCGCTAGAGCCGTTTTTTAGATAACATTTACATAACCACACACACAACATTTGCTCGTATTATATATATTTAAATTTTTGTAGGTTAAATGTGTTCAAGACAGACAATTGTAGATTTATCCTTAAGTAGTTTCCTGTATATCATGTGTCCTACAGCTGAGAGAATAGAAATTCAGGTTTCATTTAATAAGTAATAATCGTGAAAGTTATACAAAAATACTAAAACACAATTATAACCATAAAAATTATAAAAATGTTTAATAAAAATGTCAAAATTAATAAAAAAGTGTTTTGTATAATTATTTTGGTTATAATTGTATTTTGAAAGTTTGTATGAGGATTTTTAAAAATTGGATACAATAATTTTTTTTTTATTCAGTTTGAAAAACTTGCATGCATTACTTTTTAGTCTACAACATTTCTTTAAACAAATAAATAAGAAAAAAAATCAGAAACGACAAAATAAACTGACAGTTAATCGATTAACAACAAATCTGAAATTGCCCCCCCCCCCCCTTTAAAAATTAATTTGCCTTCCTATGGATCGTTCTAGGGCTGAAACTAGCTTTTTAAGGGGACAAACATGGATTTTGGCGCCACCCCTCTCCTTCCTTTTCCGGAATGTAAATTACAAATAAAATTTTACTAAGTTTCTAATAGCCAATTTATTTTAAAATTAAAACTATGTAATCATAAAATACGTAATATTGAACTATGTAATCAGCATTGTCAAATATTTATTCAATAAAACCAGTGAAACCGGAATCAAAAGGAACTGGTAAAAATCCCACTTTATACAGTTTTCCGTTTTAGCATGTATAATTGTTGATATTCATTCTGTTTGGACCATGTAATTTTTTCATTTAAGACAGGGCTCCGTTATAGACAGACTTACAGACAGTATTACATTGTATTTGAGAAGGCATTTAAAGTCATAGTGATATGAGTCACAATGTCTTGAAAATCCAGGATTTCCTATAGGTATAACAATGAATTTCAATACCGTAAAACATCTTTGCGTGAAATCTTTTTCTGGCCAGTTTTATGAACTATCATTTACATCGCTCTTCCTATTAATAGACTGATATGTCTAGATGCTTTCCTGAACCTAACACTAATATTCAAAATTAGAATAGTGACTTAGAAAAAATACTGTTAAATTTTTACTAACTATTTTATTTTGTGAATTTTCCTCCCTTTAGTTTTTATTGTCCTGGGCAATCGCCCCAACTCGCTCCCTTTGAGGGCAGGATCTGGATGAAAAAAAAGTAATTGTTGTAAAAAATATGTTTTTTAAAGTGTATTTTCCACACTTTAGTCTTTAGTGTCCCGAGCAGTCACCTAATCTCAGCAATCTTTTTATCTAATCGGCAATTTTAATGCACTTGACGCAGGTTTTCTTTTGGATTTCCCAGCTGCAAAATATTTTTACCAAAATTTCATATGTATATATTTTTTGTATCAAACTACAAACCAAATCTTTATATGGCGTCCCCAGCGTCTTCCATTCTGGCACCCGGGGAACATGCCCCATACGTCGCCCTCTTACTAGACATACTGTCTAGTTAAGTGGATACATTTTTGCTTCAACAACGAATTTATGCTTCATTCATATACAGCAGGATTCTCAAATTGTGGCCACTGGGGTCTCAGTGGCATCACAATTGTTAATACTAATCTTGGCCTTATTTAATCCCATAATTTCGGAGATTAAATAAGACGAAGTGAATACGAAGAGTAACGAAATACTCGTGTCATTAAGACACCATGGGCCACAGTGATATAAATGGTGTTTTAAAATGAGCTTGGACGTGTCTAAAATTCAATAAGTAAACGGCTATTGAATTTATTCGTGCAGGAAATTAGTGGGCGAGTCCGGATTTCTTCACTATGTTTCTTTTTTTTACTTCCAAATACTGCAGATAGATGATGTTGTGCTGTCTGAAACTGTAAAGGCGGAACTCTCAAATTAGCATATGCAGTGGATCAAAGTTCACTTAGCTTTTAATGTTCATTTTGTTTAGGGTTTAAAAAATCTAAAAAGGGTGTGCGCTTTGAAATTGCTATGTTATTTTGAGCAGTATTACAGTTTGAGATAGTGCTATCTGTGATATTTGGATCTAAACCAAATTAAGAAATTTCCGACTTCATGCACGAACATGATTATCCTGCAAGAATATCTTTAATAGCTGTCACCGTTTGCTTGTTATTGAAATTTAAAAACGTTTATTCCGTTTTCGGACACACTGTAAGTTAATTTAATTTATAAATGAAAATCGTTCGTGCATATCTATATGTGTATTAAGTTTAAAATTTCATTTTCGTAAAAAAATTGTGCACAAAATAATATGAATACAGAGAACAAGTGGACTGTTAGTAATCACTTTTGCATACTTTATCGTCATTTAATAATTTGAACGTTCACCTGCTTCATTAAAATTGTCATCAAGTCTGCGTGATATTAGAATACGCGTTCTTTTCGGGCGTCATAGACATATGAGCGAGATAGAGGATAATTCATATCATGATGATGAGCCGTAGGGACTATATTCCCCAGCATCATAATTGTTTTTCAAAAGCTACATAGCAATAATTAATTTAACCATGTTAACTGAACGATGCTTATAATGACCACCGTACTTGTGCCACGACTACGGAAGATTCCCAAGAACGGTAGCCCGACTACGGAAGAACTCACCAAAAAAATTTAAAACAGGTATTCGTAAAGTGAAAGACACCAAAGAGGGAGATGAGTTGGCCGGGGTATTTAATACATTGACGACCGAAGCGGCTCCGAGATCATTCCCTGATCTGACTACTTCCTTTATACATACTAATTTAACTTATATATGTGAATTAAATACAAAATTTCATTTGCGCAAAATTATTGTGCACAAAATGGTTTGAATAAAGATAACAAGTGGATTTTTGCATACATTATCGTCATTTAGTAATTTGAACGTTCACCTGCTTCATTAAAATTGTCATCAAGTCTGCGTGATATCAGAATGCATGTTCTATTCGGGCGCCATCGACGCGTGAACGAAATAGAGGATAATCCATATCATGATGATGAGCCGTAGGGACTCTATTCCCCAGCATCATAATTGGTTTTCAAAAACTACATTGCAGTAATTAATTTCACCGTGTTCTATCATATCTTTTACTTTCCTCTGTGGGCTTTTCACTTGATTATAAGGCACAAAAAGGCCTCATGATTAACACGCTCACTACTTTTACTGGAGCGGGACCTATCTGGTCGACTGCGTCCTCGTTGCTATGACGCTTGGGACGTGACCGCACCTGAAACGACCAACGCTTGCCGCGTCCGCAGTTGATGCGAGAAGAAGAGCGATCGTTAAACACGGAAAACTTTCTTTTTATGCCCCTCACATTCAAGCGAGTTTTTGAAGATAACTCTTCGAGGTGGGGATGTTACGGACGACACAAATTTCCTGGATTACTTTGAGAAATTGAATAATGCTCCGAGGCCGATATGACGCTAAAGCTATTATTTTTTAAGCGCTTCGGTTCTATTGTACTAAAAGGGTTTTATTTTTATTGATCATTCTAATATGAATTGCTATGGACTAAAGAGAAAGTTGGGAAAATTTATCTCCTCTATGAGACGTTTTTTTGCCAATACTGTTCGTTTCTTTGTTCGTTTATTTTTTTAAAACTAACATGGATATGATGCTTTTAGCATAGCAAAATGTGTTCAAATAAATTTAATGCCACATACAAAACGTGATACGGAAATGGAACTGAGATAAAAGAGTAATTGAAGAATTTTAGGCACATTTGTTACGCTTGAAATAAAAGAGTAGAAGAAAAATTTAGTTATTTTTTTATGTTCCTGTTAGATTTTATAATATTTTGAACCATTTATAGCATCTCATGTAATACTAGTATCATATAAGTGATGTGACACACTTTAAACGATGATATAGCCGTAAAAAGATAAGCCAAGATTTTCTAAAAGAAGAATACTGTACGAAGAAATGATTTTTTCAAAAATGTTCAATTCCTAATTAATTTTATTTGAACGTCACAAACGTTAAAATTACCCCTAATGTTTCTTTAAACTAACGTATTTACATATGTATTGTCATGTGGTCCAATTTCCTTAAATTAAATAACCCTAGTTTATATGCTGAGTTTCTATAAATCCGTTCACATTTCACAAATTCTCACATCGGACTGCAGTTTGCACCATAAGACTTGTAAATAGTCGGATTTTCTTTTTTTTTTGTGCCTAAAGCATGTAATAAAAGCACGTTTCGAAAGCCTATAAAATAATAATTCACAAATGAAAATATTTAGTTAAATGCTAAAGAATACATTTGTAAGCCTCATACCATTTTTTATACAGTCAAAAGTAGACAATAGGATTTTTTTCATTAACTGTCGCTCATGACAACTGAATTTTGTTTTACTATTCAGAACTTTGTAACCATTGCATAGAGTTAGGCACAACGCTTAAAAAAGTTCCTAAATAATATTCCAGCATTAGTCAAAATTTTTTATTAAGTTCCCAATGGATGAATGGATGGTTTTTAATGGCGCAAGGTCCCAGAGGAACATGATGCGCCAAACACCCTAATTAAGAATATAAAGAAATTAAGATGTGTTTCCACATACAGAATAATAATCAATACTTATTAGTCATTATTAATAATATCAATCATTTTCCGGACATATATAGTATAAGGAACGTTTTGTAATCCCGATAATAAAAATTTTGGTATATCTTTACATTTTGAATCCCTGAATCCGCTTTGGATATTTTAAAAACGATTTTATAATATGTGTGAATATTGGAATTTGCTCAAGTTTTCTATTCTCTTAGAGCCCGTTAATGGTGATTTTATGATGATGTCTGTATGTATGTGTGTAGGTGAGTAAACACAATAGTGTCCAAACACTGTTTTTCATCGAGCTCCGAATTGGCGAATATGTTATAGGCCACTGTCGCCTTCATCAAAGTTATTTTATACAGTAAAAATCTTTCAATTCTTCTTAATAAGCAGTAAAAATGTTCTATAAAACATATTTTAAAGAATTTGTAAAATATTTCAAATACATGAAGGTAACATTTATCACAAGTATACCAACAAATGAAAAATATTATATCTTTCATTTGGGTCCTTTTTGCATCCGATAGGTCAGGGGTGTCTAAAAAGGTGGGCCGCTTGTTACCACTATAATTTTTTAATAGAAATCTTCACCTTATTATTCTGCGATTAAATAAAGCCACGATTACTATTCTAAAATTATGTTAACAAGCAACCCGCTCGCTTCTGCAAAATAAATAAGGCGAAGATTTCTATTCGTAAATAGTGGTAGCAAGCGACTCGCCGGTTGTACAACCCTGGAATAGGCTATGAAACTTACAAGGAATGTTTTGAATTTTTGTCCTAAACGAACTGTCGTTTTCATACTACATTACTATTAATGTAAACCTTATATGCACAATATTTCAGATTTGAATTTAGTAGACAATTTTTATGAATGCACGTTGAGAAAAATATCAATCTTTACGAATTAGTTATCAATGACGTAAGGATTAAAAGAGGTGTGAATATATGCTTTTTTCATTTGTCAATAATTTGTTGAAAGTGTAAATACATGTTCTACTTTTTTGTGTTATCTTACACAATGTATCAACTACGCGCCCTTCTACTAATTTTCTTTTGCTACGAAACCTCTATATATTCATAAGTATAAGCATATATCTTATACTGGTGATTCATTAGGAATGGTTTTTATGAAAAAAAGTAGAACGCACACAATCTGTACAGTTTTTTTTTATAATTTGTTGTGAACAAAATTATTAAGAGTTCACTTGCATAAAAAAACATTTTTAGACATTGATTTCATTATTTTTATGCTTGATGGATGGGAAGTGGTTTTGTTTGCTTCTGAATATGAAAATTTTCACAAAGGTTTGCATTTATATAATTAAATGTATGTATGTGAGAAAGGAGTGCGCCTATGAAGATGGTGATGATATGACAATTTTTATGTATGCACGTTGAGAAAAATATCAATCTTTACGAATTAGTTATCAATGAAGTAAGGATTAAAAGAGGTGTGAATATATGCTTTTTTATTTGTCAATAATTTGTTGAAAGTGTAAATACATGTTCTACTATTTTGTGTTACCTTACACAGTGTACCAACTACGCGCCCTTCTACTAATTTTCTTTCTCTACGAAACCTCTATATATTCATAAGTATAAGCTTATATCTTATACTGGTGATTCATTAGGAATGGTTTTTATGAAAAAAAGTAGAACGCACACAATCTGTAAAGTTTTTTTTATAATTTGTTGTGAACAAACTTATTAAGAGTTCACCTGCATAAAAAAAAACATTTTTAGACATTGATTTCATTATTTTTATGCTTGATGGATGGGAAGTGGTTTTGTTTGCTTTTGAATATGAAAATTTTCACAAATGCTTGCATTTATATAATTAAATGTATGTATGTGAGAAAGGAGTGCGCCTATGAAGATGGTGATGATATGACAATTTTTATGAATGCACGTTGAGAAAAATATCAATCTTTACGAATTAGTTATCAATGAAGTAAGGATTAAAAAAGGTGTGAATATATGCTTTTTTTCATTTGTCAATAATTTGTTGAAAGTGTAAATAAATGGTCTACTTTTTTGTGTCACCTTACACAATGTACCAACTACGCGCCCTTCTACTAATTTTATTTCGCTACGAAACCTCTATATATTCATAAGTATAAGCTTATATCTTATACTGGTGATTCATTAGGAATGGTTTTTATGAAAAAAAGTAGAACGCACACAATCTCTAAAGTTTTTTTTATAATTTGTTGTGAACAAAATTATTAAGAGGTCACCTGCATAAAAAAAAAACATTTTTAGACATTGATTTCATTATTTTTATGCTTGATGGATGGGAAGTGGTTTTGTTTGCTTTTGAATATGAAAATTTTCACAAATGCTTGCATTTATATAATTAAATGTATGTATGTGAAAAAGGAGTGCGCCTATGAAGATGGTTATAAAGTTCAATTGCACCCATGGTAGTAAAAATGTTGGTGATGCCTGCCTTACCCATTATCATTTTCTTAAATTCCTCTGAAAAGACTAAAATACGAAATTAAAATCATAGTAACGAGCAGACTATCTTTTTACGAATATGCTTTATTTTTCTATCAGGCTTTTCTTACAACAGAAAATGATTTATTAATTCCCCATGACTAAATTTTATGATAAAACAGACTGCGTGTTATATGTATTTTCGGAAAAGTGTGTTATTGAAAAAGAAATTTATTCACTATTTAAATATGGATTTAACCATAATCTGTTTTAATTAGGAATTAGTTAAGAACTATCAGTACGTTTGATCTTCATAAAATAGTACTCAACTGATAAAGAATATACACGGCGAAGCTTATTAGTATTTCAGAGCTAGTAAAGATAATGTGTCATATTAACAAGAAGGAAAGATCTTGTATAAACATAGATTATGGAACACTTAACAACACATTCAGAAAATTGTAAAAACAAAAACAATTTTACGGTCTAATAAGGTGAAAGATGATGTCTAAGTAAACAATTTGGAAAACGCGTAACACATTTGAAAACCCAATTTCAGCAATAGACGAGAAAATATTCAAATAGTTTTGTGCAACACTGTATAAGATCTATAAATTTATACATATATGTACTACATAGTATGCTAAAATTTAGTTCAGTTAAACGCTTAACACAGTTGAAAATTCCCCTTCAGCGATTTCCGTCAATAAGGGGAAATGTACTCGAATACTTTTGTGCAGCATACGTATATGATCTATAGAAAATTATACACACCAAGTAATATGCAAAATATTAGATAAATTTAAAAACGCATATCATAATTGTAAACACACTTGAAGCAATTATTGCTCGTAGAAAATACTGTACCCGAATTTTTTGTATGTCCTTGTTAAATGAACGATAAATGTTATGCACACTACATTCTATAGCAAGTTTCGTGTAGTGAACCTCAGTGATGTATATTAATTTCAATATGTTTGAAATTGTGTAACATCATTAAAATACACTGCAAAAATTTTCATAGAGCATAATGTAACGGAATTTTTTTGAGTGCCACTGTATTCGAAATATAAATGCTACACACTCCATTTTGAATACCTATCATGTCATGGTAACCCTCAATAATATACAGGGCGGTCATAAAAAAAACTTTGCCGATATATCGAACTCTAGCGGCCGGTCCGTTCAACCGATCGAGATGAGATTTCAGATATAGTTATTCACAGGTATATGAGCTCGGTATTCTGTGAACGACAACAAATTGGCGCTCATGGTTACGGTTATAGCTACAGAAACTCGAAATTTCAAAAATGGCAACGCACATTTTTTTTCATCGCAAAATGCTCAGCGCATGCGAAAAAACCCTAAAGAGCGTTGGAACGGTACGTGTATCGCATTAAACGGACGCGTTATGCACGCACAAAAACAGCTCTGCGGACGGCCAAAAAAAAAAACACGATCAGGGCGCACGAAGGAAATTTGCATATGACAGAGGCAAAACACCAATCACGGAACGCCGTTCTGCAGATAGTCAGCGTAGAAAACGGGTAAAAAGTGGGGTGGGAATGTTAGTTCTTCAGTCGAGAGCACGCACATGCCGACGAAATGACTCTTCCAGTGACAGTTCGTGGTGAATTGGTAAAACTCTATTATCAAAATGGGATGAATGCTGCGAAAACCTTGCGTGTTTACCGTCGAAACCATCGCCAAATACGTGGCACATGTAGCCCGCAAGCTCTTCATGATTTAGTAAAGAAATTCGAAGAAACTGGCTTCACCTCTGATAGACCGCGATCCGGACGATCAACAGTTCCTGAGGATACTGTTATGGAAGTGCATCACACAGTGACTACAGGGCACATGTAAACTGCAAGAGGTGCATCTCGTGTATTGGATATACCGAAATCAACGGTCCTAAAGCTACTGCGCTCTGTAATCAGCATGTTTCCTTCCCGGTACCAGCGAGTCCAGATGTTGGAAGTGGGGAACCATCAACAACGACTTTGCTAATGAATTTCTTATCCGATATGATGGAGATAACGACTGGCCTCTTCTCATATTATGGGCGGACGAGGCACATTTCACCTTAACTGGCAACGTGAACACCAAAAATTGTGCGCACTGGGCAGACATGAATTCGCACGCTGTGGCACCAGTACCTTTATATGACGTCAAAGTTACTGTGTGGTGCGGCATTGCAGGCACAATTATTCTCGGGCCGTACTTCTTTGAGGAAGCGAAACCAACGGGATTTGTAACTTGCTCTGTAACAGGCTCCCGCTATACGGCAATGCTGCAAATTTACGTCATACCAGAATTGCTGCAGCGAAATGCACTGAATGACTTCGTTTTGATGCAAGATGGTGCACCTCCACATATAGCGAAGTCTTTTCGCAGCGTCCTGGAACAGCATTTTGGCGACCGTGTCATCTCATGCCATTTTCCATTTCCGTGGCCTCCGCGATCCCCCGACCTCACTCCTATGGATTTCTGGTTCTGGGAATATCTCAAATCTAGAGTGTACATGTGCAATCCGCAAACTTTGCCGGAATTGAAAGATTCTATCAAACGTGAGATTGAAAACATCCCTCATGCGATGTTACGTTCGGCTGTATTGTCCACAGTCGCTCGCATGCAATGTGTAATTGCCTGTGATGGCACCCATGTGGAAAATGTGTAATCAAAATAAAAGTTTTCTTTTCTCCGATCTGTGTTGTAATCAGTGATTGGTGTACTGACTCTGTGTCATATGCAAATTTCCTCCGTGCAGCAGAGGCTGTTCGCAGCAGGGCCGTTCGAAGAGCTGTTTTTTGTGCGTGCATAACGAGTCCGTTTCTTGCGATACACGTATGGTTCCAACGCTCTTTAGGGTTTCCGCATGTGCTGTGCATTTTGTGACGAAAAAAAATGGGCGTTGCTATTGGAAAATTTCGAGTTTCTGTACTTATAACCGTAACCGTGAGCACCACTTTGTTGCCGTTCACAGATTTCTGAGCTCATACCTCTGAATAACTATATCTGAAATCTCACCTCGATCGGTTGAACGGACCGGACACTAGAGCTCCATATATCGGCAAAGTTTTTTTATGACCACCCTGTATATCAATTACATGGCTGTCCGATTATATTTACGCTATTTAGAGGACGTACAGACAAACCGAATTCACAAACACGTTTCAACTATGTTTGTAAGTGTTAAAAAATGCAATTCTTATGGTAAAATTAAAAAATTTAAATTTTTTTTCAAAAATTTAAGAAAATTTTAAAATTTTACTACTTCTACAATGTAGAAAACTTTTTGAAACTTTTTTTGCATCTTTTTCTTACAAGTTTGTTAAATAAAGTAGAGGTCTACTCGGGTCTGGCCCGAGACCTGTGGCAAAATGAAGACAAATTTTCAAACAGGTCGAGCCAGCAGAATAAAGACAATTTTTGTAAAGGGCCGGGTCGATAAAAAATAATTCGGGGCGAGCCGATAAAAAACTTAAATTGTCCAGCCATGCCAATAAAAAATTAAGCGGGCCGACTTGCCCGATATAAGAAATTTAAAAGGATCAAACTAAGCTGATAAAATATGAACAATTTTCAATGGACGTGATTGGGACGAGAATAAGTATAAATGTGCTGCACGATCAATACAGAAATATAACATGTCCAGCGCAGAAATCAGCATCGGACGAGTTACATTGTGTCTGATCTCGGGCAAATTTTTTTCAACAGACTCGGGCGGGCCGTTATCAGGCATATATTTTATTCTCCATTCATGATGACTGGAAAAGTGTCATATGGTCATCGTTTTCAATTACACGTTGCAGATAGCAGGGTGCGAATATGGCGAAAAGACCACGAAAGCATGAACCTCAACTGCATTGCCTCACCACCTCAAGCTGGTGGAGGCAATATTATGGTTTGGGGAATGTTTTCTTGGCATTGTATGGGTCCTTTGATTCCTGTGGAACAACGTCTGAATGCCCAAGGTTATGTAAGTGTTATGTTATGTTAATGTCGGGGATGGGTACTTCCAGCAGGACAATGCTCCCTGTCATAAAGCTGGCATTGTCCGCAGATGCTTCGAAGAGCATGACAGAGACTTTACCTTGATTAGTTGGCCTGCACAATCACCAGATCTCAATTCGATTGAGAATTTGTGGGATGAGATCGAACGGGGCATCAGGAAGCTGGATCCAGTACCGTAAAATCTTAAGGAATTGGAAAGTGCAGTTCATCGGATATGGTCTCAAATTCCTCATACCACCTACCAACATCTCACAGAGTCCATGCCAAGAAGAATCTATGCAGTATTAAGGGAAATAGGTGGTCCAACATTGTTGAGGGGTGATCATAATAATTTGGCCACTCAATGTATAGTAATCTATATACTGTAAAAATTTTCCATAAATATGTATGCAGTATTTATTGAAAGAATCTTAATCGTATGTTAAGAAAAATCGGAAATTTTTGTAGAAATTGAGTCGGGTCGGGCCTGTTTTCTTTGTTTTTTGAACCAGCCGGGCCGGAACTGCAAAATCATAAACGGGCCCGAATCTCTGTAATAAATCTGGGGATCATATTTTCAAAATGTTAATTAGTTAAAGAAAAAATAAATAAAATGTCATGACACATATAAAAATACAGTAAAAATGACTATTCACTTTTTTATTTGGAAAAATAAACTAAGAGTATTTATGTAACTGAAAATCCGATCCCTAATTTTATGAAATGCACCTCGAGGATCGTCCAAAAAAATAGTGGTTCAATCGAAAAGTATATGTTGAAGTTTTAGCATTTGGATCACACTGATATACTGAAAAAACACAAACTGAGAAAATGAATTTAAGGATTGCAACCCTAGTACATTTAAAAGGAAATGGATGCAGCACAAAGCTTTTTTCACATGTTCATAATCATCATATCTTTACGCAACTTTGCCAGCATATGTTAGGGATGTCTAAAATTTAATACAGAAATACGTCTTAATCAAAGAATTGAAAAATTCATATTTTCATCATTTTTCGCTAAGTAAAGAGTACCCGAGTCTAACAGTAATATTCACCTCCCACATATGTGCGTTATTTTTGCATGTTGCAATATTTAACAAAAGTATTTTTTGTATTCATGTTTGTATCACAAATGGACATATCTAATAAGGAGACTGTTTCTAACCTACGATGCATTTACATGCATAAGTACATTGAATGTATAAATACGAATATTTTAGATATTTTAGATAAATTGTTCAACATATAAAATGCCAAAATAACGACCATAAGTTAAATTGCAGGTGCAGATATCGGAAAGACGTGAGTTCAAGTCAGCGGTCGCCGCCAATGTGTTAAGCATGATATTTAGAAAGCAGCAAATATAGAATTTCTGGAAAAGATACATGGCAATATGCCATTTGAAACAATTAAACAATTGTCAGCAGTACCAAAAGGGAAAAAGCCGTTTAGAGCACCAGAATATCTACTAAAGTTGCAGAGTGGTTTCTGCAAAAATAAGCTTAAGCCATCATTACAACCATCCGCTTTTACATCACATATTTTTCAAAATCCCATTAATACTCTTGCACTGATGACTGCAAGGCTTAAGGCTCGTTATCAGTCATACCACAAACTTTCGTCACAAATGTTAATCCTATGGGCTTGAAATATATTTCTAATTTAAAAAGTTATCTTTAGAAAATTAAATATTAACTTCTTTTTCCTTTATACCCTTCTTAAAAAATTTTTGTTTGTTTGTTTTTTCTTGGCAAAATATTTCTAAAATATTTACTTAACACTGTGATTACGGGGTCGGGATCGGGACATAAATCGTCCCAGGAACTATTTCTTTATTCCATTCGTACTACTTTTCAAAAAGTAATCTTTGCCATACACGTATACTTTGATATTTTCATGAGAAATCTGCCACAAAGAAAATTTTTCGTATATTGTGGCACGAGTGAAAATAAAAATAGTTTTCAGTCCTAACCCATAATCAAAATGTTAGTTTTATACTTCAAGTGTTAAAACCTTAGTGAAGCTGTCGGGTTCAGAATAAGATTTTAACATTTAATACACACACACATCTATATCTGTCTATCTATCTATATATATGTAATATTTCGAATTTGTGTTTCGTGATACATAATTGTTGTTTCTCTAATGGTTATATATATAATGTATATGCGCATACATACATAAAAAAAACTTTCCCAACAAACAGTAGACAGTATCGCTATTTATTTGCCAACGTAATCGGAAGAGCTCAAAACTTTTTTGTGATTTTTCTTGACATGTCGTCGACTGAATCCTGATCGAAAATAAGCTTAGGGTCGGATAAGTACTTCCACAAGATAAACAACTATTTATGTTTTTAGAAAAGCGGTCAAAACGGACAAGAAAATCTGTATTCGTAAATCACCGCGTATTTGGTCAAAAATTGTAAAATAAATGTTGACAGAAATATTATTAATAACAGGTTTTAATTATTTTTATCACTTTTATTACTACTTTCTTTTATAATTCAGTGAGTGAGTCATCATTATATTTACAGTATAAATAGAATAAAATAAAAAACTCAAAATAAATTTAAATATTTTTCAAATATTTTAAAATACAATTGTGGTGCTGAAGACATAATTTCTTAAAACAGCTTAAAATTAGGTGATCGGACATTTAAGATTTTTAGATTTTAAAATTATGATAGCTTATTCTTTTATTCAAATTAAAACATTAGCATATCTTCTAAATTATCAACAACATTACAATAAATGTAACGCATTGATCTTATTTGAATTTTAAACAGGGCAAAAATATTAGGGTGCATCAAAATAAAACGGAACGGGAACTACAGAATGAAATGACATAGTCTATTCCAAACATAATCTCCAAAGCTACAAAAGCACTTATCCCACTATTCCATCAAATGGTGAATACCTTGCTCATAAAAATGCTTTGGCTGAAATTGAAACCAGTTTCGAACATTATCCATGACTTCTCTGTCCTAGTAAAAACGGCGACCATTCAATGCTTTTTTCAGCAGACCAAAGATGGGAAAGTCATATGGCTGAAGATCCGGCTATACTGTGGGTATTCCAACACTGTCCACTAAAAATTCACCAGATTTCTCTCGCGGGAGTGCTTCTGTCCGTCCTGGTCACGAGTCAATGATAGTACATGTTCTCCGTACGCTGCCTCCACTCGCCGCGCCGATGCAATTCACGAAATCCAACCTCTTCTGTCACTAAATAACGAATAACACTGCGTTGCTTTTTTTTTTACTCCCAAACATTCCGCAGATGCAGATACTCGTAAATAACAAAAATAAACGATTGCCTTCTGAACGACATTGTTGGACGACCGCAGCGCATATCACGTGCGTTTGCATGACTACCTAGTCTATTTCCGCAGTAAAAGTTGGCTTTCTTACGTCTCGCTTTACCTCTAGGCAAAGTTTCACCACATTCATACAAAAATAAATCAAATTATAACCACTGTTTCGATTTCATTTTATCCCTCCTTATAAAAAATTTTAGCAAACGTCAGATGATTTTTTAACCTACGTCTTCGAACTCAAAATCCTACAGGTGTCTGCTTATTGCGCCCTTATGGTATAAAGGTGTCTTAATCATTATTCCATTACGATAGATGAAATAAAATTTAAAATTTTCAATGACCGCCCTAGATATCAGATTCAAATTTTAAATTAACCTTGTATATATATATATATGTGTGTGTGTGTAAAATAGAATGCTAAATATTTGTAAATGGAAAAGTATTGTGCTTTATTTGACCAATCCATATCAATTTAAGCATTTTTGTGAGAATTATATATATAAGTTGTCACAAGGTACAAGTATAGTAAAATGAAAGTAAAAAAATTTAAAATAACAAAACGCTGTAGAATATCTTCTAATTTTTTTTACATTTCTTTATACTACATAATATGACCACAATAATCTGTCTCGTGACTTGATATCAGGGGTATTCGTTAGCAGTAATATGTTTACTCTTTCCAGTAGTAAGAATTAGCACTTTCTACGAACAAGAGGAACTTTGAATCGAAGTTCATGGTTTCAATCCTATGGAACTCGAGCTGGATTAATGGGTAAATTTTCAGCGTCTTTCTTAAATGAAATTAACTTGGAAATTTCAGCCATTTCCCCTCAAAAGTCCTTCTTGACGCCATCGCACACGTGCCCAAAATGGTCACTGCCACAACTTTGGTCATAAATGACCATTACGTATTAAATAACTCACAAATTCATTTGTGGTTTCTGATAATTTAAGCTGCTTTTTCAGTGGTCAAATTTTAAAGAGAAGAGGTATATACATTTCCAAAACACAACCCTTTAGAAAAAATAATATAAAAGAAAGCTAACGCTAGTATCAAGCCATTATTGGAGCTTGCCCATATGGGAGATGCTATATGAATGCAATATTGAATCGAAATTATGAAATTGCAATAATGAATGCAATACTCGCACCAAGTCAATATTGCATTCATTGGCATGAAATGTTGCCCAAATTTTGAGGGGTTCACATTTTGCCAATATTGCACCAAAGCTGCCAAGAAATATTTAGCCAATAAAACCAATATTATACAAATATTGAAGTTTCATTGGAAATATTTCCAATGTAATTCACATATTGCGCAAATTATTGACTTTATATTGGAAATATTTCCAATGAAACGCCATCATTGATTTTATTGGCTTTACATTTGCTAAATATTTCTTGCCAATATTGGAAAAATGTCAATATTGCATTCATTGGCATGAAATGTTGCCCGAATTTTGAGGCGTTCACATTTTGCCAATATTGCACCAAAGCTGCCAAGAAATATTTAGCCAATAAAACCAATATTATACAAATATTGAAGTTTCATTGGAAATATTTCCAATGTAATTCACATATTGCGCAAATTATTGACTTTATATTGGAAATATTTCCAATGAAACGCCATCATTGATTATATTGGCTTTACATTTGCTAAATATTTCTTGCCAATATTGGCAAAATGTCAACACCCCAAATATTGGAGAAATATTTCATATCATTCAATATTGGCTCAATATGAGGCCAAGATATAACCAATATTGGTTTGCTACGGGAGAAACGCTAATATATATTTTATCAGTGACCTCTAGATCTGCAATAAAATATTAATTTGGCACCGATTTTTCCGCTTACCCTTGAAAAGAAACAAATAGAAAGGAAGAATTACAAAGTTTCTTTAAATGTGTCTCTGTTTTCCGAATGAAGTCCGGTGTAAAGGAGATACAGAAGGGGTGTGAATGCATATGTTTCATCCTCTTGGGAGCCAATAATCTCGTGACTGAGTTGGTTGCACGCTTTCCTCTCGACTGGCCATTAACGCAACACGATCCAATTTGCTATGATTAAAAGCCACCCCGTGGGCCACCCATTGTATTTAATAGAGAATCTCTCTCTCTCTTCAGGTACAGGAGAAGAGCAGGTGCATGGCATTGTTGGGTGGAGAGCTCTATCGTGGTGTGTGCGTGCACTAGAGCAGGGGAAAAGCCACTTCACTGATATATCTCGTTTTCTCGCTTTTCACAAGCTTCCTTCACCATGGGTGTGGCCCCTGCTTACTTCGAGTGGACGGTCTGCACCCCACTTCATCAGGAAGGTTACAAAAAAGGACAGCCCCTAATAGCCGACATTTTTTTTTATTTATTTCTGATATTACGTAAGATGAAAGTCTAGTCTCCCCTCTCATCTCATTCACATTTTTACACTTTTGATTACTGAATAAATATAGTGAAAATTTAATAATACATAGCTTTTTCTATTAAGTGTATTAAATTGCGTGCGAAAGTTTAAATGACAAAACAGTGTCGCTGGTATAATTTAATTTACTTTTTCTGGCAGGTTACATCTTTGTATTTGTTTTGATTAATTATTAATGTTAGATGATATTTCGTAAGTAACTTTGAGTAAAAAATTATTTTGTTCGGTTTTTAAGACTTTGGACGATTGGGGCTTTAAACTTTAGGAAGTATAATACAGCCGTACATTTATATTTATTCATTTACTTTTATTTTTATCAATATTTTTTACTTCTTTTACTTTCAGATAGCATTTAAAATATGGTGATTTCTTTTCTCTGATGCTCTTCATCAGTAGATTAACAATTTAAGCACTAAACATTACAATAGAAATAATAAAATTATCAAAAGGATTCGGTTAAAATAAAGTGTTAAGTAAATAAATGCCAACAATTTAGGGCGGCCAATCAAACGTCTGGCGGAAATAGTTCTGGGATAATTCTAGCAAATTATAGTGACATACTTTGTGCCCTAGGTATTTTTTTGCATGGAGTCCTGCGTCTATTTAGACTGAATCCAACACGCATGTTGTATTTACCTGATACCTACTTTTTTTCAGTACTTCATACAGTTGGGTTTTATGCTTATTAATATTTTACCGATTGTACGAGAATCCTGTATAAATCTGTACTCAAATAAAAGTGGACGGTCTGAACTCCCACTTCTTCAATAAAGTTACAAAAAAAGACAGCCTCTAACAGCAGACTTTTTTAATTTTTTTAATATAACGTAAGATGAGTCTAGTCTCTCATCTCATATCATTTACATTTTTACACATTTCATTAGTGAATAAACATAGCGAAAATTTCATAATACATAACTTTTTCTATTAATTGTACGAAATTGCGTGCGGGAATTTAAATGACAAAACAGTGTCACTGGGGTCACTTAATTTACTTTTTCTGGCACGTTACATCTTTGTATTTGTTTCTGTTAATTTTTAATGTTAGATGACATTTCGTAAGGTACTTTGAGTGAAAACTTATTTTAAGATTTCTGAAGATTGATAACTTGATTTTTTTTTTTTTTTTTTTTTTTTTAGGAAGTGTGTTATGCAGCACACTTATATCTATTTATTTATTTATTTATAAGTGTGTTACGCAGCACACTTATATTTATTTATTTATTTATTTTGATACCAATATTTTTGTTTTTTATTTTCAGATACTTCTGAAATTTGATGATTCCGTTTCTCTGAAACTCTTAAACTTATCAGTAGTTTAATAATTTAGCATTTATAATAAACGAAAAAAAAATTAAATTTGGTCCGATTAAAAAGTGTTAATAGGTGAAGCTCCCAGTTATTGACACCTAACCAGTAACTGACACTTGAGCAAAAATCTAACTCAAATAAGCATTTTGTTGCAAAATTCTTGAAAGTAATGTCATCTAGTGGTAAATGAGACACTTATTTTTATTTTGAAGTCAATTTATTCACCACTAAAGGGACAAGAACATATTCAATGAGGAAGAAACTTTTGAGACTACAAAAAAGTGCCATTTTGAAGCAACCGTCTTATTTCTAAAATTAAGGAAGTGTTTTTCTAATCTATTTGTAATGAAATCATCCTAAACATTTTCCTTAAAGTTATACTTGTAGAAATTAGTTTAAAGATGCATATGATGTATTATATATTTATATTAGGGCCATGATTTAGTGTTTATAGTTATTTAATTTAGCTTAATGGGGGTGCCAGTTATTGGTTCCTAGAATTTCATTTCACCAGTCTCTGATAGAGGTGTTAGTTATTGGTTATATTAAAGAAGATTGAAATCTATTATTTGAACTGTTTAAAAATGTATAATAATAAATTAAATTTATCTTGTAGTAAACACAATTAAAATTTAAGTTGTGTTACCAGTGTCTGACACCAGATGTCAGTTACTGGTTCATAAATGTCAGTTATTGGATATCTGCATTACTAATAATTCAGTACTATGTATTATTGCTATATACACTTACTATATACTCTGCATTACTAATAATGCAGTAAAACTTACTAATTTTCACATTTTATAATAAATTTTAATGTATTTTGTCTTTATAATAGAGAATAAAGTTTTTTAAGGCATTTTAATCTTTTTAAAAAAACTGTTAGCCACTGGTTCACTTTGTGTCACTTATTGATGTTTCAAAATAGGGAAAGTGTCAGTTACCGGAGTTTTTGACCATATTTATGAATAAAATTAATTTTTAATAGTAAAATGTATAATTTTTTTTAAATTTTGCCAACAATAACTTTTTAATATATCTCTACTATCCTTTCAAAAACAAAGGTAAGTATAAAATAGATTAAAATTTTTGTAATAGTGATTTGAACAAGAAAGAATCCTTCAAGTGTCAGTTACTGGGGGTTTCACCCTATATATATGCCAACAATTTAAAACAACCAATAAAACCTTATGGAATTAATTATGAGAAAATTCTACCAGACGATTGCGAAGTACTTTTGTGCCGTATATATATTATCGCGCATGCAGTCCTGCATTTTCTTACTCTTAATCCGACATGCAGGTTTAATTTACCCCCTACCTCATTTTTATTCCAAGGCTTTATGCTTTTGAAATCAAAGCTTATAATTTTTTGCCGAGAGGATGAGAATCAGGTTGCTGTTTCATCTACAAAATATTTCACGCGATATTTCTAATTTTGCACTGTGTGAAAATACGCCGAGAAGTAAAAAAATATGCCTATTTGTAAATATGTACTACAGTATGTAGACACCCCTCCCCCACAAAAAAGGGCATTGTTTAATGCACAACTCCAGACTTACTTTCTATTCTTATGACACAAATATAATAACGCGAGAATATATTATTGCACAATTGGTCGAATTATGATTATTGCACACCCCCCCCTCCCATTATGGCTTAGATAAGCTTTGCAATAGTAAATTATTGAAAAACAACTGTTTATACCATTTTTTATTAGTTTTAATTTGATATTATGAGTTTCTTCTGATGTTGTTGTTTGTTCATTTAATTACTGAGCAAAAGCTTCTATTATACTCGAAAAGTCCATATGTTGTCCATTAATCACACGTGAAACAGAGATTACAATGCAAGTAATAAGGTAATGAGGAGTCGTAGGGCAAAAAGAACTGAGGGAAAACGGGACAGTCTGCATGGTGACAACTAATTCCAAACTCAATAGCGGTCAATATTTTAAGGTAATAGTAAATGCTTCTGGCTGTATAACGATAATAATAAAGAGGACTCTGAGAAATACTCTTTATTTCTTTTAATAAAGAGTTCAATTTTTTCTGCAACGAAGTCTTTATTTGATGGTATAGAGATATTACATAGCTACTTGTAAGGGGACTTGGCATCTTCATATACATAGACGTGTAATGAAACCACATAAAATTGTTTGTTACGTACCAGCTGGTGGCTTTTGAAAATTATTTATTCTACGTACAACAATAATAATTTAAAAATAAGATCTTAGTTTTTTCTTTTAATTAAACGTAAAGGTAAACTTGATTATATAAATCAGTGATTAAGTTTCAAATCTCCAGTACGGCGTAGGTTAACTTTTCAGTGTGTGCCCCACATCTTTAGATCTCATTTAGTATTATAATTCATAGCATTTAAAAAAAAAAAAAAATTAAAGACTAAACTACAAAATTTTCCCCGAGCCAAGTTTTCCTTCAGTATTTTCCGAAGGAGTTGGCTTAGATTCAATAGATATTTGTCTAAATTTCCTTATATTATTGCACAACAAGACAAACAATTGCAGACAACTGCAGAACATTTCTTTTGCAATTGTTAAACACTCGATAAGGAAATTAAAAACGAAAAGTATGTGTTTAAAATAAATATCTAACATTGAGCTGAGGAAAGAAAACCGCTGTCAATTTTAAAGTAAAAAATGTTACCTAAACATATAAAGTTAGAAGGTTGTCTCCATGGCAGAGTTGGTACACATGTAAAGGCACACATATAAAGGAACTACAGTAGTACACATAATACCTTTAAATGGGTGCTTGTTACACATTTTCTTCTACATTTATTTGATATTTGCAAGCTCTGCTCCACCTGTTCAAAAGAGCAGTTGATTAATTGCGGCCAAATGTATAATTTTAGTTGTCAGTGGTTTTAGAGAGTCTCAAAAAGTTTACTATATGTTTGACATGCAAACATTTATTATCCAAAAATAACAGATAGAGTTACGAATGACCGGGATTGGAATGAATAACGTGAATAAAATTAGATTATGTCTTATTACTTAAAATAATGTAATTCTGCAAGTGTTTCGGTTAAAATATTTTATGTTGTACAACTGAAATTAAACTCTTTTCACTGCTTTGTACAAATAACCGTCATGTCATATGCAAACTGTGAAATAATTCTCTATAAATTTTTTTAATAAAGTGTTACTAAGCATTCTTATTCACAATTTTCCAAGAAAGCATTTTATAATGGACTGGAATGAAATTTCTAGACTATTTTATTTATACAAATGTCATCTAGCAAATTTTTCAAACACAAGAGAACTTACTTTCCCACTTTTTCTAACAATTGAATTTACTCGACAATTTACTCGACAATTTACTCGACAATTTCGATCAAAATATCAATTTTCTGTTTTTAAATTAATATAAAATTTCAATGTTTTTCTTTCGTTTTTCGTTGAAATTTGTCTAATTTAGAAAAAGAGTTACAGATGTGTAAATATTGCTCACATATTTTGAAATTAGAAGAATGTAAAATTATGTTGGAAAAATTGTCATAACTCAAAAAATAATAGTTCAATTACCACAAAATTTCTAAATTATGTTTTATAAATATATATTCAAAGGAAGTGGACTATTCTTATGCTAATTTATTGAAACTCTTATGAGTTAAACAGTTTTAATTTATGAATTATTAACATTTATCAGGAATTTTCAGCTTTGTTTGTCCTTTTTATACCTATAACTTTTAAAATATTCATGTTTTAGCCATAAAAATAGTCTAGTTCCTGTATAACATTATTATATTTATTATGTAATTCATAAAATGTATTTATATTTATTATTTTTAAATAGCACTACAAATGATGTGAATTTACTTTTCAGTTTGCTTAACAGCGTGCAGCCGACTTGAGTGAAAAATGTGTCCAGACCGGGGATCGAACCCACATACCTTAGCATAGCGCACCAAGTGTTTTACCAATTAAGTCATCTGGACGACATCCTGTTTGGTACCGCTTTCACTAATATACGTTGGCAAGGCTGCAACTCCGCAGCGCAAGATGGAATGTCAACATAAGCACACTATCAGTGCAGTACATGAGACGAATAAATGCCCAGCAAGCCGTAGTTCCATTTAAGGCGTAGTTTTAGTCCTAACTGAAAATTTAATTGGTAAATTAAATATTTTTAAATCGTTTTAAATAGTTTTTAACTAGTTTAAATAGTTTTTAACTAGTTTTTTAAATAGTCATTTAAGTAGTTATTTAAATAGTTTTAAGAAAATAGCAGTTTTTCGATTAATTTTAGACTATTTTTTTTAAAACGTTTAATTTAAATTACTTATTTGTATGTTTATGTCACATTTTTATGACATTTTTAATAAGAATTCGCAGTTTTAAACTTAAAATTTACAAAAATTCAAAAAATTTGTTCCGAAGGCAAACAGATATCATACTATTTCCCTCCTTTTGTTTCATAAAACAAGAACGAAAAATCATGCATCAGGCATAGATTATGAGACACTTTCCAACATTGATAGAATATTATTTATATTTTTTTTTAATATAATGATACATATAAATAAGCTATTTGAAAAACACACTATTCAGTAAAAATTCATTTTCAGCATTAGCTGGCCATACCCGGTAATGTGTGTGAATTCTTTCGTGTAGCTAGTATGCGATCTATAGAATTTATACACACCACCTAATACACTCAAATTTAAATAATTTTAAAAATGCATACCACAGCGGAAAACGCACGTTCAGCAATTATCCATCTTATTCCGTCCTGTAACTGAATTAATTTGCGTGTCCCTGTAAACGACCAATAAATTCTGTGCACTCCATAATCTATATTAAACATCTTGCAGTCCACTTTAATGGTCATTTTAAATTTCATCGTGGTATCAAAACACCACTAAAATGCACGGCAACCGATTTTTCTGATATATCATAATATAATGGAATTATTTTGTGCATCCCTGCAAATGAAGTATAACAGCTACTTATTCTATACTCCTGAAAAAGTATATTGTAGTCGATATCAATGATATATATAAATCTAATTATGTTTGAAATATCGTAACATCAGTAAAATGCACCGCGAACGATTTTTCTGATATATCATAATATAAATCCACTGCAAAAGGGAACGTGACAACCTCTGTAGGTTGCTCACACCCCTCGAGCTGTGGTAAAGCAAGAGCCGTCGTGGTAGCTCGACATATGGCCTAGCGACCGTCTCCCCCTATGGGGTCTCGCAAGCGAAGTCGTCGGGGGTTCCATGGCGGTTCCTCAAGGTTCCGTCTCTGCGGAAGTTTCCTCCGAGATGTGGGGTTACTACTGTGACGACCTATGTCACCAACCTTGGTAAAATGACCTGGGGGTCCGCAGTGGGCAGCGGCATCAGGCCGATCGCAGCGCCGGGCGAGACAAAGCCCTGGTGCGTTAAAAGCCCTTCAGAGGCTTGGGTGCGATGGTCGTTTACGCGCGTCGGCGACCCCCGTGGGCGCCTGACGGTGCAGGATAGTTTTATATCATACTATAATGGAATTATTTTGTGCATCCCTGCAAATGAAGTATAACAGCTACTTATTCTATACTCCTGAAAAAGTATATTGTAGTCGATATCAATGATACATATAAATCTCATTATGTTTGAAATATCGTAACATCAGTAAAATGCACCGCGAACGATTTTTCCCCATATACCATAATGTAACGAAATTTTTTTATGTGTCCCTGTAAACGAACGATAACTGCTACACACATTGTTTTCAATACCAAACATTCTATAGTGAACCTCAATTAAACATGAAAATGGACATGGCATTCTGAACATGACATTCTGAAACATGACATTCTGAATATATTTACAAGAATTAGAGTACGGACAGTCAGACGGTTAGGCAGAGAGACAAACTGAATTCATAAACATTCTTCAACTATATCGGAAAGTGTTAAACGACATTCTAGTCTAGTATGAAATATTTTTTCTAGACCTCTTGGATTTGTTTAGTGTTCTTTAGTTAAGTTCATTACTGAAACATAAAAAGCTCACCTTTTTTAATGCAGTAAAATTAATAAGAGGGAATAAAAAAAAAAAAAGAGACAGGTTTTCGTCTTAGTAGGTATACTCTCTTTTATAATTGAATTGCATTCTTTTTTTGAGAACCATGAACATTTCCCATTTAAGGGAGGATTCCTTTATATGCAGGAACATTATGATAGGTTATGAATTTTTCTGGAAATGGTAGTCGTAAAATTCGTGAAACATTAATTATAAGTATATATAATAAGACAAAGATAAGATAATACAAATAATAAGACACAATTAAAAAGCTTTGTTGTATTTAATAAATTAAAAAGAAAAGTGCCCAGTTAAACTGATGGCATTAAGCTCACAGGCTATTCAAACTAATTGTATATTATACTCTTATTTCAAAGAATAATGCCCCTCGAAAAGTAACGAAATCAACATGATCAACACAATGAACTTGTATACCAAATTTGAAGCAAATCGGATAATTCTGCATGAAATACTCATTTAGATAAATTAAGGGGGGGGATTATCCCTATCCCCGTTTCCCCCCTTTATACTTAAACCAATGAACCTCAAAATCTAATCAGGGAAGCGCCTTATCAGAATAAACCTATGTGTACCAAATTTGAAGCAAATCGGATAATTCTGCATGAAAAACCCATTTATCTAAATTAAGGGGGATTATCTCCCGTTCCCCCCTTTATACTTAACCAATGAACCCCAAAAACTAATCAGGGAAGCGCCTTATGACAATGAACCTATATACAAAATTTGAAGCAAATCGGATAAGTCTACATGAAAAACCCATTTATCTAAATTAAGGGGATTAGCCCTGTTTCCCCCCCCCCTCTTTATACTTAACCAATGAACTCCCAAAACTAATCAGGGAAGCGCCTTATCAGAATGAACCTATATACAAAATTTGAAGCAAATCGGATTTCTATCAAGAGTTAGCGCGTTACGTACATACGTACATACATACGGAACCGGCGGGCACATTAGTTCTCAGGCTTTGATAGTCTGTGAGCTAAAAAGACACTGGAACAGTTTCAAATTTGCGTATTTCTTATTATATGAATATATTTTGATAAAATATACAAAACCTTCCAAGAAATTTAATTTACTTATTGTTCCGGCTAATTCGTGAAACAACTATTTAGCCAGCGCATGCGTAGTTTGAACTCATCCTTTCATTGTGAACTGAAAAGAAATAATTTTTGTTGATATGTAGATTGATAGATTTGTTGCTTCGATAAATGGCGCTAATACTTTTTTATGTCTTTTAATGTTATTAAATGCGCTTTTGTGCCGTAAATGAGATTGATTTGTTTAGATTAGTTTACACTGAATCACACGTAAGATGTTAGAATAGATTTATCAAAATACTTAGATTAGTTTGATTCGAATTTCAAAGAATGGAACAGAGAACCCACCACCTATCGCTAAAAGTTTCCCAAAATTGTTTAAGCCAATCTCATGAATTTTAAACGTTATTACACACAAACATTTACATTTGCATAGACTGGGATAAGATTTAAATTTTGACTAAGTAAATAAAATATTTGAAACAGAACTAAAAACATATTAATAATAATTTGTCCAAAGGATGTAGGTATTTGACTATACTCTCTCTTAAAGTTTCCATATAATCTTTTCAGCTTGCATTACAGTTTGTCTAAAAAATTTAGGCACAACAAGGAAATGTCGTTTATTAAGACGTTGACGGACACTTGCGGCTATAGCCGTCAAAGCGAAGTTCACAATGTGGCATGACGGCTATATAGCCGCCCAAAACGAAACGGTCGTTTTTAGACATTACGGCTATAGCAGCACAAATGTGCATTTACCGGCGTACAAGTAGAAGCCCAGTGTCATGTTTTGGAGACAATTTTTTAGGTTGAAGTTCGTTTTCCACCTGTTATACGAGTTGCAGCTTCAGTATGCACGTGCAGGGTGGCTAGTGGTCAGGGAAAAATACAGTAAAAAAAAAAAATGATAATTACCAGTATATTCTTATAGAAAAATTCAAATTGATTATTTGATCGAATAATCAACATAAATTTTTCTATAAGAATATACTGGTGTTTATCACTTTTTTTGACTGTATTTTTCCATGACCACTAGCCACCCTGACGTGGTTGTGAAGGGAGTAGTGCAACCTAATTAAAGGTGCTGAATTAATCAAAATGAAGTTTATTTAAGCAGAAAGAGTAAAACTATACTTCTAATATTCTAAAAATTACAAAAACATATAGTGTCAATTTTCGAACTTCACTATTTCCTACTGTCCGTCAACGTGTTAAATAACAATACAAAATTAAACAAAAAAGCATATTATTACTTTTTTCTAACTTTACAAAAAGAAAGTTCTGCATTCATGAAAATTTTCGAGTTGTGGTTTTTGACGGATTTATACGTTTTAGAAGGCCCTGAACACGATTTGACTGTTTTTAGAAAACGTCTGTCTGTGAGTATGTTTGTCTGACTGTGTGTGTCTGCGTGTCTGTATGTGACAGAAATTTTGTGGGCGCTCTATCTCAAGAACTTGTGTACGGAATTTAATAAAACTTTAGGTTCAATTAGACATTGATATATATTGGTACTGATTAAGTTTTGGTGTAAATCGCCCAACGGGTGGCGCTGCTATGCTGCATTTTTCACGATTCCCGAAATAGCTCTTTCTCAAGAACTAATGCACGGATTGTCACCAAACTTCAGATTCAGTTAGACTTTGACATAAATTGTTGCTGATTATGTTTTGGTGTACATCACCCAACAGGTGGCGCTGCTATACTGGATTTTTGAGGATTTACACGATTTTAGCGATAGTCATATCACAAGAACTAACGCACAGAATTTAATAAAACTTTAGATTCAGTTACACCTTGATATTAATTTGGTGCTGATTCGTTTTTTGTGTAAACAGCCCGATAGATGGCGCTGCTATGCTGCATTTTTCAGGATTTCCGCAATAGCTCTATTTCAAGAAATAATGCATGGATTTTCCTCAAATTTCAGATTCAGTTAGACGACGTTGACATAGTTGTTGCTGATTAGGTTTTGGTGTAAATAGCGGAACAAGTGGTACTGATATTCTGATTTTTCAGGATTTACACGATTTTAGCGAAAGCCTATCTCAAGCATATGCACGGAATTCATATTCAGACTCCATATTCTGCTAGACCTTGACATAAGTTAGTGCTGATTAGGTTTTCATGTAAATCATATAACAGGTAGCATTGCTATGTTGAGTTTTTGGATTCTAAAATGCATAATTAAAAAAATTACGCTTTTTGAAATATTAACATGTATGAGATAGAAGAAAGTTTTGGGATTGGCACATCCGACTAGTTTACATATTAGATTATCTGGAATTATTCAAATAAATCATATGAAAATGAATAAAGGGGTATAGTATCATAACATCTCTAACTATACAGTGTCTTAAAAGAAAAAAAAAACATTTAACACCTCTACATGATGCTATTTATTAATAGCATTTCCTTGGTCTTGGATAAATTCAAATAATCAGGTTTCTATTGAATCAATTAGTTTTTGAAATATTATTGGTGAGAGCTTATGCTATGCTGGGCTTAAACCTGCCCAATTTAAATCTTAATATTTTGCGCGGAAAGCCATTATTTCGTACTATGCGAGTTGTGGGATGAAACATTGTTGTGCTGAAATCTCCACTCAGGACCCCTAAGATATCACCAAATAGAAGTAGATGTTGCTATAGTGTCTCTTGATACTTTGTTGATTTTTGTTTCCTAAGGAAAAAATGCCAGTCAGTTTTGACCATTAAAGTCAATCGTTCCCCAAGATATCAAAGACATACCACCTTGTCGTTTATGGAAGAAAGTACACGGCTGTTTATGATGTGTTTTAAAGCGTGGTTTGCAAGTCATTTTCTTAAGCAATGTTTTTGAAATCTCTTAACTATAATAATAAAGATAGAAGTTTGTGTATCTGTGTGTCTGTGTGTTTGTCGGCTGTGTTCTGAAGGACCACTGCATGCAGAGCTACAAAATTTAGTGGGAAGGTACCTCTATGTATGTAGTTTTGCACCTCAAAGCTCGGTTTTTGAAGTTTTGAATAGATTTTTTTTAAATTTTAATTTTATATGCGATTTTTAGCGTTTTTTCACGTTTCGCTGCCATTTTTCCACATTAAAAACAGGAATACGGTTCCAATCTTTTAGCCCAATATAGTAAATTTTGTCCTCCATCCATTGTTTCAAATTTCGTAAAAATTGGTCCATAATTACCGGAGATATTAATTAAAAACCCATTAAATAGCTCCCGAAAATGCAATGTTTTAATCGCAAAATTTTATCTGGAAAGAAATAAAATACCTGCCGAGGGGCCGGCTTTGTCTTTCATTTACTTGCGCAACGGGGTCCGTCTATCCATTTCCTTTCTGATACAAAAGGTATGAAATTACGAGGTAATTAAAATTTTTAAAATTATTTCACGTAGGGATTTGAAAATTGGCATATATACACAAAATAAATTTCTATTACAGAAAGCTAATTTTCAACAAAATCTGCCGTTATCTATATATTTTTTTCAATAGCAAATTGACAATGGACAGAATTAATAAAGAAACTTAAATTTCAAAGTGAACCCAAAAATAGCTCTATTTTGTTTCTGTTTCAAAAGTTAACGACAATTGATAATGTTAAAGGTCGTTAGTTTAATTCTGAGGTGTCTGTGTGTGTGTGTGTGGGGGGGGGGGGGGGTGACCGGTCGCAATTTAAATAACGCATAAGTGCTCTGATCGTAACTCCCCCCCCTCTGAACCCCCCAAATCAGAACTTTTTAAATATTGGTCAGATTCAAACGAAATCTTTTCTAACATTCTTTTCAGTTACCCCAGGTACTAAACTTCGGAATAATTTTTGAATAATTTTTTCAGCCCTTGGTTACCACCATTTCTGAGTATTAATCTCTAAGGGGTTTGGGGGGATTTATTTTCTCGGGTGCTATGGGCCCGATTTTAATGGGAATTCGTCCATTCAACTTAAAATGAACAAATTAAGATATAGATAAGTAATTAATAGATAGATCTGGCGCCATCTGTCAGTGTAAAGTGAAACAAAAGGATTTTCTCGTGCGTGTGCGGTACGACTGCTAAGCGGTGCCGTAGGCAGCGGGAACATGTGCCGGAGTTTGATTCAGAAAGAGGTTTGTTTAGAACATAGAGCGCCCCCTAACGGTGGAAAGTGAAACTAAAATATTTTACATTTAATATTGGTCCAATTCAAACGAAATATTTTCTAACATTTTCCCCAAGTCCTCCAGGTACTATATAAACTTCTGTATCATCTTTTCAGCCCTTGGTCACACCACCATTTCTGAATATTAATCTCCAGGGAATGTATTTTCTCGGGTTCTATGTGCCCGATTTCAACAAGAATTGGTTCTTTGAACTTAACATGAACTAATTAAGATATAGATAACTAATCAAGATAATATTTGGCGCCCCCTGGTGGTGGAAAGAAGCGATTTTGTGCTGCGATTTTTATAATGTTTTCACCGTCCTTACACTATAAAAAATGAAGTACTCAAAAATGAGTAAGTCTATGTACTCATTTCGAAATGAGTATTTTTGGATCAAAAATGAACATGTGCATTCTCAAAAATGAGTAAGTCCATGTACTCATATCGAAATGAGTATTTTTGGATCAAAAATGAACATATGTATTCTCAAAAATGAGTAAGTTCATGTACTCATTTCGAAATGAGTATTTTTGGATAAAAAATGAACATATGATCAAACCCAACATACTTGTATATTTCAGAATGTGTAATGACGAAATTTCGGAGCCTAAAAAGCTATTATTTGAAGGAAAAACGAAGAATAAGAGAAATGAAAAGTGGATCTGGTTGTTCTGGATTTTCATCAAAGTGGATCCACTACAACACATTTACTCTTTTTTTCCCCCTCACATTTTACACATTACTTTTTTTTTCTTGATAGTACTTCAAAATTATGATTTTTTTTCCACTAATTTTTTTAAAATTTATTTTAACTTTTTTAACGTGAGGCAATATTGTATTATTTAAAAGTTTCATAACATAATATCTTTGCAAATTATAGCTATGCAAATTGATATTAAACTAAACTGATTTGGCTTACAAATTTATGGATTACGCTAAAATTTATTATTTTATAAATTATAATTTTACAAAGTTTATAATTTTAGTATTTCAATCTATGATCTTTTCTAATGTCATTTTTTAATTAATAATTCTTCGAACTACCTGTTACTTCAGACATTATTTTAATCTTTAACACATATAGACAGGCACTGTACATCCTTAAAAACATATTTAAAAACACATAACCCTCTATCCCTTCCTAACAGATGGCGCCAGATGCTGTTAGAAAGGGATAGAGGGGTTAGTTTCAAAGTAACTACCAACATTTGAGAAAGAGGCGCGACCACTCATGGTACGTTGGTCTAAGTCGTCAGGTTAGTAAACAGGACTTCACGGGTTCGATCCCTCGCATGGGCAAGGGTTGGTTAATTACTAGAAACTCACGCAGGAATGAAAAAATTGAGCAGAAATGTATAATCCCTTATAAGGTTGTCCTCGCGAAGTAACTTTTTTTTTTTATCCTAAAAATTTTATTTTAACGCCATAAAAAATTTTAAATTTGAATACATCCATGGGATCAAAAATGAGTACATAGCAGTTCATATTTGAATACATCCATGGGATCAGAAATGAGTACATGTGTTTCTCAATTTTGAGTACATTTGGATCGGAGCTATTTTGAGTATGTGACGTATTCAAAATTGAGTACTTTACTCAATTTTGAATACCCGTTTTTTATAGTGTACTATTTTCTGACGGGAGCGGGCAACGCCATGCGGATCAGCTAGTGCGTCTATATATTGTGTCGTGTCCTTTGACACATTGACACCGAGATGTTTTTAATTCGCCTTATGAACATATTTCGCTTAGACACCAATTTTTCAATTTTTCGACCAATCTTAACACTTGTTACACGTGGCCTCCCAAATCTTGGTTTTCGGTCAAAAATTTTATTTGTAGAAAGTACTCTATATATATTTCGCTTTGAATGATTTAATATTCTAGAAATTTCTAGAACAGGCTTATGTTTCGATTTCAACTTAAACATCGTTATAATTTCCTCTTTTGTGAATTCTGTACCTTTCGGCATCTTAAATAACCAACGGAAATTACATATTTGCTGTACACTGATCAGGAAAGACGGTTGGGTGGTAGGAGCGGTTGGTTGGCTGAAATCAATCCAGAATTTGTTAACGTTTGCATAATGTGCTGAAACATTTGAGACAGTGAATTTTTAAAAAAATAAAAAAGGCGTATTTTTTAAATAAATAATGCTGATGAAACCATTATATTATCTCTACTATGTTTCATTTCAGTTATATTTTAAATATTTATTATGAAATTGTTCTCTATATATCTCACTTTCCAATTTTATTATCACATTTTTGTGTGTGTCTAAACTTTTGAGACAGGCTGTATGGCGCCTCTGTAGCAGATATTGAGACAAACTCCCCATTTATATAGAGTATGATAATATTAAATGTTGGACTGCTGCAAATTAAATATTTGTAAGAGAATTTTTAAAGACCTTATCAACAAATGAGTTTAAGTGGTTAAATGCAGAAGTCCATTTCACAGTTATTGTTTAACCTTTTAACAGGTTCTTTTTATGACACAATAAGCTAAAAATCTGGGCAAAACACCAATTTTGCCAAACTAAAATGTTCGCATTGTTTAATGATAAAATTCCTGTCGAATATTGAAATAAAACGAATATTGCGTTTAAAAATTACTGCTATCCCAATGATTTGGGTAACGGAACAAGCAAACTCTTCTTGCACGTACGGTGTACGGGCAAACCAGTTAAAGGGTTTTAAATAGATTTAAGTGTTTGACCAATTGAGCTTTTTCCTTTTCGCGCTATTTCTGTTTTGGAATTTAAATATTTTCTTTCGCGTTTTTCCAATTTTTGTTCCGTTTCTAGTGATATGTAATTATAGATAAAATATAGATAAGGTTCAGAATAAGATCTTATTCTTATTGAAAAATTCTTCCTATATTGTCTTTAGGGAAAAAAGTGAGACTATGGTTTTGTGACTAAGTCGTTCTTATTGTCACGCATGGGCTGAACTGCGCAATCTGCTCTTGGTAGTTCCACTCGGTTGCACTGCAGGTAGACGCAGCTGGCAGTACGTGTCGTCATAGTAACCTATAGTGTCTGTATGTGTGTGAAGATTCATTGTATTCAGCTGTAGCCATCTCAATACATAGCGCCACCTGTTATTCCGACCCGATGGCTGACTAATAACTTACTGATAACTGTAATCATGTGTTGTTAGACGCGACATTCTGACTGGGGGCCACCATGTAGGTCCCCCTTGGCTTGTTCTACCGCGTAAAGGTCTACCGTTTGCCCGTATTGCAAGTGGGGAAATCGATGAGGCATAAAACTGAGATTTCATGCATGCATATTCGTCGCAAATAAACATATCAGCATGTAGATTTTTCTGAATCAACACAGGATAATTCAGTTGGCAGAAAACAGAGTTTTATTCAGAACAAATCATTCTATACAACAAAGTTAATAATTGTTTCTTTAAAAATCAAGGGTGATAATCTTCCGTGTTTCGCCGGATTTTCGTTTTCTATAAACATTTTTATTTCAATACCCCCTCCCCCCCATTTTGAAATTTCCGTTTCTTCCTTAGCCTCAATAGCACTCAAAGTTTAAAAACTTTTAAATTCAATTTTTAACAAAATATTCTATGTTATATGCTATTTTGTTACAATAATAAATAATCAATCAATCATCTAAATTCTTCTCGAACTGTTCACTTCTCTTTGTCTCCCCCTCCCCTCCAAGTACACCATGTTTAACGTTTCTTCAAAAGTTTTAATTCACTAATAAAAGTTATATATTTTAATTTATAGTAAACTAAAAAGATATAAATAATCAATCACCCACATTCCTCTAAATTTTTCCTTATCCTCTTACCCCCCACCCCATATAGTTTGAAATCTTTGAAACTTTTTAATTAAAAAAATTATGCCCCGTTTTTCACTTGGTAACAATAAATAACCAATATAAATTTCCCCAGAAAATTTCCATCCCCTTCTTCTCCACAGGAAAAGTGGTATCGGTAAGTTTTTCCACGTATCGGGAAAGGGAGAAAAACAAAACAATTGTATCTTTTTTGCAGTTTACATGTTCTTGCTATTGAAGATTTAAAAAAACAATAAATATATATTATGTCGGCTCAGGTAAAAAGAAAAATGGACATAACAGTTACTAAATAAACTGTTTTCACAGGAGAAAACACTAAAAAATATATACAGATTTCATAGCAAAACGACTAATATGACAATTATCTGATAAAGTTTTTAATTCTTTTCTGGCAAAATTTTAACAATGTCGCAAGGGAGCATGTTCAATACCTTAGAAACTGTAAATATTTCATTCTTTATTGAGTTGTTGTAAAAAAAATAAATACAATGAATTGAGGAAATTAAGAGGTTCAAGATGTATTGATTCTGTTTTTGGAATAATTTTGAAACAAATCAAAAATGCACCAAAAAGGTGGCATTAACCAATGAGTAAGGTAGTAAGGATAACAACTTTTCTTGATAACACGAGAAACACAATAAATTACTTCGTACATTTCCAATTGAAAGGCATCATTTTTAACACTTTACAACATAGTTGAAAAGTGTTTATGAATTAGGTTTGTCTGTCTGTCTGTCCGTGTTCTAACTTGGGTAAATATATTCATAAATATATCGTCATGCAATTTATACATCTTATTGAGGTTTACTATGGCGTGTTCGGTATTGAAAATGAAGTGTGTAGCACTTATAGTTTTTTTTACAGGGACACTGAAAATAATTCCATTCCATTACAGTCTATGGGAAAAAATCACTTCTGGTTTATTTTAATGATGTTACATATTTTCAAACATATTGAATATGATATATATCATTGAGGTGCACTACAAGAGGCTTACTATAGAATATGGTGTGCATAGCACTTATAGTTCCTTTACAGGGACACTCAAAATAATTCCGTTGCATTACGGTCTATGGAGAAAAATCGTTTGAGGTATATTTTAGTAATGTTTCACTATTGCAAACATATTGAAATTGATATAGTATATCACTAAGGTGCATTACAAGAGGCTTACTATAGAATATTTTGTGTATAGCATTCATCGTTCATTTACAGGGACACACAAAAGAATTCGGTACTGTATGTTAACAATAATTGCTGGAGCTGCATTTTCAGTTGCTGAATGCGTTTTTAAATTTAATTTATTTTTTGTCATTTGCTTGGTGTATAAATTCTATATAAAATATACAGGGCAGAACAAAAGTTCTCGAGTACATTTCCGTTTATTGTCGGAAATTCCATAAGGGGAATTTTAAACTGTGCAACTCTTTTCCTAACTGAACTAAAATTTAGCATTCTATGTAGTGTATATACAGATCTATAGATCATATACAGGGCTGCACAAAATAATTCGGATATTTTTCCCAATATTGTTGGAAATTCCTGAAATTGAATTTTTAAATATGTTATGCGTTTTCCAAACCTTGTAATCCTTTCTTTACGTTGATACCATCTTTCAACTTATTAAATGGTGAAGATTTGTAAAAGTATTTTGAAGTGTGACATAATCTATGCCTGATGCATGATTTTTCATTCTTGTTTAAACTAACGTTACTATCATATTTTTTAAAATGATGAATAACCGGTAAAATTTTTTTGGTTCAAAATATACTCTATATATGTATAATATATAATATACTTAGAGAGAGTACTGAATATATATATAATAATGTATATTCGAAATATACTATGTAACTTGAACATTGAGTAAGGATTCACATTTATAGGAGATCGTGTAAAACAACTGAATTTCTAATAATTAATTTATTAGATATTAATTTTTTTTTACACGATCTCCAATAAATGTCAATCCTTACTCAATGTTCAAGTTACATGGTTTCGAACCGTATGTACAGTTTTCAATGCGAAATATCTGTATACTATGAAAGATATTTCTAACGTTAATAATAAATATAATTGAGTTTCGATATTTTTAGCAGAAAATGGAAAAAGTATGCACACTGGAAAAAGATAAAATTTATGTTTCGTAATTTAATATGTATATGCCGTTTTAAAACTTCGTGAGGTAATTTACAGTTAGATATCAAATAATTTAAAAAAACATTTGTATTTTTAATTAATTTCCTTTAAATTTGAGACACATTTTAGAAAGGCACTGCATACTGTTGTAGACACCTTATAGTCCAGTTCATTAAACAAGGTTCTCACGCTTCAGGTGATTCAGGGACTTTGAATAGCAGATTTTTTGTAAAACAATGGTCGCTATATTTATACATATAATTCCTTCATTAATTTAGGCGAATATTACTTACGAAAAATCTGGTATTCAAATCCCCTGAGGCGTACAGACCTTGTTAAATGTACTGAAAAATATTTGTTCTGGTGCAATAATTTATGAAGAAAAAGTTCCATATGAAGAACTTTTGAAGAAAAGCTTCAAAGTTTCTTCATATGAAGATAAGGTTCCATTAGCAAAGACATCTTTAAGTTTTGGAAATAAGGGAATAGTCCGAAATGGAAAAATCTCTGTATTTAAAAGCATCATAATTTCTGCAATTTCTTTATTGCTGATGTCAAAAGGTGCAAGCAAGAACTTTATCATGATGGAAAAAAAATCTCGTTTGTTTTATACGTAGATTTTTTTCGCTCCATTTTTGCAAAAAAATCGAAAAAATAAGCTTCATTTATAGATTTAACTTTTGGGCGGAAATTAATAATTGTTTCCTTACACCTCTAGAAGACAGCTCTATCATAACTTACAAAATTGAAAAAATTGTTTTTCTATTGTCAGAGGTAGAATCGATAAATACATACTTTTTTGGATTTTTTTCCATTGAAGTAATGACCTATGTTTCACCAGAAGTTTCTTCGCAGAGCTCCCACTTGGTCCTTTTTTTGACTACCAGTTTTTCCAAAGAAATATTTTCTCGGTATCGCTTTAAAGTATTTGTAGAGAAATATTAATTTGAAAAGAAATAATCTTCGGAGTTGGATTCTGCAAAATTTGCAAGATAAATCTAAAAAGAAGATTATTTTTTGAAAAATTTAATATTAAAAAAAGAGACCGAGTGGAAGTCCTGATTCGAACAAAGATCAGATTAACAATTTTAAAATCGCTTAAATCGGTTCTCAGAAAAAAAAAAAAAAAAAAAAAATTCCGCTTAACAACTTCCTGACTCATATTGAAATTTATATATATCACTAAGGTGCATTACAAGAGGCTTAGTATAGAATATTATCCGTATAAAATTCATCGTTTATTTACATGGACATACAAACGAATTCGCTTACAGTACTGTCTGTAATAATTGCTGGAAGTGCGTTTTCAATTGTCAAACGTGTTTTTAAATTTAACTATTTTTTTGCATATTACCTGGTGTGTAAAATTCTATAGATCATATACAGGGCAGCACAAAATATCTCGAGCACATTTACTGGTGGAAATTCCAGAAGAGAAATTTTAAACTGTGCTATGCGTTTCCTAACTAAACTAAAATTTAGCATTCTATGTAGTATATATACAAATCTATAGATCATATACTTAGATGCACAAAAGAATTCGAACATTTTTTTGAATGTTGTTGGTAATTCCTGAAATTAAGTTTTTATTTAATTATTCCTGAAATTAAGTTGTATTATGCGTTTTTCAAATTGTTTACTTAGACAACAAATCGGTCAAAATTCTCCTTCAACGGATCTTTTAAAAATAGCTCAGATAAATCTGCAGAAGATTCGATGAGCGTCTGATTCGCTCTTTTCTACTTTTTTTCAGCAACAATATTCAACAGCGTGCCTACAGGACTGCGCATTAACCAACAACAGACCACATGGACTAACATCCTCGACTCCTTGTTACTCATCAATATCTAAGAACCACTCATAATAATATTAGACCCGGATATCCACCATATAAGAGTGCAAACCCATAGCCATTCTGTATTCGTCTATATCCTAACTTCAGATTGACAAATAACAATAGGTGCGCAATACACACCTCCTTCAGCAGACTTACAAGATGATCTTACTGCCTGGGATGACAGAAGAGGTATGTCCACGAAATTCCTGTTATTGGGTGACCTAAATGTCCACAGTCTATTGTGGGGATATCCCACTGACGATGATAGAGGTCAGCATTTAATAAATCACATGAGCGCACAAATCTTAGAATTGTAAATGACCCATATTGTTCGCCAACTTTTGAAACAACACACCTAAAGGGTTGGCCGGGCGATTCTATATCATCGCTACAACTATTTTCATCAATCTCAACATAGGCAGTTGACGATAACTTAGATTATGGAGATCACCGTCTAATAACATTAACGCTCTCGACATCCATTCCTAAAATACCGCAACGAAGATACAGAACGAAGGACGTCTCTTTTCCGAAGTTTAACGTAGAATTGTTCAAGAAAATATAATATTATGATTTTCACTTTAAACAGATAAACACCACAGAGGACTTTGATAACCGCTTTGATCTTTTTCTGATATTAATCCAAGACCTATGCAAAAAATACTTCAAAACAAGGAAAAGTACCTATATAAAGATTCAGGACCAAACGCAAGACTACCATAGTAAATATAAAAGCAAAAGAGCAATCTACAGGAAAAAAATTCAAGCCGCCAAAAGGGAGGCATGGTTAAAATTCTGTAGTAGAGCAAGAGAACCATATGGAAAACTGAAGAAAATAGCATTTTGAGAATTCTTCAAACAAGAATGCTACTCAATCTCAAACTCCTTTTCAATAACTCAAAAAAAACAAATCTTCTATCAAGAATTAACAAAACAAATATTTGGTCCCTCAAATAAACCAGATCCTCAACATTTCACTCCAGTCTCAATAGCTCTTAAATTTACACTCCAAAAATTGAGATTAGCGATATACTCCTACCAGAAAGACAAGGCACCGGGAAACGACGATATAGACCATTACATCCTATGAAACCTATTTAAGAAAATAAGCAACCACTTGATATGTACAATTCATTATTGAAGCTGAACTACTTTCCAGACCCATGGAAAATAGGAGAAATAGTCTACTTTTTAAAGGATAATAAACCTCCAACAGAATATTCCTCATACAGACTGATTACTCTTCTCTCAATCTTCGGAAAAGTATACGAAAATCTATTTCTTAAACGTATTAATCATTTTCTAAACACCTCACCACAACAACTTAACTCACAACATGGATTTATAGAGGGAAAATCCACCGAGACAGCATTACAAGAAGTTTTCTCGCACTTAGACATCCTAACAGAAGAAAATAAATATATATCTCTGATATCATTGGATTTCAGCAACGCTTTTGATAACCTTCCTTGGGCAACTACCCAACAAGAGTTGCAAAATTTGTCCATAGACCGATCATACCAAAATATTATCTTTTCAATTTTAACGAGTCGTGGTGCTTACCCTAACTGGCAATCAGAAAAAATACACTGTTTTTCTCGCGGATGTCCACAGAGTTCGTGCCTCGGTCTTTTCTTATAGAGAATATTAATGAATGGTTTAATGAACATTCTTCGAAGACTCGGTATAATAGCAATTGTCTATGCGGATGACCTACTACTCATTATACAGGGTCTCACAAGAAAACTTCTGGAGATGATGGGCAAGTTGGCCTTGGATCTCATCAGTGACTGGGCAAAGGAAAACAAATTAATTATCTCATATGGAAACTGTAAAGTTCTAAATCTTCGAAGACCCAAATATTTAAAACGTGCACCTATTTATAAATTGGATAATTATTCTCCGTCAAAAAGCAATACTTTGCCATATTTGGGTATCACCCTAGATGCAACTCTCCTTTCTCCCCCATCACCGCAACAAAAGATTATGAATAACACAAGTAACACACAACCTTTTAAAATTTTCATCATCATCAGGTGGGATTTCTAGAGAGATTCTCAAAGTATGGTATAATAATATTACGGAAAAAAATCCCCTATGCTGCATAGATATGGTTTACTTGAATTCAGAAGTCACATGGTCTAAGGCTTATTTCCCCAATTCAGGCTCATGCCTACTCCTAGTCACGGGAGCCTATAAAAAATCTCCAACTGCAGCTCTTTGCGTACTGTCGGGAATTTCCCCTCTTGCCTTGCAGCTGAAGAAAATATTCACTCTCGGAAGGGTACTTCATCTTGGGGTCCCGGTGGATGAACATAACTCGATGAATTACCATCCGAAATCAACTGAAATCATAATACCTCCATACATTGAATATTTTAAGTGGCAAACAGAAAATGACACGACAATCGAAATTGATATATTCACCGACTGTCAAAAACATCAGATGGCACTGCATACGCTTTCTGTGCATATAAAATTTCAGTTTTACAGGGAACAAAACAGATTCGTTTACACCAAGAAAATAGTGTCTATCCAGCAGAGCTACTAGCAAAATACTATGCAATAGACTGGGCTAATTCTAATATTTTTCAAAGCTACACAATCAATTCTGATAGTCTATATAGTCTGCAGGCATTAGCAGATATATTCACCTCAACTTACTCGTATGTGACATGATTATAGCCTTGCAACAAACATCGAAATTCACATTCTTTAAATGGGTGCGTGGTCATTCTGGCATAGCTGGAAACGAGCATGCTGATAAACTGGCCGCGATGCAACCAAGCCTTCACAGGACATCTTAAAAAATTTTACTCATTTCCACCATCACATTTAAAGAAGATAACAACATCAGAATTAATAAGATCATGGCAAATGGATTGGAATCTGGGAACAACTGGTCGCTTTACTCACGCCTTAATCCCAACAGTATCAACAGACCTTCAACTTCAAAATAGGTACGACTACATCTTTGCAACGAACCATATCCCGTTTCTTCAATATCTCAATAAATTCGGCAAGGCATCGTCACCTAGACGAACCTGTGGAAAAAGAGGTACCTCCTTACATTATATCCTAGAATGTACCCTGACTGCCCACCATCACATTAGAAAGCCATCACAAATGAATCTGTCGGCCTGGTTTGCCTACGTGCTGAAACAACCAAAACTGCTCCAAAAATAACAGATTGTATGTTTCTGCTAGAACGCAATCAATATTAATTCAAGGTGCCTCCATTGGACTTAGTGGAGGTTGAAGATGAAGCGGACTTCTAATATACATAAGGACCTTTACACACTACATAATCTCTAACCTTAACAATTTAGTTGTTCTTAATGGCATCATACAGTGTTATTTATTATTTTTAGCATAAGTTATCATTGTTTACTCTAGTATTATTATTCATTCATTAATGTTCATTTAGTATTTACTTTTATCCATTATTATTATCTACTTAAGCATCATACATTATTATTGCTCAGTATCACATAGTATTATTTAGTACTGCTCAGTAGGATTCGTAAATTGTACTTTCAGAGTTTGTATTTTCGGAATTTTGTATTTTCAGAATTTGTATTTCAGTATTACATAGTATAATTATTGCTCAATATCACAAAGTATTATTTAGTAATGCTCAGTGTAATTAGTAAATTTGTTTTCTCAGATTTTGTATCATCAAAATTTGAATTTTTGGAATTTGTGTTTCAGTACTACTTCTCTAATCTCATAGTGGTATTTGATTTTTGTTGACTGTTTTCACTACATCTACATATTCTTATATAATCACTTATTTTATTCCCTATTATTCTTAGTACTAGTACACAGAACTTGTATTCTCAGATTTGTTTTCTGACATTATTGCTGTGCTTAAATTGTGTTAACTGTTTACTGTAAATACCCCTATATAATTATTTCAGTTTTTCCCCCATATAAGTCTTTTTATACACTCGATGCTACTATTCAAACTATGATTACTTTCTTTGTCAATATCGTATTTATTAATTGTTTATCGTTCAATAAGTGAGCTATTAGTATTGTTTGGTATTTATAGTTTTCTCTCAACTTTAATTATTATCTTGTAAAAGCTCTACATCTCCTTATATTTGTTTACAATTACAATTGTTCATTCAGCCCATTATTGTATGTAACTTGGTTCGTCCAGTAAATTGGATAGCTTTTGTGATTGACATTGTAATCTTTGAGAGTTAATTTTTAATAGCCTTCCCGTGTGGTCCTTTCGGCCATCGCTCCCTGGGCTGGGGCTTTGCCGCGTGGTAAACAAACCTGCTAGGCGGGGCTAGTTGAGCTTAAGCCGAAAGGTAGGCCTCCCCACCCGGCTTGACCTGGACCTTGTTTACTTAGACATTATCTTTCCGCTTGTAAAACGGTAAAGATTTGTAAAAATATTTTGGAAGCGTTGGAAAGTTTGTATATACATAATCTATGGTTGACGCATGATTTTTCGTTCTTGTTTGTTACTGACGACGGTACATAAATATCGAGATTAAGTACACTAGTCGGCATGCATGTGTGTAAAAAACTTTTCTTCTACGAATTTTTTTTTAAATTTAAATAAATTATATTAATTTTTAAATTAAATTAATACACATATTTAGTAATTCAGATTTATTTTTTATTTTATGATAATTTATTGATTTATTTTCCTCGTTATTTATATTCTACTTTAATCACCTAACCATCTCTGTCGTCAGGCATGTAACAGAGTATATTTTCTTTTACAAAATTGGTTTCAGTCATCGTTTTTCTTTGCATGTGCAAGTTTTTAGTAAAAATATAAGACCATCTAAACTATAAAAATTATTGTAATGCAAAATACACTTCCATGTTCAGAAATAATCAGAAAATTAACTAGACAAAGACATTTTTAGTCACTAAACTCATACTGTTAATTGGTTAAAATTTTATTTTACCTGAATTCACTTTTAATCTCTAAGTATTAAAATTTTTAATTGCAAGAATTTTTACATTGCAAACAAGGCGTAAAACCAACAGAATGAAAAAAGTGTCCAGGCAATGACTTGAACCCGGGGAGTTCTTGCCTGGACACTTTTTCACTCTGTTAGTTTTACGCCTTGTTCGCAATGTAAACATTCATGCAATTAAAATTTTCAATATTTCGGGCGTATTTTATTACTACAAAAATTACAATTATATGTCTTATTCTTAATTTTAAATTTGTTGATACTCTTTAGTGTTGTATTTTTTCTAGTCCCAATTTCATTTTCAATGCTTGTCTTCTAGTGCTCATTTTAATTTTATTTAAAATTATTCCGGTATTTTCCTCTTTGCCCCTTCTTTTGTTTTCAAATTTTTTATGTGCGTTCGTATTATATAAATATGTAGCACATAGTCGTCGTCTGTTCCGTCCGTCTGTCCGCAAATAACAGCGCAAAAAACTACCCAATCGAATGGTTTGAAATTTAATATATATAATCGTTGCAGAAATTTGTCGAGTCATTTCAAATTTTATGAAAATCGAAACAAAACTTAAAAAGATATTAATAAAAGTTTTCTTCATTCTATTAAATTCTATCATACGTAATTAATTCAATGATATCCAAAGATGGGTAATGATTCAAGGTTGCCATGATGATTGCTTCATATTTAAGGTGGAGTCATATTATTTCCATTATTACTGAATTTAAAAACCGAATTTGTTCACTAAAATTGTTTAATTATAGCAATCATATAAACGACCGACAGTTTTTTTAATAGATATTTACGGAGAAATAGATATTAAATGGAAAAAAGAGTCTAAATATGGAGTTCAAGTTTGAAATTATCAAAGCTAGGCTTAAGTTTCCCATTGTAATTTTCAGCAAATGCAACAAAAGATAAAGTATTGCCAACTTAAAATATACTTATTTTACTATGGAAATTAATCATATCATAATAACAGATAATATAATTAATTTCACTGAAATAATAACGATGATTTTTTTACATTGTTTTATATGGATATTTGCGCATAGCATAGTTATAATGTAACAGAATTGAGATTAATTAATTGTAAAAGTGTATTGAAACTGAATTTCATAAAATAAAATTAATATCTATAATATGAAAATCTGCACGTAAAATAAATTTTGTATTCATGCATTTTTGCATAAGAGCGCAACAGCTATTGCACCAAGATCTGAATATTTATAAAACTAGTTATAGTACGAACGCACCTCATTTGTAACGTTTGATGTACAATTTCCAACTTGTTGTTTTCTATTACTTTCTGGTTTTATCTCACCATTTTTTATAACATTACATCTCAACATCTATCTTTCAGTTGTTTGGATAATTTTTCTCACTTAAATGTAGTTAACTGTTTTTGCTTTTACTTTTTTGATTGTGTCATCCAACTTTTCTATTTGTTTTATAATATGTCTAAGCAGAGCATTGTTTTCCTATACTTTTTGCTGTTCAAATTCCTTCTGTCAGATAGTTCGGTGCTAGTGCAGATAGTTCGTGTATATTTTTGCTAGTATAAAGAGGATTCTTTAATTCAAAATAGGTTTTTTTTTTTTTTTTTTTTTTTTTTTGTTTAAAGATAAGTTTTTACTACGGTAATCGATTAAATTTCATATCTGATAAAAAAAAAAGTTTTGCATTAAATGCTTCGAAATGAAAAAAAAACGAACTTTTAGGCAAGCAATTTATTATTCTTTCTTGAAAAAAATCATGTTTTTACATATCTTTCTTACAGTTTTCTGATTTGATTCAAAAATACAATACACTCCTGAAAATTCGCGGTGTGTGAGATTGAGATGTATGCAAATTATCTGAAAACGCTAAATACTACTTTTGCCGAAAGTATAGTACTTAAAAGTAATTAAAATATATAGTAATTAAAAGTATTTCATATGTACTAAACACATACTAATGTTTTAGCGGTAGTGATAAACCTCCTAAAAATAGTCTGATATCATTTGTCGCTTAGGGTGTAATTAAACAACAGTTACCATTACAAAACGTTATAATTAATAAACCACCAGCGAGGGACAGAGCTAAGCTCGGTTAAAGTCAGCTTTGTGTTCAACTCGATATAACAATCTATACTAATATTATAAAGGAGTAAAGATTGTTTGTTTGTTTGTAGGGGGTAATCTCTGGAACTACCGAACCGATTTCAAAAGTGATGGTGGCATATTGATGGTGACAGCCCCTGCTCCAACATACGCTATATTTTATGTCGGTGCCACTACCCAGGGGGGTGCAGGAGTGAAAAACGTTCTAAAATTGCGATCTTTTCTATACTGAAGCAGCTAGAAATTTGAAATTTGGCGTTGTAGTTACTTATAAGATGTAAATGCTCTCTAAGAACAAAAAAAAAAAAAAAAAAAAAAAAAAAATTCGAAATTTAAAAGGGTGAAATGAGCGAAGAGCGTTCTAAAAACATTCTAAATTACAATTTCTATGGAATCTCTAGAACTACTGAACCGATTTGAAATTTGGCGTTGTAGTTATTTATAAGATGTAAATGCTCTCTAAGAACAAAATAAAAAAAAATTCGAAATTTAAAAAGGTGAAATGAGCGAAAAGCGTTCTAAAAACATTCTAAATTACAATTTCTATGGAATCTCTAGAACTACCGAACCGATTTGAAATTTGGCGTTGTAGTTACTTATAAGATGTAAATGCTCTCTAAAAACAAAATAAAAAAAAAATTCGAAATTTAAAAGGATGAAATGAGCGAAAAGCGTTCTAAAAACATTCTAAATTAGAATTTCTATGGAATCTCTAGAACTACTGAACCGATTTGAAATTTGGCATTGTAGTTACTTATAAGATGTAAATGCTCTCTAAGAACAAAATAAAAAAAAATCGAAATTTAAAAGGGTGAATTGAGCGAAAAGCGTTCTAAAAACATTCTAAATTAGAATTTCTATGGAATCTCTAGAACTACCGAACCGATTTGAAATTTGGCGTTGTAGTTACCTATAAGATGTAAATGCTCTCAAAGAACAAAAAAAAAAAAAAAAAAAAAAAATCGAAATTTAAAAGGGTGAAATGAGCGAAAAGCGTTCTAAAAACATTCTAAATTACAATTTCTATGGAATCTCTAGAACTACCGAACCAATTTGAAATTTGGCGTTGTAGTTACTTATAAGATGTAAATGCGCTCTAAGAACAACAAAAAAAAAAAAATCGAAATTTAAAAGGATGAAATGAGCGAAAAGCGTTCTAAAAACATTCTAAATTACAATTTCTATGGAATCTCTAGAACTACCGAACCGATTTGAAATTTGGCGTTATAGTTACTTATAAGATGTAAATGCCCTCTAAGAACAAAATAAAAAAAATCGAAATTTAAAAGGGTGAAATGAGCGAAAAGCGTTCTAAAAACATTCTAAATTACAATTTCTATGGAATCTCTAGAACTACCGAACCGATCTGAAATTTGGCGTTGTAGTTACTTATAAGATGTAAACGCTCTCTAAGAACAAAAAAAAAAAAAAAATTCGAAATTTAAAAGGGTGAAATGAGCGAAAAGCGTTCTAAAAACATTCTAAATTACAATTTCTATGGACTCTCTGGAACTACCGAACCGATTTAAAAAATGATGGTGGCAAATGGATGATGACAACCCCTGCTGCAACATAGGCTATACTTTATGTCGGTGTCACTAACTCCAGGGGGATGCAGGAGCGAAAAACCTTCTAAAATTGCGATTTTTTTTATACTGAAGGAGCTAGAAATTTGAAATTTGGCATTGTAGTTACTTATAAGATGTAAATGCTCTCTAAAAACAAAATTAAAAAAATTCGAAATTTAAAAGGGTGAAATGAGCGAAAAGCGTTCTAAAAACATTCTAAATTACAATTTCTATGGAATCTGTAGAACTACCGAACCGATTTCAAAAGTGATGGTGGCAAATTGGTGGTGACAATTCCTGCTCCAACAGCCTATTTAATAAAAAACTATGCGTTTCTGACGACTGGGTTTTTCGCTAATTGTTGCCACAGATTAATCTCGGAAAATGAAACATTTGAAGTTACTGAAAAAAAATAGTAGCTCGAAAAGTATTTGTCAGAAAATTGTTAGGCAAACTGCGTTTGAAAGGTAAAAAATTGTATTTTTCTTGATATAAATTTCAAATCTAATGATTCTGCCATTTTTCAAATATTGAATTTGAAAAATTACCAAATTTCACAATGGAGTACCATAGCTAGACATTCATGCGTAAAAAGATAATGATAAGGGCGTGTATATTGGCTATAGCACGAGTCACAAATTATAGTAGCCTTATTATTCTGTTAAAATATAAAAGTGAATTATGAAATGTCAATATTTTGTTGGATTAAAAGTTCGTTATAAGAAATTGACCAGCGTAGCGGGCGTAGCTTGCTAGTAATTAATAAAGCATTTTGATTTGTAACAATATTATTTACAGAAACAATCAATCTTAAAACTATGTACATATTTCTAAATTTTACATTACTTACACATTTGCAACAAAAGGGCATCCTTCCAAACTACATTTTTAGTTCGTTGCGCACTTTGTTTTGGTAGCAGGACTTTTAGGCCCGTACGCCTTTTTATACGTCAGAAAGCAAAGTATAGCATTCCGTGTGCAAAAGACTATGGACTCTGATTGGTTAAATCATGTATGTCGGCTCCTGTGTGGAATTTCTAGAAAATTCCTTCGGATTCTGAAAACCAATTCTTTCGCTAAAAGTCGCCAACATTTGGCGAAAAGTCGCAAACTTGGCGACATTCCTTCATTTGGTGCCAAGCATGTGTTCTGATATTAGTAATCTTGAAAGGTTATTTTCCTGCCAAATCTCGTCAATAGTGCCATCATTTCGCAAAATTTGGTGATATTTGGCGAAATGTTGCTGACTTTGCGATTTCGTTTACCGTCAACTGTTCTAAAACTTAATAACTGTTTCAACCTTCATTCACATTGTATTGCAATGACCCAAAAATGACCCACTAATCGAATTTTCTTGAACATGCGACCTAGCCTAATGGTCTTGAAGTAATCCAAAACGGTCGGATTCAAAATTTAGTCCAAATCGTTAGAGCCGTTTTTTAAATAAAATTATTAGCTTGACCCTTACCCATAGCGACCCAAAATGACCAACTAATAGAATTTTCTCGAACATGTGACCTATCCCAGTGGTCTTCTCATAATCCAAAACGGTAGGATACAATATTTAGTCAAAATGGTTTCAGTCGTTTTTTACATAAAATTAGCTTGACTCTGATCCTTAGTGATCCAAAATGACCCATAAATTGAATTTTCTCGATCATGGGACTTATCCCAATGGACTTTCGTGATCGAAAATGATAGAATAAATAATTTAGTCAAAATCGTTTCAGCCACTTTTTACATAAAATTAGCTTCACCCTGACCCATAGGGACCCAAAATGACGCATTTATCGAATTTTCTCGATCATGTCACATAGCGTAATTGTCTACGAAACGATATGATACAAAATGATACTTGAAAACGATATGATACAAAATTTAGTCAAAATCGTTACACCCACTTTTTAGATAAAATGAACTTGACCCGTAGTGACCCAAAAATGACCCACTAATCAAATTTTTTCGAACATTTGACTTCGCCAAATGGTCTTCTCATAATGCTAACTGGTAAAATATAAAATTTAGTGAAAATCGATTCAGCCTTTTTAACACTTTCCAACCTAGTTGAAAAGTGTTTATGATTTCGGTTTGTCTGACCGTATGGCCGTCTGCAGTCTGGCCGTCTGCCGTCTGTCCGTGCTCTAACTCCCGTAAATATGCTCGGATTGCCCTGCAATTTTTATATGTTATTGTCGCTATCTATAGCATGTTCCCTATTTCAACTGAAGTGTGTAGCACTTATAGTTTTTTTACAGGGACACTCAAAAGAATTCCGTTACATTACGGTCTATGGGGAAAAATCATTTGCGGTTTATTTTAATGATGTTACACAATTTCAAACACATTGTAATTGATATATATCACTAAGGTGCATTACAAGAAGCTTAATATGGAATATGGTGTGCATAGCACTTATAGTTACTTTACACGGACAGTCGAAAGAATTCCGTTACATTACGTCTATGGAGAAAAATCGTTTGCGGTTTAATTAAATAATGTTTCACTATTTTAAACGCATTGAAATTTATATATATCACTAAGGTGCATTACAAGAGGCTTACTACAGAATATTGTGTGTATAGCAGTCATCGTTCATTTACAGGGACACACAAAAGAATTCTCTACTGTATGTTAACAATAATTCCTGGAAGTGCGTTTTAAGTTGCTGAACGCGATTTTAAATTTAACTCACTTTTTGTCTATTACTTGGTGTGTATAAATTCTGTAGATCATATACAGGGCAGCAAAAAAGTTCGTGAACACATTTCCGTTTATTGACAGATACTCCAGAGGGAGAATTTTAAACTGTGCTACGCGTTTCTTAACTAAACTAAAATTTAGCATCCTATGTAGTATATATACAAATCTATAGATCATATACAGGGCTGAATAAAAGTATTCGGATATTTTTCCGAATATTGTATATGTTTGAAATTACGTTTTTAAATATGTTATGCGTTTTCCAAATTGTTTACTTAGATGTTATCTTTCAGCTTATTAAACGGTAATGATTTGTAAAATTATTTTGGAAGCGTTGGAAAGTGTTACATAATCTATGCTTGACGCATGATTTTTCGTTCTTGTTTATATAAAATTAGCTTGACCCTGACCCATAGTGACCCAAAATGACCCACTAATCAAACTTTCTCGAATATATGACCTAGCCCAATTGTCGTCTCGTGCTCGAAAACGTTAAGACAAAAAATTTTGTGAAAACCGTTTCCCGTTTTTTACATAAAATAGTTTGACTCTGACCCATAGTGACCCCAAATGACCCACTAATCGAAATATCATGAACGTGTAACCTAGGCCAATGGTGTTCTCGTGCTCGAAAACGGTAGGATAAAAAAATTAATCAAAATCGTTTCAGCCGTTTTTTACATAAAATTAGCTTGATCCTGACCCACAGTCACCCATTATAGACTCGTTAATTGAATTTTATCGATCATGTGACCTAGCTCAATGGTCTTTTCGTGCCCGAAAACGATAAGATATATATATATATATATATTCAAAATCGTTAGAGCTGTTTTATAGATAAAATTAGCTTGACCCGTAGTCACCCAAAATTGACCCACTAATTGAATTTTCTCGAACATGTGAGCCAGCCCAATGGTCTTCTCGTGCCTGAAAACGATGGGATACAAAATTTGGTCAAATTTGTAACAGCCGCTTTTTGGATAACATTAGCTTGACCCGCGGTGATCCAAAACTGACCCACTAATTCAATTTTCTTGAACATGTAACCCAGCCCAATGGTCTTCTCGTGCCTGAAAACGATAGGATACAAAATTTGGTCAAAGTCGTTACAGCCGTTTTTTTAGATAACATTAGCTTGACCCGCGGTGATCCAAAAATGACCCACTTATCGAATTTTCTCGAACATGTGACCTAGCCCAATGATCTTCTCGTGCTTGAAAACGGTAGCATATAAAATTTAGTCAAAATCGCTTGAGCTGTTTTTTAGATATAATTAGCTTGACCCTGACCCATAGTGACCACAAAATGACCCACTAATCGAAACCTAGCCCAATGGTCTTCTGGTGCCCAAAACGGTAAGATACAAAATTTCGTCAAAATCGTTAGAGTCGTTTTTAAGATAAAATTTGCATATATACACACACAAGATTTGCCTGTATTATAATATATGATTTAAGGGGACTCTGTATCTTTCCCTTTGTAAAAAAATGCCAAAAATATCGAATTTTAAATTCTTTGCTTAAAATGTATTTAGATATACCTAGTATATTATGGCAAAGTTACGTAAAGATACCATAATTACAAATATGTGAAATAGACTGTGTAATGCAACCATTTACCTTTAAATTTATCAGAGTTGCAATATTTAAATTAATTTTTCTCGGTTTATGTTTTTCAAATATATCTTTATGATCAAAATGCTAAAACTTCAGCATATATATTTTTCAATTGACTCGCTATTTTTCTAGATGATCCTTAATCTTATAAAATTAAGTATCGGATTTTTCTTAATACAAAGATTTTATTTTTTTTAAATAAAAATATTAAATAAATAGTTATTTTTACAGTATTTTCACATCTGTCTTAACATTTTATTTATTTTTTTAAATTAAACTAATTAACATTTTGTAAATCTAATTCCTAGCGTTATAGAATACATTTGTAAGAAAAACATAAAAAAACTTTCAAAATGTTCAAAATTGTAGAAGAAAAATTAAAAAATGTTTTTAAATTTTTCAAATTTTACCGCAAGAATCGCATTATTTAAATTAAATTATTTTCCTTCATAAATTAATTTAATACTATGTCATGAAGGTATAAAACAAGAAAAATGTTCAAAGGGTACATAATCCCCTTAATATAGACGGTCCCTGTTATTTACCAAACATTATGCAATATCTATTTGCTCCATATTTTAGTATTATATATATTTTTTACAAAACATTTAGTAATTTTTTTTAATACAGATAGTTGCTGTTTTGGGTAAATCTTCTGAAATATCTAAAGTTTCTGCAGGTTTTTAATATTATATTTAATTTTAATATTAGAATTAGAACATTTCAACGTATGCGTAGGATTTTAAAGTGATTCTTCTGTCATACACAGCTTGGTACGTCAGGTGTTATACGTTCGATAGTTTGTGTGAATCGTATTTTCAGCATTGTATTGTCATCAATTTTGGATGTACACATATCGCACTGTAGAATATTACTCCAATCTGGCTGGCCAAAAGTCGATTTCGAAAATTACAACATATACACAAAAACAAACAAAAAAAAAGGATACATGATAAAGATGAATCATTGAGGATCCATGTGATACAATTTTACAATTTTTTTTTCTCCCATACACAAACAATGACCCTTATTCTACTAGTCGAAACGAGAGCGTTGTGTTCAATGCATGGGCTTTAAATCGTTATTCAAAGTGATGGTTTGTCTTTTGAAAGTAAATATATTTATTTGGGGAAGTACATGATATCTAATTGTTATAAATTGTGAAGAGGAAGGCAAGTGAGCATAGTTTTTGAATATTCTAATTGAGGCATAATCAGTTTTACTAATTGTAAAAATGATTTAAAATAAGGCATTTTTTCCATTATTTTTCTTTTCATATTTCCAAAAATCAAAGCTTTTAGTAATATTTCCAAACATTTCCAAGCAACATTTCTTTTTGTAATAATAAATCTAGAACTTTATATTTATGTTTTTGTTAAAAATAACTCCGGATACGTCTGATTTTTAAAATTAAGTTTATAGAAATATTGCTGTTTCAAACTGTCATCAAAGCATCCGAAATTCTAAGTCTTGCGTTTTAATTTATATTTATAATATGAGCAGAAATTGAAAGAAAATTATCATGGATAATAACAAAGCGGTCACATGTGTGCATTTTACCGATATTTGAATTGGAATAAAAGTATTATAACAGATTGTTCTAACAACTGTTTAAAAACGACGCATTTATTCTATTTTGGATTATCTTAAGCATTTTTCAAAAAATCGAAGTAATTAAATATAATTTATGGAAGTTTACTGCTCTACTATTAGGTTGAGTTAAATTTACGTATGAGTTTTTTAAAAACTAGCTGCAAATTACAGAATTTTTTAAATAAGGGCTACAGAAATTTTATTGATCCAATGTACACTTATTTATTCTGCATTCAATTTTATTTACATTTTGAGTTAATTTTGTTTTACGGCCATCCAATGTCAAAATAATGATTAGGAGACATCTCTTTAACATCATACAGCAGCAAAAAAATCAAATATACATACAAATTACACTTTTATGAAAATTACTTTTTTTCATAATGCTGGTTTTTTTTTATGAGGCTGAAGTAAATTGTCTTAAACGCTAATTCTAATTTTTAAAGTCTGAACTGAGGCGCGTAGCGTTTTCAACCCGAAAAAGTAAACATATTCATAAAGAAGAATAATGATTGGAATGAAGGAACTGTTGAGATTTGAAGAAATATAAATAGACTGTAAAGGCTTACACCGAATTAGGTGAAAAATCCAATAAAATAAAAGTTGAAAGCCTAAGAAGTTCAATAAATGTTGAAGTACTCCAGCGTGCTGATCAGCTAAGAGAAACTTTGAAAGAGAAATGTTTCCCAGGAGCAAAAAAAAAAAAAAAAAAAAAAAAAAAAAAAAAAAAAAAACTTGTTCACCAAAGTGGCAAAAAAGAATAAAAAAGGGCATTTTGAATAATTCAAAGTAGTAAAAATCAAATATCAACGTTGCAAAGATTATTATTACTTATAAAAGGTAACCTGTCCAGAAAATATTATGAAAATATACGAAGAACTTAAAAGAAGATATAAATTCTTCTTTAAAAATTACACAATGAACAAAAAATGGACTTTTATCCTGACAAACTATTTATATAGAAACTTGTGCGGAGAATACAGGTAATATAGAAGATTTTATTCATCTTATAGTAAAGCATCTGATATTAACTCTATGCACTGCTGGCAATTTAAAAGTCATATGTTGGATGTTCCTCCAGTGGAGTATTGGTAGTGGGTAAATTTATTTGGCTGATTTTTATAGAAAATTCAAGTTAAGAAAAAAATGATTATGAGATCCATTTGGGTCCTTAATAAATTCCAACAAACATTGGCTTTATTTTTATATTATTATTTATTTTCATTTAATAAATATAAACATAAAACTTTAAAGCACGAATCACTCTAAAAAATAGTATTTGCTAAAATGGGTATTTATTGATTAACTAATTCATTTAAATAAACTTAACACGCACAGAAAAAATATGGCCACCTAGATTCGCCAAATCTCCGACTGTGCATCGTCAGCAGTGGCGGAGAGTGACCAAAATTGTAAGACGGCGAGAGAAATTTTGCAAGCCCCCTCCACTTAATTTTTGATAGTTGGTAACATTTATTTAAAGACAAACTATTTTTTAAAGGTTCTCGTTTACCTTAATTGACTAAAAGAATATAATAAGAAAAACGTTGCGTTTATTTACCCATTCCATTAAAACATATTCTATTTTTTTGTTATTTTTTATACCAGAAAACAAAATATGAAAATTACAGAAACCGAAAGTTTCTGCTTTTCACCTTACTTAATTTTTAAATAATGGTATCATAATCCAGTTTAGAAGCTATATCTGCTTCAAAAGATAAAACTGTCAAAGCAGAAAACTTTTCTTGATACACATTATTTATAACATATCCTTTTATTAGCTTTAACTGTGAGAAAATTCATTGAGAAAATGCTGTGTTTACGAGTACTGTCAACTTTATTCGAATCGCGACATAAATAATCGAATGCAGTTCTTATAAGTTATATACTGTTGTATATTAGAATAATTGCTTCACTTCAATAAAATGAGGCAATTTTGGAGTCAGTATTTGGAATTCTTCATAGAAACCATAAGCTAAAATGTCACTAAAGTAACCAGCTCGCAGTACAATATCCTAATATTTACAGTATTTATAAATGGTTTCTTTTTACATGGATCATAACTTAATCAGATCTTATATTGATTTACTTATTACATTAAGATACAAACATGGATTCCATTATGTTTGCAAAGACAAAAATCATTGTATTAAAAAATATTTTTAATACCAATTTTTGGTACGCATAGGTTCATGGTAATTTTTGTAGAATGCATTAATTTTTGGAAGGGGGAAATATTTCCCTTTACTTTAGAATTCTTTTTTCAGATCATGGCTTCTTTTCTCTCTAAATTGGTAACCTTGAGTCAAATTTTGTTTGAATTCTGTTAACAAATATTTGTTGATCTATTCACAAAACTTATGCAAATGTTCAACAGCAATGCTTATATTGTACCAATTACAATATTTTAAATATGATATCAATATGAAATAATAACTCATAACATATACATGCAATGATAAAACATATTCCAGGCGAAGTTTTTCAATAAAAATCGAATACCAATCACTGAGCAATCCCTAAGCTTTTTTCAATCCAACAACATTATCAAATTCTAGCAATTAAGCTTTCACTGCCTCTATTATACTTTTTGACCTCGTGTCGAATAAGACTTTATTGTTAGCTTTAATTTATTGAAACGCAACGAGCCGAAGGCGGGCGAAGCTTCTTATGTATCCACTCGAATATGAGAACGAAATGAATACGATTCCTCGATCAACTACAATGTAATTTAACACAAACATAGATCTTAGTAAGACCAAGGTAATAATGTGGCCCGATTTTTGAAATTCGATCTGTGATCTAAATATTTGCAGGTCGAAATTCTATTGCAAATCCTATGAGCGATCTTGTGTCTCTGGCATATGCCATAAGTATTCATCGATCACAGGAAGTTACACTTAACAAAGCTTTTGTGGACATTGATAGAAGCCCATATTCACGTGGACAACACATGTCGGCTTCTCACATGTAAGAAAGCTGACTGATCAGTTATTTGAACCGTCCTTCAACATTGATCATTTTTTGAAAATTTACTGAAAGAAGTTATCGATTCCGAAACGCTTAGATTTACGTTGTCTTTTAAATTTACAATAAACTCTATATGATTTTTTAAAAATAAAACTTCACGAAATTCAATCACGCACACAATCCGTCGAAAACTTTAATGGTATTTTATTTTTCTACATATTTAATGTATAGTTTGATATTTTTAATTCAGTATTCTTTTAAGAGATACTTTCAACTGTAGTACGAGAAGTTCCCTCAATTTAAAACACACAAGCTCACCTGCTGCGCTTCAAATACAAATTCTTAATTATGCCTCGTTTTTCACAAATGTCCAACGTTTACTATATGTGAAAAATAATAAGTGAATTTTACAAACAAAGCCAAAAAATGACTTTGCTTTCGTAAAAGAATTGACAGCATCTACCAAGAGATTATTTCAACTATGACATCACATGGCGTAAAAACTGCCCTTAGTATTAATATATTTAATATATGAATTTTAACCTCAATGTTTATGCTTGCCTTATTTGCATCATTGTCATGTTTCTTGTCACGCCAGTTCTGAATATCTAAAGCATATTTTACGTTTACTAGAATTGTGTTAATTAGTAATATTTCACCATTAGCCGTTCAATAACAGCAAGAAATCTGACAAAGTGTTTTTCTCTACAGCTGGTTGACGTAGTACAAGATCTTAAAATACACAGTGATTATAATTAAAGTTGCACTTTCAAAAGGTAGTAAAAAAAAGAATCACTTGTCAGAAAGACCTGATATTTCATTTGAGTATACGTGAAGCAATGGGAATTTGTTTTGCGAAAAAAACTTCAAAAGTTGACCGATAGATGGCGCTGTACTCGTCATAAGATTCTAATTAAAAGATGCAACATGCGCATCGTATATTACATTTGTGACAAAAAGGCGGGGGACATACAGTTTCTGTTATTCTGCGTTTGAGATCTGAGAAGGTAGTCATGACTATATCATTGAAGGATCGGGCCCAGCTTGTGAAGCTTTTTTACAAGACCGGTGACTGTGCAGCAATTGCATTGAAAAAATTCCAACCATTAATGGGTTTAAGAAGCGGCTCTGGCCCGATGACTGACAAAGATTGCCACAACAGCATGTCACTACTTTTAATTAGCACCTTATGACGACTACAGCACAATCTATCGGTCAACTTTTGAACTTTTTTTTTTCTTTCATAAAACAAATTCCCATTGCTTCATGTATACTCAGATGAAATATCAAGTCATTCTGACCAGTGATTTTTTTTTTACAGCCTTTTTAAAGTGAAACTTTAATTATAATCACCCTGTAGATTCAATTTGTTCAATACGTACACGTCTCTGGCGCAGTCAAGCATTAGTGCAGCGCCTAGAATACATAGTGCGGTAAACGGCTACAAAATAGTACTAAAAAATTGAATCCGATAAATGTAGAACGATGCTGAAAAGATAACGGGTTGATCGCAGCGACATCTAGTAGTGGCGTAGACAGGATGGAGGTCCAGATGACTTGTATACCACTAATTTCATAAAAATATTTTTGCCTTATCTAATCGAAGAATTTTCTGTGATATTGAAGGCGAAGAAAACTTTATAATATTGCTGGTTTCCAGAGCATTTGAACCCCCCCCCCCCCGTCTCTGGCTACGCCACTGTCTGCTAGCTCTTTTCAACGCAAACATTGTACCGTAATTTCCGGCGTATAATCCGCAGCTCAAAGAGTCGTTTTTCGACCCAGAAATATTATTTTATAAAATGTAACTTAAAAGATCGCTGTAAATATTTAACTACAATCATTGAATAAAATTTCTGGGTCGAAAAACGACTCTTTGAGCTGCGGATTATACGCCGGAAATTACGGTATAAGAATCGAACTGAGAAAACGTTTCAGCTGGTGGTAAATATTTTATATAATTAAATTATACCTTATTTCCTTTGACTTGGATAGTGATTTTCATAAGCTTTGAAAATATGAACGATATTGATCATGGCCAAAAAACGAGATACGCATTCTTTTGTGCCTGATTGCAGTACTCGATACAAGACAGCAAACTAGAAACTATCCCTGTTTAGCATACCAAAGGATGAATCTCTGCTAGAAGAGTGGAAATGATTAATTCCCTGATATGATAAAAAACTAACTTCAAAATCAGTTACATCTGAACTATACACTTACAAGAAGATTTTATTAACAGAAATTATGTTCATGTTGTCGATAGTGAAACGGTTACATTTACTAGAGGTAAATCTATGTTCAAAGCAGATGTTGCTGCGATCGCCCTATCATTGTACCGCATCGTTGCACGTTTATAGGCTACAATTTTTTACCACTTTTTAACCCCTTCAGGGGCAAAGTACTCTTGGAGCTAAAATATTGAAACGATTGGTTGACACCAAGATTCACGAACGAATTTATTTTAAAATAAGTAAAAGTTTCCGTAATGAACCTTATAATTTTAAAATTTGATTCTAAAATTCTGGTGTTATTGTGGCATTTTTGGATTAAAATTAAGTGGTATATATAATATACCGGCGCCCTTCAAGGGGTTAAAGCATTACCAGTTTGTCTTTTTTTTAAATTCCGAAATTTTGCATTCAGACCAGAAATTCCCTATAATGTTCTTTTCCTTCCTTAATGGCAGATATTTCGTGACTTCTTAAAGTAAAAATTCTTGCTTCAGAATTTCCGGTTTATTTCAAAAATTTTGAATTAAAAAACGGTAAAACCGTTTTTCACGCTATGTATTCTAGGCGCTGTAGCAACAGTATTTTTTGACTTCAATGGAATCAATTCATTTTGAATATTGTAGCTAAAATAATGTTATGAAATTTTATTTTTTGTTAAGACTTTTCATGGGATTACGTAATGTACCGTAATTTCCGGCGTATAATCCGCAGCTCAAAGAGTCGTTTTTCGACCCAGAAATATTATTTTATAAAATGTAACTTAAAAGATCGCTGTAAATATTTAACTACAATCATTGAATAAAATTTCTGGGTCGAAAAACGACTCTTTGAGCTGCGGATTATACGCCGGAAATTACGGTAGGATCTTATCGACAGAACAACTTATAGTTTAAATAAACCTATGAATTTACTATAATTTTCACTGTCATATATCTTAAGATTCCCCAGTGTCCTTTTAATTCGAGGTAATAAAATGATAATAAATATAGAATAACGATTACAACTGTACAATTAATCTTTCCAAAAATTTATGCAAATTTATTTGAAGCTCAAAATATAGCCTTTTTTTGGTTTCCTGATCTGTTACGTTTTCCTCCGTTTTATTCCTTTCTCTAACACCATCCAAAACTATTCATTACGTTCCTTGGTATTCTTATGTCTCTTTAAAATATTAGTTAGATGTTTTTAATTACAGCAACCCCCTCGTACCATTTCTGTTGAAGATTTTGAAATAACCTGTATAAAAATAAATAAGTCTTATTTTCAGGCGTTGAATAAAATAATTACCGAAATATTGATTTTCACCGTTATTTGATTTTCTTATATAATAAATGTTATAATCTAACTCTGATATCTAGCTTTTTTATTTTATTTTTATTTATTTTTATTTTTATTTTTATTTTTATTTTTATTTTTTTTGGGGGGGGGGGGGGGGGTGGACCTTCAACTACAATGTGATGTTGGAAATTTGATATTGTGAAAAAATAATTCATTTAAGCTAGGGTAGTTGTATTTAAATTTATTTTTTATAAAATACATTTAATGGCTTGTTTGATATAGGATCTTAACAACAATTCCGAAACTGGATGTAACCTTGGTGATCCCTTTCTTGCTTATTTCTTCGAACCTCGACCATGTTCTATATAACTGGAGAAAGAATGTAGCGAAAAATATATTATAGACAACTTACATTGAGAGAAATAATATGAACTCAAAGGTTAACGGGAAAGTGAAATCAGAATAGTTATAAACATATGTATCCAAGGGAAAGAGAACATACCGCAAAAGTCCGTGAACCTATATGGACGTATGAAGTAGATGCACATGTGAATCTCACCAATGCATTCATCTGATGATGTTCCAAAAATTGGTTTAGCATGGTGCAACGTAGAGACTATCCCACAGTAGAAGTCCCAGGGTGAGCACATCGTGTAATGTTAAGCGCTCATTCGTACGGTAAACTCATCGCCAAATGTGGCGCTAACAACCGTCTGACAGTACAAGAAGTGGGCTACTCATAGTTTAAGGTAATTAATACTGAGGGGAGATCAGTGTTCATGGCGCACAATATACCACTTTCCATATCACTATATGCACTCACGGCAGAAACAGAAACAGTGTCAAAGGTTGATCAGAGGTGAGCTGGAAGTGCATTGTCTTAACCCTTTCAGGGGCAAAAAACTTCTGTTGCTAAAATATTGAAATGATTATGATTGATTGATACCAGTATTTGAAAAATATATACAGGGTGTCCGAAAAATCTGGAAACGGTAGAATAACTCGAGAAATATACATCGTATTGAAAAACGGTAAATATGCATTCAATAATTTAAAACAATCTATTTAGGGCTATCAAAGTTGCCCCTCCCCCAACTCTGCCTCCTGGGGGAAAAGGGGGGGCAACATTAAAACCTTAAATGATACCCCCCCTTTTTTATTGTAGATTCGGATTCTACAAGAAAAAATACGTAACTTTTGTGTTTAACATTTTCTTCGGAAAATCGTAGATGGCACTGTAATCGAGTAAAATGCAGTGAGAATCATTTCCATTGAAAAGTCTGGAAACGGTCGAATAACTCGAGAAATATACATCGGATTGAAAAATGGAAAATACATTTTCAATATTTTTGAAAAAACTATTTAGGTCTATCAAAGTTACTTCCCCCCCAACTCTGCCCCCTGGGGAGAAAAGGGGCAACTTTGAATTCTTAAATGACAACCCCTCTTTTTTATTGCAGATTTGGATTCTACGGGAAAAAATACGTAACTTTTATATTTAAAATTTTTTTTCAGAAAATCGTAGGTGGCGCTGTAATCGAGTAAAATGTAGTGAGAATCGTTTTCATTGAAAAGTTTGGAAACGGTCGAATAACTCAAGAAATATACATCGGAAAAAACGGAAAAATACGAGTTTAATATTTTAGAAAAATCTACTTAGGGAAATGAAAGTTAACAGTAGGGATAAGTAGGAATATACCGTAAAACATATGCCAAGAGCTAAAAAAATACACATTTTGATAGTTTTTTCAGGAATAGAAAATTTGCGAAAAATATAGGAGATGAAATCGATTTTTTTTAAAATAAGAAAATAGTATGTCTTTTCTGAAAATAATAAAATTTCTTCTCTTTTTGAAAATTTTAACGCGTCTACTGTACGGTTAAGAAACGAAAACTATGCTAAAAATCAAAAATTTTCGGGATGAATTTTTGGGTTTTGAATGAATGAAGTAACGATTTTTAGATTTGCTTTATACATTTTTAAAAAATACAAAATTGTAGTAAAGTTTAGTTAAAATTATTTTCAGTACCATTGAGTCTGCCATTACTCCGATTCGTGCGTATAGACTTACGTGTATTTATAAATATATGTATAGTATATGTATAGTCTGAAATTTATGTGAAATTATGCTTCATAGTAAAATTTCCAAAAACTAATTTTCGACCAAACTCTTTATCAAGTAAAATACGTTAGTGAACGGATTGTCACGACAAAAAGTAATAAAGGAACTCTTACTATCAAGACTCATCTCAAAAACATTAAAATTTACAGCATGTGTACCATAATCTCCAACTTACTTAGACACTAACATTTAACCAACTCAAAGAACACTTACTGATACTAAACTTATGCAAAATACCAAGAGACTGTGGAAACATTCAGACAACACTTTTTATTCCCAAGGAAGAAGATTAAAGAAGTTTTAGTGCTTTTCCTCATCAAATGTCAACCATTTCTCAACACTGTCGACCATTAAAGGAAGAGTCATGGGCAAAGCGGTCTCTGTTTACATGTAATAAGTATCGTAGCAAGGCTCTCTAGGGCTCTATTAATGAATACGTGGTTTTGTCGGGAATGGAAGGATAGTTCATCATTTTTATCTCAAGTGTATACGCCCTGCGCCCATATTTTAAGGCTAAAAGGCCAAATATTTATTGATTTCATGCTTCTACTTCAACAGAATAGGTCAATGAAGGACTCTATTTCTCCTCTTTTAACTCTTTTTGGAAAAAAAGTAACTATAAAAGCCGGTAAATCGTCAGACTAAAAATTAAGAGAATAAATTTCCATCTTTAACCAGTAAACGACTTCATAAAAACTCCGTTTAATTGCAGAACTACTGAGTCGAAGCAAATTAGCACTCACTTTTATATGTTGATGTTTCATAAAGCTTGGTAAATGGGCTAATTTTATCCTTTTATTCTAAAGTACAAGAAAAATTGCTTAGAACTGAATGAATTTAATTTTATTTAAATGGTTTGTAATTAGAAAAATGCAGTATAACCAAATTATAGTACTTTTGAAGAAAATTTGAGTTTGTTGAATATTTTATTTTAAGTCCTTTACAATATTTATTCCAAAAAAATTAAATTGATATTTTAAAAAGTTGCATTCCCCTCAGATTATATTTATAAATGAAGATCTCTTGAATAAAACAAGGTGCAAACTAACAAAATGTAAGTTTCAAAATACTCATTATTCAAGTAAAAAAAAAAAAAAAAATGTATTATAATTGCTTACTCTAAAACAGCTGATTTGTTAAGACTGAGCTTCAGTTATTTGTGTGCAACATTTTTTGTCTGATAGATATTTCATTTTAACGGACTTATTGAACTTTAGTAACAAAAACTCGTTGCACTTACTACAGATTTATTTTCGTTACCATGACATCTATCTATTAAATAAAAAAATGTACTTTTAAAAGGATGTCAGAAGCAGTCAAACACTTTTTTACATGAAAATTTGAAAAAAAAAAATTGAAAATGTCAGTTGCCGAGCTCCAAATAATAAATGCCAATTTTGTCAAAAATGTTGAACAGTATTTTAATTTTAATGTGTTACGAATGATATATGCATGACATTAATTCTGTTTGTTTTCATTATGATGTAAAATTAACCCTATATAAATCACCATCAGATTTTAAGCAGGATGCGAAATATATATTAAGTGAAAATTGCGATCTAAAATTGTATACAGATGAACATTTTGACATATCAGAATTTCAAATGTGCGATTTATAACGTTTTATTTTTTTCAGACAGCGCATAAGTGAAATGTTTCTGGTTTTAAGAAAGTCCAGGGACTTTAAAATTAAAAATCACCTATTGATTTATATTTTATTGCTTTTAAAAGTGGCAAGATGTTTTTAACCCTTAATTGCATAGTGATGTAAATTTCCATCACTGTTTATTTAACTTTTAATAAATAAATCAACTTCTTCGTCACCACTATATTTATATAGAAATATTAATCCAGTGAATTTCCCGTGAACTATGTTGCTGAACAAAGTTAAAAATCTATCTTAAAATTTCTGGTGTCTAATATTTCATATATGTATAAAAAAGCACATGCAAAGATGGGTTAAATCAAAACAAAACAAAACATGTTTGTATCGAAAGAGTAGCAAAAGATAATTTAATAAGCCTTTAGCTCTATTTTTAGAAATATTTTGTTTACCAAAATATTTTTTGCTACTTAACTCAGTATAAAATTCTATATGGTTTAACAAATTTCTAAGAATTTACTGAAATATGCTTGTAAAAAACATATAGTAAACTTTGTGTAATGATAGTGTGTGATACTCTTGAAATAAATTATGTTAGTTTTAATTTCAATTTATTTAGTTAGGAACGTTTGTTTAGCGCTGAAAAACTACTCGTCACACAACGACAATATTTTCCTGAATATTATAAAAAGGGTAATCATTATTACTTTTTGGTTTTAAAACACATTTTCAAAATATCATTCTTTATTTTAAAAAAAGAAGACATTCTGTAAATCGAGTTATTTTAGAATTAGATGGAAAATTTAATAGGTTTAGAATTCAAATTTTGTCAAGATAAATTTTCATATTGCAGAAAATTATTTTATTTTGTAAATCTATATCTGTATAAGCACCCATACAGAAAAAATATCAGTTCACAGTTCATATAGAAATAAAATTTCACACCGCAGATAAAACATTTTTACAGAAAGATGATGATTTAAATTGACAATAGATGGTAAAGAAGCTATATAATGCATTTCGAAGCTGATGAACAAAAAAAAAAAAAAAAAAAAATTAACTAAAGTTTCAGAAATTAATTAGTTTCCATATTTCTCTAAGAAAACATATCAGAGCCGTAAAACTATCCCCATAGACATCCACCATAGCTGCCAATTGCTACAATATTTATCACCATTTTTTAAGAAAGTAATTTTCGCCTTATTTATCGCAGAAATCTGCGATTAAATATTGTTGGAATTACTATTCATACATATTAATGGCGAAAAATCATAGCAATTGGTAGCTATGACTTCCACACAAAAATGCATGTAATACTCATAAATATGTATTTCTCTAAGTAAACTCTCTTAAAATATATTTAAAATATCCATAAAATATTCCAACGTTTTGCTTACTTTAAAATGTGACTATATAGACCGGGAGGCGGCAGCACAAACAATCACCTCATCGAGTTCACGGCTAAAATTTCAGAATTAGTTAAAACTCGATTCGCATATTAAAACGCAATCGGTCTGCCAAGTGATATCTTGGTGGAAAACACCTTAAACCCGATTTTATTGATTGACTCGTAGGTTTACCATTGTGTTTTCCTGCACCCAAAGGTATGAAAAGATGGAGGACTGGGAGCAGGAACACACAATGGTAAATCTACGAGCCGACCGCTAAAATTGGGTTTTCGGGTGTTTTCCACCAAGATATGACTTGGCAGACCGATTGCGTTTTAATATGCGAATCAAGTTTTAACTAATTCTGGAATTTCAGCCGTGAACTCGATGAGGTGATTGTCTGTGCTGCCGCCTCCCGGTCTAATATAATTAACTTCAAAGTTAAGATTCATAAGATTCATAAGACTCAAAAATCATAAATAAGATTATGTAACTTCTTACTATAAACATAATCTCATTTATAAGATTGTTTTAAATTCAATGTTTTAAATCTTTCTTTAAGTTTATGAAAAATTTACAAATGATCACGAGATTTTTAGTATAATTCAGAATTCCAGTTAGAGATTTTTATAAGTTTTCTTAATTTCCAAACAAAAAGTAAGATACCTACGGAAACAAATCGAAGAGTAAATACATTACTATTTTAGGTATATAGGTTACCAATATAGAACACATCTCGTGAATATGACGTTACATCTTAAAAACATCCCAGAAATGCTCTATTCTTTACGAGATGTCCGGACCCAGCAACATTGCTTAGCAACTTCTGTAAGAGATTGCAGGGCAGCATCAACTTATACTCTATGGTGACATCTACAATGGCCATTTCATGCAGTGTTGCTATGTTGAACATTTCACCATGTACAGAATATCACTTGGACGTCGCCAATTATCCGCACACAGATATTGCCCAGCAATCTCCTGAATGCTGCTAATGCAGTATTGCTGAGATTGAACAGTTCACAGTGCATAGAACATAGGTCAAATGTTCTTAAGATGAAGAGTAATATTCACAAAATTTGTGCTATATTAGACTTTTCTTTTCTATATTGAAACATTTATGGGTTGTAATTTTGTAAAATAGTTGCAATTTTGTAAATATAAATAAATTTCTTCATCATATTAAATCTAGTGCTTCTATTGTGATACCCGTTTCTTAATAATGCATTGAATAAATCTTGATTATTTGAGTTAACTATTTTATGAAAGAAACTAACAATTTGGAAGAATTTTATTAGCACAGGCTTCTTAACTACCGTGACAAAATTTTATAGTCCTCGTTTAATACACATTCGAATATTTAAATAACATTCCGTACTAGGAATGATTATTATTAGATGCCCACAGAGTCATATATCTAGTAATGTTTTTCATAGCATTGAAATATTCACGAATTCATAAAATTTAATGCACTTAAAAAATCATACTGATGATAGAGATAAAAATATAAATAATGTAAAAGTACGATTTTAATATTTTTGAAATTTGCAATTATCCTGCAATTTACAATTTTAAAGAAGCTTAGAAGAATGTTCATAGTGTTTGAAAATTAAAACAAGCTAATATATATTAAAAATTTCAAACTGATCTTTTAATAATTTAATCGGTAAATTTTAGGAAGATGATATTTTAAATTTGAATCTGATAACGAATTCTAATACACCACTTATTATAATGACTTTTACATTTACAATGATTTTTTTTACATCACTGGAAATTTTTTTTGAGTGAAAGTGATAAATCACAGGACGAATTTGCGGCTTATTTTGTCAACTTTAACAAACTAATATTCAAATTCCTATTTCATACAGCTTCCAAATATAATAAATATTCTAAAATCTATTACTGTTATCTAACAACTGTTGGCACCGTATTTGTATTAATGGCAAATATTCCATAAACATGTTCTATTCTCACATATCAGACTTTAGGAATTATTATCAATTTATGAAAATAACTACACAAATAACTGCGTGGAAATTTCGTGATAAACTGATAATTCAATTTCTATTCACCTAGATAAATCTTAATTTAAAATTTAACGAATAAATTATTCAAAATATTTAGAAAATATAGAAATTGATTTTAAATATTACTCTTTAACTTACGACTATTTAGACCTCACAATGTCAATGAATAATTAAATGGTATTTTGCTTTAGCAACGGAAGATGAGAGTGTAAATGTATTACTAAAATGCTAACATATTATTTTGACAGCTACATAAATATTCATAGCAATAACACATATAACGTGAAATAAAATAAATATAAAAACAAGATTGGGAACATACAATAAATTTCAGTGTCACATCAGAGTGCTCTGAGCAGTTTTATGCTTATTTCTACATTATTAAACATTAGCTAAGTGAAATTCGTCTCAAAATACACCATGCATGACATTGAGAAAAACTTCAGTATATATATATATATATATATATTTAAAGAGAGTCTAGAAGAAGTTTTAGACGTCAGTTGCACATCAGAATTCTCTGCGCAGCAGTTTTATGCTTATTTGTACATTATTAAACATTAGCAATTTTAAATCAGTCACAAAGTATATCATTCATTAAATTGAGAAAATCATCGATAATGTTTTTTTTATTATTATTTAATCTAAAGAAAGATAATCGAAAAGAAATTTTAAATTTTAGTTGCACACCGGAGTGCTCTGCGTAGTTTTATACTTATATCTACATTATTCAATATTAACAATTTGGAATTTGTTTCAAAATATATCATGCATGACTTTAAATAACTTCAGTAATTTTTATTTAATATAAATTTAAAAAATCTAGAAGAGGTTTTAAATTTTAGTTCCACGCCAAAATGTTCTGCATAGTTTTATGCTTTTTTCTACATTATTAAAAAAGAGCAATTTAAAATTAGTCTCAAAATATATCATGCATGAAATTGAGAAAAGCCTGAATATTTATTGTAGTTATTTTTTATTTAATATAAAGAAAAGGAATCTAGAAAAGTCTTTAAATTTTAGTATCACATCAGAGTGCTCTGAGTAGATTTATACTTATATTTGCATTATTCAATATTAGCAATTTCAAATTCGTCGCGAAATAATCATGCATTAAATTGAGAAATTCTTTTTTTTTTTCAAGGGTTCGTACAATTTTACCACAATTTTTTAATAGAATTTTTCGCCTTATTTAAATGTAGAAAAGTATTACAAATCCCGCAATTGCATGAGGCGTCTACAATTTCTGCTATTCAAATATTAAATAGAAAAATTGTATAAAAATTATGAATGCTGGTAAAAGCGTACGAACCCTGTTCTTTTTTTTTTTTAGAGTTTTTATCTTTAATCTAAAGAAAATGTATGTAGAACAGTTTTTGGAGTTAAGTTGCACACCAGAATTTTGTACAGTTTTATGATTTTTCATACATTATTTATCATTAGTAATTTGAAATTCATCTAAAAATATATCATGCTGAAATTGAGAAGAGATTGAATAATTTTGGGGAATTTTTATTTACATCTTTAATCACATTGACACAAGTGTAAAAATTCATATATTCATTCAACGCTATATTCCACTTATGTAATGTAAGCTAATTGTAAGCCATGTGAAAGTCCGACATGTACTATCCTTTCTGTTAATAGTTTTGTAATTTTTCTATTTTATAAAGACAGAATTTACTAATAAAATCAGACTCACTCACCACCAAAACATAAGAAAAGAAAGAATGTGTCCTATTTAAAATCCAAACATATATTTTCTTTCTTTTTATGAAAGATTTTTATTCTCCAAGCATTGTTCGTTGAATGTTACATACCTTGTGATTATGCCTTTAAATTTCTTTCATAGTGAAATAAAACATAATTAGGGCATTACTTTAATTCAGATTAAGTAACTTGCTAAAAATCTTAAGCAAGCAAGATATTTTATTAAAGTAATTAGCAACATAAAACCATACAGCATAACTTTCATATAAATCTTAGATTTAGAGTCGACCTCCAGAATAGTTTCTATAAATACGCTTTTCTTAGCTTAAAAAAGATGAACAAAGTAGATCTCTGCAATTCAAGGTAAAGCTTTTAATTATCTGTTATTCAACAACAACGACAAAAAACAATAGACTGCTTCTATTAACAATTGTATATTTTATTGCTAATTAGATTTACTGTCAGATGCCAAAAAAAATGAATAGTGAAAAAAGAAGGGGGTGGGGGAATTTCAAAGAATATTGAATATCGAGGAGCGAGTAATCCAGAAAACAGCAGAAATGTAAGTGTCTTCAAAAGTGGCTATCTGTCAAAATTGTTATTATTATTATTTTTTTTTTATTTTATTGAAAACATGCTTAATTTTCAAATTTATTGCGTAATCCTAAGAAATAACAAATATAGTCTTATAGCTAAATTACATTTTGTTTGTTTCAAATTATAATTTATGAGTCTAATCCATAATTTAAGAATTCCATAGTTTTTTCAAATAAATAAAGACTACACTTATTTTTTTAATATTTTCATGGTTATTCCATTTCTTGATGAGGGGAGGGGGGGGGTATCAGCATAAAAGGAAGTTGAGTTAAATCTGTCTTATTAAATTTTTAATTTAGAGTATGGTTCCCACATGAGAAAAAAAAATGCCCTTTAAAATTTTAGATATGCAATTTCCTATCAGGGGCACTACCAGCGTATCCTATTTCCTCCCAGGGGGCACTATAAACACAAAAGGAAATTTTGTTGAATCTGTGTTTCCTAATTTTAACTTGGAGAATGAGTGCTGTATGGGAAAACATAAAAAATCCATTTAAAGTTTTAGTTTTTAAAATTTCCACAAGGGTGCTAACAGCGTAAAAAAAAAAAAAAAAAAAAAGGAAAGAAATTTGTCATGTGAAAAATATATCAAAACATAAATTTTGCAGTGGCAGAAGTTGATTCTAAAGATTTATTTTTATAAAAATACGAAATAGAATTTATTTAATTTTAGTTAACCCTAATTCCCGTTAGTGGACGCCATAATGACAAAATAAAATTGTGTTGAATCTGTGCTTTTATTTTTAATTTCAGTACAGCTGTCATACAGTAAAACACAAAAAAATCAGTTTTACTTTAACTCTTTAACGGACATTGGTTTCCATACGAAACCACAAAATTTTAATTACGAAATTCAACAATGACAGCAGAATTTTAATAGAAATGTTTTCCTTTATTATGTATGCGAAATATCGCTTTTTTCTTATTTACAAATAAATTTGTTCATAATTTTCGGTGTCAATCATTTATTTCAACATTTTAGCAATTGAAGTGCTTTATCCGTTAAAGGGTTAATTTGGAAACTTTATTTTCTTTCAGGGACGTATTTGATTTTACACCATACACTTTTATTGTCTTTAATGTCTCTTACCAGTTACAATATATTATCAGTTCAAACACTTATTGAAGTCTTTTATTTGAAAACTCAAGGTTGATGTAAAAACGGTAAAAGTTTGCATATGTCTGACATATTTTGCTGCCAAATGAAGTGTTTAATTGCAAAGAAAAAACTTACAGCATATTCATAGCAATTTTTGTTTCGCCAAGTATAATTCAGCCTGCTACATAATTGATGTGATCACATCGCGCGGCCTGCACACAAGCGTAAATTGGAAACCCCTGTTATAGAACATATGTATCCACTAATTGTCTGAAGGATTACTGATATAATGTTATCTTCATTTATATATTTTTTCCTTATTGGGATGTTTTTATCTTTCGATTTTAATATTACTTTACACTGGTTTAAATTTTCATGAGCTTAAATAGGCATTATATGTATTTTTGCTTTTGCATATATATATATATATATATTTATTTATAGCCCTTTTTTTCAGATACGATTTATTGTCATGTGGAGACGAACTTGACACTAAAGGTCCCCGGTTGGCCCAAGTTACAGTGAAGGAGTCCCGGAACTATGAAATAATGGCTGTCGTTTAAAGATGTAGCATAATTTATAGTAGAGCAACTAACTGGCTTTTATTGGCACAGTCTTGATGTTTCTGAATATTGTGCCTATGAAATGAAAATATTTAGGTATCACGTACATATACGTATATAATTATACATGACTACAAACATTTTTAGATACAATTGAGTGCATTTACAGGCATGAACTTTTACACAATACAAATTATTCTATTAAGCACGATATTGCATCTATAACGATCACATTGTCACAGTTTTCAATAGTAATCAAAGCTAATAAAATATAAAATATTTTTAAAATTTTAATCATTGCATTATTTCAAAATAATAATATTTTGCGTAAAAGAAAAAATATATATATTAACGTATTAAAAAAATACATTAACGTGTTTAATAAATTAAGGTATGGACTGTAAATCATGCAAAGAAATCTACCACAGTTTTATAATACACTTTTTGATGCAAAATAAATCTGTTTTAGTTTTATTTGTCATAGCACTGATAGATAAAATAAATTCATCTGCATATCTGATTTCATAAAATTTCTGCTTTCATATATGCATACTCCAGAGAATGGAGCTAGGAATAAAGAGGAGGACACAATAGTGTAGTTTCTACAAGTTGTGAGTGGAGTAACTGAGGATGTAGTTACAAGATGGCGGATTTGTTTGTTTACATCGTATCAACAGAGCCTGATTACCACCAGAGAAAATTTGAATAGAAATTTTGGCTTTATTTAAACACTTTATTCATGCAAAATTTCTGTCATAAATAAGTGAAAACGTTCTATTCGTTTTTACTGGTAGAAATTCGCCTTGGCGGTATTATAATCTCTTTCATTGACATTGACAGGATGATTGTTGATGTAGTCACAATATGGCGGATTGCAAGGCCTGAATACAACCAACGCAAACTTTCACCAATAAAAACGAATAGATGTTTTGGCTTTAATTATGACAGAAATTTTGCCTGATTAGAACGTTTAAGTAAGGAGAAAATTTCTATTCAAATTTACTTGCAGTAGTTTACCACAGCGGTAATCAGCTACTGCGAATCGGTTACAGTTCAAATTTCACCATTTTGAGGATATGTCAATTCCTCCTTATTCATAGTTCTATGTTCCAGAGTTGTGAAGCAGTTGGGAGAGTTAGAGTGAATTCTTATTTATTTCTTATTGTTATGCCTACAGACATAAGAATAAGACATAATAAGACACAACAATGATCTTCTATGGTGCACTTCTACAGTATATATATTTGTGCTTATATATGTATTCTGTTTTTGTTTTTTTATGAGTGGGAATAGAAAAGTTTCCAAATAAGTTAATTATTACGCAATCCGAAAATTCCAGGCTTAATTCCTTTAATTTTATCCTTTTCATTTTATTTTGGTTATTCTATGATGTTTATTGTTTTTAAAGTTTATATGTAGGAATGTCATGTGATTTTAGTATATTCACTTAAATTGTCACTTTACTACACTTTATGCTTCTATTCATTTCTAAAACGACTTAAATTTCGGACTATTTTATTAGGTTACTTTTAATATAACATGCTTATTTATTTTATTTATATTAAGTTTTTCTCAATTTGTTAAATTCCTTTTGAAAAATCTTCATATTTTTTTTAATTTTATAATGTAAGATATATGAAAAATTGTTTAAATTGCAAATATTTTTTTTTTATTATCAATATTTGAATCTTTGTACTTAATAATATTTTAAAATCTCAGTATATTGTAAATGAAGTGTGTAGCGTTTACAGTAGAGCTCCTACAGATCAGGGAATTTCCCCGACTTTAGGCCAGATAAATACCAGTATTTACTTAGAGAAAAACTTGCCTTATAAAATCTTGCGATTACACAAGTCAAGTTTTTCTATCATTAAAACACTGGTAAAAACTGTAGGATCCCTGTATGTACAGTGACACACAGAAATTTCTGTTACATTATGGTCTATGGCTAAAAAATAACTTGCGGTGTATTTTATTTAAATTTCTTATTTAAAAATTTCATTGCATGAAACAATGAAATTTTTAATAATATTCTGTTTGTGTTGGAAAGTGTGTCAAAATCTATGCATGATGCATGATTTTTCATTCCTATTTATGTGAAAATTAATGTAGGTCATAATTCTTACATTTTTTTTAATAGGAAGTTATTCATAATTTTGATAATGAAATATATATTTTGGAATTAAAAAAAATGCCTAGACTATGTTTGGGATCACTGTTCATTCGCTGTATCTCAAAATAAAGTTTCAATCGAAAAAGTTATTGAGAAGATAAATTTAAAGTTTGTCACACGCACTTAACATTTAGCATAGTTAAATTTCAAACCCTTCTAACTCTATGAAGATTTTACTAAATCGCGACCAGCGTCAAATGCACTTTTAATCTTCGGGAAACACTATTTTCATATTGTAATTTTAGCCTTTTAATTGCTGAAATACTACTGTGTTTAAATAAGGCGTAAAATTCTGTTTTAATATACTGGTACACCTTCAAGGATTTAGCGTACATTAACCACTTAACATTTTTGCCCGAACGCCACTCGGGCAAGAAGAGTTTGCTTGTTTCGTTACTGAAATCTTTTGGATACCACTAGTTTTTAACTGTAGTCTTCGCTTTATTAATTGCCAGAAATTTTTTGATTATATAAGGCAAATATTTTAGTACGGAAAAAGTGGTGTTCCGTCCCTATTTTTAGTTTATTGTGTAAAAAGAAAACGAAACAATTAAGGAGTTAATACAGCACTATATCAGTAGCTCGTCGCGAAGGGATTAGGTAAAAGTATATAAATTATACCTTTATATGTCTGCTTTGATCTAAGGGACTCAAATAGGGTGTCAAAAGGGAGTACAATTTTTAATTATCGACCCTATTTCAAAAATTGCATTCATTTTTTTTTAAAGAAAAAATAACCTTATTCCAACCCTTATTCCAACTCTAATAGCACTTTTATTGTGATTTTATTGTAAATGATCAGCGAATAAATGCGAGTGTTTCGTTTTTATCTTTTATCTACATAAAAATGTTTATTTTTATGTACATTAAATTATGTCAAAGTAACTTAAAATTTCTCAATAAATACAATTTTTACGATTTAGGCCAGCAAATCTACACATTCATTAAATTTTTTTTATTTAAAACACATATTGGTTATACCTTTATAAAAACTGCTGAATGTTCGAAATAAGTAATTCCTGGAAGCTAAAAAATGTTTACCGCTTTTTTTCTTAATAAAAATAACAAACTTTAGAAAGTACATTTTATATTTAATAACTGTTTCATGTTGAAGAACCCCATTCCAAAATAATATATTATACAGTAACAAACCACCATGGAAAATGCATGCTTGTGATTTTAAATAGTTATTTGAAAATGCGCAATACGAAGATGTAATTTGTTCTCTTAAAGTTAAGTATGAACTTATGTATATAATGATTACTTAAACCAGTGCTAATCAACAAAACGTCTTTAATTCAAATTGTAGTGTTTACAAGTTATAGTCTCCGTCCATAAACTGGACTTTAGAAAATTACTCAGTAACTCTATTAGCTTTGAAGTGGTTAATAAATTCATACTTGGAAAGTTTATTTTACGGAACTTCATTGCGCGCGTCCGAATTAATGTTAAGCAAGTTTGGAATTTAGCTCAACTTACTTATAGTCATTCCAAGTTGAATGTTTGTTACGAAAGTTGAGTAATCGTAGTCTCATTTCGGAGATAATTATGAGTTTCAAAATTATGCACTAAGTTATAAGTCAAAGCTCTTTCCTCCGGCGCATATGTCTCTAGTGTACGATGCATAAATTCTAAATCAACTAATTGACTATTTAGTTGTCATGTCTGTTCCGAGATAAAGCTTACCATTTCCCCGGGGAGAAATATACCGAATAATTCTAATATATATCGCCCATTCCTGTGCAAATAAGAAGACGATCCACAAGGTGTGTTAATGTAATTAATAAAGGAAACTTAACTTGCAATCTTGTTGCTACGTTTTATATTGAGATAGCAAAGTGGAACTTAATAACAACTTTATAGTCAATTACTGGATACTTCAAGAGGGGAAATGTGGTTGCGAATCATCTATCCCTTGACAACAGTTTGTAAATGGCGAGTTTCTATGCTTGTCCAAGTTAACTTGACCTGCCAGCCAAATGAGCACCAAACATCAACTGCTGCAATATTCACAAACCAGTTTACTGAAGGTACATAATGCATTGTTAACGCGGTCTCTATATACACTCTCTGGGGCACTGCTTTGGACGACAACAGTGAAGCTCGCCTTCAACTGCCGGTGGGCTTTCTTTACAGCTGCATCACAAGTTCCTCTTCTGTCATACCATCTCCATGAATATTTAATGAGTTTGACTCAAAAGTACTGGCTGCGGCTCATTTCCATTTAAGTTTGCTAAACTCAGTTTTCTCTGTGTACTATTAAGTAGAAGATTTTCAATTCTTACTTTAAGCTCATGTTAACGTTTCACCATCTTGAAATTCAAAAGTAATAATACTGCGAAGAGTTCTTTTAATTTAACTAAAACAAAGAAAACTAATATTTAAGGTTATTTCCGCATAATATTTCTAAAAAATAAAATAAAATGCAATTTTTTTATATTATTATTATTATTTTTTGTTGGGGGGGGGGGGAATAAAAAGAGAGAAAAACATATAAAACACCCTTCTGAGATGTAAATGAAAGAATTTTTTTTTAAAATAATTTTATACTAAAATAATTTCATATTTTCAAATAAAATTAATTTGTTTAGCACTTTTATATAAAACAAATTTCGGCGGTATTCGCTAAATACCGCCGAAATACCCCCCCCCCCCCAACCCACAGCTTTGAAGGGAAAGAGAAAAAGGTGAAGAATTCTTCTAGTGGATGCTAAATTATAATTTAAGTTTTTCGCCCCGTTGCGAGGCATTAAACCGTTCCACTGGGCAAAAGACCAGCAGGTAGGGGCCTAGTCAGCGGTCTAAAAAATTATAATTTAAGCATTGATAATAATAGCAGTTATTAAACACAAATGAAACATCCAGTTCGTTTTGTATAGAAATAATAAATTTTTATCCAATCAGGATTGGACTATCTCTTAACTACAACTATTTTTCAATAGCGATAAATATATAAAAAAAATTTAAATGCTTTTACAAACACATGAGTGAGTAATTGTTTTTTCCCCCTTAAAATTTTGTAAAAAGTGGTGCATGAGTCATATAAATTTCTGGTAGCAGTTCTTGTATATAATTAAAAAATATTTTAAAATAGTCTTGTATGTTTAGATAAATAGTGGCAAAAAATTGGATTAATACTGTTTAACACTACATAGTATTTGACTTATTATATTTTCAAAATATTAAAGCAAAATTCTTATTAATATCAATTCTATAGTGATGGAATGTTGGCATAAATTTAAAAATATTGGTGAAAAACATATTTATTTAATTTTTTACAAGATGATGTCGATATTTCCGCAATATTGACAATGTATTATAAATATTTCCAATGTAACAGCAATATATCTGCAATATTTATATTTCATTAAAGACGATCCTAAATCTAATAAACACAGTTCCGCCTGCTATGATTATTTCCCATCGCTATTTTCGAGTAATAATCTTCCCCTTATTTAATCGCAGAATTCTGCTATTAAGGGGGTTGGTCAGTCTGATCTCAAATTCTCCTCGGTAATGATAAACCTATGAAATGTATGTTTATTTAAAAATATCTTATAAGGAAATCAATATTTTTACTTCTTTTATTCTGTGTGCACTTCTTAAAGAGAATTAGAGAGATTGGTCTTTATTTTTTGTTGTCAGAATATTTCTAAAATGTGTGCCTAATTTTATGTGAAGTGTTAAAAGCTTACTCATAGCCTGTAAGATTTTAACACACAAATAATTAAACTACGCATATATTTTAGAAATATTTTGACAACTAAGAATAAAAGCGACATCCTTTAAGTAGAATACACAGAAAAAAATCGGAAATATTGATATCCTGAGGAGATATTTAAAAAATAAGAATGCATACCACTGCCATAGGTTTAACATTAGCGGCGGGAATTTGAGATCTGACTGACAAACCTCCTAAATTAATAGAAACCGTGGTGACAAAATATCGTAGAAATGAATACATGCAAGCAAAAAAAAAAAAAAAAAAAAAAAAAGGTAAAATGTCGATGGTAGGCTCGCATACAACGCATTGAATTTTTTAAGTCAAATTTAAAATTATGTCGACTAAAATAAAGTTTGTTTTATAAAAACATTTTTATTTTACTTATCTGCTCTACAACTTAATGATCTTTAAGATCTTACAGAAAAGTTATGAACATAAAACGATCACAGAAGCATGTTTCCTAAATGTATGTGTTTATGATTTAACTCCTTTAATATTGTTAGTGGAAACTGTAAATATATTTTCACAAATGATCTATTAGAAGAGACATGAGCAAAATAATGGATATACATAATTTATGACTAAAATACAAATATACTATTAAGCACAATTACTGGGGAAATGTTAAAGTTTCAGGATAGAAATGTAAGCTTAGTATTAGAATTCAATTTCCAAGTCTGCTTTTAAAAGGAGAGATGACATAATTTTCAATTTCTCGTTTAAAAAATAAAACAGATTGAGAAATTTGCTGAAAATAACTAATTTATATAGTTTCAAAATTTATAAATCCCTAAACAGAGCCTTTAAGCTTGTAAACTAATTCCATGCATTATATATGTAAATCAAGTTTTTCTCAGAAAGCATTTTACGTACGCTTATTATAAAATCTATTAAAGCTAGAGATTGAAACTTCATATGGTTGTTTAACTAATGTATTTGACTAAAACTATGAATGTAACTATAATATTTGATATATTGGGATATACTGTTTTTTGTGATTTTCTGAATGCCTTAGTAATTACTTTTTAAATTCATTTCTTTCAAGAAAAATTTAAATGGTTTATTATTAATTGATATGTTTTTAATGTTCATGCATGATTTTAAGAAGTTATCCGCAAAACCCTTTAAAAAAAGTGCATTTAACTGATTTAAAAAAAAACAAACTAAAAAGAGTAAAAAAAAGATTTAAAAAAAATGTCTTAGTCATAGACATTTAAACAGTGATAAGTTAAAATGGAACAATAATACAGAATAAAATTATATATACAACAAATATTTTGTGCTGCATCCTATAAACTAAAATACATACATTTTAATTGAAAAAAAAATCTTGCATATATTTTTCATAAATAAGTGATATGATCATAAACATCATGCTAAATCTACTTCGCTCGCACTGTTGAAATACCATTTGTGCCCTTAATAACGTGATCTTATGGGACTGAAAATAGGGGCTTTCAGCTAAATTCAAATACACAATTGTAAAAATAAAATATAAAATAAAGTATTGTATCCTTGTGTAAAATTCTCAATTTTAAGTGTTTTTTCAAATTTCTATTTTTTTCATTGTGGTATTTTCGGAGATGCGAATCAGTATCAATTATGAGCACCGCTATTTTCGAAAAGTAATATTAGTTTTATTTAACTGCAGAAATTTGCATTTAAGATTACTATTCCATTACTATTTGAAAAAAAGGGCGCTCAAAATTTATAGTATAGGGTTCGTACGCTCTTACCCCATTTTTTTAAATAAACTTTTTCGCCTTATTTAAATGCAGAAAAGTATTACAAATCCCGCAATTAAACGTGGCGTCTTCAGTTTCTGATTTTTTAAATATTACATAGAAATTTTCTATTAAAAATTTGTGGTAAAAGCGTACGAACCCTGTAGTAGATCACACCACTGTTTATTCAATACTTTTGTTTATCCCGTTCCCTTTTGATGGTGTGGAAAAGTAATTTTCTTAAGTTACTTATTTTTGTCATGAAAATAAACATTTGGAACAATATTTTTATTGAAAACTAGAACCTTTGTGTTAACTAATTAAATTATTTTTGTTGCTAGTCGGCAGTTTTTTATATTACAAAATGTCAAATTATAATTTTTGATTCTTTGCAAAAAAACGCAACGCGAACGTACATCATAGCTGCTAACTTTTATGCTCTTTTCTTGCCACTAAACTTTAATAGTAAATTTTGCCTTATTTAATTGCCAAAATCAGTGATTAAATAAGTCAAAAATTTCTATTAAATTTTAGTGGTGACAAAAAGCGTAAAAGTTGGCAGCTATGCTGTACATGCCAAGTGTTTTTAAATCTATAATAATAAAGATAGAAGTTTGTTTGTTTGTTTCTCTCTCTGTGTGTGTGTGTGGTGTGTTCTGAAGATACCTCTGAGACCTAGAAGATTTGGCAGGTATGTCTGAAATTATGCATCCCGAAGCCAGTTTTTGTATTTTTTAATAATTAGCAGAGATATTAATTCAAAACCATAATAAACATCGCAAAATGGTGACCTTCCTTCATTCCGCGGATTGCGCCTGTCTTCTGGACGTTCCATGGAACTTTACGCAGAATAAAGTTCAGCGTTCGGGTTTTTCTGCATTTTGAAATCGCTATTGCCGTATTCCCCGTTGAGTAACAAAAGTAAAACAAAAAAAAATCGCATTACCTTCCTCCTTTCAACGGTACCTTTCGTGTAAAGAAAATGCTAATATTTACCATTTCAAAAAAACATTTTTACAGGACATCGATTCGCATCAGTTTTCAAGTTTTCTGTTTTCCTACAATTTGAAACTTTGAAACTGTCGCATCAACTTTCAGAACGAAAATACAAAAAAGAAAAAATACCTACTTATTCGGGTACCTTACCCTTCTAACGGTGTACGTATATATATATATATATATATATATATATATATATATATATATATATATATGTATATATATCTCATCCTTTGTTTTTCACATGTGTTTTCATTTATATATATAATTATTATTTACTAATTTAAAAAAATATTTTCTGAAGTTCGATTCATATTTTCCTATTCCTTTTTAAGTTTTTTGTTTTTTCTACATTTTAAAACTGCCGTATTCGCTTCTCGGACACGAATATAAAACAACAAAAAACACCCCACATTTTCGGTTCTGGTGAAGTAGCTGGTTTTGAAAAATATCAATATTTACTATTTAAAAAAATTATTTTTCGGAGGTCGATTCGTGTTCGTTTTCATCTTTTCAGTTCCCCCACCAGTTTTAAGATGCCATCCCCTTTTTCCATACGAAAAAGCAATACCAGTGGGGCCAACAGCTTTTGGATTGTTTGGAAAGATTTTTGTTAAAAAATACAAAATCAAAAGAGACATGTGCGCGCGTAGGTGTACGTTGTAGGAGAGTGTACGAGGGTGTACTGAGGGTGTACGTTACCGAAGGCAGTGGGATCCCCCTCTCCCTTATTGGGTTCGTTTGGAAAGATTTTCGTTTAAAAATACAAAACTGTACAACACTGATTTTAGGTATATTTGAGGTTATTATCACGGGGCAAACAACGTCGGGTGGATCAGCTAGTATTTCATAACGAATTAAAATTTAATTTTTCATGTTTTTTTTTCAATACAAAATCATGTAAGTCCTACTTTGGTTTTTCTGTTTTATCAATATTTTATTTTATTACATCTATTTTTTTGGCTATTCCTGCTGATAGTGTGTTTTTGCACTGATTTTAAATCTTAATCTGAAAAAGTTAATTTTTTTATTTTGCAGTTTTGTCAGTAAAACGATCTATTTATCATAAAATGTTAGTATGAAGCAAGAATTTTATTAAAAGCTATTGAGCAGGAAATGGGCTAACTAGTAGAACGAAGATATGAGATACAAATTTCTGATACATAGATATATTCTGATATCTAAGGGTCTCTGCACACTTTACTATTTTTTACCTACATATTTTATACCTTTTTGACATCTATATTATACAGCCAAAACATGTCTATGAGTAACGCTGATGTCATATTAACCGTGGCCGCATCTGACCAATATACGTATTTAGCTTTTACCGCAATTTTTTTTAAACTTCTAAACATCGGACAACTTCAATTTTTACACGGTCGAATAGGAAAAAAAATGTTCTTTCAAATGCGATTTGTTTGAAAACTAGATCTATATTTACTGATATTTTATGGTTTTTAAAATAATTTTCAAGCATAATTTTTTAAAAATCTACCTCTATCGCACATAGCCCGATTACGAAACATTAACCTGTTTGCACTTAAAACACTATAAATTGTTCAGCATTTGTTTCCGGTTAATATTCCATAACGTAATTAGAACTAACAATAAATAAGTAAAACAATAAAATCTATACTAATAAAAGAAAGTTTCGCTCTGTGTGTGTGTGTGTCTGTTGGCGATGGCTAGGAAAATTTAGCCCACCTAGAAGGCTGGAAATTTAGATTTAGGTAGTCCAAACCCTCTCCTGGTGCAACATTACTTCAGAATTTTAATATTTTAATTACTTTCTGAAATATTAATTAAAATGCACAAAGCACTCTCATTAAAAATAAGCTTTTATTCTCTTGGGTTGGTTGGTTCACTGGTTGGTTGCATCGATTCTTCACAGAAGTAATTAAATAAACCAGAGTAGCGATGCAAAAATAAGGATTTCTAAGGAAATAGTAGTTGCACGGCTCTGCCGTTACAAACATACAACCGTGCACACGTAGCGCCATCTGCCGACGCGAAACTGAAAGTGTCATTAACGCAGAAGAACTGATGCAACTGTCCTACTCGAGCGCCATCACCATCTATTTGAAAAAATTTAGAGGGACGTTTTTCGTTAGAAATCTTTGGATGAAAGTCGAGTGTTTCATGAATTACTGTTTTTTTTTTTTTTTTTTTTTTTTTTTTTTCCAGCTAAATATTAATATTTTCACACAAAAATTATACCCATGCTTAGGAAACATTTTTTTAATACTCATAAAAATTTGGATAATAAGATTTTTTTAAAAAACATTAAATAAAAAATTAGAACACTTCTAACAGGCAATTTTGTCACTACAAATTGGCAATTCTTAAGTTCTTGCTTGAGCTGCGGATAGTTTAGCGAGAATTCTTGAAACTTTCTATTGCAAATTTATTAATATTAATATTTTATATCTATATTAATAAAAGAAAGTTTCGCTCTATGTGTGTGTCTGTTGGCGATGGCTAGCAAAATCTAGCCCACCTAGAAGTCTGGAAATTTAGGTGTGGATAGTCCAAGGTCTGGCCATGTGCACCTGAGCCTCAGAATTTTAATATTTTGATAATTATCCTAGATATTAATTAGATTCTCATTAACCATCGCTTCTAAAATGTCATCTTTTAAGTCAAAATGGCGAAAGAAACGAACTGGCGCGTTGGATTTGCAAGCGGAAATGAACAAATTCGAAATTATTTTACTAATTAGCAAATTTTAAGAAAACTAATTGAGATATCAATTTGAAAATTTCTGAGCATATGTAAAAAAAAATATTCTGTATCTGAATATGTGATTTTTGAAAAATTCGGTTGGTAATTTTTTTTATTTATGCCAAAAACTGCCAAAAATCTGCCGGTGCCAGTGAAAACGATCCGAGAAAGTTTCAGACAGGGATCTGCTTTCATTAAAAACTGAACTACAAAGAGATCTGCTTCTCAGGCCGAACCCTCCATTTAGTTTGCGAAAATGAAAGGAAATAATTGCCAATTTTTACTAATGAACAAAAATTTAGGTAACTAATTAAGATATAGATTTGAAATTGAGGTCGGGAAGGGGTGTCATCTGCCGGCTATTTTAGCGTAGCGTCTTCGTTATGTTCTAATTATCAGAAAAATGTAATTCTTTTTTTAATGATCGCGTTAATGTAGGTGACGGTGGTTCTCTTGAACAAATTATTCATTATATTTGCGGGTATGGGGAGGGAGGGGGTTAACGCCTTTCTCTGAGATTGTAATTATCTCGGGTCCGGGCAACGCCGGGCGGGTTAGCTAGTAATATAAATAACAACAAATTTTAAAAGTCATATAATGGAACTTCGCGTTTAAATCACTGAAATTATCAGATTAAAAAGACTGTGAAGTAGTGAATTCTTCGACGATTTCTTTAGTTTTTTTGTCTTAGTCTTATATATTCAATTAATTAAAGATTTGAGATAAAAAAATAGTGGTTAAGATCTGAATTACAGCATCAGAAAGAAGGTATAGAAAAAATATTGACATTTTGTGATTTTTGTGAAAGACTTTTCAAGTGATTTGTGTGAGTGATTTCTCTTTTAAGTTACTAGTATAAGAAACTTTTAAGTTGTGGCCTTTTTTTTCAATTCCTACTATTAGTTAACACTCTCCCTATAAGTATTTATATATCTTGTTCAAATTTTCAATCGTTAATAAAATACTTTTTGTTCATCCACTCAAGTTCAAATACATTTTTTTAAACTTGTAGTGGATGACACTTGATGTTAATACAGTTTTTTCAAATATTAATTCATTAATCTAATTAAATTAATTAATTTTAGTTTTATATGGGAGAAAAAAAAACACGCAGCCGACTTATTTCAGACATTAGTTCCATTTAAAAGCACTCACAAACAAGTCTTGATAGCGCAGTCGGTTAAGCTCTGTTCTCGTAACCACAAGGTAACAGGGTCGAGCCTCACCTGGGACGGAAGAAAATTCTCCAATACTCGAAAATAAATTCCGCTTATATAAGATATTTAGGAATAAATACAGTCAGTGGCGAAGCGAGATCGCTGGAAAAGAAATTTCTTTTTGACCTAATTAGGAATTGACTTATTTTTTTTTTCTTTATATTACTTGTTCCCTACTAGCCGCGTAACTTTCGAACAGTGATTGCAATCGTCTGATTGAGTAGTTTAGTTTGTTCAGATTGTTTAATTGTGGGTTTTCATACAAATGTGACTTCCGTTTGTTTGCGTATTAAAGAGACTCAGTACCCTTCATTTAGCAAAAAATGACGAAAATATCAATATTTCTTTCTGTTTGCTTAAAATTAATTCAAACATGCGTAGTATATTTTGACAAAATTTCTTAAACGTCTGATGATTAAAAATATGCAAAAAATGCTTTTACCACATCCATTTTCATTTAAATGATTCAGAATTGAAATGTTTAAATACATTTTTCTAATGGATTTTTTTAATGGGCGATCCTTATAGTTCATTTTATAAGATTAAGGATAGGATTTTCAGTAATATAAATAGTTTCCTTTTAAAAATAAAAAAATGAAGTAAACTGTCAATTTTATTTTTTATTTTAAAAAATTCAAGAAATTTTATTTACTTTTTCGTAAATTAATTAACTTTTAACTCCGGAAAGGTAGTCTTTACACTTGTAGAGCACACTTGTAAGGTAAAAATATATAAAACAAAATGCTGCAAAAAATTCAATGTTATTAGAGAGGTGTAATTTAAAAAAAATTCTCATTTTTTTAATTAAATTTTTTTAATTTTACAGTAAGAAATACATTTTTTTTGATTAAATCATTTTTCTTCATAAAACCATTTAATGACACACTGCGTTTCATAATGGTATGGCCATCCTTATTTTTTGAGAACAAAAGTCATTTTTTCAAAATTATACATTTTATTTTAAAAATTGAGAAATTACCTATTGTTTCAGATAAAAGTAAAAAATATCAAAATGTAATAAGTGATAATTTATTTTTCTTCTACAGAATTAACTGTTTCATAATGCTATAACCACTTTTTTTAATGCTTTGTATACTCACCATAATCTTGACTAACAGCAAAGATACGATCTAGTGATGATCGAACAAGTTTTTTAAACACAGTTTGGTCAATATTCAGCATTCAGATATTATAGAGGCTCATAATTTGGCAATATCTCCGTATAGTTTTCGATTAGTGTACATCTGCTCGAACCAATACATTCTAAACGTTCTCTATGGAGTTTAAAGCTTGTGAAACTGAGGGATAGTCCATCACATGAACTTTACGGTCGATAAACTATACTCAGATAATATTAGGTGTTTGGAATGAAGCATTATCTTGTTGAAATAATCAAGATAACCATCCTATATATTTTTTTAATCAAAGGACAACAAGTTCTCTTCTAAAATGTCTTGATACGCCACCATAGCAGCTATCACTCAGCACCATCAAAGAACCGTCGCCGCTTTGCTTTTTGGAAAAACATCCAAACTCTTTTTGTATGTCACGCAAATAAGGATTCCACTGATTTGGATCATCCAAACTGACCTTCTTTTCATCAGAGAAAATAACTCGTTCAAATTCAGACTTCCGGAACATATGGTATCGGGCCAAGGGCAATCTTTAAAGATTGTGTCTCTCAGTCATTCTCGTCCTGACGTTTTTAAGATTTTAAGAATTTCTAATTGTTCGCTATATGGCTACTGGCGAAATAAGGGAATCTGCTTGACGTGGCAATTTTTGTTACGAAAGTTTATAGTCGGGTTTCATAGTAAAGTAAGGCCTTGAGCCAACCAGGTCAATCCCTACATGAATCGATGGCCCTTCAATAGAGATGCGTTTCTGCCAAGTTTTGAAGCATATACCTCAAGCCCAAAGGCAGTTATGACCTTTAATGCTCGTTTTGGAAAAGTGCATTGCGACGAAACTAGTGGTCGAATGTCATCGAAAGAATCAGGGATGTGCAATATTATCACACAAACAGTGGATATTTTTTTCAGCTTTGTTTCAGCAAAAGAACAAGTTTTATTACATTTTTCTTATTTTTAATTGAATTTTTTAATTAAGAACATATCGAAATATTTCAGTGACCACCTTCAGGTTTTTACTGAAAATACTATGAAATACGATGCACATTTGGTGTGAGTATAAACTCTTTATGTAAGGTGCATCATACAAAAAATTAAAAACTTACTCCCGGGGGGGGGGTGCCTTCCCCATCTCACGTTTATTTATGAATCAAGTGCATTTGGTACTAGTTTCAAATCATTTTCTGTTTTTTCAGTAAAATCAAGAATGTCCGTCAATTTAAAGTTTGCAAATAGCAGCTTACGCCTGTTCCAACCCGATTCTTTGACTTTAGATGCTAGTAGGTTCACAGTACTTTGCTGTTGTTCCATTTGCGCAATAACTTCTCCCGTCAGACCATCATCCGAATGCAGGCGTTTTCCAAATATGTTGTCTAAAAAGCAGACTATTCAGCATCATAAATGAACTTTTGGAAGAACTTTATAATCCTGCTGTTGGTGCAGCCAGCGCAATTCTTGACATATTATGTCATGGATGGCCTGTACTACCCAGCGAAATTTTGTAACACAATGCGAATCATTCGCTTCATTTGCAGTCAGCTGTTTACGGTTACCTTTCAGTACAGTCATTAAAACAGTGAAGCCTTTTCTTCTGAAACTTGTTTCGCGTCCCTAAATTTACTATCCACGAAACAAAAATCTCCATTTTTCATTAGCTTTGTTAGCCCGTTACTGTCTTGTAACAGAATTTTTATTATCTGTGCATCATTGAGATTTGCATTGTATGGACCTAAAATGTCTATAACTTAGCCAGTAGAAGTACAAATAAGGAAAAGCTTACATAATGGTATCTTCTTCTGCCCGGAATACGATTTTCTTTGATATTCATTGTTTGAACTCTCCCCATGCTGAATAGAGGTTCCAATGAATATTAATGCAATAATATTTTCAATGTTGTGCAGTTTTTACACATTACCGACGTTTCATTTACAATACGGTCTATTGGTATTTTGAGGAAAAAATCCAAAGGTTAAAGGCAAGATATCCTTCTCAAAGGAGTTCATCACGGAATTACATCTGTGTGTTACATTCGTAGCTTAAACAGAAAATCACAACTGCTACGATGACATTTTTAGTACTTCAAGTTAGCTCTGTCATGGCTTTGAGAGGTTCTGGTGAAAGAGTGAAATTACATATTTCCCGTCATAGTGATGATTCGCACATGTCGGATATCCGTTCCAGATCTTGCTTCACTTCCGTAGGTTCAATCTTACTGCTGTTAGACTATGCACACAATCCTATCAAGTTGTCTTCGTACAAAATATTTTTATGACATGTGTTTTGCAGCATCTGTTGCCGTCTGGTACAAGCTTTTTTTGATAAATACTTGTTTTAGAAACTGTAGTGAAGCTCTTATGAGATTTAGTCTTGATCCACAAATATAACAGTATCTATGTTTTGAAACTACTCGTTTTAAAGGTAATTCCACATGTTCAGACTGTTCGGCTGGGTCTGTAGCGTATACGAACGATTTTCTGTGGAAGAGTAATCAGGCTCAATAGACTCGTCAGATGATGACAAAATGGAATAGTGGGCTTGGTCTAGTTTTTGGCGTACCACGGAACGAGATAATCTTTTTGTTATCGTGGATAACGAATTCGGTCTGGGTTTATTGTCCGTTTTACCACTTTTGCGGAGGTAAACCAGCAAACGGCATTTGGAGCACGCACATTAACAACGGCGACGGGTTTGCCAAGCAAGCTAGCCCATGTTTTTTCTTCAGATTATGATGAAATAACTTTTATACGTTTCCCGTTTTTTCGAAGAAACCTCGAACATCCAACACAGCGACTTGAAGGCATTCTGAAAGTGAACAAAAGCAAATATATAGTATGCCACGTGTTACACAAATAAACTGTACAAAAATAAAAATTACTAAATAAATTGTATATATTATAGTTCCATTAATTAAATATAACTCAGTGCACTGATGAATTAAAATATGTCACTTACGAATATTTTCAAACGATAATCAACAACAGTTTTAAGTCAAACTGCGCCGAAAACTATACAAAAATATCAGTCAAGTATCCACTAACAAAACACAATTTTTTCCTTCAAATGATTATTGCCAACAGCATACCTACATACGTAAACTGTACATAATACTGCGCATGCGCTTGAAATAACACACGCAACTTGCACCCCCCTCTCCTGAAATAAGTTTTTAATTTTTTTGTATGATTCACTTTGCGTAGAGAGTTGAAATTCACACCAAATGTACATCATACTTCGTAGTATTTGCGGTAAAAAAGTGAAGGTGGTCACAGAAATATTTCGATCTGTTCTTAATTAAAAAGTTCAATTAAAAACAATTAAAATGTAATAAAACTTGTTCTTTTGCTGAAACAGATCGGAAATAAATATTCACCATATTGCACTTTCCCTGACTTTTTTCGGAAAAATTCGACCTCTAGTTTCGTAATAATGCACGTTTTTCCAAAACGGACATTAAAGGTCATAGCCGCCCTAGGACTTGACGTATATGCTTCAAACATGGCAGAAACTCATCTCTAATCAAGGGCTATCGATTCATATAGGACTGGACCTGGTTGACTCAAGGGCTTATTTTACTATGAAACCCGGCTATTCTCTTTACTTTACTACATTTCATTTTATGTTTTGAAGTGAGCTTTTGAGATTGGCTACATGATTTTTTCTCACCATATGATTAACACAGTTTAATTTTTTTTAAATAACTTCATAAGATTGCCCAAGTATTTTAGGCATTGATTACGCTAAAAGACCATATTTCTTGTAACCAATATTTTTACCGTTATCATGCTCATTTAAAGCATTTAGTCGGTCAATCATGTTTCACGTATAAAATGATGTTATGGATGATGAAATTTCACATTTAAAAGTGACACACATAAAAAATGAAGGTGGTCACTGAAATATTTCGATCTGTTCTTAATTAAAAAGTTCAATTAAAAACAATTAAAATGTAATAAAACTTGTTCTTTTGCTGAAACAGATCGGAAATAAATATTCACCATATTGCACTTTCCCTGACTTTTTTCGGAAAAATTCGACCTCTAGTTTCGTAATAATGCACGTTTTTCCAAAACGGACATTAAAGGTCATAGCCGCCCTAGGACTTGACGTATATGCTTCAAACATGGCAGAAACTCATCTCTAATCAAGGGCTATCGATTCATATAGGACTGGACCTGGTTGACTCAAGGGCTTATTTTACTATGAAACCCGGCTATTCTCTTTACTTTACTACATTTCATTTTATGTTTTGAAGTGAGCTTTTGAGATTGGCTACATGATTTTTTCTCACCATATGATTAACACAGTTTAATTTTTTTTAAATAACTTCATGAGATTGCCCAAGTATTTTAGGCATTGATTACGCTAAAAGACCATATTTCTTGTAACCAATATTTTTACCGTTATCATGCTCATTTAAAGCATTTAGTCGGTCAATCATGTTTCACGTATAAAATGATGTTATGGATGATGAAATTTCACATTTAAAAGTGACACACATAAAAAATGAAGGTGGTCACTGAAATATTTCGATCTGTTCTTAATTAAAAAGTTCAATTAAAAACAATTAAAATGTAATAAAACTTGTTCTTTTGCTGAAACAGATCGGAAATAAATATTCACCATATTGCACTTTCCCTGACTTTTTTCGGAAAAATTCGACCTCTAGTTTCGTAATAATGCACGTTTTTCCAAAACGGACATTAAAGGTCATAGCCGCCCTAGGACTTGACGTATATGCTTCAAACATGGCAGAAACTCATCTCTAATCAAGGGCTATCGATTCACATAGGACTGGACCTGGTTGACTCAAGGGCTTATTTTACTATGAAACCCGGCTATTCTCTTTACTTTACTACATTTCATTTTATGTTTTGAAGTGAGCTTTTGAGATTGGCTACATGATTTTTTCTCACCATATGATTAACACAGTTTAATTTTTTTTAAATAACTTCATAAGATTGCCCAAGTATTTTAGGCATTGATTACGCTAAAAGACCATATTTCTTGTAACCAATATTTTTACCGTTATCATGCTCATTTAAAGCATTTAGTCGGTCAATCATGTTTCACGTATAAAATGATGTTATGGATGATGAAATTCCACATTTAAAAGTGACACACATAAAAAATGAAGGTGGTCACTGAAATATTTCGATCTGTTCTTAATTAAAAAGTTCAATTAAAAACAATTAAAATGTAATAAAACTTGTTCTTTTGCTGAAACAGATCGGAAATAAATATTCACCATATTGCACTTTCCCTGACTTTTTTCGGAAAAATTCGACCTCTAGTTTCGTAATAATGCACGTTTTTCCAAAACGGACATTAAAGGTCATAACCGCCCTGGGACTTGACGTATATGCTTCAAACATGGCAGAAACTCATCGCTAATCAAGGGCTATCGATTCATATAGGACTCGACCTGGTTGACTCAAGGGCTTATTTTACTATGAAACCCGGCTATTCTCTTTACTTTACTACATTTCATTTTATGTTTTGAAGTGAGCTTTTGAGATTGGCTACATGATTTTTTCTCACCATATGATTAACACAGTTTAATTTTTTTTAAATAACTTCATAAGATTGCCCAAGTATTTTAGGCATTGATTACGCTAAAAGACCATATTTCTTGTAACCAATATTTTTACCGTTATCATGTTCATTTAAAGCATTTAGTCGGTCAATCATGTTTCACGTATAAAATGATGTTATGGATGATGAAATTCCACATTTTAAATTGTAAGTGGATTTGTAAGTTTGAAACAAGAGTAGTAGCAGCAACACATGTTGGGTTTATGGGATTTTATTGGTATTTTAAAGTTATATTCCTAAATGGTCATGATAAAACACGTTTTTTGAAGCAAATTTAATAAAAAAAAAGATATTATTATTATGCAATTATTTTTGCGAAATATCGGTATCATTTCCATGCAAACGCTTTTATAATGCACATTCTTTGCAAACTAAAAGACCATTGTCTCTTTTTATTTATAGGAAAAACTATAGTGGTAATACATGCATGAAACGGAGTGTATACCAAAAAGTACTCAAATAAAAATAGTTTGTTCAAAGGGACCAAGTAAGAAATTTGTAAAGGGGTCGTTTCTGTTTCAATTACACGTACTGCATTTCCCGAAAATAAAAGCGCGGTCTTATAGTAATATTTGGTTTGAAAGACACATTATGATTTATTTTGATTGGATGTCTTATCTTTTTCATGAAAGATAATTTTTGCCCCCTATAAAGTCTACTTTAGCAAGTTATGGTAATATACCGGGTGATTATAATTAAAGTTACGATTTCAAAAATCGATAATTTTAAAACTACTGGTCAGAATGACTTGATATTTTAGCAGAACAATCGTGAGGCAATGGAATTTTGTTTGGCGAAGGAAAAAAAATAGTTCCAAATTGTGCCGATAGATGGCGTTGTCAGGGTAATGTCAGGGGAAAGACCAAAAATGTATTCTTGAACCCTTTCACGTATAAAATGATGTTATGGATGATGAAATTCCACATTTAAAAGTGACACACATAAAAAATGAAGGTGGTCACTGAAATATTTCGATCTGTTCTTAATTAAAAAGTTCAATTAAAAACAATTAAAATGTAATAAAACTTGTTCTTTTGCTGAAACAGATCGGAAATAAATATTCACCATATTGCACTTTCCCTGACTTTTTTCGGAAAAATTCGACCTCTAGTTTCGTAATAATGCACGTTTTTCCAAAACGGACATTAAAGGTCATAACCGCCCTGGGACTTGACGTATATGCTTCAAACATGGCAGAAACTCATCGCTAATCAAGGGCTATCGATTCATATAGGACTCGACCTGGTTGACTCAAGGGCTTATTTTACTATGAAACCCGGCTATTCTCTTTACTTTACTACATTTCATTTTATGTTTTGAAGTGAGCTTTTGAGATTGGCTACATGATTTTTTCTCACCATATGATTAACACAGTTTAATTTTTTTTAAATAACTTCATAAGATTGCCCAAGTATTTTAGGCATTGATTACGCTAAAAGACCATATTTCTTGTAACCAATATTTTTACCGTTATCATGTTCATTTAAAGCATTTAGTCGGTCAATCATGTTTCACGTATAAAATGATGTTATGGATGATGAAATTCCACATTTTAAATTGTAAGTGGATTTGTAAGTTTGAAACAAGAGTAGTAGCAGCAACACATGTTGGGTTTATGGGATTTTATTGGTATTTTAAAGTTATATTCCTAAATGGTCATGATAAAACACGTTTTTTGAAGCAAATTTAATAAAAAAAAAGATATTATTATTATGCAATTATTTTTGCGAAATATCGGTATCATTTCCATGCAAACGCTTTTATAATGCACATTCTTTGCAAACTAAAAGACCATTGTCTCTTTTTATTTATAGGAAAAACTATAGTGGTAATACATGCATGAAACGGAGTGTATACCAAAAAGTACTCAAATAAAAATAGTTTGTTCAAAGGGACCAAGTAAGAAATTTGTAAAGGGGTCGTTTCTGTTTCAATTACACGTACTGCATTTCCCGAAAATAAAAGCGCGGTCTTATAGTAATATTTGGTTTGAAAGACACATTATGATTTATTTTGATTGGATGTCTTATCTTTTTCATGAAAGATAATTTTTGCCCCCTATAAAGTCTACTTTAGCAAGTTATGGTAATATACCGGGTGATTATAATTAAAGTTACGATTTCAAAAATCGATAATTTTAAAACTACTGGTCAGAATGACTTGATATTTTAGCAGAACAATCGTGAGGCAATGGAATTTTGTTTGGCGAAGGAAAAAAAATAGTTCCAAATTGTGCCGATAGATGGCGTTGTCAGGGTAATGTCAGGGGAAAGACCAAAAATGTATTCTTGAACCCTTTCCGGCGCGGTGTAAATTTGTTTGCAAAATGATGAAATAATAGACTGACACCGGAATTTACAAACGAATCCATTAGTAAAAAGAAACTTGCTTATTTTCTGGTTCTTAATGAAAGGAAAATTTTAATTAAATATTCTTGGTGCCGTTTGTCAGTTTTAGAATTAAAATTGTGTGTCCTTTTTTGTGACCACCGCCCGTTAAAGGGTTAAACATAGGAATGATATTGCCAAAAGGAAAAAAATAGAGTTCAGAGATTTACTAAAAATTTATTAGCGAAAAGACAAGACTACGTGTTTACAGCGACGACAGCGATAATGACAAAAAATGAAAAAAAAAAAGAGCTTCATGGAACAAACACCTTACTGATTATTAAGGCATAAGTTGCTCAATATGCCCTCCGCCTTGTTCCGCTACTAATTGGAAGCGCAAAACGGCATGCTCCACAACAGATCGGAAGGTATCTGTACTAATGCAATGGGTGTGTTGTGTGATGCTTGCCTTCAAGTCAGCTAGATTCTGAATCCGCCCGCTATAAACAACATTCTTCAGGTACCCCCAAAGCCAGAAATCACACGGGTTTAAGTCGGGGGAACGTGGTGGCCACGTTGTTGGAAAATGGCGGCTTATGATCCTATCATCTCCGAAATTATCACTCAGTAGCTGCTTCACAGTAGTAGCAATGTGCGGAGGAGCGCCATCTTGCATGAATATTATGCGATCCACACACTGACGCTGTTGAAGTGCCGGAAGAACATGGTTACGCAAAAGTGCTTCATACCGCTTGCCAGTAACTGTGCAGGTAACGGGACCCGCAGGTGTGATCTCCTCGAAGAAAAATGGACCGACGATAAACGCTGCCGTTATTCCGCACCACACAGTGACCTTTTCAGACTGAAGAGGTAATGGCTGTAGCTGGGACGGATTCTCGGTCGCCCATATCCTGCAATTTTGCGTATTTACAGAACCTTGCAAATGAAAGTGGGCTTCGTCAGACCTCAGAATGTTCCATGGCCATCCTTTGTCCACTTACATCCGGGAAAGAAATTGTAGTGCAAAAGATTGACGTGCTTCCAGGTCAGCAGGTAGCAATTCCTGCACATGAGTTATCTTGTACGGATAACAGCGTAAGACGTTCCGTAGGACTTTACGCACCGTGCTGTTCGGCATATCCAGCATTCGGCCAATCCCCCTTGCACTGCTGATTCCAGCATCACTGTCAGTATGTTCCTGTAATGCTGTAGCCACATCTTCCACTGCCGCAGCTGAAACTGGTTTCCTTCCTCTACCCCGTTTAACGTCAAATGAACCGGTCTCTTCGAATTTAGCAATCATTTTTTGCAGACCATTTGTTGTTATTGGACCTTTTTTTATGGATTTTAATATCCGAAACTTCCTAATAGCTGTAAGTGCACAGTCATCGTTCTTATAAAAAAGCTCCAAGAGCAGAGCGCGATCCTTCATAGTCAGAGTCATGATGAAGCATTCAGGCAAAGAGCTGCTGCTCTGCATTCTTATGGTTGCTATGTCAGCGGTGCGCATGTCACGTATTAGTAATTTGCATATCTTCAGACAATGTGAACCCAGACAGCGCCATCTATGGGCACATTTTGAAACTTTTTTTTTCCTTCGCCAAACAAAATTCCATTGACTCACGATTGTTCTGCTAAAATATCAAGTCAATCTGACCAGTAGTTTTAATTAAAATTATCGATTTTTGAAATCGTAACTTTAATTATAATCAGCCGGTATTTAATTAAAATTTTCCTTTCATTAAGAACCAGAAAAATAAGCAAGTTTCTTTTTACTAATGGATTCGTTTGTAAATTCCGGTGTCAGTCTATTATTTCATCATTTTGCAAACAAATTTACTCCGCGCCGGAAAGGGTTCAAGAATACATTTTTGGTCTTTCCCCTGACATTACCCTGACAACGTCATCTATCGGCACGATTTGGAACTATTTTTTTCCTTCGCCAAACAAAATTCCATTGCCTCACGATTGTTCTGCTAAAATATCAAGTCATTCTGACCAGTAGTTTTAAAATTATCGATTTTTGAAATCGTAACTTTAATTATAATCACCCGGTATATATAGGTTTCTAACTCATAAAGAACTCAGTAGTCGGTGCCACCGTTGTCGACTTATTGATTTATTCATTTAAAACAATTTACATACATTCATTCATGCATATAAATGAATCCACATTTATTCATGTATTTAAACGTACAAAAAATTACATTTATTCAAATAAAATTATCTAATCTTCCCTCAAGATTTGTTTTTGTTTGAATGTTAATTGGCTGGTATTATACTTATGGCTTAATTGAGAAAGCGATGTGTTTTCGCATATATATTTTTTACGCCTCAGTGATAGTTGCTTTGAAAATACATCTATTGGCTATGTATTTATACTTTAACAATGAAATGTTTTGATGTCTGTGTGAAGAAAGCCTTAGTAGGAAAATGTTTTTTATATAACTTTAAATAAGCCTTTAATAAATTTTTGGTCTTAATATGAGTTCCATATATGTATCTACAGAGAGGTGTTTTTTCCAGCATATTCTCCCTCTGACTGTTGTGCAAGTACAAAAGTTTATTTTTTCTGAACTCTGATACTTTTGTAAAAAAAATTAAAGTCAAGATGATACAATAAATGAGGATTACTTATTTTTGGAGTGGGGTTTATTTCTGAGGTAGGGTTTATTTCCGAGGAAGACTTACATTACGAGCATCCGAAGAAATCTTTCTAGGATTTATTTACTGATTAGATCTTATTTTTCGGGAAATACGGTATATGTGTTTGGTTGTTTATGACAGCATTTTCTCAGGTGGATCTTTTTGGTAGATTATAATAATGCTCGTTGGAATTTTGAAGTGAGAGTGTATCTATAAGTTAAACTGATACAGTAATTTTGAGATATTGTATAGGTTAAAGCAGGGATTCCGGAACTTTTAGACATAAGTACCACTAAATCGAAAATTTTATATTTGCATACCAGTTCCACCGAAGGTAATGGTGTCGTATTAAAGGCACAAGAATTGTTTTCTCTTTCTCATCAATGACAATGACAGAGTATCTTCAATGAAAAAGGGACCTTTGATAAAAAAAAAAATCTGCTGTTAAAATTTTTGAATAGTAGTCATCGAAATCTTTTGTATGACATTCACAGCATTTATACCATTCATCAATTCAGAATATGCTTTTATTATTTCGTTCTCACCGATAAAATTGCATAAAAGTAGAAATGATGATTATGATTTGCTTTTTAAGAAGTCAGCAAAAGGAAATATATTCAGAGGTGACAAGCTCTCACTAATCTTCCGTAATATGGGGGTTAATTTGACCCAGGTTTAATACGTTTCGTTGCAGAATTTTTTTTTATGAAATGAAATGAAATATATTATCTGTAGAAATTTGAAATTAAATAAATAAAGATTCATCAAATAAATTTTCTGGTTCAAAACTTTGTTAAACTGGGTCAAATTAATCCACATATTACGGAAGATACGTGGAAGCGTGGCAGCTCTGTATATTTTTTTCGAAAGATTTACATTTGTCATGGATTGTTAAAGGTGTTGTAAGCAGATTCTACAATGTCTTATGTACTTTCCCTCAAATGAGAAATAGAATTTTCGCGTACCAGTATTGGAAGATTCCCCAACCAGAACTGATACGTGTACCATAGTTTGTGAAACAAATGGGCTAAAGCATTAAAGCCCGTGACACCATCCCTATTTAAGACTGCAATATATTGTACTGTTTTGTGTTGTACATTGCAACAGTTGCGTCATGGTCGAGCAAAGCACCAAAGTGGCCCTACAACATTAGTATATATATATATATATATATATATATATAACCGTTAACAGATAACACAGAAACATCATACAAAAATGGGGGAATAAAAAGTACAAATTTAAATATGAACACATACCTGTTTGAATAATATCCAGAAAATAAAGAAGAAGAAAAAAAGACATGACCAAGATACGATATATCAATTTGAAAAAAAAAAGTGATTTAATGAAATATTTTGGAACTGTAACAGAATCGGCGGGCCCAAATTACTACAGATTTCACAAAAATGTACGATTTCATCTTTGTACAAGCTAAAATAATACAAGATTTGGGCAATCGCACATTATTATATACTAGAAAATAAATAAAGATAACAGAAGAAAAAGTTTGGATTGAGGAAAATTTCCTCAAGTGCCAGAAAAAGCATGTATGGTTTCCAAATCTACACATGTTGCCAAAAAGTATTCACAAATTCAGTAGATGAATTAAATGTGAAATGGATGACTCACAAATATTCAAGCTCCTTGAGTTAAACCAAGTCATCACAGCAGCTTAAATATCTTGATAAAACCTGAAATAAGGAACACTGTTGCCATCTAGTAGCAGTACAAAAAAACAAAAACAAAAAAATCGGAATTATTCATAACAGGTGGATAAATCTTACAATTACCTAAATTAAGTAACTAAATTAAGTTAATAAATTAAGAAAATTAATGTATATAGTGAATGAAAATTTAAAAGGTAGGAGAATACATAAATTAAATGAATGATTAATAAAACTATGCATAAAATATAATAAAAGAAAATTGAGGAAATCACTTAATTCTATCACAGTGCAGAGTAATATTAAAAATATATAATATATAATGTGATATTAAAAAAATATAGTAATAATAATTAATGGGGTGAAGGAAACAATTGAGACAAGTATAGTTATATTAAAGTAAGATGATCGATGAAGTGATTTGGATCTGACATTGTCCCACACAAATGAAAGAAGTTCATTAATATTCGCACAACACCGCCACCTTTCCATACACTAACATCTACCCTCTCAGCCATCCTATTGTATTCTTAATATTATTTTTAATTTTATAATTATAATTTAATTAAATTAATTAATTTTATTTTTTATTTTATGTAATATAAAATTACATAATGAGTTAATCAGTTATATATATGTATATATATATATATATAATTTTGTCTAAACAAAACCTCCCTCCACCATACTCTAACATCTACCCACCCATTCGTCCTGTAGATTAGATCATGGACGAACTAATATATCAGAGAATATATAATTTTTTTTTGGAAAACCATGTTGTATTGCATCAAAAATGAGTTGTTTAATATTTTTATTAATAAGATGTGACAAGCATAGTCGTTTTATATATAAAAAAAATGCGATTAAGAAATATATTACGGTAAACGGAAATACGAAGACATGACTTAAAATGGGTAAAAGTTTTAACTTTGAATTTAAAATCTTTATATGTTTGTCACACATGTCTGTAATAGTTTTGTTATAGTGCAGTATGTGCTTTAGGTCTAAAAAGTTAATAATATTATTAGATAATAGGTTTTCCGCTAATCCTAAATTAGTAGGACAACTGACTGGAAATTGAGAAACGTGTGATTGGTCAGTAGTGATTATTATGATGTCTTCAATATAACGATGTAAATGAATACTACTATTACAAAATGTACGCTTATAATGATACAAATATAAGTCTGTAAGTAAACTTGAAGTGCATCCGCCTTGTGGAGTGCCAATTTTCTGTAAATTAATGTTATTATTTTGTAAAATGTAGTAATTATATATAATGAAATTAGTAAGTGAATGAAAGTACTCTGCATCCACATATATAGGAAGAGTAAATTGATTTAAAAAATTTTAAATAATACATTTATTATATTATGAAGATCTAATAAGTTTATGTTATTAAAAAGATCTTTGAAATCATATGTTGTTATATTTTTTTTACACATTTAAGATGTTTTATAATATTGACCGATTGAATACAATGTGTGTTATCCATTGTAGTTGTATGTGTGTATATTTGATTGAGTATTTTTAATAGAATTTTGTTAGCTTTATTATTACATGTATTGCATCCAATAGTAACAGTTCTGAATTTAATGAGTGTTTTATGAAATTTTGGTATAAGAACTAAATAGGGATAATTAAAGTAAGTAGAGGGAATATTAAGTAGTTTATAATAACTATGAATTTTACGATTGTTCATAAGTGTGGTATCATTAGTTTTTTGAAAAGAATTGTTAGAAGAAATAGTGGATGTAAGAAATTGAAGATAATATGATTTGAATATGATGACATAGTTATTTTGGAGATTTATCTACATATGCAATTACAAAATTCTTTGGAAAAATAGTAATTTGTTGGAAGAGATGTTTCATATTGATAGTAACAAGAGCTGAAATGTTGCTCTTTAGAGTAATAGTTAATTGATCAATAACCAATATTTTCCCCTAAATAAAATATTCAACAGGTTCATATAAATAAATCAATATCACATGTAAACTGTTTTACAATATTATTAACATTGAATTTAGAAGGGAACCGATATTTTGTTCTATAACCCATTAGATTTTTTATAATGCGAGATTATTTATAATATTTAAATTTCCAGTGATTATGGATCCATGATCAGTATTAATAAAATTTTTTAGAGCGGGATCATTGCATTTACATGGAAAATAATTAGCAAAAGATGCATTTCTTGAAAAAGTATTATAGTTAAAAATCTTTCTACCAATTATAATTGGATATTTAAATGTTCTTAAAATATGAAGATTATTAATAGGAAAGTTACATTTTTTGCCATTATTTATAGAATTAATATTTGATTAAAAATTTGATATGAAAAAGCGATGACCATCTGAGTATTAATGTTGTGACTTTTAGGTTTTTTATTTATGTTAATGTGAAAGAGATTTGCTCTTGTCATAATTAGATCAAACAAAATATCTGAAAAATGTTTAGAATATTTCTTACTAAGAAATACATTTAAGTAGTGTATTAATGGTTTCTTTTTAATGGCATTTGCGAATTAATAACCAGCTTAAATCAGTTAAATGATTTTTTGAAGAAGATTTAATTGTTTAATTATTGATTTTTTGGAAAAATTAGATGAAGAAGACGACTTACCTCGCTTACTTCGGGTTTCTTTTTTTCATTTAAATCATGATTAAGAGTCCGATAAATTTTAGAATAATCATTAATATTATTAACTGTTGAAAAAACTTTAATGGATCTATTCAATTTTTCAGTGTATAGTCCATATGGATAAACAGTATTGTAGTAATTCATATACGCTGATTCTAGAAAGAGACGTTCAGAGCTAATTTTAGGAATTTTAATAATTTCTATTGTGGTATTTTTAAACCTTTGAGTATGAAAATGTTGAATTTCAGCAGTAGATTGACTATGTTTTGTACTAGATATGCACTTATTGGAATATGATGGATTTTGATTAATACGTATATGTAGTGGGTTGGATGTTTGTCGAATATATTTCATGCTGCATCAATTACACTTGATGTTATATATGACATTCCAAAATTATTTGTGACTGAGAAGAACGGGGACAAGTTTTGCACCTAGCAGAACAACGTCTACGAAAATATAAAGGTGCAGGAGGAGAATAAAATAGGTGACTGGATGTCGATTCAGGAACAACCCTATTACTGTTCCAGTACCAGACACTATATTGCATGGATGCATAATATATCTTGCCAGGAACAAGAATTTTGATTAATACGACCATATTTTGTTAAAAATTACATAGGAATAAACATATACATTTTAAAAAGCAACTCACAAAACTAGAGAGAAATTGAAAATAGAAAATAAATAAATTATAATATAAAAAATCATAATATTACGTCAATAATTAAATAAAACATTAATCTTGATTAATTGCAATATAATAATTAAAAATATAGTGATAAAGTTCTTTAGTTTTAAATTCTTGATTATATAATGTATAAGAATGAAAATAGTATTTACAAAATATACATTTTCCTCCAGACTATCTGAGTATTAATGTTTTTACTTGTGTGAATTTATAACAATGAATACGCAACCTACATTGCAAAGATACCCATAAATTAATTACAATGGACAATATTATAATGATCAAATTTCTCTCAATCAACGAATTGTATTAAAAATTTATTAATGTGAAGCAAAATGTACATAGAAAATGTTTATGCAATATACATATATAAGTAATTGAGAAAAATCTGAAAAAACATTTGGACCAATTTTGTAAATGGGACAAAATCAAAATCATGCGTAAAAAATATACAATAAATACATAAAATGATAATTAATAAAAATACAATGAGATGATGAAAATGCATGTCAATGGTATATTATTATAAAATGAGGTATCAATTAATTAATAAAATTACTTCATTACTAATATATGATGCAAGAACTTGTTTAATGTATTTTTAAATTCAAAGGGTTGGGTTGGGTTGATTATTGACGGCCAATTATCTACACTAGGGATATAGGCGCGGGGGGAGTGCCCTTCGTGGGGGTCTTTCTAAGGGAACCTAACCCGTATTTACGCATGGATAAATCCACGGCTCGAAGAAAACCACGAAAACTCCGAACGATTAGGCCGACGGGCGCGATTGGGAACGAACCCAGCACCTCCCGTCTACCAGCTTCGAGAGCACAACCTCTCAGCAACTGGTGGGGCTTAAATTCAAAGGTATTACAATTATACATATATATGTATACTTAAGAGTAAATAATATTTTGTGAATAAAAGAAAAATGTCAAAAATTTTCATCCCGTTTCTTACTGTTTGAACCACTATTCTACTTTTATTAATGTTTTAAGCGTTTCATTTATTAGAAAATAACATAAATAAGAGTTTTACATTTTATCATTCCATCCAACTACCTACAAAATCTGATAATTTTACTTATGTAACATCAAAAGCAGAATTCTGAAATATATCCCAATGATTTCAGCTGAAAAAATGGATAATTGATTTTATGATGATTTGTTTTACTACCAAACACCGATAAAATTTATTGCATATGAATAGAAACTTTAAGTAAAGATACGTACATACCCAAGAAAAATCTCTGAATAGACACTAATTGAAGTTACATTTATATGTATTAAACCTCTAATTCAGTTGATTTAAGCTGTTTTAGAAGAAATATATAAATATTATGTGTCGAAAGTCAAGGCATGCAATCTGCTGGGTAATGCAGGTGAATTAAAAACAACTTTTTCAGGGGTACAAACTCAGTAGCGAACACAAGGGGGTAATCTTTTAAGTCCAGACGCACTCCTTGAACATTTTTTTCTGACATATAATAATTCCATGTACAGTACGACTGATTAAAAAATGATGGTATAAAACAAGTTTTTCACCCTTAGAATAATTTTTTAAATATCTAAAATTTAAATCTTTATATATTTTGGTGCAATGAAAGTATTTATTTTTTGTTACTGCATTTGAAGATTCCTTGGGTGACAATTTTGGTTTTCTTTATGAATGCTTAATCTAACAGGTTAACTGACCAATTTGCTGTGTTTATATAACGAGTTCTTTGATCGAATAAAAGGGCTTTACTATATGAAGACTCGACTGAAATTGAGTTTTCTTAAACGACTTTTCTAAATTTGTTTGGCAGAATTGTATATATCATTTTAAAAATTTATTATATTTTTGCATTCTCGACAAACAAAACAAATTAAAAGAAAATGGTGTAACTAATTCGTTTAGATACAGAAGTTTGATTTACATGGACTTCCAACCTTCGACCCTCCACTTGTAAAATTCCTGTGTGCACTGCATTTACTCACCGAGGCACCTAGCCTCCCTAATCGCTTTTCACACGTGATAGCATCAAACGCGATAAGGTGTCTAATTATTTATTTATTTATTCACTTACTATGGGTAGGGTACTAGCTTCTGAGGCTCGGTTTAGGGGTGTAGATTGTTAACATTTTAACAGTACTACTTATAATTAAAAGGATTGTGTACAGATGGTTATGTATTTGCTAAGAAATGCTATGACCGGATGCTTTTAATACTCTTGTTTACATGGCTCCTAACTTGATAAAAAAATCAGTGATATAAAATAAGGTTTCGACAAAATTTTATTTTGAGGGACATCTCTTAAACGACCAGGTCTCATATGGTATACACACACACACACACACACACACACACACACACACACACACACACACACACACATATATATATGTTAATAGACAATTTTGAATATTTTAGTTATGCTAGTTGAAAGAATGAAATTTTCCTTTAATTTTTCTCCTAATTCATGAGCGATAGGTTTAATTCACATTTGTACAAAACAACTTGCATAAAGTCCATTAGTATAAATAATTAGGTGAAATAAATATTGCAAGATTCTCGGAATGCAAGTGCTAATTCATTTTAGTTCCATTCGGCGAATCTGTAATTGAAAATAAAATAAAAATTGTGAAATTTAACATAGTTCAATTTCGTTTAGAATTCCATAACCCTTTAAGACCTGACCTACACAATTGTGTAGGTGATCCTAAGGAAAAAGAAAAACAATTTCCTCTTTCCCTGCGATTTAAAGCCAAGCCTGCACCACACAATTGTGTGGATCCTCCTTGACGTAACCTGACAACGTAATTTTTTTTTTCAATCAAATATGATTCTATTAATTAGGTTTAAAAACCAAGCTTTTAATTTCTACAAAACTCTTCAGGTCTTAAAGGGTTAAATGAAAGCTAATTTTTTAATGGTAATGTACACTGTAAAAAATTTTCCGGAAGGTTCCGGAAAAAAATGGTGGCATTAAGATGCCACGGCTTTTTGCTGTTACGTTTCACAACAAAGTAGTGAAACATTCCAATTTTTCAGAAACATTCCGTAACATATACTCCGAAACCTTTCATATCAAAATACTAAAATATTTCAGCGTCACGATACGCTTTTTTCCGAAACCTTTCATATCAAAATGCTGAAACATTCCAACTTGGAATGTTTCACTACATTGTTATGAAATGTAACAGCCAAAAAAGCCGTGGCATCTTAATGCCACCATTTTTTTCCGGAACCTTCCGGAAATTTTTTTACAGTGTGAAGATTTATTATGATTGCTGACTGTCCCTAATATTTTGTTTATTAATCGTTTCTCAGAAGTTTACAGCTGATTTCTTTCTTCGGAACCTTTCATATCAAAATACTGAAATGTTCGAGTTTCACAGAACGTCTTTTTTCGAAACTTTTTTTTTTTTTTTTTTTTTTTTTTTTTTAATTCTGAAAATATTAATTTTTATTTATCAGGTAACAAAATTGAAGCTGTACAACAAAAATATATTAATCGAAACTCATAACTAAACATATAAAAAATACTTGCTAAAACTGAATTCCGAGCTCGGATTTAAGCGAGTAAATAAAGTGCAAAAATGTTAATTATATTTTTAAAAATGCAAACATTATTTTTATTCCTTTATTAAAATCTTAAGTTTTTAGAAAATATTAAATTTCCTTTTAATCAATTTTTTTCTGATTTAATAATTTACATCATTGTTAGAACATTCGATAAGCAATACAAAAGATAAGTATAAAACGTGTAAAAACTTCTTTTATGTGTTAATTTTTTTTCCAAATTTTACATAATAAAATGAGAGAAATAGTACATTAAAATTATTTTACATCTATCATATTTTATAAATAGGAAAGGCGGGACATTAAAAATTCTAAAATTATTTCATATTAGAAAGACTGCAGACACAAATTTGCAGACACAATATTGCAGACACAAATTTATTAAAATCATTGTTTATAATTAATTAAATGAAAAAAAGACAATATATGGTTGTATCAACGGATAAGATTTTTGAAAACAATTTACATATAACATAGGCTTAATGATGTATTTAAAAGACATTTTAATTAATTTATAAATTAAAGAAAGTACCAAAACTGATTAACAAAATATATAATTTTTTTGAAAGATAACAAAAGGTGAACATGGACTTGATTTTATTACTCATTTAAAAAATAAATAAATAAAGAAATAAAGAAAAACGCTTGTAGCACCAACATTTTTTCTATGATTTCAAATGCATTAATCCTTTGAAGGGCACCGATATACAACATCAAAAGTACGATGTTTTACAACCAGTATTTTTCTATAATAATTTTTACGTGTAAAATCTCCAAAATATAAAAGCAAAAATTTCTATTCGAAAATACTTGTGGCAAATTTGTGAATTTTTAGTGTTTGCGCCATCAAAACGGCATCCATTAAAGAGTTAAACAAGAACGGAAAATCATGCATCAGGCATAGATTATGAAACACTTTCCATTACATCTAGAAAACTGTAACGAAACTACATCGTTAAATGAGGTGGAAGAAGATATTAAATAGTTTAGGAAACATCTAACACATTTAAAAATCCAGTTTTAGCATTTACCTTCCAAATATTAGTCAAAAAAGTAGTTAAATTATATAGTGCAGCCCTGTATATCGCCTATAGACTTGGATATATATACTACATAGAGTGATAAAATTTAGTTCAGTTAAAAAATTCACATATAGCAATTTTCGCCAATCGATGGAAATGCACTCGAAATCTTTTGAACAGACCTGTATATTATCTAAAGATTTTTATACGCACCCCATATTAAGCTAAAATCTACTTAAGGTAAAAAATGCATAAGGCAACTTAAAACTCACTTCCAGCAGTTACCAACCATAAATGACAACATATCTTGTTATTTGCTTAGCCCTGTATATGAATTTATTTATATTCCACAAACTTCTATTAGTATACTAAATATAGTTGAACAGGAAAATGCGTAACACAAATAAAAATACCATTAAGCAATTTACTCTCATAGTTAGTAATACGTACGAATTACTTTGTGTAGCCCTGTATATGATCAACAGAATATATACACACCACGTACTATGCAGACATTTAGTCAAACCTAAAAATCCAAACCAAAATTGAAAACACTTTTATCACTCATAGACTGTAATTATCGAACAAAGACTGTAACCGAATTCTTTTGTGTGTCCGTGTAAATGAACGATAAACTCAATGCACACCATGCTATTCAGTGAGCAATTTATAATGCATCTCAGTAATACACATAAATTCCATTATGTTTTAAATATTGAAACTAAATTACATTGCAAAAGATTTTTTCCTGTAGAACCTTGTGTGACAGAATTATTTTGTGTGACCCTGTAAATGAATAACAAATGCTTTGTACACCCTATTTTAGAAAAAACATGTTTTAGTGCGCTACATAATTGTATATCAATTTCATCATGTTTCGAATGGCGTAACATCATCAAAATGCACTTGAAATGATTTTTTTCCCATTGACCGTAATGTAACTGAATACTTTTGATTGCCCCTGTACATAAACTATAAATGCTACACACTTCATTTTCAATAGGGATCATGCTATAGTAAGTGCCAATCACATACAAAAATTTCAGGTGAATCCGAGTATATTTACGGGAGTTAGAGTACGGACAGACTGCCAGACGGCAGACAAACCGATGTCATAAACACATTTCAACTACGTTGGAAAGTGTTAAAAGGCTAAATTTCATGAAGCAATGCAAAAATTCTAAACAGCGTTTGTGGCATATTTAAATATGCTTTATTTCATAAATTATTAAAAATATTAATTTTTAATAGCATAACTGAATTGGATTGGACTGCAATTCTATGAAATTTTTTAAATTAAATATGATGTTTATCTTAAAAAATGTATATATGTCAGAATGTTTTTAACTTATTAATGCAATTCTCGTATTAAATAGTAGGAAGCTTATTTCAAAAGAAATTTGAGAAACATTACTTATCAATATAATAAAATATAACACCTTGTAATAGTATATTACTTTTAAATGCTAAAGGTGTAAAATTAACAACTATAATATAAATTAAAATAACTTTTATTAGTTGTTTTACATGTTTCGACTCTTCTGAGTCATTTTCAAAAACAAAATGAGAATATTCTAAAGCTGCACGGGCTTTGAAGTTATTATTTACATGTACTTTTTAAAAAATTACGCACGTTATCTATTATTTTTTACTTGATTGTTTATTTTCATATCTTTGAGCATGGAGTAATTCTAGCCACAGTTTCGGTAAATTAAAAGATGCCGCATCGTTACATACAATATTAATTCCATTGATATATTAAATACAATAGAAAAACTACAGCCCTAGCAAGATTATATCAAGAAGAAACCATCCAAATAAATTTCAATGAAAGTAAAATAATATTTCCCTCCAGTCTACACTATCCATCCATAATAAGAGAAACCATAGAGATACTCACGCGCAAAAATACAATATGTAACGATGCGGCATCTTTTAATTTACCGAAACTGTGGCTAGAATTACTCCATGCTCAAAGATATGAAAATAAACAATCAAGTAAAAAATAATAGATAACGTGCGTAATTTTTTAAAAAGTACATTTAAATAATAACTTCAAAGCCCGTGCAGCTTTAGAATATTCTCATTTTGTTTTTGAAAATGACTCAGAAGAGTCGAAACATGTAAAACAACTAATAAAAGTTATTTTAATTTATATTATAGTTGTTAATTTTACACCTTTAGCATTTAAAAGTAATATACATTACTTATCTATACATTTTAATAAAAAGCATTTTCTCAATTGGCAGATACATTCAGTTTTTATTACAAAGAATAATTATTTCATAATTAGGCATTATAAAAAATAATCAATATACTTTTTTTTAAATTCGGTGTCTTATTTAAGCAATTAAATTTTAAATTTTCGTATTACTGATAAAATGAAAATTCAAATTATGAAGCATAAAAAGATTTAAATTAGCTACTTACTTTATCGGTTGATATCCAAACAAAGAATGGCATTTGTTCAGATTGCTTTTGTCTCTACTTACCTAGGCAGCTGTTTTTTTTATTCTTCTTTAGTTATCAAAATGGCTAATGGAACATAAATCATGAAGCACGCATGCGCAGAATGTAGTTTACGGAAAAGTTGAAACCTTTCAAAAATATTACACGAATTATTGCCGTAATTGAAGTGGGACATAAAGAAATTTCAAATTCCGGTAAAATATGCGAAATGTTTCAGGATAATTTCCTGAAACGTTCCGAAATTTTTTTACAGTGTATTGGCTAAGAAACAATATGGCAGCATGCTTCTAACTCTTTCGATTACTTGGAACTTATATGAGGCTCATAACTTAAACGATAAAAACACAGTGATATAAAATCAGTTTTCGACAAAATTTTACTTTTAGTGACATCTCTTAAACGACCGGGACTCATATGGCACAAATATATATAAATTATATAGACAAATTAGAATAGATTAACTGTGCCAATTGAAAGAAAGAATTTTCTCATATTTCGTGAGCGAAAGATTGAATTTACATTTGCACAAAACAACTTGCTTAATGTCTATTAATATAAATAATTAGGTGAAATAAATATTGCAAGATTCTAAGAAGGCAAGTGCTAATTCATTTTAGTTCTATTCGGTGACTCTGTAATTGAAAATAAAATAAAAATTATGAATTTTAACATAGTTCAATTTCGTTTAGAATTCCTCAAATTAAAGCTAATTTTTTAATAGTGATGTATTGGCTAAGAAACAATATGGTAGCATTTTTCTAACTCTCTTGTTTACCTGGATCTTATATGAAGCTCATAACTTAAAAAATAAAAAACGGTGGATTAAAAATCAGTTTTTGAATATATATATATATATATATATATATATATATTATCGACAATTTAGAATAACATCTTAGGTATGCCAATTGATAAATTTTTCCTTTAATTTTTCTCAAAATTCGTGTTCAAGAAGATTATTTTAGATTTGTACAAAACAACTTGCTTAAAATCCATTAGTATAAATAATTAGGTGAAATAAATATTTCATGATTATCAGAATGCAAGCTCCAATCCATTTTAGTTCAATTCGGCAACTTTGTAGTTGAAAATAAAATAAATATTATGAAATTTAACAATTTCAATTACATTTCTATTAGATTTGGGTGATTTAAAGCTAATTTTTTAAAGCAATAAAATCCATACTAATTACAATATACTGTATTTTGAAGTTACTACATCATAAAAATTAATTATAGATGCTTCAAGTAAAAACAAAATAAATATTTCTACCCTCTTATTGCACATGGCGTCAAAGTACGTTTAACAGTATTATCAAATAATAATGGTATGGTATCAAATGGTATCAAATAATAATGGAAAATAATAATGGTATGACATACGTAATATATATATATCTCTCTCTCTCTCTCTATATATATATATATATATATATATAATATATATATATATATATAAATGAATATTAGAAATGAAATGGAAATGAATAGAAATGAATATTTTGAAATCCTACTAGAAAATTGAGTGCTGCAAAGGAACTAATATTCTAATTCATAAATATTGCATTTTATGTACTTTAAATTACTTATATTAAAAATATTTTGCAATTAGTCTATAATTGCTTCATAAGTTTGATAAAAACTACAAAGTTTTGCTTTAATCATAAATTGATTTACTGCCAACTGCTACGACACTATTTTTCGTCAACAAAACTTTCGAAGCCTTGTAGGTTTCTGAGATTAAATAAGACGAAGATTACTATACGAAAATACTGACTAAAAAAAAATCAGATCAGTAGGAAGATATGAAATAGTCAAAATATTTCATTTTTAAAATCATTTGATAGTCGATTTAATCTGTGCAGTAGGCGTATTATTTCATTAATTCAAGAACACTTAAAATAAACGAAATATCTGCAAAACATTTTTAAGTTAAAAGTTTCGCGTTATTTGAACAAAAAATGAATTTAAATAAACACAATTATATTAATTTGAATTTAAACAACCTAATTAATTGTATTAATTAATTCTTTCCTCAAATTCCATACATTTAATTTTGCTAAATTTAATAAATTTCCATTTAATCTTTATTTCTTAAATTATAAAAAAATATTTTTAATCTTAAAATATTATTCCTTAATTTGTGAGATATATTATGTACATAAACAACAACGCTATCATTATTCGGTTCTAAAAGTGCTTTTCTTTTTTGTTTCTCTGCATTTACGGAGAATACGCTAGTTTTAAAGGCGAAAACTCAAGCTTCTGAATCAATAATTTATGCAGCATGAAATGTTATCATATTAAAGGGAATTATCATAAGCTAACAATAATTCTTTAATATTTTCTATGAATTCTCTTTAAATAGGAAACTATAGTACTGAATATTCTTTAATATATCTAATTTTTAATGTAATGTGAAGTACTGTATGCTATTAGTAGGTAAGTTATAGATACTTTGTTTGCTAAATTTATTGTCAAATAAAATACTTACGAATGTACGAATTTTATCATGAATAAACTACAGCTTATTCAAGATTAAATGAACTCAAACAAATTTATTGCATGGAAATATTATAGAATTGTAGTTTTTTTTACATGCTCTCATTTATAACTTATGTTATTAATTTACTAAATATTTGCGGCATTGTCGAATATAAATCTGCTATTATAAACAATTTTAAAAAGATATAAGCGTATCTAGCAAAATTTTAAATATGTGTAAAATAAATATTATTGAAGATATACTACACATAATTTAATAATAATTTTTAGGGAAATAATTTATTATCTAACAATTAAATGTGCATTACGAAATCGAATTTATTTATGCACGTTATTTACTAATTAGTGACAAAATTAATTGTTTTACAGAGTAATTAGTTAAATAAATAATTTAAAATAATTTAAAATATATCATAAAACATAAAAATGTATTATTTAAGTCATATTAAAAAAATATTATGTGCATTATTAAAAGGATGTCATTTAAGATATATTATTTAATAATAATTTACACTGCTGATAATATTATATTGTAAATAACTAAATAAACAATTTCTTCAACCCTTTTAAAGGCGGTGGGATGTATAGTTCCAACTTCATTTTAATTACCAACTGCCTATATTGTATCAGATTTTCTTTAAAATCAATTTTGCTTTTATAATGCACGTAAAGGATACCAAATCAATTTGTAAATTTTGGTGGCAGTCAATCGTACAAAATTTTTGAAACAAAATTATTTTGCCTGTGAAAGGTTTAATGCAGACCAAATTTTCTTATCAACATTCTTGACAAAATGAAATTAGCTTTTTTAATAATAAATTTTCGGCGATTAAATAAGAAAATTTTTTATTTAAAAAAATAGTGGTAGGAGAAAAGCGTAAAAATTGGCAGCTGTGCCTAAAAGCAATTTGTCATATTATCAAGTATAAATATTATATTTATTAGAAATAGTTTAAAAATGCAATAAATATATATTATATAAATTAAATGCTTGTGAATTAGTATTATAGAACTTAACTTAATATTAATTTTGAAAATAAATAATCTACTATATAAAAATTAAACTTGCATTATGAAAAATAAATTATATATTACACATTATTTAGTTATTTCCAAAAATAATAATTTTATACTGTAAATATTTTAATAAATAATTTAATTAATATATAATATTTTAATTATAATAGCGGAAAAGGTATTCTGTATATATTATTTAAAATATACACAAAACTTATGTGTATTTTCTAACGATGCGATGTGTAAAATTAAAAGAAAAAATATATATAAACAAACAATTTAATAACTTCAGAATTTATCAAATATTTTTTCAAATATTGCATTTCAAAGGTGAGAATAAGGATATACAAGGCTTTAAATAAGACGGAAATATTAGGTGATACATATATGCTTATAGACATTTACGACAAGAGAACAAATTTTAAATTCCATGTAAACTATTTTATATGCTTTCACTCATGTATGAATAGTTCTGTTTTTTAAGCATATTAATCAATCATTTATTCAGTATTAACATTATATGTAGTTCCACATTTAGGGATAAAAATTTAATAATTTTAGTCGAAACCGCTCTGAAACACTATTTTCCTCAAAAGTTCACAAATTCGATTATTTACAAACAATAATAGAACTGTTTGGTATTTACATTACACATATAGTTAGTTAAATAAATAATTAAAAAATAATTTAAAATATGTCATAAACCAGAAAAATGTAATATTTAAGTCAAATTAAAAAGAATTATGTGCATTATTAAAAGGAAGTTATTTAATATACATTATTTAGTAATAATTTATAATGCTGATAATATTATATTGTTACTTAATTTCTTTAACAATTTTAAAGGCTGTGGATGTATACTTCCAACTTCATTTTAATTCCCAGCTGCCTATGTGCTCCTTTGTACTTTTTCGATTTTTGTTGCAGTTTTTTTTATAATTATTATATACTTTCACTTTTGAAACCGGTTCCGAAAGTGAAAGTATCTTAATAAAAAATACTTGTAATCATAATAGAAAAAGTACAAAGGAGCGTGCATAGAGATTGACCTCAGCTATCCAATGAAAGAAAAAATCATTTAAAAATATTGAAATCCGAACGAGATATCGTAAATTATTTCCCCCATAGGATTAACATTAGCGAAAGGGTGTTTTCGCCTGAGTGAAGTAGCCTCTTAAGCATAACGTAAAAGATACTTGAACGAAGGAGCTGTAATTTTGTATTTGTATATGTGAAGCTTCTCGAAATCAATTTCTGTTAAAAAATTCAAATGTCATGTTTTTCATTTTTATTCATGTTTTTCTGGAATAATAGTAACAATATTTTTAAAAATAATTTTCCAGAAAATACATAAATTGCAACCTGTGATTTTTTTTTTAAAACAGCAATTGATTTCTTAGAAATTTTAAATTTGTGAATCAGAAATTACAGTCCAAATAGTTTTTGAATAATGCTTCAAAAACTACCCGCATTGCAATCTGTTTTGCAAAGATTAAAAATGATTTTAACTTCAGAAATTTTATATTTTGAACCTGCATAATTCCTAAACTTTTTGACCGATTGACTTCCTGTTTGGTATCCGAAGGTAAAATTTACCAGGGAATCCCAATATGATTTAAAAATTGTGTGTTAGTGTTGAAAATTGCAAAGTTTGGGGAAATTTCATTTATTCACGTTAAAATAAATTATAAATAATTAAATAAAACTATATAACAAAACAAAAAGCATATAAAAGCAAAATTATAAAAATATATAATAACTAGCAAGCTACGCCCGCTACGCTGGTCAATTTCTTATAACGAACTTTTAATCCAACAAAATATTGACATTTCATAATTCACTTTTATATTTTAACAGAATAATAAGGCTACTATAATTTGTGACTCGTGCTATAGCCAATATACACGCCAGGACACGTCGCTCTTATCATTATATTTTTACGCATGAAGGTTTTGCTATGGTACTCCATTGTGAAATTTAGTAATTTTTCAAATTCAATGTTTGAAAAATGGCATAATCATTAGATTTGAAATTTATATCAAGAAAAATACAATTTTTTACCTTTCAAACGCAGTTTGACTAACAATTTTCTGACAAATACTTTTCGAGCTACTATTTTTTTTCAGTAATTTCAAATGTTTCATTTTCAGAGATTAATCTGTGGCAGCAATTAGCGAAAAACCCAGTCGTCAGAAACGCATAGTTTTTTATTAAAGAGGCTATGGAGCAGGGATTGTCACCACCAATTTGACACCATCACTTTTGAAATCGGTTCGGTAGTTCTAGAGTTTCCATAGAAATTGTAATTTAGAATGTTTTTAGAACGCTTTTCGCTCCTTTCACCCTTTTAAAGTTCGATTTTTTTTATTTTGTATTTAGAGAGCATTTACATCTTATAAGTAACTACAATGCCAAATTTCAAATTTCTAGCTCTTCAGTATAAAATAAATCGCAATTTTAGAACGTTTTTCGCTCCTGCACCCCCCCCCCCCCTGGGGTTAGTGATAGCCTATGTTGGAGCAGGGGTTGTCACCATCAATTTGCCACCATCACTTTTGAAATCGGTTCGGTAGTTCTAGAGATTCCATAGAAATTGTAATTTAGAATGTTTTTAGAATGCTTTTCGCTGATTTCATCCTTTTACATTTTGATTTTTTTTAAATTTTATTCTTAGAGAGCATTTACATCTTATAAGTAACTACAATGCCAATTTTCAAATTTCTAGCTCCTCCAGTGTAAAAAAGATCGCAATTTTAGAACGTTTTTCGCTCCTGGACCCCCCCTGGGGTTAGTGACACCGACATAAAATATAGCCTATGTTGGAGCAGGGGTTGTCACCATCAATTTGCCACCATCACTTTTGAAATCGGTTCGGTAATTCCAGAGATTCCATAGAAGTTGTAATTTAGAATGTTTTTAGAACGCTTTTCGCTCATTTCACCCTTTTAAATTTCGATTTTTTTAAAAATTTATTCTTAGAGAGCATTTACATCTTATAAGTAACTACAATGCCAAATTTCAAATTTCTAGCTCCTTCAGTATAAACAAAATCGCAATTTTAGAACGTTTTTCGCTCCTGCACCCCCCTGGGGATAGTGGCACCCACAAAAAATATATCTTATGTTGGAGCAGGGGTTGTCACCATCACTTTTGAAATCGGTTCGGTAGTTCCAGAGATTCCATAGAAATTGTAATTTAGAATGTTTTTAGAACGCTTTTCGCTCATTTCACCCATTTAAATTTCGAATTTTTTTTTATTTTGTTCTTAGAGATCATTTACATCTTATAAGTAACTACAACGCCGAATTTCAAATTTCTAGCTGCTTCAGTATAGAAAAGATCGCAATTTTAGAACGTTTTTCGCTCCTGCACCCCCGTGGGGTAGTGACACCGACATAAAATATAGCCTATGTTGGAGCAGGGGTTGTCACCATCAATTTGCCACCATCACTTTTGAAATCGGTTCAGTAGTTCCAGAGATTACCCCCTACAAACAAACAAACAAACAAACAAACAAACAAACAATCTTTACTCCTTTATAATATTAGTATAGATGTAGTACAGTATAGTATAACACACACATATATATACAGGGTGATTCATAAAAGATGGGCAGAACTTTAAGGGGTTATAGTACACTTAAAGACAAATAATATTAAATAGGAGACTAAGGGTCCCAGACGTATTCCCAAGGAGATAGGGGGCATTAAAGTTTAGGGTCCGAAATTTCAAATGATTATAAAACATGGAAAAATTGGTCGATTCGTTTGCGGTTTTTGCAAAAAATTTTCTTTATGCCAGTATTTTCTTGAAATAAAATTTTAAAGTTCAATTTCAAAAAATGCCGATAGGGGGCGCTTTAGACTTTGGAGTAACAAACAACTATTTTTTAACGTTATTTTTTGTATTTCTTTAAATGATTTCGAAAGCTTAGACTTAAACTTAAATTTTGATCTAAAAATCTGAGTCCTAACGAGTAGTTAAGTAGCGTAAACTGAAATTTGAAATTTGAAACCCTTCTCCCCCCAGAACAAAAATCAGTTATTCCCGATCTTTGTGTCGTAGATTAGGCTCTAACTACTGCCGCGTTTTGCTAAAATTATTCTTTATGTCAGTATTTTCTTGAAAATAAATTTTAAAGAAAATTTTCAAAAAATTCCGATAGAGGGCGCTTTAGACTTTGGAGTAACGAACAACTATTTTATACCGTTATTTTTTGTGTCTCATTAAATGCTTTCTAAAGCTTAGACTTAAATTTTCAGCCCAAAATCTGAATCGTTAGACGTGGTTAAGTTTCTGGGGAGAGGGGTTTGAAATTTCTACTCCTGAGCACAGTTCAGTTTACCATGTCCACACATTGTGTGCTGTGATACGAGGTAAAAAGACACAAATTAGGATTATGTTACCAAAGCATATTTATTAACATGTAATCACAATAAATGTTCAAAATTGTGACCACCAGAGGTTATGCACGCAGAACAACGGCGACGAATGGAACGGCGAACATTCGCGAAAACATCAGGCTTTTCGAGCACTTCCCCTACAGCGGCGGAAAGTCTGGCGACCAGTTCCTCGGGGGATTCAATGGGTGTCTCATACATAAGAGCCTTCAATCGTCCCCAAAAAAAGAAATCGAGGGGTGAAAGATCTGGCGAGCGAGCAGGCCAAGCAACAGGACCACCTCGACCAATCCATCTGTTCGGAAATGTGATGTCCAGATAGTTGCGGACGTCTCGTACGTAATGGGCTGGCGCTCCATCGTGCTGGAACCACATGACCCGCCGGATGCGTGGAGGAACAACGTTTAACAGGTCTGGCAGCACATGTTGCAGAAATGTGAGGTATGTTTTACCGTTGAGGCGTTCAGGAAGAAGGTACGGTCCGATTAGGTGGTCTCCGAGGATTCCTGCCCAAACATTGATGGAAAAGCGTCTCTGATGAGCATGTGGATACGTAGCATGTGGATTGACATCCGCCCATACATGTGCATTGTGTGTGTTAAATGTACCTTCACGTGTGAAGGTACATTCATCGGTGAAAAGCACAGTTCGTCCAAAATGTGGATTTAGCGCGTTCTGCTGCAGAAACCAGCGGGCGAATTCAATACGATTTGGATAATCCCCTGGAGACAGTTTCTGGACTCGTTGCACATGAAACGGGAGCAAATGTTCATCCTTCAGTACCCTCCAAGTCGTGGACTGTGAGGTATCCACCTGGCTAGCCACAGTTCGTGTACTTGTACTTGGCTGCGCCGCTACTACATCCAGAATGGCTTCTGCAACAACTACTGATTCGTCCTTTTTTGCACGACCTGCATTCGACCGGGAAGCGAGAAATGATCCCGTCTCACACAACTGTCTGTGCAAGCGCTCGAAAGTTTTGCGGTTAGGCAACCGCCTGTTAGGAAATCGCTCTCCGTACATTCGTTGTGCCTCTGCACCATTTCCATCTGCCGCTCCGTAAATTAAATGCATCTCAGCCTTTTCCTTATTCGTGAAGGGCACCATCTTCCGATTCATTACTACAGCGACTTACACTTGACTCACCGTTCAGTGGTTTTTATGCCTGAATCGTGTCGAAATTTTGCATACGTGTTCTTCTTCTTCCCCATTTGACATTTGCATACTTTCTGTTTCCTTCTTCACCCGGTGACTAGCGTCAGGAATGGAGCTTTAACGTTTGCATGAGCGACGTTTCCAACTGTGCCAGTGCCTTTATGAGTGAATTCCGACTATGCAGTCCTTGACGAAAGTTGTATTTTTGCCTCGTATCACAGCACAGAATCGTTGGGCATGGTTAAGTAGTGCAAACTGAACTATGTTCAGAAGTTGAAATTTGAACCCCCTCCCCTCGCTACTGAACCACGCTCAGCGATTCAGATTTTGAGCTGAAAATTTAAGTTTAAGTCTAAGCTTTAGAAAGCATTTAATGAGACACAAAAAATAACGGTATAAAATAGTTGTTCGTTACTCCAAAGTCTAAAGCGCCCTCTATCGGAATTTTTTGAAAATTTTCTTTAAAATTTATTTTCAAGAAAATACTGACATAAAGAATAATTTTAGCAAAACGCGGCAGTAGTTAGAGCCTAATCTACGACACAAAGATCGGGAATAACTGATTTTTGTTCTGGGGGGGAGAAGGGTTTCAAATTTCAAATTTCAGTTTACGCTACTTAACTACTCGTTAGGACTCAGATTTTTAGATCAAAATTTAAGTTTAAGTCTAAGCTTTCGAAATCATTTAAAGAAATACAAAAAATAACGTTAAAAAATAGTTGTTTGTTACTCCAAAGTCTAAAGCGCCCCCTATCGGCATTTTTTGAAATTGAACTTTAAAATTTTATTTCAAGAAAATACTGGCATAAAGAAAATTTTTTGCAAAAACCGCAAACGAATCGACCAATTTTTCCATGTTTTATAATCATTTGAAATTTCGGACCCTAAACTTTAATGCCCCCTATCTCCTTGGGAATACGTCTGGGACCCTTAGTCTCCTATTTAATATTATTTGTCTTTAAGTGTACTATAACCCCTTAAAGTTCTGCCCATCTTTTATGAATCACCCTGTATATAATACCTTAGAAAATAAAAAAAAGAGAGCTTACAAGTTCGTCTAACAAAAATGACCGAATTTCTTATTTGAAGATGGTATGTAATAATTTTTTAAAGCACTTATATATATTCCACACACACACACACACACACACACACATATATATATATATATATATATATATATATATATATATAACCGTTATAAGACAAGACAGAAACATTATACCCAAATGGGGGAATAAAAGTCAATAAAATCAAAGAAATCTCGATATATTAAAAACCATAAATATATTTTTTAAATAGATGACACCAAACAAAAAAATAAATAAAAAGGAATTGAAAAATGGGAACCAAATTGAATATTGAAATACGATGAAATAAAAAATAAAAAATGCGACACGTGTGTGTTCAAACTTCAGTCGACAAGAACATCCATGTGTCGCAAAAATGCATTATTTCATATAATAGACTAACTAATAGCCAAAAAATCCATCACTGGTGATATAATGAAATGAATTTAAGTAAATAATGAAGAAAATCATTTCAAAATATGTGGAAAATTAAAAGAAAATCCAATAATATCAGTAATAAAAAGGATTGTATTCACAGTATTTAAGATGAACTGGTATATGAAGCCACCAGTTATATTATAGTTGCCGATTATCGAGAAAACAAACAGTCAAGATATTTAATTACTACGATTACAGTTATTTAAACTCGTGGTCATAAATTAAGGATAATTACCAGACATTTCCAGTTTTAGACTTTATGTGGAATATTTACAGAAATGTTTCATGAATTGTCCTTGAACTTCGGAGATGTAAACAACATGTTTGACCTCATAGTTTTCGGTAACAATTTTGCTACGAGGGCAATTAGGTGTCCAACAACGAATGCATAAAAAATAATATTTGTGATCACCGTTTTCGAAATGGCCTGTCACTGTAGCAAATGATAGTCACTGTAGCAAATGACTATGCGGGCCATGTACAACATTTGTAGGCTTTTGTGTAAAAATAGCACGAATATTCGTGAAGGTATAAACATTTGTGTAAAAAATTGAAATGTTTTTTGTTCATAGCATGCAGAGTTTTGAACGAAATTTAAAACCACTTTCCAAAAACTGGAAAAAGTTCAGTAAAAATCTTATTCTGCAATTAGAAAAAAAATATATATTGGATATTTAAGGAGATATGAACATTAGTATGAAATAATTTTTAACTGCGCATGCGCGAACAATATCGAAAACTTTTCCATATAATTTGGTAATCAACTATATAGGGCAACTTATATAGAAATACTTGTAAATTATAATAAAACTTCCTCAGATATCGGCGATACGATACAGTAAGCTGAACTTAAATGTGTGGAAAATCCCTTATTATACAGTTACTTGTAGAAAGCAACTGAAATTCAGCCCTATATCGCCGATATCTACCGGAATCTTCTTAATATTCAATTCGTCTTTTTATATAAGCTATTCTATATATTTAACTACTAAATTATGACATAAATTATTGATACAGTTCATCATTCCCTAAGTTTAAGAATGATTCGTCAAGCATTTCTCTAGATATTCAAACATTCATCTAGATATTCTAGATAGTCAAAACGTCTAAAATGCAAAATGTCAAGTTATTATTCTTAATTTGTGACCATATATATATATATATATATATATATATATACATACAAATAACATGTATTTTTAAAGTCATTAATGACAGAATTTTTTTTAATAAAGTATGAACCAAATTTAAGCTATATTATCATCGGACAGATGCTTTACGCGGAAGCGTAACTTAAAAAGAAAGAAAGAGATTATTGGATTTTTGTTACATTTAGGAAACCAATAACTCACAGCAATAACTTAAAATTCAACTTGTAATTTGTTTTCTTTTTATTTGGTTATTCTAACCACAATACTTGGCATGCCCTGTTACACAGGTATCGATATATGACAGAATTAAAACGTGATTCAAATGCATTTAAATAAAATTTTGGAAATATTTTTATCCAAACACGATAATGACATATTTATGAAGATTTGAACTAACTGAAAAAATTATTGATCGAAACGCGATAATACAAAACATATTTTTTAAAGTTTTATTATTTTTACAAATTTATTTATTTATTTTTAATTCTACTAGTAAAGATTTTCATTCTGCATTGATAATGAATATTTCATGAATCAAAACGTCACATTTCTATTTTTAGGTATGGATTAGAACTAATGTTATGTCCGGGATTTGTTTTATTTTTATTTCAGTCTTTTTGAAGTGTACACGGAAAATAACGAAAACAAACACGTTTAGAAAATAAATCTTACGGTAAATTAAAAAAAGATAACATTTAACGAATAAATTTCAAAATCAAATTATTAGTACAAAAGTATAGAGTGCGTACGGTCCTTAATTTTTATTACAAATTTTTCCAAATAATCATCTTCAGCTTACGTGATCGCAGAATATAATTACAAATTCTGTTATTAAATAAAGCGCAGATTACTATACGGAAATAGTGATACGCAAAAGTAAAAAAAAACAAAAAAAAAACAGTGATTTAATAAGGAACAAATTACTATTCGGAAACAGTGGTACTCAAAAGTAAGGACTATATGCACCCTAAAGGAACTAAACAAATAAAGTTTGAAATATACAAATATGAGATGAAATTCGAGTAACTTTTCAGAATCTTCTTATTTGTATGGCATTGATATAGATTATCTATATTCACTTGCATACATGTTCAAAGACATATTTATAATGTTTTGTTAAAATTTAACTATTTTCATTCTAAAATAACAATTATGAAGAACAATTTTACGTAGCTTAGAAAAATCCATTTACTATCAATAATTCTATAGAACACTTATCGAAAATTGAAAGACATGAGCTAATTATAAAGACAATTTATTAAATTTTTGTATTACATTAAGAAATTTTTCAAAAAATCGAATTTGAAGCATGTATATAAAAATTTATTTTTGGAATTCATACAGTTTTCTTTTGACATTTTGTGAATATATAACCTTTGAAGAAAAAAGAATGACTTAAATCACAAACAGAAATTGTTTAAATAACTAAATTTCTCTATAAATTGTGTTTCTGAAGTAAACAAAATATCCTAATTTGTATAAAAAACGTATTGAAGACTAGTGATTCCATACTGAAATTCCCAAAAGAAAGAGATTTGTAAAGTGTTACATACTGGAACTGTAAGCCATTTCTTAATTCTAGTGTAAAGTATTTGAAGTGAAATATTTATTGCATTTCTAGAAAAATCTTAGGTAGCTTTGAAAAATCAATTTGCTATCAATAATTCTATAGAACACTTATCGAAAATTGAAAGACATGATAAAATTATAAATATAGTTTATTAATTTTCTGTATTACACTTAGAATTTTTTTTAAATCGATTTTGAAGCATGTATATAAAAATTTATTGTTGGAATTTGTACCGTTTTTTTTTTTTTTTTTTTTTTACATTTTGTGAATATATAACATTTGCAGAAAGAAGAATAACTTAAATCACAAACATAAATTGTTTAAATTACCAGATTTCTCTATAAATTGTGCTTCTAAAGTAAACAAAATATCCTAATTTGTATAAACAACTTATTGAAGACTAGTGATTCCATACTGAAATTCCCAAAAGAAAGAGATTTGTAAAGTGTTACATACTGGAACTGTAAGCCATTTCTTAATTCTAGTGTAAAGTATTTGAAGTGAAATATTTATTGCATTTCTAGAAAAATCTTAGGTAGCTTTGAAAAATCAATTTGCTATCAATAATTCTATAGAACACTTATCGAAAATTGAAAGACATGATAAAATTATAAATATAGTTTATTAATTTTCTGTATTACACTTAGAATTTTTTTAAAATTGATTTTGAAGCATGTATATAAAAATTTATTGTTGGAATTTGTACCGTTTTTTTTTTTTTACATTTTGTGAATATATAACATTTGCAGAAAGAAGAATAACTTAAATCACAAACATAAATTGTTTAAATTACCAGATTTCTCTATAAATTGTGCTTCTAAAGTAAACAAAATATCCTAATTTGTATAAACAACTTATTGAAGACTAGTGATTCCATACTGAAATTCCCAAAAGAAAGAGATTTGTAAAGTGTTACATACTGGAACTGTAAGCCATTTCTTAATTCTAGTGTAAAGTATTTGAAGTGAAATATTTATTGCATTTCTAGAAAAATCTTAGGTAGCTTTGAAAAATCAATTTGCTATCAATAATTCTATAGAACACTTATCGAAAATTGAAAGACATGATAAAATTATAAATATAGTTTATTAATTTTCTGTATTACACTTAGAATTTTTTTTAAATCGATTTTGAAGCATGTATATAAAAATTTATTGTTGGAATTTGTACCGTTTTTTTTTTTTTTTACATTTTGTGAATATATAACATTTGCAGAAAGAAGAATAACTTAAATCACAAACATAAATTGTTTAAATTACCAGATTTCTCTGTAAATTGTGCTTCTAAAGTAAACAAAATATTTAAAATCCTAATTTGTATAAACAACTTATTGAAAGCTAATGTTTTCCATGTTGAAATTCCAAAGAAAGAGATTTGTAAAGTGTTACATATTGGAACTGTAAGCCAATTATTAATTCTAGTGTAAAGTATTTGAAGTGAAATATTTATTGCATTTCCAGTATATTTGGTGCATTTTATTCCGTCAAATGAAACCAATGAACGTATTTTTTTCTTTTTCTTTTTATCACTGAATCAATAATTACATACTAACAAGTATCAGATAAATATAGCTAACCATTTATAAAGATTATAAATTCTTATTCTTATTCTTATTGCTTTACTTCATTATGCATCTAACAAAAGTACTTTTGTCATTCCGAATTTCAGGCAAAATAGGTTATTATTTTTCATACTTCTATAGTATAATTCCACATGTTAATTTTCCAAAAAGAATCTCGACTATTTATGCCAGGGGTGTTTAACTTGCGTCTAGGAGACCGGAGAGCTACCACAATTTTTGAAAAGAATAATTTACCTTATTTAATGACGGAAATTTTGCGATTTAATAAGGCAAAGATTTTTATTTGGAATTAGTGCTGACAAATGGTTTTTAGGCTAAAAGATTGGATAATTTCCTCTTATTTAATTTTTTTAATTATTAATTTTATTAGGCAAATTTATATTTATAAATGTGTATTAAATTATTTTTTTATGATTATAATTCTTTCTTAAGCAGATGGTGTTAACATTAAAAATTTTCAAACAACATGGAAACAAAACCTAACAAAATAAAAATAATAAATAAAGTTTTCTATTTGATAAAATGATCGGGAATTATAAATTTCTACGCATGTTTCACACTAAAATTTTTTACAATATAGTTCTTGGAATATTTCCATATTTTCACACTGTCTTGCGTCGCTCGGCCTTCATACCATACCATACAGCCCTGATTTAAGTATTTGCACGGAAATCTGGCCCAAACAATTAAACTATAAGCTGGAATATTTGGTGATTTAATAGCTTTGCAGCTGTTTTAATGGTTAAATTTAATTTCGTAACTTTATTAGCAGGTACTTGTAAAATTAAATATTCCCAAAACTGTATTTTTCACGACATTTAGACGTTAATGATGATTGTCCAACATATTTACGATGAGCTTCATTAAAGGGCCGCTTCAATGAAACTCCCCGATTCCGAAATACCATGCTGACCAATGGGAAAACTTAAGGATATTCTCAAATCCAAAAGGGCTACTTCCAGACACATTTTTTAATCCATTTTTGTTCGGAAAGGTATAAACTGAGCAGGTCTGGTTATTCAGAAACTTTACAATCGAAACACGTTTTCCATGTTTGGTAAAATCAGAAAACTTTTCTGAAAAATTTCAATTCCAAATCTGTTCAACAGTCAGGTCTGCCAATTTTATGCCTTTGTGTTTAAAAATGAGTCAAAAATTGTGTCAGAAAGTTTTTCGTTGTTCAGCAGATCATTTGAGGACCACCTTAAAAGCGCGATTACTCATTACCTAATATAATTATTAAAATATGGTTTTCACCATCCGAAAGTGGTCGTCAGTTGCCAAATATGTGCTTTTTTCAAAATTGTCTCCTTATATTTTAAGTATTTAAAAAAATCCTATAAACGTTGAAATTTCCACTTGATGAAATTTTATCATCGTCTTAAAATGCTTAAAAATTACGGAGGCAATTTTTAAAAACACATATCGTCGGCATCTGATGTCTAGTTTCTGATGGTGAAAACCGTATTTTAATAATTAGATTAGGTAATGAGTAATCACGCTTTTAAGTTTTCCCATAGGTTACCACGGGATTTCGCGATCTGGGAGTTTCAGTGAAGCGGCCCTTTAGCCTCATACTCCTAGCGAAAGCCGACTTCCTTTCAGTATTATTATAATGAACAAAAATCAACTTTTACAGGCGTATGGAAAGTTACCGCAGACACGAGGGAGCGATTCGCGAGAAGAGCGACAGCGTGCATTTGCACGGAAATCGAGAATATGACTTCTTTTGAGAGATATCTTCATAAACGTATTTCGGCAAAATAACGTGTCCGAAATCAGCCGTTCCTAATAGAAACATAATTATGATTAATCTATAATAAGGGATAATATTTTTTATTGAAATCCGTATTATTTAGAGACATTAGGGGTAGCGATATCTAATGTCATTTTCAAATATATTATTTACAAACGTATTTTATAATAAATGCTTAAATTGGGATAAATAGAACTTAATAAATGCATGGGGGAGTTACAAAAATCCACAATTATTAAGCTGATTAAATGTTGCGTTAAGAAAATATATTTCACGAAAAAAAAATTACATTAATTATGCTTACTTCAAATAGATATTTTGCTATCACATATATTTCTTGATTTTTTTTATTTAAATTAATAATTAATTATTTAATTATTAATTTTTTATTTAAATTAATAATAATAATTTTGATGTTATATCTTGCAATTTTCAGTATTTTATTCTCAAAGTTTCATCAATTGCACACATATAGTCATAAATAGATGTCTTCATTATTTTAACATCTGAAACTTTTGTGAAAATTTTCTATAATAACATTGGATCATTTAGTTATTTTGAATTTTAATTTCTTTAAAAATTTTAAGAAAGTATTTGAAAAAATTCGATGTTTACAACCAAGGCCTGACGAAACTAAGAAGTTAAAAATAATTGATCAAAATGCTGATGAAGAGCTTGTTTAACGATTTTTTTCCAGTAAAAGTGAAATTTTTCAATAGTGTTATTTTAAATGTATAGTTACTTTTAACTTTTATATGCTTAGGATAAGTAACGTTGTATGTTATTCTGTTGATAACATTATTCTTCATAAATAAAGAAACAAAAATATAAATATAAAATATAGGTCTTTCCCACAAACACATCTTCTTAAGGAAATTGAGAAATAAAAAATGATTGTCCAAAATATTAACTCTACAAACATTTTTTTCTCCGCCATGGTCTAATTATAAAAATTTTAAATCCTGGGAAGAAAATATTTTGGGCCATATTCGGAAATTATCATTTTTAAAAAATGTATTTAAAAACTTAACGAAAATCTTACATTATTATGCACATAGATAAGTATTGAAATTATAACAAAAATTATTTCGAGGAATTAATTCGACAAAATCTTGAAAAACCTATGTATGTCAAAGAAGGCACAATTTCTGTAGATAAAATATACATAAAATTACAATGATCATGTAAAATTTCAAACACTATATAGATATAAAAGTATAAGAAATTATATTCTGATTTAAAAAAAAAAAAAAAAAAAAAAAAAAACTTCTAAAATGCAGAAAAAAAAAATATAAATGCTTTCGTAAAAAGAAAAAAACACTTATTAAATACTAAACTGTGTACAGAAAAAATATGAATAATTGTATTTCAAAAGTTATAAATATACAAATAAACCCTTATAACTGAGATTAATTAGATGGAGGTTAAAGTTTAATCAATTTTCTCAACACAGGGCAAAGTACCTATGCCAGGAATCGAACCCGTGAACCTTAGCCAGTTCATTGCCACTGAGTTACGCAGACGATATCCGGCCTGACACAATCCCCTCACTTATTGGTATAATCAGATCTACGAATCCGCAGCATTACCGATAAAAACATGTTATACATGGAAACTCCATTACTCCATGTATTTATGGAGTTTCTATGTGTAACATGTTTTCATCTGTTATGCTGCGGGGATCTGGTGATAACAAGGGAGTGAATTGTATCAGGCCAGATATCATCTGAGTAGCGTATAGCAATTGGCGCGTGTAGCCAGTCCCAGGTTCGATTCCATGTTTCACTGTTGGGGAAATATATTCAATTTTGACATCCACCTAATTAATTTCAGTCATAAATATAATTTATATAAAAAATAAATCCTTCTTTTAAAAGTTCATTGTAGTATTTTTCTTGGTTACTTTATAATGTATTTTTAATCTACATACTTCGTGTAATTAATCAAGCAGAATTTAAAAATTTAATACAATAAAGTGTTTTTTAATATAACTATTACTGAAAGACGAGAACATTTGTGCCACTGAAATCATCGGGGGCTCTGAACATGGGCCATTCTGGTAAAAAGGCACTGAAATCAATAAAAGTGAGCTTCTTTTCAATATAACTGTAATAAACAAGAAGCAACTTCTACAGGCGTACAGCAAATAACCCGATATATATATCTTGATAAAATTCCTTTGTAAACAACGATATTCAAAATAATAAAGAGTGTAAAAGAATTTAGATATAATTTTTTTATTTTCAATTAGTCTAGTCTAATTTTTCAAAACATTAACTGCTACTTTTTCGAAATCAAATGGCCAAAAAATATTTAATTTAAAATTTAATAAATAATCAGAATTTTAAATTCAGGTAGGATAATAAAAAGTACATTATTACTTAATTTAATAAATCTATAATAATATGAAATAAATAAATTAGTTTTACACAATGATAATTGGTCATCGTATTTTAATGTATGAAATAACATAGCTATATATATATATATAAATTAAAAGCTTTCTTTTATATTAAAAATATCCCAGTTTAAAGATTTTTATTTACTTTTTTTTTCTCATTCCAGAATAAAAGATGAATTTTTAGTAAAACAACTTAATTTTTACCAGTACAAAGTGCGTGTAAATTTAATTGAATAATGTTTTTTAAAACTTCAGTACATACTTATACAGCAATAAACGTGAGAAATTTATATAAATATCTACAGGATTAAAAAAATATATACAAAATTAGTAACCCAAAAATATTATATACAATTTTCTATAAATTAAAAAATTTAAAGATAAAATCGTTCAATTTTAAGGAATTGACACCAGTTTGAACGCAAACAAGAAAAAAATATCATCCATCAGGCATAGATTATGACACACTTTCCAACATTGACAGAATAATATTGTGAAATTATATTTTTTCATACGATGAAACGAGATATATAAATAAGCAATTTAAATAAAATGCACTACAAACGATGTTACTCCATACACCATAATGTAATGGAATTAATTTGTGTGTCCCTGTAAACAAACTGCAATGCTCACATACACACTTCATTTTCAATAGCGAACATTCTATAGTGAACATAGTTAAGGCTGTTCTCAAATCCAAAGGAGCTACTGTCTGACACATTTTTGAATACATTTTTGTTCGGAAACGGATGAAATTCGCAGATGTTCTTATTCAGAAACTATGCCATCGAAAGGCGTTTTCTATTTGTTGGTAAAAGCAGATGATCTTTCAGTAAATACTGTCAAAGTCGTCGATTTGAACCGAATTCCCGATGCATCAGCACGAGAAAGGGGATATCTTGTCATCACGTGACAAAAATTGCATATAACTCGATAAGTAACTTATATATTAAAAAAACGGAAAACACTATTTGATCCATAATCGCTTCAATAGTCAGGCCTGTTAATTTTATCCCTTTACGTTTAAAAATGCGTCAGAAAATTTTGCGTTGTTGAGCAGGGAATTTGAGAACCGCCTTAACTTAAAAAAAAAAAAAAATAAAAAATAAAATAAAATTACATGTCAATCCAAGTATTTTTACGTGAGTTAGCAAACGGACGGATAGACAGGCAGACAGACAGACAAACCGAATTCATAAACATTTTTCAACTATGTTTGAACGTGTTAAAAAGAGATCATATTTTAGGAATTCTGTGAGTTTCAATAACAGCCTAAACTGTTGAAATTTTTGAAATATATTAAATTATAAAAATTATACATTTTGGTGACTGTTTCGTTATTTTCCTATAAAAAGAAATTTCATACTTTGTCCTTGACATCCGTGTAAACGAGGGTGTCCGGAAAATGCCGTTTGCACCGAGCATTCTTGAAACATCAAAATAAAAATAATATCTTAATGCATTTAAACATTAGTTTATTGGTTATGGAGCGTGGGATTTTCTAAAAATTTATATTTTCTGTAAATGACGGTAACCCCCCCTTCCCCCCACAGAAACACAACACAAAAAATCAATTTGGTTCCATAAAAATGACCTGAAAATGATTGGGAAAAGTGGAAAAAAAAAATCCTACGTAGCGCAATAAAGAATTCAAAATTGAACGTTTGTATTAAAATTTAAAGGAAATCGGCTCAGCGGTTTTCGTGCAATAAAAGCAGCCAAATAATAATTTAAAAAAATGCCGTTTTGAGAATAGTGTGTTTACATTTTAAAGTTTGATTTAACGGAAATTAGTTGCAGCGGCATATTTGTCGTAAACTATTTACGACAAATATGCCATAATTTTGTCGTTGTAACTTTTGAAATAATTCAAATTAAAAAAAAAAAAAACGTTTGTGGAATATATTTTAGACACTATCAGCTGTGATATATATATATATATATATATATATATATATATATATATATATATATATATATATATATATATTGTGCTGTCCTCTAAAAAAACTTTTCTCTATATAAAGTCTAATAAAGAATTTAAAAATTTGGCTAAATTTTTATAGCTTGTTCTGACTAATATTTTAATGTTGAGCATTTTTCATTTTATCTGTTTATTACAAAATGGGAGCCATTTAGGCGTGAATTTGAAAAACCCCACTTTTCCAAAAAATAATCCATGTTACCTGAAAAAAAAAAAAAAAAAAAAAAAAAAAAAAAACACACCTTACATAATCAGCTGAAAATGAAGAATTTTATTACATATTAATGGTTTAACATAAAAAAAAAATTATGTAGATCATCCTAAAATTGTATTATAACGAGAAAATGTATAAAAATGAAACTTATGTTTTGCCAGAATTCTGCAATTGTTAGTTTAAGTTGATTTAAAAAGTAAATAATCACCTCTTACGTATTTTTATCTATTTTTATTAGTCTAAATGGTGAATAAAAACAGAAAAAAAATGACTTTAGTGAAATATTTGATATAGTACTAGGGTGGGGTTTTTTTAAGGAAACATTTCACTGTGAGTTGATATATATATTTCTGATTACACAATATCATTAATTATCTCTTTGAAGATTTTAGTAGAATGATATTAGAACTTGATATGTTTTTGAAATTCATAGATATTATAATTATATATATATATAAACATATATACATTATAGCTTATAGCGTCTAGAATGTAGTACACAAACGATTGGAAATTCATTTCAACCTTTGGAAATTCAAACCAACTTTTGGAAATCAATCTTATGGAAATTCATTCTTTGAATAGCTTTGAACTGCTGTCTCCTCTTAAACATTAAATTTTTTTAAAAAAAGACTGGTGTAAATCTGAGTATTATAATTAATATATATTTCAGTTTAAAATAACTTTCAGAGGGATTTTTTATTATATTAAAATTCCTCTATTTAAAAAAAAAAAAAACATTTCAAGTTAGTTTATCGCAATAGATCCTCTCTCACTTTTTAAATTACAGTGACTGCAAAAGAATATTAACACTTTTCACAGCTTTAATAAAAATATGCAAAACTTAAATGCAAAAAATATTCAGTATTTACAATAAATTCGTCTTCTTGAGAAAATTCAGAAATTGGAAATAATTGTCAAAGATATTTCTGAAGATCTTCTATTTTATATTCTCCATAAAAGTCAGCTTCATTTCAATGTAACTCTAATAAACAAGAAACAACTTTTACAGGCGTATGATGAATAACCGGATGTATCTCTTTTGATTAAAATGATAAAACTCGTTTGTAAACAACAATATTAAAATAATTAAATGATTAAATAGTTTTACGATTTAGTTTAGTCCAATTTTTAACACATTTTCTTCCACTTGTGTTCGAAATCTAGAGACCAAAATTAATAGCTTTAAAATTTAATAATTAATCGGAATTTTAAACAAAGGAGTGATAATGAAAAAAATAAATACAATATTTAGATAATTTAGTAAATCTATAATAATATAAAATAAATTAATTAGTTTCACACAGTGATTGAGCCTGCCGTATGTTATGTTAATATGTGAATTTAGATAGCTAAGGCTATTTTTATACTAAAAATAGACCAACTAATTAATTGTATTTAGTTTTATTTTTTGAACTCAAAATAAAAGATGAATTTTTTATCTAATTCACTTAATTTTTACGAGCATAAAGTGTATTTAAATTTAATTGAATGTTTTATTTATTTATCTTTTGTAACTTCAGTATTTTTACTTATGACAACGAATTTGTAATTTATCTATCTCGTTATAGGATTGAATAATAATAATAAAAAAGATATAAATAGTAACCCCATAAATTAAAATATACTTTTATGAAAATTTTAAATTTTAAGCACAAAATCTTTTAGCCTTAAATTTTAAAGAGTTTTAAAAAGTATAATGCAGTATGTGTATGAGTATTGTTATACACTTTAGTTTAAGATAATTTTAAGAGGAATTTTTATTATATTAAAATTCCTGTATCTTTTAAAATATTTCAAGTCAATTTACCATAATATATTCTTTGCCATTTTTAAAATACAGTGATGGCAAAAAAATATTAACACTCTTCAGAACTTTAACAAAAATATGGAAAACAAATATTCATTTATTTTATTAGTATTTTTAAACGTTCATTCAATGTCAATTAACGATTTTGTGTCAGAAAATAATTTTTGAAAAACGAATTTTGAAAACTATAATGAAAGTCTGAGTATGAATATTCAAATATATGTTAGTTTAAAATAATTACCAGAGGCGAAATTGTTATTATATTAAAATTCGTCTAACTCTTAAAATATTTCAAGGCAATTTACCATAATACCTTCTTTGCCATTTTTAAAATACAGTGAAAGAAAAAAAAAAAATTACCAGTTTTCAGAGCTTGAACAAAAATATGCGAAACAAAAATTCATTTACTTTATTAATTTTTTTTAAACGTTCATTCAATGTCAATTAGCGATTTTGTGTCAGGCAATATTTTTGAATACTTAATAATTTAAAACAATAAATTTCCGAGGCAAAAAAATTAAAAAAATCACGGAGATATGAGGAATAATTACAGTTTAATAGATATTTGTCTTTCTTTTAGTACTAAACAAAATAATGTATTAACGTCTAACAAAAATCAACATAAAAAGTTTCATAAGATTCCTCTCAAGCATTTTTGCCTCTAATCTGATATTACGCAAAGAGAATTTAAATTCACTTCTTTAAAATAACTTAGTCAGGCAGAAAAAAGTCGAAGGAGAAATAATAATAAAAAAACTTTCATCTAATCGTCAAAATCCAAACGCTTATTAATTTCCTTCCTTAAAAAACCGCACTTTAAACATCACGAGCTTTGTGCATAAATATGTAATCCACTGTTACCCTTGATCGTGAGATACGTAGATAAAGACACAGAGCGAGTTTGAGAAGAGAGGAGGAGGCAAAGAGAAAGAGGGGGCAGGGAGAGCCAAAAGGAGCATCAGGAGGGAAGGCGCACGCGCGGACATAAATAAGTGACGTCACGGGAGCCCACTGAACAGAGTTGAGTGTGTTCCTGAACCAATTCAGTGTTCGGATTCCGCCCACCAAACACCTCCCCTCTTTTTGGGTCTTCTTCCGTTTTAGGCTTAGCAGTGGCTGGCACGAACCTGGCATTCCCTAAGCGGGAAGTGTGTTGTGAGGAAGATTGGCTGAGTGTTTCATCAGCCATGAATGTCAAGCAGCATGTCCCTTTACCACCCCCAATTAACACGGGGACAGGGACCTGCTTCCCCGGGCGGTACTCCCCGACCTACAGAAGTACGGACCCGATGCGGCGGCACTGTATGGGGAACCCTGGGGTAAGTGATAAACAATAAAAATGTATAGCAAACGAATTAATGAAAACCCTCCTTATAAAGCACGTTAGAGCGCAGCTAATTGCTTAATTAAAAGAAAGTTAGACACTTTATAAGAAAAACAAATCTAACGACAATAATTATATATTTTCATTTAAATATTTAGAACCTTAAGTGATGATCGTGGTTAAGTATTTTTTAAAATGTGTAAGTAAAAGAATCTATTATTTTTCAAGTAATCTGAAATTTTAAACACGTGGTTTTAAGTTTTAAAAATGGAATCATATACTTTCAAAACAACACATCTTGCTTTATAATGAAGATTTTCATTTGTCGTAAAAATGAAATTTTCAATGTTATTATTGTACAAAATATTCAACGGTAAAATATGCATTTATATATTTTGATGTTAAGGTTTAATTTTAAAATATTCCGGTATATGAAATACTACACAAAAATAATAATTGCACCGACATATATTACTCATAGAAAAAACTGTATGCAGATATAATATAAAATGTGAAAAATAGAAATAATTTTGTAACACTATTTTATGAATCATACATATTTTTTTTACAGCGTTATTCTGTTCAAAGTATTTATTTCGCTAATGTATATACATTCTAAATAATAGTAAATAATGAATAATAAATGATAATAAAATTAAATGACCATAATTTTTGTATATGTTAATTAATAATATTGAAGGCAATTAAAGCTTTGAAATTCTTCAAATGACTCCTCAAATTTTTTAATTCATGCTTGGATAAGTAAAATTGATTGAAGCAAACCCAAAATATACACATGTCTAGATTAAATTTCATATTTTTTTTCAACATATCAATGTATTTCCTATGTAAAGTCAACTTTCTTTCAATATAATTCCATTACACATAAAACAACTTTTACAGGCGTATGTCATGAAAACCCGCAGCGGTATCGCTTGTCTTACGCCTGTAAAAGTTGTTTTTTCTTCGATACAGTTACACTGAAAGAAAGATAACTTTTAGAGGAAAAATTTATTTGTTGCAAATTAATTTATTTGTTAAGTTTTTACTCTAAGTAAAATGCTAATGGGTGTTTTAAATAAAAAATTCTATTTGCATTACGCGCATTTTAAAATTGTTGAAATAACTATTGTGTATTTGCCTTTTTTAAAATATTAAAAAAAAACGAAATTAAATTTTCCCATATTTTAAAATCATAATATTAAATAAAGTAATTTAATTAAAAATACATAAATTACAAAATTAAAATCAATTATGTTAGCATCTGTATAAAATGTAATTGATTTTATTATTTATTTTCAAAAACAAAGAAAACGCGCTATTTAACTTTTTATTTTTTAAATATTTATTCGTGTAAATAAATGAATTTTTATAGCTTTTATACATATATATTTTTGTTTCTTTATATAGAAACTATAATTAAAATTTATACAGGTTATTCATAGAAATGACTTATGGAATTATCTGTAAAATATTATTTAAGATCTTATGAAATGATATTTTTTGTCTTTTTAGAGCTTTTGATAAAATGATATTAATACTACGCTACATTTGCATTATTATCTTCGCCACAAAATTAGTAATAATTGATTATCAACATGTTTTAATGATTCTTAGTAAAATTTTGATTTACAATTGAACTAAATTTAAATACTAGAAAAAATAATAATAAATATTGGGAAAATATAGGAAAATTAAAATTTTAATTATAACAACTATAATTAAATTGTATTAAAAGTTATTATAGTTTTCATAGAAATAATTTATAAACCTTTTTGCAAAATATTAATTAACTATTAATTATCTGCAAAATATTATTTAAGCTCTTATGAAATGATATTTTTTGTCTTTCTTTTAATAGCTTTTGATAAAATAATATTAATACTACGCTACATTTACATTATTATCTTCGCCCCAAAATTAGTATTAAATTGATTATTAACATGTTTTAATGATTAATAATAAAATTCTGAATTACAATTGAACTAAATTTAAATTCTAGAAAAATAATAATAAAAAAAATATATATATAAATTGAATTATAACAACTATAATTAAATGGTATTTAAAAGTTATTAAAGTTTTCATAAGTTATTAAAGTTTCATTAATTTATAAACCTTTCTGTAAAATATTATTTAGCTTTTCATGAAATATTATTTTTCGTCTTTTAATAGATTTTGATAAAAATATTTTTCATACTTCTCTACTTCTGCTTCTTTTTTGCCGAAAAATTCGCATGAATTAATTATAAACATATTTTAAGGACTAATAATAAAATTATGAATTACAAATTAATTAAGTTCGAGTACCAGGAAAAAATAATAATAACTATTGAAAACAAAACCTGTCACTTTTCGAAAAATTAATATGTTTTGATTATTTAAAATGACTAAGATTTTTGTGTATTTAAATTATGCTTTGTTGACATCATCATATGTTTTTGAATTATTTTTAATAGTTTCACACCTTCATTTAATATATTCCTAGTACACCGGAATCCTAAGTTCATTTCAGACTATTATTCATTCTCGAATACCAGGGTGATTATAAATACATAAGCATAAATATATAATACGAACATGTAAAGAAACAGATAAAAAGACGATTTGCGTAAAATTGATTAACCCGAGAATCTCATTAAACAATTCAACAGTAGAAATAACATCCGAGCTTTACGCGAATAACGGGTTTGAAAAGTGTTAAATATTGAAGAAAGCATTAAGTATTTATATTGGTGGAAGATTATTTTTAGAAAAGATGAAAAGCTTTTTAGAGAAACAGTGGTCTTTGTCCATATTGGTATCGAAAGGCCAATTTGTGTCCTGTGAATAATGTGTATTGATGATTATGTGTATTGATGTGTATGCATAATTTATTTGTCAGGATATTTTAACTCTTCAATGATTGCGTTGAAATCGACATTAATAATGCGAGGTTTATATGCATTCAATTTTTATGGATTTTATGATTGTATAAAAAAATATTTATATTTCGACAGGAAACGTTTATTACATTTAATTTTTCTTGCTATAATTTGGCAGCATGTAAATAATGTAAAAAAATATTTGATTAAAAAAATGTTTTGTTTTAATTTGAAATTCTTTAAAATTTGTAATATATTTTTTTAAATATAGAAATAATTTTAAGAATTTTAATTGAAATTAAAATTATGAATAAGTAAATTTTCTACAATAACAATGATATTACAAAAAAAAAAAAATCGTTTCTCTACTTAATACTTTTTTGTACCTATTTGGAATATCTTAAAAAAAAGAATCATGTTTGATTTTTGTTTCTCCGAGCAGATTTTAAAAGTCGAAATAATTTTTCTTCTTTAATAATCTTATTTATGCAAATTATTTTTAATTAAATTTAAGAATAATTTTTTTCTTTGGTTTATCAAATAATGCGAATTATATGTTATAAAATGCTTAGTGTTTTTTAATATGATAAAGACGAGTTAAACGTTCTCTTGGTCGCAACAGGATTGGATTAATGAACAGAAGTTATTAATAAAGTAATATGAAGAAAGTTTTGTTAAAATAAATGAAAAATAGTAATTGCATTTACCACATCCCTCTGAAAATTGTTATACATGCATGTACATCTGGATTTTTTAATCTTCAAAACTGTTTAAAATATATTTTAAAAATATCTATAGAACATATGTAAAACATATTATCAATTCATCTGGGTGAAATGCCTGTCCATATCTTAAACATATTTTGACCAGTACTAATTTCATTTCTTAAATGGGAAGATAATTAAAGTACGCAAAAAAGTGCTCTCTTAAACTTGTGAACACGTAAAATGATTAACATGTTAATTCATAGCGACTATATAAAAAAAATGTAGTGAAGATTGTTTAAAAAGATAAAAAACATAACATAACAATTCTTAAACCCTTAAAAATAGTTCAAAGAAATAAATTAATACAGTATCTTCGATGTTTTATTTTTTTAACTATCCAAACATGTTTTAATATTAATATATTTGATTCCGCTTAGTAAAATTGCGAAAAATTACACCTGAATCCAATTATTTTTGCTCCTTTCTTTAGAATTATTTACATGTCTATGTTTAGAAATTATAAGTAGAGACACAAATAACACTGCGCAATAAAATATCGATGATGTTAATCCTTCGTCTATAAAAACACTTAATTCGTAATGAATTTGGTGTACTGAACTACCAGAAAAAGCTGAATTGGAACATTTTTTAATAATATACAACTACATGTACACTTTAATACCTCTATCGCTCTAGATGTTGCGTGTGTTACATTAGACATTTTTCTAAATAAATACAATCAAAAACAATAAATGTAACTGAATTTATCAAAACAAATAACTGCAATCTTGATACAAATAAAATTAAATAGTGTAATATTTTTTGTTACTTTTCTATTAAATTTAGCATTAAGATATATATATACAGTCTTTGAATAAAAAAGTGATCACCAGCGATTTATTTTGCTGAAAATTATTATATAAAATGGTATAGATACCAAGTGACTAGGATAATGTCTATAAATTAATGTTACGCATGAATTATGCTTACAGGATGCCTGCAATTAAAAAAATCACATCAATTTTCACAAAAAATCTTATCGTTTCACATCTGTATTTCCGAAACAAGAGCCACTGAATTTTTTTCATGGCAATATCCGAGTTTTGGTTAATTTTATACAGAATTGCACACTTCCACTTCAGAAACAATTTCATTGTTTCACTGGGCAATTAATGACTCTTTAATTAAATCGCTTACTTACTTAATTTAAAACTTTTCTTACTTAATGTAACACTTTTTAAGTTTAACAATCCATTAATATTTCTTTAAACAATTTTATGGACAATATATTAAGTTTTACTAGCAGTTAAAAAATACTTTGTCTTAACTTACCCTATTTTTCAATAAATACAGCAGAAACAGCCATAATTTCACAATAATATAGCAAGTAAATTTCATCAATTCAAAATAATAAATATTTTTCTTATGTGAAGTTTTCACAAATATTTTAGATTGAATTAAGTATTTTATAAGAGTTATGAACAAGTGATTAAGGAATTAGTCAGTATGATATTAAAACTGAAATTCTTTATAGTTACACGAAAAAAAAATTAAAAACTCAACTGTAAAATAATTAATCATTCCACTAATTTATTTATTAATTATTATTAAAGTATTAATTAAGTTTCATGCATTTATAGAAAAATTAAAATTGTTATAAATTATAAATATTGCTTTTATAATTTAAATATAACTAATCTGTAAATTGATTTTTTATAAATTAAAACATTATATTAATGACCATTTGACTACATCTCATAGCTACAACGAAAAGAGTTTTTTACTAATTACGAAAAATAATCTTCCTCTTATTTAGTAGAAGAATCCTGCAATCAAGTAAGACGATTTATTTTTCAAAAATAACGGTGCTACAAAATTGTAGTAGTTGATATACCAAAAAATCGTAGTAGTTGATATAACCATATATATCTATGATATAAATGGTTATATATCATAGATATATAAGCAAAAAAATTTCCATTATTTGTCTGGACGCTTTTGCAGAGCTGCCAATCTTTCGGATATTCGGATACCAGAATTTTCAAATAGAAATCTTTGTTTTATTTAATCAAATAATTTCTGCATTAAATAAAGCAAAAAGTTCGAAATAAGTGACATGGATGCGAACCTTTCAGTTTTCTTCAAGTCAAATAAACATAATTCGAACCGGGGAATTTTTTAATAAGTGGTTCTGGCTTTAATGTGGTTATGTATTAACTTCTATTCTTTATTAAAAATTTCTGATTCAATCCTATTTAAATAAAAACGGAAGGTTGGCAGCTATGCAGTGTCAAAAATTTGGAGGGTTGGCAACTCTCCGGACTTTTGGTGTTATTACGAAAATTGTTTTTCCTAAGAAAATGATTTTTTGAATGTGACAGAAAGTAGGGAATATGGATTTTTAATAAAGCTGTAGGATTTTTTTTTTTTATGGATTTTTTTTTTCACTGAAAAGAAAAACCATACTTTGTCAGTACAATTTCCGTCTGTTTATATATTTTTTTCATTTCTTTTATAATGTATTTGAATATGAAGGACATCATTTATTCATAAATATATTATTTAAAATGTTTAATTGAAATATATAAAATAATATTTTAATATTCTGATATCACTGATTTTGAAATATAAATTGATATAATGGAAAAAATAAGATAGATAAAAATAAGATGATTCGTTAAATCTCTTTAGATTGATCCTTTCTTAAAAGATTTTACCGCATCAAATTCAAAGTGTTGTTATTTTTACGTACATGCATTTTATGCGTTTATATTCGCAAAATTTTTATAATTATTGTTACATCTTATTATAAAACATTCATTTATTTGTCTGTTTGGAAAACTATTTAATTCCCTAGTACTTCTTGCCTTTTGCTAGAATTAATTCCTTCTTTTTAAATACACTCGTTTCACCATTTTATCGCTGACCACATTTGCGTTATGTTAATAGCAGTGATAATTATTTTTTCTAAAAGATATAAACGCCTACCTTTTTTTTATATTAAACTAAATTTTATACTGTACAATTCATTTAGTATTATATTAATACACCTTAAGAATTATTAATTTCCTTTTATTTTTACTTTATATAATTTTCTTTATTCAAATTTATAAATGCTTTCAAATTGGATACATATTTTTTTAATTATTATACATATTTAGTAGATGAAAAAAATATTTTTTTTACCTTTTCAATCCTTCGCAATGACCTTCGCAAATGATGTTGACTGTATAATGCATAATATAATATAAACATATTTACAGATGGACTATAAATTCAAAATATTATTTGCAATATTATAACAGCATTATGAAGGGAAGTCCGAAACATTTTTAGAGTAATCAACATAAAAAAAAAATAAAAAAAAATCAACGTTGATTCAAGATTTTAGATGTCAACACACTGTAAAAAAATGCAAATACTTTATTCTACGAAAATATAATATTACCAAGAAAGAAAATATACAATAACCGCTTTCGAGTTATCCATGATTCCGAAAAGCGTTCTTTATCATTACAAATCCCAGAAACCAGTATATATTTGAGATTCAAAGACTCAGTTACGTAAACAAAGTTTTGTTTGCTGCCACTGATTTTTGGAAACGTTTCAAAGTAGCTTTTATAGTGTATTAACCAGTTTTCTCAAACCAGAACATCAGTTTTAAGATGCAATTAATTCCCAATTACACATGTTCAGCTGTTTAATTGAATTTATATGCGCAAGAGTAACAAAATAATATTAATTTGAATATTAATGTTAATGTTGTTAATTGATAATGTTTATCCGTAAAATATGTTTGTTGAACATAAAAATGTTTACTTGAGAATTTATAGCATCCGAAAAACCTATAATCCGGGTTGAGAAAACTTATTAATACATTATAATAAAAAAAACTGCCCTGTTAAACTGAGGACATTGAGCTCATAAGCTATTCACACTAATTGTATATTATACTCTTATTTCAAAGAAAGGCTCATCCCCCGCCCCCCTCTTTATAATTCACCAATGAACTCCCAGAGCTAATCAGAGAAACGCCTTATTACAATAAACATATATACAAAATTTGAAGAAAATCGGATAATTCTGCATGAAAAACCCATTTATATAAGTTAAGGAGGGATTAACCCCCGTATCCTCCTTTATACTTAACCAATGAACCCCCAAAAGTAATTAAGGAAGTGCCTTATAACAATTAACCTATATACAAAATTTGAAGAAAATCGGATAATTCTGCCCGAAAAACCCATTTATCTAAATTAAGGGGGTTAGCCTCGTCCCCCCTTATACTTAACCAATGAACCCCAAAAACTAATCAGGGAAGCGCCTTATCACAATGAACCTTTAAACAAAATTTGAAGCAAAACGGGTACTTCTGTCAAGAGTTATCTCGTTTCCTACATACGTACATATATACATACAGAACCGGCGGGCACATTAGCTCTCAGGCTTTGACAGCCTGTGAGCTAAAAACTACTCGGAAGCGTTTAAAAAATCAATGGCAGCAAAAGAAACTCTGTTTTTATAAATGATTCTTTAAATCTCAAAAATGTATTCGTTTCTGAGGTTTCTAAATATAAAGAACGCTTTTCGGAATCGTTAGAAACTCGGAAGATGTTATTGTACATTTTCGTTTGTGGTTATATTATATTTTCCTAGATTAAGAAATCATGTCTTTTTTTACAGTCTAGGCCATGAACGCCAAGTTTCCTTCACGACAGATAAAATATCTTATTGCACGGAAATTCTTTCTCTTAAAGTAAATTATTAAATAGCCGTGAACCATCAATAATAGATTTAATTTTGTTTGGTCAAATATTAACCAACAGAAGATCGCTTGAGTATAAAATGTTAATGTATAACTGAAAATTAGATTAATATTTTATGCTTAAAAAATAAATGAATAAAAGCATGCTTTATTAAATAAGAAATTTACATTACACTTGTTCGCCAAATAACAATAATTAATGCGAACAACAATTTTTGTGACAATAATTTATGCGTATAAATTAATATGCTATATTTATATATTATATTCTATATTATTTTCTATATTTATGGTAGTTTTAGGAAAATTAATAAAATATGATAGTTAGAAAAACTGCTCTGCTTTAAAAAAATTGTTCTTACAGACTGTGTTTTTCATTTTTACATCCCAATCTTTTAAACGAAAAATGATTTATTCAAATGTATTCGATCATAGCTGCTATTTAATGAATATTAAAATATTTGCGTCTAGTTTTACTATTACTCTGTAAATACGTTTAACAATTCAGGTAATGTACCAAAAATGTATTTGGCGAAATATCGTCTATCATTTTCAGTATACAAAGAGACGGAAGTTTGCTAAATTGCACGAGTAACTTACAATAAAATTACATGTCAACTAATGATTGAAATTCAAAGTGATTAAAATTAGGGGTACCTATAATTAATGTCGTTTTTGTTTCGTACAGCGTACGTTTAATCAGAAAAATTTAATTCTTACTCATCGTAGATTTCTATTGACTCTTTTCATCTATTTATAAAGTTTCTATTCCATTTCAATTAACCCTAAAAAAATACGTTAAAATAAATAATATCTTTGAAAGCTAAATTCATTATGGGTACGTCTAATACAGTACTCTAATACAGAGTAAAATTTAATAATTAAATTTAACAGTTAGAAGTGTGTTGATAGAGAACATTATACAAAAAAGTAATGCCTCAGATAAACATATAATTTTTTACATTGCATCATCATTAAATTAAAATTTATCGAAAGTTATGAAAAATTCTCAATTCTGTACTTCGTACGTCTGTGCTTTATTGTTGCACTTCTCTGCTTGATTCTTTACTTTGGTAGAAAAGAGACCGTGTCCAAAACCCTAATTTTTTGGTCTACATCTATCAAACTCTTCGCAATAGTCATAGATATAACTGAAAAATTCCAATGTCCTACCTTTAATCCTCTTTTCCGTCCTGGTCTGTGTCCGCTGTTACTTCAGAACAGTCCTAGGTATGACAGGGAAAAAAAAAGCAATGTCCTTCTTTTAATGTAATTTGTAATATAATTATTTATCAGTAATTTCTCACAGTGATGAATAAACAACAACAACAACATTAAATTAGTTCATCAATTTAACACAATTATTCTAATTGATAAATAAATCATTCGAGTTGTAGTTTTACAACTGAGTGAAAAAGATCCAGACCAGGATTTGTGCCAGGGACCTTTCTATTTTGTAAATAAATTATACGAGTCGTAATTTTTACAACTGAGTGAAAAAGTGTCAAGACCAGGGTTTGAACCAAAGACCTTTCTATTTGGTAAATAAATCATACGAGTTGTAATTTTTCCAACTGAGTGAAAAAGTGTCCAGACCAGGGTTTGAACCAAAGACCTTTCTATTTGGTAAAAAAATCTTACGTGTTGTAATTTTTTCAACTGAGTGAAAAAGTGTCCAGGCCAGGATTCAACCAAGGACCTTTAATTGTATTAAATTAATGAAGTGTAATTACGTATCCAACGTTTTATTGGAGTTCAATTACCCGCGATTTGTTCTGTTGAGCTATTTAATATAACCGATCAGATGCAATTATGAAAGCGTTGTCTGAGTGAATTAGGCTGCCAGATTTGTCCAGGATAGCTCTTTTGATAAAGCGTTGGAAGCTTAAGCAAAAGGTCCCTGGTTGAAATCCTGGCCTGAACACCTTTTCACCCAGTTTGAAAAATTACAACATTAAATCAGCTTTTTCTGTAAATTCTCATATGAGCTATTAGTCTTTTCTAACGAGATGCAAAATTACAGCAGTAGGATAACATATGCCATAATTGCCAACCTCCTAATCAAATAAACATGTTTTAAACCAGAAAATTTACTTAATGAAATGTGTCTTCTTTCTGTTTGGTACTTGTTTGATTTTATTTATTAAGGTGATTCTCAAATGATCTGCTGAACTACGCGACACTTTCTGACACAATATCTGACTCGTTTTTAAACGCAAAGGCATACAATTGGCAGGTCTAACTATTGAAGCGATTTGGAATTGAAATGAGTTTTCCATTTTTTGATGAATAAATTACTTATCGAGTTAAACGCAATTCGTGTTTTTCACACACATTTTTCTCCTTTCTGGCGCTGAAGCATCGGGAATTCGGTTCAAAACGCCGACTTTGACAATGATTTCTGAAAGATCGTCTCCCTTTGCCAAAAAATAGAAAACGTGTTTCGATTACAAAGTTTCTGAATAACAACACCTGTCCATCTCATGCGTTTCTGAACAAAAATGAATTAAAAAATGTGTCAGAAAGTAGCCCCTTTGGATTTGAGAACAGCCTTAAGTAAATTTTCTGGTTAAAAATATACTTATTTGATTTGAAAAAATGAGTGGTATTGTCAGCTTATGACATGCACTTCTATATGAATACTTTATATCGTTCCTATTCCATTTGTTAATTTAATGGAAGGAGGGCTTAAACCAGAGAAGTCCAAACTTTTTGCCAGCAGGCCGCTTATCACCACTATTACTGAACAGTAACCTTGACCTTATTTAATCACAGATTTTCTGTCATTAAGTAAGACGTATTATATTATTTAGAAATAGTGGTAATTCCACGTGCCGCAGGTTCAACAACCCTGGCTTAAACATTGTTTCAAATAGAATATAAGAAGGTTTTTTTTTTTTTTTTTAAATATACTAGACATTTTTAAAACAACTTGAATTTTAAAACAGCAAAATTCTCAATACAATAAAAAGGAAACTTACAGAAATATAAATTTAACATACATGAAAGGTATCATTAATAAATTTACTTTATAGAACAAAATTAAAAATATGTTACATTTAAATTTTTCATTACGATATAATTATTAATATTTATTAAGTTACTTTTAATATATTTTATTGCTAATAAAAAGTTGCCGAATTTAAATGCATTTAAATATTAAATAATATCCTAAATTATAAAAAACGATCAAAAGAGTAAAATATATATGAATATTTAAAGTCACAAATATGTAGTAAACATCATTTCGCCGAATTTGAATTATTTAAATAATATAACTTGTTTTCAATAACAAAATAATAGTAATAATAATGATAACAATAATAAAATATACAATGTATATTAAAATATAATTTTAACTTGTTTATGAAGAATTTCAACAATAACTTTGTTTTAAAGCATTGAATAATTAATATGTTGCATTACAATTATTTATTGCGATGTAATTATTGAAATTTATAAAATTATTTTAATACATTTTGTTACTGAAAAAAGCTTTTGAATTTAAATGCATTTAAATGTAGGTTTAATTGAAATGGAATTTGCTTTCCGTAGAAAAATAATAATAAAACAATAACAATAAAATTATTATTTATATTATATTTTATTAATCTATCGATATTTAATTCAATATTCTAGATTATATTTAAAAAAATAAAATAACGAGCGGAGCGCAATTCATACCAGGATTCTCATAATTGTGATTTATTTTTAATTTAATGAATGTACTTTTTATTTTAAAATTTCTGTTTTATAGAGAAAACACTATAAAAATTTGTCAAGCTTAACATTTGCATATTATGTATTTGTTAAAATTTAAAATAATTTTCAAGAATACTGTTTCATGTTTAAAACATTTTTTTTCGATGGTTATACGTTGGACTACATTGAAATTTCCGCCAAAAATTTGTATACGTTTCTTAATAAATATTTATTCATTAAAATATATTATTTTATATCTTAATGAATAAATAACTAATGAATTAAAAATTTCTTAATATGTTAACAATGAATACTTATTCATTAATTTTTTTAAATGCGTAACTTTTTTTTTTTTTTTAACAAGTAAAACAAAATTCTATTAAAAAATGCTACAGATTGCTAACATTGCTATAACTAAAACACTGTTACAAACATTTAAGTATATTATAATATCTCATTCATTAAATGTAAAGAATGTTAGAATTTTTAAGAGTTTGTTGCTATAAAATGAACGCCACACATTCAACGCATTTTGAGAAATATGTTCTCGGGAGTTTTACCGGAAAGGTTCGGCAGTAAAGTTCCCGCTACAGTGGGGTTCATGCACCGTGAAATTTCCCTCTACTTTATCATTGATTCTACAGCCCCGTATGCAAAGCGCTGCGGGAGTAGAAGTGGAGGTAGCTCCGTTGAAACTGCTGTCGTTTTCCGTTGTAAATACAAACGTTTCACGGTAAAGGGTACTGAATTTGTAAAAACTGAAGGACTAGCACAGCGATGCAACGTCGACATGAAGCGAGTTACATTACACAATAAATATGGGATGTGAATATATATAATGAGACAATTTTGGTATATTATTTTTATACCCGTGTATGAAAAATATAATTTTTATACTCCTTTACAAATATTTATTAAAATTTTAGCATTAAAAATATTTTTATTAGTTGAATTAAGTTATTTTCGTTTTCAAAATCCAATATTTGTTCTCCATAATAATTTTGGTGCATTATTTTTTCATCCGTGCGTAAAAAAAGTATTTTTTATGTACTTTTAAAATGATTTAATAGCATTTTAACATTCTATATTTTTTTAAGTTGAGTTATTTCCGTGTTAAAAAATTCAATGTTTACTACTAATAATAATTTTGGTGCATTATTTTTAAATCAGTGTGTAAAAGAAAATGTATTTTTTGTACTTCTTTACGAAAGATTTAATAATTTTTTCATATGTTTTTTCTGCAGTTGAATTAAGTTAGTTTCATTTTTTGAAAATCAATGTTTGTTCATAATAAAACGAAATTACTACGAGTACTTAGGAATAAAAACAAGAAAGAAAAAGAAGCAACTATATCAGAGGTGGCAACTTTTACGCTTTTTTTTTCAGACAATATTTGTAAAAACAAAAAATTGCCTTATTTAATCCAAAATTTTTTGGTGATTAAATAAAACAATTTTTTCTTTTTTGAAAGAGTGGTAGGGAAAAAAGCGTAAAAGTTGGGAGCTGTGCTATTTTCATAAACCTAGAAGCAATATTCTTCTTTTCAGTTTTACTTTATTCTTAATTATTTTTGATTACTCATTTTTTTAATGTTACAAACTAAATGAAGATTTCAATATTTTTTATTTTCTATATTTTTCTATCACACGTGTAAAAAGAAAGAATTATTCGTGAGGCATGGTATAACAGTAAGAGAATTATTGCCTAACAAGAACAAGGAAAGACACTGAGATTACTTTTACTATCAGCACAAATTGGAATGAGTTTTGGCATTATTAGCTGTGTTAACAAATATATTCCCTGTAAAAAAAAAGTTTGATGATAGTGTAAAATTTAATTGTTTTATGAATGTAAAATTTTGAAGTGTAAAAATAAATCCACCAATTCATGCATTAAATTACAAACAAAGATCTACAAAAACAACAAAAACATTGCGTATTTTAGATGAAGAGTGCGAATTTGATCAATACAATACGTAGGAATAGAGCTAAAAAATAATGTGTTATATTTTTATGTTTCTTTGCTATAAATAGAAAAAAATCTACACTGAGAAAAATGATACTTTCAAATCTCAATAAATCGATGTTTTCATTTTGTTCTGAAACTTTTTGTTTCAAATATGACGGCCCAATGCTTTCGGTTCTGAAATACTAGAAATACTCAGTATATTGAAACATGGACCTACTCAAAACTGAGCAAATAGGGGTCAGTTCATACTCATTTTTGAAACATGAACATACTCAAAAATTATTAGAATCAGTTCAAAATCATTTTTGAAACATCGAAATACTCAAAAATGAGCACATATAAGTCTGTTCATACTCATTTTTGAAACATGGACATACTCAAATATGAGCACATGTTGTTTTATTCTTGTGTGTGTATGCATGTTTTCAGAAATGAGTATATACATGTTTCAAACGTGAGTCATTTTGATTTGGAGCCATTTTGACTGTGCGACATACTTAGATTTGAGTATTTTTTGCTCAGTTTTCAAAATGTCGTTTTTCGAGTGTATAATTACTACTAATCTATGTTTACTGTAATCACTTTTAAGTTATTATGTTTATTGCAATATAAATATAAATTTGACAAACAACAAACAGACAAACACGATAACATTAAAATTAATAATATTATTATTTTACTCTTGCATGTATAAATTCAGTTACGCAGCTGAAATTATTTGATTGAAAATTGATTAGCATCTTAAAAACCAATATTCCGGCTAGAAAAAACAGATTAACTCATTATAAAATCTACTCAGACACGTTTACGAAAATTAGTGGCTGTAAAAGAAACATTATATTAACAATGATTCTTTAAATCTTGAAAATATATTGGTTTCTGAAGTTTATAAAGACAAAGAACGCTTTCAAAATCGTAAGTAACTCGGAAGAGGTTAATGTATATTTTCGTTTGTGGTCATATTATATTTTTGTAGATTATGAAAACATTATTTTTTAATTTTTTACATTGTTCCGTTCCAAAATAAATTGGAACAATTACATTTCGTTATTTAATCAAACTGCATAATTTAATTAATAAATTTTTCATAGTGCTAAAATGCCAAGCGAATCAACTGAATAAACTTTTCTACCACATTTAAAACATCATTATTAGCTGCACTCATTTTAATAATGTTAACAGTGTTGAGTAAGTGTATAACAGGGCTCGTGAGGTTCCTGAATTTGAATGCTGCTATTTCCGAATAGTAATCGCCATCTTAATCAATCACTAAATTTGTAATAATTTTCTGCCTTGAAATAAGGTAAAGATTACTTATTTGGAAAAGTAGGTACTCAAATTCATAGACCATATTCACTGAGAAAAATGACACTTTCAAATCTCAATAAATCGATGTTTTCATTTTGTTATGAAATTTTGTTTCAAATAGGACGGCTTTCAATTCTGAAATACTAGAAATACTCAGTATATTGAAAATAGGCAGACTCAAAACTGAGCAAATAGAGGTCAGTTCATACTCATTTTTGAAACATGGACATACTCAAAAGTGATTAGAATCAGTTCAAAATCATTTTTGAAACATCGAAATACTCAAAAACGAGCACACAGAAGTCAGTTCAAACTCATTTTTGAAACATGGACATACTCAAATATGAGCACATGTTTTATTCTTGAGTGTGTGCATGTTTTCAGAAATGAGTATATACACGTTTCAAACGTGAGTCATTTTGATTCGGAGCCATTTTGACTATGCGACATACTTAGATTTGAGTATTTTTTGCTCAATTTTGAAAATTTCGTTTTTAGAGTGTGAATCCTGCATAAAGATCAGCCGTAGTTGTTTGATATATTTAAAATTTATTTATTTTAATTAAGAAAATATCTAGCTGTGAAAATACCGCCAATTTTAAACAGGGCCCAGTCATGTAAAAATACTAGAAATAATAAGGTTTTTCAAACTTATTTTTAATGAAACAAATATAGTTAATATAAAAATATTTACAGAACTTTTTGAGTAATAATTGAGATCAGAAAATAATATTATGGGAAACCCAAAATAAGAAGTTTCTATGATCTTTAAATAAGCGTGGTATAACTGTGGAACCAATATTTTCGTGAAGAAATATTTGCCTTTAATCGCAGAAGCTTTGCGATTAAATATGACGAAATTTCCTATAAGAAAATACTGGTTCTTTGCGGGCCGCATTTAGACCGCACTGTTGTAAATTATCAATATGCTTAATTTGAATGGGGTTGAAATGAACAAAAATTGGCCAAAAATGCGATTTTATTTTGTATTATTTAACTTGATAACATTAAAAAATAAAAATATATATTTCCAGATACTTGGCAAAAAGTGTGTTATCATTTTTCTTAAAGCTACGTAATGAAAATAACATTCTAAAGTAAAATAGCGCTATAAACTAGCATTCTAATAGTAATCTAAATGTATTTTTCTCGAAACATTTTTTTTTTGCTGCCTGTACTTCATTAAAATGTTCCGTGCGAATTAATTTTAGTTCGAAATTCGGAATATGTCTAAGGAACAATTTACATACTTATTACAAAAAATCTGTGTATCCGTTTATAATGTGGGTTGTTTAAGGTCCTTAAATAAGTAATAAAGCGCGTAATTTTTTAATTTTTAACAAAAATTCAGTTTATTTATTTAATTAACTCTAGTTTATTTATTTAATTAATTTAAATAATTGTCCATTGAATCAAAAAAATGGATGCACATTTTTTAAATTAAGTTCTTTTAAGTAAAGAAGGGAAAAAAATGGAGATAATATTTTCAAAATTGGAACGCATGGAGTATTTAAATTTTAAAAATAAAACTAGCTTAATTTATAGATTTAAAAATGTTTACATTTTCAGTATATTGATATTTTTCAAACATTTATTGGATTTACAGGCTCAACCCTCTGAATATTAGGCCTACGTGCTGATTCAAAAATAGTGGTAATCGTAGGCAGATATTTAAAGTTTTGTATGGTCACTTGAATTTGAGTACCGCTATTTTCAAGAAATAATTTTCGCCTTATTTTCAGGATTTGAAAAAGGCGAAGGTACATACACATATGTAAGGTACATAATACACATCTACAGAAGGTACATATTACATATATACATACATACACTCACACACACACACATACATACATATATAGATAGATAGATGGATATTTCGCCGATATGTAAATATATTTGAAAATAATGGTACTCAAATTCAAGGGAACGTACAAACGCCGTATTAATACTCATACGGTAGCCGCGATTTTTGAGTCAGCGTTTAGGCCCAGTAATCAGAGGGGCGTGGTACAGAACGCTTCTCTGAAGAACTTCTTTCTGGAATAATATAAAAAGTGAAAAATAATTTTTAAAGTCCACAGTCCTCTTAAGTGTATATATTTGTACCTTTGTACCTTTAAAAAATCGAATTTTACAAAATATTTTTAAAAAGTAAGTGTGTATTTTAGGAATACTTTAAAGCAAACCGCATCGAAAATTCGGCATTTTTTTACGCCTATAGCAATAAAAGACATAAATATTAACCGTCATTTGCTCTCTGTAAAAGTAAATTTTTAAACTTGATTTTCTCAGTTTCTAAGTAATTTCTCAGTTCTTTCCGGCAAGATTAATAAAACAGTTATCAAATTTTACATTTATGTTTTGTATGCGGATTTTCATTCTGCGAACCTTCAATTTGTTAATGGCAGCAAAATAATTTATTTTGTAGCATATTTATTTATGAAAATTTTAATAATTTTAAAATTTGATAATTTTTTTTAATTCTAAAAATATTAAAACAATAGATAAATTTAAAACTTGAAGTTTACAGAATAAAGAAAATATTTATTTTTAATTGAAGTTAATAAAATTGGTTCTATTGTATAACTTTAAAAGTTATCGTGCAGGAAACATGAGGTAAGATATTGTATTTTTAAAATTTTTTTGACATTTTTATATTGTTTAATTGCAAAAAATAGATTTAAAATTTCAAACTTAGTACTATAACGTACAAGCTGTAACTATCTCATTTTAATATGAGCAAACGTTTTTTGTTTATAATGAATTATTCGTAACTATAACAGGGTTGCCAACTGGGAACCACTATTTCTGAGCAGTAATATTCGACCTATACGACAGAAATTTTGCGTTTAAAAAAGGCGACGATTACTATTCGGAAATAGTGGTAATCAAATCATAAAAATGGGACCTGTGACAATTCTTTAGAAATAAATGCACATTAAATAGTTAACTTGTTCATATTTTTTCTTTCATCGCAATTAATCCTTTAACAATTTAATAAAAGCTACAGATCTCGACAATTTTCCCAATGTATAACATATAAGTCGTACAACCTTTTTATGCAGATTTAATATAAGATTAAAACTTTAAATATTGTAAATAGTTATTTTTACTGTACCTACATATGAATATCATAAAAACAATTGATTTAGCTTGTTATGTCTATAATGTATATCTTATTAATCATGACATATTAAGTCAATATGTTGTGCGTTGAATTAATATGTTATGATTATGCACAGTATCGAAATTTTCATGCATGAATAATTTCAATAATGTTTGAAAACCTACAATGTAAAATTAAGTTTAACATAGTTTGTATATTGATGAATGATACATTTAAATTGTAATTACAATTTTAGATTTAAAAAAATCTCATTTTTATTTAATCTTTAAAATTTGTATTATCTTACTTACAAATATAGAGGCATAAAAATGCGTAAAAGTGTTATGTATGTGTCAGCATTTAAAGCAGAAGCTTTTTAAAAAATAATAATAATCATAAGTATGGATTGAAGTTTTAAATCGCATCGAAATTGAAGTTTTAATCTCAGATAACTAAAATATCACACTTGTAAATATTGTATAACACGTTAACTGTCAATGATTCAAGTGTTGAGTCACGTCACCATTACCATAATTCACCACAGTCACCATAATTTTTCGGCAGCGAACGTGTTAAATAGTAATCCGTAATAAAGCGTAAATAAATACCTATTGTGAGAGTTAGTGGTGTCAAAACATGAGATAATTATAGTACTTAACACTCGATTACTATCCTCAAAAAACTTAAATTATTGCTATCGTTGTATCTATAAATTGTATCTCTATTACGTGACGTAATCTCCATATTTATATACTTTATACAAATGCAATATTTTGGGGGAAGGATGTAATTAACTAGAAATGTATGTTCTTTTGCTTTTAATCACAAAAACTAAAAAGTGTATCAAATTGGAGTCTCAAAGACGCCTTTGCAGTCAGAAAGAAAAGTCACCGTAACTCACAGATACAAGGATAGTAATCGAGTGTTAAACGTTTTTTTCATGATAGCAACAATTAAAAGTATATGATGTACAATTACATGTAATCATTGCATCTTGCGCTGCGAAATGGCCGTCTTGCTAACGTATATGAGCGAAAACTGCCAGACTGGATGTTGTCCTGGTGGCTTAAATGGTAAAGAACTTGGTGCGCTGTACCAAGGTATCCGGATTCGATTCCCAGTCTGGGCACATTTTTCACTCTGCTGGTTGTACGCTGTTTAGCAAAGTGAAAAGAAATTTACATCCTTTTTAGTGTCAATTACAAGTATGTTAATATTTTCGTACGAAGTGATTTATATATGTAGTCTTCCTTAAATATGGAAGCTTGTTGTTCAAAATTGTATCTTACAAAAGAATAACTTTACGTTCGCCTATAGATAATCAAAGACTCAGCTTGAGTTTGGGTGTGGTTAATAGCTTATAAGGCATTTTATCTAAAATTGCTAATACATTTTGAAGAGGGATTTTTAGAGCAGGGGTGTTTAATTGGCAGACTACTTATTACACCTATTTCCGAATAGAAATCTTCGAATTATTATTTTGCGTTTGAATAAGACGAGGATTATTATTAGGAAACATTTGTAACAGGCGGGATCCCAGTTTCTGCGATTAAATAAGGGGAATATCACTATTTAGATATAATGATAAAAAGCGGCCGCCTTTTGAATAACCCGAATTTACGGTTATAAGTTTAAGTAAGGCGACTAAACCTGCTCGAAATTCGAGGACGTTCACAAATTTGGGGACTATAGTTAAAGACGCCCAGGACATTATCTTCCAAAATATCACTTTATTGCTATAACAGTTATAGCCTGGAAAAATGACTTTATCATTATTATTACTTTTTAAAGACTTTTTCGTTTAAAATCCTGACGCTTTCTGATCGAAACGGTTGACGTAAATTAGATATTAGTGTAACAATTTAAAGGGATTTAGAGTGTTTCAATAAGCATTATCCTCATTACTCTCTATGCCTTTTGCTTAAATCTTTGTTTTCTCTGAATATTTTTTTTCTCTTTTTTTTTTTTTTTTTTTTTTTTTTTTTTTTTTTTTTTAACTTAAAAAGATTTGAATCCCTTTTTACCCTTCATGTTCATAAGCATACAGTTAGCCTGATACCTACTACATAAATTGTATTTTAAACTTAGGTTTTATTTAAATTTTGCTGAAATAGTTTCTTCCATATGAAAATCATTCTTTTAATAGCGAAATTTTCCGCCCGTTAAATGTATAAAAAATATCGACTTTCCAATATGTAGACTAGTATATAAGATGACTTTAGCCTAAAATAAAATAAACTGGACGTTAGTACGATGAAGAGTTTGAGAAAGCTGGTAATATTAACCAGAGTACTAAAGAATTATTAAAGAATTATTTTCTCGTATTTTTTCGCGAATTATAAATAGATTTCGAATTTGATTTGAATAATGATAAAAATTTCAATAAATGATTTGTAAATTCGTAATACTGCAAAATAAATTTTAAATGATTAATTTATCTTTCGAAATTTGAAAAAAATAATTGCCATAAATTCCGGTAGTTTTAGATTAAGTCTTAGAAAATCTCATTTGAAATTTATTTGAAAGATAATGCTTTATTTTAAAGAATATATATAGCGTTTGATTAATTGTTATATAGTTTCATTACTTAATCGTATCAAAGGATGAAACTCTTCTAATTATCTTAAACACCTATTTGAGTCTTTACTGGCTTTCATTAACGTAACCATGTGTAATACGACATTATTCGAGTTAAAGTACCATAGTTTTCAACGTATAACAGGGATGATTGTGTTTCAGATATTTATAATAACTATTTCTGGAGTAGAAATCTTTAATTTATTTAATCGCAGAATTTAGAAGGTGAATATTACAATTAGGAAAAAATGGTTATAGAAATCCGGTAACACAATCCGAGGTATATGCCACGGATAAAATAAACAAGTTTTGAATAAGATATTTTATTTAATAAATGAAGTAAAATATGTTTCATATATGAATAAGTTACGTTTTATTAAATACAATTTCTGGTTCTAAATATGTTTGCTTTATCAGCGGCTTATGTGCCGGAATTTACGGCAATTTTTTTTTTCAAGTTTTCGAAAGATAAATAAATCATTTAAAATTTATTTTGCAGCATTATGAATTTACAATTCATTTATTGAAATTTTTATCATTATTCAAATCAAATTCGAAATATATTTATAATTCGCGACAAACTACGAGAAAATAATTCTTTAATCAATAAATGTTTAGTAAATATGGGGAAAAAAATGCCCTTGAATTTTAATTTAGGAAATGAAATCTATCAGACTTTGAATGAAAAATTTTGATTTGCTCACAATCACGTGACAACGCTGAGATGTAAACGCCATTTTGAATATTTCATTGCGTTAAGGATTTCTCTAGTGCTGCGCAAGTACAACGTCGAAAATAAATTTATCATACTTTTAAATCTATGGCAGGACGGAGAAAAAGCCAATTTTGAGCTTCTTAATTTTTAATGAATCAAAATAAACGTGGTATACCTTTAACAGGGCCAAAGGTTGGTTGCGATAGTTCCTCCTTCACTTTCTTTTTAATACATCAGATGTTCAAAATATCATCCAAGTTTTTAAAGTAAAATTAAGTTTTGGGTAGTTAAATGAACAAAGGAGTAAAAAAGGGGTTTACTTTTTTTGTTACAGCGCTAGAACTATTGCATTAAAATGTTGCAACAAGTGGTAGATGTATGAAATATAGCAAAAGTATGTTTTATTCAGTTAAAACACTAAAATTGCAATTAGTTTGTTTAAAAGAGGAGGACTAATATTATATTTGGGATTTAATGATTTCTGCCAAGGGAAAATAATATTATCTTAAGCTATCTCACGTAGTACGTCAGATGTTTCAAATATCATCCATGTTTTTAAAGTAAAATTAAATTTTGGGTAGTTAAAGTAAGAAAGGAATAAAAAGCGGTTTGTTTCTTTTTGCTACAGAGCTAGAACTATTGAATTAAATTTTACAACAAGTGGAAAATATAATGAAATAAATTAATGTCTTTCAGTTTGTCTTTACTTAGTTAAAGTTTTAAAATTGGAGTTAAATTCTTTCAAACAGAACGAATGATATTGTATTTAGGTTTTGATGATTTTTTTTACAAGAGAAATTTAACCACTTCGGTACGGCGCTCGTCGTCCACCTAAGGATTCTGATGGTCTTTACCTTTGCAAGCACTTTATAGCACCTATTTCCGAATAAAAATGTTTGCTTTAATTAATTATAGAATTTTTCGATTAAATAAGAGGGGAGATTTATATTCAGAAATAGCGGTACTCAAAAATCGGAAGGTTTGTAGTTAAGCTGTCAACGAAAGTTGACGATAACATAGAAGCGGTCAACGTATCTATTATTAGGTATTTTGATTAATTTAACAATAATGATCTAGGTTTTACTACTACAAAATATTTATTGTAACACGCAATTTAGAATACATCTTAACCCTTTCAGGGGCAAAGTACTTTTCATTAATAACTGACTGGCACCGGATATTGCCAACAAATTTATTTGGAAATAAGAAAAAGGCTATATTTCATATACATATTAAATGGAAAAGATTTTAGCAAAATTCTGGTGTCATTGTGGCGTTTGGGAATTAATATTAAGTGGTTTCATAAACATACCACTGCCCCTGAAAGGGTTAAACTATTGTTAAACTATTCATAAATTGTTGTATAGAAATTATTAAGATATTTTAATACATTCATATACTGTTCATTTATTCATATTTTGTTCCATATATATTGTTCATTTATTCTTCCATATATATTATTCATATATTCATATTTTGTTCCATATGTATTGTTCATTTATACTTCCATATATGTTATTCATATATTGTTCATTTTCAATTATATAAATAAAACTACAAAATAGTTTCTTTAAACATTAACGATTAATATTAAAACGGAATAAAGAATATATCTAATTTCAAGTATCTCATAGTAATAAATCGCGATTAATTTAACAATCTTAAAATGTTACATGCATTTGAGATTCTAAAATAAAAAAAAGGTGCTTGCCGTAGCCCATGATTTACAAGTTCGAAACATTGCTCAAAAAGTTTATTTAATTTAAAGAATATTTAATTGTGATTTGATCTGAAGTGATTCGTGAAGATGTTTTATATGGTGTAATAAATTCAAGGGTTGAAGCTGCCTTTTTTGGCCACCACTAATTACAAACAATAATATTCATGGTAGAATTCTACAACATTTGCATGAAACATATACCACGAAGTGTTGCAATATTTGCAAGATAACTCTAAAAGAAAATTATTGTTTGGAAAAGTGGAAGCCTAAAAAGACCCCTGTATATTTAAAAATAAACTCTAACAGTGGCTTACAGAGCTGCCAAGTCTCCGGCTTTTTGGATACCAGTATTTTATTATAGAAAATGTCGCTTTATTTAATCGGAGCATTCTGCGATTTAAAAGAACAACATTTTCTCTAAGAAAATACTGGTATGAAAAAAAGCCGGAGAATTGGCAACTCTGGTACTATTTTGTCAAAACCATTTTGTTCGCTGTGATTACAGAAAGTGTAAAAGGTTTTTGTAATTTGTGCACTACAGAAAACAATAAAAAAAAAACAGATATAGTTTTATATTTCGGATTAAAATTTTATTTGCTCTGATTTTATATTCATGAATTTTTTTGTGTGCTCATTATCTTTAAAAAAATACTTTATAATTAATTAAAATTGACAAAAATCTAAACTTAAACTGCTTAATAATGCTTAATATACTTTATTGAAGAACAAAAAATTATTACAACTTCTTTCTTTCTTTATTATTATTTCATTTCTATTAATTAATAATTTATAACTTTACTAGACATTTTAAATGCTCTACTGTCTCCCGTTTTCATTATGTTAATTTAGATTGCTGTATATTTCAGAAAATTTAGTTTGCCATATAGTTGTTTAACATTAAATTTATCAATAAAGTTAATATATTTCTCTGCTTTAGGATTGGATTTTGATTAATTATATATTTCTCTGCTATATATATTGCTCTGCTTTAGGATTGGATTTTGATTAATTATATATTCGTGATAAGCACAAATGCTAAAATCCGAGGCTTAAAATTACTTTTCTAGGCTAGTATATCAATGTATAATTAGGAAAAACAATAATTTCGACCTCTTGGCACAGCTGGTCATGAAGCTTCATTGAATGACCATTTTAAAAGTTTTGCCTTCTTTAATAAATTATGATGCTGCCCTGAAAGGCATGCACGCATTTTCATTCACACATACATGTATCCGTGTATACATTTATGCAAATTCACATTAGTGTGGGCGTATGCTTGTGAATATACGTGTAGGTAAATAAACGTAAAAAGTACAATCATCCCAGAAAATTTTATTAAGACATTACTATGTTTTTATAAAGAGTGTAGAGAAAAGTAAGGCATCATTGATCTAGACGTTTTTTAAATCCCACCATTAGAAAACGAAAATTAGGAATAAATATGGCTTGTGATGTTCTGTAATTAGTTTTTCAAAGTATTATGCCAACAGTTGAAATAATTTGCGGAGAGACCAATATTTTACATTTTAAATGTTTTCTCGAGAACTTAATGTGGCAATGTTTTGGGCGTATTTTATAACATATAGCAATATTCGAAATATTTTATATTACATAGTAACATTGACTTAAACGGAAGAAATTAATTTATATATAAAAAACGAAAAGAAAAGATTCTAAGACTTTTAATTATAACCACACAGAAGCTAATAATTTATTAATATAAATATAAAATGTTTCAAAAAATTAGTTTTTGTACTTGATACAAAATATAGTTCGCTTCGTCCAAATGTTGTAATGGTCGACGTCAACAGAATTCATGAACATAATTAATCAACATATTCATAAATTAATAAACACATTTATACAGATTATTTGAAATGCATTCTAGACTAATTGATAATATTATAGTAAAATAAATAGAATCGTATTGCTATTATTAAAATCATTCTGTTGTTACTTCAAACTAATCTACTCATAAAAATAGCAAATAAGGACTTTGTGAAAAAATATTAAAAGGCAGAAAACCAACGTTAAAAATGCACAAATATTACAGAAAAAAGCAGCAAACATTTGTTTCAAATCCACAAGTGAGATTCTTCTTCAGTGCGACAAAGAGCAAAGCACAGCGTGCTAGAAAAAGCACAGCGTGCTAGCCCAGCCTTACTTTTTCTAGCACGTTGTGCTTTGCTCTTTGTCTCACTGAAGAAGAATCTAGTTTGTGGATTCGAAACAGCTGTTTGCTGCTTTTTTGTGTATTATTTGCGCATTTTTAATGTTTGTTTTCTGCCTTTTAAAAATCTACTCGTATTTTTCTTTCCATAACCTTTCAAGATTCCAATTCTTTTCTGATTTATAGATATTTGCTTTTAATGAACATTTTAAAAGAAATGATATCTGTTATATTACGAATATTTGAATTAATTCGCATGAATTGATTTTATTATGCATATTTAAAATTTTATATTATATAACTACATATATTTATTTTTTACCCGATCTTTTATAAGTTGTTTTAATATGAAAGAACTTTTATCATGTTATTTAATTTTTTTGCAACTTATTTCCTTTTTGATTTGTATTATTTATATTAAATGTTTATAAAATGTATACATGTTTATAAAATGTCTGATTTTTATTATTAAAAAATGCATTTTTGTGTATTTATATGAATGGTTGGTTGGTTGATTTTATGACGGCCAATTATCAACACGAGGGATATAGGTCCTGGGGGAGTGCCCTCCGTGGGGGTCTTTCTAAGGGATCCTAACCTGTATTTACGCAAGGTTCGAAGAAAACCACGGAAAACTCCGAACGTATTTATATGAATAATACACGGATTTGGAAGGACACTTCTACGATTTTGGAACACTAATAATGCCGACTGCTACGACATTTTGTCAACTATTTCATAGTAGTAATTCTTGCCTTATTTAATCACCAAAAGAAGATATTAAAAAAATACTATTCGAAAATAGTGGTGACAAAAATTCACAACAGTTATAAGCTATGAACACTACATGGAAATTTAAGACATACAATATGGACATCTTTGTATTTCATATTTGATATGTTTGGTAAAATGTTTTAGAAAAATAATATTCAGGGGAGTACCGGTGCTTAGTTTTGGGTATCACTATTTCCAAATAGTAATACCGGTCTTAAAAAGGCGAATATTACTATTCGGGAATATTGGTACTAAAGAATAACCACCGCTACCATAGCTGCCTTTACGCTGTTTACAAAAAAAAAAAAAAAAAAAAAAAAAAAAAAAAAAAAAAATTAAATAAGTACTACATAGAAACAAGACACATTTTATTAAATAAATTTTCTGGTTCAAAACATGTTTATTTATTTGAAAAAAGTGTAAATTTGATAGCTATGCTCATTTACTTATATAATTTTTTCTAAAACTTCAGTTGTATAAATACGTACATAAGTTTTCTATAATACAATATCATATTTTTTTGTGAAATTATTACACGCAATAATTTCTCATTAATGATCATCCAATATATGTAAAACATCAGCTTTATATAGCGTAAATAATTATTTAATAGATATCAGTACTTTAGAAATTGGAGTATATGCGGTAAGTAAGGGCCACTTAATTCCCATCTGAAAGCAATAAGATTCTTATTAAAATAAAGATATCACGTAAAATTATTCCTTGTGAGCACATTTTAACAAAAAAAGTAAAAATTTCCACCATGGGGGAAATATAATTGCGTATTTGGTGAATAATTAGGTGTATTAAGTAAATCGACCAAAAGACTTATATTCTAACACTACTTATAAAGACTATAATAATACGATCACATCCTGTTTCATATACTTGGATTATAACAAAGCTCTTCTTGCTGCATGGGAAACACTAAATCAATTGTTACGCTATTAATTTTGCTTTGTGTAATTAGTTATTGCAGAAAACATATATTTAGAATAATGTCATTACAAATTGAAGTATGCAGGAAAATAAAATATACATCTTGATTCCAAAGAACCTATACCACTTCAAAAAAATTCTATTGCGTTGAAAGGAAAGTCTGATAGGAGCTGATTCAATAATGTAAGCTTCAAATATGGAACGAAAAAAAAATAATTTAAATCTTCGTACATCCGTCTATACACTTCATAAATATAGTTAAATTTGATCTAAATCTTTCAAAAATATCTATATCTAGATATAGATATCCCGTAAAATTATTCATTCCCGTAAAAGTATTTTTTAAGCACATTTTAATAATAAAAAAGTAAAAATTTTCACCATGGGTGAAACATAATTGTGTATTTGGTGAATAATTAGGTGTATTAAGTAACTCGAGCAAAAGACTTTTATAATAATACGATCACATACTGGTTCATATACTTGGCTTATAACAAAGCTCTTTTTGCTGCATGGGAAACAATAAAATGAACCAATTCTTTTCTTAGAAAAATGAATTTTTTCCCTTATATTTACTAACTCTAACATATGATCAATAACTGGAAACAAACTAAAAATATTTTGTTTCTGAAATATTCCTTTTTTAAATAATTATTTAATTCATTCGATAAATTCTCCAATTGATTAAAACTAAATTTATTGTAAGACATACATATTACAAGATATAAATATCGCATGATATAGACTATAAATATTTATATATTTATATTTTTATAATATATTTATTTATATTTTTATAAGAATAAAACTTATTTATTGAATTAAATATATTATACAATTGGATTATGCTTTTATAAAATCATTACATATGTCGTATCAATTTTCAATACAGATTTTTCACATTTTATTTTTTAATCTGAAAAAAAAAATAATAAATAAGTCCTAAGAATAAATATTATCTTTGTCAATTAAATTATCGAATTCAAAATTCTTTCACGTTACTGTAACAATTAAAAAGAGGAACTAACGCAAATGAAACTATAGTGGACTGTGTACCAGTAGTGAGCCACTAAATTTTAAAGTTTAAAAACAAGCCCCCAACGCATTTCTGAAAAACGAGTGAAAAAATATCTTATTGACTGAAACCTTTAACTGTTAACAGTAGATAAATTGTTTGGAATAATAGTTTTTTCTGCTGGTGCAGAAATTTATTTTCCTGAGTGAAAGTATTTTTACTTCTAAAAATGGGCTTTTTGGAAAATTCTTACAGATTTCTTTATGAGATAAAATTTTATTTAAAGTATTGTTGTTTTAGTGTACTTTTTAATGTGTTTTCTTATTGTTTCTTTGTTTTGCATTAAACCTCCGTTGATATATTGTATTACATTCTAAATAATTTGTTAGATAAGCCGAAAACTTAAAAAAATAAGCATTTTATTAACTTTAAGGGGTGCTCCGCTTTTAGATATTTCTTAAATTGTACAAATAGTGATCATGGAAGCCCGCTACTTGAGCGTATGCTAAATTTTATTTTTGTATTTGAATTAGTTGAATTATGTTTTTTTTACCACCGGACCACTTGGATTTAAGAAAATATTCCTTTAAATATTTGCCAGTGAAAACAAAACAATTTCAGATAAAATCGCATTTAAAATTTGCGCTGTATATATAATTACAGTTATACACGAATAAAAGAAAACAACAATACAATTACCTGAATTTTTACAACTGTGATATTTTCAACATTTTTGAATTAAAATAGCTTATTGTAAATACCAGTATTAAAGAATATTTTACCAATAAGCACTTAAAAAAACATACATATCACCGCCAAACTCGGTCCGTGCCTGTAATTAAAGTTATATGAAGTACACCGGGGTAAGTGTACACAGGAAAATCTTAGTAAAACTTTGATGTTGTGTAATAAACGTATTTTTATTCTAAAGCCTATGTGAATCTTGGAAAGGGTTCCTAACAAGGCTGCTTTGCGTGAATAAATTTAATTTTTCCTAAACATCCATACCAAAGAAACTTATGTTGCAATTCGCATGTGTACACTTACCCCATCATTTTACATTTCAAGGTGCAAGTGTACACACGAGTTTCTACTAGATTTAGTCAGTATTTTTGCAGTTAAAAAGGTCAAATGAGAATAAAATAATTTTAGAGTGAATTAACATTTTTTAAAGAGAATTCTCATTTTTTTTTATTAGTAAACTCTCGAAAAATGAAGTAACATTTTCAACCATATGAAAATAATAATAAGTCAGTTTCACTTCGCCTTTACGTAGCATTTGACAAGATTGAAAACAATCATAAATTCAATGGTTTTAGATGTACATATCTTTTTATAGCCTAACATACAACAGAAAAAAAAAATGACATCGCTTTGGTCAGTAAATTAAATTTGCGAAGAACATAAACTTAACATGGACAAACAATTTGGAAAGAAATTGAATCTTATTTTTAATTCGTTACCTTTCTGGGCACTTAGCATTTCAGTTCCGTGCTTGGAGTAATGTTTTCTGTACTTTTCGCTCTTGTTTAGGTTTTTCAAAATTTTGCTTTTTGCGCAAAATTTTGGCTCTTTGGGACGACATTATCACTTTAGCGTCCGAACAAAATTTCTTGCTTTTTGTAGATTGACGCGAAGGAGTAGTAATGACATGGGCGAGCATTATTTCTTCAAAATACTTTCCCTATGAAGAACCGCCATCTTCTTCAACGTTGTTGTCACAGTTTCTTGATGGTGTTTCTGAATTGCTTTGTGTTCTTCTTGGCCTTTCTTGCGAAACGAAGATGTACTCTGGATATTTTTTCATCACTGTTGAAACCTTTTTAGCGCTCTTAAACTACTTATACTATATTTAGTTAAATATCTAGTAAAAATTTCTAGTCTTAAAACTGTTTAGATTTACTTGCTATTTTGAGATAAACACGATATTTCTACAGGAAATCGTGTATAAATACTTCTGTATCTATAAAATTTGTTCAAGTATGTATAATTAAAGTTAATTATACATACTTTTATTATAATACATACATTTCATCAATGTTTACCTAAATGTGTTAATATTTGATTTAACACAATCAAACATATCAATAGTTTATTAACTTAATAATAGACTGTCATACAACGATGATTGATAAACAGACGACGTTATTTAGTGCTTGAAAAATTATTTGGTGCTATTAAATCTAAGTGTGTATGTACACTTACCCCGTTTATTTTGTGTACACTCGCCCCAGCTTGTTAAATATCGGGAAAGTGTACACAAGTGGCTTCATTCTAAACTGTACGTAGCCTAATCTCTGTTCTATACGTAGGTTGAATAATTGAATTTTAAAGGTTTATTTACCACGTTGAAAAATCTTCGCGAGAAAAATCTCTTCAGGAAAGCTTGTCGATCACTGACTTTTCCAACTCGACTATCGAGTAAACATGCCAGTTCGCACAGAGTTGCCCACTAGCACGCTATACGGTAGAATACTGAACTAATACTGCTTGAGAGTTGTAAATGTTTGCTAACCAAACTATCTCCTGGTTAGAGTATCACTTTTTTACAAAAGACCAGTGCGCTAGGCATGGTGGTGTATACACTTATCCTGTGTTTACTTCATGAATACGCAATAAAAATTTAACTATTTCATATTTCTCACGTGTAAGATTTTCAACAAATTTTAAGAAAATAATTTTTCAATTAATCATGTGCCATTTTGAAGGAAGCTTTATCGATAAACCTGCCTTCACTAAGAACAACATATAATTTTAACATTAGGATTTGCAGATAATTAAAATTATGTATGGATACGAAATGAAAATTTAACCACACTAATTTTATTTTCTTCAGGAATCTTTCTAACAAGTGGTAATCGAAACGTTTTTACACAGCTGATTCATAAATTTTTATTGAATTAGAGAAAATGGCATTTGTTTGCGTAATATCATTATGGAAATTAAAAGTTATGTATTTTATGATATATAAAAACTCACATTCAGAATATGGTTACCAGTACTTTCAACAAAAGTCAACGCAAAACAAAAATTTGACAAAAGTCTTCGGACAAAGTTTACGATAAAATAAAGGAAAAGTAAAGCTTTCTTGTGTTGTATGCTGATAAATCTTTAAATTATTGATTAAAATGGTGATGAATTTGCCAAAATATAGCCATACAAACAGAAAAAAATATTTGAAGGAAGTATATAATTTGATTAGTTGGTAATTTATCATCATATATTACATAAAATATCAATGCCTATTTCACTGGTATATACTAAGACCTGAAATTTCATCAGTTATATGCACTTTTCTCGATATGGATGTTTATGTAGTGTTTTTTTTCCTTATACTGGCTATAATTTTGGCTAATTTAATATGAAATTTGCAAATTCAGTATAATTTTTTTTTAATGAAAAATTCGTATATTTCGGGAGTAACGATATAAAGTAATTAAAATACTTGAGTTTTTCTTACTTTGTTACTTCATTTTAAAATTGTGATATTTAATATTATGAAATAGTCGAATATTTATTTCATTCAAATTTTCTAGTAGGGGAGCTAGAATTTTGCAAGTGTTTAACTAAAAATTAATCGAGAGTTGGGTTGGGTTGATTATTGACGGCAAATTATCTACACTTGGGATATAGGCCCGGGGGGAGTGCCCTTCGTGGGGGTCTTTCCCCTACCTAACCCGTATTTACGCATGGATAAATCCACGGCTCAAAGAAAACCACATACGATTAGGCCGACGGGCGCGATTGGGATCGAACCCAGCACCTCCTGTCTACCAGCTTCGAGAGCAGAACCTCTCAGCCACTGGTAGGAACAAAAAATAAAGTTAATCGAGAAGTTGTATTTTAGAAACAACACATTTGTATGTGATAAAATAATTTAACCCCTTCCGGAAAAATGACGAATCTCGTCATGAATTTTTCGTGACAAACAGTAAAATGTTGAGCTACACTCGTCATACGATTAAAGTTACTATAATAGTATTTATATTATTACTATATTTATTTCTAAAAAATGTATTCAGTTCCTAATTTAAAATAAATTATCATCTAAGTCTATAATATATTTTATTTTTGTTTTTAAAATGTGTTAATTATAAAATAAAACTTGTTTCTTTAATGAAAAAATGCTGCTTTCGTGCCCAGTTTTTCACAATTAAATCGTGTAGAAAAGGGTTAATAATAACCCTCCGACATTTTCCAGAAATATTCTTATACATGAACTTCAAGAACTTATGTAATCTAAAATATTTTATTAAATGATAAAAATTTAACATGCAACAATAAAATAAGAGAACAAACATATAGAATTTTGCAGATTAACGTCAAATTCTTTAGCACTTCATAAAAGTTTCAGTTCAATAATTAGCGTGATTGAATTATAGAAAAGAGTTATTATGGTAAAATTGTTTCCTTTTTTCATATGCCAAATCTTGAGCAATCTTTTTAAGCGTGGTGATTGATCGCAAGTGCACGAAAGGCTACTAATATCGTGGTCAAACGACTGTCAACTTAAGTAGACAAGAACTCAAACATAAAATATGCATGGATTCGAGTACTATTGTTAAGTTAGCCGCTGTATGTAATGAGTTCGATGAAGCGGTAGATAATTCTTGTGCCGCATCATATAAAATTCCAGATCAAGACGTGATTTTTTTTATAATGAAAATATACATGATGACAGTTTAAAGAAATAAGAAGTACAACATCTTAAAAAAGGGTAGATATCTTAAAATTCTCGAGAAGTTTTCTTATGTGATTTTTAATAATTCTTAAAAGCAGTGCCTTACAATTTTAAATTTGAAGAAAAATGTCTTATAATTATGTGTATAAGTAAAGTATAATTTTTTAAAGTATTTTTTGTAATTCATATAATTAAAAATGTAAAAGTGAACATCACAAATATATATATATATATATATATATATAGTTAATAATAATATAAACTTTCTTGACTTAAAAATTAATATTACTAATAATTATAAATTAATTTTTGATATTTATGATAAGAGATTTGATTTCCCATTTAAAGTAAATATTTTTACCAATTTTGCTTCATGTTTACATAAATCTGTTTATAAAAATATAATTATCAATTATCTACATCGTATAAAATACTTATGCTCAGATATAAATAAAAACAAAAATATTAGATATATTCGAGATCAAGCAAAAATATATGGTTATCCAATTTTTATGATAAATTCAATCATCAACTCTTTTAAATAACATTTATTATATAATTTAAATATAAACAAGGTATGTAATAAATTATTGTTTTAGTGTGCGATAACATATAACAAAAGATATAGAAAATAATAATTATAACATACATTATTATAATTATAACATATTAGGAAATTTAATATTTAATATTTGTTTGAACATTATATACACTTTATATAGAAAATTACAATTATAACATACATAATTACAATTATAACATATTAGGAAATTTTAATATTTGATTGAACATTATATACACTTTGTATAGTTGTGATTGTGCGTTGCCGATCACCTCTGTTTAAGGTGTTATTGATGTGCAGTTTTCATACATTTATAAATTAACTTATACAATAACAAATTAAATTATACATGGATAACATTGGTGATTATAACTCATAAACATATCTATTTGCAATATATATAAATATAAATATATATAGTTTTTATTTTTGTCTATGAATAATTAAATTTAACAAGTATTTTAATTACTGCATTGCATTAATTTGATTGAAAAACAGTAGTAATACTATTAATTATCAATTTTATAAATTTTGAGGTATTTTGAATTGTTTATGAATTATTTAATTAGATATTTAAATTAATCTATGAAATATAAAATATATTTACAATGTAGTATAAATTAAACATTAATTATTTAATAACAAGTCTAATATATATTTAAGAAGTAGTAAAAATAAAACATTAATTATTTAATAATATGTCTATAATATCAGTGGATTAACACAGCTGGCAGCAAAAACAATTTGAATTAAAATAATATCTCTTTTACATAATATATTCTTGTTAAGAATATCTGAAATGCTGTGCAAGTTGAATTAATTCTGTGTAGATTTATTCATATAGTAGTATTATATTTTATTTGAATTTAAAGTAAAACTACAAGTTAGTATTGTTTTAAGTTTATTTATATAATTAAATCTAATAGTATGTAACTAATAAAGTGGATATCTAACTAAATATTAATTATGAATTATTATAATACCAATAGATGGCGACACTTTACCTTTCAGGTAGTTGTTGATAATATTGTTAATATTATATTTAATTTAACTATAGAGGGAGCTATTGATTGTATATTAATTTTACTTTCAGGAATTAAAATTGGATGGAGTAATATATATTCACGGATATAATTTTGTTATAAGTGTATTAAAACCATAATTATTTTGTGTGTTTTTGAATCATTTTGTGTTTGGGTGTCATCGATGATGTTGTTGTGTTTTAAAAAAAGTGTGCTCTCAACTTGTCTTTCAAATCATTTCTCTCAACTCGACTTAGTCAACATGTATGATGCATTGCCATGTGGATGTGAATATTATGCAGAAGTTGTGACATTTTAAGGATTCTGTATAATTATTGTGAGTAAAATATTTTATCTACACTTTACGCGTTCATATTTCCAATTTTATTATTTCAAAACTGTTATCTCGTGGTAATTTCCTGAGGTGTTAAATACAGTTTTTGGGATAATCGATGTGAGTGAAATATATTGTATATTCTTAATGGTTTTTTATTTCCTATTTAAATATTTCCAAATTTTAATATTTCCAATTGTTGTCTGGTAATAATTCAGTGTACCTGGATGATTCTACTGATCTTAGCATTATGCCAGTAGAATTATGAAACACTGAATTATTATTTAAAACACATGTGGGTGCATTCAGGCTGATGAGTACATGTGCATGTGTTTTTTCATATCCAATTCATATTTAATTCTCATGTGGTCCAATTTTCCATTGTATATGGTTCATATTTAATTTATTAATCCATTTGTATTTACTTAATTGCAACTCCAATTTATAATTTTTTTTTCCCTTTCTCTCTATTTCTTTTTTCTTTTTTCAATATTCTTTAGGTATGAGTAAAATTTGGCCAATTACCATTGAAGCACAAGCTATGGTAATATTATGTTTGCACATGTTAATTATTAGCTATGTGGTATTCTGTATACACAATATCATTAATTATCTCTTTGGAGATTTAAGTAGAATGATAATAGAACTTGATATGTTTTTTGAAATTCATAGATATTATAATTATATATATATATATATATATATATATTTGTTGCATGGTGTTATATCAACTGAATAATTTGATTAAAAAGTACGATCGCAGTCAGTAATAATTCTGGGACGTCCCGTACGTGTATGAAGAGAATTCCGATTACGCATTACTAAACTCTGATTACGGAGGACCCGCCAGAAAAAATTAAAAGTAATATTAAATAAAAGAGATCAAATAACACGGAGAAAGGGATGAGGCAAACTAATTACTTTCTTTATTATAGCTTCCTATTCGATATTTTGAGTACCATTATTTCCGAATAGAAACATTCAGTTTATTTAATTAGAGAAATTCATATCCGAAAATAGTTTTACTCAAAATACAGGTGACTTGGAAGTATGTATTGGCATTGTACTAAAGAATAATACGGAAAATATTTTCGATGAAGCGCAATTTTTGTGAAATATATGGATTATACTAAAAATACTTGCTCTACTATGCAAATGTTTTATAAGTGTGCTTTTACATTTAAATATTTCCACTGTATTGGTACTGTATTGGTTGGCACTGTATTATAAATATCTTTCATATAAAGCGAAATATTTTAGTAATTTTGTTGCGTCATTGGGAATTTTTCCGGAATAATGACTTTTTCGCGATATTGATTTGCATTTTAAAAGTCGACAATGTAAACCTATATATCCTTGATTTTGTTTTATATATAAATATTAACAATGTAATGCTAATGTTCGCACAATATTCACAAATCACTGCAAATATTTGTTATGTTAAGTCAAATAATACATTATTCGTTCGATTCTACGATTCCAAAAGTAATTTTTTTTTCTTAAATTATACTTTTTTGTACTTTCAAATAACACACCAAAACTTTAACTAATATAATTTAGAAAAAAAATAAAATGTTCATAATTTCATTTTTACTCTGTATGCTCTACAAATAATGCGTTAGAAATTACTGGGAACACGTATTGTGAACGATTTAATGAGAAGAAAAACTACAACCCCTTGAATACGAGATCTGCGCGCTGACTCAAAAACCTTGCTTTCATAGGTGGATTTTTTCAAGCGTTTGTATAGTCTCTTTAATTTAAGTACCACTATTTCCAAACAGTAATATTCGCATCATTTTTATGAAATGAAGTGAGGCGAAGAATACTGTTCGAAAATAGTGGTATCAAATTCATGTTCAGTACAGGCGCTTAGAAATATCCTCTTATGACAGCCGCCAGTTTTTAGTCACGCGTAGGCCTTAGTATTTCGAGTGGCTGGGGAATAACAAATTTTTACATTCTATATCCTTAAAAATACTGGAATTTAAAGGTAATAATATATATGAGTACTATTACGGCTCGTAAGGGTACATTTTGTTTTAGTTCCGAAGTCCACAAGATCTGTGTTCAGTATTCTAGAATTATTTTAATCTTAATCATAATTATTATTATTTTTAAATTTTATAGTACATAGATTTATATTTTCAGAGTATATAAGAAACACATGTGCAATTTTTTTGACTTCATTACTAAATTTAATTTTTGCTTTAAATTCTTAAGATAAAATGAAAGCCCTAACATAATTGCATCAATCATTTATGAAATTTCTACTTATTATAATTAACTAATCGTCAAATTAGTTTTTATGTTTTACATAAAAGCTACTCTTACGTGCGTTTGCAATATCATTTTAGTTATATACCGGCTACGTTTCATTTTGTGATGCTAAAGTTTTTGATAAAAAATGTTATTTCCAGAAGCATATGGCAATTTTTATTTTTGAAAAATGACACACTACACAGGATGGAGCTCGGCCGTGGTATAGTAAACTGGCTATGCTCTACGTGATGAGATCACTTACAGAGCCACCTAGCGAGAAACTGCGGAGTAAGCATTTCTATCTCGAAAACGGTACGAAATACGATAAAAAAAAAGTCAATTACAAAGTTTTTGAGCGTCCTCAATTTAGCTTAAAATGATGCTTTATATGTAAAAATAGGTTTATCAGAAGCTCTGAAATGTAAATTTTCTATTCCACTCACCAGCCTAAATACGCCACTAATTACATGCTGAAGAGAAGAAGTGTGGCTTTATAAGGTAGATGCACATTTACTAATAAAACTAAGACATGTAAACCAAGTACAGTTTATTTTATCAACAAAACCATGTGTGCCAATCACGTTTGATCTCAATGCGCCCGGTATCGTCAGTAATGAATCATGCATTTTGCATGTGTTCCGATGATGGACACATACTTACTTTTATTTAATTATTCAAATAAACTGTACATTTGCTTACATGTATTAGTTTTATTAGTAAATGTACGTCTGCCTTATATTGCTACACGTCTGCATGCAATTACTGGGTTATTTAAGCTGATGATAAGCTATAAAAAGAATCCATATTTCAGTGCTTCTAATAAAATTATTTTTACATGTCGTCATTTCATACTAATTCGAGGACGTTATACTAATTTTTAATTGACTTTTTTTTCGTATCTGGTACCGTTTTAAAGATAGAAACGCTAATTGCACATTTCGCCACTAAGTGGAGCTATAAATGGTCTTATCGTGCAGCGCAAATCCCCTTCAGTATATATAGATGACAATATCTGCTGCCGTTCTGAAGTTAATAGGGGTCGACAAAACTTTAAGGGGCACTCTGTATTTCAAAACGTTTAAGATTCATTTAGATAATAAATACGGGACTCCTGGCTAATAGTTTCTTCTGTAAAATTAACAGATCATTTTTCACAGCGTATTTATAATAAAATCTTTTCCAAACATAATTTTGCAATGAAATTTCATCATATCTGTAAGCGATATTTTAAGCAAAAATTTAACTATGTCGTTGGCTTTTATGACGGTAATTGTATTTTGCATGGCTATTGTGATATTTCGGTTTCCTCATAACAACGCATAAATATTGCAGAAATTGCGAAAGAAAACTCAATATGTGACGGACAGTTAAAGTAAACAATTCAACAAACGTCAGATGCATAAAAATACATCATTATTTTCTGCTAAATAAAATTATTTTGTATAAAATATTTGTATTTCAGGAAATGCGAATGACGTAATAATATCCTTGTCTAAATTGAAATCAGTAAATCAAGAAAGGTTAAAACTATATGCGTGATATTTTTTATGTAGGTGAAACAAAATTAATTCTGTAATAAAATCATGTCGCATTTATGTGACTTAATCAATACATTATTTTTGTAAATTTAAGACATACAACAATGACATACAAGTATGTACACCGAAACTGCAAGCATGTTATAAACGCTGTTTTTGGTATAATGGGTTCAGCCAGATTAAATGATAAAGATTTTTTTCTTTCAAATATAGATGATTTTTATAAATCTAAGAAGGGAGGGGGGTAGGGGGAAGGAACCTCTGTTAGGAAAGCATAAACATTACTTTTTCACTACAGAATAACTGTCACATTTTTAAAAGCTTTTCACTTTGTTAATTCCGTAGTGTTTCATTAATTTTACAGTTATATTTTTTATATCCATGAAGAAATGCTTCTGAGTCATTTCCACCGTTCACAGCCATGTGAATACTAGGCCAACGCGCTGAATCAAAGGATTTCCATTCTGAATCAAAGGTATGTTTTTAGAGATCATACGGTCGCTTGAATTTGAGTACTGTTATTTCTGAACAGTATTAGAAATACTCAATATTAAATAGCCTTATTTAATGACAGAAATTCTACGATTTACAAAAGGAACATTACTATTAGGAAATAGCTGTATTCAAATTCAGGTGACCATGTGAACTCGTGAAGAAAAAGTGATTTTTGACAGTGGTCATCTTTTGAATCAACACGTAAAGACTAGTACTCAGGGAGATTTTCGCCGTACATGATTTTTTTTTTATGAAAGACTGGCAATGGTAATAGATATTTGTGTTGCAAAAATTATAAGTGTGTGCAATAGTGGACAAATAAAATAAAATAAAATAAAAAATAAAAAATAATAAATATATAAGTAAAAAGGTTTTTGTTTTATTTTGTTTCGATTTAATATAAAAATAAATGTAATTATTAACTATCAGAACATAATATTTAAGTTTTAAATACATCGTTTACGAACATGTATTTTCTTTTAGAAATTTTAAATGCATAGAGAAATTACGAAGTAGAGATTGTTTTGAGAAAAACTTGCCAGAAAACATTACAGAACCATTTACCACCGAACGAGCGAAAGAAAGATTTATCAAATTAAACTATTGAGGGTTTTAGACCTCAATCAAATTGAAAATGTTTGAATTAATAGGAGGTTCTCTCGCAAAATTTTCAAAAAAGTCTTTTTTCTTTTCTTTTTTGATACCTTAAAGTGCCTACGATATGCTTTCAAAACCATTTGTTTCTTTCACCCAGTATTTAAGTAGTGACAAACAGTTAAGCGGACAGGTGTCATGGCTGACTACATACGCATAAAAAGCTTTAAATGCCTTTTCTTGAAACAAGATATTTCGGTAAATGAAAAGATGTATTTTGACCAAGGATACTCACTATGCGCTCCGCAGAGATGCTTTTTTTTTAAATAAAAATATTTACCTTATTTAATTCCAGAATTTCTGTCATTAAATAATATTAATTTGTGCAAATGTCAGAATGCTTTTTTTAAAGAAAAAATAGTGAGTACCACTGATTTAGATTTTCGAATCCGTATTTCTCCAAACAACAGCAACAACAGGAAAATCAAAGGACTAAAAATCTTTTTGTGAAAAAAAAAATCATTCTGAGACGTAAAACAATAATACGAAGGTGCATACGTTTCTTTAGAATTTTTAAGGAGTAAGGCATCACTATTTCAGATTAAAAATTTGTGCCTACTATTTTTCTTCAAATTAATAACCTTTTCACGATTAATCGCAGAATTTATAATATTTTTCTGTGATTGAATAAGGGGAAATATTCTATTCGAAAATTGTGGTAGAAGTGCACAATTTCACTTGTTAACCATTTATTAACAGTATTATTTAATCATACAATAAAACCCATGTAAAGAAGAATTTAATGAAAATTCATACATGTCCTCTAAGATATACTAAATTTTTACTTTCTTGTACTTTATTATACATGTATATATTTAAATGTAAGTGTACTGAATTAAGTTGATTGCACTATAATAAAGTAATGACACTAAATGCGCCAAAATAAAAAGTAAGCTTATTTTGTCCCCTGATTAATTTACGTGTTTATTTTAAATATATTATTCATTGCTGTTTCAAATATCTTACATCAACTTTGAATAAATATTAAAAGTTCGTCAAGATCCACGAATTTTCGAATCAACATAAAGAATAAAAAAAAGTTAATTTTTAGGGTTTCGTTCATCTGTCAAAACCTTATTCGACTCACTCTTCTGTCTGTCTGTCACAGAGTTCGCTCTTGGAAACTGTATAAGTTAGATACTTGCATACTTATAGCTGAATACCTCAGATCACACGACAAATCATAAAATTTTAGAAAAGTCTTATATTATTTTAATTAAATGAATTAATTTAATGACATCCGACCAGATTTTAAAACAGAGCCTTAATTCAGTCCTTTCCGTACAGGTTAGGTGGCTCCGTGGTTTGCGCGTTTGCTTGCTGTTAAAAAGTTCCTGGATCGAAGCTGCGCATCGGAGTTTGAAATTTTTTCCCCGGAATTAATACATTCAATTTTACAGAATGTTTTACATATTTTTTTTGTCATTTTAAAGTAAAAAAATGTTGAAAAATATTTTATCAATTATTTCTTTAATTCAAAATCCTTTTTTTCAAAAATAGCAAAATTTTAAATTTTGTTTAAACTTTCAGTAAATTTTTTAAGATTTGGAACTTTAAATTTCGTTTAAACAATTTGTTTTGTTTTGAGAAATTTAAATTTTATTTAAACTTCCGCTAATTTTTTAAAATTTTGGCATTTTAAAAATTTCGGATTTTTTTTTTATTAGTTTAATAATTGTATTAATTTTATTTTAAAACAGCTTTGACTTTTAAATATTAAATTTCCTCTTTAAATCATTAATTCTCATTAATGACTAGTTCTGCCATTTCACTTTTAATTTATTAAACTTTCTTCTATTGAAGTAATTTTTATTTTATCATTCAAAATTTAAATTATATAATGTAATGTTTTAGGTGCATTTTCGTTTGCCTATTTCCACACTAGAAATTCTAGAACGTATGTTGTTACAATTATTTGAAAAGCAGTTCTTGAATATTTTTAATTTGACTAAAAAAAAAATAGTTTCCTCTTGTAATCATTTTAATATTAAATTTAATGATGCAGCTATCTATGTTCTGATTTATGAAGTGTATTGATAAAGGATAAGGTTTTAATAATTATAAATTAATGATTTGCATTTATTAATTAAATGATAAAGTATTTTAAAAGGAATATTAAACGAAACCCTTTGTGCGATTTTCAATTACACTTACGCACTTGTTCTACATTAAAAAATGCAAAATAATATGTACTAAAGTCAAATTAAGAATGTTTTATTACTTACTTCAAATTAACTGAAAGTTTTTATGGGTGCATTTTTAAGTATTAATAATTAGTATGAATAATATTTATAATAATAGCAAAAAATGATCAATATAACAAAATTCTAATGGAAGAATGTAAAATGGTGTTTCAAAAGACATTGCATTTTAAATATTCACAATTTTTTGCATTTCTCATATTTTAGTTCAAATATAAGAAAACTATATAGGAAACACACACACACACATTATATATAATTTTACATATTTACTTTTAATAGATTTCATGTATTGAAGAGTACGTATTCAAAAGATTAATTTTAAGAAACTTATTATTATTTTTTTAATTTACACATTAATACCTCATGGAAATTACAAATGTAGTATTTTACAGTAGTAGCCATACCAATCGTAATCTTTAGCATGTTTTTATGTTTATTTATTTTGCATATTGTTAAGAAAATTAACTTTTTTCGAAAATTTAATATGTAAAAATAATACTTTAACAGAATTCCCTTTTTTATTCACCTTCGAAAAACAATAAGAAAATTAATACTTTTTAAACAAAGACATTGTTTTTTATTTTAAAGAGGATCTACTAGTCACCCTTTTTTGTATACTACTATTTCAAAACAATTATCTTCATGGTAGATTTACACAACATTTGCAAGAGAAATCTACAACGAAAATTATTGTTTGAAAATACTGTTGTTCATAAAGTTGGCAAGTGGAAACCTCCCCCCTCCCTATATTTTATCTGTTTATTTATTACCTAAAAATGTAAAAGCAGCTTAGTAGCTTATCTAAGATCATTTTACTTTGAGTAACCCTCCATCGGGTGCAGCTTTGGACTCCTGAATTCAGGCGCAATGTGCTTGACAGGCTTCTGTTTTAAAATCAACATTAGCACCTAATTAACTCAATTATAACGCTCTTAAAATAATTAGAGACCTTCATTAGGAAATACAAAGAGAGAATATTAATAATCTGATTAAAAAAAACCTCATATATTAATCTTAAAACAAGTAAAACACTAAGCAATTTCTGAGGCAGACTTCACTAAGCAGTGACAGCGCGCCTGTTTGGCACGCTGCGCCCGACAGAGGGTTAAACTATTCAATTTATATATTTTTATTTCAACGTGTTGTATTTCGATAATTTTTAAATTTAGTGCTATATGTGCTGATGATTTTAAATATATTGCATTTTTATGAGAATCGCGCATAGATACGCATGAGGTCACGCAGCGCCATTTCTTATTTTCTAAACCCAGGTTTTCTGTTCACCTGAAATGAAGTAATTTTCTTGCATTTATTTTTACTACATATTTTCAAAAGGATATTTTTACTATTATAGTTTATTTACTTGAAATTATTAATAAATTGGTAAAAACAAATAAAGAAATAAAATAAAGGAATAGAATAATTATAAAAAAAGGGTTTGAAACTCAGAAATGGGGCAATCGATCTACCCTGCCTTTTCTAAATGACGCATCTGAATAGATCTTTGTAAATGAGTGTAAATGAGTAGAGGATATGCAATAAAAGCTAAAGTAAAGTTTAGAAATCACCAATTTAATAAGGTTAGAAGCAAAGTAAAAAGCAAAATACATTTTTTTTTCATCATAAAATAATAATATTCAAAATGCAATAACTAAAATACTGACAGTGAAAATAAATTCTGTAAATGTTGTTTAAAATTGCACCGCTTTAACTATTGCTAACATGCAAAAACAAAATCCCAGTTTTCGGAGCATTCCTGATTTTTATTTCACAAAGAACTTGATGTAACGAAATACTGAAGAGTAGATATGGAATTATTTTAAAAAGGTAAAATTGGCTTAAAAATTAAATATCGATTTAAAAAATTAAATAGCGACTTAAAAAATTAAATAGATAATTAATTAACATTACGAATTATATACATTATCTTTTGTTTTATAATACTTTTAAAGTGTTATTTCAAAAATAAATAAATAAATAAAGTGTTAAAAAATAGTTTAATTATATATTTGTTCGAGAGTGAACAAAGTCTCACTCATAAAACTTATTTTTAGAAAAGAAGTTTGGAGGTAGTTTGTGTGAAACGGATGAGCTCTCTTTTCTGACACGTCTACCTAGAAATTCGAAGAACATTTGGAATGGGGTAGGGTACATGTAATCTGTTTCCTAGCTCACACCCTAAGTATGATAAGGAAGAAGCAGCAATTCACCCGGAGACGCCTTTCTCTTGAATGCAGTACTCAAGAGGGTGTAGGTCACTCAAACAATTCAAGTTTTATTTTATGCTTCGGTATTCAGATGTTAAGTAAATATTATTCGCGTTAAATTAAAAAGCAATTACAAGAAAACTAATTAACAAATATAAATTCACACAGGCTAGTTTACTGGAACAGACATTTTGCCAAGATTAATTACTCTAGCAAATCGGGTATTAGAATATTTGGAATCATTATATTGTCACACATATTGAAAGCCCAAACACACTGTTAAAAATTTGCAGCAAACTGTCCAGTCATTTGACCGTTTTTATAGAAAACTGTTACATAACCATAATTTATCACTATTCTAACCATAATATGGGCAATAATATGGTCAGAAGAGAGTTAAATTACGGTTATGTAACCGTTTTCTCTAAAAACGGTCAAATGACTGGGCAGTTTGCTGCAAATTTTTAACAGTGTACGTCAAAATACTTGAAAAAAATATATTGAATATTTCAACAAATGTTAGGCAAAAACGCTATTTAGAATACTAAAGTAGAATAACGAAAATTATTCATTGGGAATAACATAGTAGATTGAGTAAATTATTGGAACTTATTTGGTTGTGACAATAGTTTTAAGACTCACTCAAAAAATCAGTGCAAACATAGTTATTAACAAAAATATTAATAAAACACATTAATACAACAACAACAACAACAACAACAAAATCATTTTGTTAATAAATATAGGCTTTATTTAACTTTTCTTTTCACTGTCTCAAACTTTGCCGTTACTTAATATCCTACGTACCTGTTTATGTTTAGGATAGTCTCTGTTTATTTAAAAGATTTGGTGTGTAAAGGACGTAAAATGAGTATTAAATAACTAGACATATGAAACGATATTAGCATTAGTTAACTGTTCAATGGATACATGTAAGCAAATCTCTATTTGACAATTATTTTATTAAGACAAATCACGAAAGGAAGTTCTATAATAGTTTAGATTTTATTTTTCCTACAAAGTTTTATTTGGTATAGTATGATTCATAAACAAAATTTTACTTCACGTTCTTTACATTCTGTAAGATGATTTCGATATCAAACATCTTCATATTGTTATATTATGTTAAATCATGAAATGAAGTTTTATAATATTTTAGATTTTCTTTTTCCCACAAAGTTTTATTTGGTATAGTATGATTCATAAACAGAATTTTACTTCACGTTCTGTACATTCTGTAAGATTTAGATATCAAACATCTTCATATTGTTATATTATGTGTATAATTATATTCGTTTGTGACAGTTACAACTATTGTCTCTTTCTGAAGATCTAACGAATCTGATTATTTGATATGTTTTAATATGCTATCATATTTTTCGTGCTAACATTAATTCTTACACGATCTATTAGCTGAGAAAAAACTTATCTAATAAATGCACACAAATTGCGTTTAAAGCGTATGTAATTTGGAATGGTTTATCGTTATTAGTTTATGCACATTAACAATAACGGATTATACTACTTATTTATTTTCAATTAACACTATTTTCTTCCTTAGTATATTAAAGTGAGAAGATGCATAATGATAAAACAATACTGTGTGTTTAGGAATGAATTGAAATAAAATGTCAAACTGTGATTTGTTTTCATTATGTATCTTTATAAATTTAAATTTCTACAAAATACATTCATTTTATGTAATTTAAGTGCTCAAAAAGTATCATAAGGTATATAAATCTTAAAACTTTTTTGTTTACGCCTCCCCCCTCTGCCTACAAAACACCTTGTATTTTTCTGCGAATAAGCATAATTATTTAATATTTTAAAAATAGCTAATAACTTTCCGGAAAATTATATTTATTCACAGTAAATAATTATCCATAAAAAAAGCATTTTAAATTGATAAAATGTGCAGTAATTATGGAGAAAAAAGAAACAAATCTGTGGAAAGATACTTTTTGATGCAAATGCTAATTTTTTACAAATAAAATAGTAAACTGGTATATTTATTTCGGATAATCTAAAGCTACACATACCTTAATTTGTATATTTAAAACTGAAATTATTTCCCTTAACACTAAAAAAAAATTCTGAAAATTTTAGTTAAATACATGTTTATAATTGTTTTCATTTATAAGTGTTTTAATGTGTACAATATGCTTTCGGCATTTGTCAAAATTGCATAATGTATTTTAAGTGAGTGTTGAGTATAAACAAAATGTTCTAGCTATAGTGAAAAACAGAGTATGTAGTAAAATATTTTAAGATATTAAACCAAACATAACTACCAAATTTCTCGGTTTTTATCCACCACACATATTTTGATTTTCTTACAGAATAAATAAAATCAAATAAATATTATGAAAACAAGACACATTTTATTAAAAAAAAAATCGGGTTTGTTTGGCTTGGAGAAAACCCAGAAGGTTGGCAGCTACCAAAAACGCAATATTTAGAAATGTTGTATCGGGAACATTTGTAAAAAAATGCAGGTAAAAAGATAAATAAACAAGATTTCGATACAATTTTTTGTTAATTCAAGCCCTCTACTAATAGAGTTATTCTTTTATAATTTGTCCGATTCTGGCCCAGAAAACATTCCATCACTTTTTCTGAATAGAAATTTTCGCGTTATTTAGGGTTATTTAAGTTTATAAATATACCGACCATTGCTATTCAGAAAAAATGGTGGAAGTCTGCATGTACACTCCTTTCCCTGACTCCTGTGCACTTTATCAACAGAGGTTGATTGAATTTTTTTCCCTTCGTTTTCATCAGGTGTTAGTTTATAGTTTGACAGTTACGACTAAATTTTAGCATTATGTATATAAGATCAAAAAATAAAAAAAAGTAATTTTTGAAGTATTCGCAGTAAGAAAAATAAAGGAAGCATAGAACTAATTTAAGGAGAAAGTGAAAATCTTTACATTATATATATATATACATATATATATATATATATATATATATATATATATATATATAAATATATACTATAATGCTTATCTTCTTTTTTGCAATAATTCCTTTGCAAATTCTCTTTTTCTTTGATCATAGGTAATTTTATACGAGAGATGTAATTTAGTATTTAAATATTTTCTCTTATAATATACATTTTTTAACATTTATTATTTCCGAAAGAAATTTAAATTTCTATTTCATTAAATTATCAATTTCTGTTCCTTATATTACAGTTAATTTCGATAAATGTGCCGATGATGAAAAAATGTTTATTTGAAGTAATTTTTAAGCTTCACCGATGACTGATTGATTAAATTGCGTGGGAAGTATTGGTGCATTTAGCTTAATGCATCTTAACATGCAAATTCTATATATATGTAGACAGTTTTCAAACTCAAAATTCTGTATGTGTAAAGCATTAAATTTCTTTGAAACATAATTATAAATGATGCTTTTTAAGGACAAATTTTAACGATTTAAAGTGCTAGTTAATTATTATCTATAATCGTGTTATGAAAATCAGTATCGAAGTGAGTCTGAATGTGTTTTAATGTGCTTTAATTTTTAATTATTACGAAAAACTGAAGATAAACAAAAATATAAAAAATCATACGAATGAAAAACCAAATATGAACTTCGACACTATTGTTACGCAATGAATTGCAGAGTAGAAGATCTTTATAATGCATACCTTGAGACAAGAGGTTGTGCGTATTATAGAATTTTGCATTATATAGATTAAATTTCGCACATCATTAAACTTACCTTGGAAACATGGCCCAGTACCATTATCCTTTGTAAACATGGCGAATTATGTCTGGAACATACCAATATAGATCAAGAAATCTCTATATTGTATTCCTTGCGACTAGAAGTTGCGCAGATTATAATTATTTTGCATAATATAGATTATTTTACAAATTGTTAAATTACCTTATAAACTTGATCCAAATATGCTTGAAACAAATCCTTATATTACTGATATCCAAAGTTTTTAAATTAAATAATAGTATTTTTTCCTTTTAAAAACTCCGATTTAAGAAGATAAAGATGAGATACTGTCTGAAACTTAGCCATAATGTCTGTAGCCATATTTATACAACGTGCTTCTTATATGCAAAATTAATTGTTTATATCTGAGAAGTTGTGAGTTATATAGAGAATTGAGTTATAGGGAACTGAGTTATAAAGAATTTCTAGTGTATATAGTGGGTGTTTCATAAAGGAATCCCCAATTTTAAAATACAATACAGTATATACTCGCGTATACGTCTACCCCCAAATGCAAGAATAATAACGGGTTTAATACCAATAAATACGAATATTTATCTTCGCCTTATTTATTTGCAGAATTCTCAATAATTTTCTTCAATTAAATAAGACGAAGATAACTATTCGGATATACTGGTATTCAGCGTCTTTTTGTTCTCGTACTTGAGAGACTATTCAAAGGCGAGTATATACGGTAATGCATTAACTATTATATATATAAATATGAAATAAGTAGCATGTTTATCAGGTAACTCATAAATTTTGCATAGAGTACTTTAAAAAATAATTCAAATTTTTGTCAGTGGACGGCACTGCGCTGCTTCAAGTTCTCAAACTTGCGAGTAAAACTGCTTGAAAGGTCTCTCTGTTTTCACTTTTTCTTCTGTTTAGCTATTGAAACGACACAAATTTTTGTATTTTAAAATTTTGAAGTTAATTAAAAATTTGTAATTTTAATTAAAAAAAGCACAACTATCAAATGTGATTTTATTTATGTAAAATTATTAAATATGTATTTGAAGGGCTTCAATTTTTATAATACTATCTCTTTTTAAGGCTATTGGCCGTTATGAAACATGTCGAGAATTTGAAAAGTTCTGTTACGATAAGGTAAGAAAAATTTATATTTAAAAAGAAACTAAATTTGATTCATAATTTAAGTAAGATAAATTAGATTTGATGCATAATTTTGATTAAGTAATTGGAATCTTAATGGAGAAAAATAATTTTTCATAATCTGTGCGGAATGTACAGGCTTAGCGAAAAAAAAGTTACTCACTTCAGATGATTTCGGAGTCAGCTCTAATGCTTCGAATCAGACGAAATTTAAACAACAGTTAATTCAATCGAGGCTCTAATCATATGTTAAATAAAAAGATTTTTATACGAAAATTCAGCTATTAACATATCTGTACCAGAGATGAGGCGGGCTCAGCCCGAGCCCATGCCCGAAACAGACTCTACCTCGAATTTTATACCAATCTTGCGGGATTTGGCTCAGACTGAAAATTTTATTTATTCAGAAATTGAAAAAACGGAAAAAATTGCTATTTGAGAAGCAAGAATGTAGTTTAAGTTTCTTAAAGTGTTTTACAATCCTTTAAAAATCAGTTTGAACAGGAATTGAATTGTTATTGTTGGGATATAAGGATAAATATTCTATCTGGTTCTGAAGCTTTTGCACGGTCAGTGTTAATAACATAACGAAGCCATGCCATATCTCTTGGCTATCCTTGCTTTTTTTAAGTCCTTTTTCAGAATTACTGGAAAACAGAACTCATGTTGTTCTGATGTAGTTGTACAATGACATTTTAAAAGGATAAAGTGATTTTTGCAGATTTCTGCTAGTAATTCGGTATAGGAAGGACATTTGCCATGTCGAACATATTTTTAGGGATATAAAAAATCAGGAAAAGTTGTCATGAGGGAGTATTTAGGATTAAGAAGAAATTTTTAAATGAAAAAATTAAACTTGAAACAATTTTGAAATATTATTAACAATTTTCTACAGCGTACTTTCGGAATCGGGTTCGGGTTCTAACGACACAAAAGTTTTCGGGTTCGGGTGAGATCGGATTTTAAATCGTCGAGCTCGGGTTTAAAAAAAAAGAGCCCGAACTCATCTCTAATCTGTACCAGCTATGAAAAAAAAACAAAAAAAAAACATTCGTCGTCGTGTTTTGGTTATTTGGCCAGACTCACTACACTTAACAATAGAAATATGGGTTTTCGATTACAGCACGCTGTTAACAACGAAGATGGACTTATTGAACATTTACTATATGCATATTTAACATTTGTGTGAAGGAATATTGGGCATTAAAATGTATAAATCTGCGCACTTATTTGAATGCTAAAAAGTCAAACACCGAAGAATTTTCGTAAGAATTTTTTTTCATTTTACAGATGGTAAGCGCATTTTTTGAGTTATCTGTGCTTTAAATTTCGTCGAATTTGGAGCAATAGAATGTACTTTAGAGTCCTCTGAAATGGAGTAATTTACTTTTCGCTAATCTTGTATTCCAAAAATTTTCCTTGTTCCTAACTAATGTTATAAAGTAATGTTATTTATGTGTAAAATTTTAGCTTATTTGTTTTTCAGGCAAAGAATTGTTAATACCTATTTTTTAGTGTGTGGTTGTAAACTCTTGTTCATGCCAGTTTAAATATGTCATTGACAAATAGGTCTGAAGTATGATCGGTTAATTTCTGACAGATTTTTTTTTTGTTTTAAATGTTAAGGGATTCGAGTAAACTTAGCCTGTAAATAAATAAATAAATGACTTGTCTAAAATATATTTTTTCACAGAAAGCCAAAATCTATAAAGAGTATATGTATTACGCATTGACATAATTGCATCCTTAATTAATTAAAAATGTATCAGAACAGATTTTCATCATATACCAAGAAACAAACTATTAAATAATTAATTAAAAATTATCCAAACACCTTAAAACATATGTAAGAAACTTAGTAGATGACCTGTTTTAACTTGTAATAGTTAATGAAAATAAGTATCTCTAATAAATTTGGTAAATCTGAAAAAGCCATTTTTGGATCTGCATTGGAATTTGTATAATTTAAGAATTTATTTATTTTTTAGCGGCAGGTTCTACTCTATAATAAAATACAAATGTTTCTTAAACTACAAAAATATAATGTAACCACGAATGAAAATATATAATTACTTCTTTGCAGTTGCCCACAATTCCAAAAAGCTTTCGTTATCTTTAGAACCTCAAAAACCAATATATTTTTGAGATTTAAAGAATCATTTATAAAAATAATTTATTTTACTGCTACTTATGTTTGGAAACGTTTCCAAGTGGTTTTTATAGTGTATTAATCAGATTATTAAAACTACAATATAGGATGCAATTATTTGTCAATAAAAAATTTTCGGCTGTGTTCCAAACATGCATTTGCACATGTAAGAGTAACAAAATAATATTAATTTTAATGTTAATGTTAATTTATCCTGTTAATTTATCCTGTTTGTCTTTAAAACATGTTTGTTGAACATGAAATCGTTTACTTGAGAGTTGACAGTATCCGAAAAACGTATTTCCCACGTTGAGAAAACCTATTAATACATTCTAAAAATTACTCGGAAATGTTTCCTAAAATCAGTGGCAGAAAAAGAAACTTTGATTTTATAAATGCTTCTTTAAATATCGAAATTATATTGGTTTCTGAGGTTTCTAAAGATAAAGAACGCTTTTACGAACTGTTAGTAGCTCGGAAAAGATTATTGTATATTTTTGTTCCTGGTTTTTTATATTTTCCTGGGTTAAGAAATATCATTCATTTTTTGTAGTGTAAATGAAGAAAAATATCAGATAATTTATTTCTTAATATTTTTAAATAAAGTTTTTGTGTTTTTTTTAAACTTTAAAATACATTTTCAAAATTCATCGCGATATTTATTAAAAAAAAATTCGTTAGAAAATTAAATAAGTAAATCTTTACTTTCGAGTAAGACATACACTAAAACGTGCACGTGTAATAACATTAATAGAATTGATTTCATTTTGATGACTAATTTTATTGACGACAGATATCATGATGTCTGGTTTCTTTTAGAATTTCAACAAACATAAGCATTATATTAAATATTTTAAAAATAAAACTGATATCACGTTATTATCACAAAAATTAACAATAAAGCATGATTATTTATTTTCCAATGACTGTATGTTCTTAAACAGGATGCCTCGAAAAGGTGGAGGCTAAAACACTAAAGCATGCATGTATTTAATAGACCTTAATAGAATTGATTTCATTTTGATGACTAATTATATTGACGACTGATTTTGTGATGACTGGTTTCTTTCAGAATTTCAACAAACATAAGCATTATATTAAATATTTTTTGAATAAAAACTGATATCACGTTATTATCACAAAAATTAACAATAAAGCATGGTTATTTATTTTTCAATGACTGCAATTTTATATGTATGTTCTTAAACAGGATGCCTCGAAAAGGTGGTGGCTAAAACACTAAAACACTCATGTATAATAACATTAATGGAATTGATTTCATTTTGATGACTAATTTTATTGACGACTGATTTCATGATGATTTGTTTCTTTTAGAATTTCTACAAACATAAGCATTATATTAATTTTTTTAAAGTAAAAACTCATATCGCGTTGTTATCACAAAAATTAGCAATAAAACATGATTATTTATTTTTCAGTGACTGAAATATTATCAGTATATTCCTAAACAGTATGCTTCAAAAAGATGCATACACGCTGTAATTTTTTACCTGTTGGAGATTACTAGGCAATTTAAATTGCAAAAGTGTTTGAAAAAGATAGAAAATACGATTATATTACTTAAATAGTCCATCGTTAATTTCCAAAAAGTTACACTTTTTAAATTTTTATACGGCTTTCTCTAGACAAAGTTGGGACCCTTTCATTAACATATTCTTATTTTGTACCTTATTTTGAACACTTACCTTTTGTACCTTACTGAAATCTACCTTTGATATGTTGAATTTTCCAACTCCTAAATCGAACAAAATTAATGAATATGTAAATAGAAAATGTATTTTATTTATGGTATTTTATTTATAAATGTATTTTTTTTTCATTGAGATTTAGAAAAAAAAATGTTTCCACAGATTATGTCTAATCGAATGAATCAATTTATTAATTTTTTTTAAATCTAAGATGACTATATAACTGTTAGAATTTAAATTTTAATAACAACATCTTCAGTTTAACATATTAAACATAACATTAAAAATCATACTTTGATTAGATTTGTTAAACCAAATTTTAAAAAAATCTTAAAAATCTGCCTTTCTAAATAGAAAATCTTGCTTTATTTAATCGCAAATTTCTGGGATTAAATAAGGCAGAATTTTCCATTCTGAAATAGTTGTGACATAAAATCGTAGAAGTTGGCAGTTATTTAAATATATTTGAAGAAATTAAAGTGTTACAAAAAAAAGTTAACATAATAAAAATATTTTATAAAATATATTGAATATATATGAATGCAATTAATACAAATGTTATAAACAAAAATATTTTGGTAAGGTTATTTTTTGAGAATAATTAAACTTAGTTCACATAAATATGTCTAAAAAAATCTTCATATTATATTTTCTCTAAGTAAATATTTTTTAAGTATGCATCAGAGTTTAATTCTAAAATTAATTTTTTAGAGAATAATCAGCTCTACTTTAGTGAAACTTACCAGTTCAAAAGCAGGATAAATTATGTTTCATTGTTTCTCTTTAAAATATGCATAATTTTAAACGCTGATATATTATACTAAATTTATATAATATTTGATAGGTATTACGAATATCATTTACTTAATATTTGATATATTAAAATCACTACAAAAATTACGCAATATTTTCACATGAATTACACAATCCTCTTTTATTGCACTGAAAATGTTTTCTTTTTTGTCGTATTTTTTGATTCAATAAAATTCTTGATTTATCATCAAATGAATTTGTAATCCTAAAAATTTTCTCTTCAGTCTAGGACTACAAATGTTAATAACTACATTATGCACGAAAAAGTTAAAGATTTTTTGCGACATTACTTAAAGTTCATCGTAACATGAATATAAATATTTAAAGCTTTCGTTTCTGAATAACCTGTTTTATGACACGCAGTTTTTCTAAAAAATTACTTTGGAATGTGTTCACTAAAGACATGACTGTATTATACGAATATGTTATTTAAAAATTGTTTATGTATAACAAATTATTAAAAATAAATTAATGAATAAGATAGTCATCATTTGAAATAAAAAGTCAATACAAACAATGAAGGCACAATTTTTTATGCTGTTAGGGAAATATGAAGTTTTTGCATAGAATTTTAAACAGTGGTGTAGTTACGGCATATATAAACTATGAGATGCGCAATGAAAATAATATGTTTTGTTTAACTAGTAAATATTTTAGATATAATATTACTTTCCGTAATCACCTCTTTTTTTCTGGAAATTTTTTAAAACATCAGTCTGTGCTATTGCAGGACATTAGGATTCGCAATTTCGTCGTAAGTGTACATATATTTTCATGTATAAATATATTTTTACCAGTTTAAAGATACACATGCATTATCCGTGTAATTAGTATTATTTCGAGCAACATTTTAAATTTGAATGTTTACCTAACTAACCTGTATTTTTTGCTCACAAAACGAAAGAATTGCCAAGCTGAAAATAATTTTTTTATTGAAATTAAAAGATTATTTTCAGCTGTTTATTCCGTATTGGTTTAATTATTTAATCAATTATAGCACAGGTAATATAAAGATTAATTCGGTCTTCAGTAATAAGAACATAAAAATCAATTTTTGAAATGGTTTATTTTTTTTAAATGTATTATAAAAATAATCTTAACTTCTTAGTATATGCAGCATTTTCACTTTTATTAACTAAGGTTAAAATTCTATGGTTTTGACTAACATATATTTTTACCAGATTAAAGATACCTATGCATTATCCATGCAATTAGTATTATTTCGAGCAACATTTTAAATTTGAATGTTTACCTAACTAGCCTGTATTTTTTGCTCACAAAATGAAAGAATTGTCATTCTGAAAATTTTTATTTATTGAAATTAAAAATTATTTTTAGCTGTTTATTTCATATTGGTTTAATTATTTAAACAATTGTAGCACAGGTAATATAAAGATTATTTCGGTCTTCAGTATTAAGTATATAAAAATGAATTTTTGAAATGGTTTATTTTATAAAATGTTTTTAAAGAATAATCCCAACTTCGTAGTATATGCACAATTTTCACTGTTTTTTCTTCTTTTTTTTAACTAAGATTAATTCTATGGTTTTGAAGAACATTCATGTGGTACAAAAATACCAATTGTATTAATCAATCGCGCATCTTTAGTTGATAGTTTATTTTGAAAAAAAAAGAAAAGTAAACGCAAAATCTTAAATACAAATTTCTTTAATCACAAAATTTAGTTGCACCTACACTACTTACTTGACACATATTTCAATGATATTTAAAACTTAATTGTAACATAAATAAAATTTTATGTGTAAAAATATGGTGTACTAAAAGTAAAGAAAATGAAGACTTGAATGAGTTGCACAAGAAACAGAAATACTTTAACATCAAAATATTATATATGAATTTTATTGAAAATATAGAATTTTTTTGCACACAAAAGAAAAAGAAACTCGAATGAATAGATTAGAAAAAAGACAAAATATAAGAGAAATATCACATTAATACTTCCAAAAGTCATACACGAAATTTAACCCTTCCTATTCTGGCGTCCTAATAATAGGACAGGTTTTTAGATTTACAATCACTTTGTCTTTACAATTATTTTGTTATTATCTGCATATAGTAATGATAATATATGTTTTTACATTTATTATTGCCACATCTCAATTATGTTTCAGGATTTAGTAATAAAACAAAAATTGTTTTTAGTTAAACTCCATACACTTTTGCTGCGACTTATTTTCAAATGTGTGTTTCATTTTTTTAAATTAAAAAAGTTTCTGCTTGTCCAAACCAATAACTTCTGATTAAAAAAGAAAAAAAACTAGAAAGTTGATTTGTCTATTTAATCCTTTTGTAATATGACATTTACCAAACGTATTCAAAAAATTTGCATAGCTTATTGTCGTATTTATAACACCAAATTAACACTATTCGGTACATTTCAGTAGAAGACATATTCGTTAAATGTCAGGAAACTTCAACTTTTGTCATTTGGATAAGTATCTTTAATTTTTAAAACTTAAAAATAATTATTCCTCAAAGTAAAAAGAAAATTTGTACACGAAAGGGTTAATTTTTTTTGAAAAAAATGTAATAACAATAATTATTATTATTAGTACCTTTGTAACAAATTTTTAACATTATTAAAAATAAGAAAAAGCACCGATTAGTGATTTTAGTAAAATTGTAGGCTAACATTGTGTTAATATAAATTGAAATAAGTAAAACTAATTCCATAGTATCAATAGAAAAAGTTCCCGAAAACTGTCTCCTACATTTAGAAATTAATATGTCATATGACGCATAAAATGAACATACACGGCAGAGTTGGAAAAGGAAAATTGGCATGGCCACAAAAACATGGTGTGTCCATTTGTAGAAATGGTCATCATATAATATCTTTTGGAAGTGATTCGACAGTGATCACATATCCAAAACGTCATTACGTGTTCCGTTCATTTATTAGATCACCATTAGATGATTTATTCGAAAAATCCTACATAATATGTTGAAGTGTGCAAGTATTTCCGGCTATTAAAGATTTTTTCTATTCTTCTAATAAAAAATACATGAGATATTCAATCATATTTCTTAATATAATAATACTTCTTTTTGATAAGGTATGTATAGATAATAAAACGGTTTTGTTTTACAGAGGAAATGAAAGCTACAGTTAATTTTTTTTCTAAATTACTGATAAATCACATTTCTTTATACATTTGATGCAAAATATATTGTTAATGGTCTAATATAAAGGGACTTTAATCGTTTTGGCAGTTATGTGAAATTTTTGAAGAATGTGCCGTTGATGTTTAATGAAAGTGATTTACATAGAAAGGTATTGCTGTACAATACGGTTAGTGTGAAAGCAATATGTTATGTAGTAAAACTTAAAATACTTAAATGGAACTGGCAAGTATTCACGTTATAGTTGACAACTGTTTGTACTACATGGAGATTGAAATAAAGCAAAATATTAATGTAAACATTGGTGCATTCACAATGGAAAACACTTGCTTTCAAGCTTATAAAATGCACTTTTGTATTTCTATTTTTAAAAAACATTGAAACAATGTCACATAAAATCTTTTTAATTGATTAGCTTCTGCATAAAGCATTAAGTATATAAATCGTTTCAAATTATGACAAAAAATTCCTATGATATATTAAATTGGTTTAATGTTTATTTTTCCACAATGGTAAATATTACTAATTGAATTATTTGAATGGTATTTTGTTTATATCGAAACAGAACGCATGTAAAATCGATTAACTTTTTGTTTACATTTTTGATTAGCGTAGTAATATACAGATATAACAATTCGGAGTAATGTATCGTTTTTATCTTTTGTACATCAGATATTTTAAAGAGAAGTGTAAAATACTTTTTCAGATACGCTCTAATGTCATTATTACTTCAAGCATAATGCATTGGATCAATTTATTAACAAATTTATCAAATAATAAAATTTAGCTGAGATTTTTTTTTATCCCAGATATTTTAAAGAGGAGTACAAAATATTTTTACAGACCCTCTTTAACCCTTTCACGGGCGGTGGTCACAAATGTGACCACTTAATTTTAAATCCGAACTGCCAAACAGCACCCGGAATATTTTAATAAGATTTTACTTTTATATTGAACACGAGAAAAGAAGGTATTTATTTTTTAAAAAATACGTTTGTAAATTCTGGTGTCAATCAATGATTTCACCATTTTACGTGAAAAATTGCGCACGCCGGGAAGGGTTAACTGCATTGTTATTTTAGACATTATGCAGTGGATCATTTTTTTTATCAAAATGTTAAATAATAAAATGTAAAGAAACTTTTATTTTTGTTATTTATATCCAGATATTTTAAAGAGGAATAGAAAAGCACAATGTATTCTTCCACATCCTCTCTAATTGCATTTTTATTTCAAGTGGATCAATTTAGCAAACAAAAATGTTAAATAATAAAATGCAACTAAAAATCTTTGTTTTAATTTTTTATGCCACAGATATTTCAAAGAGAATATAAAATATTTTCCATGCCCTTGCTAATTCCATTGCTATTTCAAACATTATGTAACAGATAAATTTCCTCATAAAGGAGTTAAATACTAAAAGTTAACTAAGAAACTTTTGTTTTTATTAATTACCAAATATTTTTGAATATAGTTACCAAATATTTTTTAAGACGCGTATAATTTGCCCCATGTCTTCTCTAATTGCACTGTTAATTCAAACGTTATGTAGTGGGTGAATTTTCAAATAAAAATGTTGATTAATAAAATATAACTATCTGACATTACAATTACTTTTTAAAAGGGATTTTTTGATATTAAAGAGCACTTTTTATTTTATCACAAAGATAAACAAACTTTTAGAAAATATATATATAAAAAAGGGAATATGTACCCTTTGCAACACTTAGTACCATCTTGCATGTTTTTTCCCTTACACTTTCAAATTATTTTTTGGATTCAATGAGATTATAGAAAAATTCATATTGGGATCATAGAAAATGGTCTATAAGCAATAATTGAATGAAATACTTTTCCAAATTTAATTAAACTTCAATATCATAGAAACTCGACAGAGTTTCTCGCCAAGCACAAGAAACAACAACTCAATGAAAAACAAAGGAAATGAATTTCCGCCAATTGTTGCCAAACGATTTTTCAAGATTAAAAATTGTCTATATTTTGCGGACTGAACAAAATGGGGTTTTGACATCCCTATAACTCGCGTTCTGTTTGTCATAGAAGCAAACGTCTTGTTTCCATGGAATAGGGCGTGCCGAGTGACTAAGTAATCCAAAGTAAATCGAAAACCGACGAATAGGTTTTTAATAAATGTGGTATTAAAAGTTCACTTTTCAACATTTTAAAATTCTTGTTCGGCCCAAATCTTCTGACAGGGCTTCAGAGTTATGTAATTATCGGATTTTTCTGCGATTTGCTGAATATCATTTGTTTTTATGAGTAGTTCAAACCGTTATAGTTTCATGTAAAAATATTGATTGTTTTTTGCGGTATATCAGTTTAAAGTATTTCATTCCTATATTTACTATAAAGAAAAAAGAAAAAAAAAACTAATTGTCCTAACTCTTGTCAAAATAATCATATATACACGATATTAAGATAAGTTACTGCAGTTGACCCCAGTAAGCTCCCTCTAGTAAAAGGGTATTGTAGCATTTACAGTTCGTTTACAAAGCAACTCAAAAGACTGAATACATTACAGCCTTTGGATAATTAGTGTCTGAAATGTATTTTTATGACATTATACTATTTCAATATCTATAAAGTTTTATTAATTTACTTGAAAAGTAAAGGAATTCAGTATCACAGTCTGATAACTCGTCCACCAAGGCTTCAAATTTAGTAAAGATACTCCTATTGATATGAGCTCGCTCTTTGTTGAAAATTCAATATTTTTGTGACTTTTGGACACAAAATTTAGATAACAACATTAAACGAAATTGCATTGCGCATGAAAACGCAATAATTACACTGGTTTACACGGTTTATATACTTTCTCCGAAATGTGTATTTTTTTTATAGATTCTAGTGCACTGAGTACGGAAAAAATCTTGTAAAAAATCTATCAAGTCTAGTTTTAAAAATATTTATTAAATACTTAAAAATAATAATAACATGAAATATAAAAAGAAAAAATTAGAAATTATTGATTTTACTCTTCTTTTTATAAATTTGTGATCTGTTTCTCTTAAAATAGACCAGCAGTAGTCCTCTAACATACTTTCGTCCCAAAAACCATTGTGTCTGTCTTCAAAAAGTTTAAGGTCTTGGTGAAAACGCTCGCCCTGCTCGTTACTCACGCCGTCCAAGTTTTCAGGAAAAAAAAAATCCAGGTGTGAATGGAGAAAATGTATCTTCAGAGACATGTTCACACCCATTGCATGATAGTTTCTTAATAAAACAACAATATTTTTTTCATAATTTTCATCTTTATGATTTCCTAAGAATCCATGGACGACCGTTTTAAAGGAATTCCAAGTATTTTTTTCATTAGTAGATAAAAGTTTTTCAAAGTCCTTATCTTGCATCAGTTTACGTATCTGCAGACCAATAAAAAATCCCTCTTTTAATTTTACGTGTAAAATACTTGGAAAAATTTTTGTGTAAATATTTAAAAGCAGTAATGTTTTTATCCATGGTTTTGACGAAATTTTTTATTAGGTCCAATTTAATGTGTAATGGTGGTAAAATTATATTTTGTGGATCCACTAAAGATGTATATTTCACATTCATTTTTCCTGGAGCAAATTAATTTCGAACAGGCTAATATTTTTTTATGCAATGGGCATGAGCTCGACTACCCCACAGGCACAAAAAACATGAATATTTGGTATACCCGCCCTGTAAGTCCAGTAACATACTAACAACATTTAAATCGCCACATATTTTCCAGCTGTGTTGTTCATATTGTACCATTTTAATTAAAAGAGACAGTTTTTGATAGGTTTCTTTACTGTTTACGGCATGGTCAATTGGTAATGATGGTTTTATATTACCGTTATGAAGTAATACAGCTTTCAAGCTATATTTAAATGAATCGATAAATAAACGCCATTCATTTGGATCATAATTTTGATTCATCGCATTAAAAAGTCCGGGAATATCATGGCAAGAACAAAAATCATCCTTTTAGGTGAAATAACTGCTGAAAATTTGACTTAGATTTCGGTAATAAGTTACTTTGGTATTTGGTGTCAATAAGTTCCACTGTTGTAGACGAAAGGCAAGAATCTCTGCCTTAGATCTAAATAGTTGCAAGTCTTCCACAAGGTCGTTCAACTCATTTTGGTTTATTAAATGTGGCGTTTTATCATCTTCGATTACGAACGCGTCATCATTTTCATCCTCCATAAACAGATCGTCAGGCAACTTGCACTTGGCAACTTGCACTTGGCAACTTGCACTTGACATACCTGGACATACGGGATGTGACAGAGTTTCCGAATGTGATATCGGTTTTGAGACTGATGGAATGTCAGAATATTGAATTTTTGTTTATGTTTTGCATTAAACAGGGTTCGTACGGATAAGGGAAATTTCCAGGAGTGTCACCAGTATTTTTTTTACAGAAAAAGAAATCTAGGTTAAACTCGAGAAACAGCGCCTTCTTTTAAACAGAGATTTTCTGTAAGAAAATACTGGTAACGAAGAATTTCCTGGTCGCAAAATTCCAGGAGGCGTACGAACCCTGATTAAAGCTTGCAGTTTTTGTCAAACAAAAATAACAGTGATTTTCGTGATTTGAAGGTTCTCACCACAGCAATGGTGATCTAAATTGAAGATACTTTTATTCTCCCGAAGCGCAGCATATAAGAGTAAGCCTACAGTTTTCACAAAAACATGTGAGACCCACTTTTTATCTTGATTTATCACTGATAATCCAAAATAATGCAAATATGCTGTTTTAGAACATTCCTATATCAAACTTCCTATTTTTGCGAATATAAATTGTCCACAAACGTAACAGATTTTAATTTAAACACTCTATTAGACATTTTATCAAAAACAAAACTACTTTAGTTCACAAAAACACAAAAAAACAGAATATAGAATCCAAGGTGACAATGCGGGTATGTTGAATGTGACATGATAGATATATTATAGAATTAAAAATGTAAATATTGAAAAATGTAAAAATTTTAAAAATGTGACGTGGTAGATTTTTTTCAAATACCGCCTTTCATTAGTAAGAGGTAGTATAATAAGAAAATAGCTGTTTCACCAAAAGTATATAAAAAATGTTTAAATTTGTTAACCAGTGTTATTGATGGAGGTACTATAGACAATAATCCTCGCTGCATAATTCAGTCTTTGTTTGTTTCCGCATTATATTCTAGAACTAAATTGCTAAACGAAATTAAAACTTTACAAATAAGTAAATAAATAAAACACGAGTTTAACAGATATGTAATTTAAATATGCCCTTAAACACTGAAATAGTCAAAATAACAAAGGTTACTATAAATAGTGAAATATTTTGCATTTCATCGCCAGATTCGCCTAATACGAAAGTACCGAAAATTCTTGTTATAGTTGATATGCAACCTAAAAAAAATATACTAAATGTAAAAGAAACGTTACAGTTTTCAATTAAAAACGATTTTCATCTATGTTCTGTAAACCGGGCAGTATATTGAACATCTCTAACCCGGATGGCCCAAGTTCGATTGTCTGGTATATATTATTGAACAATATGTAATAAATATAATATATCGTTACGAAAATGGAATAAAAATAACAATATATAATAACAAAATTCTTTTTTAACAGACTTCCAATAATGGTAGTTATATAATTCATTTGTATGTATATATATATATATATATATGTTTTAACTAGTAATAATTATTGTTTAATAATTTTTAATGTATTTCTATAATTTTATTAACATCTTAAATTTAACATAACTGTAACCGTAGTTATCATGCATCTTGAGTTATAGTTCCAAGGTTCCCAAATGGTCCACTTTTTGAATACCGGTATATTCTTAGAAAAATTTTATTTTTAGATTTTTCTTGAAAATATTGCAGAAACAACCCTCGGAGGTAAATTTTTGCGGAAATGTTGAAGAAACCTACGATGAAATTTTCTGTTAAAAAATATTGGTGTTGAGTTGACGGACCATTTGGGAGCCCTGTAGTTCAAATGCCTGATTCATATGCTGTTTGATGCACGTGTGTTGATTTCTTATGACAACTAGCTTCTTGGTATGTGAGTGAATTTCGTTTTTGATTAATTTTCCTTGTCTTTCTGTATTCTTTTTCTTCTTTAAATGCATTATACTGGTAGAAATGGACTATTCTTGGCAAATTAGCCAGTCTGTTTTATGAAATAATGCATTTTTTGCAACATGCGTGGTGTCCTACCAGCTGAGGATTAAACATAATACATGTCGTCTTCGTATTTAATTTTTATTGTCATTTTCTATCCAAATTCCCCTTTTCAGTTCAAATATATGATTAAATTACATTCATTTTATTTTATCTGGCATCATTTATCATTTTATATACTGATTTATATATTTTTTTGTTTTTTTCCCCTCTATAACTGTTATGTAATATGTATTACTACATTCTAACTCTAAATTGGAGTTTCGGTCATTTTGTTATTTGAATTATATATAATTATATATATATATATATATATATATATATATATATATATATATATATTAACGTATGCCCAGGAATATTTTTTAAACGGATGTTTTGATTTTGGTAATGCTTTTTAGTTGGAGAGTACTCGATGTGGTTGTTGTCATGTATAAATACAATCAAGACGCAAAAATGTTTGTCTGCGTGACTTTGGTATTTTTTTCTTTATCGATTTTCTAGGCTCTAATTTTCATAAATATTGGCAAACGCTACGAAATTTTAATTTGTTGTTAAGTTATACAGCACCAGTCTACGTTTTAACAATGGCCATTGAATCGTATGGAGTTTTATTTTTATTTATTTATTTATTATTATTTTTTTAATTTAATTTAAATTTTTTACAGAGGCACGTAAAAAATGTCAACATATGATGGTCAATTGTATGTCTAAATCAGTGAATTAGTGATATTGGCAACAATGGGATTAAAAGTGAATGGGCACAACAATAAAGAGTTGCCTCAATTAACACTTTATTGTACAAAACCACTCTACCTAGATTATATCGTCTGGCGAGGAATAAAAATATATGGATGTAATAAATTGAAGCGAAATCACTTGAAGTCGGTTTTATTCCTTAAAAATTTCTTTTGTATATTTATTTCACTTTGAAAGATTTTATATGACAACATAACGCGACAAAAGAGTTAATTCATTTCCAAATGAATCCCATTAAAAATACAAAAATGTAAACAATAGCAAAAACACTTTTTTACCTAAGATTGGCATAAAGTTATATTAAACTAAAATTTCTCGATTGTTTCTAAAAAATTTACAATAATATTTATCTATATAATTTTAAAATGTAAAAATTTTTACATACATTGAAGAGTTTGTACGCTTTTACCACAAATTTTTAATATATATATTTTTAAATATTTAAATAGTAGAAATTGTAGACGTCGCGTTTAACCGTTTGAGTGCTATGAAGCGCGATAGCGCCGCAATGTATCTGCGGATCAAACAAATTTTGTTTCAACCCAGAAATTTTATTCAATAATTGAAATCATTTAATTTTTATTCAACAGTTGAAGTATTTACAGCGATCTAGTGAGTTACATTTTATAAGATAAAATTTCTGGGTTGAAACACAATTGTTTGTTCCGCGGATTCTATATTTAAGGGTGGTCATAAAAAAACCCCTCTTTATACAGATGTACTATTTAAAATGTTAATATTATAGAAGTTATGCCAAGACAATTGGAGATTTTTTTTTGACCTAATCTAACGTGAATGTTATCTGAGAAGTTTTCAGTGTTGCTATTTCATTTATAAAAAAAAATATTTTTATAATAGCCACATTTCTGGTAAAAATGTTTATCAGAAATGGATTAACTCTAACATTGTACGAACGTTTATAAATTAGGCTTAAATATCATTGAGCCAATATCAATGCAATTTTCATCTAAATATAGTTATTTTACTGTAGAAAGCAACGTTTCCTATAATTTTATCGCCCCACCAGTGGCTGAGAGGTTGTGCTCTCGAAGCTGGTAGACGGGAGGTGCTGGGTTCGATCCCAATCGCGCCCGTCGGACTAATCGTTCGGAGTTTTCGTGGTTTTCTTCGAGCCGTGGATTTATCCATGCGTAAATACGGATTAGGTTCCCTTAGAAAGACCCCCACGAAGGGCACTCCCCCCGGGCCTATATCCCTAGTGTAGATAATTGGCCGTCAATAATCAACCCAACCCAACCCTATAATTTTATCGTTTATTATTGTTGCAAAAATAGACAATATAAAAACTGCAGATTGCGTAGTATATTGTGAAAAAATATTCTCAGAAAGTCAAGAATGTAATTTTCTTAGTAAAGTAGATTTATCGGAAGATAGCGCAAAAATGATTGAAAAAAGTGCTACAAACATGCATTAGCGAAAATGAAAATGAAACGAAAATGCAGTTCAATATAGTCTAATGTCAAGTGCAAGGTCGAAACATTGTTTTACCGTAAATAATATTATGTACATTTTAAATTAAGTTAAATTTCGTCATAATATTATAAATAATATCAAAATTGTTGGAAGTAAATAGAAAAAAATTATGAAAAATAATTTTGTAATTGAATATTTAATAACTTAGTACTAAAATGTAGAAGATGAAATAAACATTTTCGTAAAATCAATTTCGAATCAAATGCACAAAACAATTAATAAACGAAAAGGAATTTTTTTTAAAAGAATTTATTTGCAGTCTTACATCTAGATTAATAAAAGTGTGAGTTGACTGAAAATGAAATCTTATTATCAAGCTGTAAAAATATAATACACTGCTCAAAACAATTAAAGGATATTGCAGTTTTAGGTGGATTTTGTATCTGGGAAACTTTTTAGCTGATTGATACATGGTCGACAGACATAGTAGGTTATATGAGAATAAATTACACATGTTTGGCAGAAAAAATGCATTTTATTGCGCATTTGTGTACAAAAGGAAAGAAACACAATTTGTGCATATGAGAAAAAAAGAATAAGAAAAGGTGTTTTCTTCAAAGAAAATCATTTTCAGTAGGGGGTATGGTTTCCACGGGCGGCCAGCAACGTTGAACACCTTTGAGGCATGGACTCAATGAGGCTATTAATGACGAGTTGGGGTATTCTGCCCCACTCTTCTAGAAGAGCTCTTTCCAGTTCTTGGAGAGTTTGTGGGGGTTGTTGGCGGCCAGAAACTCGTCTTCCTAGAGCGTCCCAAACGTGCTCGATTGGATTCATGTCTGGAGAACACGCTGGCTATTCCATTCGAACGATTCCTTCCTCGAAAAGGAAATCCTCCACCAGGTTTGCACGATGTGGCCTGCAGTTATCGTCCATTAAAATGAAGTTATCTCCGATTGCTGCAGCGTAAGGGTCTACAATAGGTCTGAGGATCTCATCCCTATATCGGCGACCAGTCAGAGCTCCATCTCGAATGATGTAGAGGTCAGTGCGCCCGTCAATGGAGATGCCACCATACACCAACACTCCTCCACCGCCAAATCTGACACTTTCGTGCACGAACGCAGGATTATTCCTACTGCCACGGTCCCTCCAGATGAAAATACGCCTATTATCCGGATGCACAGAAAAACGGGACTCGTCAGAAAACAGAATATTGCTCCATTCATTTCTCCTCCAGTTGACATGCTCGGTTGCCCACTCCATGCGGTCGCGACGATGCCTTGATGTTAATCTAACACATACCATCGGTCGGCGAGCATACAGACCTACAGCATGGAGCCGGTTTCGGACAGTCTGAGTTGAAATCGTGGTGCCTGTAGCCGAGCGAAGGTGTTGTTGGAGAAGAGTAGCGTTCATGTTTCGGTGTCTCCGAGCTGTTAACGCTAAATACCGTTCTTCATTGGGCGTTGTTGCCCGTCTACGACCTTGCCCTGGTCTTCGGCCTGCACATCCACTCTCCAAAAAACGGTTCCAGATCCTGGAAATGACACTTTGTGACACTCCAATGGCTTGCGCTACTTCGGCTTGAGTTTGGCCCCCTTCTATCCTACCAACAATTCTCCAAGCTTCTGAATCTGTCAAATGACTTCGCTGAGACATCGTACTCATCGAAACAAAGCAATCACTGAATGCCGATCATCCTTGTCTTCATTCTCTTTTATCCAGTTGAAAGTCAAATTTCATTCGCTGCCGCTGAAGCGACGTTTTTGACGTCGAACTCAAAATTTGCATACTCCACAGTTTGAAAACCAGAAAAATTTGCATTTGTGATTATCTTCTTCTATTTTCGGCAAAAAAATTTCGTTTATATCTTTATTTTATATAAAACTTCAAATATCCTTTAATTGTTTTGAGCAGTGTAAATTAAGCAATAAATTGTGCCAAAATTTTTAAATTTTTTCAATTTCTAGAAATAAGACATTTTCATATAAGAAATTTGAGCTCGAGTGAATGTTTGGTGAAGCTTGATAAACCATAGCATACGTAAACTTTATAAAAATTACTCTTTTTGACAAGACTACTTAATTTTGTTTAGATAAATCTGCTCATACAATTAAATTTGGTCGAAAACTCACATGCAAGTAATATAATACTTTTGACTTATCAATCTTACTTAGTGAAAAAAACATTAAAACATTCCAAGTACAGTAAATCCATTGTTATATGTAAATGTAATAAATAATTATTTATACAATACCATTAATAGCGTCACATGTTTTCATATTTCTAAATCTAATGTTCTATATTAATTTTCTGAACAATGATATTCTTTTCTCAATTAAACTAAATATTTTCTCTTTTTACGTAATTAATTGTTACAAATTTCTTATAAAGTGCAATTTTCTGAATTATATTGGAATATCATACGTAAATGGATTATCTTACAAAAAGGATGGATAGCTCATCAAAAAACAACTCGTTGTAAATGGTCTCGCTAAGTCATAAACTCAACCATAAAAAAGGTGACATCTCACGTGGGTGCCGTGTGAAAATCTATCACTATTCATAATTGTTGTAAATGATTCGGGGTGTGATAGACTATATGAAAACTGCTTGGCGATCTTCTGGCATGTGTAAGGTGTGACAAATTTAGATAATGATTTAGAAATATTCGTGTGATCGTGTGTTTTAAAGTACCAAAATTTCTCTTTTGTACATATCGGGTATGGCGTCCTATTATTAAAACAAGTCTTTAAATCAACTAATATTTTTGTTATTATTTGCATGCAGACTTGCCAAGTCTCCGGCTTTTTGCACACCAGTATTATCTTAGAAAAAGTGTTGTTGTAAATCGCCGATTGTTCCGATTAGGTAAAACAACTTTTTCTCTACTAAAATACTGGTGTCCAAAAAGCCGGAGACTTGGCAACTCTGTAGCATGTAATAATGATAGTAAATGTCTATACATTTCTTATTATGACTTCATTTATGTTTCAGCACTTAGTAATAAAATAACAAAAAATAAAAAAAATAAAAATAAAGGGTGGAGGCGTTTAATTCTCTTTGCACCGTTGGCGATTATTTTATTTCAAAAATATGTTTTACTCTTTAAACTTAAAACAGAAGAAACTTTTTTCTAAAGAAATAATTTATGATAAAGAAAGTTCTAGATAATTGTTACGTATGTTTAATCCTGTTGTAAAACGACAGTTTCCAAACATGATAAAAAATTCGTCTTTAGCCTATTAATAGTACGCAAAAAAAACTATATTCGTTGGATTTTAGTAAATGACATATTCGTTAAATTTAAATAGACCTGAAGTGTTGTGATTTGAATAGCTACTTTTATTTATTTTTTAACGTAAAAGTAACACCCAGCCCAAAAATAGATAAAATAAAATGGACCCGAAAAGGTTAAAAATAATTGTACGAGAAAAATCAGTTTAAAAAAAAAACATAAAACATAGGTGCCAACCTCTCATTAATATTCCGTAATATGCGGATTAATTTGACCCAGTTTAACAACGCATCAAACCAGAAAAATTATTGGATGAATCTTTGTTTATTCAATTTCAGGTTTTTAAGTGGAATTTATTTAATTTCATTTCTTAAAAAAAATTCTGGTGCGAAACGCGTTAAACCTGGGTCAAATTAACCCGCATATTACGGAATATTAATGAGAGGTTGGCACCTATGCATAAAATGCTGTAAACTAATACACGAAAAATCGGATGTAACCATGGTAAATACTCATTGTGTAAATTGGATTCCTAATTATTTCTAAATTCAATCTTTAATAATATATTTACTTCTTCATCACAAGAGTTCATTCGTCACAGCTTAAAAGTCCATTGTGCTGAGCATCGACATTGATCTACATGTTATTTTTATTTCTTTTGTTTTCATTTTTAGAAGCACAAAACACACACTCAGAGGCGTAGCGTCAAGGGGGGCACGGACCACTTTACTACCAGTATTTTTATATACTATATTTGGCCTTATTTAATTTATACCGTCCAAAGATTAAATAAGGTTAAATGTAGTATATAATTATACTGGTAGTAAAATGATCGTGCCCCCCCCTGACGCTACGCCACTGCACACTAAAAGTATCCGTCCGTATACATTGACGTCTCGCTTTCATACGATGACCGTAATGAAATAAACTAACCGATTGTTCAAGTAGATAATTAAGAATGGGCATTCATAAACTTTAGAAATATTCATGGAAAAGTTTAAAATACAGTTAAATAGGACAATCATACAAGAAGATAAATAACTAAACATGCTGTCGTATGGACTAACGTAATCTACACATGCCTGCAAATGCCAAGAAGTTTTTGCATACTGTACCACACTCCCAGCCATTCGCAAAAATTTTGAATAGTGAGAGATTTTCACACGGCACCCACATGAGATATGACTTCTGACTTCTATTTCCATCTGAAGTTTTAAGTTTATGTCTTAGTTGAACCATTTACAACGAGTTTTTTTTTATTTATTTATTTTATTTTATTTTATTTATTATTATTATTATTATTTTTTTTTGTAAGAGATATACTTTTAAGAAACACTCTTTAATGTTGAAAATATCAGGATTTGTAAATAAATCATTTTTAAATTATCTGATTTTTTCTTACTATGTGACAGGGTTATTGTAAATATATTAATTTAAATACACATAACATAAGTAACATATATTTATTTATTTATTTATACTTATATATTCTAAAAGCTTTCGTTGAAGAATTGTTTTTTTTTTTTTTTTTAAATTTTGCCCCATTTTGCATTCGTTATTTCTGATTTCTTTACTTTTTTATACATATTATTTTAATACCAGGGTTCGTACGGGTCCTAGAATTTTAAGACCAGGAAATCATTTGGTACCAGTATTTTCTTACAGATAATCTTTTTTTAAATAAGGTGAAATTTCGCACGTTCCAACTTGATGTATTTCTTTAGAAAAATTTACTGGTATGTCACCTGGAAAAGTAACGGTACCCGTACGAACCCTGAATACAAATAAATATAAAAATATTTCAGCTTTACACATGTTTATTAAAATTTTCCCAACAAAATCGATCTTTCTTCAATTTTTTTGAGAAAAAATTTCATTTTTCCAAAGAGCATAAATTTTTTCATATCCAGATATATTTTATTTTATCTTGAGATTATAATCTCCAGATTTCACAAATACGTCATATATCATCGGGTACCGATTTTTGAATATGTTTGGCCTCAGTTTTTCCACTAAGGTGAAATTAACAGAAGATATTTTTAAGTTTTATGAATGAATATAATTTAGATTACTGCAGTTCAGGACCACGCTCATAGGTATTTTTTTATGTAGGAGTGTCCAATTAGACAGCTTCTTGTTACTATAGTATTTCCGAATAGCACTTTTTGCATTTTTTAATCGAATATTAATAAGTAGTAGATTACTATTTGGTTGGTTGATTTATGACGACCGATTATCTACATTTAGGATATAAGCCCTAGGGGGGAGTGCCCTCCATGGGGGTCTTTCTAAGGGATTCTAAGCCGTATTTATGGCAAGGTTAGAAGAAAACCACGGAAAACTCCGAACGGTTAGGTCGACGAGCACGACATGGTGTTGAACCCAGCATCTACCGTCTCACAGCTTGGAGAGCAGAGCCTCTCAGCCACTGGTGGGGCTCTCTATGCAACTTGAAGCTCTGGTCACATATATTATCATTATGCTAAAAATATAAAATATTTTTTTAGTCTGTTTTTCGAATTTTAATGTCAAGTTTCTCCTAAAATTCCCTTTCCGGTTTTAAACATGTTTGATTTAAATCTGACTCCGGAACAATCCCACGGTCAGTATTTTTTGTAATCTATAAACATTCATAATTTTTTTTATAGAAATCTACAGTTTCTTTCACGAGAGATATTCCATGATAAAATGAATCTGTAAGTTCTGTTCGAAAATTCTAGTAGATTCCTGGAATCATAGCTGCGAAATTACGCTTTTTTTCATAAGATTATTTTTCAAGTAACAGATTTGCCATTTCAACGATTAAATAACACAAGTTTTTCTATTCAAAATACTATTGGAAATCAATTTTCTGTCGTATTTATTATACACTGAAAGAATAAAATGGGATGTTTAAAATTTACACACTAAAAATTATTTGAATCCCGTAAATTTCAGAAAGGAAAACAGATGTATTAAAAATTAATTTAAAACCGGTTATTCTCTTATGATGTCTTCTTTTTGATCAAGGAACTCGCGTGGAACCTTTGGCGCATGAGGGATAGATGTTAGAGTCTGTGAAGTGGTTGTTTTTTCATTGGGTTAGAAGTATACGTCGCGCTCTGATGTCCACAGCAGTGTTTCCAGTGGGCTACTTAAAAAAAAAAAAAAAAGATTACTTGTTTGGCACCACTTTCTTTCAATGTATATCTACACGACGGATATAGGCCCTAGGGGGGGGGAGCCATCCGTGGGAGTCTTTCTAAGGGATCCTAACCCGTATTTACGGCAAGGTTCGAAGAAAACCACGGAAAACTCCGAACGGTTAGGTCGACGAGCGCGGGAGGGTTTTGAACCCAGCACCTCCCGTCTACCAGCTTTGAGAGCAGTGATGGGGCCGATTACTATTCGAAAAGTATAGTAAAATGCGATACTACAGTTCGACATCCTGGTTTAAAGAAATATTTAGACAATATTTTCGGGATACTCTGCTACTTCTAATCATTTAATATTTTTATTATATAAACTGTATTTGATGGAAACATCATAGTTATTGCGTTATAATTATGTAGTTATTGCTTTATTATAGTTATTGCGTATTATAGTTACCACATTTCCTATAGTGAAACGTTTTTTTTTTAAATTTTAAAAATAGGGTAATCGGATTAATTGGATGTTACGGCTAATTATCTGCAAGTGTTTGTTTTAACCCTAGAACTACCATGAGCCGTCATTTTGACGGTTACCAAATGAATATTTACTGATTCGAACCAGAAATTTCTTTTTAAAATAAATTAAATATAAAACTCACAGAAATACGTTAAATGAATAAGTTAAATAGTTTTAAATAAAATTTCTGGTGTGAAATAGTTTTAAAAAACTTGAGTAAAATTTTCGGTAGCGTTAAGGAGTGATATTTTTGCTTTTTTACTCCACAGCTTAAAATCTGAAAACAATTGGAGTGGTAGATAATGAATGCAGGTATAATGCGACCGCAACAAGAAGGCGGGTGAGATCGCCGCTTGGAAGAAGAGTTCATTTTCTCAAAGGTTAGGACGGTGGAAGTGCAAGTATTTAGGGTTGTAACATATTCGAGCGTTCCTGCCTTTGGCGATATACATTCCCCTCTCTGTTTCTCGTCTGTCCCCTCCTCTCACTGATATAATTTATTTTGTCCTAGAAGGTTGTTATATTCTCAGCGCTCTTGATTATTATTATCATTATTCTCTATTTAAACTGTTCTTTCCAGAACAATACAAAATGTCTCGTACAGGGAAAACTTTGCGTTCTGATGAACGTAACATCGTTAATAATGTGCTTAAATTTTTTGAAAATGAAGCAAAATCTTCGTCTCTTTCCATTCCGATTCACAAAGCACAGGAGCGTACGTCTGCTGCTACTGGCGTTCCTCTTCGAACTATCCAAAGAATTAAACCTGAGTCGAAATCGGCTCCTGATGGAAGGCTTTCAACGCCAGGAAAAAATCGCAGTCGCCCTGCAAAGCGGAATGCAGTTTTGGATACTTTTGATTTATGCGCCGTTCAGAATACCGTAAATGAATTTTACGCAAACGCAAATAAAAAAGTTCCAACTATTTCATTATTGTTGCCAGATAAATTTCCGTAGTAAAGTAAGATAAAATCCCGGAAAAAAGTGTCTGAATTCAACACTGGCAGAAGGATTTAAAGAAGTTATTATTAAAAAATGCTTGGTTTGAATTTGAGTAGCTGGATTGCATGTTTCGTAACAAAATGTTATTTTCCACAAAGATGTAACAAATTTCACAAAATATATCACAAAAATAACTTACTTTTCACAAAATAACCCCCCCCTCCCCCCCCCCAAAAAAAAAAAAAATCTCTGCATCGATCCCGGAACCTATATGGTTTATGCAAAATCAATTTAAATTATATTGAAATACTCGTTTTGAGAATGTTTCTAGGTTGATTGGTTGGTTATTTGTTACGGCCGATTATCTGCGCTAGGGATGTAGCCCGGTGAGGAGCATGCCCTCCGTGGAGGTCTTTCTAAGGGATCCTAACCCGTATTTACGCAAGGTTAGAAGAAAACCACGGAAAACTCCAAACAGTTAGGTCGACGAGCGCGACAGGGGTTTGAACGCACCACCTCCTGTCTACCAGCTTTGAGAGCAGAACCTCTCAGCCACTGGTGGGGCAATGTTTTCAGGTATCGCATTTTTGTATTTTAATATAGGTGTATATAAAATCTAGTTAAAATATTCTGAGAAAATAATTTATAAAAACAATTTTTTAGGTAGATTTCGTAAGAAATACTACCTATTACATTTTCACCTAAGTTGGAATTTTCGAAAAATTTTTGCAGATCTATGCCAATCATGACTCCCAGAACCCAAAACCACCCCAGTTTAAAGCTTTATCTATCTATCTATCTATATCTATCTATGTCACTTTTTTATGGACACGATAACTCCCATAATTCTGCACAAATCTCTTCCAAACTGATACATAAAATCAAGGGGCATGAAATCTCGGTCAAGTTCGTTAATGGGCAAAATCGAACCAAGTGAGGGGGGGGGGGCTTTTGGCGAAAACAGAAAAAAAACCATAACGTCTTAATTATGATACGTATCGAATCCGTTTAAAGTTATTATTACTTCTAGAAAAAAGGCCGAAATTTTTTGTATGACAGATTTTTGATACCATTAAAAATGGCCCCAAGGGGTAGGGGAAAGAGTGGGGGGGGGGGGCGGTTTAGAAGAAAAAAATTCATAACTTCATCAATTCAGAAGATATCAAATCCGCTTAAATTTATTATAAATCCTCTTAATATTATCTAAAACTTTTATAGTAACAAGTTTTTTATAGGACCAACCCTTATAGCAAAAAAAAAAAAAAAAAAAATCCCTGCCAGCTCCGCCTGCAAACAAGTTAGGTTTCGAAATGGGCGTTTCCAAATGCTGCATCATGGCAAAAAGGTCATTTCTTCCACAATTCCCCCCAAACAGGCGCCCCACGGTCTGCGTCTTCGAAATCTACCTCTGCCTGTAGGTCGAGCCGTCAGGGATTTTTTTAGAATATGATTTAGCCGAGAGATGTTACTCTGACTAAAATATCATGAATATTTCATATAACACCGGAACATTATACAAATATCTCCATCGCAACTTAATATTTAATAATACATAATATTCAAATACTTTTAAAGTTTCGGTGTGTGAAAAAGTTTTCAAACTTTTATTTGAAAAAAAAAAAAAAACAGAAAAAAAAAATATATATATGATATAACATTATGCGAAAGGTATCTTGGATAAAAAAGCACATTTTACTGAATTTTTTTATTTATTGCTTATGGATCAGCTTGTATATTTAATTCACAAGGTCTCTCACTGTGTAAAAACTGTCCTTACCTAAAATACCCTAACAAAAATTTTTCTCAACAATGAATTCACCCAATAAAAATTCACTACTTCCTAATTTCCAAGCATTTTTTGCCATATCACGATAGTAAAGAATTTCGAATTTGTATTCTTGTATAACACATATAAATGTAATCTTATTTTCATTCTACATCAAAAGGCGCTAACTAGCCAGATATGGTAATCCGAGTTCAAATAACTTATTCCTGATGTTTCTTCTCTCAATCCTACTTCTTTCGCTAAATCAGTCAAATAGACCCGTCTGGCACCACGTGACTTTGACGTCTCACACGCCTTCTGTTCGTGGTCGAAGATTACTCCTACATGTGTTTGGATATGTCCTAAAATAAAAGAGTAGCGTTTTATATAATTCACTAATATCCAGTTTCCCTTCCCCTATATAAAATTGTATGCATATTTATATAAATATTACCACATTTAGACAGAAATAATATCTGTAATATACTATATCAATAAACACTGATCCTGAGTTGTTCACAAGAATTTTTTTTCAAATTTTGACAAAATGTTTATTGAGCATCATAATTTTGACATGTATTATATTTTATCGAAGTAAGTTGTTTTAAGCAGGATTTCATACCTTATTTTTAATTTTTGTAAACAGACATTTTAATCTAAAATATTTAATTGAAAAATACGTTTATTTTTGCATTAGTCTTAAATTTTTAAAATAAAATATTATTATATATACTGTTTTTAAACTTGAACTCACACTGTTTTCTAACTTTTATACTCATTTCAATACCACACATATGTGCAAAACAATAACTGGAACACAAAAGAACATTGTTACTTGTAAAATATTTATTTATTTATTTATTTATTTATTTTTTGGTAATTCCTCATGTGATTCTTTTTGCATCTACTGACGGAATGCAAAAGAATCATTCGTATTTAAATATTTACAGTTCGCCAGAATTTAGAAACATACTGAAACGGGAGATTATTTATTTATCTTAATGCAAATAAAAACTTATCTAAGACAATATCTGAAACTGAGCTATAGAATTTTTCCAAATATTTGGACAATATTGTTACATCTAAGCCATGTTCCAGACGGAATTTTACAGTTTTGGCGATAGCTAAATCTATTATTACGTTGTGCAGGGGTATTGTCGGTTTGATTAAAAGAAAATTAACAATAGCAATACATTTCTCGAGTCGAAAAATTCTAAAACTTCACTTGGATCACACCGGTTTTAACGATTAGCACAAAGTGAGAGTCTGGTGTTGAACTCTGTCTATATAGCTTTGAAGTCCTAAAATGCTTTTAGTGTCGTAGCTAAAAACTGGAAAATATATTTTAAAACAGACATAAACGCTTTCCTTCAATATCGAAACATTTTGTTAGAGTTTAGTATGTGATACATCAGGACAAATTCGAAAGCTACGATGCGAATTTTTTAATAAATTCCTGCGGGCATAAAATTCTAATTGGTGAATTTGAGAATCGTTTAAGTTATTTAGTATGAAAGTTACAGCAAGAATGAAACATTAACCACTATTTTTTCAACAAATCTGCTGTTTGTTTAATTTTTGCCAATCCATACTTTTCTTATTATTCATAAATGATGTGAATAAGTTAACGTATAATTTCTATGAGAGGGTCTCATTAAAAAAACTCTGCAAAGTATTTTTTCTGCTAGATTCAGAATTTTTTCACAGAAATCTTTACTTTTGAGTACCTCTATTTGTGAATAGTAATCTTCGCCTTAACTAATCACAAAATTCAGCAATTTAATAAGACGATTAGAAAGTAGTGATTCTTAGAAATAAGAACCGCTAAGTATCCTGTTTAAGGTACATAATTGTGTTTCTTATTTATATTAAGATACGTTTTGTTCATGTATTTTTACAGTTTCTCTTACATCGAGATTGTTATAGACACCATTGGTTTAGTGCCACAACGTTAATAAAATGCTTTAGATTATGTCAGGAATTTTTTAATCAAATTATATGTAAAGAGGTAATTTTTTTACAGTTTCTGAAATTCACGAATTAGTTACACGGTAATCATTTTTATCCCTTCTATTCTAATGTAAAAATGTGCAATCATTTTGAAACCAAATCTGCCTACATTACCAAAGTGTCCAATGAATTTTAGGAAAATACTTTGATATTCCGATCACTTCTTATACGTGAAATTTTAGAGTTATAAAAATTTTTACTCTCTTTTACATATTTCTTTGACTCAGTGGCACTAGCTTCTATAAGCTTATTAAAAATTCCTTTTGCCTTTTTGATTACTGGTTAAAAAATATCCCCAATCAATTATTATTTAAATTGTACTTTAAGCCTTGAATATTACTAATGTAATTACAAAAATATTTTATGAACATGTACTCATGATGGTAGAAAATGAAATAAAGAAAAAAAAAACCCGACAATTAAATTAGATTATAGATCTAAATTGGAAATCTGCTTTTTGAATGCAGAAAGTTCTTGATTAGAACTTTGAAGTATTTTCGAAAGAGAGAAATACTTCAAGCGAAGTTATTTTTAAGTGGCATTAGTTTTTGAATATTTTTAGTATGAAGTGTTTTATATCTTTTTTAAAAGCATTTAATAATTTTCGTTATAATTTTTGCCCTGAAAATGCAAATATTTTCTTTAAAATAATATTTTTGATTTAAAACTTTATGGTTTATAAAATAAAACATCTTAATATTGGAGAAAAGTGTAAACTTTTTATTTAAAATACTGTAAAATGTTGTCGTAGTAATTAATTTTAATTTTTATATAATAAGGAAAGCAACCTTTCTCGTATATCTGTCTAAAAAAGAGTAATACATAGCTACAGAACTTTTCAATTTTTCAGTATTTTCGAATAGAAATACACATTTTATTTAATGATAGAAATATGTGAAGACAAAAATTACAATTAGGCAATAGTGGTACTAATGGTAAATGAAATAGTGGATAATTGACAGTTGCTCGTTTATGATTTTATTTTCTACTTCAGAATTAAACTTTCGTGAGGGACCGTATACATATATTTTTATACAAACTTTGAAATCTAAATGAGAACACCTATATATTTTCCTTTCATTCGATTTGTCATGCGCATTTACAAGAAATACATTCATTGATATTTATTTATTGATGTATTCGGGGACTGTGTAAATATTATTAAACATCTGTGTAAATATTGAGAAACACATTTTGAAGACTGAGTAATATTGCGCCTAAAATAGGGTACGTAGTGGTCTTTATTTTTTAGTACAACTGTTTCCGAATAATAATCTTTACCTTATCCAATTGCTGAAATTCTGCAATTAAATAAAGCAAAGAATAATTCAGAAGCAAGGACCGCTACACGCCCTACAAACGTTTTAAAATAATGATATAACAATATTCTTTAAACGAGAGTAACCTTGCCCAATGAAAAATATATAAATATACCATTGATTTGGAAATATTTAGCATCCTGAAATATCAGAAAGAGATTTTCAACTTTAATTTAAGGCATGATATCTTTAAGTTGCCGATTTTACCAATTTGCTCATAGTTTCACAATTAATGGCCAGGAAGGAACAAAAATTTGTTTATTTGTATTTATTTATTTAATTTTTATTAAAAATCCCCACCATCCTATCTTAGGTAAAATAAATAAAATTAATAAAATCCCCTTTTAAGGACATTTGCATTTTAAATTTGACAAAATGCATCGGAATTTTTTTAAATGAAATTACACATATATAAAACAAAGTTTAAAAACTTGATTTTTTATTTTTTAAAACAATCTTTAAAGTTTGTTTAGAATTGTCAGGGCAACGTTGGTATTCAAAAAGCGGATGGAGTGAACGCTCTGAATTGTGTGTGAGAAACTGTGAAAGAAAAAAGTAAAATAAAACTAAGCAACACTGAAATACAGCCTTTCTTTTATTACACTGCTGAATTAATGGATATGCGTTTGTTAGTTTGACTATACTTATCTTTTATATTGTAAAAAAATATGCAGAAACAATTTTTTATCAAATTTTGTTAACGGATATATGGGCACAGGAAATAAACTACACTGTAAGAAAAAACGGCAAAAATTTCAGCATAATTTGCTGTAAATTTAAGCACCCGAATTGCCAACATTTTTTGCTGTAAAATTTAATATGATTATAGCTGTATTTGCAGTAAAATTAGCATGTTTAAAGCACATTTTGCTGTAAAATTCCAAACATAATGTAATTTAAAACATATTTTGCTGTCAATTTACAGTCAAATATGCTGGAAATTTGGGTGCATAAGTTTACAGCAAATTTTACTGTAATTTCTGCCGTTTATTCTTACAGTGTACGTTCAAACTATAAAATAAAGGATAGTACTTTGAATTAAGTTTTGAAATTTTGTGCAATTCCTCTTATTAGACGTAAAATCAAAAGGAATTTAATGTATATACACAAAATTTCCACCCTCCTTTGCCACATGGTTCATCTTGTTTTATATTATCAAAGCATGAAATTTAAATTTTATATATAGTTTTATAAAAGAAATACTTAAACTTGACAATTTTCTATGAAATTTTGCGAATCACGAAATCATTATACTAAAAGTAAATTTTTACTTTTAATTAATTATTTTTAATTCATTCTTAAATATTTTTAATTTTATTATTTATATTAACAACAACAACAACAACAACAACATCAAAAACAAAACAAACAAACGTTTACAATATTTTTGTCATATTAAGTTTGAAATTTTTAATTAGAGCATTTAAAATCTTATATTTAGGTTCACTGTGTATTGTACTTTATTTTAATTATGTATGCAAAGTTTGAGGTGCATATATTTATTTGATTTTTCACAAACTATACCAGAACCAACATACATTTGTAAATTTTTAAATTACGCATATTTTAATTTTTCATTAAAATAATATACGAAATAATCCATCTTTTTTTACTCAAATGAATTTGCATTTGGAAATATAAAGATTTTAAAATAAAAATGAAGTCTCCCAAAAACTTGAAATAAATATGAATGAGTTTTTAGTAAAATAGAGTTTCGAAAGGAAAAATAAATAATATTTTTAGCTTACACAATACACGTATAAGAAAATGTTTTACATTTTGAAACTGTTACTTTTAAGTGTCGAGCGGTCTTATGTCCACAGAATAAAATCAAATCTTGAATTATCCTTCAAGTCAAAAGAAAGCGGATAAGCTCATTGTATTTCATGTCACTTAGAAAGATTTATTTTTAAATCCAATTCTATGTCAAAATATAAATCGCAAAGCGAATGAAATGTGGCAGTACATGGTCAGTTCTGTTGATCCTTTTCTCTTTTTTATCACACAGTGGTCACTAAAACGCTTTACTTTATATTTACAACGTGTCCCCACCCGATAAAAATAGGATTATGTTTCACAAAGCGTTGTAAGAGGATATTCAGTGTAAAGAAGTATATCAAAATATGAACTTAATTTGACAATAATTTGACTTAATGACACATGAACTTAATTTAATTTAATATAAAATCAAGAAAATGCTTTATTTATTGAATAAAATTATTTTCAGAATAATTACTTAGCTCATTAAGTGCAGAAACCTCTGACATTATCATAGAGTTACAGACAATACTTTATAAAGTAGGTTATATTTTGAACATGAAATAATTTATTATTATTGGCATTTATTTCTTAATTTTTTATAGATGTCGCTAATTTATTATTTAAAAAAATGAATATACAGCTTAAAAGTGCTCTCCAAACCACCACGAACACACAAACCAAAAATCAGAACTTGAACCCTGTATGCTCACTAACAGTGCCACAAGAGCAAAAGTGGTATTTTACTTTGGCAGTGACTTTGTACTATCCCACAAATTTACTAATAATTAAGAGCACTGAAAAATATCCAAAATAAAATATGAAAATTTTAAATGTTTTTTTTTAACTCCTGGGATTAAATTTTATTATTCTTCGTTACTTTTTAGTTTTCCGTTTTTTCATATTCAGCGATAATTTTTTTAAACCACTAAGAAATATTTTGGACGATTGAGGAATCTACTGCTAAATAATACAAGAATAATTTGACATAAAAACTATTTAAATGTTTCAATTAAAAAATCACTTGAAAAGTCAAATAAGGCATTTCTTTTAAAAACTGCAGATCACCAACAAAACCAGTTAAGTCGAATGTTGTTTTATTTCAAGAAAATAATCTTCAAATATGAAAAGTTGTATAGTATGTTCTTCTACTTGCACTCAAAATTCAAAGCTAAAATAATATTGGACGTATGATGAATCTACAAGGAAACATGTACTAAATTTCACTGCCTAAAAATGTTCAATAATTTCCTGATTATTAAACGCGTGTCGAATTACATATATAGCAAGGAACACCAAATAAAATTAAACGTTTCAACAACAGCCTATTTCAGGATCGGAATACCCACGGTCTAGCAGTCAATAGTCACCACTATTTCCGAATAGTAATCTATGTCTTATTTGATGACAGAAATTCTGCAAATAAATAAGGCGAATATTAATATTCGGAAATATTGGTGACAAACGGGCTATTGCATGCAGGAGCGCCACCCCTTGTTTATTTAGAATATATTTAACATAATTATTTTTTCTAAATATTAATGATATTAAAAGATACGACCCCCTCTCCCCCCTGAAAAAATATAGTTTTTGGATAATTATCTATATATAAACACATTCATAGCTACACACATAGTCACGCATACAGACATACGAACATAACCAAAAACATCATACATTTTAATACCAGTTTCAGTTACACGTTAATGGATAAATAAAAACTTCTGTAATGAAAAATTCAGCAACATAGAAAAAGAAATAACAGTCGAAGACAAAATCAAATAAATCATGAATGAAAGAGTTAAGTAAAGAGAAGATTGTATTAGAATAGGAGAAAATGAAGTTTACTAGCTGAAATGAAATAAACCAAGAATTTCATTAACAAAATGCCGTGTCTAAATATAAAAGCTTGTAAAAGTACATTTTCTTAAAATTTTTTGAGGGAACTAAATTCTAAACAATTTTAAAAGTGAAAAAAAAAGTGTAAAATTTGAACGATACATTGAAAAGGATATGCGTTATAAATATTTCTTTGAATAAATTATGTTTTTCAAACATCATTTATGTAAAAATTGTGATTAAGCGAATGTAATTGCTCTGTAAGTTATGATATAAAAATCCATTTTTTTTCATATCTGAAAAAAATATTTTGACTTACCATTATAGATATTAAATCATTAAAAAATAATTAGCATAGAATGAAATGTAATATTTTGTGAATTTAGTTAGTCTTTAAGATGAAAATATACAGTGTGGTCATCATTCAATTTCCTCTATTAAGATTCGCCTACAACTGCAGCCATTCATCAGAAAAGTGTGGAACTTTGGGGATGACTTAATAAAGGGATATAAAAAACATATAAGCAACACATTTTAGTTACAAGTATGGCCATCAGAGGGCGTTTCATTAATAAATTACAAATGTAGCCACTTTTTTACTTGTACAAATTTGAGTACAGCAAAACATGTTCTAGATGATAGCCATCATTGTCAACTATCATCTGAAATCTAAATATGACATGCTCCACAGTTGAGCGAAATGCGTGCTTGGAAATGTTGAACACGTACTGCCGTGCGTCTTTCACCAGGTTTTAAATATGGTTAAGATTCTTTTGTTGTCACGGCTTAAGAGATGTTCCAAGTTTCCCAAAGTAGAAAAATATGGGGTTCGGTGACGACATACATGACGAAAGTGCCGGCTGATGACACATTCTTCTGTAAATTGTCTTTTCGAAATATCACTAACAAATCGAACAATGTGGGGATGATCTCCATCGTGCATAAAAATTGTGAATGCAAGGCACTCTGGTGCTTGCAAAGCATAAACTTTCACGCGTACTACGAGTTTTAGCGGTAATACGCCGTCTGGTGGACATATTTGGAACTATTGTTTTCATTGACTGTTTTTCCCAGCTCTTTATTAAGTCACCCCAAACTTTTCGACTTATTTAGAGAATGGTTACGGCTGTAGACAGCTCTAAATAGGGCAATTTTAATTATGAACACTCTGTATTTTGAGCGTGTCTCTAATTTTCAAGATAAAAATGATAAAGAATGATTGTATTAGCACTTAAAATGAATTTTGTGTAAAAATTAGTTTTTGTTCATAATTACAGTTTCTTATTATTTTAATGAATAGTACATAATAGACCGGGAGCCGACAGCACAGACAATCACCTCATCGAGTTCACGGATGAAATTCTAGGATTAGTTAAATCTTGATTCGCATATTAAAAAGCAATCGGTCTGCCAAGTCATATCTTGGTGGAAAACATCTGAAAACCCGATTTTAGCGGCTGACTCGTAGGTTTACCATTGTGTTTTCCTGCACCAAAAAATATGAAAACATGGAGGACTGGGAGCAGGAAAACACAATGGTAAACCTACGAGTTGCCCACTAAAATTGGGTTTTCAGGTGTTGTCCACCAAGATATGACTTGGCAGACCAATTACGTTTTAATATGCGAATCAAGATTTAACTAATCCTAGAATTTCATCCGTGAACTCGATGAGGTGGTTGTCTGTGCTGCCGGCTCCCGGTCTATAAATATTTATAAACCATAATAAGACCAGATTTCAACTAAGCCCACATCTCCTTGCGAATTTGTCCACGTTCCCGTGTTCTGGCGGATTTTGCCATATTTGCACAAATTTTTGACTTAAACTTTCTTTTATGTATTCTTCCAAATTTCAACTTTGTCCACACCCTCTCGCGAATTAGTGTTCAAGTCATCCTCAAAATTTGTCAGTCCATTCAAACTTCTTTCAGTTAGCTTCTTCCTTCACTGACTCCAGATTGAGAGTCTCCTCAATTAGCTCATCTTTATGTCCCTCTCCTCGTCGCTCAGGAGGCTGATGTCTCTAGCGGGACTCTCATTCTCTCCCCACCGTTGTTGTTGTCCATTTATGATATTCACCTATCTAAATTCACTGCCTATTTATTCATTTTAACATATACCTGAAATTCTTGTTATTCCCATCCAGTTCAAAACAACTACTAATAACCTCATGTACCAGCAAATCATCCATTATCTTTAAGTAACATAATGACAGAACCAGTTCTGCCATACATGTTCAATTCACAAATCTTTACTTTCCGTTTAGCAATTGCAGAAGATGACAAACAGAATGTGCTCTTTCATTTCCCTTCTATTCCAAATTCAAATTCTATGCTGCAATATCAGCAGCGGACGTTGCGAGACAGATGTGTCGAGTGGCGGCAGTGCCCAAAGATCTCCCTTAATGTTAATTGTCTTTAAAAATGATTTAATTTTTTCCCAGTACCTAAATGTCTACAGAAAGTCAAATAGAAGGAGATTCTTTCTCACGCATCTCAACTCCTGTACTGCAATGCACTCCAAGTGTACCTTCCCTTGCCCCAAAAGCAAATGAAAAGGGCATTCTTCCAATCACGTAGGAATGTCTTCAATGCGTTGAATCCGACGGATGCGGCTGTCCAAAGACAGTTACAGGCCGTTACCGTTCGCTGTGGAAAGCTCGAAGAACGCTGCCACAGCCTCGAAGAACAGCTCCATAAAGAACAGGCCAATTATCACCAAATAGTACAAATGATCCCAGGAACTACACAAATTATAGTAGCTGTTACGCAAGTTGTTACAGATCTTGATAATGCAAGAAACCCCGCCGTATACCCAACAAATACAGAGCACAACATAACTTCAACAGAACCTCAACCCAAGACACCTGCGCAAACAACAAAACCCCCACAGGCACCATTAAAAAAGAAGGTTTCAGACCACCAAAACAGACGAAACTTGATATTCAGGGGATGCTCAAGAAAAACTGGTAAGGAGATTGACGCTGATTGATACGTTACACCAATCATAGTAGACAAAGTTCTCGTAAAACGATATCACATGGAGATCATTTGCAAGTCAGAAAAGGATAAGGAGATCCTGCACGCTGACTTAAGACAACACCAAAAGATAAACATGGAGCTTACATTCACCACTAAACATCGCCACAACATAAGATGATTCACCTAGGGGTGTCGGTGACAATCCCGAAGGAGAAGGTAATCGACACCTTCATCTCAACGTATGTCGTAGCAGCGGATGAAATTTTTGTCCTTAAAGAACTTAAGAGCAAACTAGACGACAATTCCAAAGATCTGATTATCCTACTTCCTCAGTCACTAGGCTAGGCCATTATAGCAGAGTGTTGCATCACCATAAGCTTAAAACACTGCTCTCTTCGCCCCCAGACCACAGTACAACATTGCAGACGATACCAAGCACGTATGCACTCGGATAAGCACTACAGAGCCTCATCACCAACTTGCATCGCATGTGGCGAGCAACATACTCCAAAAACCACAAAGTTATGTGAACTGCCAGGTACAGAGGAACGCACTTCCCTACTGAACATCCGGCTTCAGATCCGAAATGTGAAACGTATCGGAGGAGGTACCAAGATGAGCAAGAAAGACTGGATGACCTATTCAAAACAAAGTGTCTAACGCCATCCAGTTCTCATTATGACCCCAACAGCAACCTACTGTACAACTAAATGCAAGTCCAGGACTCTTGTATCACCCGACAAACTGGCACGAACCTGACGTCTGGGACTGCAATTGCCCATGGTATCCCTACTACTCGCAGAACTTTCATCCACCTCATCAAGGAGGATTCGTTGGGCCCTTACAGACCGGCAAAATAGGCCCTACTAAATAGAAATTTAAGTAACTTCATAACCCTTTTCTAAAGTGTTTTTCTTAATTTACTTCTCTGATATTGTAATTCAAGTTTAACACTATTGTCAAATTAATTCTTAACAGCTTCCCCCTTACAGCAAAGAACTAACTCGAAAACACTTAGAAATGAATTCAACAACACCACTTCCACCATTTGGTTACATGAAGATCTTACAAACAGATCTTAACCACTGCAAATCAGCCAATTAAACAACCAAAAACCACATAATAGACAAAAATATAGACATCGCATTGCTGCAAGATGCACACTGTAACAAAAGCGGAAAGCTAACCGACTTTCCCTCATCGTGGGTCATTTTTCCATCAAAAAATTACTCTGCACATGTAGTCATACAAAATAAAAAAACTTATATACACATATTTTTATTGGAACAAACTGTGCCTTCGTTACAATAATGGCCAAGAAAGGCTCTCTAATAATTGGCTTAACATATGCAGCACCAAAAGCTGGCTTCTACGAAACACTCGAAGAATGGGAAAACATCATCAGATAGAGAAAGTTTCTCATTTGCGGCAGCGACTTCAACGCTAAATCCACATTATGGGGCTAACGAATGACAATCGCCGCTAGGAAACCCTTACCTAATATATAATCACTAACATTCTGACAATAACAAACATTGAAAACACAGTACCAACCTAAAAAAAAGCATAATTCAAAAGGAGAATTACTGACTCAAGACTGGCCTGACGTAACACTAGTCAATACACAAACACTGCACAAACTTAAAACTGGCAAGTCTCCGCCCTGTACAATGCATCGGATCACAAGTACATACACTTCTCCTTCGAGATATCGCCACTCTAAACAACCCGAAGGAGGTTTAACAAAACCAAGGGAAACATCCGCAAATTCACGCGACATATTAAAAACAACAAACAACTCTTGCGACAACAGTTACACAACACAACAGGAACCAACCAAATCAACACATTTACAGCCACCCTGATAGAAAGAATTCAACAGGTAGCGAAGTCAGCCTATAGATTCAAAACAGTTAGGAGAACACCCACATTCTCATATTGGACCACAGAACTAAAAATCAAACGAAACAACCTTACACCACTGAGAAAAAAACTCAAGAGACTCAGAGACCCCACTAACACGAGTCTGAAACATGCAAATCCCTCCATGCAAAATACTTTAAGCTTTCCTCACTGTACAAGTGCTCCATATTGAAAGCCAAACTAAAGCATGGAGACAGATTTGTAGCAATACCACAAACCCGTTTGGGACCACACAGAAGATATACACAGGAAAACTCTTCACTCCAGATGAAATCATGATCGAGCAGCCACCAAAAGTCGCTTTAAGACAACACAACATTGAACATTTAACATAAGAAATATTTGGATCCACAGCATACCCTGATAACAACAATGAGGATATACAATTAGATGCACCACCTGACAAGTTTTTCATCAAAGCAGAATTAAGAGCATGTTTGTACACACTTCATGACAAGAAGGCTCCAGGTCCAGATTCAATAGATTTCAGATTACTGAAGGCCACATTCAACATAATTTCTAATCTGTTTACATGCTGGGCGAACCTCTGTTTCTAGCATAATACTTTTCCAGAGGTTTTCAGACAAGAGGAAGTGGTGTACTTCCTGAAACAAGGGAAGCCCCCTCTGAACCCAAATCATATCGACCGATCTGCCTACTCAGCAAACTGTTAGATAAACTAATACTCTTTCTACTGACTCACTTTCTAGAATTCAAAGGTCTCCCCCATCCTAAACAGGTCGTGTTCAGCGCGGGAAGATCATGTGAAAAAGCATTGTTAAATATCTTGACTTCCTGTGCCGACAGCATAGCTAATGGTGACTAATAAATAATCACATATGCATTTGCTGATGACTTCAGTCTGGGTCTCTTGGGTTTCAGGCGTCTGGAACTAGAAATAGCGGCAACTCGAACACTCACAGAATTCTGTCACCTACTGGATGGACACCAAATCCACCTATCACTTGGGAAATCAGAGGTCCTAACATTCGCTAAGCCACTCAAGCTGGAGCGTGAACCAACAAAGCGGATGAATGGAACTCGCTTGCACCATGTATCACATATGAAAACCTTAGGCGTCACATAAGATAAATAGCAAACATGAACAGCACACCTCAACCAACTAAAACTCAAATTAGTCAAACACCACCACAATGCATTAAAACTTAGGGGAAATCTTGAGGTATGAATAATAACATGCTTAAAATATGGTACAATACAATTGAAAAGATTATGATTTATGGGGCTGGAATTTGGGGAGGTAGACTAAAAATAAAAAAAAATTAACATCAATTCAAAGAACATTCCTACTACAACTGTCAAGGGGCTATAAGACCATCTCAACAGACGTACTAAGTGTTATTACCGGCATACCACCCATCACCTTAACGTTAGAATACAAATACAACAAGAGCAGAATTCTACATCTTTCATATATCCAAACAATAGAACAATATTTTTGATCCAAAAACATTGAACGGACAGTCTATGTTTGGCAGTTACATCCAGTAGAAAAACATCACACCTCCAAGTAAATACAGATCGTAATATATACACACCATCTATACTGCCAACAATTTTTACTGATCGATGTCGAACAGCAACCGGCGTGGCATCGGCTTACTGTGCCACGGAAGGTGCCTCGATCATCCACTAGTGGGCCTGTAGACTGGACGACAACAACACGGTATACCAAACAGAGCTATATGCCATCCTCCAAGCACTCCAATGGATCCACACACAAACAAGCACAAACATGCACTATATATATAGCGACAGTCTGTCTAGTCTGCAGGCAGTTAATTCGCACAGAACCAAATACCCACTAGTTCTTGATATCAAGAAAAATCTACGAACTCTTGTGATACGCACTCCAATTGGCCATGTATCCGCTCACAAGGGCATATTTGGCAACGAGTTTGCGGATACTCTAGCAAAAGAAGCCACAAAAAACATAACATTTATCATCTCCTTTCACTTCCACCAAGCTACATCTAACGATAGTTAAAAAGAAATATTCTAAAAGACTGGCAAGTACCATGGATCGCCTCAACAAACGGCCGACATACTCCTACGCTAATCCCCAAAGTACCTACACACTATTTTACCTCACCCCTCACACTACAGCTTTTCTTACTGGCCATGGATCCTTCCGCCAGTAACTGCACAAATTAAAATGTGCATCTTCAGACCAATGCGAGTGCAATGAACAAGGTACAGTGTCACACCCATATTTGGCATCTCAAGTACACACCAATGGCATCTCAGGTACACTTAAAAACCTCCTAAAAATTGACTCACAAATATCCTCACTCGCCCATTTCTTAAGAGGAAACTAAAAATACATACATGACCACCTAACCTACTTCTCAAATTTAAATTATGGAGCCCGTCTGTCGGTTCACAATTTCTCTAATCTCTGCCCCCTGTCATGCATAGAGCTCTGGCTGAGAATCGCGAGGGCGTTTTTCCGGCGCACCTACTGATGCCCTTTGCCAGGGCTACACTAGATACCGGGCTGGCTCATTCATTATCATGACATCCAGCGATTGGTACAAAGTGACATGCGCATCGTTTTGTGCCAATCGCTGTATGTCTTTCGCTTTGTACCAATCTTTGGTCGCGGCAGCCACCATTTGTGACGTCATGATAATGAATGAGCACCGTCCCCTGAACACTAGGCCTGCGCGCTGATAAAAATGGCGGCTGTCGCAGGCGGATTTTTTTTTCAGCGTTTGAACGGTCCCTCGAACTTCAGCACCAATAATTTTTAAATTTTTTCTTCGCCTTTTTTTTCTGAGATCAAATAAGTCAAAGAAAACTTTTAGATATTATTGGTGTTGAAGTTCGAGGGACCGTACAATCGCTAAAAAAACCCGTCTACGACAGCCGCTATTATTGTCAAAGCGCAGGCCTAGTATTCAGGGGGCTGTATGAATAAGCCAACCGGTATCTAGTGTAGCCCTGCCCTTGCTGCAAAGTGTCGCGAGGGAAAATCTGTTTTCCGGCAATGATGGACCACTCCTGTAAAAGCCTGAATCAGTTCCTATCACTTGCTCGCGATTGTAGTAATCCTGGCAGCGCTGGCCGTAGGTCGATTTTCTGTCATTCCTACATTATTGAATTGGCTTTTTCCGGTGGCTTCAGCTGCGGCTGAACACTGTATTTTTCTTCTTTTTTTAGTACCTTAATAAAGGGTCCCGGGAGGGATACTATGCTCTACAGATTGGTTTCCTTGTCTGAGGAGTCCCTCTTAGGCAATCAAATTAAATCAAACCATAATCAGAAATTATAAATACATTTTATTGAGTTGTTTCCTAATTTCCAAACTACACTTTGGTTAGTAAATTTACAATCCTAACTTACTGTTGCATACTCCTATAATTTTGTGTATTTCAGTCTTATAAGTACGATAATTTTGATAATATGCTGATACAATACATCTTTTAGTTTTATGGGAGGACTGCTACCCAAATTTGAAACAGAATAGCTGTCAACTTTTACGCCTTTTTTCTTACCGCCAATTTTCAATAAATCATTTTTCCTTGTTTAATCACTAATTTCTGTAATGTAATAAAGCAAAAAATTTTCCATTAAAATTAGTGGTAGCAGAAAAGCATAAAAGTTGACAGCTATGTATTAGTGAATCACGCATTATTTTGAAATTTTGACTTTGTAAATTTTTCATGTGTCTATTCAAGCTAATGCTGTACATGGATGTAAAAAATAGATAGATAAGAGATGTAAATAACGATAGATTATTTAATTTTTAACACTTTCCAACCTAGTTGAAAAGTGTTCATGACTTCGATTTGCCTGGCCGTTTGTCCATGCTCTAATTGTCGTATATGTACTCTGATTGCCCTGAAAATTTTTTATGTGATTGTCGTTTACTATAACATGATCCCTATTGGAAATTTGTCGCACTTATAGTTTTTTACTGGGATTAAATATGGTATAGGTAACTATTCGAAAATAGTGTGTCGAAATTAGGCATGTAAGTTATGCGGCATATTTTGCACCTCTGGAAAAGGCTTTCTGATAAAGTTTTATGCTTTATAGGTGAAGTGTCTGTGATCATTCATATAGACGTAGAGTTTATAGTTTTGTTCATATAGTCTTGGGGCAAAGGATAACTTAGCGACATATACACTGCAAAAAACAATTAGGGGAGAAAGCAAAAAAGTGAAGAGAACCGTGCGAAACAGCCATGCATGGGCATAAAATGGAGAGAACACGTGTATAAATGAGCAATAAAGAAAAAAAGACGCAACAAAATTTGCAAGGTACCTTTAATTCTTTGAAACGATGGACATAACATGAAAAGCTGGTTTAAGGCATCAATTTGGTTACATGTAAATGTAAAAAAAAAGCACTGTTTAGAAATGATTCAAGATGCTTAATTTGGAGTGTGGTCCCATCGAACAGCTAAGAAGCTGCACACCTGTATTCCATGAATTCGATGAGGTTTTCGATAAGACTTTGGGAAATACTGTTCCACTCCTTAAGAGTAGCAATCTCCAAGTCTCGGACAATAAAAGATGTTCTTGTTCTCGCTGCAATGCTTCGTCCGAGTGTGTCCCAAATATGCTCGATTGGATTCAGATCAGGAAAACATGCTGACCATTCCATACGCTGTATTATTTCAACTTCTAGCCTGTTCTCCACCAGACGATCTGTATACGATCTAGAATTACCAAACAAAGGAATCACCATGGCTGCAGTGTAAGTTACAACATGAGGTCTCAGTATCTCGTCTGCATAGCTTTGAGGCGTCAAAGTGTCATTCCTAATGACATGAAGGTCCCTAGGTCTACCTATGCTGATTACAACCGATGCCATCAACGCACCTCGTCTGTAATGTAATCTTTCACGAACGAATGTTGGGTTATTTCAAGTGTCCCTTTCCCTCCATACCAAAACACGTTGGGTATCACACTCCAGACTGAATCGGGACTCGTCTGTAAACAGCACTTGACTCCAATCACGTTGCCTCTAATCTCGATGTTCAGAATCGCACCTTCTTCGGGCCCCACGCTGGTTTGGGGTCAAAGAAATCTAGACCATTTTCCTACATGCATAGAAACCACCCTGATGATGCCTATTCTGGAGTGATTGGCTGGAGACCCGTCATCCTGTTACCAAGAGCAACTCTCTTTGCAGCTGAGTAGCATTGCCTGTACTGTTTCAACAAGCTGTTAAGACATGTTTGTATCGGACATCAGTTGCTGTGGTAGCACGTGGTTTGCCTTACCCTGGTAGACGTCTAACATATTATGTTTCTTGGAATCGATTCCACAGTTTTGCAATGACATTTCTAGCGACTTCAACAGCATACGCTACACTTCTTTGTGTTTGCTTAGATTCAAGTCTCCCGCTAATAGACCAAGCCATGGATCCCAGTAAATCACGTTGTTGGGACATTTTCAAATCACGTTTTCCCAAAACAACAGCTGAGCAATTGAATTTCACAACTGAGACAGTGAAACAGACGTTTCTGCGAAATCCCGATTTCTGCACTTATCTCCTTTTTCTGGTTTTTGACGTCCTAAACTTTGATTTACATATGAAGTTTTATTTTTCTGCTTTCTGGTTTCTTTTAAATTATGGATGTTTTAATTTAAGTTACTTATTGGTGCAAGTATTTGCGTAATTTAGTTAAAACCATGTGCTCCCCTAATTGTTTTGAGCTGTGTATATAAATTTTAATGAAGCAGTGTTTTTACTCTAGATAAGAATGATAATTATACTTTTAAGTAAGGCATACCTTAACAACATATAACTGAAAATTATATTATTTAACATTTAAAAAAAATATTCGATGGTACATTTTTGGATTAAAAATGAGCTTAAGAGTGTTATTAAGGAATTATACTGAAGCTTATTTATTTTATTTTATTTTGCTCATTTTGTATCACTTGATATCATACGAAAAACTTGCATTTGAGTGCATGTAATAACATTTATGCATCAACATTATTGATGTACAGTCATATATGGCTTTTGAGTGTGACAGGACTATTTATTATTTCATTATTATGCTAAAGATTTAATAGTATAGCAGATAAAATAGTGGATGAAGGTAAAACTCTTAAGTATCATAGAAGAAAGAATTTTTACCATTAATATAAAAACTATATACTATGGAGAAAGTTATTGGATCATTCTTCATATATTTTTTCATCGTTAATTAAGTGCTGGGTTCTTAGTAATATTGTATTTTAGAAAATATTGTTATCAAAAATTGACACACCGAAATATTTTCAAATTATTTTTCACATAATTAATTAAAATTTCCCTTTGAATAGTTCTGAAAACAATCTTGCTTGAATTATATTAATTATCTGTAACAGCTTCTTTAATGAGTGTGAAATATTATTGAAATTATTTTTAATAAAAATGGTTTCGAATACATCTGTAGATAATAAAACATAGTGTGGAGACTGATTGTCTCCAGTAGATAGACTTTCGATTTTAGACAATTTACCGAATTCCTAGAAAACGGTTAGAGGAACTCTTCATATTTGGCCATGTAAAGAGAACATTTCATCTCATACTTTTCTGTAAACATTCAGAGTGGAAAATATTTAGGAGTCAAACAAGAAATTTAATAAGAAAACACAAAATATTTGTGATCACCCTGCATCACAAAAAAATGGAATTGATTTTTAACTTTTACAAATACTGTATCTTATTATACAGTATATTTGTATGCATTTTCCCAGGAACAGAACGTATATTCACGAAGGTATCTTTCAAAAATTCTATTTTTTACACACGTCTTTTGCTTATAAGATGCAGAGTTTCCAACCAAATTTAATGAAACTTTGAAAACACTTGAGAATATACAGAATAAATTTATGATGAAATTTTCAATGAATACATTGAAGATTCGATTAGATATAGGAAAATATATTTAACTGCACATGCGCGACAGATAGCTCTTTTTATATCGTAACTTTATAGCCAACAGTCTAGGAAAACTTATATAAAAAGTCCAGTTATATAATATGAAAATGGTTATATAATATGAAATTGGTGATTCAGAAACCTGAATTTCAATTAATTTCTCAAATACTTTCTTATTAAGCCTTTTGTGCGCCCCCAAATGCACCCAAGACTGAAATGTCACTGCAAAGAGCGAGTACAAGCGGTTTTTTACATGACCGAAGATGAAGAACTATTCGTCAGGTACTTCTCAGGATATTCGATAAAATGACTGAAATCGAAAGTTCATTCATTTTGTTTAAAGGTACTAAGTAAATTGTACACTGGTGCATTTGTTGCAAAACTAGGAAAAATTACAGAAAAAATGGAACCGTAGGAAATGGATATATTATATATCATCCATAATCCAATGGATGATAATATATTCAATTCTTCAATTCTTTTCAATTCTTTTTTTATATCGTAACTTAACAGCCAACAATATAAGGCAACTTATATAAAAAGTCCAGTTATATAAAATGAAAATTCTGAAAGATATTGGTGATACAGAGGGAGCTAAATTTCAATTTATTTTCTAAAATACTTTCTTACTAAGCTTGTTGTTGGCCCCTAAATGTACTCAAGACTGAAATTTCACGGCAAAGCACGAGTTCAAGCAGTTTTTGTACATGGACAAAGATGAAGAACAATTCATCAGGTACTTCTTAAGATAGTCGAAGGTATGTCTGTAATTGAAAGTTCATTTATTTTGTCCAAATGTTCCAATTAAATTGTACACTACTGTATTTGTTGCAGAACGAAAAAAAAAGAATGATGAATGATGGTCCAGGTTTTCAGACTAGTAAGCCCAATTTAAAACTTTTATAATAAAAAACATAAATAATTTTCTTGTTTATGAACCATCTGAAAATATTCTTAGGAAACGTTCAGTTATTAAATTTCTTTAATGTGGTAACAATGTACAAGAAATCGAATTTATAATTATCTGGGCAATGACATTTTTCTAAATAAAATAGACCTTTTCTACAATTGTAGTTCTAAAGATCTGCTTTAAAGTTGCTTATGTAAATCATATGGAAGTTTAAAACGTTAACTGTACAAGATTTAACGACGAAGGAATATATATCTAACGAATATATAGTAACATAAAATTCGAATTAAAAAAGAATCCCTCTATAATTAAAATTTTGCAGAAAAAATAGGATATAGACATTATAAAAGCTATATAACAATCGACTGCTGAGAGTAACTTGAAACATAACAACTTCGCCTGAAAATAGTAACGTCAAAATCTAAAATTCTAATTTAAAAATATAATTTTTAACATCGAGCCCAAGGATTACGTATTTTGAATAACACTATTTTGAATAACACTATTTCCGAATAATAATATTTAAAACCTGAAATATTTTATCACATTTGGAAGTTATTTTACGTTTGTAAAGTATAAAACTTAACCTATAAAAATAAATATTTGATCCGTTCATTTTTAATGTGAAGACAAGTCAATTTTATGGTATTGCTAAATAGTAATAGACTTATTTTATATTTTTTGTGGTCTTATTTTATGTAAATTTAATATGCAATAATGGTTATCCGTGTTAGCATAAAAATATCATGGTTTTGGTATATGCCAATGGGCTTGCATCACTTTCAAAAGCAACGATTAGTTGAAAATGTGGATTTTCGTTGAATGGAATATAATTATAACAACAAAAAATGAATATGTGATTATTCTTTAAAAATTAAAATAAAACATAAAATAAATTTTATTTTATTGGAGAAAGTGGAAAAAATTATTAATAAGTTGTATGTACAGGGTGTTTTTTTTTTAACTGACACTATTCAGGGCCGTCTGTAGCTCGTTCTAATAACTGGATTGACACAAAATTTTGTGAATGGACTAAACCATAGGAAAAAAGATTCCAACAAAAAAAAAAAATTAGTTCCAATCACCGCCGATAGGGGGAAATGTGGCGCTGTACATTGAAAAAAAACCCATCAGAAACAGACAAAATTAATAATTTGGATAAAATGTCACGTTTTATTCATCATTTACACTTTCCCTTTCGTTGATCGCAGTTGAAACATCCATTATCACTTTTTCTGCCACCGGTTTACGTCCTCTGCCTGACCAAACTGCTAGCGAGCCTGTTTCTTCGAATTTCAGAATCATTGCTTTCAATACATTAACGGATAAAGGTCCTTTGCGCAGTTTATGGCGTGTTCTAAGTAAACGAAGAGCGGCTGGTGCATTGTACTGGTTACAATATAAGAACTTCACAAGTAACGCGCGCTGCGGTAACGTGAGATTCATTTTCAACCTGAGCTGAAATTGTTTCTCGGTGTTTTTCGCATGTATTTATAACTTAAACTATTGGCGCTACTGTCGCTTGCGTAAGTAAAAATTTGCATTTGCATTTTTTGCCCGTATTTTATGCTAATTCCCAGTTGCATAAATGACCACAGCGCCACATTTCTCCCTATCGGTGGTGATTGGAACTAATTTTTTTTTTGTTGGAATCTTTTTTCCCATGGTTTTCTTAGTCCATTCACAAAATTTTGTGTCAATCCAGTTATTAGAACGAGCTACAGACGGCTCTGAACAGTGTCAGTTTAAAAAAAAACACCCTGTATATAATTAAGATTTTTAAAGTACTCACGATGAAATTCTGATATTATGCTACAGAAAATATAATTCTATTTTAAATGGACTTACTTCACTTTCAAAATCAATGCATTTCAAGTATCGTTAACCAAATAAACTACTAGTAACAAATTTATACTGATATTAAAAGATATTTATTGTGAATTGATTAAAAAATAAATTTCATGTTAATTTCTAGTAAAATTTAGTCTGGTTTTTTTTCCTTTAGAAAATATATATGAGCCACTTTAAAAATCAACAGTTCATTTGTTCGTTCATTTATTCACTCTTCAAAGTTTGCACGTATAACAAAAATCATAAATTATTCAATTAAACTTTTCTTATAAATCGGAATCTCATCTAAGCACTGACATAGAAATTCAAACTTTATTTCTCTTAATGCATATTCATTGTAACTGGTTGCAAATAGCACTATATTTAAAACTAGTTTCAGAATGGTTGAAATTAACTTTTTAAAATCAAAACAATTCATTTAAATGTTGCATTCATTGTTTTGTTTTTTTCATTAAATATAAATAAAAAGAGATTTAAATAAATTACTACAAAGAGTAAGTTTAACAGTAAATTGTAGCAAATAAATATTTCTTATAAAAGTGTAATATTTGCATAAGAAATAGTTCAAGATTTTTATTTCTACACTATCATGACATCTTCTTCAAATACATTGCCCCTTGAAAATACTTTTCGAGGGAAAGAAAGAAACTTCTCAAAGATTTTCCCTTCTTTTCTTTAAAGTTACTAAGGTAATCTTAGAGGAATTTGAATCTTCAAAACAAAAATTTTACATCGCTGCGCTTGATACTACTTTCAGTTTTTTCTCTTTTGAATGGCAATCCTAAAAGCTTCGTAGAAACGCATCGTAAATACTGAAAAGGGAGGGAGGATAAAAAGAAAGGCACATATAGGAATAGAAAGAAAGGAAGTACTCCCGGGCTGGCAGAAATCACCGTGCTTCAGTTATACGAAATCTAGTTTTATGAGAGAAACATACTAACGTACTGAAACATACGGTTCGTATACTTGAAAGCAATTACAAAGCTTACATAAAAATGGCTTTTTCAGCATAAAAAAATCTTCTATTGGCGTAGGTATAACATCAGGTGAATAGGTTGAATCAACGTTGAAATATCTGATGCCATTTCCACAACCAAGCGCTGAACATTCTTAATGATCGATAGATACTGAAGCGTGTTGCGACACTGGTGTAAGATGAGAATTTCATACGTGCTTTTAAAATGATATTCGTTTATGCAACGCAGGCATATAATTTAATACACAGAAATCCCAGCAAACTGCTGCACTAACAGTTAATGGAAAATATCATATTTTAGATTTTATTAATAATATCACATTTAATCAATTTGAAATAAATTTAAATATTTAGAACTGCATCAGGCGAAAATAATTTATAAAGTTTATAATTTATAATAATTAAAATGGGCATGTAAAATATGAATGACAAGTTTAATTATAAACACTTCAGAATGATCGATATCTAATGAAGTGTCTTGCGACAATGCGATAAGCTGAAAATTTCATACGTGCTTTTAAAATGATATTCGTTTATGCAACGCAGACATATTTAATACATCACAGAAATGTCAGAAAACTGCTGAAGTATCAATTAATGGAAAAGATCATACTTTAGATTTTATAAATAATGTCACATTTAATCAATTTGAAATAAATTTAAATATCTAGAAACCCATCATTCGATTAATATGTGAGTAAAAATATTTATAAAATTTATAATTTATAATTTTTATTTATTTCTGTGTAAAGTACATGAAAAATACATGAAAAATATAGCTGACAACTTTAATTATAAACACTTCAGAATGATCGATACGATATATAATGAAGTGTCTTGAGACGCTGGCATAAGGTGAGAATTTCATACGCGCTTTTAAAATGATATTCGTTTATGCAACGCAGACATATAACTTAATACACAGAAATCCCACCAAACTGCTGCACTAACAGTTAATGGATAATGCAAAAGCTCATACTTCAAATTTTATGAAAAAATAATACATTTAATCAATTTGAAATCAATTTAAATATCTAGAAATCCATCATGCGATTTATACGTGAGTAAAATAATTTATAAAATTTATAATTTAGAATATTTATTTATTTCTGTGTAAAGTGGGCATGAAAAATATGAATGACAACTTTAATTATAAACACTTCAGAATGATCGATATATAATGAATTGTCTTGCGACAATGGCATAAGATGAGAATTTCATACGTGCTTTTAAAATGATAATCGTTTATGCAACGCAGGCATATAATTTAATACACAGAAATCCCACCAAACTGCTGTAGTAACAGTTAATGAGAAATATCATACTTCAGATTTTCTAAATTATTGTACATTTAATCAATTTAAAATAAAATTTGAATATTTAGAAATACATCATGCGATTAAAACGTCAGTAAAATAATTTATAAAATTTGTAATTTTTAATTATTATTTATTTCTGTGTAAAGTGTGCATGAAAAATATGAGCGACAAATTTAATAATAAACATTTCAGAATTATCGATATATAACGAAGTGTCTTGCGATGCAGGTATGCGATGAAAATTGTATACGTCTTTTTAAAATAATATTTGTTTATGCAATGCAGGCATATAGTTTAGCACACAAAAATCCCACCAAACTGCTGTACTGACGGTTAATGATAAAGATCATACTTTAGATTTTATAAATAATTGCACATTTATTCAATTTGAAATAAAAATTAACTATTTAGAAACACATAGTGCGATTAATACGTCAGTAAAATAATTTATAAAATTTATAATTTTGAACCATTATTTATTTCCGCATAAAGTGTGCATGAAAAATATGAATGGCAACTTTAATTATAAACATTTCAGCATGATCGATATATAATGAAGTGTTTTGCGAGTTACGACGCTTGAATAAGATTATAATTTCATACTTATAGCAAGCGGTTTTTTAAAAATGATATCAATCGTTTATTCAACACATGCATATAATTCACTACATAGAAATATAACAAAACTGCTATACTAACACTTACTGGGAAAGATCGTATTTCCCATTTGTAATAACTGTATGATTTAATATTTTACAATTATGTTAGACTACTTAGAATATGATCTTGTGATTAATTCAGCAATAAAACTGAGAAAGTTATAATTTGAAATATATTAGTTAATCCTGTGTCAAGTGTGCATTAGAAAATATAAATGACAATTTTTAGTATAAACATCCCAGAACCACTCCTGTGCAATTACAGAACTCAAAGTTGCTACGGAATAAGGAATTCGAATACTACTACTTCCGAATATTTATATTCGCTTTATTTTATCGCAGAAATTCTAATTTAAGTGTGGAGTATTTTACTATTTCTAAATAGTGATATTTCAATTCCCTGAGCCCGTAGCAACTGCGAGAAAGATTTTGTTCGCACTTTATTATTATTTCGGTGATAAATTCTATCAATATTTACGTTTTTTGGTAATTTATACTTTATATTCTTATACTAAATATTTTATGCTAATTACATTCTTATACTAAAACACGTCTTTCCGTTTTTAGTGTCAGAAAACAGGGAAATTTTTTAAATTCACACCTCGGTAAATATAGTTCGCAAAAAAATGTCCTTAAACGTAGGATGAAATTTTTCTGAATGTAATTTATAGGAAAAGGGGAGGAGGGGGGGGGGTCACATAGAAATATAATTTCCGTATTTCAACACGCATACGTCCTCTTCTAAATCAAATTCCATATCTAAAAGCTATATTGGATTTGTATATTTTTTGTATTTATATCATATTTTGTATTTATCAACAGTGGTTTAACCCTTTCAGGGAGAAATAATTTTGTTGCTGTAATGTTGTAAACTCACCAGGATTCACGAAAAATTTCATTTGAAAATTAATAAGTGCAACTGAAATTTTTGTCGCATAAATTATAAAACAATTTTTGTTTAAAAATGCTGGTACAAATTTTGATTCAAAATAAGTAGTATAAAAAATAAATACCGTAATCCTTCAAAGGGTTAAGAGATAAAGCCAATACAACTAATTTGAATAACCGGGTGTATGGTTTACATTTAATTGACTTAATAAATTACAGTTATACTATTTTATACACATTATTTAAGTAAGAATTCAATTTTATGTTTTATTTTGTCGTCAAAACTATATTTATGAAACATCCGCAAATTTGTAAATTATAGCAACTAAATTAAAAACACTATAAAAATTTTCAAGTTTAAATTGTGAAAACGCTTAAAATTTTTAACTGTAAAATAAATAATTCAATCACGTAATTTAACTACTTTATAAATGAATTTATTTATGATTATATTTAAAGCTATTAGCTTTAATCTAAATTAGATTTGAACTAAATTAGATTACAAAATACCACTACATTAATTTGTAAATTTCTTTTGCTGTTTTTCTGAAATTATAAAACTCGTTCAAAGTATAATAATTTGTTACTCATTAAATATTCATAACTCTTAAACTCTTATACTGTTCTAAGTTTAGAAGCACGGCATAAAAACCTAAAATATACTCTCTAAATCCAGCGAAAATTCTTCAGCTCTGTATATTCGAACCTCTTTGAAATTCATTTCTGAGCCTACACGCATTTTATAAAGCTGAAACATTTTATTCATTTGTTTCATCTGTTTTCTGATCTCCTTTGTTCCCTTCTAATTAGTGTTCGTATCACAGATTAAGTCTTTGAAAATAAGAAACTGTAGCATTTTTCATTTCCCTCTTTTGCTCCATACCGTGAGCTTTAACAAACGTGCTTTTGCCTCTTCGATCAGTCTCTCTCTAATCAGATTGTTCCTCGGAGGTTAATAAGTCTCATCCAGAGCTGCTTATCTAATTTTTAAAGCTGTAATCCTTAGATGAGAGAGAAACAGAGAAGCCTGGGAGGAAGTGGCGAGGAAGAAGTCTCAGCAAACTTCCTAAGTTCGTTTTGATGTCTCTCAGGAACAGCTTATGCAAGTTCTCCCCACGCGTTCCCGATTCCCCAGTTACAGGACCAGCGTGGTTTCTTTATCCCGAAAAATTTATTTTGTATTGAAGTAATCTGTGAATTTTCGGTTTCAAAAAAATTGTTTTCAGATAAATTTAGCAACAAAATGGAAAGTGATCGTCTAATTAGTTTTAATGAAAAGTGCAGAGGTACAAGAATTCTAATAGTCAAATCAGTAAGAGATAATTTAGGTACCGTTGTGGTTGAGATCAAAGATAACTTTTGGTAAGTATAATGCATCAAATTATTTAATTCTGAAGAAAACTCAAGAAACGTTTTAATTTTGTTTTGATATTTTTCAGAACCATCTTATGCTTATGCAATTTCTCCTCATGCTTTCTGGATTCCCGAATTGTAGAATCAGTATGTTACTTTATCTCGAAACATTAACTTAAAAATGAAGCAATCTGTGAAGAATTGGTGACATTTTTTTTTTCGATTGAAAATTATATATTAATAGTTATACTAATAATACAAGGTGTCCCAAAAAGGTTGAAACACGCTTCAATTACTGTACCGAATACAGATAAGTAGGCAATGTAAATTGCAAAAATGCTCAAAATAAGGTGGGGAAACTATTATGTTAATAAACAGTACTACCATTCATTTTCAAAAAGTTAGACTTTCCTCGAGAGTCAATAAGTATAATCCAGAGCTGCTTATCTGACTTTTAAAGCTGTAATTCATCGATAAGAGAGAAACATCGAAGTCTGGAAGGATGTGGCGAGGAAGAAGTCGCACCAAACTTTTTAAGTTCGTCTTGATGCCTCTCAGGAAAGCTTTTGCAAGTTTTCCCGCACGCGTTCCCAATTCCCCATTTACAAAACCAGCGTGGTTTCTTTATTCCCAGAAAATTTATTTTGTATTAAAGTAATCTGAATTTTCGGTTGCCAAAATAATATTTTCAGATAAACTTGGCAACGAAATGGAAAATGATCGTCTTGTTAGTTTTAATGAAAATTATTGAAGTACAAGGATTCAAATAGTTAAATCAGTTATTTTGACACGGTTGTGGTCGAAATCAAAGGTAACTTTTATTAAGTATAATGCATCAAATTATTTTATTCTGAAAAAGTCTCAGGAAACGATTTAATTTCGCTTTGATCTTTCCAAGCTTCGGAGCGGACCACCGGTAATTTTTAAAAACTATTTTGGTGGTAGATTTCTACAACAGTTGAAAGAAAAAACTCTTCATGAAATGGGTCTACGACATATGGGATTCTACGACATATGCAAGAGAAATCTAAACAGAAAAGTTTCGTAAGGAAAGAGCGGTGGAAATTTTTTTGATTTAGTCTATTATAATAGAGACCGCTCCGAAGCCTGTGTTTCTCGTACATAGCTTATGCAATTTCTCCGCACGCATTCTATATTCCAGTGTTTGCAGAATCAAAGCAGTTTTTTATTCCGAAACATTCATTTATAGATGAAGTCATCTGTGAATATTTGGATATACGGCAAAAAATTGTTTTTGGATAAGTTTAAACGGGAAAAAGAAAAGGATAATCTAATTAGTTTTAATGAAGAGTGGAGTGGTACAAGAGCGTTAATAGTAAAATAATAAAAAATAACTTAGATGCTATTGTGAACAAGATCAATGATAATTATTTTTTCTAAAGAAATCTCAGCAAACTTTTACTTTTTGTTCTAATGTGTCTCAAACACAGACAATGTAAGTTTTTTCATAGAATTTTGATTTGCAATTTACATGATCATCGTTGTTTCTTCATACCGAAAAAAATAGTATTGAAATAATCTGTTAGTTTCCAGTTGAAACAAAATTTTTTCATGTAAATTTGGCCACAAAATGAAAAGTGCTCGTCTAGTTAGTTTTAATGAAACTGTAGAGGTATAAGAGCTTTAATAGTTATACCAGTCAGAAATAATTTTAATACCGTGTTGGCTAAGATAAAAAAAAAAAAAAAAAAAAAAAAAAAACTTCTTGACCAGTCGGAAAAATCGGTTAATTTCTTTTTTTTTTTTTTTTAAGGAACATAAATCAGATTTAATACAAATTAAACAAATTGGACTCGCTCATTATGTTCCTTATTTTGGCGTGAAAGGTTATTTGCAGGAAAATATTAAATTTGGCTTACCAAATGTAATTGAATGAATATGAGGCAATTATATAAAAAAATTTAAACATTTATTGAAATCACAGTTTAAAAATCCATAATGGGTATAATAAATTTCCAGCGCTCAAACAAGGTTCAAACCCAAACAATTCAACGAATGACATCCAAAACTTTTTCGAGTATTTGTAAACGAACTATAAGAGCTACTTACATGATTAACAAACTCATCCAAGATATTTGAAAGATTATTACACCGTCTTAATTAGATTCGAATTGGTTCAGTATTTCGGACGTTATGGGGATGGCAAATTTTGAATGTTGTGCTTTGTGTGTCTCTGTGAACGAGCTATAAGAGCTACATACTTGATTAACGAACTCCTTCAAAATACTGGCAAATTTATTCCACTGCCCAAATTAGATTATAATTGGTTCAGTTTTTCAGACATTACGGTGATGACAATTCTTGTGTTATATATCGATACATATGTAAATAAGCGAATTGATTGAAATAAGTCGATTTCTAAAGAAAACACCTTTAAATAAATTTTGGTAAGTATAACGCATCAAAATATTTTATTTGAAGAAGTCTTAGGAAATGTTTCATGTTCATATTGATGTCTTTCAGGAAAAGCCTATGCAAGTTCTCGCACACGCGTTCTCTATTCCCCAGTTACAAGACCATCATGGTTTCTTTATTCCGGAAAATCATTTTGTATTGAAGTATTTTTGTTTGTTGAAGTATTTTAGTTTCTATTTTTGATTTTTCGGTTTCAAAAAATTGTTTTCGTATAAATTTAGCAACGAAATGGAAAGTGATAATCTAATTAAATTTAACGAAAATTGCAGTGTTACAAGGGCTCTAATAGTTTAAATCAGTAAGAAAAAAATTAGATACCGTTGTGGCTAAAGATCAAAGATACCTTCTGGTAAGCATATTGCATAGAATTATTTAACCCAAGAAACGTCTTAAGCAGTAGCGGCTCGTCAGGTGGTGCTGCATCATTTTACTACCAATATTTTTGTAAACTAAATTTCGCCTTATAACGTTCCACAATTACATAAGGTCAGATTTAGTATACGAAATAACTGGTAGTAAAGTGATGCAGCACACCCTGGCGAGCCGCTACTGGTCTTAATTTCGTTTTAACTTTCTCAAGATTAGCTTATAAAACTGTTGTGCACACTTTCTGCATTCCCGAATTACAGTATCAGCGTATTTCTTTATCCCGAATCATTCATTTCTACACGAAATGATCTGTGAAGGGCATTTGGTTGCAAAAAATATGTTTTTAAGATAAAATTATACGAGAAATCGAAAACGATAGTTTAATCACGTTTACTGAAAACTGGAGTGGTAAAAGAACGTTAATAATAATAATAATAAAAATAAAATAACTTAGATTTCGTTATGGACAAAATCAATGATAATTATTTGCGGTTATTATGCCCTTAAAAAATGTTTTTAGATAAGTATGGATGTAAAATAGAAATTAATAGTTTAATAACTGAAGTGGTACATGGGCGCTAATAACAAAACAAGTGATTTTTGAATAAAAAATAAAAGCGTCTTCATTTGACTGTTTCTTATTCAAAGACTTGCTTGCAATTGTTTAAAAATTCGCATGTTATTAACATTGTCAATATTTTTAAAATTTACTTATTGCGTGAACGTAAGCGTATTTTAGCGAAAGTGGTTCCGTACAACAGTGTGTTTTTTGTTATAACACTTGTTTTATTATCCACTCTCACATTATTCTACTTTGTTGCCAGTAGAGTGCTTTTATAAATAAGAGTTGGAACATAGGCATAGGAAGAAAGCCCAGCTTGCAAGTTTTCGTCCAAACCATGGCAATCCACACTTTAGAATTTGCAGTACTTGCCTGGACATGTTAGATTAGACGAGCGAGACAAGTAAACAAATATTAGCTTGGCAATATTGGTGACTTTTCTTCAAAATCCTTTGGAAATTTTGTTTAAAATTATTTATTCTTTTTAGTAGATAAACATAACTTTTTTAATAAATCCTTATTCGAAATTTATTATAATGGTAAAATCAAAGACTTTTGTCAGCCATAAAAGAAAGTAGTAAACGCGAGATTGTAATATCATAAATAAATAATTATCTGAAATCTATTAGGCTATGAAAGACATATTAGCGAGGCAGAAGTGTTTTTGGAGTAATGGACACATGGTATTTAAGATATTTAAGTATAAAGCTTCATTCGCATTAGATAAAATTTTTACATTCAATGCACTGGTAGGTTAGAGAACAACCAGTTACCATAGAAACAGCAACGGTGCGCAAGATTTAGTTCAGAAATTGTTCAATGAACTTTATGCAGAAAATGTGGCGAGCAGTGTTGAAAAATTTCGGGTCATACGATTTTCCAAAGATATATTTCGTCAATAGTATTTTCGGATGGAACATATTCACAGAAACATTTTTAGAGAGACATTTCAGTAAAAGTGTGTTGTGCACCAAATGGAACATAAACGTGATTGGAATTCATATTCAGATGGTGTAGCGGAGAAAATGGATAGTAAAACCCAGTTCCATTTCTAAAGAGAGTTGTAAAATTTCTACTTTTATTACTAATTTGCCAATGGGTTTTAAAAGATGTTAATGTAAAAAATAATATAAGGGGGTGGAAAAAATATAACACGTAAATTATTAATTAACCACATAATATTATTATTATATTAATTCATTACATATCTAAAAATAATTATTTGAGACTTTTCAGTTATAAAATGTAGTTATAAGTCTGTGATAAATATCTTCCCCATTAAATAAAATAATCCAAATTTTATAATGTCAATGGAAACTATTAAATGTGTTGAGTAATTCAATTTTATTGAATACATAAACTTAATTATTTAAATCTTAGAATTATGAAAGATAATTATAAGTGTGTAATAAGTATTTTTCAAAATCGCTATAATGATAATGATAATGATAATGATTAGACCGATTAAACTGATCAACCCATATAAAAAGCGCCTAAATAATATTGCTATTTTTTTAATGGAGATTATTGTAGTTTTAAATATTGTTTTTAAATAATAATGCTATTTATAGTGTTTTAATATATATATCACATACTTCAGAGATTCTATTACCTATAAAAAGCATAACAAATTGTCAAATATTTTTTTAAAAGAATGAAAAGTATTTTTAAAGATAAAAACCATTTCCATAATCAGAATTACTTACAAATCTTCCTCATATATGTCAAATTGTCTTCAATACCAATTATTATGCATTTTTTTTATTCAATACACATTTAAATATTTGAAATGCATTAAAACTCCTGTAAGTAAAAAACAAATGAAATGTTTTGAAAAGAAAACTCTCGTGCAAATGTTTTGTTTAGTTGAAATTTATAATTTGATGAACTTATTTCGTATGAAACGCGATTAATAAACATTATGGGAAAACAATAGTTACTGTATGTATTACATAGCATTCTTCAACTATTATCATAAATATTAGATACCAATGGCGTAGCGACAGGGATGCTGCATTACTTTACTAACAATATTATTATATATGAGGGGGTCGGGGCAGAAAAGTGCCAAGCCACATTTTTGCTGAAATAAATCTAACACTGTAATCTGTTGCTTAATATTGTAAATTGTAATATCCAACATATAATTTGTTTCTAATGTCACTTGGTGGTAGCCTATGTCACAGGTTTCGTTTTTGCCCCTAATGTTTATGCCCCCAATGAAGATAGCTAATTTACAAAAAAACGTAATAGTAATATCATTAAAGTAATGCCATATTGTTACTCAAAAGATCTCAAATGTTATTAAGACATTAGCGAAAAAAACTTTAGGTTATATATCTTGATTTGAGCATTTGATCAAATTTTCAAATTGAAATATCTCAGAAGTTCAAAAATGCGGCTTTAGCACTGTCTTGCCCCGATCCCCATAATTTAATTTGGCCTTTTTTAATCGTATAACGTTCAAGCATTTAATAAGGCCAATTCTAGTATATAATAATACTGATAATAAAGTGATGAAGCATCCCCCGACGTTACGTCACTGTTATAGATATCCGTTTAACCGTATGAATTAAAAAGTTATTAACTCTTTCAGGTCCAATTTTTTTATTTCAGAAAAAAAATTCTTTTGTATTTAAAAAATTAAAAGCAGCTGTCCAAATGGCAAAAATAAGAGTTAAACAACAATTAAACGAAATTTACTGGAACCTGGCGAATATACTTATTGTACATAATATTAATATGACAATAAGCTATGGAAGAATTTTTGAAGACGTTTGAAAAATATGGTATTAAAACGTGATTAAATGGACATAACAGTTTTCCAGTATTTTTTCTTTTTTTTTTATCATAAATTATTGGGTAGGACAACTAGCTTTTATTTTAAAATTTAAATAAATGAAACATACTATTGAAATAAAATTCTCAGCAACGGTGTATGGAGTTTTAAGCAATTATTTTCTGTTTTATTACTCAATACTTTATTACCAATCTGTTTTATTACTCAATATTTAGTAATACTAAGTACTAATGTCTTAGTATTAGGACGCCAGATGCGAAGGAATTAAGCAAATATTGAAATTTCATTTAGAAATAGAGAATTAAATTGAATCATAAAGCTGGCATCAAAGACACTAAATTGACGAATACAGATAAAAATGTTAGTATAAGAAATAAGAATTTTAGAAGATGGTAAGAAAATTTAGAATAGAAAAAAAGAAAAAAATGTTTTTAAGCGAAAGTTAAAGATTTTCTGCATTAAAAACAGGGCTTTAAAATGCTAATAATAATTCTTTGCTTATTCTAAAAAAATGCTAAGCATAAGCTTTTAATATATGGTTGTCATTTTTAGTATCAATGATTATTTATACTAGAACGATTTACATATCTTTTTCTATTACCATTTCGAATAATTTAATGCTTAGATTTGTTTGTCATTACATATATATTTCCAGGGTTCGTACGGGTCCTGGAATTTAAAGACCAGGAAATTATTCGCTACCAGTATTTTCTTATAGATAAACTCTTATTAAATAAGGTGAAATATCGCACGTTTGAACTTGATGTATTTTTTTAGAAAAATTTACTGGTATGTCACCTGGAAAAGTAACGGTACCCGTACGAACCCTGATTTCTACCGAAAGAATACATTCATACACAGTTAAAAAAATAAGTCGTACAAAATAAGTTAAAAAAAAACACATTAACCTATTAAACTTTACTTTGTTTGTTTATTTCAAATCTGTGATATTAAAATAGATTGTCGTAGTGAAATATGTAAACTAAAGATATTTCGTAATTAGTAAATAAGAGCACGGTAGTCTTGTACAATTTATCATATGGTGTAATAACGGAAATTTAAAATTTAAAAAGGGAAACCTAGACTATTGGTGTTACTTTTTCTTGCTTGTTGTCATTTTTGTTGATGATACAATAATGATTTTCTGTGTTCGTGTTTATATTACAAATGAATGTATGTAATAATTGTACTGTTTCTAATCAATATACTTATATGAATAGTACCCTAATTGTATAAATATCAATAATAAATATTAATAATAAATATCAATTTTGTATATTTTTGCGAAATAATGCAACATATAAAACGAAAAAGTATCGCCCCACAGTGTATGAGTATTCGAATCTAGCGGGATAAAATTCAGTTAAAAAAATTATTAGTAAAAAAGCAATAAAATTGTGCAGACTACAGATAAAATGATTTTGTTTTATGAAAAATATCAATTTACATATTACAACATTATTACTATATAATCATAGTAGATTTTTTTTTGTCATTTTGATACGTTTGCCCTTACGTAAATTTTGTTTATTCAATGCCATTTTTTAAAAGTAAAATATACATTTATTCACAATAAGAAATTTCTTGTATATAAAAGAAATAGCAATTTACTTATTGCATATTTATAGCTACCAGTTTAATCATAATTATCATAAGTTAATCCCGGTCATTTTCTGGTGTTTGCTCTTATTTTATTTTTTTGTACAGGCCATGTCAAGAGAAATAGAAAGGACAATCTTCCTTTATTCGCAGATCGTTTACAAGAAAAACAAAACAAAGCTGTCATTAGAATCGAAATAACGTCTTCCTCCAGAATATGAATGCTGTTTTTTAAATAGGAACCATCTACATATTAAATTTATTTATTTATTATCATTGTTATTATTTGCGCACATTATAAAAGTTTAAATTTTGACATAAAAAAAAATATATTTTCAAATTGCTTTTGGAATCTAAATATAAAATATTATTTTAGAGATTTATTACTTTTATAAAAGTCAGTTAGTACCAAAAAATTATTTACATATTTTCTGGAATTGTGAAAAAATTAATTTAGGGATTTAAATTCAATATAAAAATATAGAGTTAATTTATTTTATATTTATTACTTAAATTATTCATTCATCGTTACTTTGGCATTTACTAAAAAAAATTCATTGTTTTTAGCATTTAAAAAAGTAATACTTTTGTTATAATATAAAAAATTATTATTTGTTACAAAATAATTTTGTTTGAATTATTGTTCATGTTTTGCTTGAGTGCTAGGGAGAATCTTTCAATATTGAATTTTAATCATTTTCTGAAATATGCTATTAGCGGAGTAGAACTGACTCTATTTTGCGATAATTAGACTCATAGCTCTATTTACGCAAGTAATATTTGCCTTAATGACAGAAATTCTGTGATTAAATATGTAAAAATCTCTCTTCAGAAAAGCTCTGCAGTCTTCGGACCGTGTGGTGAGCTGAGTACCACTGTTTTAGTGTTAGCGAAAACCCGACAGATAGTTTGGTTGATACTTTACATTTACACAGCGCTATCAAAAGTGTACAAAAGTGCCACATTGTTATTTCTTTTGGTTAATAACCACTGCATTTTGGAGTTACGATGGAAATATGCCAAGAAAAGCATTTTAAAAATTAAATGATATTGTAGCTAAAGCTGTTAAAAAATGATATAACAATTATTTGTTAACGAGAGTAACGATACTCACCAGGAAATCTACAAATACATCGCTGACTTCCTGCATTTACTACAGCTAAAATGTGAAAAAAAAATATTTTAAACTTTAATCTAAAGTATTGCACCTTAAAGTTGATGTTTTTACATATTTGGTAAAAACTTCTCAACTAATGATCAGAAGAACTGCCGCACACAGAAGAGATTTACAGGCTACCATTATTTTCGAATAGAAAAATTCGCCTTATTTAATCGCAAAATTCTGTGATTAACTGAGGCGAAATTTTCAATTTGGAAATAATGTTTGACTGACCCTGCCCCCCCCCCTCCCCTACCTGTGCGCGCTACTAGACAGAAGGCAACCCAAATTTATATTGGGGAGGTTTCTTATTATTATGCAAAAAAACACATGTTTCTACTTATAAGTATTTAATACTTGTATTATTAATTAATAATTAATGATTCAAAAATACATTTAACATATTTATTTAAAATATGCATACGCTTTGTGCTTGACCACCATATAAAACAAAAGTAATGAAATACATAAATTATTGTTCGAGTGATGCCTAAATAATGGATGTTTTTCTTTAACAATGATTGGTTAATTTTTCAGTAATTGATATCTCACTAATTTATCATTTAAAAATTTGTGCTTAGTTGTATTTTCCCTTTTTGTGGCACGAGGAACATAAATATTAAATAAAATTATGGTGTTGCTATTAAACTTTTAAGTTAGGGTCAGTTTTAATATGTAGATGACCCTTTATGGCAAAATAAACCACACAAGGTCATAAAGAACTTTATACGAATTGAAACGGTATTTTCTTTTTTTCTTGATTTAATTATAATTAAACATATAGCTGCCACTTTAATTTATTTTCACTTCTGACGTATGCATCAAAACTAAATACTCCACCGAAAGTCTTATCCCCTTTTATATCGGAAATACGATTGAATGTAGGAAATCGGTAAAATGCATGTTAAATATATTTGATTGGTATTTTATGTGATTAAAAAATAGTTAGCACAGGGGTCACGGGAGGGTGGCTAAGGGTTTCAACTTTGAAATTTGAAATGGAAGGGAGGGGGTGTGTGTAATGTTTTGTAATAAACAATGTTAAATCGTATTCTGAAAAGACTGATCCTCAATGAAACACACCTTAATATAATTTCTAATGCCGAGTTTTGTAAAACGCAAAACAAGTATTATTTTGTACAAATTAATAATCATTTAATTTATAAATAATTAATATATATAAATATTTTTTTGGAATATAAAACTAATATAAGTAAAGCATTCCATATAAAAAAGTAACATATATATTTGTTGTTGATTTGTGTTGGTAATATAGATATTTGTATGACATTATAATCTAGTATATGATTGCAAATTATGAATTTGTTTTCAAGCTAATGGAAATAGTATAATTTATAAAGGAATAACCAGAATTTATTCTCTAAAAAAAAAAAAAAATCTTATAAATGCATGATGCATAAATTTACAGCATTGAAAAAAAGCTATTCCATAAAATAAAAAAAAAAATAAAAAAAGTTAAATTTAAACTGAGACCCATGGAGCTAAATCACAAGAGGGGTAAAACCGTATAATCCGGTGAAAATCTGATATCACAGTTTGAATCAAGTTGAGCAGCCTTCCAGCGACTAATGGCTGAAAAACTTATTTCTAGAAAAGAAGAAGAAGAAGCAACCATTACGGTATTTTCATTCTGGTATTTGTGTAGTTTCTGTACCAAAAAGTCAATTTTTCAATTTTTTGTTTTAATGTTTGTTAGTTTAAAAAAAAAATATTCGGAACACTTTTAAAGTTATTGAAACATGTTATATTATTTTGCATAGCATATTTAATAGGGATTTATTTCCCACAATGAAACCGTTCTTATCCTTTATAGGTGCAATTTTATGATTTCCGACACTCATTCTTTTGGGGATAAAACCATATATCCTACGTTGAAAAAAAATATACTGGAAAGGAATAATTGAAGAGCCCGTAAATAATGTTTGAAGAAAAATCAGTCAAAACTACATGGGTATGATGGTGATTTTTATAGAGCTGATTAAGAGTGAACACTTTTTCTCCAATTTTTGAAATTGTAATGAAGAAAACTATACTTTTTTTCTTTAAATATTAAATCAGGAAATATTAATACTTTAGTTCCTTGGTTAAAGTTGTAAAATGAAATATATCATTCATCGTTAAAATAATGTGTAAATTTTGTCCTTTTTCTGCGATCAAATAAAGCGAAAAATTATTAAATTAGCTATTAAAAATTTATGGTAGAACGGTACACACCCTTCTTATTCATGCTGTTTTACCCTATCTGTATGATAAGAAAAGATGTTTTAACTTTTTATAAATAATAAGTTATTAATACAAAAGTGACGAGCTATTCATGTATTTAAAATGATATTATGGTGCAAAAATAAGTGTAAGATACGCAAAGTTACATTAAATTCTGACTTCAAGAAGCAGCTAATCATAAACAAGTAATCATACGGTTTTATCCTACTTAACCCTACCTCTTTTAAACTATTTAATATTAACTTAAATCCAATGGATTAATAGAAAGGTTTACTATAGAGAAAATGACACATTTCATTTTCCGAGAGATTATACACAGAGTTAATTCTCATAATTAAAAGAGTTGAATAAATGGGTAACGAAATCAATCTCATACTTCTACGATAATAATTTAAAATATTTAGAAAATTAATTACGGTGTTAATCCTACACTGCGCAGTGATGCATATATTAATCAATTAAAATTTACACTTCCATAAATAAATTTAGTTCTTGGACACCACTATATTTAAATAAAAATATCAGCCTTGTGTAATCAGAGAAGTCTACTATTAATTAAGGTAAAGAAATATTCTATAAAATTTGTGGTATCTAACGCTAACTATGAAAATAAAAAAAAACATACTTCCAAAATAAAAATTCGTGCGGCGTAGAATTAAAAATTATCATAGGCTTTTCAGATTCATAATTGTTGTTGGCGTTTCTGCATCTCCACATTTGACTGCATACATACTCAACGAAAGGTAAAACAACATTTACAGGCATCGGTGGCACAGTTGAATAAAGTTACCGTAATTTCCGGCGTATAATCCGCAGCTCAAAGAGTCGTTTTTCGACCCAGAAATATTATTTTATAAAATGTAACTTAAAAGATCGCTGTAAATATTTAACTACAATTATTGAATAAAATTTCTGGGTCGAGAAACGACTCTTTGAGCTGCGGATTATACGCCGGAAATTACGGTATTTTAGTACGATAATAATTTAACATATTTAGAAAATTAATTACGGTGTTAACCCTACACTGCGCAGTGATGCATATATGAATCAATTAAAATTTAATCTTCAATAAATATATTTAGTTCCTCGGCACCACTATATTTAAATAAAAATATCAGCCTTGTATAATCACAGAAGTCTACTATTAATTAAGATACAGAAATACTCTATAAAATTTGTGGTATCTGACGCTAAATAAGACAATAAAAAAACATACTTCCAAAATAAAAATTCGTGCAGCGTAGAATTAAAAATTATCATAGGCTTTTCAGATTCATAAGTGTTGTTGGCATTTCTGCATCTCCACATTTGACTGCATACATACATAACGGAAGGTAAAACAACATTTACAGGCATCGGTGGCACAGTTGAATACAGTTATTTTAGTACGATAATAATTTAATATATTTAGAAAATTAATTACGGTGTTAACCCTACGCTGCGCAGTGATTCATATATGAATCAATTAAAATTTAATCTTCAATAAATAAATTTAGTTCCTCGGCACCACTATATTCAAATAAATTTATCAGCATTGTATAATCACAGGAGTTTACTACTAATTAAGGTAAAGAAATACTATATAAAATTTGTGGTATCTAACGCTAAATATGACAATAAAAAAACATACTTCCAAAATAAAAATTCGTGCAGCGTAGAATTAATAACGTTTAAATATCATCATTGGCTTTTTAGATTCATAATTGTTGTTGGCGTTTCTTCCTCTCCACATTTCACTGCATACATACTCAACGAAAGGTAAAACAACAGGCATCGGTGGCACAGTTTAATAAAGTTATTTTGTATGGGGATTTCAAAAATGATAATCGAAAATTTAGGACTCTTTCGATGAGATAATCAAAAAACATTTAATATTATGAGGGAGTATATTAGATGGTAATAGAATCCTGCGTTGGTGCGGGTAATCCGATTTTACTCAGATCCGCAGTTCAGTTTGGGTCGGGTTGATGCTGATATTTTTCGTTGCGAGTTGAGTTAGGGTCTGGGTTGATTTTAAACGTTTCGGTTTCGGGAGAGGTTCTGACTCGTTCGGGTTGGATTCGGGGTTGAGCTGATTTTTTCAAAGAAAATTCTGATTATTTTTCAAATGAAAAAAAACTATATATTTGAATATTGATGAGTTTATATTTGTTCATTTTTATACAAAAAAATATATAATTTATATTAGAGATTTAATTATAGACTACATTTCCTTAATTGTATTAAAATGTGAAATTATTCTCTTTAACTTTGGGTTCTCAACCCGACCCGCGTAGGACTCTAGATAGTAATTAAGCGCTTCGAGATTCTCAAGGTATCATATTGTATCTACTTAAAGCATCAACACAAAACATATGTAAGAAAACATAACTTTTACCCGAATTAAAATGTCATAAAAAAGTTGCCTAAATCCGGAATTATATCACTCCCCTTATGGCAAAAGCATGAGTGTGTAAATTTTCCCTTTGTGGATTTATTATCTAATAGTTGGATCTCTTTTTCAGATAAATTTTGCAGAAAACGCGAATGTGCATACCCTTTGAAAAATTTTTAGGAAAATAAAACATATAAAGTATAAGGGTATAGTAAACATTCAAACACTATTTCCCAAATTTTTAAATTTTTTACATTTATGTCTCTGGGATAAGAAGGAAGATATATCTCTAAAATAGAAGCAAAATCCTGATTAATTTCTTGAGGACCAGTCATGAGAACTATTGTGTTTTCTGGTTAAGGATACCGTCTCCTCACGCGAAAACACCCGCTCGTTAATATTAATCCTATAGGACAGTTATTTTACAATATCTCGTTTGCATTTCAATACTTTAAAACGATTTTTTTGCATTGCACAGCTATGGTAAATCACTACAGAACTCCTTTTTTGCTTTTTCGATTTTGTTTTCGGATTCATTTTATGAGGATACTTTAACTTTCAAAACCGATTCCAAAAGTAAAAGAATCTTCATAAAAAGAAATCCGCAAGCAAATTCATAAAAGTGAAAAAAAAGCTATGTAGATATCAACCACAGCTATTCAATGCAAAATAAATCGTTTAAAAATAATGTTGAAATGCAAACAAGATATTGTAAAATAACTATCCATTAGCCAGCTGGTATTTTCGCGTGAAGGAACAGGACAGAGTTCGTGGTCAATCACGAGAATAGCCGGTTTTTCATTGCTGTGACCTAGGTAGAAGCAGTATAATGAAAAACGCATTCGCTGAAGTTAAAAGTTTAAAAAAAAATTGGAAGGGATTCTTTTTCGTCCTTAGTAATTAATGCAACTTTATTTTTATATGAATCTGATATTCTACAGATGCATGATCTATAATGCAATGATTTGCAAATCATTGCATTATAGATCGCGCATTTCTAGAATATTCTCATTGTTTTGAAAATGTCTTCGGTGAATCCGAAACAGGTAGACAGCTTGTATATAAAACTTTTTACTATTTTATTTAAGACATCTTTAGCAATTAATGAAGTATATTAACTCTGACTGCTCGGATCTGTTATATATTTAGAAAACAACCTTTTTACGCACACAACTAAACAGAGCGTCGGCGTGATCACTTTGGCTTCCACCATAAGCATAGTGGGAACATAAATTTTGGGAGCAGGAGGGGGGGGGGAGGGGGCACAAATGCCTATTACACACATATATAGGAGCGATTCGCCCATAATTTTGAATTTAATAATTCGAAGTCCCTTAATAATAATTCTTATTTTAGTACATATTTTTCGTTTTTTTTAAATTTCTTTTATTAGGAAACATACTATTGCATGATTGTAAAACAATATTAATGAGATAAATAAATGTTGAACGATTGTGGGGTCCAAAATGTAGCCTTAAATTCCTTACCGTCTCTTGTCCCTAATGCTGATTTTTTAGTTTGAAGCTTTCTGGATAAAATGGTTTTAAGAAAAGTAGTTCTACTTAATTTTTTTAACGAAACTATAACGATTGTTTTATATAAATATGTAACAAAAATTAGGCTGCACACATTTTTACGATTATTATTACTTTTTAACACTTTCCAACCTAGTTGAAAAGTGTTTATGACTTCGGTTTGTTTGGCCGTATGGCCGTCTGCCGTCTGGCCGTCTGGCCGTCTGGCCGTCTGCCGTCAGGCCGTCTGGCCGTCTGCCGTCTGTCCGTGCTCTAACTCCCGTAAATATGCTCGGATTGCGCTGCAATTTTTATATGTTGTTGTCGTTATCTATAGCATGTTCCCTATTTCAACTGAAGTGTTTAGCAATGATAGTTCTTATACAGGGACACTCAAAAGAATTCCGTTACATTACGGTCTATGGGGAAAAATCATTTGAGGTTTATTTTAATGATGTTACACAATTTCAAATACATTGTAATTGATATATATTACAAAGGTGCATTACAAGAAGCTTAATATGGAATAGGTTGTGCATAGCACTTATAGTTACTTTACAGAGACAGTCAAAAGAATTCCGTTACATTACGTCTATGGAGAAAAATCTTTTGCGGTTTAATTAACGTATTGAAATTTATATATATCACTAAGGTGCATTACAAGAAGCTTACAACAGAATATTGTGTGTATAGCAGTCATTACTCATTTACAGGGACACACAAAATAACTCTCTACTGTCTGTTAACAATAATTCCTGGAAGTGAGTTTTAAGTTACTGAACGCGATTTTAAATTTAACTCACTTTTTGTCTATTACTTGGTGTGTATAAATTCTGTATTTCATATACAAGGCAGCACAAAAGTTCGCGAACACATTTCCGTTTATTGACAGAAACTCCAGAAGGAGAATTTTAAACTGTGCTACGCGTTTCCTAACTAAACTAAAATTTAGCATCCTATGTAGTATATATACAAATCTATCGATCATATACAGGGCTGAATAAAAGTATTCGGATATTTTTCCGAATATTGTATAGCGTTGGAAAGTGTTACATAATCTATGCTTGACGCATGATTTTTCGTTCTTGTTTAATTCTGCCCCAAGAGTTTAAATTTCTTACCATCCCTCTTACTAAAATTATGCAGAAAATCACTCCAGATGCAGCCACAGCGTCTTTTTCAACCTTTTTCTCATACAGAACTATGCTAGAAAAAAATGTTTGTTGTTCTTCGACAGGACATTTTCTGCAGAATTTAAATCAGCATTTAAATATCAATTTCAAGCATTGTGGCTTTATTGGTAGTCTTAACGTCCCGAAGATTTATTCCTGAAGTTTTAAAGGTAAATTAATTTTTTTCTGTTATTTAGTTCAATGTAAATAACTGTTGCTAAAAATCAAGGGTCTTTGTGGCTACCACTTAGACTTAACATGACTTCCCTAAAAATAGGTGGTAATTTTCCTTACCTTCCCTGTTTTATTTCACTATTAAATGGATGGCAAGGGTCTAACAGGGATAGTACAGTATTAAAAATTAATGCTGAACAAAAACATGTTTAATTATAGCAACAAGAACAAAAAAGGTTAAAACTTGAAGTTTAAAAATGCTATTTTATTAAGTTGAATTTCACAAGTTTTTTATTCATGAAAGCTAAAATTATTGGAGAATGGCTCACGTATATTTTATTCTAAATCATCGTTTCTAAACTTTTTAAGTATTGAGACCCTCTAAACATTCATAAAAAAGTAAATAGCCCCATTATATGAAATCTTAGTAATGAATGGTTTGGAAACAATAATCCTATTTATTTATTTCTTACTTGTGCAAAAAGCATTTTCTTTAATAGTTGCATCAAAAACTAAATTAGTTGAAAATAATTTACTTCTGCGTGTTTCAAATATAAATCCACATGTAGGAAAGGTTTCAAGCCAGAAATAAATGCAGCCGGACATTAATACCTGTTTAAGTTTACTTATCAGACTGCTTCGGCATCAATACCAATTATGTAATATTTGATTATTATTATTTAATAACAGATATTTTTTTCCTATAAGCATCTTATTTTTTCGGATTGACTACAGCCCCTCGTTATCTGTTCGCGACCAAAAGTTTGAGAAACAATGTTCTAAATACTTAATTGTAATTAAATTTCTTTCTACAGTCCTTACCGTCTCTATGATATTCTTGCCGTTCCTACTCTTATATTTCTGTTTGAAACCATGAAATTCTTAGTAAAAGATTTTAAATAGGTTTGTAACATATATCTGTGGAGCCCTGGAAGGTATATACAATAAATTAGCATGTCTGGAGCCAGTGTGTTACGGGTAAATAATAATAAAATAAAATAATTCAGCATAAAATAATATAAACTGCTAAATTTCAGCCTTTAAGACAATGTTATCTAAACATTTTGTACTAAAAATACCTACATTGTTATTATTTTTTATTTAAATGTTTTATGGGTACTATGCAAAATAATTATAAGGAAAAATTGAGAGGAAAATAAACAGTTAGAGAAGTCAAATTTCAAGGGGACGGTAAGGAATTTTAGACACGTAAGTTCAACTTCGTTCCTCATTTAAATAAAATCTCATTTACAATCGTCACTGCTGACTACTTTTTCTTTATTTTGAATCATTAGGAAATTCTTCCATAAATTTAAACTGTTATTTCATTAAGTTTAATTTCACAAGTTTCTTATTATTGAAAGTTAAAATTATCGGAGAATGTCTTATATACATGTATAGTACGTATACAGTGGTACCTTGGTTAATGACAAATGACTGCGCGAAAAAAATCTGTTCATTAACGACACATACTTTGTTTAACGAGTCTTGATTATCCGATGGCACAACTTTAATAAAATGAGCCATAGAGAGGCAGTTAGGGGCTGACTAAGTAGCATCATATAAATTTGTTATTATCTTTGCAATATATAGTTGTAGAAAGGGCTCATCAAGTCTAATATGTTGATGAGACTGGGTTATTTTGGTGGAAAATGCACAACCGGTCATTTATTACAAGATATCAAATCCATTTATTGGACATAAACTAATGAATTGGTTAACATTACTTTTAGAAGCATGTACAAGTGGGGGCTACAACGTTAATTTACCACTCAGAGAACTCCCGAGCATTCAAAAAGTTCAATATCTTTAAATGATTACCGGTGTTTTATGGAAGTGAAACAGAAAAGTCTGGGTCACAGAAAAAAAATTTAGTGGTTGAATTCGTGAAGTGTCAAAACCATTTTGAGCAAAACACTCTGCCCCAAACAAACATTTTATCCTTGAATAACTTGGTAATTCAACGGGTATACAAGAAGAGACACCAGAACAATTAGATTTTTCAAGGTAATTTTTTCTTCGTTCCAAAGTTTGATTCCTTTGATTCAACCTAAGGATTAGTTGATAAGTTCAAATTTTAAAAATCTTTACACAAAAGTAATTTTTAGTAGGTAGGGGAAAGTCGGGCAGCTGCGGACGGCGGGTAACCGCGGACATTTCAATTTCTAAGGAATTCAAATTGTTGCGTAAATAAAGAGTTATTGTAAATGAACGTCCTCTAGAGTCGAAACAAATACAGTTTAATTGTGATGTGGGCGCCGAATAAGTTAGTCGTGAGTGAGTGTTTTGTTTTCGTCAATAAATTTTCGACAAAGCGAGACAGAATGCATCATATGCGGAAAAACATTTAAAGAAGACTGGATTCAGTGCCAGGAATGCAAAGACTGGGCCCATGAAGATTGTGTTTATATAGATGCATCGGATTTTTATTATAATTGTGATGTTTGTAAGGCCAAAAAACGGTTGGGACACCATTTATTAATATGTCCGAGGCTACCCGCCGTTTCATGTGACGCCAAAAATAAAATAAGGCCAAACTATTTTCAGTATATTTCGTTAAATAATTCGATATTATTAGCAATGTTTAATTAAACTCATTAAAGAAGTTCGTAATTTTATTTTAAGTATAAAATAAACACAGAAATTTCATTCATTTTTTTTTTTTTTAATTTTCAATTTATCCAAGTGTCTGGAGCTACCCGATCTTCCCATATTTGAAATGTGTGCTACTACCAACATCACTCTAAGAAAATTTTGGAAGTAATAATTCAACACTGTCATAGAAAATAGACTAATTGTGAAAGCTTGGAAAGAAATAACGAATTTGCCTCATAGTGGCATAGAAGAAAAATGTAATGAAAAAACTTCAGTTAAATGGCACAATCTGGTAAAGGACATTGCAGTAACTGCATAAATTGAAAGTAGAGGAAGTAGATGTTGAAGAATTATTGGAGATAAATGACAAATATAAAATTTAGGCTAAAGAAAATATAGAGAGGAAAAAAATTAAGACTTCTCAAATCAAAAAAGGTTTTGGCAAAATTTGAGAAAGTTCAAAATGTTGCTATTAAAGGGAATCCAAACAAATCTGAGGTTATCAGGAAGGGTAATTCTATTTAGTGGTCCATACAGCTTTTCAGAAGCAGTTTAAAAATGAGGTAAAATCAAGCAATCAATGGCATGTTTTTTATAGGTCTATTTGTTAAAAATCTCCGAAGTTAGCCCAATTATAACTTCGGAGAATTATAACTTCCGGTGAAGATTGGTAATTAAAAAAGGTTTTCATGCCCAATTCATTTTATTAAAGTTAATTTTTTTTGTGTCTATTATAATAAGTAAATGACTTTTACCAAATTTTTAGAACATTTTAGTTTTATCTGCATTTGTGACATGATTGCGGAGAGAGGTCGGAAAAAATTAATCAATTAAATCTTCGGTTTCGGTTAAAAACGGTAATCCTGGAACAGAATACCGTCGTTACTCAAGGTACCACTAAATTGGCATTATAGCATCTCATTCAAGAAGGCTCACACCATGAAAAAAAAAAAGAAAAAAAAACATGATCATTGTATCTCAAAAATGCGAAGAGATAGTAGAAGATTAAGTATTGATAGCATAAAATTGACAGCCGAAATTGGCAGCATATTTTCTGTGATTTTACACGCCCCCTCCACGTATTTTAACAGTGTATTATGTACGTTAAAAATCTTAAATAGGTAGGTAAATAGTAACTGAAAACAGTTTTAGAAATTTAAAATTAAAATATATTTAAAAACTGCAAAACGAAATAACCTCGAAAAGTTTTCCACACAGACCTGGGAAAGCTCTAAAATGACATTTCATATTTATTATTATTTCTTCATTTTGAACTTATATTATAAAGAGGCTTACAACTCTTCATATAATTTTAAAATATTTTTACGGCTGAGGGAAAGAAATGTTTTATAAATTCTAAAGTTTTCCAACAAGAAAAGAAATCTATTAGAATTAAGTCAAATTACATATAGAAGTAACATAATATTATTTTCATTCTTTTAATTCTATTTCATTTAGCATTAAAATGCAATTTGAACCGTTGTTGTATATTAATATAAAATATTTGTAAATTGTATATATTTTATTCATATGATCAATTTTGCATTATTATATTGGAATGTGTGCGAATTCTGAAGACTGTGCAAAGGTAAGGAAGCTGTAAATTTTTAGTAATCTTTGATAAGCATATTTGCTGTTTTTGAAAGAAGAAAAACGCGTTGTAGAAGATGGTGAGTGATTTAAAATTGATATTTAATTGAAAATATTTAATCATATTAACAAGTTTTAATAATGATGAAAGAAACATAAGTTACTAAGAAACTGGTTTTCTTAATTTTATTGAATTACACATTTAATAAACTTAATAGTAATAATAATAATAATAATACATTGTAAAACAAATCGCACAACATTAGTTTTAAAGACTGTTACCCAGGATAAAAGAAAAAACCGTTTATTATATAATTCCGTACTTTTTATGAGCTCTCTGTTTTTTAACAATCAAGTACTGTTTTTACAATTAATAAAACAGATTTTTTTTTTTGTAAAATAAAGACTTTTTTACTGTAATTTTAGTAGACTTTTATTTTTATAATTTTGACTTGATTTTTTTTATGTGTAAACGGAAACAACGTTATTGTGTTTTGTTGTAGTTTTAAAAGGAAAGGGTCCTTTTTCTTAATACTTAATATATACAAACTTGATTCAGTAAGCCGCATAAAGTGAAAAAAAATGTTGTATTAAAAAATATAAGAAGAAAAATATTTACGTAAATGATGAAATTACTCTTTAAACCCCCAATGTAGAATATTGTTTTTCTAAAACATCAAATTAATTTCGAAAATTTTATGAAAAGTTAATTTATTTATGAACTAATATGTACGCTATGATATTTAAACTAAGATTACAAAATAATTAGGTTAAGTTTGTCTGTTAGAACATCTTAATTTATTTTTGTAAATTACATCGATTTTAAACTTTAGAACTCTTTACTAATATAATTTTTCAGTCCATTTCAATTCTATTACAAATATCATTGTACCTTATAAATTAGTTTTTGCCTCAATGTAATTTATGGATTACTTTAAACTATGAAAGGTAAGTCGAAGATTGAAGATTTCTTGCGTTTCTTTTGTTGGTCTGTGGACATTTCCGCGATTGAAGATCAACAGCAAGTTGAAGTGGACCTTTTCAAGATATTTCGACGGTAAGTTCATTGTGAATTTATATTACTTCAACATTTACTACCTAGTTTATAATATTTTATGAATCTTTAGAAATTTCGCCAACGTTTTTAAAATAATCTTTTTTATTTCAGGTAAAGAAATGTCGGGAAGAACGTAGAAAATCTACATATTTCTGAATGATTGATAACTGAGGATATGTAATGAAAGCCATTATGAAGATTTCAAGCATGTGACTTAAAATTACTTTTTATTGGATGCTTTTGTACTCAAACAACATAATTTGTTATTTAACCGGATTTGTGCGGATCTGAAAATGTATTATGGGAAGGTAAAATATGAAGTTAAAATGTATTAGAAATGATTAAACTATCAAGTTTAAAAATGAATTTTTGAGCGTGATGCTGTAGTAATCTGTCTCAAAAATATTTCTTTTTACAGTTTAATGTATAGGGTGATCAGAAATTATCATGCAAAATTTGAAAAGATTGTGAAGGAGTACCAAAATAAGCATTTTATGTCATAGAATGTGTGGCCAGAAATGACGCGTATAAACGCCATCTATTGGCAATTATATGGTGTCTTTCATTACACCTTTCACATTTTTCTTCGTCACCAGCGTTTAAACGTGACATTTCCTGACACACATTCTATGACAAAAAATGCTTATTTAGGTACCCTCTATCACCCTTTAAAATTTGCCAGTTATTTTCTGATCACCCTGTATAATTGTACATTTCGGCAGAAATCGTTAAGCAAACTGTTTAAAAAGAGGCGCTTACGTTCAATTTTCTTGCATTGTATGATAATTATTATGTGCAGAATTTTTTGAATAAGCCGCATGGTTACATAGCTGTCAACTTTTATGCTTTTTTGTTATCACAATTTTTGAATAATAATTTTAGCCTTATTTAAATGTAGATTTTTAAAAATTAAATAAGTCTAAAATTATTAATAAGAAACAGTGATACAAATGTAAAAGTTGGCAGCTTTGTTTTCATCTAATTTCATAACCAGTTTATAAAATTAGATGAAAACCAAGAAGGTATACCGCCTAAAAATTTATATCGCATTTTACATGTTTCTGCCTTAATTTTATATTGGATCGTATTATTTTCTAATTATTTTCTGAATGTTAAAATTTACATGCGTTGTCATACGAGCCGTTTTTTGACGTGTTCGACAATAACTGAAATTTCTATAAGAAGGAATGCTTCATTTATGACCTATTGGACAAACATTCCATAAAAGAATTCCAAAGAGATAATTTATAAAATTTAAATTTTATAGTGTTAAATTTAACCTTTTCATAGTATAATATTCTATTTTTATTATTTTTATTCAAAAATAAATAGATGATATTTAAAATTTACTACTTATACCAACTCAAATTTAATTTTACTTAATTGAACATTGCATATTTTTAAAGATTTTTTATTATATATAATATGACATATTGATTTTAAATGTGATTTTGCCAAAATCATGATCCTTAGACCTCCCAGCATGTCTTTCATAACTGAAACTTAAACAAATTAAAGAGATTTTAAATTTGTTAGGTTTGTAACTGCTTGAAATGAAAAAATATAGTTTATAGGAGGGTTTGGAGTATAAGCCCTGACAATAATAGATATACAAGTTGGCCATAATTAAATTGACAGTACTCAGCGTGCTCTGTAGTGCGATTTAGTTGCAAGAATGGAGCCAAATTTTCTATTATGATTAAACAAGACGGGGGACAAAGAATTCCTCGAAAAAAAAATAGTTCCAAAAGTCACCGCTAGCTGGAAATGTGGCACTGCGTAATAGAATAGAGAGTTTAAAATATGTAGAATCAATACTAAAATAAAATTAACTTTTATTTACTACATTCAATTCAGGCTCAATGTGGCAGCCGTTTTTGTGAATCACGTATTGCATTTTGTGTACATCATCCACAACAGCAGAATATAGCATGTCTGCAGGAACGGCCCTAACAACCCGCGATATGTTGTCTTTTGACGTAGCCAGGTCGTGGATATCTTCAAGATAGACCTTGAACATTAGGTAGCCCCATAGGAAAAAGTCGCATTGGGTAAGATCAGGCGACGGAGGCGGCCATGAATTTAGAAAGCGGGACTAATGATTAGTTCTGTTGCGAATGTCTGTCGTAGCACCTGTTGCACTCGCAAAGAAATATGTGGAGGGGCTCCATCTTCCATGAAAATAATTTTATCCGACCCACTACAAACATCCATGCCTGAGTCGAAATTAGAACTCGGCACACTTTGTACAGTAGCCAGCACCCTAACCACTAGACAAGCATGTAATTTTGGATTTGTACATTTAAAGCTTCTGGAAATCTATTTCTGTTTAAAAAATATATATATAGGTCACAATTCCTATTTTTTTCGAAAATTAATGTAGAAAATGTAAATATTTTGAAATTGATTTAAAAAAATGAATTATTAAACTATAAAAGTTTTAACAGAAATAGATTTTCAGAAGCTTAGATTAAGCCAATCCAAAATTACAGCTTATTCCGCCAAGTAGGTTTTGAGTTATGCTTTAACAACTATCCGCATTCCAATTTATTTTGCAACGATTGAAAAAAAAACTTGACATTAGGAGTTTCAAATTTTAAACTTTCATAATCCCTAAACTATTAATGAATTGACTATATGATCAAATGACCTTTTTTTTGGTATCCTAAGGTAAAATTTACTGAAAAATTTGAATATGCTGTCAAAATTTGGATGTTTGCAATGAAAATTTCAGAATTTGATTCAATCTCAGCATGAAGACTACCGCTAAGCTTATGCTTTTTTTAAACATCAGTTGGAAGAATGAATAATTTACAGTTGAATGGCTATTTCTTTTACCCGGGGGACAATTTGGTGATTAAAATATATGAGGTGTTCACTTTTTTTTGACTGACTTTACGTCTGTTTTACAATGCCATACATCTGCATGTAACTGGTAGCGTATTTTAGCTGGTGATTGTATATAAAAAGATATATTTTAGAGCTTTCAATAAAGTTCTTTTTACATGTAAGACAACATTTCATACTATATCTAGAATTTTCTACAACTTTGTAAATGACAGTTCCCTCGTTTCGTTTTTAAATTGGAACGACAATGCTGCAGTTTGCCGTTAGATGGCGGTGTAAGCTGATTCCTCGCATAATGCATATCCACTTTACTGTACATAGTCACAACGTTTATGACTATAGTTGTTGTTGTTTTGAAGTTAATGGGGATGGGCAAAACTTTAATGGTCACTCTGTGTATATTGCAGAATTGCGTATATGGTATGAAATATACAAGTGGAGTGAGGTAGTGCCTGGAACTATTACAAATGAATAACACTAATAGTATAAAGCATACAATATGTGTGTACATGTGAAAAAGGCTATGAACACAAGCATCACTTTACATGAGAACTGCGAGAAGAAAAATACAGAAAAAAGCATTGTCGTTCCATGATCCCTTAAAATATTTTACGACTGTCCACAGTAGGCTACCAACGATGTAGGAGCCGTCGAATACAATTTCTTTCATCATGTGCGACTGAAATCAGAAGTTATTTAAAAGCGTTGACAACATCTTTTCGAGAATGAAATAGTACACCACGCAATGTTTCTTTTACTTTCTGTATAGCATCAAAATCATACGGTGGCAAATCATGAAAATAGGAAAATGCTTCAACACTTTCGAGCACGACAGTTGAAATTGGACTGATATTCCCATGTTCATTGTGTGATAAGCCAGCAACAGAGTACCATTTAGTTATGTCTCCACATGTTACCATTAACTGCCAACTATTGCTCCTTTTTGCTACCGCTATTTCTGAATGTAATTTCCGCCTTATTTTCGACGCAGAATTATGCAATTAAATAAGTTGGAAGCTGTGCACTAGTACGAGCAAGTTCTTAGACTTTGATGTTCTTATTGTGATAGTATATAATATACGTGTAATAAAAAACCGTTGTTGCCACGACTTAGACCCTAACTTTCATACTTGGGGAATGGATATGGTTTTATGTTTTTAAACTCATTCTTTATTTAAAACTTATTACTTTGTGTGTCGACTAAGAAAATAAAAGTAAACATCAAAAAATTAAAATTTCTAATATTTTTTAAAGTAATTAGCTTTGATTAAGATCCTACACTAGTGACACGAAGACACTAGCTAGCTAACCTACGAACCTAAAAAAAACTTTCAAATTTCTCGTTTGAATTTCAGTTATTTAAATGATTTTTCCACATAAAATACTTCAGGTCGATTTCTAACGGATAATTTTTACTTTTCGAATTTTGTCGCAGTTTCTTTTTTTTTCTGAGGGTACTTTCACTTTCGTAATCCAACTGCAACCAAAATCGAAAAAAATAAAAGTACCCCGTTAGAACTCAGGTATTAAAAGTAAAAACAATAATTTGAGAATATTGAAATAAAACGAGAAATTTGAAAACAACGCTCCCATAGCATAGCTTGCGAGTGTATTCGGGTTATTAGTGTAGTCTCTTAAGTGTTCTGACTGTAAACTAGTTGTTTTCAGTTTCTTTAACAAATAAAAATCCCATATACACACATGCTCAAAAAATAAGAAAAGGGTGAAATTTGTAAAAATGTGAGAAATAATATAAACAGATGCGAAGAAATATGTTGTTATATTTATTTCCACTTATTTATAGTATGTTTTTTCATCTTAAAGATTCGTTGTTCTTGATTAAATTTGGACGTGTGTGCATTAAAAAGTTCTTTCGGCTTGTATCTGGTGGAAAAAGTACCTTCCCTGATCCTTGTTCTTAAAAATCAGCTAATTTTATTCAAACACACAAAGCTAAAATACATGGAATCCTATATAGATGATTCTATCCCAGTTTTCGTCAATATTGAATTTGAATGAGAATTTCACCAAATTTGTCTGCTATATCTAAGCTGGCTTCATTTATGGCGTTTTATTTTTGCTCGCCAAGAATTGCCAAATTTGGCGAGAAATTGATGCTGCGGATATGAATATGAAACAAACAAGTGGATTTTTCATGTTAAACTGAGCGTTTAAGCTGACAGAGTGAAAAATGCCCCAAGCCGGGAATCGAACCCGAGACCTCAGAATAGCGCTCAGATGCTCTAACACTGAGCTACAATGAACGATATCTCAACTTGGCATCTCTCACTCTTATATATGTCGGAAAGGTTGCAACCGCAACACTAGATGGAAAAGTGATGAAAGAGCTGGATGACAGCTCTGGATGACAGTTTCCATCTTATGCTGCGGTTACAGCCTTTTCGACATATATAAGAGTGAGAGATGCCAAGTTGAGATATCGTTCATTGTAGCTCAGTGCTAGAGCACAGGGCGCTACTCTGGAGGTCCCAGGTTCGATTCCCGGCTTGGGACATTTTTCACTCTGTCGGTTTAAACGCTCAGTGTAGCAATGAAAAATCAACTTGTTTGTTACTCATTAGTTTCGGGCAAATTTCACTACTGAAAAATTTATTGGAATTCACTTGTATGTGGTTTTAAACACAGGAGAGTAGCGACAATGGTTCCAACAATTAAAGTAAATTTGCGAGAAACCACATTTTCTAAAGCTGATAAATGAAACTGGATTATGAAAAAAAAACAGTCACTTTAGAATTTCAAACTGCTATATCTCAGTCATTTATAAAGATAGAAGTAAAACAAAATATGCTCCGGAGTCCTTGTATCAAAGCCGGACACTTAAAGGTAAAAATATTTTGATTTATACTTTTCTTGTACATGTTTCTGAATTTGAAATATTTAAGTGGCCGCCATTTTAAAAGAAGATGGCGGATGAAGCTCCCCAACGAAGTGGATCGAGACCTTGGTAAGTCCTGTACACATGCTCAGTCACATCCAAAACGGTTGATAAATAGACGTGCTATCCCATGACAGAAATCAGATTGTTTCAAAATGTCAGCCACCCTAGAATACCAAACTGCTTTATACCTCAGCCATTATTTTAAGATAGAGCTGAAACAAAAAATTATTCGGAATCCTTGTATCAAAACCAAACACTTAAAGGAAAAAAAAAAACAATTTAAATTTCTATTTTTTTGTATTTTTTTTAAAATTATCAATTTTTAAGTGGCCGACATTTTGGAAGAAGGTGGCGGATGAAGCTGGCCAACGAACTTGTTCGAGACCTTGGTAAGTACTGTACACATGCTCAGTCGCTTCCAAATCGGTAGGTAAATGTAAGTGATAGAGCCTGAAAAAAAAACAGATTATATAAATACACATTTGAATGGGGCGTGTTTTTGGAACCTGAAGGTCATGATCGGTAAAAATATACCGAAAGTTTTTGGAATTGCTCTCCTCTGTATAGCTGCAATTGGTATCTTCTTACTTTTTGTAAAGGAAACTATCCAATAACATCAATATAAACTGGTACATCCGACAGCAAGAAAAAGAAGGAAAGGAATCAGGCAGATCTCAAATTCCCTTCGCTAATGTTAAACCCATGGGAGTGGAATGCATTCTTATTTTTAAAATATACCACAAGAAAATTAATATTTTTGACTTATTTTTCTGTGTACTCTTCTTAAAGGATCTCTCTCTCTCTCACTTTTTTGTTAAAATATTTCTAAAATATATGCTTAATTTTATCTGAAATGTTAAAATATTAATCACAGCTCGTAAGGTTTTTACGCATAAAATATTAAATTAAGCATGTATTATAAAAATATTTTGATAATTAAGAAAAAAAGAGACTCCCTTTAACCCCTTCGGGACCGGCGGCTTTTGCCCAAATTTTATTCGGTTGGCACCATTTAAAAAAAAAAAAACTGCCTTTACTTAAATTATCACAAAAAGGCTCTCATTAGAGAAAGCAAATATTACTTTTATTTTTTACTGGTGCCTTAAACAAATTCTGTATGCTCTTTTTGAGGGTGCATATATGCACCCATGGTCCCGAATGGGTTAAGAAGAGTGCACAGAAAAAAGGATCAAAAATATTAATTTCATGAGGACATATTTTAAAAATAAGAATGCATTCTAGTCCCATAGGTTTAACATTAGCTAGGGGAATTTGAGATCTGGCAGCCCAACCCCGTTAAGTATTTAAAACTAAAAGTTGAATTTGGATTTCGATATATTTAAATAATCACTTTTAAGTAAAATGATTTTTAAACACTGCATAAGTGATAATAGTGCACACATTTTCCCTCATATTAAAATTAGTATCTCCTTTTTGATGTAAAATGTCGTTTTTAGAACGACAAGTCAGACATTTTCTACGTTTATTAAACAAAAGTATTTCAATAAAAGTAGTTCATAAATGAATACTTGTATTGAAATATTTTTGTTCCGTGAAATATTTTTGAAATGATTTTTTTCAATTTGCCCACATAAAATATATTTTTAAATTTATTAAACGTTACCGAAAGCAACTGAAAACGTTAAAAAAAAAAAAACACGATAATGAAGTTTACATTGGTCTTGAATATGAATTACTTTTGAAGTGATAGTAAAAATTAACTTCTAATGAGTCAAATTCCCTTATCAATCAAATTTGAAAGATAACAGTTATTTGAGATGTATGGGGATGTTTTTACGAATTTATTTATTGGTGAATGCTATTAAAATAATGTTAGATTATTTGTACTTTCCGTATAAACGTTAAAAAGGTCTAGATTTAAAAGACGCCCAAGATTTAACGAGTAGTTTTCGTTTTGAAACAGTTTAACTATAATCTTATATCTTTGTGAAAAACAAATAAAGCAATTGTTTATACATGTTAAAGAATTTTATAGAACAAAAGGTATGTCTAATTGGCCTAAAATTTTGTTATACAAATATTTTTATAATGATAAATGCTGCATGGAAGAAATGTTTTAAATTACCGTAATTTCCGGCGTATAAGCCGCAGCTCAAAGAGTCGTTTTTCGACCCAGAAATATTATTTTATAAAATGTAACTTAAAGATCGCTGTAAATATTTAACTACAATTATTGAATAAAATTTCTGGGTCGAAAAACGACTCTTTGAGCTGCGGTTTATACGCCGGAAATTACGGTAGGAAAGTAGTTAGTACTTTTTTTTTTTTTTTTGTAACCGAAGAAAGAGAAATATTTAAAATCAAATATTTTAATTAAAGCAGAAAAGGTTTTCAAATTTTACTGTAACACAGCAAAAACTTGGCTTGTCGTCTGGCACACTGTAACACTTTTTTGATATTGGTAGCAGTTATTTTTTTTTTCTGAGGTCACTTTCAACTTCGAAACCGGTTCCGAAACTGAAAGTGTCCTTAGAAAAAAAAAATCTGCAACCAAAATTGAAAAAGTACGAAGATAGCCGACCCGAATGGACATCGACCACACATATCCAATTAAAAAATAATTAAAATGAAAACGATAAATTTGAAAAGAACGTTGCCATTGTTTTGACATTAGCTTACGAGTGTTTTCTTATTATCAGCGTAGGTTCTTAAGAAAATAATTGACTTTTTTCAAAGGAAATTATTGAAAAATGTTATAATTCACTATTTAAGTGATAAATCTTATTCAATGAAGCCAATCACAAAATAATCCAAACAGCAGTAACACATGTGTAAAATTTACATTTTTTTCTAATTGTGTAACTTTTGTACAACTCCAGAATGAAATGAGAAAAAGTATTAGTGTAAAAAACAAATGCAGTTTTTATAAATGTTTTAAATAAAAAAATAATTTTGAAATATTTTGCAGTAATGCTAAAGATATTATATAAAACCTACTACAACTCACTTAATTTTTTAAAGAAATGTAAAGGAAATTTTAAAGTTTTACATCACACTTAGTTTAAAAAGCTTAATGGTTGTTTCACCAAGCCAGTGTAAATTATTTAAGTAATTGTAAATAACTATTAACCCATTTGATTCATATTGTTTTCAGGGGAATTATATTTTTCTTTTAAATAGTAATAGAAGTCTTTTGGTTTACAAAAAGGCAAGGCAAAAATCAAAATTTGAGGATGATTCTTGCGGACTGATATGAAATTTTTGAATATGTCAAACAGATTTCACCCATGCGTGCTAGTTTTATGCGAATTGCTGTTTCTTCTTTCTTTTTTTTTGTGCAATGTACAAGCCCTGTTCGTCAAATGATACCAATGTATTAATTAACTTTAAAAAAATTTAAAGGTGAAAAGAGTTAAGAAATTTACCTTCTTTTAAAATGAGATTATATGATAGATGTTACAGATGTTTTAAACGGTAAGTATTTAAACAAACATTACTCTACTACCACAATAGTTATTTAGAACAGCAATCTTCAACCTATACTTCGTGGAGTGCTTGGGCTCCGACACATAGTTCTAGGTTTATATAAAATAATTTATTCATAGTAAGATTCATAAACATTCTATCTTCTAAAGAAAATTTGCAATTTCGTTTTAGAAAGGGACATATTTCGTACATTTTATTTTTCGCTCACATTTTACCCCTTATATACACTAAGGGATTAAACACCTGTTACAGAATATAGGTGGAAACCAGTTCTTGAAATTAAAAATGTTAACATGATTTTTTACATTTAATATATTTTTCAGACTGCCCAATAACAGCACCAAAAATCATTTTTATATGAAAAATGTTAATAATATATTCAAACTGAGGTTCGAAATTTATTAAAAGCGATACTTTTATAATATCCGGATATCAGGAATTAATATCCAAAGAAAGGGAAAAAGACCGCTACTTATAGCAGAATTTTTGTTTCTTAAAATTTCAGTGGTTCAAACACGTAGTTCATTTACATGTTTCTTGAAATTGTGTTTTATATATATTATGTTATTTATTTATTGACGAAATTTTAATTTAGTTACGGAATATTAGCCGGAAATAAATACGGAACTATTTATATTTTTTTAAAGTGCAAACGGGTAATTTTCCGAAATCGGTTTTCACGCGATAAAGATAAATTCTTTAAGAAATTCATACTTGAAAATTATTTTTTAAACAATAAACAATCTGTAAATTGAGATACAGTTTTCAAACAATTTGCATTTGAAAGAAACTTTTTTTTTTTTTTTTTTTTTTACGGTGCAAAAATTGAAATTGTGCGATGTTTAGAAGTAAAAGAAAAATACATTAGAAGCGGAATTTATTGGTAACTATTACCACCATCAATATGACTTCAGAGTTACTCCCAGACATTTGTTTGCTTTATAATACAAATATCCAACTTGACATTTTTTTTCCATGCTGTTTGCATACTTTTTTGTCCTCTATATTACCTTTTAATTTAATTATAAAAAAATATTTCAATTGAAAACTAATTACAAAACATCTTAAAATGAATCTCTAACCGGACACCATTTTCTAGAATGAATATATATATATATATATATATATATATATATATATATATATATACAATGAATTACAATAGCGCGAACAATTGTGATGAAAAACTGCAGAAGGAATAAGTACGCTCCCTTGTTTTAAACTTGAAGTGTAAAAAGTGTGGCTTTCTTTTTTCTTTCTTTTTTCTTTTTTTTTTTTTTGTGTTATTGTTTTTTGTTGTTGTAACTTAATTTTTTGAAAGAAGTTGCATCACTCTAGAAATTGCGTTTCCATTTAAAAAATGTAAGGGTTTCACTGTCTATGATGACCTCGGATTTAGAAAGTCACCGGTACAAATAATTTGTGGTTTCTTACCTTACATTAAATGAATTCTACAGTTATTCTTTGCTGCAAAAGAGAACGTATACAATATTAATTTTCAAAAAATATGCATGAAACATGGAAAACGGGTTTTCGTAATCCAGCAACAGTAAGTAAAAAAAAAAAAAAAAAAATTCGTCAGCGATTTGTTAAGAATGTGCCACTTGAAACTAAAGAAGCACCATTCGGAACATCTATTTTAGGCTATTAGTTCTATTTTATAAAAAAAGTAATCACATCACATTTGTTGTAATTAGGTGATAGAAAGCACGATAGAAACAATTTTCATAAAAGCATTTCTTACTCAATATATGCTACTCAGATTTGGATACAGTTGTGTTATAATAACATTTTGCATTATCAGAAACTAAAAAAATATCATAGGTCAAATTATTTGCAAACATTAAATTGTTGACCATCTGAAAATAGTAAAAAATTTATCCCACTCCTTCCTGAGTTCCAGGAGGAATGGCATGTACAAGTAAAGTAGAGGTAAGGTATGAAGAATTTACATTTTAACGAATGTTATACTTTTATAGATCTAAGATAAATCAATAGCATGTTTTGAAAAAATTTACTGCTTCAAGATTAAAATAATTTATTATTGAAAATCCTTATTTTTATAGATAAAAAAGGTAGTAAATTCTATTTCGAAATTGATTTTGACATTTATAAAAATGTAAATAACAGAAAAAGAAAAGAAATTACGAAAGTAAATGTTTGTAACTGTTTTTTTTTTTTAATATCGCTAACCAAGCCCCTACCTGCCCGGCATGAATGCCTAGCTTGACGGGTTAGTACCTGGGTGCGGGGTGGAAATCGCCTGATCACAGCATGGCTGTGATCCACCTGACTATAGATTTGTTGACATCGCTGCTGTGCTTGCTCTCTTGTGGTTTGCTACAGATATCTTTGTTTGCGGGTTCAAGGTTTCTGTTTAACTTTGTTGAATTGACAGATTTAATAGGTCTCATAATTTAGAACCTTGATCAGGTGACGAGACCCTCACCTGACTAGGCACCCCCAGAGGTATAATTCGCAGGTAACTTGGAGGGCTTTGCACTCACGACGGATTTTACATGCACCAGGCGCCATTAGCGTACATAAATTTTCATATTTGTCGTCTCTGTTGACTTGTTGTAACTGTTTAAGAACACACAAGGAAGAAATGGAACATGTCATATATCCTCCGTTTCTCTCTCCATATAGTATATATTTTGTATACGACTTATCATGCCGACAATGCTACTTTTTCGGCTTTTCTTCATTAGTGATTTTTAAACACAGTGCATATGGAATTGTGGTAAGAATTCATTAATTTTTTTTTACAATTTTAATACGTGTCAAAATCACTTTTATTATAAAATTCAATATTTATTTTGATCTGTAAAAAAATGAGACAAAGGTGGAAAAGGAAAGTGTAAAAAAATAAAGATTGAAATTCAAATTAATCCATTCATTAAACGAATAAACTATCAAATGACACCAACTACATTTATTTAATGAACAAGCCTTTAATTTCATTTTAAGGAAAAAAATTATGTTTCAATTGGAGTATCATGTTTCCAAATTTTTGCTTGAAATGTATTTAGAAATTCTTAGTACATTCTGACGAAGTTACAGAGAGATCCGATGATGATTATAAATATGCAAAGAAGGCTTTTCTGTATCAATTTCTTTTTAAATGTATAAGAGTTCCAATCTTTAATTTTTTTTGTTGTTGTTGGGGTGTTTTTAGTGTTCCGTACTTAAAAAGTAACAAGAACGAAAAATCATGCGTCAAGCATAGATTATGTAACACTTTTCAACGCATCCAAAATAATTTTACAAATCATTACCGTTTAATAAGCTGAAAGATAACATCTAAGTAAACAATTTGGAAAACACATAACATATTTAAAAACGTAATTTCAGGAATTTCCAACATATACAATATTCGGAAAAATATCCGAATACTTTTATTCAGCTCTGTATATGATCTATAGATTTGTATATATACTACATAAGGATGCTAAATTTTAGTTTAGTTAGGAAACGCGTAGCACAGTTTAAAATTCTCCTTCTGGAGTTTCTGTCAATAAACGGAAACGTGTTCACGAACTTTTGTGCTTCCCTGTATATGATCTACAGAATTTATGCACACCAAGTAATAGACAAAAGGTGAGTTAAATTCAAAATCGCGTTCAGCAACTTAAAACGCACTTCCAGAAATTCTTGTTAACAGACAGTAGAGAATTCTTTTGTGGGTCCCTGTAAATGAACGATGACTGCTATACACACAATATTCTGTAGTAAGCCTCTTGTAATGCACCTTAGTGATATATTTAAATTTCAATGCGTTTAAAATAGTGAAACATTATTTAATTAAACCGCAAACGATTTTTCTCCATAGACGTAATATAACGGAATTCTTTTGACTGTCCCTGTAAACTAACTATAAGTGCTATGCACACCCTATTCCATATTAAGCTTCTTGTAATGCACCTTAGTGATATATATCAATTACAATGTGTTTGAAATTGTGTAACCTCATTAAAATAAACCGCAAATGATTTTCCCCCATAGACCGTAATGTAACGGAATTCTTTTGAGTGTCCCTGTAAAAAACTACACTGTAAAAAATTTTGCTGCAAAGTAACCGGTCATTCAACCGTTTACTATAAAAACGGTTGAATGACCGTACTTAACCGTACATAACCGTAATTTAAAAACATTTTGACCGTAATATTGCTCATATTAGGGTCAGAATACTGTTAAATTACGGTTATGTAACCGTTTTTTTATAAAAACGGTCGAATGACCGTTTACTCTGCTGCAAATTTTTTACAGTGTATAAGTGCTACACACTTCAGTTGAAATAGGGAACATGCTATAGATAACGACAATAACATATAAAAATTGCAAGGCAATCCCAGCATATTTACGGGAATTAACAGTTACGGGAGTTACGGACGGCCATACGGCCAGACAAACCGAAGTCATAAACACTTTTCAACTAGGTTGGAAAGTGTTAAAAACGGAACCTTTATCAGATCACTCGAATGTACGTCTGTCACAGACGTTTTTCACGAAAACTGTAGAACGTAGAAAGTTCAAACTTGGCAGAGTTATAAAGGCTTATTGACCCACATATTTATGGATTATTAACCATTCACCAATATTGTTAGGAAAAACTTAGGGCGGTAATTAATTTACTTTATTTAGTTATTTGTTTATTTATTTTGCATATCCTGTTGGGTACGTTCGAAAGATCTCGAACTCAAAATTTTTTTTATTTTTATTTTAGGTATTATAATTGCAGAGATATCGTATAAAATGTACTGCAAAAATATGTTCCCGCCATGCCTATTTCCGAATCTACTAAAACTAAAAATATGAAAAAAATTACGGCTAGTAGGAGTTTATTTAAACATTGCAGGGAAACTATAGACCTACAATTATCCTACGTCACATAGCTTTTGAAAAAAATCGCATTTTTCCTTTATACACAAATTTTACTTTGCGGGCGCTCAGCGGGGGAGTTGAAGGGTGCTTGATAACCTATCAATTCGGAATCATCCAAGGTTTGTTGATAATGATTTTCGAAAAATATTGCCGGAAATTAGCCGAAATATTAATTAAAAATCCATCTAGAAAAACACGGCACAGTCCAAGGCGGCTTTGCAACTTTGCGACATCCTTTCAATGCTTGCTTGGTACAATATCAAGTTTAAACTTTGTATAAGGTCTTTGTTTTAGCCAAGGCGAATCATAGTGATAAATAGTCAACGTTTATCATTCCAATTGAATTCAACTTTAAAAGGCAATTATTCAAAAATAATTCATAGAGTAATTCCAAGTTTTTTACAAAGTCTTATTCTTTTAGCAACAATTTTTTGTAGCAAGGCAATCAGTACGGAACCCTTTGTGCGCGAGTTAAACTCGCATTTGACCGATTATTATTATTATTATTATTATTATTATTATTATTTTGCAAATTGCTATATTTAAAATGCTTAAACTTCAACACACATCATGTAAGATATGGCATATAATTTTTTCACATAACTGAAAAGGTATATTAAAGAGAATTTGGGATGAATTTTATAATAGAATGAATACAATTATCTTTAAATGTAAGTAGGAAGAAATTTGTGTTTTTTACTCAATTTTAACATAGATAGCGACGTTTCAGCCCCCCCTCCCCTCATACACTAATGGCTTTATAGAAAAATCAATCCCTGAAATTATGAAGGAAATCCCTTTGAATATAAGAAAAATAATGTGTAAAAATATTAAAAAGTGAAAATAAAAAAAGTTTTAAATCTCTAACTAACTATAAATAAAACTAATAAAAACTATAAATTTGTAGAGTATATAAATGAGTTTATCTATGAGTTTTTTAATGTTTTATTTGCTCATCTAGTGTAGAAATGAAAATAAGTAACAGTGTTTAGTTTAATATCAAAATTAGTGTTATCCCACACCTCCTACTGTTTCACTCCTGCCTTCTCTCCACTACTTTTTTACTAACTTATACAATTTCAAATACAGGGTAAAAAGGAAAGTAAGCATCCGTTTAACGATTGTGCATAGCACAATTTAGTTTAGGAGTAAAAGTTTTACTATAAATAGAAATTAATTTGACGCATTAAACTTCAACTATAAAAAGTTTGAGTAAAATACTAAATTCGTGCGACTAAATTATTGATTTATTCTTTGAGTGTAAGTCTTATTAAGCTGTGAATCCTCTAAAATATTTCTCCTAACTCCATATTTTAATTTCTGGAAGACAAAATATTATGATTGATCTCATTTGTTTATCTTTTAAATATGAGAAGATTTTAATTTTGCATAAAATGTTAAGTGTTAAATGTTAACTTTTAACACTGAAATTCCTCAAAGTAATTTTATCCATTACTTTATTAAGCCGTAATGTAAAATTACCTTAAAGTACGATCAATATGATTTATTACTCATCAGCATCGATTTAATACGAAAACACTTTTTAATAAGATGATTGAATACGCTTCTAAAATTTGGAAACTTAATACCCCGAAGGCTTTTCGGTTAAACTAATATTAAATTAATGTTTATTGAGAGTAATACATGGGTTTTCTATTGATCGGTCAACAGATAATGTAGAAAGTTCATTTATTGAAAGGAAATATGTTCATCATGGCAACACAAATAGCTGACATAAAGCATTTAAAGAGTTTAAAATAATTTTTCCATCCTAGTTCTAGACATAATATTTAATATATATCTTATTTCCATGTTTATTTTGCGCATGCACAAAGGCTCACATTTTTAAACCATTTTGTGTTTCTGAAAGACATAAATAAATTACTTAATAATTGTTATTTAATCGTTATTATTTTTGCTATTGTGCTTATACAAATTGTAATAAAACAATCTGAATATTTAAATGCAGCAAATCTTTTAAAACTTCCAAAAAGTGTATACATGATGTAATGATGAATGATTTAAATTTAGAATAAATCGAATCTCTATATCGAATCTCTATATACATAAGTTGGTAAGGCTGCAAACGCAGCGCAAGAAGGTGATGTCATCATGAGCACCCAACGCTGTCGCAAATTTGAGACGACATACAGGGTGATTCCAAATTCATGGTGCAAAATTTATGGGTTGGTACAGGACACTGAAACAAACATTTTTTGAACTGGAAAGCAGGGTCAGAAATCCATTTATATAGTTAAAAATACAGGGCGTCTCACTCCAATCCGAGGTCGCGTTTTCGTTCATAACTTTAACAGTAGTGAAGATATTTTAACAAAATTTGTGAACAGTAGTGAAGATATTTTAACAGTAGTGAAGATATTTTAACAGACTCATCTTTCTATGAATTGTAAGCATATTGTAACTGTAAGTATTCCGTTAAAGTACCTCAACTACTATTAAAGAAAACGTCACTTCGAATTAGAATGAGACGCCCTGTATTTTTGACTATATAAATGGATTTCCAACCCTGCTTTCCTATACAAAAATTGTTTGTTACAGTGTCCAGTACCAACCCTTAAGTTTGTATCATGAATTTGGAATCAGCCTGTATAAAGTCATATAAAGTTCAGCATAGAACAATACACACATATATACAATTAATTTTTTCAATTAATTTACAGGAGTGAAATTCGCCCGAAACTATTGAATAATAAACATGTGAATTTGTACATTGATAAACTTTTACATTTATAGATTTCCATTTGCGTTGCGGTTGCAGCCTTACCGACATATGTAACTGAGAGATGGCAATTGGGTATAGTACTCGTAGTTCAGTCATAGATCCTTGGAGTGTTATTCCAAGGGCCCGGGTTCGATTTCCGGATAGATATTTTTCACTCTGTCGGTTTTACGCCCAGTTTAGAAATGTAAAAAATCGAATGTTTTATTATTCATTAGTTTCGGGCGAATTTCATTCCTGAAAATCAATTGAAAAAATTAATTGTAATGTACTTATATGTATTGTTCTATGCTGGACTTTGTGTAGCTTTATATCTCGTCTCAAATTTCCCACAGTGTTTGCGTGCTCATGATGACATTGCCATCTTGCGCTGTGGCTGCAGACTTACCAACATATGTGAGTGAGAGATGCCAAGTTGGGTATCGTCCTCGTAGCTCAGTGGTAGAGCCTTGAAGCGTTATTCCAAGGGACCGGGTTCGATTCCCAGCTAAGACATAATTCACTCTGTCGGTTTTACGCTCAGTTTAGCAATGTAAAAAAAAATCACAGGTTTATTATTTAAAAGGCACCAGTCTAAAATAATATTCGAATGTGATTTACTGCAACGCAAGTACAGCTGTCATGCAACTGATAATAACGTTTTCTAAAACTTTATGCATGTAAAAGTTTCTTGGATGTTGTTTTCATACTGAAATGATAACTACAAACTGTAACAGGGAAGGAGTAAAAGTAAAACAGAACAGGGGACGTGGGGTCTCAAAGACCGCATATATTTATGAATCCAATAAAGCTTTCTTTTTAACACTTTTCAACTTTTCCAGCATAGTTGAAAAGTGTTTATGACTTCGGTTTGTCTGCCGTATGCCCGTCTGTCCGTGCTCTAACTCCCGTAAATATGCTTGGATTGTCCTGAAATTTTTGTATGTTATTATCGTTTACTATAGCATGTTTCCTATTTCAACAGATGTGTGTAGCACTTATAGTTTTTTTTTACAGGGACAGTCAAAAGTATTCCGTTACATTACAGTCAATGGGGACTAATCAGTTCAAGCGCATTTTGATGACGTTACGTCATTTAAAATAATAATGAAATTGATATATAATTATGAAGCGCATTAAAACATGCTTTTGTTGAATATGGGGTGCAAAGCCTTTATTATTCATTTACAGGGTCAAACAAAAGAATTCTTTTACACATCGTTATATGGGGAAAAATCGTCTGCAGTGTAATTTAGTGCTATTTCACTATTTCCAACATAATGAAAATTATGTGCATTACTGAGGTGCACTATAAATTGCTTTCTTGTGTGCATTGCGCTTATTTACAGGGACACACGAAAGATATTGGTTACAGTACATGTACGATATTTACAGTCTACGTGTGATAAGTGCGTTTTCAACTTTGGTTTGCATTTTTAACTTTTTTTTTCATAGTACATGTGTACTTATAAACTCGGTTGACCATATATAGGGCTACACAAGGAAACTCGTAAGTACGACAGACTATGGGAGTGAATTGCTTAAGGGTGGTTTTTAATTGTGTTTACGCATTTTCCTGCTGAACTATATTTAGTAGACTAATAGAAGTTTGTGGAACATAAATAAATTCATATACAGGGCTACGAAAAAAAAATTGTCGTTTACGTTTGGTAATTGCTGCAAGTGAGTTTTAAGTTGCTTTTTAGCTTAACAGGTGGTGTGTACAAAAGTCTTCAAGATAATATACAGAGCTGTACAAAAGATTTCGAGTGCATTTCCATCGATTGGCGAAAATTGCTAAATGTGAATAGTCTAACTGAACTAAATTTTATCATACTATATATCCACATCTATTGATCATATACAGGGCTGCACAAAATAATTCGACTACTTTTTTTACACTGGCAGGTAATTTCGAAAACTGTATTTTTCAATGTGTTATGTGTTTTCCAAACTGTTTACTTACATATCTTCTTTCACCTTATTTAACGGTGAAGTTTCGTTACAGCTTTCTGGCTGTGTTGGAAAGTGTTTCATAATCCATGCTTGACGCATGATTTTTCGTTCTTGTTTAAATATGAGTATGAAATTGTAAAATGCGTGTGCTTTGAACATTCAACTTACGACTGAAGAAAAATTTCAAAGAAATTTTCACCCAAAAGAGGTTTTTAAAATCAGAAAATCTCATTAGGTTTATTACTAGTAAGCCTTGGAGCCTTTTTACGTGTTAAGTTATTGATTTATAAAAATCTGAAAAGTTCTAGCATCCTCTCAAGCTTAAATACCAAAATTTAGTGATCAGGGGCGGAGCGGTCGCTTTTTTTGTTACCACTATTTCCAAAAAATAGTCTACTTGGTGGATCTTTACAAAATTTTCAAGCAAAATATAGCATGAAGATTATCATTATTTGGATATAGCGGTAGCCATAAAATTGACCGCGCTTGAGCAATTATTTGATAGGATATTGTTTTCAGATAAGCCTATTTCATGGATGATTTCCATACTCAAATCCGATTTTAAAAGGATTTTACTGAACGACTATAACTGTCTAACGAATCTGGGAATATATATTAACTCCCACTACAATTAAAAAGGCAATGTTTAGCAAATATATAAAAAAATATTTTGTTTTATTTGAAAGATTGCAAAATTTGCCCCAAAGAAGTTTTTGGTTCCTTCTTACGACCATTTGAAGATGACCATTTTTTGACCATTATGGCTGTTTTTATTTCAACTCTCAAACCGGAAGTGTGTATTTAAGTAACTGGAAATTGTTGTTTAAAGGGCTTCAAGAAAGAAAATATTTTCTAATATTAAGATTTAGAAAGGTACAATACATAAATTTGGAGAATTTTCAGAATTTGAGGTGAATATTTCTGATAGGCTTTCAGAAATAAAAACTTTAAATACATTTTCTAAGAAAGATGATTTTCACAAACAATCAGTTTCGAAAAATTTCTCTCTCCAAAAATTACGGTTATATTTATATAAGTCTGATTTCGTACAGTTCATGTAATGTTGTAAATGTAATGAACTATCGGTGTAAATATATAAGAATTTCCTAAAATTTTAAAGCTGTTTTTATAAATTTACATACAGAAAATATAAGAAAAATTATCATAGTGATAATTTGAATAGGTACATTGAAAGAAGTTTTTCTTTTACAGCTTAGATTGTAGTTCATTACATTCTTAGTAACTCAAAAATGTATATTTATTGAAAAAAAGTTGGTAAACCATAATTATTTTTTTCATGAGGACAGTTTTGGTAAGTATCAAATATTGCATTACTTTTTCTTAAATATGTAAAAATTAGAAAGAAATTGCAACAAAATAATTTTTTTAACAAAAGAAACTGTATTTTTATGTACTAACTTATTTTAAACAATCATTATTATACTCATTTTTACTTTATGTAAGAAAATGGGTGTCAAACGTATTGCGGTACCTTATATGATTGTCCTCGCGACAAAATCTTCACTGAAAAACATAAAGTCAAACATTTTCTTTACATCCTCAAAGTTCAAGGGCATTCCGGGTATTTCCTCACGAGTTTCAGTAAGATATTCGATGAAACGTCTGAAATTGGTCACTGTCCTTTAATTTCTGGACACCAGTATATTTTTGCGAGTTAGAACACGGACAGATAGACAGACAGACAGACAAACCGAATTCATAAACAATTGTCAACTGTTAGAAAGTGTGAAAATCGTACACAAATTTAAATAAACTGGCCTGGAGAAACACATTTTTAGGCGTGTTCGTAATTATATAAATACGTAGCACTTATAGTCGTCGTCTGGTCCGTCAGTCCGTCTGTCCACATATAACAGAATATAAAGCTCCGCATACAAAACTACTTAACCGAATGGTTTAAAATAAAATATATATAATCGTTTCAGAATTTTGTCGAGTCATTTCAAATTTTATGAAAATCGATTAAAAGATATTAATAAAAACACTTATAAAGTAATTTGAATGTTTTAAAACTCGGTACTTCCATGTTATAGCAGCAAACGAGAATTAATCGTCAAGCGACCGAGATGTATCGCTGATTTATCTGACATGTTATAGTCATATATGACGTATATGACATTTTATAACCTCTATGGCCAAGTTATAGTCACATTCTTCATTCTTATTAACTCCTATCATACGTAATTAATTCAATGATATCCCATAAAAGGTAATGATTCTAGGTTGCCATGGTAATTACGTCATATTTAAGATTGAGTTATATTATTTCTGTATTACTGAATTTAAAAATCGAACTTGTATACTAAAATTGTTTAATTGTAGTAATCATATAATCTACCGACATCTTTTTGGATACATGTTTCGGGAGAAATAGATATTAAATGGAAAATGAGTCTAAATATGGATTTCAAGTGCTGAAATTTTCAAAGCTCGGCTTAAGTTTCCCATTGGAATTTTCAGTAAATGTCAACAAAAGTTAAAATGTTTCCAACTTAAAATGTACTTATTTTGTTACGAAAATTAATCATATCATAATAACAGACGTTATAATTCATTTCACTGAAACTAGTTATAGTACGAACGCACTTCATTTGTCACGTTTGATATACAATTTCTAACTTGTTCTGTTTGTATTGTCGAGAAGCTGCGAAATTTCATAAAATTCAAAGAATTATAATTTGGTGTGTTTTGGTCGTAGAAGAATGGAATTTTTACTGTTTTATTTGTCAGAGCATGGATCATATTTTTCTAAATGTAACTTATACAGGGCTGCCAACTACTACGCTTATTTTGAATGAAATAATTATTTTAGTACCGGAAATTTCACTTAACAAATGCATTAACGTATAAAATACTGCGTGTCAATAAATAAGGTCAGTATACAATTTATTAAATATTTTTCTGGTTACAAACATAAATATTTGATTAAAAATGCCGTAGAAGTTGGCAGCCCTGCTTATAGAGCCAAGGATACTTATAAAAATTTAAAAAGCGAAACTTTTTGAAAATTAATGGCAGGACTATTGCACTAACATAATTTTAAATCCTACTTTATTTTGAACCCTTTTGCAATTTGCATTGCCTACGTATCTGCAATAAGTAAAAAAAAAAAAAAAAATTAAAGAACGTTTAAATTTTTTTGGGACACCCTTTATAGTACATAATTTCTTCTTAATTATCGGAATGTAAAAATTCTACAATTAAAGTATTTAAATATTTGTAGTGTTTAAATGTATTTTTATTACTTAAAATAATCATGAATAAAAATTTATTTTACATTTTCAAATGAGATAATTCAGTGTTCTGAACCAATACATAAAATTACTTTCTTTAACCCATTTGCATCATTAGCGTGCATTTCAGGAATTTATTTTTTATTCAGAAATTCCGAATCCATACCGGAAATTCCAAATGAAGATTTTTTACTTTATGTAATCACGAAACACCTGTCATTAAATAAAGAAAAATTAGTATTCAGAATTTCTGTAATGAGTGAATGAAAGCTATACGTATAATTGACGTGTGTGTCCTTATTTTTCACTTTGCAGCCACAACTACCCAGATTGATTACTACCAGACGATTGGTGTTTATGTGCGGTAGCAGCCTCGACTCTCCCATTTTGCACTATGGTGGTTGCATGTCGGTAGCTGTGGGGGTGTGGGAGATATGGTGATTGAAATTTGTCGACCTAAGGGCATTTTCATGTAGACGTGTGTGATTCTATATTTCACTTTGCAGCCGCAACTACCCAGCATAGACCACTGGTGTTTGTGTGTAGTAGTAGCCTCGTGTCTCCCATCGTGCACTATGATAGTTGCATTTCGATAACTGTGGGGGTGTGGGAGATATGGTGATTGAAAGTTGTCGACCTAGGGAATTTTCCTATAGACATCTGTGCTTCTATATTTCACTTTGCAGCCACAACTACCCAGCGCAGACCACTGGTGTTTGTGTGTGGTAGTAGCCTCGAGTCTCCCATCGTGCACTATGATAGTTGCATTTCGATAACTGTGGGGGTGTGGGAGATATGGTGATTGAAAGTTGTCGACCTAGGGAATTTTCATATAGACATCTGTGCTTCTATATTTCACTTTGCAGCCACAACTACCCAGCGCAGACCACTGGTGTTTGTGTGTGGTAGTAGCCTCGAGTCTCCCATCGTGCACTATGATAGTTGCATTTCGATAACTGTGGGGGTGTGGGAGATATGGTGATTGAAAGTTGTCGACCTAGGGAATTTTCCTATAGACATCTGTGCTTCTATATTTCACTTTGCAGCCACAACTACCCAGCGCAGACCACTGGTGTTTGTGTGTGGTAGTAGCCTCGAGTCTCCCATCGTGCACTATGATAGTTGCATTTCGATAACTGTGGGGGTGTGGGAGATATGGTGATTGAAAGTTGTCGACCTAGGGAATTTTCATATAGACATCTGTGCTTCTATATTTCACTTTGCAGCCACAACTACCCAGCGCAGACCACTGGTGTTTGTGTGTGGTAGTAGCCTCGAGTCTCCCATCGTGCACTATGATAGTTGCATTTCGATAACTGTGGGGGTGTGGGAGATATGGTGATTGAAAGTTGTCGACTTAGGGAATTTTCATATAGACATCTGTGCTTCTATATTTCACTTTGCAGCCACAACTACCCAGCGCAGACCACTGGTGTTTGTGTGAGGTAGTAGCCTCGAGCCTCCCATCCTGCACTATGGTGGTTGCATTTTGCCCGGAACGTAGCTGTGGGCGTGTGGGAGATATGCTGGTTGAAAGTGGTCGGCTTAGGGCATTTTCATATTTCAACCAAAGTGTTCTAAAAATGTTTGGAATCTTCTTCAACAGGACTTGATTCATTCAATTTAACATGAACTATTTAAGATATAGATAACTAAGTAAGATGATTTCGCGCCCCTAGTGGTGAAAATTGAAACTAAAAGATATTCCAGCTCGTGCGTAGCACGCCTGCTATACAATGCCATAGGAAGCGAGGACGAGTGCCAGAGTTTCGTTCGGAAAGAGGTTTGTTTAGAACAGGATGCGCGCCGAAAATGTCTATTTGTATCGAAACCGCAAAAGAAAGTTACTGATTTCCGGTCAACGCCGGGCGGATCAGCTAGTGGGTTAATAAAGCTGAAAATATCCGCGCATACATTTATGCATCTGGAAAATGCTTTAGTGCATATGTACGTGAATCCCATTTTATTACTAAAATGATTCTTATATGGTGACCTTAACTTATTTGGATGTAAATCTTACGATGAATTTTAACTTGTAATGTGAAATGGGCAAAGCTGACAACTGCTACGATTTTTTCTCCCACTGTTTATGAATAGTAATTTGCGCTTTATTTAACAGTATAATTCTGTGATTAAATAATGCAAAAATTACTATTTGTAAATTGTGGTGACAAAACGTCGTAGCAATTGGCAGCTATGAATCCGGTATTGTTCAGAAGTTTATCTGATACAATTAAAAGATTGTGTATAGCAACAGTTAAGATTGATCGTCTGTCAACGAAAAAAATTTACTACTTATGGTGACCTTTTTAATATGACTATTTCCAAAGAATAATTTCGTGGTTAATTGCAAATGTGATACTAGTGTAAAAATTTACCACGAAGATCAATGTTTGAAAATAGTGGTATGAAAATTGCTGCCATTTTTACCTCAACAAACATTGAACCGTAAAAATAATTGCTTTACTATAAATATAGGTATTTAATTACTCTGCGAAAACACTAACATAAATATACGCGGTTTCTAATGATAGTTAGCAGAAAATTTTAGTTCTATTAACAAAATATTAATAATCAATAACAGTTCGAACCTATTATTTAAAAATGTTTCATAGTTTATATCTCATAAAAATGTTAAAAATGTAAACCCGAAGTAACTGTATTTGAACTGATTATTAACATGATTAATAACACATTTATATTATTTAAAGGGTAAATTGAATGGAAACATGAAAAATTAATTTCACTTTATTAATTAGAGGTTTGAAATTGGAAATATTTTCAATTTCAAATCACTTTGTATAAACAACTTAAAATTTTATTATTTATTAAAAGCCATTCTTCAGAAATGTTTTAAATAATTGAATAGTTGATAAATCTGTCACTACTACTGAAATTTTTAATTGTGGAAAATATTTCTTCTCAGTACCTTTCTGAGAAGAAATATTAAAAATATATTATAGAATATATAATAATTTTCTACTTAGCCTTACTACCATATAATACTACCATATGTCTATACTACCATATGGTAATAGTACCATAGCCAGAAAAACACTTAGAAGGAGAATTCGTTGGCCAAACTTTTGTTCTCAAGTTATTTTAGATTTGTTTTCCACTAATGGAATATGGTCAAATGTCATAAGGTTTATTTAATTTTAGTGTTAATTCAAATTTCTCAAAAATATAATTATTATAGAAAATTTAATCTTCGCTGCTTCTTCTGAATTACAAATAAATTTATAAGCTCGTTTACGTTAATGCTTGCTTCACCGATATATTAACACTAGTTTCAAACAAATGAAGACTTTATGGAGCTTTGGAAATATGTTTTCAAGTGTTTTAAAGCCAAAAACATCTTCCGAAGAGCATATGTAGAAGCAACCAAGTTTGACAAACTTTTTGAAAGTTTCTGGATATTTGAAAATAAGATTTTCACAGCATTCTTGAAGAATTTTATTTAAACAAGTTATGAGAGTTTTATCATACGGTTGTAACCCTTTTATTTGACAGCGCAGGAATTCAACCTTTATAGAATGCCAATAGAAAATTTTTGTATGGATGTTAAATAATTAATGAAAATTGAAATAAATTATAAAGAGATGCTAATGAAGAATTTTGATTTGCGAATCTTGAAGGTCTTCATTGATATTAAACCTATTTAATGCGCTTGCCAAGATTTAATGCCAAAAAAATTTTATGATTCATAGCACTATTTTCGAAAATTAATATTTGCCTTTTTTAAAGGACAAAAATTTTAGATTAAATAAGGCAAAAATTATCATTTGAAAATACTAATACTCAAAAGTTGGAATCATATGAAACGTACTTTTTGCACCTGTGTCAGATACTTAGCATGTAAAATCGACAGCAATTCATTTTACCACTTATTTGTAACTATTCACCTATTGCACTTAAATTTGTTTTTGCATAATCTTTTATTACTAGGAATGTTATTGTCCCGCGAAATTTCTTTTCATTTGGCTGTGCTATTGATACTGACATTTTTTTTGACAGGCAAAAAAAAAACAAAAAAAAACATTGCCTGTCAAAGACACAGGAAATAGTTCTATATTTAAAATGCAAATAATCTCAAGAAATAATTCTCGGAACAAATGTGTTAATGGCACATTATAATCATCTTGACATAAATTTCGGAGGTGGGGGCGGGTTTAAATCCTGATGACCCCCCACTGGCTACGACCTTAATTCACAGAAGTAGCATCAAATTTTACGTAAAAGGTTCCGAATTCTGAGAGCTCTGAAGCCTTACGTTCTACTGATGCACGCATAGTCCCTTCCACAAAGAATTAAAGTGAAAGGGGAAAAAAGTTTCTATTTTTTCAAACTAATAATTTTCGGACACTTACTTGATCTGTATTTCAATAGTTGGAAATCGATGACCAGGGAAGTAACATGATTTTATTTTCTATAAGTGACCGAGTATATCGTAAATGATACTGCTGCAACACAAAAAATATAAGGGATAAAACCAATGCATTTGTGTATACATTTAAAAAACAAAAATGATGATTTGTGTTTAGAATGACAATGGTACCAAATGGCATTAATGCATTGGTTATACATTACTAACAAATACAGATACTGTGCTGCTACAACTGAAAGCGCGTAGTGGCTGTCAATTTACTATAGAGAAATCTTCTGGCTCGCTTTGCAAGAGGGGTGATACAAGCACGTGTCCATAAAATGGCGCGTGGCCGCTAAGTGCGGCACGTGCCACTGATGCGGGTATAAGAATAGTACATCGCTTACGGAAGACCGGTTCACATACATTTGAAAGGGGAAGGTGTTTAAACACACTTGTTCACAAAATGGCGGATATTTTTTTCATCTGCTATGGGAGGCGGTTTTCTAGTCGGTTTTGTGAAGGGAACTGATGGCATAAAACAACGTTTAGGCAGCCGTTCACGGATGCTGTTAATGTCATGCTCAATTAGGTAGCGGGGTGCCTTTATAAGTGGAAGCGCACGAACGTAATACCTAATGTGATTATTGATTGTGAATTATAACTGTTTTTTAAAACTTTAGTTTTTTCGAGGTTTTAGGCTTTTATGATTTCTTGAGTGGGTGGCCGGCTGTACTTTAACCCTTTAAAGAGCCATGGTGTATTATTCATACCATCCAATTCTAATCAAATTTGTACCATATTTTTCTAATACAGTTTTGCTTTTATAATTTTTGTGAGAAAAAAAAATGTTGTATAAAAATTTTGTGTATAGTAAACCACACGTTTTTACTTAATGGTGTATAAATATTTATGTAAAATTATACTTTAAAATTACATCAAATTGACGTTTCGGTCAACTTCTGTGACCATCATCAGAATAAGATATTAAGTAACAATTACACTTATAAACAAAAAGCTTCCATCTTGACAAATTAATTGACATAATATCTTGACATAATTTGTCAAGATGGAAGCTTTTTGTTTATAAGTGTAATTGTTACTTAATATCTTATTCTGATGATGGTCATAGAAGTTGACCGAAACGTCAATTTGATGTAATTTTAAAGTATAATTTTACATAAATATTTATACACCATTAAGTAAAAACGTGTGGTTTACTATACACAACATTTTTCATACAATAATGTTTTGATGGTGTAACGGTCCAACTCAATCATTGAAAAAACAATTGCATTTATTTATTTTCAAATGAAACTGTTCATAAATCCAGGTGTTTCCAATATTACGGCAGCAGAATTTTCCGCTCCTGAAAGAATTAATACTGCCAGGCTTATTTAAAACATGCACATCAAACAAATAGCGCAATTAATAATGTAATTAATGGTTTTAAAACCGTCTCGCTCTCAAGTGTGAGATAATTGATTCACTGAATTGCACTTTTGACAGCAACACATATATTATTTAAATTATTGTAATTTTACAGATTTAACACGCTTTTAAAACGCTGATAAATGTTTAATACTTTCGATGTTTACCTTCATATACATACTTAAACTTTTTATAGCATTTTGGAATAATAATTATTTTTAAAAAATAAATTTTAATTACAGAGAAACAACACTACAACTTTGTCCTATTGCTGGACTGTCAAGGAGCGTTTAAAAGATCATTAAAAAAGACAGTAAGTTACAGTCAACGCTATGGGAAGCAAAAAAATAGTTTGGTGAATGAAAATACCTTTCAAAAGAAATTATTAGTGTTGGTTTCTTTGGAGATTTAGTTTCGAATATGCAGAATTTGAAAAATGAGATTCATTTATTGACGTTTATTTGACGCAGGTGTTATCCATGGAATTCAAAATATTATAGAAGAAAGACGAAGTTTTCAGTTTAACTTGACTCCTTGTGGAAAATGCTGTTCTTAGTAGGAATCGAAAGATATAGAACATATTTTAGCTTTTTGGTATTACTTACCCATCATACGTAGTATAGGGTAAGTCTTGTAATCGTTTTGAAAATCGAAAAAAAAAATTGACGGATTTACACGTTTCAGACACTGGAGATTCCAAAAAACATACTTTTAGAAAAAAAAAATTGACGTCCGTCTGTGTGTGTGTCTGTGTGTCTGTAAACGCTCCATCTCCCGAAAAAATTGAGATAGAGACTTGAAATTTGGTATGTACTTAGTATGTAATAATGGGAAGAAGCCTATTTAATTTCAATAACCTCTATTAACCGGAACTATTTTTTTCGGACTCTCGAAATATTCGTTCTGATAAAAGGTATATAAAAATTTTCGAAATTGTTTATTTTAAAAAATGAATATAAAAGACAATAAAAAAACATAAATTTTGCATAAAGCATGAAGTCGATCGGATAATGAGTTGCCGAGATATTTGGAATCCTATTTTCCACACTCTTCAATTTTTCATGACCCTGTATTTCATCCAAATTTCACTTCAAAGATATATTTTAATTGGAAATTTGACGCTTAATCAGAAGCAATAAACCGCTAGTTAATAGGATTATTATTTTTGGAGTTATAAGCATGTTTCTTTCAAGCAATTCAGTAATCGAGCCTTTAAAGTTTAGGACGTCATCAAGCCACGATTTTATTTGAATTGCAATGCATTTTATAAGTAGTTTACACATTTTTATTTTAATATATTACATTATGCATATCCATGATGGGTAAGTATTACGGTGGCCCCCAACGACTAGTTTATATCTAAAACAAATATATGGGTTTGCTTCTTTAGTGTAGAATAAGAAAAGTCAAGTGTTAGTGTTGTTTTCAGTACAAAAATTCTTTAAAGAAGAATTTTAGGTAACTTAAAATTCTAATTTATACAAAATTTTTCGAAAAGACTGGATTTTCAAAATTATGAAGTACATGGCTTTAGTTCACGTATTAAAGACGACATTTGTTTTGTGGTCTTAACATATTGTGAATCTAGTGACCAGATAAAAAAAAATATTTCGAACAAGAAATTTTACTTCATAAAAGAAATAAGCTACATTTTATTAAATAAATTTTCTGGGGAGTGAGGCACACAGTACAAACATGAGAATTCTTGTAATCTCGCCAAAAAATAAGTAAAAAAAAAAAAAAAGATTGAGAGTTGTGTCTAAAAAATTGTGTGATGTCAATTTTCCAAGCTTATATTCTAGTATTTAACATTTTCCATTAACTAAGTTTTCATATCTAAATATGTCAAGTACCTATTTATGATATGTTTGTGAAATACTTCTCTGCTACAAAAAATACATAATAACGTGTTTCTGAAAAAAAAAATAAAAAAAAATTATACATGATGGGCGTCATTTTATGGCCATATTTTCATATTTTACATAACTTTCTAAGCCTCCAAGACCAAGTGTGTTGTTAAAATTGAAGTTGCTGTTAAACAAACTATCAATTTGTCGTTTTGTATAATTTTTTTTCAGATGGCATCATGCATATTTTGCATAATGGACCATCATGCATATATATATATTTTTTTTTTTTTTTTTTTTCAGAAACAAGTTATGGTGCATTTAGTACAGGAAAAAAGGATTTCTATCAACATATCATACGTAGGCACTTAACTTATTTACATACTAAAATCAAGTTAATAGGAAATGTTAAATAAGTATCAGAATATAAGTTTGGAAAATTGATATCACACTATTATTTAGACACAACTTTGAACCTGTTTTTTTTTTTTTTAAGATTGACCTTTTTTTTTTCTTTTTAGAAGTTATTTTTGGAGGCTATCATTTATTTTTTTTTAACATTTTACATAATTTAGACAATTTACTCACTGAAATTAACATGCGCTCTTGTAGAATCTTGAAATAAATGCTTTTTAATGCATACTTACAGTCATGATCCAATGAAGGCATAACAGGATACAGGGTCCATTTCATTTTGTCCCCCTTTTCCCATGTTATCGAAAGCAATGAAACATTTTAAATATTTTTCTCAACGCTCAGCACACCCAGATGTTATAATTTGAGTTATGCAGTTATTATTTTATCAATTTTGAATGTTATTGCCATACTTTTTTACTAATAGGAAAATATCAAATTAGGAAATGTCAAAAGTAAATGGAAAGTAGAAAATTAGTGCACTAGAGTATATATGGAGTGAAATAAACACTTTATGAATATTTTCAGTTGCTTTTATAAGTAGCCGTTTCAAGAAAAATTGTTTTAAAATTAACCAGAAACACCTGTAGAAATTTTTAAATTAAATTATTTTAGCTTTTAAAAAAATGATATTTAATTAGATACACCCCTTTCTCTCTTTGTCAGTATATACTTTATTCAGATCCTAGATAGTGTTATAATATGTTTACTGTGGCTTAATCTTATGCTTACTAAGAATAGGTTAAATTTCATATTTTTATAAGTTTGTAGATTAATACATATATTATGCTGTTCTCTCTAAAAAAAAAAAAAAAAAAAACCCAGAGTGAAAGGTTTCCTAAAACAAAACCCACCTTACTACTTCATCAAATGTTTCACTAAAGTCTTTTCTTGTTTTGTTTTGTTTTTATGCACCATTTAGAATAATAAAAACAGCTAAAAATATATAAGGAGTGCTTATTTAGGTTTAAAATAATTTAAATTAACACTGCAGAATTCTCGCAAAACATGAGCTTCATTTTTACAGATTTTCTTATTATAATAGATTTTGGAATGATCAACATAAATTATTATTTTTTTTTATGTTAAACCATTAATATGTAATAAATACTTCATTTTCAGCTGATTATGTCAGGTGTGGGTTTTTTTTCAGGTAACTTGAGTTATTTTTTGGAAAAGTGTTTTTTTTTTTTTTCAAATTCTCGCATAAAGGTGGCAATAGGCTGCCATTTTGTAATAAAGTGATAAAATGAAAAATGCTCAACATTAAAATCTTAGTCAGAACAAGCTGTAAAAATTTAGCCATGTTTAAGTTTTATAAATTTATAATAAAATAATATATTAAAATAAATTAGACTTTATATAGAGAAAATTAAAAAAAATGGGCTTTTTTTAGAGGACAGCACAATAACTGTTCATACATTTAAAATTCATCATTTTAATACTTAAGAATATTTCACTTTATATAGTATAATGTGCACTTTTAAGCTATATTAAGTGAAATAACACTTCGTGAATATTTTCTGTAACTTTTAAAAGTAACCGTTTCACGAAAAATCGTTTTAAGACTTAACTATAAACAATGTAGATTTTCTTTTAATTAAATTATTTAAATTTAAAAAAAATACATATTAAGTTTGGGGCGCAGTCACTTCTTCTCTGTCGATCTAACTACTTAAACTTAAACTACTTAAACTTAAAATATTTTACTTAAACTACTTAAATCCAAAACACATATGTAGGTTTTCTAATTAAACTATTTAAACTTTAAAAAAAGGCATGCTATATTAAATGCACGACTTTCCCTCTATCGACTCAAGCTTTAGTTAGGCCTTATATATACTTATAATAGGCTTAATATAACTTGAACTTTTGCTTACTAAGAATCAGTTAAATTTCACATTTATATTATAGTTTATAGATTAATACATAGGAACACGTCATATATTTTTAATTCACTCTTTAAATATTTTAGAATATTTCCCTTTATTATAAATAATTTAAATAACATAAAGCGCACTGTGATCTATCAACAGAACCATATAACTAATCGTATCAAATAATTAATAATTGCATATTCTAACGCTAAAATTTGTCACACTAGTTAAATTTTCTTAAGTTTATGAGTACCAATATTTCTATTGATCAAATCATTTTATCATTGGTGTAGTTTTTGGGATAATAAAAGGATAATTTAAAAATAATGTAATTATTTTAAACTCGCTGCTAGATGAAGAAAACGCGTTCTCCTCTAAGAAACGCGATTTTATAACGAAATCTGCAATTGATTATAGTCAGATAGAAAAAATAACCACTGGATTTTTATTTTAAAATTATCTTCGTATTACGCGGTTATTTGGGCGATTTTATCACTCTTTTGGCTTACTTAATTAATTTTAATGTTAGTTAAAAAAATTTCCATTAAAGAGAGAAATATATATATTTTTGAAATTGAACTTCATAAAAGTACTTAGCCTGTCTAAAAAAAAGTAAAAGTAATTACCTGTCTAAAAATTCAATCCTTACCTTTTTCTGTCGATTATTTAAATATCTTATGTTGTTTTAAAAATTGAACTGACAAAGAAAGAGAAAATTTGTTTTGCAGTATTTTCACAGATTTTTTTTTTAATTTTGTATCTCTGTTTATAATTTATTTATAAAGATATATTTGTTCTCAAATTAAAGATTTTCTTCATTAAATCCTACTTTTCGTTTTATTTTTCTGCGATGCTTGGTTTCTTTGATATCCAATATTTTACGCTGGCATATTTGGTTGAATTAACATTGAGAAGTTATTTACTGTAAGTAAGCACTAAGCGGTCTGATGTTTAGTTCTTGGCGTTTGTTCGTTTGACGGTCTTAGTATTCTTTTAAAGCTTGGCTTGGCAGAACGACTATTCTGCTTGATACAGAACAATTCACATAGAACCCATTACGTGTTCTATTATTATGCTCATATTAGATGTCTGGATGATATGCGTGGTATAGTGCATATTCATATTTCCATAGGCGTATTCCGTTCACATGGCACACGTTCAGATATAGGAAACTCTGAGAAAATTTTTCTTCTGTACACTCTCAGAAAAAACTGTAAATTTATGAGCGTTTGCCCTTCAATTTTCACGGGCAACAGCATTATTGGATGAAAAACGGTCTTATCCACTAAATAAGCGGCCTTATCCCTTAGATACTTAGAAAATTAAGAGCAATCCACATACTCTTACAGTTCTAGCCCATATGTTAGCAAAAGTACGGTACGACCCCATACATTGTCCTCCGCTATGGTGTAACCCTTCATTTTACTCGTGTTTCGAAAATTTTAACCCGCCAGAAAAGCGATTCTGTGATGATTATCTGACGTGCTACTTGCTACGGAGCAGTAAGTAAAGTGTTATTGTGTTTTAAAGTGCATTATATCCTGTGCATTATAATGCTGTATTACTTTGCGCCGTAAAATTACGGGCTGCACAAAATGATGGGCATGGATTGTTTTTTTTACGGGGTATGACTGGAATCTCTGCTGCCGGCCTCTGCCCGTAATTTTACTGCAATTTTTTTTTACAGTGTAGAATAAAGGATATGTAGCTCGAAGATAACACATCAGCTTGATTTCAATTTGCAGGAAGCATAAAATAAAAGGAAAGGAAGAATAATTTAAAGTAATATAGTTCACTAAGTAGTTCAGATTGCTTTGAAGAAGACATCTGAGATAGTTAGTACCCCTATTAATGTTTCTTCGATGATCTTATGTCATCAAGGAAAAAGCGAGGCGGAAGTATGAATGTAATACTATTCTCAGGTTCTTTAAAAAATCATTAATGAAGAAATATTTATATCAAGAATAATTCCACAATCTAATACTATTAAAAGGCAGGAGAAAATTAAAGTGATTTATCCGCAATATAAAAAGTAAACTTCACTGCATACACTAACCACAGTAAAGAAAAATAGAAGTCATTCATGTACGAGAAATAAACTACGTTCATACGTACTCAGGGGGCACTTTGATCAGCTTGCAAAACTAACAAGATTACTTGCTTGTAGCTAACGACTAACTGATCATTCCACTCACTTAATCACAATTTTCTGTTGTAAGTGACAAAGTGTTGCTTTGTTTTCTCCAGCGCAAGATGAGGTAATAAGAAACCAAAAGAAATAATAATTGTTTTGTAATGAGAAAAGGGTATTTTGCAAAAAGTTCATCACATTAGATAACATTAAAGAAAATTTGACAATTTATTTTAGAATTTTAAAGTAAAAAAAAAAATGGTGTTCAATTTTACCGAAATTTGCCTCTTATTACAACTAATGTACAAAAGATGAGTCCATGGCATTTCCGAAAAGTAATCTTCGCCTTATTCAATTGAAGATTTTGTAAAAGAAATTCTGCAATTTAATAAGACACAGAATACTATTAAAAAATGCCACTATATTGGCTTTATTCTTCTTTCGTTACTGATCATTACCCCTGTGGGATAATAAGAGGCCAGTAAATTCCAGAATTAGAGAGCCTATTCGAAAACTATGACCAAAATTTCAGTAACAAACGTTTAGAGCATCATCAATTTAGTAAGAAATCTTCACCTTATTTATTCGCAAAAAATTATTACAAACTCTGCAATTAAACAATTAAGTATGGACCGTAAGGACACTGCAGCAGGTCCAGCATAATAAAAGTATGTAAAAAAAAAAGGTATTGGAATGAAATAAAAATCTCTCTGCTTTCTGGACCTACTATCATTCTTAATTCATTTTTTTTTTGTTTTGTGAATTTTTACAAGTTTCTTATTTTGACATAATATAAAAATCTTTTACACGTGTATCTGTTTTTCCTATGCACATCTTTTTTTTTCTAAACACGTGAGCGGAAACGTCAACAAGTATATATTAGAAACTATTTTAAACCCCAAAATAAAAATTGTTAAAAGAAAAAAAAATTCCCCAAAAGACCTTACAAAATCGTACGAATATTTCATTTGAAAATATTATAATTGCTCCTCATCTAACATCTAAGAAGTGAATTTAACGAAAGAGTACTTTACGAGAGGGAAAAAAAATCTAGAAGTCGGCTGGTAACAGAAAGAAAGAGACTCTAAATGAATTTTTAACGAAATCGCCTTTTAAATATTAAAACGCCAATGTCAATAATTAAGATGTTATCTCCACGATCCCAAGGATGAAATTTTATCTCTTTATTATTCAAGTATAAAGAGGTTGCATGGAGGACTGCGCGCTTTGCATTTCATGTATTATCGCGGGAATTTTTGTCGCTATCGGTTAAGAGCGGAAAAAATAAACTACATAAAAATATAGAAATTCATTTAAATGGTTTAAAGACATAGATGCTAGATCTTGGCAGAAGAAGAATAAAAGCTAAGACACCGTTTGTTAAGAAATAAGCTATGAGTTAAGAAAGAGAGAAAAAAAAAGAAGTATTTAAAGAATTATCCTGAATAATGTTACAGATGCACAGAAATAAATTTCCCAACGATTAAAACGAAATCACTGATATTTTGTTAAATAGTGAATCAATAGAATATGCAAAATACTGTTATTATTCTTAGTTTAAATGAGATGAAGGAGAATAATTGTTTAAATATTTCAGAAATTTAAGTGTTAAAAAGGTAATTCCAACTGCGGAAATTTCATCCAATTAATCTTAAATTCTATATAATATGAAGAAAGAGATTTTTAATTGTATTAAATGAGTGTTTCTAATTTTTCACTATAGTATAATAAATTATGCAAATGGCTTTGTATTATTATACAACCTTTTTACCCTTGTTTTTAGATATATTGTAAATTAGAATTTTGTTTCGATATTTAAATGAGAAAAGGTTCATTTATCATTTTCAAATTTTCTTCTCTCGAGATTGAGGTTTTTGAGAAAAAGTGCATTTTTATCTATATTAAAGAGAAATTTGCTACAAAACGTAGTTAAAACCTAAAATTTTAAAATATTTGCCGCTCTTTGAATAACAAAATAGAAGAAGAAACATCTGCTTATAAAAAGATACTTTTAGATACAAATACATTAGATAAAAGATATTACATACACTGAAATTTTAGATACATTTACATAAAAGATACATTTTAGAAGAAAATTTCTTTTAAAAAGATTCGGCAATGATTTCAACTTATTAGAAAAATAACCGAATACAATTAAAAAGCAATATATTTCATATTTTTAACTTAAAATTGAAATTTAATGATATTTTTCAGAAGTATAATAAAATATTTAAAAATGTATTATAATAATGTAAAAATGTTCTGCAGTAACACAAAAAATTACACGTTACTTCATCAGTGTACTTATCTATTTATTTGCATTATTATATTGGATATTTTTCATATAATAACATGAGAATTTTTTTTGTCAGTTTAGAAAGATTATTTAGCTTAAATGTTGAATTTGAAAAATATTCATTTATGTATTAATATCAATACAAAAATTATATTTAATAGGAAAAAAATATATATATATAGAAAATTTTTAAATATACATGCTGTACACATTTTCAGCATATTTATTAATTTATTATACATATATTATTTATATTTGTAATGTATATATAAAATGAAGACAAAAATGATTAATTATTGCGCAAAATTACTGATTTATCTCATTTATTTGCAATTGTGTAAGTCATTGTTTTAGTTTGGTAATTTTGGAAAACAACTGATGTAAAAGAGTAGATAGTTGTGATTTACTATTAAAAAATAATTTTGGGGTAAAACTCATTCAAAGATGAATCGTTTCTCAATTTTGTAACTGAATGCATACATTTTAACGTACAGTTTTCATTAGGATAGCATTTATCCAGATTTCCTGATTATCCGAATATATTCCAATCTTTAGTTTACTTTAGAGTCCGCACGTTATATGAATAAAAAATATTTAATACTGCAGTTCATGAATTTTTTACCATTAGGAATATCCTATTTGAAGATTCACAATATATATATTTTTTATAATATTATATATATTTTATTTATAATATTTTCACAATATATATTTTTATGCATGTATCTCATTATATATTTCTTATATATATGCTTCAAGTTTTATAAATAATATAACAGTTTCATTTCGAATTTTAAAAATAAAGAACTTTAAGTCTGTTTCAGGAAGCCACTATATTAATTAATAAAATCAATAGAAAGAAATAAAGTGCATAAAATTAATGCTGAATGACTGTTCGATGCTTGCAATTGTAATAATATAAAAACATTTTCCTGACTCAAACACACCGGTCTTCAAGTGATAAAATCAGAGTGTTCACCAAAATTTGTATCCCATCATATTTAATGTAGATGTCTGAACATACTTTATACCAGGGGTGTCACCTGGTGGGTCACTTGTTACCACTTTCCGAAATTTATCTTCGCCTTATTCTGACATTAAGGTGAAGATAACTTTTCGGAAATAGTGGTATCAAAGGCTCTACGGTTGGAAAACATTTTAATTAGTTGCTTTAATTTTCTGTATATAATGAAAATTTCAAAGGAACAGTTATAATACAAAGTTGTTTACACAAATTTACTTTGAGCTAAAGTTACAATTTTTTTAAACTTTAAAATAAAAATCAAATAAAAAATATGTCGCCTTAAACGTATTCCCGGAAATATATGTAAAAATCATATAGCAATACATTATAAATTTCACGATTTAAATTGTTAGTATTTATTTAACAATTCTAATTTGTAATACAAATTCCAGTATATGTATGATCTTCTAAAAAAAAGAAAAGAAAAATACGTAGCCTATCCGGAGACATGTTTAATATAATGTCACACCTTTTTATTTTGTAAATTACTTTGTACTCATATCAATAATTGTAAAACATTTGTATTTAGCAGTCAACATTATTGTGTAACTATATTTATTTGATGCCGTCATAGATTACATTAAGATTCTACTTCAGGGCTCTTTACACAGATGCATGTTACGTGTAAAGGTAAATATTGATAGTGAAATACGAATTATTAACCTGTAATCACTTTCAAGGAGTGCGGGAAAATCGGACACCGCTCGATATTGACAGCGAGCTTGGCACAGCATGGTTCTTTTGGCATGTGAACCACGCAAATGCATTGAAAAATTATTTGTTGTGAATCGTGCATGTATATTAGCATAACCTTTTATAAGGTTGAGGGGAGGGACAAATCATTTTTAACGTCCCGATTCGCAGAATTAGAGTCTCTTTATCTCATGAAATATGGAAGGTTTTTTCGTAACATATTTGCGTACTTTTATTTTCCTATAACGCAAATGGATTATAGAGATGGTAATTATTGACGCATTAGATGTTTAAAAGCAATAAATGATTCCTCTATTGGAATACCTATAAATAAAAATACTTATAATAAAAACTTATTATTATGCAAATAGATATTATGTATATGAGTTTCTGCTGCCGTTATTTAGTAAAAGCTTTTATACCAAATGCAAAGTTTGGCAATGTATTTATATTTTCGAGTATCTGCGATCCATATGTCTCAAATGGTTTCAGTGGTCTCTAAAAATATTCATGAGTTTTCAGTAATATATATCTGAAATATAAGTTTTCATTGCTGAAGTTTTCCATAGAAATAAATGCATGGAAATCAAAAATAAAATTTTCGGGCCATTTCCAGTTTCGATAAAAATAAAACAGTTAAATTATTGTTATTTTGATAGTGTCAATTTGATGAAGAAAAATTTGTTCAAAAAATGATACCTTATGCGAATAACTTTCTAAAATTCAAAAATGTAGTCACACAAATTTTAAACATTGTATTACAAAACAACTCTAATAGAAACTAATACTGGTTTTATTGGCTATATTGAGGTCCCAATATTGGATCATTATTGGATCCAATATTCATTATATTGGTTATATCGGGCCTCAATATTGTGTCAATATTGCATGCAATACTTGCAGTGAAATTCCCCTATTGGTTAAATATTGGCTTTATATTGAAAATATTTGCAATGTAATGCCATTACTACAGAAATATTGGCTTAACTTTGGAAATATTTGGACCAAAATGCCACTATTACAAAATATTGGCTTTACTTTGGAAATATTTGCAATAAAATGCCACTGTTGCAGAAATATTGGATTTACATTGGAAATATTGGAAACGAAATAGCACTAATACAAAAATACTTGCTTCACATTGGAAATATTCGCAAATTACGCCGCTGTTACAGAGATAGGCTTTTCTTTGGAAATACATGCAATGAAATGCCACTATTACATAAATATTTGCTTTTACAATAAACGTATTTGCAATGAAACGGCAAAATTGCAGAAACACTGGCTTTATATTGGAAATATTGGCAAAGAAATGGCGAAATATTTCTTATCAATACTTGTACATTATTGGCATAATGAAAACTGCACAATATTGGGGCAATAGTTTACGTTAATATTTTCAATATTGGTCAAGATATAGCCAATTTAAACAATATTTATCCAATATTGTTTTGTTACTAAGATAATTATTATACATAACTTTTATTTTGAGTGAACAATTATATTAAAAATTGTAGTTCATTATTTTATATTACTAATTCCCCAAAGTTGCTTAGTACATTTATTGTATTCGAGGGATTTTTGTTAAGCATAGACCAATTTTGGCCATATTGCTATAGGAGGGATGCTTTGAGGTTATACTTTTGAGTGGAAAGGGACTCTATCGTTTTCGTACAATGAAAACCCTAAAAATCTTGCACAGTTACCTCGGTCAGACCGAACTCGTATTGAAACTGCAAACACCAACCAAACTTCTCATTTTGTGGCCAGCATGCTAAATACTTTATTAGATTCGCAATAATTATAGAAGAACATTCAACAGAATTTACGTCTGCGTAACAAAAAACAATAGGGTTACAACGGTCTTTACTTTTGTAAGCACTTTACTACCACTATGTCCGAATAATAAATTAATCATAGACTATTCTACGATTAAAAAAGACGAAGATTACTATTCGGAAATTGTGGTAGTAAAATGCTTACAAAAAAAACGACAATAAGAATCTTGAATAAGTAAACAAATATTTTGTAAATTTTAGCTTGAAATGAGTGATTTTTTTATGAGGGTCACATTTTGCCTTAATTTTATATGATTCAATCCAGCAGAGGATTTATATGATTTAATCCGTAAAATATTTTGTCCTCTAAAACACGGCTGTACTGTAACTGCAAACTATAATATTAGGCTGTATCAAAAGTATTTTCGTTTTTTGAATGCTTTTATACCAAAGCCTGTAGCAGGCCTTTTATCACCCCTATTGTTGAACATAAAATGTTATTTAAGAGATTGCATGTCACTCTATATTCTATAATCATATAGGCTTCTTTCTTTCATTTTTAGGTTATGTAAAGAGTGAGACAAATTTTGAGATTTTATGCATCTTAAGGCATGATTTTAAACTAGGTCTTAAAACCAATGAAGCTGTTTTCAAAATTCGTGCATTTGGAGGCCAGGACAATAGTAGTGTCTGGACAGTTCAAAACAAATCCAAACATTTTAAGGAAGGGGACTTAAGCCTTGAAATCAAACAAAGAATTGACAGGTGATTTTTGACCAGTTGAAGAGAAAGAAAGAGGACAATCCATTCTTCACTGTAAAATTTTATGTTAAAAATTAACAAAACTACACATTCAACAATTATTAATGCTTGAATGTGTAGTATCGTTAATTTTTAATATCAAAGTTTAGTGTGGAAAATGGATTATCCTCTTTTTTCTCTTAAACTAGTCAAAATTCACCTGTCACTTCTGGCTTTAATTTCAAGGCTGAGTCCCCTTTCCTTAAAACGTTTGGATTTGTTTTGACTGCCTGGACAGTATTCTTGCCCTGACCTCCAACTGCACGAGCTTTGAGGACAGCTTCATTGGTTTCAAGGCCTAGTTTAAAATCATGCCTTAAGATACATAAAATCTCAACATTTGTATCACTCTTTACCTAACCTAAAAATGAAAGAAAGAAGCCTGTATGATTATAGAATATAGAGCGACATGTATTTTCTTAAATAAAACTTTATGTTCAACAATAGGGGTGATAAAGTGCCAGCTACATGCTTTGGTATAAAAGCATTTAAAAAACGGAAATACTTTTGATACAGCCAAATAGTGCTGAGAGCACTAAGAAATTGCTTTGCTGATAGCACCAGCAATAGATTTAATAACTAACCAGTGGACTCGCGCGAGATTTGCACACAGAAATCTTTATGAATATTTGTGAAATGTTCTCATTAATTTTAATTAACTGTCTTTTTTAATCAAACAATGTAGTTTAACGATATGTAAGTATGCTAGGTCAAAAGCATGTTCAAAAACCTTTCGTATGATACCTCATTCATCAGTGTACGTTTTGTATGTGCATAGTTAAAAAGGGAAGCTAACATAAGAAATATGCTAGAATACAAAATAATGTAATACAGTTAATAAAAACATAAAAGTATACATTCTTTTACACATAATGTGTAACAACAAATGGACGCAAAAGTATATATTTTTTTACATTATTTTACACCTACATGATGTAAAAAGTAACGTTCATTGTACTCATACAATTCGTTGAATTAAAAAAAAATCAAAGTATCATAGCTTTAAAAGTGCAAAAAAACTTAGACTTCCATATAAGGGGCCAATTTCAACCACAAATTTTATTTAATGAAATGTATCTTTTTTTTAGAAGCATTTATTTTATATCGTTTAAATACTAATTAAAATTTCGAGTGCGAAACATGTTTATGGAACGACCTACGAAACCACAGCGAAATTTCCAGTTTCAACCAGAAATTTTATTTAACGGAATGTAATTTCACTTTAAGTATATTTATTTCATATAGTGTACTAATTTAAATTTCTGGTATGAAACATATGTATCAAACGAGTTTCCTTGTGCTAAGCAAAAATTATTCATGCGGCAAAATGAACCAACCTAGTGTGATTCATCCGGCGCATCGGTCAGAGTTTAAATAATAGTGTTAGATAGTTTAAAATTACTTTACTTCATTCATTTGATTAAAATTTTGTCATTATAAATAAAACACAAAACAAAATTATTAGAACATCTTTGAGAGCTGAGCATTGAAATTAAAACATAATTACAAGTAAACTTTTTAGTCCTCTAAACCACGGCTGTCCAAACTGGCGTCCAAAAGTACCAGTAATTTCTAACAGAAAACTTCGCCTGATTTAATCTCCAAATTCTACGATTAAATAAGGCAAAGATTTTTGTCAGGTGTAACTGGTAATTCTCGGGCGCCAGATTGGACATCCCTGGTCTAAACTGCCCCAATAAATAAATATATATACATAGGTGCCAACCTCTCATTAATATTCCGTAATATGCGGGTTAATTTACCCCAGTTTAACAACGCTTCAAACCAGAAAAATTATTGGATGAATCTTTATTTATTCAATTTAAGTTTTCTACGTGGAATTTATTTAATTTCATTTCTTAAAAATATTTTTCTGGTGCGAGACGTGTTAAACCTGGGTCAAATTAACCCGCATATTACGGAATATTAATGAGAGGTTGGCACCTATGTATATGAGGCAAAATATTATTATTGAAATATTAGTGTATAAATATAAGTACGATGATCATAAATATGATGATTATAAATATAAGTGTAATGATTATAATAATGATTATAAATATAAGTGTACGTCAAATTTCGATCACTCTTTAAGTTGGGAGATTTTAAGTATTGTGCCCTAGTAGTAATCCAACGTGGGTCATATTGGGGTTTAATCAATCAATGCAATATTTTTCCACCATTGCATTAATCTGAAATACTTACAATGAAACACCAACATTGGTCAAACGTTGGCCATATATTGGAAATATTTGCAACGAAACACTAGTACTGCGCAAAAACTGACAATGAAAATGCTAAATATTTTTGACAAATATTGTTTTATTTTAGCGAAATTACAAATATCTCATTCATGCAATATTGCTAGGTCAGTAATAATTCACGTGACACGAATCGCTAATAATTCGACAAGAATTTATTCGTCAAAAAATGGAATACTCATTTCATATATAGTCATAATATAGTCAGTAAAATAATCCAAATCTGCCTTTGGAATAAAAATCATAATAACTGTAACTGGTAAGAATAATCTCATCTTAATAATAAACTTATAAAAATTCTCTTACTTCATTCCGATACTACTAATGATTTTATAATTCTCGATCTCTCGTGTAGTATTATTTTAACTGAAGACTGCCTCTTTAGACGAAAAGCTTTATAGTTTGACACAAAGACGAACATTGGCACGAAAAATCAATAAAGTATTTACAGAGATCCAATATTTGCGCATTATCATTGTACGACAAAACTTCTAACTCAAATGAATACATAGAACAACTTAATAAACAAATTTATTTTCAGTTTAATTTACACATTTTATCGTCTGAGCGCCAAGGAGTCTACAATAGAGTTTGAAACTACAACAACCTTTACTTTACAAACTAGAGCTAAAATATAATCAATATCGTTCAAACTATAGCTAATATAAATAATATTGGCGCAATATTGTTTTGCTACTAGGATAAAAGTATAAATTTTTATCTATTCGATTTGACTGATGAGAACATTTCTATGCCTCCCTCACTGAATTCCGATGCTTGCTTCAATGCTTACCCACACATTATTTATTAGAGTCGGAAAAGTAAGACTAATTTTATTTCAAGAGTTTTATTGCTGATTGGTTTTATGGAAACTCCACAAAATTTTATTAAAAAGTAAGCAAGAAATTTTTATATCATTGTCAGCAAGATGTATCACTCTATAACCGTTTTTATTTGCTACAGTCACTCGCTTTATCTATAAAAGAAAAATTTTACTTTGCGAATTGTATACAATTACTCGGCTATGACCAGGGGTCGGAAAAACTACTTTTTTATTGTAGCGAACTACAACTACAACTATTTTATCGAAAATGTAGTTAACTACAACTACAACTACTTGTTTTAAAATGTAGCGAATACCAACTAATTTTCAAAAGTAGTGACTACTTCGCTACTTTCAGATTTTGTCAAAGGGTTCCATTTACACTAGAAATTGATGTCACGAATTAAATAATGAAGCGACCCCTCGTTGAATCGCGTCTGTCGGGATATAATTAAATAAATGCAACATAATAGAGGACATTAAAAAAGGTAGCATACAAAAAAAGGTTTTGTGTTTGTCTCCAAAATGTTAATTTATACACACATAAAATTTCGTAGCAAAATTATGAGAGCGATTATAAGCTAGAATATTTCATAAAAACAAATCTAGATGAAAATAATAAATAAATCTGTAAATCAAGAACTTCCGAATATCAAGAAACCGGCGTTAAAACATGAAGACTTAATAATGAGTAAATAGACAAGCGTTGCCAGAAAGAAAATTAATTCATTTGGTGGATTAGAACTTGATTTTAGCAGCAAGTGTCAATGGGGGAAAATCTATCACTTCATGCGATACGTTGTTATACGCTGCAGCTGAGATTTGCTGCTGAGATTCACAAATTGGTGAGCAGAACAAATTTTGCACAAAAAAGCAAATTTCAGCAATGTGATTTGCAGAATGGTACAATTCCCACTCCTGAAGTAGCGTTAAAAGTAGCGTCGGTTCTCGCTACAAACTACGGATTTTTTATATCGCGCTACTCGCTACACTATATTATTCAAAATGTAGAGCGCTACACTACAAACTACTGTAAAAAGTAGCAGCTACAGTAGTTTCACTACTTGTAGCGCGCTACTTCCGACCCCTGGCTATGACTATAACTTCATATTATTTGATGAATACTATAGAAAAACGCTGAGAAATTCTTACGAAAACCAATAAATTAACTAGAGTCCATCTTGTCTTTCATGACACTTTGAGAATCTGTATTTTGTGATTAAAGTAATTCCTATTTTTGCAGTTATAAAATAAAGAACCCTTTTTAATCTTTATTTGTTTTCTTTGGCCGCAATCAAGTTGGTTCATATGTAAATTTTATCACTATTTTCATTTGATAATAATGCAGAGTGATTTTTCTTTCTAGGAAGCCTAGAGAGACATAAAAGAAATCTGTAACTACAATTTAAAACAATTTTTAATCATGTTAAGGTTTAGTGTTTTGAAATGTTTTTGTTTTAGTTTATTCTTACTAATTTTATTCACTAACTAATTTGTTAATTTGTTAATCCAAATTGAACTCTGAAAACAAAGGAAGGTCTTCAAACCTATAAAATCTAATTTATACGGAAAAAATATAAGCAACAATATAGGTAATAAAAATACAATGTAAAAATGAGCTCCTCAATCTCAATAAAAGCCCCATACAAAAATAGTTAATAACGCAAAAAAAAAAAAAAAAAAAAAAAAAAAAAAAAAATCGAAAGAAAGAAAGAAAGGCTTATTTAGCTAAGAGTAACGTTTGGTGAGATTAGGTAACTTTTGGAAGTATAATTGATCATATTTTGCTTCAATACCAGATGATGATACAATGGAGGTATGAATAAAGAGGGGAGACATATAGCGTAGTTCTGCCAGTTGCGATTGAAGTAACTCAGAATGTAGTCAGAAGATGGCGGCTGTTGTTTGTTTACATGGGATCAACAGGGCCTGAGTACCGCCTGGGAAAATTTCCAGCAGTAAATTTGAATAGAAATTTTCGACTTAATTAAACGCTTTATTCGCGAAAATTTCTATCATAAATAAGGCACAAATTTCTTTTCGTTTTTACCGGTGGAAGTTTGCCCCGGTGGTATTATAATATTTTTCGCTGACATTGACTGGAAGATTGTTTAAGTTGTCATAATATGGCGGAACCGCAGGACCTGACTACCTCCGAGGCAGAATTACATTAATAAAATTGAATAGATATTTTTGCATTAATTATAACAGAAGTTTTGCATGAATAAGGTGTTTAAATAGGGAGCACATTTCTATAGAAATTTACTGGCGGAAGTTTGCCCCGGCGGTAATGAGCCCCTGCGGAACCGTTTACAGTTAAAACTACACCATTTTGAGGATATGTGAATGCCTCTTTAATCGTAGTTCCATGTGCGATACAAATTCTGTCTTGCAAGCTCTTTCAATTTCTTATTTTTTTTTCTATAGATGGATTCTGTCACGACTGATCAGATATTTCTTTTACGTTCTCCATTTATTATAGGTCTTTAGATTGTATTTTTTCATGTAAAGGGTTTTATAACTACTCTTGTAAATCCTACATTACATTATAAACGAAAGATACAATTTCTACCTCTGTAATTTTCCTTGATAAGCACTTTCCTACATCCATTTTTGAATTAATTTTCTTCTATGTTTTTTTATGAATTTCATGACCTTCAATTTTCAAAGTTGATCTATCAAAATTTAACCCTCAATAATTGTTCTTCTCAATTATTTCAAACATAGCATTTTCTAACATCCCACGTCTCATGTGAAATCTATACATCAGCAATTATGATTTTTTTTCAGGTAATTTAATTGAGCTATATTAGAAATTCTGCAGTCGAAGAGTTAATATATGATTTCACATTTCGTGGACTTAAATTTTTGTTTCTCTTTAATAGACTTTTGTATATATCTAAGCAACATTTTCTGAGTTTGAATGTCAAAAATATTTCTGTCGTTAGCAAAGGCATTGATATACAAAGATTTTTTGTTCAAGTGCTTCCTTTTTTTAATGTGAATCTTGAAATTTTGTAAAAGAAATAAAATTGGAAAAATGTAACGGTATCAAAACAATGGTAATTTTCTTTTTTTTTTTTGTGCTTATACCGTAATTTCCGGCGTATATTAAAAGAAATAAAATTGGAAAAATGTAACGGTATCAAAACAATGGTAATTTTCTTTTTTTTTTTTTTGTGCTTATACCGTAATTTCCGGCGTACCCGCGAATCAAACAATCATGTTTCGACCCAGAAATTTTATTTTGTAAAATGTAACTTAGAAGATCGCTGTAAATATTTAACTTCAATTATTGAATAAAATTTCTGGGTTGAAAAAGAATTGTTTGATCCGCGGATTATACGCCGGAAATTACGGTAATTTAAAGAGTTTTGTTAATGATGACTGTTTTACATCAATTTTTGATAAAGTAAAGAAAAATGGAATAATAATTATTGAAAAATAATTATTTAATTGTATACTCTACAAGCACTTAACAGATTATGAAGAAGCAACCTTAACTATTCGCTTTTTTAAATTTTATATACAGGGTGATTATTAAAAATTGTCGGGAATCCAATTTTGTATCATAATCGTAGCATGAAATGTATAAATATTATATCATTTAGATTGATAGAGAATAAGTGTTGTTTAACAAAGTTGAATAAGTGTAGTAAATAAGTGTTGTTTTATTGTATATGATGTACAGTAGTTCCATATTTGTTTGATAGGAGAAGAAATTTGCAAGTTGGCAGGAAATGGCCGGGGACAGGCGTGTTGTGTATTAAGGTCTTTCTATTAAGGTCTTTCAGTAACTATTGTATAAAAAGACACTCCGGCACTCAGTTCAAAAAGGATCTGCCATTTTTGAACCAGAGTTACCTACAGAGATGGATCGGCCGTGGAATTGAGGATGTTCATAAATTACTCTCTTGGTCACATTGTTTTCCAGACTGAATCTCGTTCGATTTCTTTTTCTTTCTTTTTGTGTGGGATCAGAGGCGTAGCGTCAAGGGGGGCACGGACCACTTTAGTACCAGAATTTTTATATACTATATTTGGCCTTAGTTAATTCATACCGTCCAAAGATTTAATAAGGCTAAATGTAGTATATAATTATACTGGTAGTAAAATGATCGTGCCCCCCCTGACGCTACGCCACTGTGTGGGATTATAATAAAGTTCAGTTTCTTATATGACCTCTTCTGCCAAGCATCCCGGAATTGTAAATGTGACCATTTTGACATCACGACGAACATGCCACGAAAAGCATGAGATGAAAAGCACTAACATATTGATATTTGTAGAGTGACAAAAGAAGCATATGTCGAACATGTACAATAATCTTGAAGAGTTATTCTATCAAATACACAAGCATTTTGTTCGCATTTCACTTCCATTGCTCGTATCAATTGTTGCAAACCGAAATAAAAATTTGTAATCACCCTCTATTTCGTTAAATAGGACGCACATATTTGTTGTTATCATGCTGTGTATTATGTGTTATATGTATTGTTGCTATTGCACACGTTCTTTTGTTGACATTTTACTTTCAATGCTTCTGACACGCGTTCCAAACCCTGGAAATAATTTATAATCACCATGTACCAGGTGAGGCGCAGAAACTTCCCTTTTTAGGCGTATTGTGAATGGAAAAGAGATCGTAAAAAAGTGGGGATAAACTTGGCGAATGCAGCCAATGTGGAAGTTTTTGTCTTTTACAACTCAATAAACAAATATGAAGTGGACGAGGGAGCAACGTGCGCTTGCGGTCGAAGCCTATGTTTTGAACAATCATCCATCTCGATTCTATGTGAAATTACGTGAACGGCGCACTAGCCCTGTGATTTTTTGTATGGGGGGGTGGGGGGCAGATGTTTTTAAATATCGTCCCACAAACCTTACTATTCGCCAGAAAATAACCTGAATTTCGGCCGACATGTTTGAATGTGTAGAGGGGAACTTCAGATATCGGTTGAACCAGTGCATAGAGAACGGTGGTCACCACCTTCAAGACATTTTGTTTCCCCCATCCGGATCCAAATGTTTTTCAATTTTGTTAAAAATACTTTTACGTTAATAATATTAAAAGTAGCTATCCAAATCAGAAAAGTTAAGGTTTACGGAAATTTAACGAATATGTCATTTACTGAAATATAACGAATGTAGATATTTTGCCTAGTATACATATGACAATAGACTAAGATAATTGTTGACGACGCTTAAAAAAATGTCATATTACAACAGGATTAAACAGGCATAACATATTTATAGTATTTTTTATGTTTAATTACAAATTATTCGTTCGGAAAAGTAACCCTGATTTTAAATTGATAATTGTTTGAAAAAAAGAATCGCAAAAAGTTTTAAGGGAATTAAGCATAATTTTATGACTATTACAAAATGCTGAAACATAAATAAAGTCATAATAATAAATGTATAGACATATACTATTAATAGTACAAGCAGATAATAACAAAAATAATTGTTAAGACAAAATAATACTCAATAAATAGACACGCCTTATTAGTAGAAGGCCAGACCCGAACGGGTTGTTTAAACAAATTGATATTATCATTTAAAGCTTTAAATGATGTTCTTTCATTAGCAAAAATTAAATTTTATCTACCAGCAATATTTTTTCTTTTATTCCACCTCAAAAAAGAAAGTTTTTGTGCTTCACGTTGTATTTAGTTGTATAGACTGCAAATATTTACTGCTATCGCTAAAGATGTTTCTTTAAATTTTCTATAATTTTAATATTTATGTTTTCAGACAGATATTATTCTTTGTTTATAATACTGTTCGTATGATTGTGTGTTTAGAAACTATTTTTGAGTTTAAGTACAGAAAATCTTTTTTCACAATCGGCATCTTTTCTTCTTTCTCCATCTCTCTACCTAAAATTTCAGGAGCATCTAAGTAGTTTTTTTGCATTTACTATTTTGTACTGCTAATGCTGTTTTGTATTTCACAGACCAAACAAAAACAGTATCGTAGTTGGTATTTATTGTCTGCTGAGAGGATTTACAAATGTTTGGACGGATCGTGTTCCATGATTTTGATATTTTAAGACAAAATTTCTATTTTGTTTTCTTGTATTTCTGCGAGCTAGTGTAAACAAAACAGAGAGAAAAAAAAAAGAAAAAGAAAATTTACCTGTAATCACGATATTTTCTACATTCTTTTAAACACGATAGAGTTTACAAATACAAATATATTTTTACCGTCAGTCATAAAAAAGAACATATTTTATGTTTATCTGCCTAGTCAGAAGTTGTACAAAATGTAAACGTATCGTATTTCGTAACTCATAATTTAACCCCTTGAAGGGCACCGGTATATTATATATACCACTTACTTTTATTTCCAAAATGCCACATTGACACCAGAATTTTTTAATCAAATTTTTAATTTATAAGGTTTTATGAAGGATAGCTTTTACTTATTTTAAAATAAATTCGTTCGTGAATCTTGGTGTCAATCAATCATTTCAATATTTTAGCTACAAGAGTACTTTGCCCTTGAAGGGGTTAAAGCAGAATTGTTCATCTTTTATGGATTTGTACATATTTTTTCCCTATATTTGTGTCTGCAATATTCTTGCGTCACGTGCAAAGACAAAATATAGAAAAAAATGTAATATGTCATAGTGAAGTATACGCGAAATATAAATAAATTAAAAATCAATATTTTTGGTTGAGGCTATTTTTTAAATGTAGACATCATGGTAAGATATTTAATTTTTATTTATTTGTTTTTAAACTATGTGGAATTATATTAGATTCTTTAATCAAACTGTAACTTTTGTTCTTATTTTCTATTTATTCATCACGAGCGAAAATATTTTGGAAAATAGGTACATTTACGTATATCCATGTCCATAAATATTTTTAAAGTTCAAAAGGTTTATTATTAAATATTAATTTCTAAATTATGAGTTAGAAAAATTCTTTTTACGTTGATGCCAGGGAGAGTTTTCCAATTGCGTGCAGAGAATAGAGATATTTACTATAAAAATATATTTTTTACTAAACAGCTTTTATCCTCTCACACTTCTTAGAAGAAAATATTTAATAATTTTGTATCAGTTTGTCATGTTTTTCTACCTAATGCTTAGGTTTTTGTCTAAATTTAATTTCAGCAAAATTTCAATTTAAAATTACAAATTACACAACAAATTCTTCAAAAAATCATGCATTACTTTTTAATCTAACGATTAGCGTCTATAATTTGTATGTAGTCATTTTAAATCGAAAAAAACAAAACAAACAGAGGAAACATTACATTCGGTATTTTGTAATTTCTATTAGAAAGTCACGCTAGCTGGCCAAATTCTTGCCTTGATAATACAGAAGCGGTTTCATGTTTAGTTACATGACAAACGACATCCTTTGAATCCTGCTAAACCTTTCTTTTAAACATCATTTAAGTTTCCAGAAGTTATTTTTTTTTAATTAAATGATCAAGTACCCCAAATAATATTTCATCTAATGCTAAGTTGAGATATATCTAAAATGATACTTCATGGCGTATTAAAGATAAAGCAATATTGATTTCAGTGTTGCCAATTTAGGGAATTTTTGTATTAAAAAATCGATTACTGTTACCGAATAGTAATATTTGCCGTATTCAATCTGTCATTAAATAAAGCGAATATTACAGTTTGGAAATAGTAGTAGATTTGTGACTAAATAAATCCGCTAAATTGGAAACACTGCTTGATTAACAGAATAGTACCCTTTTAAACGGTTTCTACAATTTGCCAGTTTTCAGTAATTGCTGAGTTAATCCTAAAAATAAATAAGAGATACGACTATGACTTAAAATCCTGTCGAGAATTTACGCAATTTTATTTAAATCTTAAAAGTAAAAATGTATCCCCAAAAATCTTTATATTAAAAGCTTTAAAAAATATTATAATTATTTTAAAGATTTGGTATTATAGTAACTTGCTGAATTAGTGATTTTTTTTCTTGCATGAAACAGTGAGTATGCTGTTTTATATGAATATAACTTTAAGAAATAGTTCTATACTTTTAAAGTTTGTTTAAAATTTCTTATAAATATACAAAATAAACAATATTGCCATTTAACTCAAGCAAAGTTCATTGATGAACTTTTACTTTATTATTAGCACATTTTCCAGGGAAAGATGAAGATCGCAATGAAGAATCTCTGAAAGTTACAGAGTCCAAAGAGTCCCCAAAGTCCCATTATATTAATAATACACATTTCTATAAATGTCCATTGATTTATTCTGTAAGTAACTGTCAATAAAGATAAATTTTATATGACTATATGTCTCTAAATCACGAATATCGAAGATATAGCGATTTGCGAAAAATTAATACCATTTGAGATATTATTGACTATTAACCTGTACTATTTAAAGTACTGTTACTATTTAAAGATGATGATTCAGCCATGTTTATAAAAATGGTCTAATCAAATTCAATAATAAGAAACAACTTTTCATCTGTAAATTAAACATAAAATCTCTCTGTTACATTTTATGAGCGGTTGCTTTTGATCACTTGGTTTCAGACTATTGGTGAACAAGATTGTAAGCAACAATCACGCTTTAAAAATAGTATCGCATAAATTACATATAAGGAAAAATAAATAACTGTAATTTACAGAAATATGTTTTTAAAGTATAATTTATTTCATATGTTTGCCACTTACTCAACTAAATATATATATATAATTAAGGACAATATCATTCATAGATCGAAAGTTATGCGTATGTGCACTCTATACGCATATTAATCTACAACATTTATTCGCAATCGACGAGGCGTTTTTATTAATGTCAATTACATCCTTTTCTAAAAAAAAAAAAAACAGAAATATTTTTCTCGCATATTTACAGCCAACATATGTAAAACTCGCATATTTTACAGACTGGCTTCCTGTTCATTTATAGCGAGTTATTTCCTAAATTAAAAAAAATATATAGAATTAGTAATATAGAAACATATTTTACTATTTAAATGTTATTATTTTTAAAACGAAAAGAAGTAATCAAAGCTCTTATGTTTAAATTAAATCTCATTTTAAAATATTTTACTTTAGGATTATGTATTCTTCCTCTTAAAAAAAACTTGAACATAATAAATTTAATTAGAAATACTGTTCTTAAATTAGATCGGCATATAAATATGTAGATTTTGAAAAATATTTCTTATTATTTCAAATACAACAAAATGAAAAGATGTTATCTATTATGCATATGGATATTGAAAATTAATTAGTAATTTTTAATCTTTATTATTCGACTCAAATATTTAGTGCAACATTTGTATCTTAATTTTAATTTGTTAATAAATTGTAATTATTTCTTCTTTTCAGGGAAACCTTTTTCCAGCCTTCGACGATGGCCTGGTAGGCCGACCAGATGGTCTTACCATGGACATTGGAAAGCATGGTCCCGCAGGAGCGCCTGGTCTTCATATCAAACACGATATGATGTATGCACATCACCCGGGTATGGGCCCGGGTCATGCGGCAGCAAATACTCGGCCTCATCACAGCCAGATGGTCCACTCTGGGATGGACGCCATGGACCTCCTGGACCCTATCTGTCCATCTTCTCTCCCTCCGCTGTCCATGCCAACAGAAAGTAGTGCCGTTAGTTCTCATCCACAGTTACATGGGCCTATATATTCTCACGGCATGAACACCATGATGGCCACCCATCACCACCCGCTTGCACCACACCCATCAATGGGCATGCACGATGCGGACACGGACCCCCGTGAACTCGAGGCCTTTGCTGAACGCTTCAAGCAACGGCGCATTAAATTGGGTGTCACACAAGCTGACGTGGGCAAGGCTTTGGCCAATCTAAAACTACCTGGTGTTGGCTCCCTCTCTCAGAGCACCATCTGCAGGTTCGAGTCCCTGACACTGTCCCATAATAACATGGTTGCCCTAAAGCCAATTTTGCAAGCTTGGTTGGAAGCGGCTGAAGCTCAAGCCAAGAACAAACGCAGGGAACCTGACGGTCCAAGTGTGTTACCAAGCGGTGAAAAGAAGAGAAAGCGAACGTCCATAGCTGCACCAGAGAAACGATCTCTCGAAGCATATTTTGCTGTTCAACCGCGACCTTCTGGCGAGAAAATAGCCGCCATTGCCGAGAAACTAGATTTAAAGAAAAACGTAGTCAGAGTATGGTTTTGTAATCAAAGGCAGAAACAAAAAAGAATGAAATATTCAGCTCAGCAGCATTAGCAGTGCGTTTGTTTATGAATACTTAAACAGATTTTAGACCTAATGGTATGGCGTTGTTTCGCCTGGATCTTCGGATCACAAAGCCATTTTAGGTAAAGAAGTGAAGGGGGAAAAAGTTTCACAATTTTGCGTAATATTCGCGAACTTCCACGTGGTTTTCACATGTTTTCATATAATCAATTCTCACAATTCATGTCCAACGTAGATACAATGTTGTAAATTGATACAAATTTAGTACAACTTTAAAAAGCTGAATAGTTTTCTAGGGCATGTCCTTTTTCATTCTTATTTCCAACTTTCAGCCATCCATATGCTAAGCTTATACATGTAAAATATAAACGAAAATTAAACATTTTTATCTCAACTATCAATTTCAGGCATGCCCTTTAAATGCAATCAATCTCAAACAGTCCTAAAATGATTTACTAAGCTCTATGTGAATCTGTTTGCCTAAAACTGATTACATTTCCTTAGATAACGAGTAGCAAACGACATATTTGTAATATAGCTAATATAAAACTTTTGCTCACTTTTTAATCATTAACTGAGATATATTAAAAATGCTGCTGCTCTTTTTTACAAGTAGAAATCTTTTTAAAAGCTTCAGATGTGTTTGACGTGCCCTAAGAAATATTAATCAAAGATATTTTGTATTCATACTGGAATTTACAAAATTAAGTTGTTCTACTGTAAATCTGTTTCATTTTCAACAAAGCATTATGGATACAGATCTCATGTGCATCATTTATTTTATTACTGTGTTTTCAGAAATATTCCAGCATGCTTGTTACTTAAATTATTATAATAAACAGGGAAAATGTTAAAATGAAATGTTTTTAATTTAGGAATAGAAGAAGTTTTTAGAATTCAATTAATAGAAATATAATTCATAAATGTCAATTTCTTGAAAAGAAATTTTGGCATTGGTGTAAAACACTATGTCATGAAAAGAAGCTTGTTAAATGCAACGAGTTTCGAAAGAATTAAACCTTCTTCAGGCGCACGAAGACGTCCTATCACTAAGAGAACAGAATGAAAACTGAGTAGTGGGTACTATTTTTCAGTCTTCCTTCTGAACTTGTAGGGGTAGGAGGTGTTTGTGCGCTTGAATAAGAAAGTTTAATTCTTTGGTAACGGGCTGTGTTATCTTTTTTATGGCGCATTTAAGAAGTTTCTTTCCATGTTATTAGAATTTTCGTAATATGACCAAAACTTTGGTTTTATATTTGCGCATAAATTAATATATATATATATATATATTAAAAACTGTTTTACAATTAACATAATTTATTTGCAAATATCTTTAGCTTATTTAAAATATTGAAAAGAAGGTTTGAATTCTGAGAATTCTGAAAAACTGTTTTACAATTAACATAATTTATTTGCAAATATCTTTAGCTTATTTAAAATATTGAAAAGAAGGTTAGAATTCTGAAAATCAGAATATACGCATGAAAATTAGAAAAGTCTCTTTTGTTTTTCTTTGCAATTTTACACCTATTTTGAGACATCTGGAATAATACTAATAAAAAAAAAACTTAATGACACTTTGTTATTTAGCAAGATTCTCATTGCATCAAATACTATAACAATAACTTTCTTTGCTTCTATAACAAAGATGCTTTTTAACAAAACAGAAAAGGCGACGAGAGGATAAGCCTCCCGATAGAGAAAATGTATTTTCTTTTTTTTCTAAGATGTTTTCATTATTGAAATACATTTTAGGATATATATATATGTATATATACTGCCTTCCTGATTGATTTTTATTTGAAGATTCTTCAAAAGTATTGTAAAAGATCAGAAACAAAGGTTTGATTAGCAAATTTTAATGTATTTCGACCTTTTGTATATCGTTTTGATTTTGTTTTCATTATGAAGTGCTCATAATACCCTCGTAGCTTTTACATATGTTTTACTTTATTTTTCACATATTAACATGCGTAAAAACTACGACTGTATTATTCTCACTTCATATTAAAAAAAAATCAAACTTATATAATTTAAATACAATAAAATTTGCTAAATAATCCTGTGTTTCTGATCTTAAATAGCACATTGAAATAGTCTTCAAACAAAAATAAGTAAGAGTCAGTATATAAAGATCCTAAATCTATATTATAAAGCACAAAAATGTCCGTGAGTAACATTTACGACTGTATTACTGTCATACTGACGGTGGAAGAACCTGATAAATAAATTTCGTTTTTACTTCAAAAATTTTAACTCTAAATATCGCACATTTTCAATTATTACACCGTCGAACAGGGGGGACGCACTTTTAAATGCAATTTGCTTGAAAACTCTATCTCACGTTACCAAGTTCTTCAAGGTTTTTAAAGTAATTCAAACAGGATTTTTTTAAAATTATCTTTGTCGCGTGTAGCGCAATTACAAAAGATTAACCCGTCTGCACCTAAAATAATATAAATAGTTTAGCATTTTTTCCTGGTTAATATTCCATTGCGAAATTAAAACTTCATCAATAAACAAATAAAGTAGCAAAATAAAATAAATAAAACACAAATTTAACCCTCATGTAACCAAATTATGCAATGAAACCTGTGAAATTATATATATATATATATATATATATATATATATATATATATATATATAAATCTGCTGTAAAGTAGCGAAATCTTTGGCGATTTCTGCGGCTAATACGAAAGTATAGCCTTTAATGAATTTCAAACTTTACTTGAATGCGTAATTGATATTTTTCATATAAAAATTCTTTTTAGTGTTGTTAGTGGACAATCTAAACAAATATATATTAAATGTAAAAAATTATAAGAGTTTCGAAAAAAGTTTTCAAGTTTACCTATATATTCTGTGGTCTTCCTAGTCAATACTAAATCAATCAAAACATCTTAGAAAATATAAGACATCTTTTCATTCTATCGGGGGGACGGAGGGGGGGGGGGGGTTGCAAATCAGTGCTTATCTAAACATCTCCCTTGTTTAGTTCTACGTATTAAACTTTGATATGAAACGAATTTAAGATTAATTTCAGAAAGTAGCATTTTTAAAAAATGTCGCAAAAAAAAAAAAGGTTTCAATTAAATGCTTAGTTTGTCTCAAAATCCATTACTTAAATTTAAATACTCCCTGTAAGAAACGTTTTAAGTAGAAACATTTTCCTTTAATCAGTAGAATTAAACACGTTTAGATTTAAAAATTACATATTTAACAGCTATTTATACATTATGCTCATATAAAATATTACATTTATGCAAGACCATAAGAAATCACAATGTAGAATAGAAATACAAAAGAAATCCCCTTAATGTTTTAGAACACATAAAGTATCACATTTTACCAAAAATCGTTATCTCAAAAACTTTTTATCATTAGATTTATTTAATTTAATTTTAGTTGTTATTAAATGAATACTAAAAAATAACTAATTCAACGGAAATATTAAATTCTGAATTTTATTGAAGAAAATTTTTAGAAGTCAATTTTTTTTATCAAATTCTTGCAAATCCAAACATGTTACCCCTATTTGATTTTTGAAGTTTTCTGCTTTAATTATTTTTAATAAATTGTCACTACTATATTAATCAGTAAGTTAGAATATTCTGGTATTTTTTTAAATAAAATTTATTTTAAAAAATCAATGAAACCTACAAAAACTTTGAAAAATTCACTAATAATTTCATACTTCAATTTAAACAGAAAAGGAATTTTTATTAGCTTCAAATCTGATACCTAGATCTTGGATTGCACTTGTTGGTGTAACAATCTTTTATACTTATTCCTCCACAGATAACAGCAGGAATGTGAAAATCATACCATTAAATTGGAAGTTAAGTTTACTTCTATTTTATATCTTTAAATTTCTTTTTAGGCTACATGCAAACTTTATATTTTTCAAAATTAACTTCCAAATTTGATGCAATAGAGATATTCTCCATTCAACCTTTATCCTAAATATAAATTGAAAAGCTTCTATAACAAGTTCCGAAATTATTCAATATTTAAAACTGAGCTAATTGTTGCTGTAAATTCGACTGTAAGGTTCAGGTTCAGCACAAATTTTATTAATGCTTTTCAGTGGTAAATATCATAAGTATTAGAAAAAAAACCTAAATAAATCAATTAAATACTTCATCAAATAACTGAAACCACTGTTACATTATTAACATTATTTTATTTGATTAATAATTTTATTAGTTAATGTATAGTCAATCAAATATAGTCTTTTTTTAAACACAACTTAAAAATTACTTTGCAGAATGAGCTCAAATTTTGTATTTTCATTTTGTTAAAATATTTATAGGTTATAAAATATAACTTTTTCGAATATTAATTTCATAATTAGATATTTATGGTTGTGTTTCTAAGTAGTATGTTCATACAAAAAATCAGCATAGTAAGATTATCACTTTTGGAAACACACACATATTATATATAATTTAAAATTAGAAGATGAAAATTTTATGTAATTTTAATTCAAATCTTTTGGTCTAAATAACTTGAAATTTGATATATGAACGTAAATTCAAACGTAGAATAAAATATATGTTGTAAAAATAGAGTGTTACAATTGAAAAACAAAAAATTATTTTAAATTTTAATATATTGATAGGTCCCAAACATCATACATCATTTAATAGTAAATGTCGTTATCAAGCGATTGATACCAGTATTATTTTTATATGATGATTTACTGAAAAATAAGTGAAGGGAGACTGCACTTTCTATGCAAATTTACGTATAGTATAATAATGAACTACAGAACATTTCAAACAATTTTGGAAACGTTGGACAGTTTAAAAATAATGATAATTAAATCTAAAATTAGAAATCGAGATAAATGCATTTAACAAGAGTTGCCAATTTTTGAGCTTTTATCTTACCTCTAATTTTCAATGGAAAAATTCTACTTATATAATTGTATATTTTTGCGATTAAATAAGGCTAATTTTATAATTAAAAAATAGTGATGACAAAAAAAAGGTAAAAGTTGGCATCTGTGTACTTAAATTCTTAGTTGATTAGTGCAAGCATTTGAGAGTTGTGTGTAAAAAAAGAAAACTTTTTTGGCATTCTAACATGAAAATTTTATGGAATTTATTTTGGAGTTATGTAGAATGCTTCAGCATAAAATTTCAAAGTGAAAATTTTCGAAAAAGTTAAAACATTTTTCAGGTTTTGAGTCTCCTTAAGTCTTGAGTAATACACAAAAAAAAAGATAATTACTTTCTCCAATATGTATATTTAGTATGTTACAAAATTATCGAAAATATCACAAATTATTTTGACATGATGATTATTTATTTTATTTTCGATTATGATAAATTGTACTACATTAAAATTGTTAAAAACAGAATTTACTGAGACAAAGTTAATTTTATTACGAAATTCTGAACTGCAATTACTATGTTCAAGATTGTTAAGGAAAAAAGGTTTACTTTCGATGCCACAATGGGAATAAATATTTGAAATAATAATCTGAAATTCATTCATTTAAATAATAAAATGATTTTAGAACTTCTATAATAATTGAACTTGTATATTAACACATATATTTATTAACTTTATAACGAGTAATTTTGAAATTCATAAATATTATTGTATAACTGCCAACTTCTAAGCTTTTTCCTTAGCACTGATTTTGAATAGTAATGTTTGCCTTATTTAATTGCCGAAATTCACAATTAAGTAAAGCAAACGTTACGATTAAAAATTAAATAAAAGCTTAAAATTTGGAATTATTTTATTATTTATTATTATTTAAAAAGTACTTTTAGAAGATTTACATTCTTTTACACATATTTTTTATTTTCTTATTTGTAAATTCATTCATTACTATAGCAAATAGTGATTTGTTTTTTCTATATCGCTTTAAATGAATTTCGTTTAATTTTCATTATCTTAAGCAAAAAGTTTTTCACAATTTTCGAGTTTCATTTTCTTTCATCATTTTGTCTGATATTTTGACACTTTATTTACATTTTTACCTTGTAATACGAAAAGAGATTATTATACAAAAACAGAATAGCTCTAATTACTAATTCGAAATACCGGAAATTATTATGATACGACAAGCTTTTTGTATTAAGGTTTAAATTATAATATTGCCTCTCTTCCATTTTTGGCAGCTATTTAACTAAAAAAAAATTCCAGTGGTAGTACTTATAATTGTTACCAAGTTTAGAATTTAAAAGAAATTGTAATATTGTGAAGTAAATTCGTAAAACCGTTAATTCTGTTAACCCAGAGATTCATTAATACATATTTTAGTATTAATAGTATCAAAAAGCTAATTCTAAGTAAAGAATTTTTTTCTTATATTATCCTAAATTGATTATTGTGTTGCAGAGTTTGGACACCATTGTTTTCGAATAGCAATATTCGCCTAGTTTAATAGCAGAATAAATAAGGCAAAGATTACTATTGGTGGTCGAATATAGTCGAATATGGTTTTCGAATAGTAATATTCGTCTAGTTTAATAGCAGAATAAATAAGGCAAAGATTACTATTAGTGGTGCTCAAAATCCGGAACATAAGTATCCCTGAAAATTACAATATTGGTTACTAATTGGTTACTACGGAATAATTTTTGAGCGTCTTGTATTGTTAATTAATGGTCAATTATTTAGTTCTTGAAACATGTTTTATTTATTTAATTTCAGTTTTGATGAAAGATAAAAAGTTTCTGAAATCACGTATGAATTTGCTCTAAGTTTAGCAAATAATTAGTAAGTATTTTAAAAAAAATAAGAGATATGCTTAATGAGCCAGAAAATAATAAAATTATTTCATTTGTATAGTAAAGATATATATCGTTATGTTGGTGCACATACACGATCATACTCCATTGTAATAGACTTCTTTCTAAGAAAATATTTTGGCTGTTTAAAAATAAAAAATCCTGCCTATATATTTAGTTAAATAAACTTACAATAAAAACATCTGAATAAGTAACTGATACAGACAGATTATCTATTTTCAAAATATGCAGTTTACACGGAGTCATGATGGAACGGTGCAATAACGTTAAGCAATGATAAATTAATTTCATTGTGAGTATTTTAGTAACAGAGATTATTTTGCTGTAATCATTTATGTTCAAATAATGTATGAACTGTTGATATTTCTGCAAAATGTCCATTTTTTGAGCTATGTCTATTTATACACTTTGAAATATCTTTGTCGTTGTCTACAGTGTGCGAAGTAAAATTAGATATCCCTCACTTTAAGAGACTAAACTAGTCATGCGAAGACACGCGCAAGCTAATGTTAAGTCTATGAGAAGGTTATTTTCAAATTTCTCGCTCGCATTTTAATATTTTAAAGGGATATTTTTGCACAGGATAGCTGAGGTCGATCTCTAACGTTGTTAGTTTTTACTTTTTCGATTTTGGTTCCAGTTTTTTTATATAAGGGTAATTTCACTTTCAGAACCGGTTCCATCCGGTTCCAAAATTGAAAATACCCGCTTATAAAAAAAAAACTGCAACAGAAATTTAAAAAGTAAAATCTAACAACGTTAGTGATCGACCTCAGCTATCCTATGCAAAACTAATTATTTAAAAATATTAAAATGCGAGCGAGAAATTTGAAAACAACCTTCCCATACACTTAACATTAGCTTGAGCGTTTCTTCCCGTGACTAGTGTAGGCTCTTAAGAGCCTAGATCAGAAAAAACGTTATGGGAAGGTTCTAGCGCAATTTCTCGCTCGCATTTTAATATTTTTAAATGCTTTTTTTGTATAGGATAGCTTAGGTCAATCCTCAACGTTGTTAGTGTTTACTTTTTCGATTTTGGTTCCAGTTACTTTATATGAAGGTACTTTCACTTTCTGAACCGGTTCCAACCGGTTCCAAAATTAAAAATGCCCGCTTATAAAAAAAATGCAACAAAAATCGAAAATGTAAAAACTAACAACATTGGAGATTGAACTCAGCTATCCTATGCAAAAAAAAGCATTTAAAAATATTAAAATGCGAGCGAGAAATCGCGCTAGAGCCTTCCCATAGACTTAACATTAGCTTGAGCGTTTCTTCTTGTGACTAGTGTAGGCTCTTAAGACAGTTCTTTTATTCAATATATCTTCATTTTAAATTTCTGGGTTTTTTAAACACTAAACATATCGGGAATTTAATTAAATTTTATAAAAATGTTTCGCATCAGAATTATTATTTAGAACTATTTAACATTTTTATTTAACTTATTTCTTTGTGATTTATATTATATTTATTTTATGAAGGAATGTCTGGTCGAACCGACATATTTTCATTTGGTACAGGTCTAATAACCGGTTGTTGGTATGTTTAGTATTAAACTATTCAAAGTAGAGTAAAAAAAAGGCAAAGATACTGATAAATCACTGAACTCAAAAGTGTCAACCTTCAACAGAGTAAGATTGAAGATTGTTAATTTATACAATATATAAATAAAACACTTGTAGCTATGCAAAAATTGTACTTTTTTGTATGTGTAAAAAAAGGTCTTTGGTAAAAGAACTTTGGTAAATTTGCATCTTATATGTAAGTGCTTAAGAGAAATAAGGTATCTGCAGGTAATATGGCCACCCTAAGGTAAGACATTTTAAAAATAATAACTGATTAAAAAAATAATAGAAATTGACTAAGAAAGTGGGCCCTTTTTAGCACTGCAAAAATATTTTTAAATTTTAGTTACTCAAAACTTACACCTGTTGCAGTTTGTTAAAAAAATGCTAGACGATGAAGGTAATGTGGCCATATACAGGTAATATACCCACAGGCGTCATAAAATGGAAAAGTGTATATTTAACGCAGAAAAAACACCAATTACTCAAAAAAAATTATATTTTGAAAATCTATAAAAATAATAGAAAAATTAATATGAAGTAAATTTAGACAAAAATTTAAAAAAAAAAAAAAAATTACGGAAAAAGTACTTTTAATTTGTTTTTTAACACCTATAGCAAATGAAAACTTCTGTATCTTAACTGGTAAGGCCGACACATTTATCATGCACTTAATTACGACAAACAACACATAATCTCATATCTACAGCTTTTTCGCCCATTTGGCCATATTGCCAACAAAAACCAATTTTATAAAAGTGTTCGTAACACAGTCTGCGCACTCCGATATTGAAATTTGTTTATACAGTTAAAAAGAGCATTAAACCAGCTAAAATATTATGTATAACAGTAAATACAAATACTTTGTTTAAATAAGAAAAGTAACAAACTTGTTCGTAACACAGTCTGCGCACTCCGATATTGAAATTTGTTTATACAGTTAAAAAGAGCATTAAAGCAGCTAAAATATTATATATAACAGTAAATACAAATACTTTGTTTAAATAAGAAAAGTAACAAACTTACCAGAGACGAATTTATAATATGCCAACGGAACTAACAACGAATCAACAATTACTGCCCTCCCGTGCACGCGATCAAGAATTGCAGGCAACCCGGTACTAAACTATGTTCTTCTGACTTCCGACGACTAGATTCAAACACCGTCCTTTGGATTCCACTGAAATTAATAACATTATTGCGGGTTGGCCATATTACTTGCATTGGCCATATTACCATCAGATACCTTATTATGTGAGCCATTAAGAACTGACAAGTCTTAACAAGTGTTGGCCGCATATCCAGCGTATTTAATAATACACAAACGTCTGAAGAACCAATACATTTTTTTATTATGCTTAATTTAAGTTAATTTTAGTAGATGGGATATAACAAATTTATGCGCACACTGTAATTATGCTTTGCTTAGTAATCAATCATATTGATTACTATTATTTTGTAGTCATGAGCAAGATTTGTTTGTTTCTGTTCTGTTATTTATTTATTTATATTATATATTTTCTGTTATTTATTTATATTATCTATTTTCTGTTACTTATTTATTTACATTATTTATTTTATTAAAGTTATCTATTTAACTTTCCGAAATGTATTACATTAGGATCTAAACTCCACGTACAAAAATTTCTCTAGATGAAAAGTAACATCATTTTTATGTATATTCTTATCTGAAATCCGATGTTTTTATCAGAAATGCCCCGTTATTGCAATACTTTTCTCTGGACGAAATTTTTGTGGGTTTAAAATTAGAGTACTGTACTTTGGTTTGAAAAAAAACATGAATTGTTAGTTGTGTAACATACTCTGAGAATTGTGATCTGTATCCATGATAAGTCTTTTATGAATTCGGTCTAGTCAAACATTGTATAAAAACTTTTTTGAAGTTGTATTTTGTCTCAAAATGAGATTTACAAATTTTTCTGTAAATGTCGCGAAACATATATCTGATGTATGTGAAAAAATGTCTCATTATCTGTTTTGTTGTATATATGGCAATGCGAATGTAAATAATCGGGTCCAACATAAATAAGATAAATACTTCTTCATTACTGTGTATTTATGTGTTTATCTCCATTTCTTCCCATTTATTATGGTGTGCAATTGTAATATGTTTTCTTCAGAGACACAGTTATATTTTTGTAAATAAACTGGTTATTTAAAATAATTACCACACGATTCGCTTATCATCTCATCCATTCCAAGAAGACTTAAACGAGTCTATCGAATCAATTTCTTCCTTTTCTGATGATAATGTAGCCATTATCATCTAAATTGTTGCGAGAGAAAATAAAATGCACCTGGTTATTCTACCACAAATTATTTCAAAGGAATTCCAAGTGATTGAAAAACTTGGACTGCAAATTTCAAGATTAAACCTACACTTAGAGCCTACACTAGCAGTAGTGTTGCCAGTTCGATACTTTTCTAAATATTCAGATTGCTTGATTGCCATATTTTTTTTTTCAGTAAAAATATTCGCATTCTTTAATAACAGATTAAATAATGCGAGAATAAGGCCAATTACACTATTAAAAAAAACTGGTGGGAATCAAACAATCTTAGTAAAATACAACCTACTGGCAACACTGTACACTAGTCACACGAAAACACTAGAAAGCTCATGTTAAACACATGGAAGCGCTCTTTTCAAATTTCTCCTTCGCATTTCAATACTTTTAAGCGATTATTTTTGCATACAATAGCTAAGGTCGACCACTGAACGGGCTTTTTTTTTTTGCTTTTTTTATGAGGTCACAGTATATTTCAGAACCGGTTCCAAAAATGAAAGTATAATTTAAAAAAAAGTTCAACCAAAATCAATAAAGTAAAAACGGGCCCGTTTAAAGATCGACCTCAGCTATCCTATGCAACGAAAAAATATTTAAAATTATTGAAATGCAAACGAGAAATTTGAAAGAACACTTCCATAGATTTAACATTAGCTTGCTTGCGAGTGTTTTCACGTAAGTATTGTAGGGTTTTAAGTAGTCATTCCAAGACACGCAGCTGCCAACATACCGATATTTTCCGGAACACTGTGCCAATTTACTTGGGTCAAATTGACACAGTGTTCAGAAAAATATCGTTATGTTAGCAGCTATGCAAAGAATAAAATTTCTATATAAAAATAAAACACTTACAGTACTTATAAAAATAAAACACTATTAAATTACATATATGTAGAAGTAGTTAAAAAATATAAAGGTTTGACGGTCTAACGGAGAAATAGATGGACTGACAAACTGAATTTACACGCAACTTCGCTAGTAACATCACGAACACATTATTTAGCAATGTTGAATGCATTTCAATTATATCAATATAATTTTTTGCTCGATATGAAGCGCTCATAACACTATCGTAGTTTTTACATATGTTTTACTTTATTCATATATTAACATACATTATAAAAACGATGGTGTTATGAGCGCTTCACGTAATGTTGCGAGTGGGCTATTTTTTTAAAATTCAGATTGCTTGATTGGCACCACTTTTTTCAAATGGTATTATTCGTCATATTTTCGCCTTATTTAATGTAAAATTAAGTAAGTCGAATTTTAATTTATCAAAAACTGGTGGCAATTAAAAAAAACTGAATTTAAAAAAAGTAGCCCACTGAATTCACGTCTAAAACAAAATTAACATCTGTATTATAAAGAAAAAACATGCCCGTGAGAAATGCTGACGTCATATTGACTAACTAATTAATTTCGCTTTTACTTCACTTTTTAAATTTCTAAACATCGCATAATTCTAATTTTTACACGGTCGAATTCTTTCAAATGCAATTTTATTGAAAACTCCATGTCACTGTACTGTTTTTTTTAAATTATTTTTTAAATATTTTTTTTAAAAACCTATCTCTATCGCGTGCACTTAAAACAATATAAGTACTTCAGCATTTGTTTTAGGCTGATATTCCAGAACGAAATTGAAACTATATCAATAAATAAATAAAATAATATAAGTAAAACACAAATTTAAAATTTCGAATTGCGCGTTTAAACCACTGAAATTATCAGAATCAAACAGGCTGATGTAAATAGCGATCTTAGGCTATATCTTCGGTTATTAATTCCTGGTATGGGGCTAATACGAAAGTATAGCTTTTAATTAATTTCACAACTTTATTTGAATACATTATTGATATTTTTAATATAAAAATGCTTTTTGGTGTTGATAGTAGGCAGTCTAAAAAAATATATATTAAATGTAAAATATCTATTACAGTTTTCAGTTTTAAAACAAGAACGAAAAATTATGCGTTAAGCACAGATCATGTAACACTTTCCACGTCCAAAATAATTTTACAAATCTTTTACCGTTTAATAAGGTGAAATATGATAAAAAAGCAAACAATTTGGAAAACGCATAACATATTTAAAAACACAAGTTTAGGAATTATCAACAACATTCGGAAAAATATCCGAATTATTTTGTGCAGCCCTGTATATGATCTAAGCTTTGGATATATAATACATAGAATGCTAAATTTAGGTTCAGATAGGAAACGCGTAGCACAGTTTAAAATTCTCCTTTTGGAATTTACGTCAATAAACGTAAAATACTCCAGCACTTTTGTGCTGCCCTGTATATGGTCTATAGAATTTATACACACCAAGTAATAGACAAAAATGAGTTAAATTTAAAAACGCGCTCAGCAGCTGAAAAAGCACTTCCAGCAATTATTGTTAACATACAGTACCAAATTATATTGTGTGTCCCTGTAAATGAACGATTAAATGCTATACGCACAATATTCTATAGTAAGCCTCTTGTAATGCACCTTATTGACATATATAAATTTCAATACGTTTGAAATAGTTATACATTCTTAAAGTAAACCGGAAACGTCTTTTCCCCCATACAGTGTAATGTAACGGAATTATTTTGAGTGCCTCTGTAGAAAAAACTATAAGTGCTACACACTTCATATTCCATACCGAATATGCCATAGTAAACCTCAATAACATATATCAATTGCATGAAAATACGTATATATTTACGCGAGTAATAGCAAGGACATTCAGACAGACAGACGGTAGGCAGACAGACAGACAAACCGAACTCATAAATACTTTTCAACCATGTGGGACAGCGTTAAAAATGTTTTTTCCTATGTATTGTAATCTGAAAACCCGAGTTAGACCTCTCAGTTGATATAATTTAAATACATTAAATTTTGCTAAATAAATCTACGTTCCTGTTTTTGTATAACACATTTAAACAATTGTCAAGCAAAAATCGATCTGAGAGGCAGCAAACTTACACTCTAACTTATATTAAAATAATTAAAACAACTTTTAAAAAAAGATTTTTTTTTGTTAGCCTATGTGAGATCCAAAAAACCTATGCTTATTGATCCACCTCTTGAACATTTTAAGGAGAATTGCTTTGAGACTTATAAGCTATTAGGCTGTTTGTCTCGAAAGATCCATCTTTTTTTTATTCACAGAAATGCATACAAGTAGACAAATTACATAAATCTTCTTCTTGACAAGGACGGGATAGACCCCAGGAAGTAGACAGCACTGAAGACACACACAGTGAAAACCATCCTTATCAGGATTCGAACCCAAGCCCTCAAAGTCGCGGTCACCTCCGCTACCAACCACGTTACAACCCACCTCTTTTTTAATGTTAGGCCTCAAAACACTCCACTTTTTACTATTTCTATACTACATTAAGAAATCAAAGAGTTGATACACAATTGTGGTTCCTTCTCGTGGAATAAGAATTAAGAATACTGTATTCTTACCGTCTAAATTGTTAAACTGTATTTATTGAGATTATCTGTGGCGCTTGATATTTTTTCATGGGATTTCAGTTTTAAAATTTGGATTAAACATTTTATTAATCGGATTTGTGTAAAAGCATTTTCGGATAAATAACTATAATTTAAGATCAACAATTTTGTCAAATCATTCATTTTTTTTTCAGTCCCCTTTATCTAAAACGTACGTCTGAAAATTTAGTGAAGTTAAGCCTAATCGTTTTTAAATGATAGGCCATAAAACACTCTTTCACCATTGATTATGGCCAGTCTGTATTCAGTAATTTAAAACATATTCGTGTCTTCTTCAAAAAGAATAAAAAATATCAATATTTTATTCTTGCAGTCTAAATATGTAAACTATATTGAGAGGGTCTATGTCATTTGTAAATCTTTGATTCCATTGTGATTTCAGTTTAAGAATTTGGATTAAATATTTTATAAATCACATTTTGGAACAAGTATTTTTGAGTAAATTACTGTAATATATAAGATCTCCAATTTTGAAAAATAATTCAATTTTTTTCATTTTCAATCAAAATTTAATAAATTATCATAAAGGATAATAATTTGTTAATAAGAAATAATAAATTTAAAATAATGTAGAAAGTACTTCATTTAAAATATTACTGATTTCAGTCCAGATTTTAGCATTTAACACGCATCATTTTTGTTATTATGTTATTTTCTGAATATTCTGTTATTCACTGAATTGGCATTCAGTGATATAATTTTTTAATTTTAATTACAGACTGTATATCACAAAAATAGCGGAGAACATAAATATAGCGTTCTAAAATATGATCATCTCAAAAATAGTCAAACATGACGCTATTCATGTAATTAACATATTCCATACGGTTAAAGAGAATTCTAGATTTTTTCTTTTCTGTACGTCCTTCCATAAGCGTTGCCCATTAAAAATAAATAATATAGTATTTAATAAAAATATTATATATTATTTGTGATTAGGTAGTAAAAGCCTATGATTCAACAAGAACTTACTATAGTTATTATACGGATATATTATTTTAAAGACATACAGAATAAAAAATCGAAAAAAAATCAATATTGAATAACGACACCCATGAATAGAGTTTAGTTAATAATAAAACCACGTCCGTAACAACTTAATGCGCTCTTTTTAGGTGTGTTCTTAATTATATAAATACGTAGCACCTAATAGTAGTTGTCTGGTCAGTCCGTGTGCCCATCTGTCCGCATCTAACAGCGCAAAAACTGCCCAATCGAATGGTTTGAAATTTAATATATATAATCGTTGCAGATTTTTGTCGAGTCATTTCAAATTTTTTGATAAATCGCATCAAAACTTAAAAAGATATTCATAAAAGTTTTCTTCATTCTATTAAATCCTATCACACATTTATTAATTCAATAATATCCCATGATAGGTAATGATTATAGATTGCCATTGCGATTAAATCATATTTAAGATGGTGTCATATTATTTCCGTATCACTGAATTTAAAAATTGAATTTGCATACTAAAATTGTTTAATTATAGCAACCATCTACCGACAGTTTTTTGGAGAGATGTTTTCCGAGAAATAGATATGAAATGAAAAAGAAGTCTAAATACGGATTTCAAGTTCTGAAATTTTCAAAGCTAGGCTTAAGTTTCAGACCGGAATTTTCAGTAAATGTCAACAAAAGATAAAATGTTGCCAACTTAAAATGTACTTATTTTATTACGAATATTAATAATATCATAATAACATAATCAATAATATCATAATTCATTTCACTGAAACTAATTAAAATACTAACGCACCTCATTTGTCACGTTTGACCAATTTATTTATGGTTTCTGATGGACGTTGGTTTTTGAACACTCATAAAAGCTTTATAACATCCCCTCTTCCATCAAAATAATTAAATAAATTATAAAACTGATTGCACACTGATTCTTATTAAAAGCAGTATCAGCAGTGAAAATAATTCTGTACACGCCTTTCACGTAATGCATTAAACTTTTATGTTAGACAAAAGCCAAAAAACATGCATCAGGCGTAGATCATGAAACACTTTCCAACACTAACAGAATAGTATTAAATAATTTCATGTTTTAATAAAATGAATTGAAATATCTAAATTAACAAGGTCAAGGTCAAACCGGGCGGAGTGGCCTACCTTTCGGTTTAAGCTCAACTAGCCCCACCCAATCTAAATTAACAATTAAAAAAAAAAAAAAAAAAAAAAAAAAAAACAGATAACTCAGTAAAAATCCATTTTCAGCAATTGCTGTGCTTATCCGGTAATAGGTTGATATTATTTCGTGTACCCCTGTAAAAGATCTATAAAATTTATACACACCATGTAATACACAAAACATTAGATAAGTTTAAAAATGCATACTACTGTGAAAACTGCAATTACCGATCATAGTCAGCCCTGTATTCGAATTCTTTTGTGTGTCTCTGTAAATGAACGATAAATGCTACGCACTCCATAATCTATAGAAAACATGTTGTAGTGAACCCTAGTGATCTTTCTTAACATCATTATGTTTGAAGTATCATAGCATCACTAAAACCACGATCTAATTTTTACCATAGATCATAATGTAATGAAATTCATTTGTAAGGAACCTATAAACGAACTACAAATGCTACTTATTCTATACTACTGAAAAAATATACTGTATTTCACCTGAGTAATGCATGTTAATCTTATTACGTTTGAAATATCGTAACATCAGTAAAATGCACCATAAACGATTTTTCTCCATAGACCATAAAGTAACGGAAATATTTTGAGTATCCCTGTAAAACGAATTATAAATGCTGCACACTTCATTTTCAATTCCAAACATTCTATAATAAACTATAATAACATATACAAATTATATGGCAATGCGAGTATATTTATGAGAGTAAAGACGTAAAGTAATTTTAAAAAATATTTAATTTTAAATAAAATTTCATTATAATTAAAATAAATTATATAAAATAAAAATAATTTAAATAAAATTTAATTCAATTAAAATTTAATAAATTACCATAAAGGATAATAATAAAGTACTTCATTTAAAATATTACCGATTTCAGTCCAGATTTTTAATTATTTATTATATACTTATAAACTGTAAGTATTTTGTTTATGATTGTATGGTGTTAGTATTGTATTCAGTTAATTTAGTCAATAATCCATAAATTATTATAAGCAAACCGAATTCATAAACACTTTTCAACTATATAGGAAAGTGTTAATAAAAAATTCAAAAATTTTGAAGAGATACGTCAAATCAGAGATCAGATAATCTTAACTCAGCATATTTAGTGAAATAAGGAAATGTAATACCAATAATTTTATTAAAATTTAATTTTTCTTTTTGTTTACTTCAAAATAATAATGGATTATATATATATATATATATACACATTATTTCACTCATGTAATATTTTTTTGCTAGCCGTGAATTCCATAACAGCAATATACTCTCCAGTGTGTTTTTAATGTAAAGTACTTGTTTGTGTTCTTTAATTAAAAGTGAATACAATAGAGGTTCAAATTTAAATTTCGTCGCTATGAACAATGTGAGTTATCTGTAAATTTACAATCATAAATTCTATAAGAAAAGTTCAATTAAAACATGCAAAATACAATAACTATTTTCAAACGATAATTTTCACAAAAAATATTTTATTTATTAAGGACATTAATTTAGTTAAAGAACAATTATGCTTGTTAAACTTCACTACGGATACATAATATGGTATAAACAAATATTATCAATAAAATAAACAATGATAATAATTGTAAACCTATACAAAAAAAAAGTTATACGACATTTAATACGCACACTTTTTTTCTGTTATATAAAAAAAAATATAAATATATATAGGACAGAATAAAGTAATAAAACCCTGTACGCTGAAGCTAAAGGAAGTTGACAAAAATAGCCGCCAAGATCATCTATTAAAATCCAAGTTTAAAATATTTTATTAATATTTTCGTAAATTGTTTCAGATGTTTTTCATAGTTTATAGTTCTTCAAACTGAAAACATATCTGCTAACCTTCAGGTTTTTTCAAGTCAAATAAATTTACGTTGGACCTGAAAATTAATTTAATAAATGAAATCAAATGAGTACCACATAGGAAAAAGGCACATTTTCTTAAATAAATTTGCTAGTTTAAAATATATTAATTTGACTTGAAAAAACCAGAAGATTAGTAGCTATGTAAAAATAGCAGCTGGTACTTTTCTTGAAAGTTGTATGATGTTTTCTCTATTTTTTAGGTGCGTTCGTAATTATATAAATACGTAGCACCTATTGTCGTCGTCTGTTCCGTCCGTCTGTCTGTCCGTCCGTCCGCATATAACAACGCAAAAACTACCCAACCGAATGGTTTGTAATTTAAGATATATTATCTTTGCAGAATTTTGTCGAGACATTTCAAATTTTATAAAAATCAAATCAAAACTTTAGAAAATATTAATAAAAATATTTATTAAGAAATTTGAATTTTTTAAAAAGAAATCGGTGCTTTCTTGTTATAGGAGCTTCGAGGTTTAATCGTCAAGCGACAGAGATACTTATTTTATTACAGAAATTAATCTGCAGACGATGTAATTCATTTCACAGAATAAAAAATCATCAAGATCTGAATATTTATATAACTAGCTATAGTACGAACGCACCTCATTTGTCACGTTTCACGTACAATTTCCAACTTGTTTTAATTACTGACAGTATTTTTTATTTTTACTTTAACGTACTGACGAAACTATAGTTACAAAAAGTGATTTGTCAAATTCCCTCACGTATTTTTCTTAAAAAGGAAATAGATGATCTATAGTGGTAGCTTTTCAGCAAACTGTTTTAAGTCAATAGTCTTCATTAGTCAATAGTTCTTCAAGAAACCAAAGCAGTAATTCATAATGCTAAGAAAGTGAGTCTATTTCATTTCACAAAATTTCAAAACATTGTATAGCGCCGCTTTACTCATTCATTAATGTAAACATATATTTATTTATTTTCTAATGAAACAAGGTTATATTATTGTACTATATAATCTGAGTATAACAGACACTGTATTTGCTTAATTTACGCCTCCGCATATTTTTCGCACTTCTTTCTTTTGAAAAAAAATTGCGATAAACACCAAGATTCACGTATTTTTCGCATAAAAATATGAAAAAACTTTAATTTATAAATAAAATTTTATATTAGTCTAACCTCGCTGTAAAAAGACATTTTTTTTTAAAATTCTACACAAATATAGCACAAACGAAAATATAATTCCTTCCGAGTTATCCACGATTACAAAAAGAGTTCCTTTATCTTTAAAAACCTCAGAAACCAATAAGTATTCAAGGTTTAAAGAAGAAGTTATAAAAACAGTTTGTTTTGCTGCCCGTAATTTTCGGAAACGTTTTCAAGTAGTTTTTACAGTGCCAGTTATTTTCAAACCGGAATATAGGATTTTCGGATGCTATCAATTCTCAAGTAAACATTTTCAACAAACATGTTTAACAGACAAACATGCTAAATTACTAGCACTGTTAAAATTAATATCATTTTGTTACTCTTGAGTTTATAAACTCAGTTACGCAGCTGAAAATGTTTACTTGAGAATTGATAACAGCCGAAAAAGTCATATTCAGGGTAAGATACTCGGTGACGTTTCCGAAAGTTACGGGCAACAAAAAACACCTTGTTTTTATAGAAACTGCTTTAAATCTCAAAAATCCATTAGTTTCTGAGGTTTCTAGGTATAAAGAAATGCTTTTCGGAGTCGTGGGTAGCTCGGAATAAGTTCGTCCTTATGTTGCGTTTTCGTAGATTAAGAAACATATTTCTTTTTTTACAGCGCACATACGTGTTCTGACAATTGTCATTTTTCAATATTTCAGTTTGGTCCTTTTGTATTTTTCTCCACGATTTTTTTTTTTTTTCAGCTACTGAACTACGATTGCTCATGTGGTATTATAATGGAATCTCAAAAATCCAGTAATAGACTGATACTTATTTGTTTACAATCACAATGTTTAATATATTTTTTAAATTATGGGATTTATTATATTCATCATGGTAGGCTGCTTTAGTGAAGAAAAAGTATCAATAAGGCAGTGGAATTCGAATTGAATAAAGCGCTTAATATTCAATATTAGCTCTAACAAAAATATGCGCTAAGCAAAGCCCAAATTAAATGTATGAGAGATTTTGTGGTCTTGCATTTGACTTTTTATATTCATCATGGTAGGCTGCTTTAGTGAAGGAAAAATAGCAATAAGGCAGTGGAATTCGTATTGAATAAAGCGCTTAATATTCGATATTAGCTCTAACAAAAATATGCGCTAAGCAAAGCCCAAATTAAATGCATGAGAGATTTTGTGGTCTTGCATTTGACTTTTTATATTCATCATGGTAAGCTTCTTTACTGAAAAAAAAAATAGCAACAAGGCACTGGTATTAATATTGAATAAAGAGCTTAATATTCTACTTTAGCTCCAACAAAAATATGCACTAATAAAAGCTCCAATTAACTGTATGAGAGTATTTTGTGGTCCTGCATTTGAATTTAAAGGTGCTAAAGTGGATCAGTACTGTAGGAAAAAAAAGGATTTTTCTACACTAAATATTTCTGTACAAGCTGTATAAATTACATAGTGTTTTTGCTCGCTAATATAAAGGGTTTTATTGTAGAATGCTTGTGATATTTTTTTTACTTCGTTCAAAAATTATATCCAAATTTCGTTTCATAAACATACTTAATTTTAATTCCCGAAACCCTCACTGATACCAGAATTTTTGTTAAAAAAATTACGGTTTATTAGTTGCGTGAAATACAGCTTTTTCATATTTACAAGAAAGTTCGTTTTCAAATTCTGGTGTCATTCATTAATTTAAATAGTTAAGCAATGGAACTTCTCTGCGCCGCAAAGGGTTAAGGAAAGCATTTCCGACCCCACATTGCTATATGATTTCGAGTTGTCAGGATGTACCCTACCCCTCTTAGAAGTTCTGAAACGTTTAACTGAAACACCCTGTATATATATACATAACAAAATTAAGTTTTATTTCAGGAATATAACTTTATTATATGATAATGTATTGATTATTTATTATATTTATTTACTTATTTATTTTTACAAATTGGGATTTAAACTCTTCTTCAGAAAATTGCAACTAAATGAACAGCGCTACTCTAAATTGAAGGAATTAAAAAAAGGGGCTTTGACAATTGTTTTTATGATCATATCTAATCAACTACGTTACTGAATGTAAAAGCTTTTATTTGTGTCCTGTTCTCCTGAAAATTTCAAATTTCAAATTTTTAATATTTTCAATCAAGTAGAATTTCTTCAGAATTACTTAATAAGTGATGTCTGTTAATAGAAGATTAAAAAAAATAGATTTGCTATTAAAAGAATAACATTGAAACTGTTACCAAAATATATAATTTTCTTGATTCATCATACTTTCAAATGAGAGGTACAACAGCCCATAAGAATATCTTTTGCTGCGAATTTTGGTATGCTAAACTGACAAAGTTTGCGAAATTTGCTTTTAAGGCTTAAAGACTTCAGTGACTTAAAGACTCTGTGCTAGAGAATATTACATGCTCAAAAATTAATTTCGAACAATCACATATCGTCGGTACCATGTCAAACTATCGAATGTGAAGATGCATTTTTCATTACTTTTAAAAGAATGGACGACTGTCACCACTAAATTTTATTAGAAATCTTCGTCTAGTATGGGTACTAACAAAATATCTGCGAAGAATATGGTTGCCAGTCTGGCCTTCTTATTTATTCAGGTATGCCGAATTCATACCGGAAATTTTGAGAGAAAATTTTTTACTTCAAGTAATTACAGAATGTCTATCTATTACTAAATAAATTTTAAAAAAAGTTTGAATTTTCTGGCATGAATTCAGAATTTCTGAATTAAAAAATACACCAAACTGGCAACCATGGTGAAGAATACTATTAAAATTTACTGGTGACTATCGACCAATTTTTAAAAGTAAAGAAAAATGCATTTTTTCACATTCGATAGTTTGACATGGTAGCGACGAATCGTCACTACCATGTCAAACTATCGAATGTGAAAAAAATGCATTTTTCATTACTTTTAAAAATGCGCCGATTGTCACCACTAAATTTTAACAGGGTTGCAGGGCTACAATATCACCAGGTTGCCAGTTTGGCCTCCTTTTCCATTCAGAAATGTTGAATCCAAACCAGAAATTTAAAATAGACACTTTTTCTTTATATAATGACAGACTATCTCGTAATTACTTAAAGTAAATTTTTTTTCTCTCAAAATTTCCGGTATGAATTCCACATATCTGAATTAAAAAGTAGGCCAAACTGGCAACCCTGTTCTTCACAGAATTTTTATTATTATTTTTACTAGGCGAAGAATTCTAATAAAATTTAGTGGTGACAATTGGCCCATTTTTAAAAGTAATTAAAATGCATTTTTTCATATTCTATAGTTTGACATGGTAGCGACGATATGATGTCGCGAGAAATTAAACATGTGAAGCGGCGTGCAAATGCCTAATAAATAAAGAATTGTCAAACTACCCTTTACAATTCTGAGTGTTCCCAAATGGTCCGTCAACTGAATACCAATAATTTTTAACAGAAAATTTCATGGTAGGTTTTTTCAACATTTCCGAAAACATTTACCTCCAAATTTCTGCAAAATTTGTAAGAAAAATCTAAAAATAAAATTTTCCTAAGAAAATACTGGTATTCAAAAAGCGGACTATTTGGGAGCCCTGAATGCTAGAAAATTTTATAATTGCTATAAATAGTTGTCTCTTTACAGTTTTTACCAAAACCTATAATAGACTTTAGGCCCATCCCTAACTAACTCAGTTAATGAATGTCTTATCTTATAATGAATATTGAATGCCCCAGAAAAATTCCAACTTTCTAAATTTTCTATAAAATGTAATTGCTTGGGCATTGCTTAATAAGTAAAGTTTGTTAATAAATGATAGAAAAAAGGGAATTAATTATCTGTTCAAATGATAATATAGAAACTATAACCAAATCATACGGATTTGTTGATTTATCAAGTTTTCAAATAAGAGATAAAAATGCCCCAAAGAACATGCTTTGCTGTGGATTCTATAATGCGAATATATCAATTTTACATAAGTATCTGATAGACAGTCTCACTCGGTAGTTTTTTTCAACATTTATTCTGTATTTGAGTAAAGAAAAAATTTTATCTTTTTATTTATACATAATTCATGCTGTATTTGAGTAAAGACGAATTTTTATTATTCATTTCTACATAAAAAATATCATTTCTTGTTTCTAAAAATTACCATGGAAAAAGATTGTAAATTCTTTTTTGGCGTTTTTTGTATATATATTATACTCTCAATTTCTTTATTTTATCGAGATAACAGTTATGATTTTCAGTCATATATTTCTGCAGTTGTAAAATACAAAATTTGTTTATTGTCGAGGTATTCAACTCTTTTTTTCCATAAAACTTTATTGGTGTGACGAGGATTTTCTGTAGGTAGTAATGCTCACTGTTTCACCTCTTAACCCTGAAAACGGCGATGTAGGACATTACATATATAAAAATAGATATATATGGTTGTTTATAGAGAAGAACGAAGATAGATTCAAACAGCTGCACTGTACTCAGGTGCATTTTTTTAGTTCGGAAGATGCTATTTTTGAAAGACTCGAATATGCTCTAAACCATGGAAGCCGTAATTTAATGGAATTGATAGAGCATATTACATGGTCGCAAAATAATTTCGCTCAATTAGATGTAATTATGCGATAGATTAAACAAGAGAAACGGCGTGCAAATTCCTAAGGAATAAAGCCTTGTCAAACTACTCTTTAAAATATTAGAAAATGCTGATTACTCGAAAACGCACTGTTCCTATGACCTACGAATTGTTCTCTAATGTTATACTGAACTCTAATACAAAACATCCTAGGTAATGAATGGTGGTGAATCAGGATCGCAAAGAAGAAACATCGTCAATTTTTGTAATACTGAAAAATCAGTAGAACCTTTCACATACCCACTGTTTTACCCAAAGGGTTCAGGCGATCAAACAAAAGGGAAAATACCCCATACATTTTAATCTTGAGATTTTTCCGGAAAAAATGGAAATACCTATTAGACTGGAAATTACGTCTTGTTTCAATTTGTGTTTTAAAAAATAAGCTTAGGTGTTTGCCAGAAACTTTATCTTAATTGAAAAGCTGCTAGTAATTTTTCGTCAAGCAATGTATGCTGTATTACACCAGTAGTCGAGTCCCCAATTACGAAAGAGTAACAATATTTTTTTAATTGCATAAAAAACGGGCATGTTTCATTTAACAAACTTTTGCATTTAACGGACAATTTATTATTGGCATTGTGATAGCACGGTTTTCAGAATCCTGTTTGTAATATTTTCTTGCGTTAAACAGAATATTATTCCATGACATTTCTTTGACATCTACAAACATTTTATCTGCAAAATTTAATCCTCTGCCTACCAGACATGTCCAGAGCCGGCGCTAGACATTTTACTACCTGAGACGAGCATGATTTTGCGCCCCTGTACCGTGATTGCTTTTTCGCCAATTCTCAAACTTTATTAAGAATAAGTAAATTAATATGCTAACTATAATTTATTTAAAAGAAAACAAATATATATATAATTATTTTACATTTAAGAAATTTAAAATAATCAAATTACTTAAGAAATTTTGTATCTAAGTTGCAAAAGTAACAACAGTTAACTTGAAATTAAATGAATAAAAAAGTTATCATATTCTAGTAATATTTACAAGAAAACATCACATTAAGAATTAAACTGACGCCACGCTTCAAAATCTCATTCGCCTTACTTTTTGTTTGGAAAATGCATTTATTGTATCGACGTTATGAATATTAAAAAACAAAAACAAAAAACAGTTGCATGAGGTGAAGCTAAAAGTTTAAAATATACATTATTAAGCCAAAATATGTCAAGCATTTAAAAACAATCAAATTAAATACATTTGTATAGAATTTCAAATAGCAAAATAATGATATCAATAACAAGTTATGTATATTTTTGAAATAATATTCACAAAAATAAAATATCCTATTTGTGGTATTTAAAAGAAAATAATTATAAAAATTAAAACAAAACTTCAAGATCTAATTTTCTTGATTTTTCTTTGGCGAAGTCATTTATTATAATACGGAAATCCATATTATAAAGCAATCACATTATCAACCCAAAAATAGATAAACATACTAACAGAAACTACGAATTATATTATTGAAATTCAATAGAAAAATTAGGATCTGCATAGAAAATTACATGATCAATTGAAATTGTATACATGAAGATTTAATTTTACATCAGTAATATTTACAAAAACACAACTATCAACAGTGAAATAAAAAATGGATACTAATTCGCCTTGAATTTTCTTTGTCAAAATCGTTTATTATATCACTCTCATGTTAAAAAATAATTGTATTTTCATTCGCTAGAATAATTTAACTAACTGACCCGACTGGCGTTTCCCGTGCACATAAAAAAATAACACAAAGTGCGAAAAAACTAAAAATCGCAATATAAAACCGCGAAAAATATAAAAATCGCTCTACGAATTCCGAATAAACTTTATTGAAAAGAGAAAAAAATTACTATATCGGGCTAGAAGATTGATGCCGGATTCTTTTTACTAATGTGGAAAAATTGCAGCGAATTGCGGAAAAACGCTAAAAGTTGCATAAAAAAATCGCAGAGGACAAAATTTACTATACTGGGTTAAGTGATTAATATATATATATTACAAATGTAGAAAAATCGCCGCAAAACACCAAAAAAAAAAAAAAAAAAACTCCTCTAAAAATCGAACAAAAACTTTGGAAAAATTCAAAAATCACTGAAAGAATTCCGAATAAACTTTATTGAAAAAAGGACAAAATTTACTATTTGGGCTAAAAGATTAAAACCTGATTACTTTTACTAATGTGGATCAATCGCCATGAAATGCAAAAACAAACTCACTAAAAATTAAAAAATCGCAGAGGACAAAATTTACTGCTCTATGCTAATACATTCTAACAGTAATTCTTTCCCGAAAGTCAAAAAATGCTAAAAAATTGCATTGAAAATCGCTGAATAAAAAATTTAATATATTGGGCTAAATGATTGAAACCGAATTCCTTTTATGAATATCAAAAAATCGCTGCAAAAAGCAAAAAAAATGCTAAAAATTGCACTGGAAATCACAAGAAAAGTCACAAAAACTTCAAAAATCATGGAGAACAAAATTTACTATGATAGGCTAAAAGTCTGAAACTGATTTTTTTTTTACGAATGTTAAAAAATTCAACGCGAAAACTTGAAAAAACTCGTATTAAAAATCACTAAGAATCGTATTAAAAATCACTAAAAATTCAAAAATCGCAGAGAACAAAATTTACTACATAAGGCTAAAAGTTTGAAACCAAATTCCATTTGCGAATGTCAAAAAATCGTCGCAAAACGCTAAAACTCGCAGAGAACAAAATTTATTAATACTGGACTAAAACATTGTAACAGGAAGTATTTCACGATTGCGAAAAAATTACTGCGGAACACGAAAAAACACCACATATCGCTAAAAATTGAAAAATCGCAGTGGTCAAAATTTACTATATTAGGCTAAAAGTTTGAAACAGAATTCATTTTACGAATGTAAAAAATCGCCACGGTTCGCGAAAAAAGCAAGTTTAAAATCCCATTAAAAATTAAAAAAATGCGGAGAACAAAATTTACTGTATTAGTGTAAAGGTTTGAAACCAAAATTCTTTTAACAACGTCAAAAAATCGTCGCAAAACAGGAAAAACTCTAGAAAAATTCAAAAATCGTTGTACGAAATTCGAATAAACTTTATTGAAAACAGGACAAAATTTACTATTATTGAGCTAAAATTTTACAACTGGACTCCTTTTACTAAGGTAGAAAAATAGCCACAAAACAAAAAAATCTAGAAATTGCATAAAAATAGCTAAAAATTAAAAATCTCAGGGAAGCAAATTTACAACAGTTGACTAAAACATTTTTTAAATAAGTATTTTCCGAATGTGAAAAAAATCGGTGCGAAAAGACGCTAAAAATCGCAATGAAAATCGCAGGAAGACAAAATGTAACATATTAGGCTAAATATTTGAAACCGAAATTCTTTAATGAATGTGAAGAAATCTCCGCAAAACGCAAAAAAACGCTAAGAACCGCATTCAAAATCGCATTACATACATCTGAAAATTCCAAAATCCCGGAGAACAAAGTTTACAATATTAGGCTAAAAGTTTGAAACAGAATTAATTTCTTTTACGAATATCAAACTAGTCAGATATGCCAATCCCAAAACTTTCTTCTATCTCATACATGTTAATACTTCCAAATTCGCTATCACACCGCCAAAAAAAAATCAATATTTTTCGTCATTCTGTTATACGTCAGCTGCGTGCGAATCGTCGGGTTATCTAGATGCGAGCAGTCGATGTATATTAAACTACGAAATGTCCTTCTGACTGCAGTTTGATACCGTTGCTGCGCCTATAATGGCGGCATTGGCAGTATTTGAATATGTCGACAGGGCCGAATTATTTCCTACTTCTATTGTTCAGAACAAGTGAAGTCAACTACTAATATATCTAGAGAAATCCACCCGAAAATTTGGCTATCGTAATAGAAATATATGCCTGTAATCACTCAGGAAATATCCAAAGCGTTCAGGAACAATACCACATGATCTGGATTATACAAACAGTATCTATAACCGACAGATTCTTCACTTATTTAGAGCATAGAAATCCTGTGGGTGATTTTATCAAGTGAAGGGTTTTTGGTTGAGTTGTACTTATTTGGTTTATTTTCGTTTCAAGTGTTTAGAATTTGGTTAGATAGATAGATTTATTAACCGCAGTTTTAACCAGCTCGATCAAAACTCCTAAAGTTTTTCAACTTCTTAACAGTCTCAAATGGTGCTTAAACATTCATATTTCCTAATGGCAGGTGTAAAAAATAATAAGAAAAGTGCCCAGTTAAACTGTTGGCATTGAGCTCACAGGCTATTCACACTAATTGTATATCATACTCTTATTTCAAAGAATAATGCCCCTCGAAAAATAAAGAAATCGACAATAAACCTGTATACTAAATTTGAAGCAAATCGTAAAATTCTGCATGAAATACCTATTTAGCTAAATTAAGGGTGTGATTACCTCCCGTTTCCCCCTTTATAATTAACCAATGAACCTCCAATTCAATCAGGGAAGCGCCTTATCAACATAATTACCAAATCTAAAGCAAATCTGATAATTCTGCATGAAAAACTCATTTATATAAATTAAGAGGGGATTAGCCCCCCCATTTCCCCTTTATACTTAACCAATAAACCCCCAAAACTAATCAGGGAAGCACCTTATTAGAATAAACCCATATACAAAATTTGAAGCAATAATCGTTTATTCTGCATAAAAAACCCATTTATCTGTATTAAAGGGGGATTAGTCCCCGTTCCTCCCCTTTACCAATGAATCCCGAAAACTAATCAGGGGCGCGCCTTCTCAGAATGAACCTATATACAAAATTTGAAGCAAATTGGATATTTCTATTATACGAATTGATCACAATCTTAAAATATAATGATTTTTTTAAAATCCAAAACTGCGAGAGATGCACGATCTACAGTGCCCAAATTTGAGGTCGTCCTCGAATTTCAATTTGGTTCAATTCTAGTGAGGTTCTTGTTTTTTTCGCAGTGTTAGTGACGTTTAAAACCCATTAGGCACCAAAGCTCCCGTTGCGGGAACATATACTTTTAATTTTTTTTACTCAAATAATTTTAAATCAATTCTTAAACAAAACTTCTTCTACGAAAACAAACAGTATTTGATAATATATTTTTTAATAATATTTTTCATTTTCCAAATTTTTAAGATTTTTTTAATTGAAAAATTTGTTTTGTCGACTATCTCAATTAAAAGGGTAATAAAACAAAAAAAAAATATTTTTTTGATTTTTCAGTTACAGTTTATTAATTAAAACAAACATCTTAATTAATACCATATTCAAAATCTAATGCAAGTAGATTATTTTAAAGTTTTGATAGACTCATTTCTTTTTAATGTTCCCGCAACTGGAGCTTTGGCGTTTTGCGATTGCATTTCGCACTGGTTTGTCTTGAAGCGCGCATTAGTAAATAATGAATTTTGCTCTCCGACAACAAAGCTTTCTTTAATATATAATGTCGACGAAGAGAATGGTTAGTTTTTATGTGCTTTTCAGATAATATGACTGTTAAGTACAATGATTGATAACTATATCTAACAGTTATTTATATTGATTTTTTTAAACAGTGATATATGAGTGACTCTTGAAAGTCAATGTGTAATACTATTTGAAAAAAGTCAGAGTCTCTTAGAATAAGGTAAGATTTCATACAACACATTGATAACACCCTACAAAACGTAACATTTATATGGACATTTTTTAAACATTTTTTCAATTACAACAAAAAAGAAAGCGAGAATTTCTATTGATAGGAACTATAAGAAAAAATCTACTACGTGAGTGTGCTATGAGTACAAGTAAATTATCACAAAATGTTAAAAGGATATATTTTTTAATTTCTTCCAACCAGAAACAATAGTGAAATGGAAAGATAATAAAGTAATCTGCTTAGAAGCTAATTCTGACACTGAGACTTCTTTAGACAGTTTGGCAGAAGATATACATAACACAAAAAGAAAATTTATTTACCTCAATTCTGAGTGGCTTCCTATTACATTAAATATTTGATCGGTATTCTCTTACAGATCAATTTTTAAACATATACTGGCCTCACATTAAATAGTCAATATTGATAATAAACTTTTTAAAATAATTTCAACATTGCGGTAATAGGGGCGTTTATCAGAGTTTAAAAGATCGAAGTCAAATCTTCCATTTACGAAACATGTTTTGTTACAACTGCTTTATGTAAAACAGACAATCAAGAAAATTAAAAATATGATTTAGGATCTTACGGGAGTAATAAATAGAAGTATATGTTTCAATGGTACATACCAGATTTTTATAAATACTTAAAAATTCCATGTAAAACATACAAAAATGTAAATATAGGAAAAAAATGATATAAATAAAAAATAATATGTAAATATAGAATAAAATAAAGAAAATGTTATATAATGTTGCATTCCTTGGATTGTTTTTTGCAGTTTTCATCGACAAGTTCTAGAAAAATAGTAAAAAAAAGTACGCTTGTATCTACCAGTTTTTGTCTCAGATGTTAAACATTGAATGATAGTGATTTTCAAATATTAATATTAAATTATTAATATATATTTGTTTAATAGTTATTTAAAAGGTTTTGCTCGAAATATCCAACAAAATGCATTTCACGTTTTAATAAATATATTCCAACCACTTTTGCATTTAAGCAGGAGAAAATAACAATTGCTGCTTCATCTTCATTACTGACAAAAATTCTTCTCTATTTAGGCAGTACGGGAACGGTTCTTCACTTTTTAGATAGTAGTTCCCGGTACGGGAATATATATATATATATAATTATAATATCTTTGAATTTCAAAAAACGTATCAAGTTCTTGTAACATTCTAATTAAATCTCCAAAGAGATAATTAATAATAATGTGTAGACAGAATACACATAGTTAATAAATTAACAAGTGCAATCATAACTATACCATAGCTTGTGCTTCAATGGTAATTGGCCAAAAATACTGAAAAAATGAAGGTTATTTAAAAAGAGAGAGAGAAAAAAAGAAAAGAAAAAAAATTATAATAAACCATAAAATGTTAATAATTTGGAGTTGATATCAAGTGAATACAAATGTATTAAGAAATGAAATATGAACTAAATATAATGGAAAATTGGATAACAAGAGATTTAAATTATAATTGGATAAGAAAAAACACGTGTAGGTATAATCTTCAGCCTGGATGTACCCACACGTGTTTTAAAAAAATAATTCAGTATTTCATAATTATACTGGCATATATGCTAAGATCAGTATAATCATTAAGGTATACTGAATTATTAACAGAAACAATTGGAAATAACAAAATTGGAAATTATATATATATATATATATATATATATATATATATATATATATATGTTATGTTTTTTAAACGGATAAAGTTATTACAAACATTTTAACAGTTTTATAATAGGAGTATCTAGTATATTTAAAAAAAACCTATAAAAACAATTTTAATTTAACCTTTTTAACCTTACCCTGTTTAAAATTTTCTCAACCTTGATAAAAACATTTCACACCAGAATTTATATTTAGAACTATTTAACACACTTATTTAACTTAGTTCTCTGTGGCTTGTATTTAACTTACTTTGTGAAGAAGTTTCTAGCTCAAATCGCGTTAAGTGAATTATAGAAACAAGTCGATTAGACCCATTCTGGGTAGGAAGGTTAATACAGCGGAGTTTCATGGGTAAGTTGATGGCAGTTATAAAAATATTATATTATTCTACAAAACAATGCATATAATACAATTAAGTTTCACTTTTCTTATAACTATTACATCATTCTATTGTGGATGCCAAAGTATTTATAAACTAAATAATAATTAAATAGACAAGTAAAGCCAGATTATCTAGAACACACGTAAAGCACGAGCTTCTCCTCTAAAATTTAAGAGGATTCCCAAAATGACTGTAAAATGGACTTCTAATACCCATTTTATTTTTTTACATTGAATTTTTATTTATTTATTTAATTTTGGAGGGAAAGTTTGCCTAATGCAAAAGAGAATCCACACTGTTCTTCAGGAAACTGATCTAACCGAGAAATGTGAATGCAATAAATAGGATGTTAAGAAATCATATATCATTATGATGTGATGGTTAGAAAACGCCCATGTAACTGAACATACAACAAATATACACTATATTTAGTATATACAGGGGGCATAATAAAAATTTGTTTAATGAAATATATGTGAAATTCCACTCTAGGGAATAATATTTGTAACACTGGGGAAATTCCATGTATGTAAAATTAAGAAAACTTTTCCCGGTTGAAAGGGGCCCCCAAAACGATATTGTGCTTTCGCTAGCTTCAGGGATTAATCTGTCTCTATCGACAACAACCTAAGTGCACTGTAACTGTTAGGGGGCCTAGATAGGAGAGTGGTGACATATGATGCTCAGACTGTACTTGGATAGACGTGTTTGTCCAAACAGCGGCAGCCCAGGGATTGACAATCTTCCAGAACTTGGCAATAGACACTGGTGATAGGCGAATGTCAAAATTATGGTATCCCAGTGTTTAGAAGTGCAGGCAAAAATTGGCGATATTCGCCTATAATAATGCACTTGTAAAAGTTGATGTTGATTTACGTTTGTATAGTGTTGAACGTGTGGTGTTATAATTAAAAGATGTATGCCGATACGAAATAATTTAGCGAATAGTGTTAAAACATTATGTTTAATACTTTAAAATGTTTGTCATTTCTTGTATGATTAATGTAAGGATATTCAGTATTTGTATTGTGAATGAAAAAAATTAAATTTTTAGCCCTAAGAATTTCAATAATCAGTCTCTAATAACTAATTAGTAATTTCAGCAACTAATCAGTCACTTTCACCTATATGCCATATTATTTTAGGCAATTTCTGTGATCACCATAGGCGTAGAGTCAGGGAGGAGAAAGCACAAGAAAGTTTCAAATCATTTTTATTTTCGAATATAATTGTTTGCCTTATTCAAGCTAGAAAGCCCGTGTTTATATATTAGCTATCAGTACTTTTCAGAAAAAGTGGTGTGAAGTTTGTCTGCTTCTCCCCTTGCTTTACGCCTATGGCGACCATATGGATGATGAGTAACCAGCATATTTTATTGAGATGATTGGCATTAGTGGCAAAAATACGCTACTTTAGCAATGTAATTAATTCCAAATCTTTAATTTACTACTTCCCACATTTATTAGATTTTTTAAATAAATATTTTCTCTATTTAAACTCAAACAACAACGTATAGCAATCTAGATATTGTTTTATTATCTATATTAACATACAGTGTGCAGGATACAGATAAATGCGATCACACAGAAATTTGAACAGTGTTTGATTTTTTTCCTTAAATTTAGATACAGTAGTATACCGACTTACGTCAGCCCGCATTTACGTCGTCTGGCCCGAAAAGTAAATCATATATTATAATATGAGCAAATCTTGTGTGTGCGTGTGTGTGTGTGTCTCTGTGTGTATGCAAATTTTATCTTAAAAACGGCTCTAATGATTTAGACGAAATTTTGTATCCTACCGTTTTGAGGTACCCGAAGACCACTGGGCTAGTTCATATGTTCGAGAAAATTCGATTAGTGGGTCAAATTGGGGTCACTACGGGTCAATGCATTTCAATGGGAATGAAGGTTGAAACAATTATTAAGTTGTTGAACAGTTGACATCAGTGGCGTAGCGTCAGGGGGGGGGGGGGCACGATCATTTTACTACCAGTATAATTATATACTACATTTAGCCTTTTTTAATCTTTGAACGGTATGAATTAAATAAGACCAAGTATAGTGTATAAAAATACTGGTAGTAAAGTGATCCGTGCCCCCTTTGACGCTACGCCTCTGGTTGGCATTAAACGACATCGCAAAGTTGACAACATTTAGCTAAATTTGGCGATATTTGATGAAATCTTGGCGACATTGGCTAGATTTGGCGGAAAAATCGACTTTTAAGATTATCAATGCTAAAATACATGCTTGGCGCCAAATGAAATAATGTCGCCAAATTTGGCGATATTTAGCGACAATTTGGCAACATTTGGCGAAAAAATTAGCTTTCAGAATCGGAAGGAATTTTCTAGAAATTCTCAATAGGAGCGGAGATATTCAATTAATGGGTCATTTTGGGGTCACTGTGGGTCAATGCATGAATTTGGCGAAAATATTGGCGGTATTTTGGCGAAAAAATTGACTTTCTGAATCTGAAGGAATATTCTTGAACGCGACGAACTAAAGTGTAGTTTGGAAGGATTCTCTTTCAAGGTAAATATGTACGCAATGCAAAATTTAGAGATATGCACATAATTTTAATATTGATTGTTTCTGTAAATAATACTGTTATAAAATAAAATGCTTTCCAGGAAGAATACATTGAGAATTTACTGTTATATCAAGTTGAACGCAAAGCTAGTTTTAACCAGCGTAGCTTGGTCTTCCCCGGTAATTTTCTTTAATTTGACGCACTTTAAAAAAAAAATTTAGGACTTTTGGCTTTACTTTCTACGAAGGGAAAGTTTGACAGTCACGTGATAGAGACAAATAGATGAGATTGAAAAAGAGAATCGAATCATCCCCTTCTCCCTCTACAACGCGGAAAGGATATTTGTTTTGCGAGAAACTCGTAGAAGAAATTCACTCATTCTCTGTTTATGTAACGCTACGCGACGGTTATATTCTAGCGATGGTACCAAAATAAAACTACTGATTCAACATCTGAAGAAAAGAAACAATGGAATATTTTTACATTGGAAGTAAAACATGGAATCATCAAGCTTTATGAAGGAGGAATGGCAATGACTGTAAGAACAATCATCAAAGATAAAGAATGAATATTTATCGAAGGTGACGAAGACTCGCCCAATGAATATACGGTGATGATTCGCAATCGATACGGCGTGGTTTCTGAAATGGTATTGCTTATAATATGGTGCGAGAATCGGGTGATGGTCAAAAATTTTCCTATCGGCCAAAACACCATATCTAATGAAACCAAATTAATTTTTGAAAAGTGAAAGAAAAATCAAATGAAACGAGTGAAAAATCTTTCATTGCTAGCGACGGCTGGTTTTCAAATAGTGATGTAGTTTTCATAGCGTTTCATGAAGAGGCAGCAAGTTCTGATAAGAAAGCAGCCTTTTCATTCCCAACTATTTAAAGACGATCATAAAAGAAGAAGACCCTAAGGCCATTTTCAATGTGCGTGAATGGAAAAATGTCAAAAAGAACATTTATTCCACAGGAAGAGACAACGTTTCCTGAATTTAAAGTGTGGAGGGATAAATTAACTCTACTTCTTGGCGGACGTCGCAAGAAGTTTAAAGCATATTACATGCGATGTTCGTTTTCCAGTTTGAATGCAGCTATAAGAGAAGTTACAGAATTGACAGTGAAAGACTTCTGGAACAATACAGTCCAAGTCATAATAAGTCCACAGTCATAGAGGATTCATGGGATGAAGTTCAGCGAAAAACAATGAGAAATGCTTAGAAAAAAACAGTGTCCATTTTTATTTGTTGCGACCGACAAAACATCTGAAAATTATGATTCCGTATGTCTCCTTATGGATGAAACTGACGAACATGGAAGAGAACTCGCTTTAGAGATGGATGATAAAAATGTTGTTGAACTCCTAAATTCCCATGATCCAGAACTAACCGTCGATGATATTACAGAATTGAAGAAGCAAAGTCTTGTTGAAGAAATAGGTGAAGAATACATAAACCATTATTATAGTTTCAAAATTAACTGAAGGACTAAACCTTATTGAAGCTGGAATGAAGGTTCTTGAACATATTGATTCGGATGATCAAAATGTCGCAACGACTGGAATAAAAACTTAGAAAACTCACTCTGCTGTTACATGGAGCTTCTAAGAGAAGAAAAGTTTGCTGGATCAAACTACATTGCGGGATTTTTTCTCATTTTCAAAAACTCGAACGAGACAGCTAGAAGAACAAAGAATTATAAGTAACGACTTATTGATTTATTCAAAATTTTTGTATTGTAAACGCATTTTTTGCGACTGTTAATTGTATGTAACATTATATCCTTAAATACAATAGAATTTACTCATTAGATTTTGGTAAATTTTTATTGCTTATCCCTTTTTTTTTTTGTTTTTTTGCTTATCCCAACTTTCCTTGAATTACGTCATTTTCGACTTACGTCGCTAATCTTGGAACAAATAGCTGACGTAAATCTGGGAGTTACTGTAATATAAAAGTGTTTGAATCACAGGTATAAAAGCTCTTGTGTTTATCTCTCCACCACGCGAAAATTAAGGTACAAACCAAAAAAAAGGACTTATTTTCTGATAATTTCATATTTGAATGACTTCTTTTTTAAGACATATGTAAATGAAATAAAAATTATTTGAAAATATTACTTTTTCTGTTCCCATAAAATAATTAAAGGGCATTTATTTATTATAATACAGAGTGTCTACGGTCCTAGCTTTTGAGCAACACTATTAAAATAATTAATATTTATATTTATAAATAATTAAAATTACCCTTTCAATCACAAAATAATCTCTTAATTTTAATCATAATTGCTATATCACTGTAGTTGTGACTAATATTATGGAAAATAAATAATAGTTATTCTGAATATATTTTATTTATTACAAAGTAGAAAAACTTTAAAAAGTGTGATTAGTTCTTAACTTAAACGTAATAATAATAATATAAATCATATTTATAATGATGATTATAATAAAAAAATAAAAATAAATACATAAATTTGACAAACTAGTAGTGCAGAAACCCCTCCTTATATCGCTCCTGTCGAGAGACGACAAAACAGCGCGATATAACGGATATTATTTTAAAAACAACGAAGATGATAAACTAAAACTAACTGTTTTATAACTGGATTTATCAAGTTTTTTATATGCATAATAGGGCAATTTACTTACTTATTGTCATCTTCCTATACAATTAAGAAAACGTATAGAAAAATTAATGTTTTTTTAAATTTTGTATGAAAAAGGAATATTTTTTCCGTCTTTTATCCTTCAAAATTTGACACTCACTTAAAATAAATTATCGGAAATGTACCAGCTACATTGCAGTTATGTGATCGGAATTGGATCTTTCATATCCAATGTAGGCGTTCTCCAACATTTCTTTTATGGCAGACACGGTAAACGCCCGATATACCGAACACTCGATATATGGAGCCGCGTAAGAGGTTTATTGTATTGTTATTGGCGATGTTTGGAAGTTACGCGGTTTTAAAGAGACAATTGTAATGTACTTAGTGAGTATAGTGTAAATTAATGCTAAATCATTTAAAAATCTAAATTAGCGGCTTAGAATAGAATCTAAAATAAAAACTAAATATTCCCATATACACCTACAAGTACTGTATATGCACAAATGCATTAAAATATTTAACCATGTAATTTACGTATTTCCTAAATAATATGCAAATGTATATAAAAGCAGCTGCGGCACAAAACAACTTTTAAAAAAAATTTCCTCTTTCAAAAGTATAATCATATTTCCGATAAAAATACATTATATAGTTTTCAGTTATTGTTTATGCCAAGAATTCTCTTATCTTTCTTATTTAAAATTCTGAAAGTAATTAGATATAGACTAAGCTAATAGCAATTTTCACCCCATCCGGATGCACGGATGATCATCAAATCAAAGCTTGTACAAACTGCCTGTACATGTTGTTTCACCTTTAAGAAACGCCTAAAGCGGGAAAACACGTAAACTTTGAACAATAACTTCCATGGCTCTCAAGCAATGAAATTTCTAATTAACAATGTTGCTGTTGTTTCTCACTAACAAAACAATTTAAGTTGAAGCTGCTCTTCTTAAAATAAGTTACTATTACACGGTGTAAATTACTTATTTGTTTACAACTATTTCTGAATAGTAACATTTACATTATTTTATCGCAGAAAATTATTACAAATTAGATTAGATAAGGGGAAGATTGCTATTTGGAAAGAATGGGATTCAGATGTAAGGACAGAACGCACAAGATATGTCGAGACCCCAGATATATACACAAGATATATCGAGGCGTAATAAGACCCCTGGATTTTATTCTGCTGGCTTCCATGTGTGTTAGAACGCTGAATCAATGTCCATATCAATTAAAACGCAGAATAAATGCTATACAGTGATTTTCTTTGTAAATACTCGCATTTGTAATAAACGCGTGCATGTATTTTATATAAATGTAACACATTTTAAGATGTTAAGAAATAACTATTGTTTATTAAATTAACTTCAAACGAAAATCTACTTTAAAAGTATCACCAATTAGAAACATTTCTCAGTAATCGATTCAAAAAAACTTTAGAAAAGAAGAGATGGTTAAGAGCAGATACAGTCGAACTCGCTTAATACGAGCACAGCTCAACGCTGAAACATGCTGAAACGAGAACACGGTTAAAGCGAGCAATTTTCACGTTAAGAATGGTTCATCATTTAAACTAAATTAAAACATTCACGCTTTTTACGACCTACAAAACCAGTATCCCGTCCAATACGAGCAAAACCCCTGTTCGTTTCAATCTGAATTTAGGCTCTGTTTCTTATCGAGCACTATTCTATCTAAGCAATAACAGTTTTACAACACAACTGTTGCTGAAAATTTAATAATTTAGCAACCAGTTTTACCGGACATAATTTCAACCTTCAAGGAGACCTTCCGCCCTGTTCAAGAAAGCAAAGGAATGTCCTGAAATCTTGAAATAAATAAAGGAGAGTTAAAGACGTTTCAAACATCGCTCCTCGTTTAGATTTACAACTGAGCCATGTAAAGGAAGAAGCATAGATGCAAACATTTATTTGTTTCTTAATTTAAATACCGACTTTAAGGCATATTAAATAGTATTTTTATGTCTCTTATTGCTTTGTTAAAATTAAAAGGATTTTTGAAATCAATAGCACGAAAATTGCAGCGGCTAAGCTACTAATATATTAGACGAGTTTTTCCGGAAAATAGGGAATTGATCAGTTGAATTACTCTACGTCGTTTATGTTCTTAAAATTTCTAGTTCTTTAGAGTAGGAGTGCACAACCGCTTGGCAGTAGGCCACCAAGATACCCCTATTTTTATACAGAATATTTTGACTTATTTAATGACAGAAACTTTACTACTAAATAAGCCGAAGATTACCGTTCGAATATTTTGGAGGCAAACGACTGTCAGGCAAAAAGGTTGTTAAGCACTACTTTACAGGCTCTGATTTCAGTACTGGGATTTTCAATAATGACACATAAAACTGGATATTTTATATTAACTTAATGATATTCAGTTAATTTTAACATTGATATAATTAAAGACTTTAGTAGTAGTAATTACTTGAATTATGTGTTTGTTTATAACATTTTTATTACTTCCATGGATTTTACGAGTAACGGTTAATACGATGACTTTTATAATATATTATTTGCTTCTCGTATTAACTCTTTAATTCTCGCACCCATGATATTTACGGGCTGGGTAGGACACTTTTTAAAATTTCAGATTGCTTGATTCCCACCAGTTTTTTAAAACAGTGCAATTGGCTTTATTCTCTCATTATTTTATCTGCTATTAAATAAGGCGAATATTTCGACTTCCAAAAAGTTGGGGCATTCAAACAATCTGAATTTAATAAAAAGTAGCCTACACTTATCGGGCGCGACTATTAAGGGTTTGACTTGATTTGGATAGTCTAAGAGGGACTGCTCAGAACAGTAAACCGAGTCTGTAGAGCATAGTGTCCATCCCGTTCCCTCTTTTTTAATCTTGACCAAACTAGTAAAATAGCTAAGTTATCCTTAATTTTTTTGTTATGCATGTACCATTATACTCAAATTGCGCAATAGCCAAATTAGCATAAACTCTTATGCATAAAATAAAATGTTTTGTAAATTTATTACTCTTATTTAATATTTGTTACTGTAAATTAATTTGAAAGGGAAAAAAAAGATTGCGCAGGTAAAAGTTAAGAAATATATGGCAGTTTCAATATTTATATAAAAAAATTCTATCAGCACTTATTTATTTTATTTAAAGATTCTTTTTTTTTAAATTAATTAAATTAAAAAAAGTCAAATACCCACTCAATGAACAAAAAACTTCTACATTGTCAAATTGCACCGTAAAGTTATAGTTAATGAGATGTTCATAGATTTAAGCTTTTCAAAATTCACAATTTAAATGTTAAATTTTGATGCTTTTAATAATTTAAAACCTTAATATTTTTTATAAACTTCAGTAATTAATTTATTAATTTTTTCAAAACATGCGCATTCGTACACACATATTCATATAAGCACATCAATTTGCTTTGTAACTTTGAAAGATGTTGAAAAGTTTATTGAAATGAACGCTTAACTACAAATCTTTCTTCTCGTATTAAGAATATTATCTATAAAATTGTAAAATTGTATTTTCATCAGTTTTAGAGTATTCTCATAATCAAATATAATTTGTTGAATATGAGCAAAAAAAAGTAACCATTGAATTTCTCAGCTTCAAAGAAAAATATATATTACTAAATAAATTCCCAAAGTAACATAGTTCACAAAACATGCCGATTCATTTGTTATGTAAAAATTTTTAAATTCAGATATATTGTGAATATAGTTTGTTATTACTTGCGTTTTTGTAGAAATAAGCTTGCTTGCATTAATATTTTTTACAAATATTTAAAGTGGTAATGTTTAGCCATCAAAATTTTAATTTAATTTTTAGAAAATTGATTTAATTAAAATAATGAAAGAAATTTGAAACTGAAGACTCTTTTCCCTAAATAAGAATTTACATTTCATTAACATTTGATTTTAGTTTTTGCATGCTTCCATTTTCCTTTTCGCTGCAAACAGGACTTATAGAGAGATAATATGTGTTTACTTATAATTCTCCATTTTTTTTCTTTCCATTTCCCAGCATCAGAATTATAATTTAATTAGCAGTTCTTCAGTCACTAATGAAAATTTATGCTGTGCCGAGGATTTGAGTTTGTAAGAAATACAATTTTTCTCGATGGCGTTCTGATTAATACTTTTTTTTCGATAGATATTTGCTCGGAAAACGCAATTAAAAAAAAAGGCGGAAATTCTTGAAGCGGCCGCCGTCTTTCTATGTCTCTTTTTCCGCTGCCGCCCGGAGCAGGGTTTTGGGAGCTAATTAGCCGGAATTCCCAGGTAATCTTGTCCTTACTCGATTACAAATCCAATAACGAGACACTTCCTAAATCAGTTGTTCCTTACAGCATAAACGAACAAGCTACAGCGTTACTCCACTCACTCCCCTCACTCACAGCAACGACGCTGCATTAACGGATGATATCTCTACATTATGTATTTAGTACAAGCCTTCTTCGTTAATTATGAATGCACCGTTTGAATTATAAATGCGCCTTTTCACGGTGTTTCCAGTTTAAAGGTTTCTGCCTTTTGCTTGGTTTGAATATCCCTCTCTTGCTCCCCTTGGCTCCTCTTCCAAGAGACGAGCCTAATTACGAACCAGGATATTTGGGAGGGGGGTATCTAGTAAGATAACGGAGAGGGGGTTTTACAACCTCAGCATCATTGCTAATCATGAAGCCAGCCTACCTTTTCAAAACTCTCTTCACGAAGGCTACCTCATTGGAGATAACCCCTGAAGTAAGAGAGGAGTTATTCGCCTTTTCTCTTCAGAGCAAACAGTAGGGCAAATTCAGTGCGATTTTTGTAAATCGCTAATCGTAAATTTTACAGCTATCAACAATGAAACTAAAAAGGAGCTCACTAAGTATTTTTATAAAAAGAGAAATTTCTCAGCTTATTCATGAAATCATTTTTTCTCTCCAAATTTGGAACACAGGCTCAATTAATACGAGCTCCGTATATTTTAAACGTATTAGCTAAAACACTGCTATGATATAGTTATGCATCTTTGATAAATAAAACAAATAGAACAGTCATTAAAAATATTCACGATGTGATATGGAAAAGAAAAAAATGCACGCACTAATTGTGTAACTAAATTATGAAAGAGAAGAAGAAGGGTGGAGGGGGGGGGGTTTCAAAAGTTAATCCTTTTGTCTACGAGGATATTATATTTTAAAACTGAGTAAAATATTAAATTTGGTAAATTTAATTTTTTGTCATTACTCATAATACAATATTTAGAATACAGTAAAATGAGTAATTACAAATTAAATTAACAGAATAAAGGTTTAAACTCGATTATAACTCACAGAAGCAACATAAGGGAAATGGAACACATTTTTATTAATTATGCTACGATCTAATTATTCAAATAACGGTACTGAATTTTAAAATAAGTTGGTATAAATATCTCCATTTATGTTTCTTAATATCAAAGAAACAGCAAATGTTGTTCATGCAATGTCCCCGCACCAGGCGCCGTCCAATAGTGTTGCTGCTGACAGTCTTCATTGCCGCAGTCGCTTATAATTACCGATGTGTCGACGATCCCTAAAAATAACAAGGTGTTTCGCACCAGGTGTGAAATAGAGTTGCTGCGGTGCTGCTTAACATTTATATATATTTCTGCTTAATAATTTAAATGAAATTTAATGCTGACAAAGATTTTGTCTAGAAATTATATATGAAATATTAAAAATATTGATTAATTAAAAAAATATTTTTTTTTAAAAAGCGCATTAGGCAATAGTTATCCTGTTATAAAAGGGATAGTTATTATACTGTTTTTTGTAGTAATGTTTCCAATAAAGCATTTTAGATAAAGACGTTAATAGTGGCTATTGGGAGGTACTTACAATGCAATAAATTTAAAACTAATTTCATGAAATAAATCATAAACTAGTCAATCATAAAATTTAGTCACTTATAGTTACTCTAAACTGATTTTCTAATAAGTAGAAGATAAAAGAAATCATGATTTTGAAATTTAGAAATGGAAAATTGAAAACATCGGGTAGTTTAACCCTTAACTGATCTTAGCGGTCTCACAAACGTTTTTTTTTTCCATTTTACCAACAGACATTCCAGAAAAAAATGAGCTTAGAAAATTGTGAACCTTCTCATGAATGGTACAAAATTCGAAGTTAAAAAGGTCGCTTTCTGAAAATTTAATCTGAAGTACTCTTGCGGTTTTTTTCTTAGTTCAAATGTTGCTGAAAAAACGTACATACTAGAAAAATTAAAGGATAGAAAGAAACAAGATAAGTGGTAGGTCACAAAATGTTTACAGTAGAGCTAATACAAGATATAAGGACAGAGGCGTAGCGTCAAGGGGGGCACGGAGCACTTTACTACCAGTATTTTTATATACTATATTTGGCCTTATTTAATTCATACCGTCCAAAGATTAAATAAGGCTAAATGTAGTATATAATTATACTGGTAGTAAAATGATCGTGCCCCCCCTGACGCTACGCCACTGTATAAGGATAATAAAAATATTTCTTGATTGTTATTATATGCGAGATTGAAATACCTTCTAAAGTCTTCAGTGCTAATCATGTGAATGTCTCCGACTATCACAAATGAAGGCATTTAGTTGTGTTATTCACCAGTAATTAGTCGAAATTAATAAAATCACGCATCACCTGCATCAGTAATTGTCAGAATTAAGTTAAAACTCCAAACTTCCATGGATATTAATATCCACAAATGCAACAGTATTTTCAATCTTTGTTAACAATGTTTTGATTGACATTAACTCTTGAACATCTACAAACAAACAAATGTAAGTATCCTATGAGAGTAATTTGGTTGAGAAATTCATATATTTTGAAATATTTTTCTTGAACTGATTAGCTTGTTAACAGATCTAGAACGCCTTTAACAAATACAGGGTGTTCAGAAAGCCCCAATCTGCTTGTTTTTTGTCTGCTTTTGATTTTCAGAATTCGTGTGATGTTAATTGAGTGTTTCGGTCAGTCTTTCAATAGTCCACATGCTATCCAAGGTCGTAATGATGTCAAACAGTACATGGATGCACCTGTATATACAAGGAAATGAACAAAGAAAGTTCAACACTTTCTGTAATAATGTTATTTTCTAAAGAAAGTGGCCTGAGAGTTTCTGAACGCCTCTTACAAAGGCTATCATAGATTTTTTTTTATTTACTTCAAGTAAATTGTTCCATTGAAGTGTGGCATTTTAGGGAATGATTATTAAACATAATATGACTTGATGTACATGGTGTTTTTTATTAAACTGACGCTATTCAGAGCCGCCTGTAGATCGTTCTAATAACTGGATTGACACAAAATTTTGTGAGTGGACTAAGAAAACCATGGGAAAAAAGATTCCAACAAAAAAAAAATTAGTTCCAATCACCGCCGATAGGGAGAAATGTGGCGCTCTACGTTGAAAAAAAACATCAGAAACAGACAAAATTAATAATTTGGATAAAATGCCATGTTTTATTCATCATTTACACTTTCCCTTTCGTTGATCGCAGTTGAAACATCCATTATCACTTTTTCTGCCACCGGTTTACGTCCTCTGCCTGACCGAACTGCTAGCGAGCCTGTTTCTTCGAATTTCAGAATCATTGCTTTCAATACATTAACGAATAAAGGTCCTTTGCGCAGTTTATGGCGTGTTCTAAGTAAACGAAGTGCGGCTGGTGCATTGCACTGGTTACAATAATAGAACTTCACAAGTAACGCGCGCTGCGGTAACGTGAGATTCATTTTCAACCTGAGCTGAAATTGTTTCTCGGTGCTTTTCGCATGCATTTATAACTTAAGCTATTGACGCTACTGTCGCTTGCGTAAGTAAAAATTTGTATTTTCATTTATTGCCCGTATTTTATGCTAATTCTCAGTTGCATAAATTACCACAGCGCCACATTTCCCCCTATCGGCGGTGATTGGAACTAATTTTTTTTTTGTTGGAATCTTTTTTCCCATGGTTTTCTTAGTCTATTCAGAAAATTTTGTGTCAATCCAGTTATTAGAACGAGCTACCGGCGGCGGCTCTGAATAGCGTCAGTTAAAAAAAAAAAACACCCTGTACTATATAACCCAACAGCTGCTTACCACAAATATTCGTTATTTTAATTCTCCGAAGGTATGAATGAATGTCTGTTAAGGTATTTATGATAGTATATGCATAAAGTGCTATTTCTAACATTTTCCAACATAAATTGAAAAGTGTTTAGGAATTTGGTTTGTCTGTTCATCTGTCTGTCTGCCTTGTCGAGCTCTAACTCGCGTAAATATACTCGGATGGGCATGTAATTGATATATGTTATTGAAATTTACCATGGCATGTTTGGTATTGAACATAAAGCTTGTAGCATTTATAGTTTGTTTACAAGAACACTTAAAATAATTACGTTACATTATGGTATAAGGAGAAAAATTGTTTGCAATGTATTTTAATAATTTTACTCTATTTCAAACATATTGAAATGAATATACATTACTAAGGTACACTACAAGAATCTTACTGTAGACTATGATGTTCATAGCATTTATCGTTCATTTACAGGGACACAAAAAATAATTCGGTTACAGTACTGTCTATGAGCGATAATTTCTGGAAATGCGTTTTCAGTTGGGGTATGCATTTGTAAAATTAACCAATTTGTTGTATATTACTTGGTGTGTACAAATTCTATATATCGTATACAGGGCTGTACAAATGAATTCGAGTACATTTCTGTTTATTGACGGAAATAAATCTGTGTTATTCATCAGTAATTAGTCGAAATTAATAAAAGCATGCATCATCTGCATCAGGAATTGTCAGAATGAAGTTAAAACTCCAAACATATATAAATTATATATAATTATATAATTGTTATACATTATTGTTATAATTAAATTTAACCTATTTGTTGTATATTTGTTGCATATAATTGTTATAAATTATTACTATAATTAAATTTAACCAATTTGTTGTATATTACTTGGTGTGTATAAATTCTGTATATCATATACAGGGCTGTACAAATGAATTCGAGTACATTTCTGTTTATTGACGTAAATTCCTGGAAGAGACTTTTTAACTGTGTTATGCGTTTCCTAACTGAACTAAAATTTAGTCTACTATGTAGTATATATACAAATCTATAGATCTTATACGGGGCTTCACAAAAGAATTTGAATACTTTTCCGATCACGGACGGTAATTGCTGAAATTGGGTTTTCAAAAATATAAATAAATAAATAAATAAATAGATATAGTTTTTCAGCTTAATAAACGGGAAAGTTTTACTGTATTCTGAATATGTTCGAAAGTTTTACCTATTCTATGCTTGACGCTTGATTTTTCTTTCTTGTTTATTTCCATGAAAGGTCCACTAAATTTTCATTTTAGTTTCGATTGTATATTGCCATGAAACACATTATTTCTTCAGTTAAATATAGCTAATTGCGTCAAAAACTGAAAAGATATGAGTTTTACCTAAATTTCAATATCACTATTTTAAAATGCTGTAAAAGAACGATATCCAAATAATTAAGAACATGAATTTTGCGCAAAATAATAATAGATGTGAAACCTCAAAGTGTCACTAATACAGTGCACGAAATGGCATGGGCAACATGCCTTTCAATAAATTTTCTTATGTTTTTCTCAGATATTGCTGATTACCTAACAATAAATTTCCCGTAACTCGCCTTATTAATAGTGATATTTATTGAGAAGAAAATGTTTTTTTTCATTTTTTTATTTTCTCAAAAACTGCTGCACCAAATTTCATGATATAAAAACATGTTATAGAGATATTAAAGACTTCTAAATGGTAACTTTTATATAATCTTCTGTTAATAAAAACGGTTTCAAATAACGCTGAATTAATTTAAAAAATAAAAATCATATATTATATTTATAGAGCAGTCAAAATTTCTTTGTCAAACATTCTTCATGTGTGCCCATATATTATCAATCTCTAAATTATGCGGTGGGTACAAATACAAAAATACATAAAAAACATATAAAGACGGTATTGGGGGCGGAGCTGCTCAAATTTACCTTCGAAGATTTTTTTCAATAAAGCCTGTTGATAATGTGTTAACTCCTGTATTTTTTATTTAAAAGTAAATATAGATACTTATTTATACTCAGTGCTGTTGATACTACTTCCATGTCGAAAATTGCCTTTAGTGTTAAATAAACAACAACAGTGAAAAGTGTTGTTGCAATGAGAACCAACAACTATTTTTATACGGAAATGTAGCGACAACAATCATAATTTGTCCAATAGAAACAGTTTATTTACCACTTTAAATGAAAAGTAGTCAGAGTCAGTAGTTTCAAAATAGCGCAAAAAATATAAACTATTACAAACAGTAAATTAGAATTGATGAAATAATTGGTTAAGAACAAACTTAAAATTAAAATTTGCTTTGTTCATTATCATTTCCTTTGCAGCAATACATTTTTCGATAATTTACATATTTAATACTTTCACCCAATAGCACCGAGCCCATGTGAACATGGAAACAAGGTGAATTCCACAACTATTTCTTTCTTTTTTTTTTTTTTTTTTTTTTTTTTTTGTAACAACACATTTTATTTAAGAAAGTCTTCAAACATTGCATTTCTGAATACTAATCTAAGATGGCATCGTAACTGTAAAAATGAATGTACCACAATAAATCTTCAAAGCGCGGCAGTCAATAATTTTAAACAATAAGTTTTTGTAGATCTTGCTATAGTTTTCTTTATTTCTAAATGCTATCGACAACCAAACTGAATTTAAGCATTTGAAAAGCTTGAAATTACTGACTATAAGTACCATAGCTGCCAACTTTTACGCATTTTTCTTACCACTTACATTTATTAGTAAAATTTGTCTTTTTTAATCGATAAAATCTGAGATTAGAAAAGGCAAAAATTTCTATTAAATTTGAGTGGTAAAAAGCGTAAATGTTGGCAGCTATGAAGTACTCTTCAATAACAGTCCTAAGTAAACTTTTCTATAGGAGTCATTCCATGTCAACTGACCTAGGCCCCAATTGCACCTTGCTGACATGTGTTAGTTTTACTAGAAAATATGCATCTCTCTTACAATATGCCATATTTCTAGAAGCGATTAGTGACGCATTTAAGCCGGTGATTGGTTATTGAAAAATTAACATGTCAGAGCTTCTAATAAAGTTATTTTTACATGTAAGACGTCATTTCATATTCAATGGAGGACGCTCTACATTTTTGTAATTGACCGTTTTTCGCTATCTCTCATATTTTCCGAGATAGGGTGAACAACTTCCAAATTACGCCACTAGGTGGCGCTTCAGCCACTCTCATATGACAGAGCATTGTCATTTTTCTATGCATAGACACTTATTCCACAATTCTAGCTTTACCCGTTCAAGAGATAATTTAATGAATTTGGACATTACTTTGCACGCGGTTGCTAATCTCCCGCAAAGTCAGTGTTCTGAACCTTACTTTTTTTTTAAAATCTTGTATGAGAAAGGCACAAAATGAAAAAAAAGTTTTCTTGTCAATTAAGGTGTGTTATTTCTAGTGGTATTAACTGTAATCCCATTTAAAGTGTTCCTTTTCTGATATGGACTTCTGAAAATGCGGCTAAATTTATGATTTAAAAAAAAAATATTTTAAAGATTAATAAATTAATGAATATTTAAGCAGGATAGAAACGACTTCAGCAACTCTATGACATACTTATAAGAAATTGATTGATAAAGGGACAAACTTTTAAAGTAGTATGTTCTGTAGTTATAGCTTGTTAAATGAAGCATTAAATTCATTGCGATAGACCGTATCGTCTAATTAGATGTCAAGTAATGATGAAAGTGTTCCCTTTCTGATCTAAAATACTGAAATTTTATATTTTTCAGCCCGCAAAGGGCGAAAGGAATAATAAGCCTCAGAGAATTTCATACCAGATTTTTCATAAAGTAATGGTCGTTATACCGAAACACAGAATTTCTTCATTAAACAAGGCAAATATTACTTTACAGCTCTGTTAATTCATGAAAAATATTTCACCTGATAACATAGCATAAATATGGGGCAGGGGACATATCAAGTCTGTGAACAGAGCTACTAAAGGCAGGCCCTACTTCTACTTACGAGATTTAAAAGAAAATAAAGAAAGAAAAACATAAAAAGAAAAAAAAGAATTCTTAACTAACAAAAATAACAAAAGTGTTTTTTCACTTTCAATAATTCTGCATTATATTCTACATTTCTATGATATGATGGTTTGACAGCAATTACAAATTAGCTAAAAAATCATGGTTTGACATTATTAAAACGATAATATTAAATGGATTACGCGCTACTCTTAATTAATTTTTGCGAAAAACAATGACAAATTCGTAAAAGATGGTAGATTTAAATAACCATTAAAAATGAGAGATAATTGCTAATACTGAAATATGTTCTTACTTAATTCTTTTATACAGTTACGGCAACAATTTTCCAATTAATTTTAATGAAGAAAAGTTTCCATTTTGTTTCGTCTCACCGGTGATATTTCAGTGTTTTCTCGAAAAGATCAAAATGACTCGAACATTTCAGACATGATTTATTTATTTTGTCCAAAAACTAATTAGCTAAAAGTAAGTATAAATGTTTTTTTTTGTAGGATAATTAGCTAATTTTACTGTAACTAGATATCAGATTACGTAAGATGAAATACGTTCTAATATAAGCTAAAATAAGTTCATTAAAATGTCGAATTAGATATGTTTTTATGAAACGTTAAAGGCTAATATGTAGAGAACAGTATTTATCAATTTGAACTTTAACATGCAATTTTAAATAAACCTTGATAACTTCGAAGTGCCTTTATTAGGGGTGGCTAGTTTAGAAAATTTCTGTGTGTTGCAGCAGAAAGGGAATTTAGATTTTGCTAGATGAAAATTGTGTTTTTTCTTTTTCTTTCTTTTTAAGTGAAGTTTCCACAATTCGTATTTTTATTAATCTATTCATTTTTTAAAAACGTATAATTTACACAAATTTTAAATATCCGCATCATCCAGTAAAATATTTTTTACCTTTCAGCGGACGCGTACCGTACTTTTTGCGGAGGGTAGATATTCGAGTCTTTTCATAACTGTTTTAAGAGACATGTCTGAAAAGTAATTATAAATATTAGTAGTAAAAACTTAATATTAATTTCACTGTCATTTGTGATATGAAAGTTTCGAATTAAGTCACATTTTCAACAAGAGTCGTAGGGGTTCTTACTTTTGAATACCGGTATTTCAGTGTAGTTATTTTCGCCATATTTAATTAAAAAATTATCCGACAAAATAAGACGAAGATTTCTTATCGGATTTACCAATATTCAAAAGTAAGCACTCATACTAACCCTGTTCATCATCGAAAATTCAAAATGATATGTTAACTCATTTGCACCCGAAGTTAATTTCAGAAATTTCTTTTAAATTCAGAAATTCTGAATGCATAACAGAAATTCTAAATTCTAAATTTTGCTTTAATTTATGACATATATTACGAGATTACATATAGTAAAAATTCTTCTTTCGGAATTTCCGATCAGGATTCGTAATTTCTAAATATAAAGAATATTCCTGAAATAGACGCATATATGCATCTATGATGCAAATGTATTAAACAAGCAGATCTCATACTGTACTCTTGCTCCATTCTCAGTCAAGTTTTTTCCGTAATATTCATGTTTTTAGCAATAAGTAAAATATAATCTCAAAATCACCTTTTTCATAATTTATTTTACATATCGTCGCTACCATGTCAAACTATCCCGAATGTGTAATAATGCATTTTTCATTACTTTTAAAAATGGGCCGATTGTCACCACTAAATTTTGATAGCTCCTATAATTTCTTCACCAGAGTTGCCAGTTTGGCCCCCTTTTCTATTCAGAAATTTCGAATCCATACCAGACATTTTAAATAAAAATTTTTGCTTTATTTAATGACAGACATTTAGTGATTACTTAAAGTAAAATAATTTTCTTTCAAAATTTCTGGTATGAATTTGGCATCTCTGATTAAAACAGAACATCAATCTCGCAACTCTGTTCTTCGCAGAAATTTAATTAGTATTTTTAGTAGGTGAAGAATTCTAATAGAATTTAGTGGTGACAATCGGCCCAATTTTAAAATGAATGAAAAATGCATTTTTCATATTCGATAGTTTGACATGGTAGCGACGATATATCCTAGATAATTATTCATCGACAATAATTTAAGTATATGTCGATGAATTAACATTCTCTGTTATCTTTCTTTCTGTCCGCACTCCCCCGTTCTCTCTCTCCCACAACTGCCAAGCCTCCGGACTTTTTAATACCAGTATTTTCGTACAGACTATTTTCCTTTATTTAATCTCAGCATTTTCTGATTAAATAAAGCAAAATTTTTTGTACGAAAATACTGGTATTCAAAAATATGGAGACATGGAAAGTCTGCTCTCACCGAGTTAAAAAAAAATGAGTTTCAAATTTTGTAAGTGCTTGGTATTGATAAAAAAAAAAAAAATATTGCTTGAATCCTGATGGTACAGTCGGTGACTAATTTATGACTTTCTTTTTTACTGATCTTTGCTTGGAAATACTTATTCAATATTACCTTCAAATACAGCGTTTTAACCCCTTAACAGTGGGATGTTTTTTGACACCACTTTTTCCGTACTAAAATATTTGCTTTATGTAATTGAATGCAATGTCTGCCGATTAATAAATAGAAGATTGCGTTTAAAAATTACTGGTGTGCAAAAGCTTTTAGTAACAAAACAAGCAAACTCTTCTTGCCCGAACTGAGTTCGGGCTACACTGTTAAGGGGTTAATAACAATAAACTAGCGTACCGATAAATCATCATTAAACTTTCTATATTTTATTTTATTGGGTTGTCCGGGAAGTTCGTGCCGGCTGGGAAAATCAATTAGTACCGGAAAATTGTTTAATTATTAGACATTGATTCTGATATCTAATGTCTAATAACGGTTAGAATTTTCCGTTACGAATTGATTTTCTCAAACAACACGAAATTACCGGACAACCTAATACTATCATTATTAATCTACTCTAATTTAAGGCATAGTGGCATATAACATATATGTTACTTGTGTTATATTAGATGAAAAATCAGTACTTAAGTGAATTTCCTAAGAGCTGACAAAAAGAAAAGCTTAACATTTTGCTAGTACTCGAAAGATGAAATTTTATAATAGGCATAAATAAGTTATTTGTTTTAAATAAATAAATATTCTTAAAACTAAATTAGTTATTAGTTATCACAAGAAGTGGCGCAGGGAGTGTGATGGTTCAGGGGTCCGAAATACCACAATTTTCGAACAGAAATCTTCGTCATATTTTATCGCAGAAAATTATTACAAATTTTGAGATTAAATAAATCAAAGAGTACTATTCGAATATAGTGGTGTTTCTAGCCCCTGAACATCTATCCTGGCTACGCCACTGATCACAATTGTCGCAATTACGCTCATGGGTTCCGGTGATAAAATTGCATTCTTGACTGCATGTATGGAGTAGATAGTGAATTGTGCGCCGGTGCTCCAGGCTCCAACTTGTTTTAGGATTGTCTCTTAATGGTAAAATATGGGAAACTTAAAATTTATATTTAAATATAACTTCCTCATAGTGAGTATTTTAAATGAATATTAATAATATTTTAATGAAATTTTGTTTCCCCGTCAAATGTATTTTTAAATAAGCCCTAACAGATAATCGTTAGTAAAGATCTTAGAAGCTTGTAACATTCTTATTTTATTTTAATTTATTTTGTGTTTAATTTAACTATTTATATCACTCCTATACTATCGCACACAGAGTCTTTTACAATACGTATGACTACATGAGTTTATAATAAATCATTCTCTCAATTAATTTTTATGTTTTAAATATGTCAGAAACTGACCACAATGATTTTGTTTCCAAATCGAGTTCATTCTGTGTAAACCGTGGAGGATAGAAGATTATCCGAAGATTAATCTTGACTCGATGATTAAAAATGACTAACTACAATATGAAATAAAATTAACGGACATTCATTCATAATAATAAAAATGATTCACAAATGAAAACATTTCATTATTTTTAAAATATATATTTTTTTATCCTTAATACAAGAGTACAAATCCTTTTTTTTCCATCTCTTCATGCTTTCTCTATTCGTTTAGGGTAAAAATCCCAAAATCTCTTTAGAGCATACATCAGAAGGTCTGGTCGGATCGCTTTGATTTCGTAAGCTAATGAATAGTAATACTACAAAATCGGCATATGTTGCCGAATCACTGATACCTATCTACTTCATCACGGTTTGTTGGGCAACGGTTGGGTTAGGTACATAGATGGGGGTTTTTTATTGTTGTACAACACAGAGAGCAGTGAAAAGACGGGAACCACCATTAAATAATGATCGACTCTTGGGACCATAAGCTTTAATAAAATCACCACTACTTCAGCAGGTGGGGGTTTGATGGGATATACAGAATGTTTGCGCAACCAGCCTGTTGTAATCGTAGAGGTTTGACGGTGACTATCCCCATTCCCCTTTTGTATCCTGTTGATGTTGTCCCGAGGGTGTTTCTTCCCCTCAGGGGAAGTATATAATTCTCTCGTTGGGGATGCGTTATTGACCTGAATAATCCAGCAAAAAGAGATTAGCTACACTTCTCCGCCTCTACTTGAAACGCGCGTTAATTCGATTTAGCTTTGTTAACGAGAGAGATCACTCGATAATGCAGCCAATGAGTATGTAGAGAAATGATAACTGACGGAAGAGGACAAAACTAACATGAGATTTTCTGAGATTTATGCCGTAGGCAATCTAATTTCTTGAAACAATAAATGTATAATGTTACGTAAAATTTCTCCACGTTTGTATTTTGCTTCACGCTACAATACAGCCTTATTTTAACACAAAAATCGTAAACTAATCCTTAAGTTACTAATATAATATTTCTCTCTCAGTTCAAGCTCGATATCTTCAATAATTAGTCCCACGGATAATTGACCATTTTACTACGAAAGCACCCATTGAATAAATCGGCTTGCATATTTAAATTGCAGCAGAATTGTTAGGAGACTGGAGATTTACAAATTTTCTTTCCGATTGATCAAAATGGCATCGGACTTTTTCAGAATTTTTTATTATAAAAATGAAAGAGTAAATAAATAAATAAGATACAAGTTAAAAATATTTAGCATGGAAAAAAATCAATTTATCAAATCGTAAATATCACCATTAGAAATAGAAGCGTCATCAGATGTGAGGAATAATCGTTCAAAAGTCTACACAAAGCTCGATTTTTCCACATAATATTGTATTAACAAGAATAATAAATTTTATTTTTATTTTTGTTTACCTTCTCTCCAAGAAATATTATTAAAAGTTACGCATCTGGTTACGTCTCTGGGCAATAGTTCAGATTTAGAATCGTGTTTTACTTTACAAATGAGCAAAAATATGTTAAACAATAATATAAAATAAAATTTTAAAAGAAAAAAATTATTAGAAATTTAAAGTAGAAATGTGTTTTTTTTATTAAAAGTAAAATGTGTGTGTGTGGCAGAAATTAAATTTTCCCAACGATATTTTTGCCATTTTCAACGTGTGCTTACGTGCACGCATGCGTGAAATATAAAAGGATTTTTTTACAGATATATGCCAATAGTAATACAAGCAAGCTGCGTGATTATAATCAGAGTGCAAATGAAATTTCTTTGAAAAGGCGATACTGATATATACTTTGTGTTATTTGTTTCAGTTTTTTAATTTTAAAAGTGTATTACCAGAACGGAGAGATTAAATACTTTTAGGTGTAGTGCCGTTTTACAGTACACTGCGCCACACAGTGGTTCCAAATGCCAAAAATGTAGTCATAATATGAAGTTCTGTACGAATGCGTATGAAATTTTGTATTTAAGGGGTTTTCACATTGCTTATTACAAATCTGATATTTAAAAAAAAAAAAAAAAAAAAAAAAAGGAATCCAATATGGCGGACAAGATTGAAAAAATCGATGAAATAGGATAATATTATATTTTGTGAATTTATCTGTCCACCAGTATTTTTTTTTCCGTCAATTTATAAATTTTCCTTGCATCGTTGTCCTTTAAAATGTTTTTCACGAGTAGAAAAATTTTTTTTTCTTGTGAGTCCGGCTACATCCATTGGTACTATTTGATCATCCAGAAACTGTATTGAGATCATCTGAAAAATAAAATTTATGTATTACTGATATTATTCATAAAGTGTTATATGTGTCCTGAAACAGATGTATACAGTGGCGTAGTGAAAGGGGGGGGGGTTGATCAATTTACTGCTAGTATTTTTATATACTACATTTGGCCTTATTTAATTCATAGTGTGCAAAGATTAAATAAGGCCAAATGCAGTATATAATTATAGTGGTAGTTAAGTGATCGAGCCCCCCCCCCCCCCCTTACACTACGCCACTGGGAAAATTGTGCACAATTTGTTATTGTGTACAATGCTAACATTGATTACAATAACAAAATAATAATAACAACAATAATAATAATGTCGTCTAAATTAAATTAATTGAAAATAAAACCGTATATTTGATATTTTTATGAATATTTTATTCGTAAATCACTAATAAAATAAGCTGTTTTTTTTTAACTCATTAAAGTTATTGTAAATACTCAATAATTATGATTTATGTATTTTTTTCCGCTGCCACTTTTTGCACTGTTTTTTGCATACTTTTTATTCCATAACATGGCTGTTATTTTTATAATATACCCACTGCCGATGAGGCCACAGCCTTTTTAGTTTCATTATTTTGTTCTGATTTTTGTTTATTATTATTTATTTATTTTTTATCTTTGATGTTTTGCTGTTTTTCACTTGTTAATTAATATTTAAATGCGGTGTGGAATTCTGGTTCTGCTAAAAATACCTGCATATTATGGTATATATATATATATATATATATATATATATATATATATATAATTTTTTTTAAATATTAGTTTATTTATAAATAGATACATTTTAAATTTTGTCAATAATTTTAAATTTATTTAATAACATTCTACGTACCTTTGTCAGTTTAACCCATTTTAATGAATTCAAAATTGGTTAATTTGAAGAAAAACAATGTAGTAATTAAAAAAAAAATGTTTTTTCGTCTACTGATCTTTTGAACGTCATTCTAGTATCAAGTTTCCAATGAAATACCGGCGCAGGTATAAAAAACAATCTGCTCTCTATTGCGACGTATTTTTCTCCAAACATTCCTATACCTAAGTGAACATATAAAACTGCCTAAGTAAAATATGTATTTTTCAACTTTTGGCCACGTTGTAGGGATTTGGAGTCACCGTGCGCTATGAATGCCTTCCGACAGTACATACATTTTTCGAGTGTTCCGCGCGGTTCACTTATTTAGAATATTCTTCACGATGACAACTTTATTTTATGACATTGGTAACTACACTTCATAATTTTTAAATAATATTTTACAAGTCTTTCATCGTCGTTTATCAATCATATCTTCCCCACTATTCATAAACCAGAGAAAAGTGTTACTTTCATAAGGTCATTATTTAAGAAAATATTACCGTACTATCATGCAATGTAATAGTGAATTAAATTATCATACAAATACAATTGTTATCGTAGATATGGATAGTGGCGTTGACAAAAGTTATCAGACTGTACATTTATTACTCTAAAACCAGATGCATATTACACTTAAGTGCTCCCAACACTTCGCATGTAGGGGCTTGTTGGCCTATTTTTTTTTCATTATATATATATATATTTAATTTTATAACAAAATTATTTTTTTTCCACTTTGTACAATCAGTGCACCACTTTGCACAAAGACATTTAGGTTAAAGCATAACCAGGTATGAGAAAATTTGAAAAATGTTAATTAATAGTTTCTATATGAAGCTCAGCAGGACATCAAGCCACTGAGCCAACTTGCCCCATCGAACGGGGTAGGTTGGCCCTCTAATTTGATTTTATTTTCGGATTACTAACGGAAATGAAAAAACACATAAAATATCAAATGTAATTTTAATTTGGTATATAAAAGATATAAAGGATAAGAACAGATATTTTGTTCAACTTAACTACTGCCTTCATTGAAATGTTTTTCATCATCGCAATGAATGCAAACATAAAATATCGTGCCCCCAGTAACACATAATTCGTGTGCCTAATGTTTACACCTGGTACATTGAATCCACTCTTCTCCTGATTGACTATTTTTGAATGATTTAAAACAGCGAAGAGATAGGGAATCCTCTTTCTCCTCTTCTTCTTCTTCACTGGATGGATCTACTGCATTCCTGATTGATCTCTTGTTCAATTTCACTTCGAGAACAGTAACTTCCATTGTCTCTTCTGGAATCTTTCTTCTGTCTGTTTTTCTAACATAATTACGAACCATGTTAGCAGCTAGAGATGAAGCAGTAGCTCTAGCAGGCCATAGACAAAATTTATATTGGAACGCATATTAATGCAAGATGCTTTTAACGAAATCTTAAATAATGTCTCTTATAGTTCTTAATAACAACAGAGAACACAATAAACTAATACAATAATTTTATAATATCGTTTCTGGAAATAAACTTTCGTAAATTTCCCATCTTTCAAGAAACAAATAGTCCTCGAGTCTTACATTACACCATTTTTTCGTCAGCTATTTACGCAAAAAGAAACAATTATTTTGTGAATTTAGATAAGTTACAAATTTTAGATTATATAAAAATGAGACTGTTATGGAATTTTATTATTATTATTATTATTATTATTATTATTATTATTATTATTATTTTATGTTGATAAAGCCGGGCTCCTCCGATTTACGGGCCTAGACATTTATCTTATTCGCCTATTAATTAATACAAACTAAATGGAAATATAATTTATAAACATAATTTGCGTAAAATTAGACGTATATTTTTGTTTGATTTTTCAGTGCAGCTAGATGTAAGTAGCTTCTATGCTTGTACGAAATTACATTCCATTTGATCTAATAACTAATAATTTTTATATAATTATTATTATATATAACAGTGTTCGTACGCTCTTACCATAAATTTCTTATAGAATTTATCGCCTTATTTAAGTGCAGAAAACTATCACAAATCCTGCAATTAAACGAGGTGTCTACAATGTATGCTATTTAAATATTAAATAGAAATTTTCTATTAAAGAATTGTGGTAAAAGCGTACGAACCCTGCATAATTATTATTAAAAAATAATTAAAATATTTAAACAAGACTAATTTTTTTAGATGACTTTTTTAGTAGAACGTCAGCAGAAGTGAATCTACGCTGATGCCGCATGAAGAACGGAAGACAAAACTTGTGTTTAGGGTTTCGTTTATCTGACAAAACCCTATTCGTCTCACTCCTCTGTCTGTCACAGAGTTTGTTCTCGTAAACTGTATAAGTTAGACTTAAAATTTTGAATACCTCTTATCAAACGAAAAATCATAAAATTTTGAAAAAGTCTTATATTATTTTAATGAAATAAATGAATTTAATGACACTCGACCATTTCTGCGATTTAGATTTTGAAACAGAACCTTAATTTCGGTATGCTAGGTGGTTCGTGGGTAGCATACCCACGAGCCACCTATATTATTAATTTTATTATAATAATAACCTTATTATTAATTTCTGCCTATATTATTAATTCAAATGGTTTTGGCTTGAAGCTGGGCGTCACACAGTGGGGCGTTTTGATGATCTAGGGACAAAATTATTGCGTTGGAGTTTAATTAGGTTTTGCTTATTTTTCGAATGTATCACTAATAAAATGCTCAAACAGTAATAAATATTTGGCTTATTTAATTATTTATATTATTATTTATATTTATATTACTATTATTAACATTATTATTTATATTGTTATTATTTATATTGTTATTATTTATATTATTATTATTATTATTATTATTATTATTATTATTATTTATTAAAAGTGGTTTAAAAGTGGTTTAAAATTGACTAGCAAGATTTGAACAAAACATACATACTTACACTCTAAGTTAATATAACTTAATGATTAAATAATAATTAAAATAATAATAATAAGGTTTCACTGATCTACCAGGGTGGCTTTTATTTAAGCCTTTTTTGTTTTCTATTGCTTGAATAACTCAATCCGGTAGGTGAAAGGTTCCCTGAAACCAGGCGGAATTGTATTGATAAAAACGTTATCTATTTCTTTCCGATTAAACCATTTTTGTTGAATTTGAAAACAAAATGTCTGGACACTTGATTTCAGGTTCTTAAAAATATAATCATTTAACTGAGGATTCCCCAGTTTTTCCAACAAAAATGAAAGGTCAGCTTCGAATTTGCTTTCCTTTGGGTTGGAAACCCATAAATCAACAACAGATTGTCGATAAATTTGTGTAGTAATCCTGAAGCAACGAAAAGTTTAAAAATAAAAACATATTTTAAAAAATGAGCTTTTATGTTTTTTGTGACTCTGTAAAAAATATATATGCTACCCAAATTGTTTTCAGTTGAAAAAATGTTATTGGGTAAATCAATAATCTCTATAATTTTTATTGAATTTGAAATAAAATTTTTGCTTCTAGACGGGGATGCATCCGAATTATTTGTGTGGACCTTAAGAGAAATATAGCTGCTGCCCACTTTATTTTCACTTTATAAGATGGTATTGAGCATCTCGATAATCTAGATTAATTTTGTTGAAATAGAATGAAAATTTGTGTTTATAAATAACAATCTTTCCACAATCTTTTGTGCGTCCCTGTAAAAAATGCATAATTGCTACGTTCCTCAATTTATAATATAATTTAATTATCATGTAAAATAGATATGTAAGCTAAGTTTCAGCTCAATCCGATAATTATAAGTGGATTAAAATTGATTTGCAAGATTTAAACTAAAATTCTGTGTAGTCCTGTAGATACAGTATAACTTCTACTTTCCTTAAATTAGAATAATATTGTATTGTCAATTAAACTACATATGTATTGAAATTTTTCGATTAATCAAATAATTGGAAGTGGTTTAAAATTAACTTGCAAGATTTAAACTAAACTTTTGTGTAACCCTGTAGAAACAGTATAACTTATACGCTCTTCAAATGATAATAATATTGTATTATCATTAAAACTACACATGAATTCATAGTTTCAGATTAATCGGATAATTAAAAGTGGTTTAAAATTGACTTGCAAAATTTTCACTAAATATAATACATACACTGAAAGTTAATATAAAGCTGGTTTATTGATAAAAACTTTACGATTCGCAATCTTTCGCAGGAGTTTTCTTCACTTTCCAATACTTTAGGAATTACACTTTTACTTTAAAAAAATCTTATTGCTTAATAATGCTTAATAATGTATTAAAAGTCAAGATAAAGTTTGTAAACAACAACATGAATCATCCAAAAATATAATTTGTGAAAAAAGCACTTAAACTGGTTTAATGGCGCTTATTTTCAAACAACAGTAGGTTAAATCTTATATTGACAAGTATGTAATATATTTTAAGTAAACTCGTGCTTTCACATTAAACAGAATAGTTAAGACGTGCTTTCGAACTTAAGGAAATAAATGCAACCGTTGAAACACCCTCAAACCAATTGCGCAAATGTCTTCTTTACGGTGGTAATTAATCGACACCACGAATTTTTTCGACAAAAATCGTACGGATCTCGACAAAAGAGACATTCAGCTACCAGAATATACGGTCTTGTTAAATTCCGAGAATATCGGAAAAATGAATTTTGTCCACCTAGATCATCAAAGCGCCACACTGTGCGTCGCAGCAGATTTCCCCGGAATAGATTTCATTTTACAGAATTTTTGTAATTTATTAATTTTAATTTTAATTTTTAATTTTTTTGCCATTTTAAGGCCAAAAGTTGTTGAAAAATATTTTATTGACTATTTTTTTAATTCAAAAATTCATTTTTTGTAAAATTGTGAAATTTTAAATTTTCTTTAAACTTTCGCTAAATTTTTAAAATTTCGGAATTTTAAAATTAGTTTAAATAATTTATTTTGTATTGAAAAAATTCGAAATTTTAAATTTTGCTTGAACATCCACTAAGTTCTTGAGAAATTTCAGCGTTTTAAATTTTGTTTAACCCTTTCCGGTACAGACAAATTCTGTTCGTAAAATGAGAAATTACTGACTGACACCGGAATTTACAAACGACTTCTTTAGAAAATAAGAACTCCTATTTTAAGCTTTCATTACAGAAACAAAATTTTATTAAAATATTCTTGGTGCCATATGCAAGTTTGGAATTAAAATTAGATGTGCCCGGAGTGGGACCACTGTGCCAGAAAGGGTTAAACACGTATTTGTCTTTAGAAATTAAAAATTTTATTTAAACCTCCGCTAACTTTGTAAAATTTCGGAATTTTGAATTTTATTTAAATAATTTCATTTTTCAAAACAGCTCTTATTTTTAAATATTACGTTTCCTCTTTAAATCATTAATTATCGTTAATGACTAGTATTGCCATCTCATTTTTAATTTATCAAACTGCTGCCATTTTATTGATAAAATGTATTGATAAAGGAGAATGATTTAATAATTATAAATTAATGATTTCGATTTATTAATTAAAGGATAAAGTGTTTTCAAAGGAATATAAAACAAAACCCTTTGTGTGATCTACGATCACACTTACCCACTTATTTTTGGTTGTTCTGTTTAATCCAACTTTCGTTGGAAGGTTGGTTATATCGACGTCATTTCTACTCCACTCACTAGTTCTCTCGTCAACCCCGAGGTAAAAAGTTTCACTTTAAAAGAAGAACGAAAAATCATGCATCAGGAATAGATTATAAAACACTTTCCAATAGTGACAGAATATTATTAAGAAATTGCATTTTTTAATTTTTCCTACAGTGAATTCGATCCCTGTAACTGAATTCTTTTGTGCGTCTCTGTAAGTGAACGATAAATGCCTCACACTCCATAATCTATAAAAATCATGTTGTAGTGCATCTCAGTTATCCTTTTTAATTTCATAATGCTTGAAGTATCATGACATTATTAAAAGGCATCGCAATCGATTTTGCCCCTAGATCATAATGTAATGGAATGCTTTGGCGTATCCCTGTAAACGAACTATAAATCCTACTTATTCTATACTCCTAAGAAATCATTTTTTTGTCCACCTCCAGTAATGTATATAAATTTCATTATGTTTAAAGTATTGTAACATAATTAAAATGCATCGGAAACGATTTTTCTTTATAGACCGTAATGTAAAGAAAGTTTTTTGTGCGTCCGTGTAATTTAACTATAAATGCTGCACACCTCATTTTTAATACCGAACATTATACAGTAAATCACAATAAAATAGAAAAATTTCATGACAATCCGAGTATATTTACGAGATTTAGAGTGCGGATAGGTGGACAGACAGTCAGACAGGCAGAAAAACTGAATTCATAAACACTTTTTAACTATATTGGAAAGTGTTTAAAATCTTTCAAAATACCATTCTGATAAGAAATGTATTTTTTCTAAATAGAATAGTATTAACTTTTTAACCCTCTCACGCATGGTAATCTCATATGAGGTTGTATTTTAAAACGAACCCCAGCGAACTGTGCATATATTTTTATTCCTGTATCACATATAAACTTGAAAGCAGTTCGATGATGCTTGTGAAATACAACGATAGCAGATCCATTTCCTTTTTAAATATCAACTCTGGAAAATTCGCCTTTGACATTATTTTCTGTTCTTTTTCTGTTTTTGAGAAGATTTTCTCAAAGAAATTCTGTTATGGATCTATGCAAAATCATAACCAAAAATGTTGTTTTACTTTTTTGGTAAGGTATCTAAAGTTTAAATTACAACAAAAAACTATTTAAGAACATGTTTGTAAACTTTATAATCAAGATCGTTTTATAATTTTATAAGAAATGTAAGCTTTTTACTTTTATTCAACATTATTTGCTCTTAATAATCCCTTTTATATTTATTTTAATTGGAAAATATTTTTTTTATCCACCAAAAAAATAATTGGCCCGCCTGCTTGAGTAGTGGTTGGGGCACTAGCTACTACACAAAAGGTGCTCGAATCCTGACTCAGGCACAGATGTTCGTAGTGGGTCGGTTTTCACTTTAAAAAGTGTTCCTGGTCTGTTTAGCTCTCGTGTGTAAAAGATGACCACAGTGCCCAAAACCAACAAACCTAAAAGTAATCCATACATGAGAGGATTAAAAAATCATGATTTATATGTATATGTACGGTCGGACAAAAAAAAAAAAAAAGAAAAAGAACATTTTAATTTCCAAACAAAAACGGAAATAGCCAATCGACTGGAAATTATCTTTTTGCAATTTATGTTAAATAAAATAAGCTTAGGGGCGTTTTTATACTGCTGAAAATTTCAATACGAACACCTAATTTTGGCATCAAACTTTGGCTTTTTCGGTAAATTTTATCTTAAGATACAAAATAATTCCGTATTTTTAAGATTAGGTGTTCCAATTCTTTAGCTTTCTTATTTCCTATACTACTTGACCGAATAACTTCCCGTTAGGTATCCTAAGGTACCAGAAAAGCCAAACCTGATGTCAAAATTAGGTGTTCGTATGGAAAATTTCAGAGTTTTTTACAATTTCAGTATGAAGAGGACCACCTAAGCTCATTTCTTAAACATAAATTGGAAGAAGACATAATTTTCTGACGAATGGCTATTTTCCGTATTTTTGGAGACAATTTGGTGACTAAATAGTATGAGGTTTTTTTTTTTTTTTTTTTGGCCGACTGTACAGTCTTGAAAAAAATATGTTGGCCAATCCCATCTAGTAATTCAGCTGCAAATAATCATATAAAATATATATGTGCCAACTGCATCGACTGGAAAAATGTCTGCTAATTAGTTCTATGCGTAAATTACAATTTTGTAGTTGTCTACATATTAAAATTTTGCCAGCTTTCATTTTTCAAATAGTAACACACATTTTTGACATTTTATCTGCGTTCCTTGCATCAAATCATCCAGGAAAAGTATATAATGTATACATTTTTCTTAACTCTTCATATAAGAATAAGAGATCAAAATTTGGCAATGTTAATGTTAAATCCACATGACAAATTTTATTTTATATCTTCCCAAAAATTCATTCCATAGAAATGTTTATTTTTTAATGGGGTACGATGACTGGACCCAAACATAATAAAGGCATTTTTTAAATTCAAAAACGTGTGTTTAATTTTGAAAATGACACATACCTACAATGAAAAAACTGTTTCGGTAATTTTAACTGTAATTAATTTAATTTTTGAATCTAATGTTAAAGATCACCATAAAAATTGTATATCACGTATCATTTTAACGAACTTGACTTTAAACAGATATTATCTATGTTACAATTTTATTATTGTACTTATAAATTAAAATTTATGTTATTTAAAAAAATATTTTTTGTGAGAAATAGAATTTACTTATGAATAGAACGGAATATGTCTGCAGTAAATTCATAATTATTTAATGCTATTAATCATTCGATGGGTAGTATATAACACACGAGACAAATATTTCTGAACAAATTTGGCGTTAAATATTAAGCTGAGGAAGGGAGACATTTTATCGACTTTTCTACCAGAAAATTTAAAGCTGTTATTTTACAAGGAACAACTATATTCCTTTGCACATTTTGGCTGTTCTATAATCTCTAAAAAGCTATTAAAATTTTGAAGCGGTCCTCGAATTCCTAAAATACAATGACTGTGGCGACCTCACAATTTTGTACATGTTTCTTGGTCAACAGGGTGGCTATACTAAGCTCTTATGTTGTATTAGTGAGTGGAGTAGTTAACCCATTTATGCCTAGCGTCCCAATTTTGGGACGCTTTAGTAAATTGGGAAAAAGTGCATTTCACACCATTTTTTTTTCTATAGAAGTTTTGTGTCTTATTTTATCGAGGAGTACTCGATAAAATAAGACACCAAATTTCTATTTTAAAAAAAGTGGTGGGAGATGCACTTTTTACCATTTTACTACGCTGGGCATAAATGGGTTAAAGAAAATGTAATCCAGAGCTCGCAGCTTTCCTAAAATTATCTCGTTTTGCTACCACTATTTTTAAACGGTAATCTTTATTGAGAATTCGATTGCAGATATTAAAGAAATCGACTACGAAGATTTCTGATTTAAAATAGTGGTAGAATATGTAGAAAAGTTTAGGAACGCTGAAAGCCTTGTGTAAGCTGAATCGCAAAATCACGGATAGCAAAAACATTAAGAGCAATGTCGCCAGTGGGTACTTTTAAAATAAATTCAGACTGTTTGATTGGCACCACTTTTTGAAATGTTATAATTTGGCTTGTTTTCACCTTTTTTAATCTGTTATTAAATAAGGCGAATTTTTAAAATTCAGATTGCTTGATTGTCACCACTTTTTTGAAGTAGAAATAGGCGTCTTATTTAACTACAGATTAAATAATTCAAAAATAAACCTAATTACACTATTTAAAAAAAGTAGTGGCAATAAAGCACGCTGAATAAAAAAAAGTAGCGGACTGGCAACACTTTATACATATCACGTTATAAATTTTCAAATTAAATTGCTCTATTTTATTTATTCTCAATTATCATGTTCGACAGGCTATTATACATCAATATAACTCCTGTTAACACAGATTGCGCAAAAACTGTGCGCAATAGGAAAAAAACTGAGATCGTTTTTGGAATGACCACCCCAACAATGTATAGAACTAATATAAATTTTTTAAACAGTTTAAAGAAACTTAAATTTTGTAGACCTGCGTTATTAATAAATTAATATAAAAAAATTACGAATTATGACCTACATCAATTTTTACATAAAATAATGCGAATCGGTAAATACATGGTAATTGTATGTAATTTAATTAAATCCACTGTAAATTTGCAGGTCATTTCTATCAATAGTTTTTGAGATATAGAGGAATTTTACTTTTCTACTGTCTAAGGGGTCTCCAGTGTTGAATGTTGAGTTTTTTCTTTTAAATTCAGAATGCTACCACATTTCAGAATAGTAATATTTCCTTATTTAATGACAAATTAATTAAAGCAAATACTACTATTCAAAATTAGGGGTTAACATTCAAATTTTAAAAACCGCCAACTAGCGCCCCCTTTATCTACTAACCGATAAAGTTGCAGGAATATTTTTCGTATGTAAAATTAGTCTATTATATATATATTTGAATTAGATTTTCTATAAAATTTTTCCGGTGACTTACTGAGTGGATCTTGTACTGTTTCCCTGTAAATTCTTAATTTTAATTTTCTAAATTTATGGATGAATCCTTAATGAGTTGATTTTATCTAAGAAACTCGAATAAAGTTTCAAAAACGAGTGTTGCTATTGAAAAAATGAAATGTAACACGATTGTTAATATTTGGACGACTCCTGAAGTAAAACTTATGAGTAGCTTTAATAGTAGATGCCATTGTCAGTCATTATTTTATATCTTTCTTATACGATTATTTTTAGCAATTTTTTTTTTCAGAACTGCATACACACATATAAATACCAGATGTTTTACCTTGTCTTTTCCAAGTTGTTAATTCCGACATCTTTAGTCATAGATGATACATACTTCCAATTTAAAAAAAGTTTATTTGGTATAGATTTATTTTGTATCAATAGTTACATCTCTTAAAAATATATATGGAAATGGAAATTTTATGCTGTTTCTTAGTCATATAAGTTATATTTCGTAAAAATGTCATCCTATATCACACTCTACCTGCCAATATCCCAGTATTCTTCCATAAAATATGGTTAATTCATCTCAGATTAAACATGTTTCGAACCAGAATATTAAAAAAAAATAATAATATTAAATAAGTTCCACGTAAAAGCATGAAATTAAATAAATAAACATATATAACATAATATTTCTGGTTTGAATAGTGATTAACCTACGTCAAATTAAACCACATTTTACTGAAGAATAGTTGGAAGATGACAAGTGTACTAAACTTACTTCATGTACCATCAAACACGATGATCTTCAGGAGTCCAAATAGCCTAAGAGTTATAAAATTTTAAGTTTCCTAAGTCAGGCTGTTTTAGTCATAACGGTATAGATTTTTTGTTTTTGGTTTATTTGTTACTGTATGAGGATTTTTGATACATAAATATGCTTTCAGGACCGGGAGACTATATAAAAATTAAATTTCGTAGTTTTTATTAAAGAAATATATTTATAGATCTACTACTTTCTAAACAAATTGCTGCCTCAATTTAAAAGTTTTTGTACTTAGAAGTAAATATATATGACTAATGATTTAAGAATTATGGGCACCGACAATGTGAAATACCCTATTACGTATGTATACATAGGTTCTGCTGCAGCGTATTTTGTAAATTTTAGGCTAATGTTCATAAATTTTTAAGTAATGGATAAAAATAAATTATAAATAAAATATAAATACTGAAAGAATAAGCAGTGATTAATAGCTATTTTAAGAAAAAAAAATTATTGAAACAATTATACATTAAGCAGGGCTCAAACTGGTATGGTTTTATAATACCAGTATTGTCAAAATGTTTTTTGAAGCTTCGGATAAATCACAATTTGATAATGAATTTTACATTTAAGGAAGTTGTAATTTTCCGTGATAAAGTACACTGCGCAGTCAATAACACACAGTCCGACAAGATTAAAAATATTCACTTGTGGCTTTTCGGAAGAATTTTAATAAAGATAAGAGATTTCACACAAACGCTATGGAAGTGGCCCCCATGGCACACGAAATATTTTTTTATCCTTACAGCATGATGAGGTGTCCAAGAGTGAATGATTTTACATTTTCCACTCGTGAAGTTTCTGGCGAAATATAGATATTGGCTAATGTACCGGTCTTGCCAACGGATTGAAATGCATCGCACAAAATTACTGCACAAAATTACATTGAAATGCATCGGGTATTACTGAATTTTAAAACCAAATTTGTATATTAAAATTGTTTAATTATAACAATCATAGAATCTACGACAGTTTTTTGGATAGATGTTTCCGGAGAAAAAGACATTAAATGAAAAAAGAGTCTAAATATGGATTTCAAGTACTGAAATTTTCAAAAGGATTAAGTTTCCTATTGGAATTTTCAGTAAATGTCAAGAAAAGATAAAATGTTACCAACTTAAAATGTACTTATTTTATTACGGAAATTAATCATATCATAATAACAGACGATATAATTCATTTCACTGAAAATAGTTATAGTACGAACGCACTTCATTTGTCACGTTTGATATACAATTTCTATTCACTGAATTTTCATTTCACTGAAATAATAACAGTACAAAATCACCTCATTTGTCACTTTTGATGTACAATTTCCCACTTGTTTAATTTAATTTGAATTTTTGAATACTGTAAAATTTTTTAACAATATAATAAATTTCACAAAATATGAAAATTAATGATTTCTATCAATTTTTAATAGTTTCAACTTTTTTCAATTAAATTACTTTGTAGTGTTTTTACTTAGTGAACCATTTTACGCAACTTTTGTCAAAATCTCTAAACAACTAATAAAAAATAATAAAATAATAATAATGTATCATATTTTATTAAATTTAAGGAACATTTTACTATTTTAATGTTTCAATAAATAATGAACTCCGGTCATGATGTTTTATAGAAAAAAGAAAAAAGAGCTATCAGAACCAGTAAGTTTCCAGTAAGAACCAGTCCATTTTTTTATTGAATCAGTAATCACAGTGTTCACCAAATTTCTATTGAGTGAGTGAGTATTTGTGCAATATTTTAGACAACGTATTCTTTAAAAATAAAAAACTGCAATGTGACGTTGGTAAATTTTTTGCTATATAAAAAAAAACAAAAAAAACTGGAATCGAAATTCAGGAGGAATAAATGTTTTTAATTTGCTCTGTTTTCTGATCCGGAAGTAATTTTGAATTAAATATTCTCGAATTTTATTCTAAAACCGGACAATTCAGTGCTTGTGTTTATATTATTCCTCCACATCCTCTAGGAGCAGATGAGAAAAGAGCTCTCTGAACACACTCTAGAATTAAAAATCGATTTTTCTCCTTTGTATACCATCGGAATATGCTCTCCTGGCGCCTTGCATTAAACTAGCTGCGATGTTGGTTACAAGATTAGGGGTACAAGCCGATTGCGATAAGCCTTTGCCCATCGGCGGAAAGTCCCGCGCATCCCCTTCCGCGTACCAACAGAAATAACGAAAGGAAAAAAAGAGAAAAAAATGAGAAAGAACTCTTTTACCCCTCGACATTGACAGGATTTTCCCCCTTTGAAAACTATGGTGAGTTAATTCTTCTATTTTAACACTTTCTGACCGTGCATGGGAAATAAAAGTATAACAAAGAGATGAAGTAATGCAAAAATATCTGAGAGGTACTTAGTGGAAGGGTTCTGAGATTTTAAGTAATAAATCCCTAAAATTCATCCTCAGGGGAGATTTGAAGGGTAACTTGACTTGTATCCCTTGGCGACAAATGGAAAGTCTAGAAGTAATTCACTGTTAACTTTGTGCTTTTTATAGATTTTTTTTTTCATTATATATGAAATAAATATAAAATAATTGCTTAAAGATATATTATTAGATATTTAATAAAGCTCTATCTGTTATATCGGGTAAAAAGGATGATTTCTTTATCTCTCACTTAACCTTTTGAAAGACGTCGGTATATTATTTTTACCTGTTAATTTTAATTTCCATCTGCCAAAATTTCCCCTCAAAATTTTGAATAAATTTTTGCTTTTATAATTTACGTAAATAAATTGAATTTATTTTCGAATGAATTTGTTCGTAAAATCTGGTGAATTTTTAATATTACACCAACAAAACTACTTTGCCTGTGAAACGGGTTAGTGCACGACAAATACAGGGTTTGTACGCTGCTACATTTTTTGTAAGAAGTACAAACCAGTACTTTCAAATAGTTATATTCAGTAATTTTTTTTATGTTAAATAAGTCGTTAAATACTGTTGAAAACTACTGGTGTATATTTCGTACAAAAAAATGTAGGATCGTATGAACCCTGAATTAGTTTCGGGAATTTGTATTTGAACAAATGTGTGTTTATATGTATTCAGAAACAAAGGGTGTGTCATAAATTTCCACATATAGCAAAAACGAACATTTAAAATATTATTATTACAATAATCTAAATTCATGAATATCAGGAACATCAATAGGAATTACGCCATCAATATGATTTTAATCCGTGATTTATTCAGGCGCATTTTTGGGGATATTTAAAATATAAAATGTATAATATGAAGTTATACGTATGGAAGCTTGTGGTCCACCCTGTATATGAAAATTCTGTTATTATACATCAGTAAAAGTGAAGAAAATTTCCTTTAGAAATTTATCTTTTCGTTTTTATCATCTGCTTGTACAGGGAGAAATTTTCGTTTACCGTTTAGTACACCTGAGAGCAAATTATCCCTCTGCAACAGGTAGCTGTACTGCGCAGTGGGGATGTTTTTATACCCTATCACTAGTGTGCAAACAACTGATCTGTTACATTGTTTAACCACTTCACTTCAGGACGGGCGTTATTTAACGACATCTAAATTGTTAATAGCAATAATTCCGTATAATATTTATTGCCTTATTTAATCCAAGAAATCTACTCTTAGACCATGCAAAGGTTACGACTACAATATTATGGCATTAAAAAATAAAATCTATACGCACTCTATATGAAGCGCATACGTGACACCCGTCTTTAAAAAGTTGAAATAAATTCAAATAAATTTAACTTGGTCGCGAAAAAGGCAATTTTTGTCTGAATAACTTTCTACAAGCTATTTCTGTAATTTGAGTCACATGCTGTTTTGAAATTTCTTTGGCCGTATGTATAATTTATAGCCAATTTCGCAACAGTTTTAATAATTATTTAACCCATTTTCCTTTCTATAAGGGAGGGTTCTTTCAAAAATGTATCTATTACCCCGATTGTTCTTATTGCATGGGTAAACAATATCTCTTATTGTCTCTTTATAACTCTCTGTGCAATATTTTAGATTTAGTTCCATATTTCAATTTGAGCTTAATCTGTGTACATTCATATTTTACACTTATGATATGGCTAGAATTTTATATTAATTTGACTGACGAATAAAGAGTCTTTTTTTTTGTGTATTTCAAGAAATCTATTTTTTAGCTTTCTGCAAATCAAAAAAGAAATTTTATCTGTTTCATCCAACAAGCTGTGTTCAAAGATATTTTTTATGTTCTTCTATTATCCCTATTCAGTTTAATATAGTTTTTATATGAATGTTGGAAGACCAGCCTCTACCGCACAGGAATAATCAGATACCAGAAGAGATTGCGGTTTGTAAATTATTATTTTTTTTTTAAGCTACGTACTTTTAAAAATGTGTCGTATTACTCCATTTGCTATTATTTCCTGGTTCATTAAGAACAAGATCTCTTATTGTCTTTTTATATGCGACGTTTCAGATTTAATCTGTTATTTCAGTCTATGCTTAATATGTGTACATTCACATTTCTCATCAATGATATAGCTAGAATTGTATATTAGTGAGAATTGTATATTATAATATATTAGTATATATTTTGAATTATTAGTAGGAAAATTTAATCTTTGTTGTGTATTTCAAAAATAAATTTTTTAGCCTTCTGAAAATCAAAAGTTAAATTTTCTCTGTTTAATCCGAGAAGTTGCGTTGAAAGTTTTTTTTAATGCTTCTTCTTTACATCCATTCAGTTTAACCCCTTCCGGCGCGGAGTAAGTATGTTTTTAAAATGATGAAATTGTCGACTGACACCAGAAGTTACGAAATAATTTATTAGAAAATAAAAACTTCCTTATTTTTCCGTAATTTATAAAAGGAAAAATTTAATTAAATATTCTTGGTGCCGTTTGTCAGTTTTGGAATTAAAATTAGGTGTCTTTTTTTTGTGGACACCGCCCGCTAAAGGGTTAACAAAGCCTTTATGTTTTTGGAAGACCCACAGGAATAATAAGATAGAGAAGATTACGGTTAGTAAATTATTGAAAGTTTTTTAGCTAACTACTTTCAGAAAGGTATGTTATTACTCCGTTTGTTCTTATTGCTAGGGTCATTATAAACAAGATATATTATTATTTCTCTACAGGGTGTTTCAGCACAATGTTTACAAACTTTAAGAGGTGCTATAGCACACTACAACAAACAATTTTTATATAAGAAACCAGGGTCGCAATCTACCCGCTTAGTCAAACATACAAGGCGCTTCACTTCAATCTGAGGCCGAATATTTTTGGACATAACTTTAATACCAAAGAAGATATTTTAATGATATTTACAAGAAACTTCTTGTGTGCAAAATTCGATGGAATCCCGAAAAGTGCTAGAAGTACACAGTAATTCACTCGGTGCACCGTACGAAATGCCGAAAAGTGGATAGTTTAATCTAGCACTATTTCGAGACGGATGGTGGCCAGTTCCACCATATCTCGCGATATTGTTGCATTTCATGTGATATAAGTGGAATTACGTATCGCATTCAATTAATGCTAAAGTAGAGGATAGACTTTTAGTAATGTAGTTGGCATTACTTACGGTGCACCGGCCAAATTACTGTGCACTTCCAGCACTTTTCGTGATTTCATCGTACTTTGCACATAAGAAGTTGATTATCGTTTAAATATCATTAAAATATCTTCTTTATTATTAAAGTTATGTCCAAAAATTCGGCCTCACATTGAAGTGCATCACCCTGTATGTTTGACTAAACGAATAGATTGCGACCCTTATTTCCTATATAAAAATTGTTTTGTATAGTGTGCTCTACCACCTCTTAAAGTTTGTAAACATTGTGCTGAAACACACTGTATATCTGTCTGTGTAAAGGTTCAGATTTAGTCCCTTATTTCATCCTATGCTTTAACCCCTTGATTGCAGGCCAGGACTGATGACTATTTTTAACCCTACAGTGCATGAATTTTTCTTTTAGAATTGTGTTTTTTTATACTTATATTAAGAATTCGACACCAGAAATTTTAAGATAGATTTTTAACTTTATTTAGTAGCATATTTATATTTACAGGATTAATATTTCTTTATAAATATAGTGGTTGCAAAGAACTTGATTTATTTATTAAAAGTTAAATAGAAAGAGTTGCCAATTGGCTACACTATGCACTGTAGGGTTAAAATCATACCATAGTTTACAAAAGTTATAGTTTTTGCTATCCATTTATTGTTAACACAATTTATTTTGTGGCAGATTTCTCTTGAAAAAAAAAAATCCTAGTATAAATGTATGGCAGAGATTATTTTTCAAAAAGTGGTACGAATAGAATTAAAAATATAATCCCAATCCGTAATCAAAGTGCTAATGTGTGTACATTAATATTTTGCATCAATGACATATCTAGATTTTTACATTAATTTATAGGACAAATAAAAAATCTTTGTTGTGTAATTTAAGAAACCTATTTTTTAGCTTTCTGTAGCTAAAAAATGAACTTTGAACCTCCAGACATAGGCGCACAGTTTTGAAAATTATTGATGGGGTTCAACATTTTTTTACACAAATATGTGCATGTGAGTGTAGAAAAAGATATATTACCAATTTAATGTTGCTTTTTTAACTCCCTTTTACAGAAATTAAACATAACCGTATACTGATAAAAAAAATCCCAAGTTAAATAAAACACCGAGACAATATAAAAATTCCAATGTATAGACCCGTTTATAAAATGATACTCGCTGATATTCGCGAATCGTTTATAATAAAATTACAACGAAAGTTAACTTTAAATTAACGTCTGTTTTTTTTTTCATTTTTTATATAAAAAGTTCAAACGTTGAGCATTTTATTCTAATTTAAAATATAGAACATAAAGTGAAAAAGATCCTTATAACAAAAGAAAAATAAGAAAAAATGGAATATTTAAAAATTCTATAAAATACTAGAATGTAAAATAAATAATAAATAAATAAATAAATAAATAAATAAATAAATAAAAACCTAACCCTTTTTTATTATTAAAAGGAAAAAAAAGTGTCCATTTTAGAATTAATGGTGGGGCTAGAACCCCACGAGCGCATACAACTCTACGCCTATGCCTCCAGAGCTGTGTTGAAAAACTCTTTTTAAACGTTTCTTCTATAACCCCCTTTTAGTTTAACATGGTCTTTACATAAATATTGGAAGACCAGTCTCTTATTATCCCATCTGCTTCATTAGCGAGCATTTCAGGAATTTCTTTTATATTCAGGAATTTCAAGTTCACACCAGAAATTCTGAATAGTAATTTTTGATTTATTTATTGACAGATGTTTCGTGATTACATAAAGTAAAAATTCTTCGTTCGGAATTCCGTATAGATAAAGTTTTTGGAATTAAAAAGAAATTCCTGAAATGGAAGCATACAGTCCTTAGCAAAAGTTTAGACACTAATGATATTTAAACTTTAAATAAAAAATACGAACTCTTGGATTACACAAATCAGTATACTTATTTTAAAATATATTTTGAACATTTTAGGACGGAAATAAGGATTTTAATGTAGGATGATATTTAATTTAATTGAAAAAAGTGAAATTTGCATATTGCAAAAGTTTAGACACTTTCTTGTTTTTTGGCAACTGTTCACGGAAAAATGCAAATGTTAAACATATGACGTCACATGCGTGAAGTATTTAAGTGCACCTTACATTAGCACCAATTACTGAAGATGCCGCAAGCTAGAGAGATTCAGCCAGATGATGTAATTGAGATATAGAAGTTGAAATCGAAAGGGAAGACTGTTGCAGAAATTTCATCTGCTTTGAATCGTTCAAAGAAGTCTGTCTATCGAGTATTGTCTAAGGGTGACTCCTACAAAGCAAAACGTAGATCTGGAAGGCCTCGTGTGACCAGAAAACGAGATGATAGAAGGATCCAGAAACTGGCATCTACACAAATGATGAGTGCTAGTCAGATTAAAAGTGAGTCAGGACTTTCTGTATCAACAGATACAATTCGTAGGTGAATTAAGGAAAGAGGTAAATTAGTTTATAGGGAAATGAAAAAACAGCCAGCTTTGAAATCTCACCACAAATTGACGAGAATGCAGTGGGCTCGTAAACATGTGTCATATGGACCCCAGTGGTGTACTGTGATATTCAGTGACGAAAAAAAGTGGAAATTGGATGGCCCAGATGGGTAGGCCTATTATTGGCACGACTTGCGTAAAGAGCCTAGGACTTTCTTTAGTCGACAACAAGGTGGTGGCTCTTTAATGGTTTGGGCCTCATTTTGCTTTAATGTTCAAGTAGCTCTAGAGTTCCTCAGTGGTCGTCAAACAGCGCAAGACTACATACATACATTGGAGAACAATTTAAAGCCATTTGGGGAACGTTTAGCTGGTCCAAAGTATGTATTTCAGCAAGATAATGCATCCATTCATGTTGCATACAAAACAAAAACTTGGTTTAACTCTCAAAATATTACTGTTCTCGATTGGCCCGCATGTAGCCCTGACTTGAACCCAATCGAAAACCTTTGTGTCATCATGTCTTGTAAGGTTTATGCAAATTTTCAACAATACTCCTCTCTTAATGAACTTCGAGCTGCTGTTGAACGTGCTTGGTACGAAATAGATCCCCAAGTAGTACAGGATTTAATTTCTTCGATGGAAAGTCGCATTTTTGAACTAATTGTAAAGAATGGAAGTGCAATTAGATTTTAATTTATGGTTATTTTAATGTAAATGTATAGATTGTCTATATTTTTGCAACAATGTTAATTTTGTTTTTTTTTGTCATTATATATTATGTAAAGTGTATAATTTAAAATTTATTGTTTGTGAATAAAGGTTAAGTCACAAGCAATATATGGCAGTTGACTTGCAACAATTTGTTACATACTTCTCAGAACAGAAGCGTAATCGACCATTGTCTAAACTTTTGCTGCGCACTGTATATGCACTAATGATGCAAATGGGTTAACCCACGGGGATAATAAGATATACAAGGGTCGCAGCATATAGGACACATTGTATTGTTCATACCAGTATCCCTAATCAATAATCTTGAGGATAAATTTCTTTACCGTATGCAATATAAATATATCACGAACATAATTTCTTCTAAAATAGTGGTAGGAACAATAAAATTAGTCCTATACGCTGCGAGCCCTGGATATAGAAGACTATGATAAAATTGAAAAATAATTGAAAACCCCCCAAACTGGCTTTAAAATTTAAATAAATATATATATTAAAACTTCATGAAAATGTGGAATTTAATCCATCCTCTTTCTGAAAAAAAAAAAAAAGACTCTTATCCCCCAACCTTCCTCTAATGTTGACAGATGAATACGGTTGTCGCAGCAAACAATTAAATTTTGAGCAGGATCAGAAGAAAGATCATCATTTGCTTCATATCATCTAATTACACGAGGCAGTCTGCCGGGCGTGCAAATTGCCTGTAAAACACGTTTTGCCACATGAAATGTTGGAACACTGGAAAGCAGTTTCGTACCTTTAGGGTACACTACGCTCTATCGGTTGTAACCGTTTCAAGTATATTTCGAGCATTTTCAAACACACGTACATAAGTACTTACTTTAGTTAACATAATTTTATTTATTATACAGGGTATCTCTTATCATTGATTAATTTCTAATTTCTAAACCATTAATTTTAGAGGCATGATTTCAAATGCCAAAATGTTTCACATGTTCAAGTGTTTCATATCACCCATTCATCATATGAAAATCTGCTTACGTCAAAATAGTTAATTTTTTAATAGTTAATTTTCAGTGTTTTCTGGCTCTAAAAACTTGTTTTCCCGTTTTTAGTTTGAATGTATGAAAATATGTAAATAAAAACAAAACAAAAAATATTCTATATTAAATCACAGGGACAATAATTTGTTTATTTAATAATAATCAAGGTCCATACGTTTTTACCACAATTTTTTAATAGAATTTTTCTATTTAATATTTAAATAGACGACATTGTAGACACCACGTTTTACTGTAGGATTTCTAATATTTTTCTGCATTTAAATAAGACGAAAATTTCTATTAAAAAATATGGTAAAAGAGTACGCACACTGTAATAAATAATTTGCTGGTTATAACTAATTCAATTTTAATAAAAAAAGATTTTTTTTTTCTCTTTGAGACTACACTGTCATATTGTGCTGACATCTTCATTTAACGTAAAATTATTTAAGGAAAAAAAACACATGATGCGTTTTGAAATTAATTTTTACCGATTTTTCAATAACTCCACTATCGTATCCTTACATTTGTTTTGTTTTTATCTTTTTCAGTTTATTATTTCGGAATATTTTTACATTATTTTCTTTACTGATTCAGTCAATATTAATTATAAGGTACAGAAAATTAAGGTGAAAATGGTAAATAATTTTAAACCGCAAAAATTGGCTTTAAAATTAAAAATATATATATACATTAAAGCTTCATGAAAATAGTGGAATTCGATGCCTTTCTAAAAAAAATCTTTAAAAAAAAAGAAAAAAAAAGGCTCAGGCTCTTATCACCCAACCATCCTCTAATGTTAAAAGATGAATACGGTTGTCACAGCTAACAATCAAATTTTGTTCAGGTTCTGAAAAAAAACTCGCCTTGCTTCATATCATCTGATTAGGCGAGCCAGACTGTCGGGTGTGGAAACTGCCTGTAAAACAAGTTTTGCTCATATAATGTTAGAACACTGGAAAGCAGTTTCGTACATTTATGTAGGATACACTATCCTCCATTAGTAGTAATTGCTTCAGGTATATTTCGCGCATTTTCAGAAACACGCACATAAGTGATTACTTTAGTTAACGAAATTTAATTTACTATACAGGTCATCACTTTTTATCGTTGATTAATTGCTAAGACCTAAACCATTAGTTTTAGAGGCATGATCCCAAATGCCAAAATATTTCAAATGCTCAAGTGTTTCATATCATCCCTTCATCATATGAAAATCTACTTACGTCAAAATATTATTATTTTTTTTTTAAGTTAAGAAATTTGAATTTTTATACTGTCTCTGGGTCTTATAAACTGTATCAGAAAGTTAGAAAATCTTTCTCTATACTTTAATAAATGAAAATGCATAAATTCTATTTTTCTATATCTAGAACTTACCGAGTTACAATACTTTAAATTATGATTTTCATTGTTTTCTGGCTCTAAAAACTAGTTTTCCCATTTTGAGTGTAAATATCTGCAAATATGTAATTTTAAAAAAAGCAAGACATGCTGTATACTATATCGCAGGGAAAATATTTTTTAATTTAATAAAGGTTTCTAATATAATTTTAATTAAATAACGTAAAATTATTTAAAGAAAAAGAGACACATGATTCGTTTTGAAATCAATTTTTGTCGATTTTTCAATAACTCCTCTATCAAATCCTTACTCTTTTTTGTTTTTATCGTTTTTTCAATTTATTATTATTATTATTATTTTTTTTTTTGCATTATTCTCTCGAATGATTCCTGCAATATTAATTATAAGATACAGAAGATGGCGGTAAAATTGAAAAAAAATTATTTAAATCACAAAAATTGCCATTCTAATTTCAAACAAATTTTAAAGCTTCGTGAAAATTTGGACTTTCATGTATGTTTTGTAAGACCCTTTTCTAAACGTAGACTTTTATCTTCCAACCTTTCTCTTATGTTAGAAGATGAATATGGATGTAGCAGCTAACAATAACATTTTCTTCATGATTTTAAGAAAAATCTCCATTGCGGCCTATCATCTGATTATGCGAGACAATCTGTCGGATGTGGAAATTGCCTGTAAAACACGTTTTGCCACATGAAATATTGGAACACTGGAAAGCATTTCGTACCTTTATGTAGGATACACTACCTTCTATCGGTAGCAACTGCTTCAAGTATATTTCGAGCATTTTCAAAGACACGCACATAGGCACCTTACTACAGTTATCAGAATTTATTTATTATTCAGGGTGTCTCTTCTTATCGTTGACTAATTGTTCTGATAACTAATCAGGTTTACAGGTATGATTCCTAAACTATTAGTTTTACAGGTATGATTCCAGGTGCAAACACGTTTCAAATGTCGTTCCTTATCATACAAAAATCCACTTACGTCAAAATAGTTTTTTTTTTTTTTTAGTTGCGCTTTTTCAAATTTTATGTTCTATAAATTATATTCAGAAAAACTTTCTGTGTACTTTAACAAGTGAAAACGCTAAATTCTATTTTTATAGGACTAGAAATTACCTAATTACGATACTTTAAATTTTATTAATTTTCAATATTTTCTGTCTCTAAAAACTTGTTTTCTGTTTTTAGTTGAAATATATGAAAATATGTAATTCAAAAAAGTAAAAAAAAAATATTGTATATTAAATTACAGGGAAAATAATCCTTAAATTTAATAATAAAAAATTTGTTGGTTATGCGTAGTTCAATTTTAATGAAAAATATATTTATTCTCTTTGAGACTACACTGTCAGCAGGGTTCGTACGCTTTTACCACAATTTTTTAATAGAATTTTTCTATTTTATATTTAAATAGCAGAAATTACAGACGGCTCGTTTAGTTTCCAAATTTCTAATATTTATCTGTATTTAAATGAGGTGAAAAATTCTATTAAAAAATTGTGGTAAAAGCGTACGAACCCTGTATCATATTGTACGGACATCTTTATTTAACGTAGAATTACTTAAAGAAAAAAAAAGACATATGATACGTTTTAAAATAAATTTAACCGGTTTTTCAATAACACCATTATCATATCATTAATTTGTTTTGTTTTTATCTTTTCTCAATTTATTATTTCGTATTATTTTTGCATTATTTTCTTTAATGATTCAGTCAATAATAATTAAAAGATACAGAAGATTGCGGTGAAATTGAAATTTTAAACCCCCAAAATATAATTATGGCTATATAATTAAAAAATAAAGTTAAAGATTCTTGAAAATTGTGGAATATGATGTATTCTTTGTAAGACCCTTTCCTAAAAAAGTCTCTCATCACCCAACCTTCCTCTAATGTTAAAAGATCAATATGGATGACACAGCTAACGATAAAATTTCTTCGGGATCTGAAGAAAAATCGCCATTAGCTTTCGTATCATCTGATTACGCGACCCAATCTGGCGGACGTGCAAATTGCCTGTAAAACAGGTTTTGCCACATGAAATATTGGAACACCGGAAAGCATTTTCGTACCTTAATGTAGGATACACTACCCTCTATCAGTAGTAACTGCTTCATGTATATTTCGAGCATTTTTAAAAACACGCACATAGGAATTTACTTTAGTTAACATGATTTTGTTTATTATACAGAGTGTCTCTTCTTATCGTTGACTGATTTCTAGTTCTTAAATCTTCAGTTTTAGAGGTATGATTTCAAATCCAAAAACGTTTCAAACGTTGGTCTTCATTATATAAATATCCACTTACGTCAAAATCATTAATTTCTTTTTTAAGTTACGATTTTTCAATTTTTATACGATCTCTGGGTCCTATAAATTATATTCAGAAAAACTTTTTCTATACCTTAACAAGTGAAAACGCATAAATTCAATTTTTGCATGACTAACACTTACCTAATTATGATGAATTTTCAGTCTTTTCTGGCTCTAAAAATTTGTGTTACCGTTTTTAGAATAAAAATATTTAACTTAATTTAAATAAGTATTTAATTAAGGACTTAAAAAAGAAACATATATTAAATTACAGGGAAAATAATTTTTTAATTTAATAAAAAGAAATTGGCTGATTATACTAATTTAATCTTACTGAATTTTTTTTGACTGAAATTGAGACTACATGTAGTCTCAAAGAGAGAAAAAACCGTATGACAGTACCATATGACCAAGCACTGTCATATTCTACTGACATCTTTATTTAACGTAAAATTATACAAAGAAAAAGAGACATTCAATGCGTTTTGAAAACATTTTTTAACGAGTTTTCAATAACTCCTCTATCATATCCTTACTTTTTTTTTTTATTTTATCGTTTAAATTTTATTATTTTGTTTTATTTTTGCATTTTTACTCTAGTGATTCAGTCAATATGAATTATAACTGAACTAACAGGGTTCGTACGCGATTACTACAATTTTTTAATGGAATTTTTCTATTTAATATTTAAATAGCAGAAATTGTAGACGCCTCGTTTAATTGCAGGATTTGTAATACTTTTCTGCATTTAAATAAAGCGAAATATTCAATTAAAAAATTATCGTAAAAGCGTACGAAACTTGTAATTATATAAATAAAATATAAATGTACAAAAAAGAAAAAAAAAGATTATTTCTACCTTTACAAATTAAAGGCAAAAGGCAAAAAAGCATTTTGTACAGACACGCACACACACACACACACACACATATATATATATATATATGCATGGAATAAAACTCCGGAAGAAACGTTTTACTTCCATTCTAAAAAAAGCAAAAATCATAAAAATATCATTTTGCTTTAAAGAGATATTCCAATTTAATATCAATCTACATCGATACACCGAACAAAGCTGAGCGCAAGAGCAATTACAAGTTCCTAAAACTTGTTCAATAGTTTCTGAGTTAGTACCACAGAATTTCTGAAGCGCTTTCTCTCTTTACGGTTTTCTCGTGATATTGTTGCCATTTCTATGTATCTATGCGCTTGGGAAACGAACACAAGTTGCCAGTGAGTGTTGCGTGCCCCTCTGCGATTGCTTATCGACCCTATGCACCTGCGCCCTTTCAGAAAGCTAGACTAGGGGCTATTCGACAGGTGTGGGCCTATGAGGTCATTCACTGACCTTATATGTTGGAACAACTATGAACTACTACCCTATTGGAAATTTTTTCTTGTACAACTCTAATAAGCCCAACAGCTCATTTCTCTGTCCACTCATATTATAGAAAGCACAGAATCGTGATTCATTTCATTGTAAATTTTCATGTATTTTGCAGGCATACATTAACTGAAGGAAAGATCTCTTTTTATACAACTTTCATAGAATATAAGAAAAAAAAATCTAAAAAAAAATGCAGAAGACTCCAGGAAAAACATAATACTTCCTTTTTACATTTCTTCATTTTTGAGGGAAAGCTATTATTGTATTAATAATTTTTACAGTTTATGTAGGGTTTTCTGAAGGATTTATGAGGGTTCGTACGCTTTAACCACATTTTTTTAATAGAATTTTTCCATTTCATATTTAATTAGCAGAAATTTTAGACGCCGCGTTTAATTTCAGGATTCGTAATACTTTTCAACATTTAAATAAGGCGAAAAATGCTATTCAAAAATTGTGGTAAAAGCATGCGAACCCTGTTTATTCCTTTTACAAATAGTAAGCCAATATATTTACTATAATGTAGAAAATTGTTAAAGCCATCAATAAATATAAATCCCGTTTTGGTTTTAAAATAAGGGGAGGGGCGAAAGGCTGCATTTAACCCGATAATTACCAATTTACATATTAAATATCGTAGTTTTATATCTTTAGTTCTGTTCTCAAATTATAAGAAAATAAATGTGTAACTTGACAAATTCTATCATCCTTGCTAATCTGTTCTATTATTTTTACACAGACCGTCTGACATACAGTTTCTGTGTGTATTGAGTTATGAGTCCCTTGAAGAGCGGTGGTTTATTTTTGGGCATCTTAATTTTAATTCCTAAATACCACAGTGGCACCAGAATTTTGAAATGAAAATTTTCCTTTTATTAAATACGTGAAGAAAAGTTTTTACACAATTTCAAATAAATTTGTTTGTAAAGTCTGGTGTCACTCAATCATTTCAATATTTTACGAAAAGAAGTACTTTGACCCTGAAAAGGTTAAATGAATTCGGCAAATCAGTTTAAAAATCTAAATGATCCAAACAAACAGCAGTGGCGTAACGTCTGACAACCAATATTATTATATACTAAATTTGGTCTTATTTATCCTTTGAACGTTGTACAATTAAATAAGGCCAAATTTAGTATATAATAATACTGGTAGTAAAATGATGCAGCATCCCCTGACGCTACACCACTGACGAATAGATACGCAAATAAAAGTGCAAGTAGCAATGGCATATTAATCAAAATATGAAAGAGACCACTGGACCCTTTGAAGCTTTCGCACTGCAAACTTTTAAAACTATTTGCTGATACATTATTCCATTATTTTTTAATTAATTGCAGTTTTTTTAATCATACAACGTATTTTATGTCAACATTTGTACATTTGTTTTTCAAAAGCAACTTTGATCTAACTTTAATTAGGGGAAGGTGGCCTAAAATGATCCCCTTAACCCCTTCAGGGGCAAAGTACTCTTGAATGTAAAATATTGAAATGATTGATTGACACCAGGATTCACGAACGAAGTTATTTCACAATAAGTAAAAGCTTTTCCTCATGTACCTTATAAATTCAAAATTTGATTATAAAATTCGGGTGCCATTGTGGCATTTTGGGATTAAAATTAAGTGGTATATATAATATAACGGTGCCCTTCAAGGGGTTAAGGGAAAAACTTATGTAAAAGAACATAACTGTTTAAATACATTTTGGCCCTTTGCTAGTATGTTTTACACTATATTTTGTATTATAAACATATTTGAATAATATTTTAAACCCGAATTGTGCAATGATAAAAACAGATTTAAAAAAAAAGATGTTCAAAGGATCATTTTACCCTCACCAAAGGGCAAAATGAATCTTCATTTAAAAATGATTATACATTATTTTTATCCACAAAATAAAGGATATAAAAGTAATTACGACAATACACATAAGTGTAATTCACATCTAAAAACATACTCCATTAACACTAGAACCGCGGGTAATTTTACTCAAGTTTTATAAAAAACATTTTAAAGCAGAATTTAGATTTAGAAGTATTTAATTTATTTCTTCAATTTATTTTTGTGAGGTTTATATTTAACTTAATTTGTTAGAAAAATTCTGGTGCGAATCGACAATTATTTATTTGGTACGGGTCAAAATTATCCGTCATCGCGGTTCTAGTGTTAAGTACACCAAGTCATATTACTGTACAGGAAAGACTGTATATCTACCGTAATTTCCGGGGTATAAGCCGCAGCTCAAAGAGTCGTTTTTCGACCCAGAAATTTTATTCAATAATTGTAGTTAAATATTTACAGCGATCTTTTAAGTTACATTTTATAAAATAATATTTCTGGGTCGAAAAACGACTCTTTGAGCTGCGGCTTATACGCCGGAAATTACGGTAAATAAATATGAAAGTTAGTGCTTACCTTATAACAGATGTTATAAAACCCAATTTTTAAAAGAATTCTATTCAGACGCGTAATACTGGGATCGCTTGAATACCGCCACTGTTTCTTCTTCACTTATCACAACTAGTTTATGTGTTACCCTGTAAATAGCGCGACTTGTCTGGAAGAAAACATATGTGGATCATTTTTCCCATTAGGATCATTTCAGGCCACTTTCCCCTAATCAGAGATCAAATAATTTGTCAATGAAAATAATGAAGAGAAAATAAACTTTCTACCACCAAAAGTTTGATTGGTTTAAAAATTGCTAATGGCGGTTCTCTGATAAGGACAATCAAAATGTGCTGATCAAATTTTGGGGTGTGTTGCAAAACTGGACAAGTTGGAAATTGTACATCAAACGTACAAACGTACAACAAACGTACAATTGAACAAATGAGGTTCGTTTGTACTATAACTAGTTTTATAAATATTTATATCGTCTGTTATTATGATATGATTAATTTCCGTAATAAAATAAGTATATTTTAAGCTGGCAACATTTTATCTTTTGCTGACATTTACTGAAAATTCCAATGGGAAACTTAAGTCTAGCTTGGAAAGTTTCAGAACTTGAAATCCATATTTTGACTATTTTTCCATTTAATATATATTTCTCAGGAAACATCTATCCAAAAATCTGTCGGTAGATTATATGATTGCTATAATTAAACAATTTTAGTATACAAATTTGGTTTTTAAATTCAGTAATAAGGAAATAATATGACTCCATCTTAAATATGACGTAATCACCATTGCTAGAATCGTAGACCTAGAATCGTAATCTATCATGGGATAGCATTGAATTAATTAAGTATTTTGGGATTTAATAGAATGAAGAAAGCTTTTATTAATATCTTTTTAAGTTTTGATACGATTTTCATAAAATTTGAAATGACTCAACCAAATTCTGCAACGATTATATATATTAAATTGCAAACCATTCGGTTGGGTAGTTTTTGCGTTGTTATATGTGGACAGACGGACAGACGGACGGATCAGACGAAAACTATAGGTGCTACTCATATAATTACGAACGTACCTAAAAATGATGTCCAAAATTCATTTGTTCATGTTACGCAAAGAGAAGTGAGGGGTTACTTTAATTAAAGTACAATGTTTTACGTACGACAATTTCTTTGCATATTTTGTTTGTGCCTAGTAATTTATTTTTATGTATTTACAAATTGTCATTAACTTGGTTTTTAAATAAAATTACTAAAATAAAGGAAAAGTTGTTTAATTTACCATTAAGTTGGTAACTTATTTAATTTCTGACAATAACTGAATACAATTTATTCAAAGAAAGAGGTTCTGTGGCTTCTACATTTTTGTTTATGAAATATATACAAATATATAAATAAATTACTACGCACAAAACTTTTAACTCATAAACACATAGATTTTTTTTATTTCTTTCTCTGTTTGCTTTTCTTCTTTTCTACCATCTCACCGTTAGAATAACAAATATTTTGTTGTGGTAAATACAATATAAATAATAAAGTAAATATAACTAATCCTATGAAAAATAATATATTAAAAAGATAATGTGCAAGAAGCACCAATTATCTTTTTAATTTAAATCTCAATTCGAAAAAAATGACACAAAACTGGAATTTATTAAAATAAATGACCAAAGAATCATTTATTTTAATAAATTTTCATCCAAATAATTAAACATTTAGTTCAAAGATGAGTAATTTTATCATTCATAATTTGTTATTTTTAAAGCATGACCAAATAAAAATTATTTATGCTGAACTGTCCATTTTACATCATACAGATATTTACATTATTTAATGTGGCCTTCGGTTAGTTCGGGCAAAAAATGACCTCTCTTGGAAGTTCGTACTAACCGGAGTTCACTGTATTACATCTCTAATTCTCGCATATGCATTCATTCTTTTGCAGTTTACTCGCCGAATGTTTCCAACACAACAAATTGGATCAAGAGCAAATGTACATTCTTTATTCAATGCGATCCTCTAACTGAGTCTACTTATATTTGTTAGGGTAAGGGAAGTTGTCTTAATTAGTCGAAGAGTTTCGAAGAGTGAATCAGTGATTTGAGATAAAGCAATTATAATACTTACCGAGTCCCTTCAGGCACCTGGTAACGATGCGCCAAAGGTTTTGGGGAAGGTAATGATCTTCATCAAGGTTACACTACATAGACTACAATAATCAAAGCTTTCCTTGACATTTAAGAGCCTCACAGCTACTTGTTTGAGTCCACTGAATCTCTGCTTATTTAGTTTCTTGTTTTAGCGGTTAATATAGCTCAGATAAAGGAAACTGATCGCGAGAAGTTATTAAGAGTATCTTCGAGAATAAGATAGATAACGTTAATTTTTTTTAATTATTAAAAAAATGGATATTTAGCATATAGGTAAAATGTTCAGTGATAAGTGTTAAATATTAAACTCACACTCACGTGTTAGCATAGAACTTACCGAAAATTAAGTGGGTGATGAAGTAATTTTTTATTTTTTATTTTAAATTATTTATTTGTAAATTATCAGTTTAAAATTAAAGCATATTTAATTTACATATCAAGTGGGAAACGTGTACGATATCGAGCATAATATTTCTATAGCATAATTTTTGTCAAATGTTTCTAGCTCAACAAATTGGATCAAAAGAAAATGTACAGGGTGTTTTTTTTTTAACTGACACTATTCAGGGCCGTCTGTAGCTCGTTCTAATAACTGGATTGACACAAAATTTTGTGAATGGACTAAGATAACCATAGGAAAAAAGATTCCAACAAAAAAAAAATTAGTTCCAATCACCGCCGATAGGGGGAAATGTGGCGCTGTACATTGAAAAAAACCCATCAGAAACAGACAAAATTAATAATTTGGATAAAATGTCACGTTTTATTCATCATTTACACTTTCCCTTTCGTTGATCGCAGTTGAAACATCCATTATCACTTTTTCTGCCACCGGTTTACGTCCTCTGCCTGACCGAACTGCTAGCGAGCCTGTTCCTTCGAATTTCAGAATCATTGCTTTCAATACATTAACGAATAAAGGTCCTTTGCGCAGTTTATGGCGTGTTCTAAGTAAACGAAGAGCGGCTGGTGCATTGTACTGGTTACAATATAAGAACTTCACAAGTAACGCGCGCTGCGGTAACGTGAGATTCATTTTCAACCTGAGCTGAAATTGTTTCTCGGTGTTTTTCGCATGTATTTATAACTTAAACTATTGGCGCTACTGTCGCTTGCGTAAGTAAAAATTTGCATTTGCATTTTTTGCCCGTATTTTATGCTAATTCCCAGTTGCATAAATGACCACAGCGCCACATTTCTCCCTATCGGTGGTGATTGGAACTAATTTTTTTTTTTGTTGGAATCTTTTTTCCCATGGTTTTCTTAGTGCATTCACAACATTTTGTGTCAATCTAGTTATTAGAACGAGCTACAGACGGCTCTGAACAGTGTCAGTTAAAAAAAAAAAACACCCTGTACATTCTTTATTCAATGCGATCGTCTAACGCGTTGATAGGTCGCAGCGTCCTATATATTTTTTAATAATCCCCACCACTATTTTCAAAATATAATATTCATAATATCATTACACATTTTAAATCATTACACGTTATCTGTTACACATTTTAAAGAAATTTATAGTTTAAAAATAGTGGTGTCAAAGATATAAAAATAAAATATATAGGACGCTACGACGCCTGTCTAACATTTAAGAGCCTTACAGCTACATGTTTGAGTCCACTGAATCTCTGCTTATTTATATGAGATGTAATTTTCCCAACTGGGCGAAAATGTCCGGTCAGGAATCGAACAAAGGATCGCTTGGCTGAAGCTGCCAATGCTCTACCAACTGAGCAATCCCAGTTGCCCTATTGATTATTACCTTCCCCAAAACCTTTGGCGCATCGTTACCAGGTGCCTGAAGGGACTCGGTAAGTATTATAATTTCTTTTGGAAAATTTTAGCCATGAGATCCCTGGCTTGAATCCTGGTCCAGACTTTTTCTCCCAGTTGGGAAAATTACATCTCATATGATTTCTTTACCAATTTGAATAATTGTGTCAAAATTAACCCTTTTAGTGCCAAGGAGCGCCGTCGCGCTCCTCTCGCTCTGTGTTTTTATTATCATAGTATAAAATCTTCTGAAGAGAATGTTGAAAAAATTATGAATATTGGTGTATTGTAACGGAAATGGTGAATATTTCTCTTGTTCATATAAATTATCTATAAAAATACACTTTTTTACTGGCATTTTTAGCATATATTGGTAAACTATGTATGGCACTAAAAGGATTAATCTAGTGTAATCACGCATCCAACGTTTACTGGAGTTCCCATTACCTGCGATTTATTCTGTTGAGCTGATTCATAAAGCAGACCAGATGCTAATATGATCTATATTGTTAACTGGGTGAAATAGATCCATCAGATTTGTCCGGGATTGCTCAGTTGGTATAGCATTGGCAGCTTCATCCAAGATATCCCTGCTTCAAATCCTGGCTCGGATAGATAACGTTAATTTATTTTAATTCTTAAAAAATCTGGATATTTAGTAAATAGGTGAAATGCTCAGTGTTAAGTGTTAAATATTAAACTCACATTTATTTGTTAACTTAGGACTTACTGAAAATTAAATAGATGATGAAGTACACTTTTAGTTTTATTTCAAGTAATTTTTCTTAAATTTTGAGTTTAAAAGTAAAGTATATTTAATTTACAAAGTAGGAAACGCCTAAGATATCGAGCATAGTATTTATTTTTTTTTCATATATACAATTTGAACGCATTCCCTATACTACATTGCGATTTTTTTTCCATTTATTATTGAAATCAGTTTTAAAAAATATTTCCAAAAGTTTATTATTTTCAAGAGCTTTTTTTTTTTAAGGAAATTTAATGAAGTTATATATTTTTTATATTTATTTTTGTTGTTTATTTATTTATTTTAATGGCATTCTTGTAAACTCTGCTAACATACCTATGGGTGAAAAGCACTCTCCAGACAATATCAAAGTATGTATTCAACATCAATAAACATTATTGTTCGCAAATGTAAATTTTTCTTATTGCTTAAGAAATAATTTTAATATGGTATGATATATAATTATATATTTATAATATGATAGTATTCCTACAGCATTTTCCTTACGAAATTGGAATGTTATAAAAAAGAAATTGAAAGAACTTCTCTCAAGTATGAAAATCAATTATTTTCTAACTAATATGGATCAGAAACAGATATTTCTACTTGCAAATTCAATTTCAAATAAATGTTATTTATTTCTATAAATACTTTATGATTATAAAATGTTTGAAAGAGAGTAAATATTTGGAATTTGGCAGACTGTAATAAATGTTTTTGCGACAGTAAATAATTGAACTTTTTATGGTTAATTAAGAATCTTGTTAAATTTTAGAATTTAACAACATTATAGCCATAGCTGCCAACTGCTACGATTTTGACCACCGGTAATTTCTAATGGAAAACTTCACCTTATTTAATAGCAGCAATTTTCGATTAAATAAGGCGAAGATTATTATTAGAAATTACTCGTATCAAAAATAGTATCTATTGACAGCTATGCGGTTATAAATCAAGTAATACACTTTTCTAATTGTATCACTTTCGAAGACTGTGTGATATAAAAACACTTTGAATGTTTGATTTTCTTATAGACAATATTGAAGAGAAGCAAATGCAAGAAATTTAACTTCACATGATTTCTTTTTTAGTGTTGTAAAATGAAGCGTCTCCAACATATCTATCTTTTAACACTATCCAGCATTGTTAAAAAATATTTATGACTTCGATATGTCTGCCGTCTGGACGTGCTCTAACACTCGTAGATATACTCGAATTGTGTAATTTCTAGAATATTTTCTATTGAAAATTAAATGTGCAGCATTTATAGTTCGTTTACAAGGTAGTACAAAAGAATTCCAATACAATATCAGGGCTTCCGAATGGTCCGCTTTTTGAATACCGGTATTTTCTTACAAATTTCTTGCAAATTCTTGCAAATTTTCTTGCAAATATTGCAAAAATCACTTTCGGAGGTACCGCATTTTTCGAACTGTAATCCGCGGCTCAAATAATTCAGTAACTGAAGTCAAATGTATTCCGAGTTCAAGAAAGTAGCATTTTATCAAATACAATTTCTGGGTCTAAAATGATTTTTTTTTTGAGTCGCTGATTATAGGCCGAAAAATACGGTAATTTTTTTCGGAAATGTTGTAGAAACCTACTATGAAATTTTCAGTTGAAAATTATTGGTAGGGGTGCAAAAACCTAGGCGCCAATGGGCTGATTCCCACCACTAAATTTTATTAGTATTCTTCGTCAAATTTTATTATTATACTTAGTCTAAATTTTATCAGTATTCTTATTAGGCGAAGAATACTAAAAATTTAGTGGTGGGAATCAGCCCATTGGCGCCTAGATTTTTGCACCCCTGATTATTGGTATTCCATGGCGGACCATTTGGAAGCCCTGCAATATAATTTAATAAGGAAAACTTTTCTGGTGCATTTTAATGAAATTACGATTCTTATAACTCAATGAATTGACATGGATTACTGAGAAACTACACCTTGTTTTCTGTAGATTATTGAGTGCTTATCATTTATCGTTCGTTCACAGTAACACACAAAAAATTCGGTTGAGAGTCGATCGACTATGACCGATAATTGCTGTAAGTGAGTTTTTAGCTGTGGTAAGCATATTTAAACTTAAATAATCTTTAGTGTTTTACGTGGTGTGTTTAAATTCTATAGATCATATACACTGCCAGTAGCGTAGCCAGAGAGGGGGGGGGGGTCCAAACGCTCTGGATACCAGTAAAATTGTAAAGTTTTCTTCGCCTTGACTATCGCAGAAAGTTCTCCGACTACATGAGGCAAAGAAAACTTTACAAAATTAGTGGTAACAAGAGCATATGGACCCCCCACGCCACTGTACAATGCTGCTCGAAAAAATTTGCACACAGTACCGGATATGGACATCTATTGTTAAAAATGGATTTTTACGGAATATATGTTTTTTAAATTGTTTATTTAGTTATCTTATTCCATTGTATGAAAAAATTTTATTTCTTACGAATATTCAGTTAGTTTTGGAAAGTTTTTCATAATTATATGCCTGATGCATGTTTCTTCGTTCATATTTTTCTTGCTCAAGTTTCATAAATGAAGCAAAAATTTTTATTTCTAGAAAAGTTTGAATTTAAAAATATTGTTTGGTAATTGATTCTTTATATTTCCTACTTATTTTAACTACTTTTTAGTACTATGTATTGAAAAAATGCTAAAACATTTTAACATTTAAAGGAACGGGGAACTTAAAATTTATTTTTCATTTTGCATGTTACTCCAACAAGAAATTCTTCTAAGAAATGCGCAGAGCAATAAATTTAATAAAATTTTGAAAAAACTTTCAGTTTATTGAAAATTAAACGCATTTGTAAACTGTATATATTTTTTACTTAAATCAAATGCTCCATGTCCATTTTTTAAAATATTTTTCCTTTTTTTTTCATTTTATTACTTTAGAAGATTTTACTTAAAAATTGTGCATCTCTCTTTCAATCCAACTGGCAGTTATTTAAACTTTTTTTTTAAGAAAAGGGCACAAAACTGAATTTTTATTGAAAAACGACATATTAATTTACTTTTTTACTAATTTGAGGACATTGATGAATTAAAATTAAACGCGTAGCACAGATTTTTTTAAAGTATGTATCAAGATTCTTCCTTATACATATTCAGATAAAAAAAAAAAAAATTAAAATACAAGGAAAATAAAAAAAATGCATAGAAAACGAAATTTTTGTTTTTTGAAAAAAAATGCGTTTGAAATGCATTATCATATGCTATTTTATTTACTTACAAAATTAAAAAACGTGAAAATACACTTTCTGCCAAGTATATGGAAATATATTTATATGTTTTTTTAATTTTAACACTAGGATAAATCAAAACAAAAATGTGTATTTTAGGTGAATTATTTGTCCATTTAAAAGTACAAAGTTCTCTTAAAAATATAATTAGTGATAAAACAAATTTTCAAAGCTAAACTGCTGTAATTTTAATTGTATAAACTTAAACTGAAAGTTTTAAAAGATTTATCAAACAACTGTTATAAATTTATGTTTAAAAAAATACAGATAAGTTTTGAAGATAGAAATTTTAAATATATAGGAAAATATTTTGATTACCTTATAAATTTCATATAAATCAAAGAAAACTCTATTAGTATTTTAATTAATATTAATATCATTTAGTTTCTTGTTTTTTAAAGTATATTACTGTTTTAAACAGAATTCTTTCATAAACTAAAAATTAGATTTTCTAATTAAACTATTACGTTTTTGCGTTTATTAGAAAATTCGTTCTTTTATTTTTATCAAAGTAATAAAAATTTAGAGACCGATAGCATAAGAGCCAAATCTTTCGATTTTTAGGCACCACTATATCTGAATAATAATCTTTGTATTACTTAATCGCAAATATTTTGTCATTAAGTAAAGAGAATATTTCTATTCGCAAATAGCGGCACTCAAATCTCGGAAGTTTTAACAGCTAGAGAAATATACAAACATTTAGAGTATAATCTAATCCCAACCACTGTTCCGTATTCAATTTTCATGTTTTTTCCATGGCCCTCCAGGAAAATAAATAAATTTAAAATAAATCAACGCATTACCGGCGGAGAATTTTTAATGAAGTGCTTACGAAATTTATTGTTACGAAAAGTATTTTAAATTGGAATATACTGACGTTTATTTTAGCGCTGGATTACACCCGTTGTTCCTTTCAGTACAAAATTTCTTCTGGCAACATTAATTTCTACTACCACTATATCTACGTCCCCTGCATACAATGTGTGAAAATTTGAGAAACAAAAAGTAGATTCAAAAGATGAAAGTCAGAAACTTCATTTCGAAAAAAAAAAATGCCAAACTGAATTTTTCGGATGCTATAGTACTAGCCTCTATGTGTGATTTGCGGTAAAGAGTTAACCAACAGCTTGATGTTTACTTCTAAACTGCGGCGTTATTTAATTGGAAAGCATTCCGACCTGAAAGATAAGCCACTTGATTTTTTTCAAAAGGAAGTACAACGAAATTTTTGTTTCAAAGAAAAGTATGACAACCTTTGCTGAAACAAATAATGAAAACGAACAGAGCACTTCATACTGATACGTTATTGAGTAGCTGGAGTTAGTGAAGTTCATACCATTACGTAGATTCACATTAAATCTTGTACAAACAGTATTATTAGGGGTTTGCTTAATAGAAAATCTGTTAATTTAGTCTCCAATTGTACTTTATCAAACAGCACCATTATTCGGCTAATCAGCGATATGGTTAGTGACGTGAAAGAAACATCAGTCGTCTGAGGTATAATATACTAAATACATACTTCAAGTGTATGAATCGACTGACGTAGTCGCTGCACTGCCGGTTTTAATAGTATTTGTATGTTATGTTTACATACAAAGTTATAAGGATCTTATTTGCAGGACACAACAAACCAATCCACAAGGAGGATGAAATAATTTAATTTTTTGGAGGCATTTTTATTATTAAATGAAATACCATGAGAAAACTATGAAGTATGATTATTAAATGAATATATGAAATATTAAATGAAATACCATGAGATATATGTACTAATGGTGTGAACGCAATGATGGGTCCCAATAGTGAAGCCATTGCCGAAATTAAAGATCAGACAAAGAAGCATTAGTAATTGCATTTATCAGAGACACACGTTATCTTCTAGAAAATGCCTTCTGAACTTATGATAGTGTTGAATGATACCATTAAAATAATATACTATATAAAATCACCACCTCTTAAAAGCATACCCTATAAACTCATGCGTGAAGATATGAGAAGTCCTACCTGTCCCTCATACCTGTTCGTCATTGATTTCACATCTCACAGCAAACTAAAAATTGTGTTTCCAATCTGAAATATATCAGAGTTTTTATATCAGTCTAAATAAGGACTGGTTGTGAAAATTGGCATATATAGCCGTAGTATTGTCATTTTTAGAAAAATGAACGAAATGAATCTATCAATGCAAAGAAAAACTTTCCCAAATTTTATGCAAATGCCAGTTTCTTCTTTTAAGAGAAAACGAGCATTGGCCGGAATGTGTGGAAAAGGAAAATATATGTTACTTTCGCCACACAAAAGTTGATTCTTAATCAAAACAAAATGCGGTTAACCACTGTTTGACTTGAATGGTCCTTAACCATTGGTCTAGAAAAAATGCAGAAAAATATTCAGGGGCATTTCGGGGAAACTTTAAAGATTCGTTTGAAGCACTATTTTCCAATATTTCAAGCTAAGGTGATGGACGACTTTTAACGAATACTGAATGTGTTTGAGGCGTCTATAGGGAAATACCCAGCTAAAACTCAGCAGAATACGAGTTCGTCATTGATTTCACATCTCACAGCAAACTAAAATTTGTGTTTCCAATCTGAAATATATCAGAGTTTTTATATCAGTTAACAGATTTATTCAAAATAATGTCTGCGTAAGCAAAATTATTTTGCTGCCTTTTTCAACGACATATCTCTGTAAAGGGGGGATTCTTTGCTTACAAAATCACCAAAGCGACAAAAGTCGCTTAAATGTAGAACCAAATCTTTTTTCTGAAAATATTAACAATTGAACTTTTTATCAGAAAATTGTGAAAAACAATGCAACCACAAGTTTCCCATTAAACATTACTACGTTATTGATCGTTACGTAACAATGTAAAAAATAAGCACTGGGTGAAATTTTCAAAATATAATTGCATTGCAGAGACAATGCACAATTGTTTTTTAGACTACTATCTACCAACTCTTCTTCTGTTTCGTAGCAATGCATCTAAACGCCTTTAACTTGTAAACAAAGGGTACGGCAGGCATCAGGGACTCCATCATAGAAATGTCTTCTAAAACTGGCCCCGACAGTCAAAAAGGTTGGGGACCACTGATTTAGTGTGAAAGTGAAGCAGAAACAGAATTAATTTACATCAGAAGCTAATTAGCGTCTGCTTCATCAAATAATTTGAAAATTACATTTACGAATAATGAAATTAACAGAAAATTATAAGTCTACGATGATTTAAGAGCCTCATGTTTGCTAACCTTGTATATGCACTTATGGTATAGAAGTTGTAAGAATAATTATGCTATTACATGGAATATATTTATTGGAATAAATCCTTCAAATATGTTTCGATTCACATGCGGGAATTTATTATTGGAGTAAATAATTCTGATTTTAGCCATAGCAGAAGTGGTTTCGTAAGACTATTCTTGCATCATTGGCATTATGAGCTTTCCAAATGTTATATTAGATATCTAGAGTAGCAATATGTATGTGTTGATTGATTACTTCTTGAAAATGAATTTCTCATTACATTTAAAAGATTGGAGTTTCAAATAAGTATTTACTACATGTATATGAAAGGAATGCGAATAGTATGTATTGGACTACAAAATGTATATAGGTCATTCTCCTGGAAACGTGCATTTTCAAAATCATTTCTGGGATATGTGAGTCATGTCTGTGGACAGACACATGAAAGTATTAATACAAAATATAGACGTTTTTAAAATGCTTTGAACTTATCTAATATCATGCAAATATTTGCCGAGATAGGGAAAAAAGGAATTTTGAAACAAAAAGCTTAAAAATGTTTTGCCCGTCCACGGACATGACCATAGCATGTCCATGAAAATGTACATTTCTGGAAGAATGGCCTGTTGGATTATTGAAGGCAATACACCTCTCAAGTGAACGGCCTTAAAGAAACCTCTTCGTGAAGATCATCATAAGCATATTAGATTTTGCATCAACGGATGTCATTGTTTTCACTGTCAGGACCGATGAGATGGTGGGGTAAAGGGACTGGGTATTATAGGAGGTTAGATTAAACTGGATAAGTTAAATTCAGTTTTGTCACGCTGGAATGAAAATTGGTTACACTCGATCGATCCCAGATCATATTTATATTTCGCGTAAATTAGATTTTCATTAACCCTTTCCGGCACAGACAAATTCTGTTCGTAAAATGCGAAATTACTGACTGACACCGGAATTTACAAGTGACTTTTTTTAGAAAATAAGAACTCCTTACTTTAAGCTTTCATTATAGAACCAAAATTTTATTAAAATATTCTTGGTGCCGAATGCAAGTTTGGAATTAAAATTAGGTGTGCCCGGAGTGGGACCACTATGCCGGAAAGGGTTAAAAAAATCTTATATATATTATATTTTTCAATTTAGTTTTAAAAACAAAAAGAAAGTACCCTCACTACTAGACAGGAACCAATCTCAGTGTGTAAAAAAACGGTACGACCACGATCTAAAATTTGAAGAATGTTATGCTGACTTCTTCCACGGAAATTTGTAGAACTATTAAAATTATTAATATTTTTGTAGAAATAAATCTACTACAGTATCTTGCTGTAGGAGCAGTAAGTCTCTACTTCCGTGGAATACCTCTGTATAGGGAGTGTGCCTTACACTGTGATTGGTCCTGCTGAAGAAAACCCGTAAATATATATTCCTAACAATCTCATATTCATGGAAAACCAGTATGTAAACGATAGAATTGAGTTAGCAACGCATTTGTGGGGGGCATTTTATAGATTTTAGTGTAAAATTGCAAGGGATCTAGAATGTTCGCCTTCCTATGTGGTTGTGAAAACTTTCTCCGATTCTTTAGTAAAAAATATTGACCGATAATCAAATTGTGCCTCTCCTGAAAAATACTAACATCTACTCATACTAATATGAAACGGACTGGCAGGTATTCCACAAACATAGTAACTTAGTCAGTTGTAACCAAGAGTTTACAACTGTAAACATAAATAATACAGGTTCTGCGGAACAGTTGAGATCTGTTACCAGAAAGATGTTGTTTTATTTTTTAAGCATTAAAAAATATTGATTAACTGTAAAAAAAAATTACAAATTTGAAAATTCCATTAATAATAAGAAAAGTTTATCAGTTTTATTTAAATTTATTTTAACAAAAAAAATTAATCTTACATTTCTTCCCTAGGTTTTCCACTACTTAATTTGCATACCATCTACAGAAAAAAAAACAAGTAGATAATTAAGTGTTAATCAAAATGTTTGCGTTGACCTAGTTATAAGCTTTAAAAAAAAGAATACAAGTGGAAAGTGGTGTAGTAGTATGCTAGTTTTATACGTCAAGCAGACTGAGGGGTGTCTGATTGGAATTTTGGGGCTTTCTGGCCACTGCGACACTTTATAGATTGTATAGTTTGTCATATTGGTATTTAGAGTTCAATAAACTAAGTTATGGTAAACAATTGTGTCCTTATTTGCATATTATTTATTATTCTACAGTTTATACTGACTGTCTAGACTCAGGAGTGACTGATTAGAATTTTGGGGAAATCTGGCCACTGCGACTCTTTACACACTGTGTAGTTTGTCAAAATGGTATTTATAGTTGAATATACTAAGTTATGGTAAAAAATTGTGTCCTTATTTGCATATTATGTATTATTCTACAGTTTATAAGAAACTGAAATTGAAGGTTTGATCTATATTTATCGTGCAGTTGTTGAAAAATAGAATGGTTGATCCAATAGTTGTAGTTTTTAATTTTAAATTGATAATTACTAGACTTATAAAAGAAATAAAAATGCATGAAAATGAAAATTTTGGTACTTAAAAGCATGGAGAAATATTTACTTTGCGTTCACACCTATGTTGTTTCTTTATCTAAGTTTTCATAACAAATTATTTTAATTGCATTTCTTTTATATAATTTAACAATAAATTACAAAGCAAAAAAAGGCAAAATGAAGAAAAGGAAAAAGCTAGAATTATATGAAACTTTTTCTTAAATACTATATATTTTTATAAAGTAAGTCTAGGACTTTTAAATAAAACTATTTGCTTTTGTATAAAATTTTTACTTATACGGCGTCAAAATTAAACAAGGATGTAATAAAGTTGTTTTTATATAAAATCAAAGGCTAGAATGAAATACGATTGAAAAACATGCTTTTATATAAAATAAAAGGACTATATTGATTTATAAAGTATCAAAGTGAACAAAGTAAAGAGAAAACTTAAAGCACTCGAATGCTTTCACTTACCAAGCTATTTGTCTACAAAGCCCATACTATAATAAAGATGTTGTTGAAATAGAGAAAATTTACAAATCCAGGCAGCATAATTATTTTATTTAAATCTTGAAAGAATGCGCTATTGAAATCGTAAATTAATTATTTTTTCCCCGATAAAATTTATTCCTAAATAAATGCGAAATTTTCAAGGACGACGAAAATATCCGAAAGAAACGATTATTCGGAGCAGTGTTCAGCTCGTAATGTGATTTCGTTTATTATTTACATGACTTTTCTTAAGTATAAGATTCAGCTACCGTTCTTTTAGGTCATTCAGAAAAGAAAAATAAAGTACGGTAGAACAGAGTCAAACAGATTCAAGGACTTAAACAGTCCTCTTTTATTTATGAATCAGAATTCTTTCCATGGTGCAAGGCAAACAGGCCCAGTTGAAAATAATATTATCTTGCACATAAAAACATGCGAACACCGATCCATAGTGGGACAAAAGAAAAGAGGTAATGAGGATTTCCAAAACTCTTACTAAATGAATATTATACGACGTTGTGAAATTCAACTCTCTCCTCCCCCTTTTCCATCAAAGCGAGGGGAAATAGGTTGCTTCTCTCTGTCTCTCTTACTGGCTTTGTCCGCGCGCCGTTTTCTCCGTCTGATCCATCTATAATGCAACGACTGCATCTTATATTTAAAACCAGTTATAAATTATTACGCATTGTTAAATAATAGAAGAATGCCTTTCGCATTAGCTGTCTAAAGATCCTTATGAATTATTTAGCGGCAAATGGCGTGGTCTATCACCTGAAGTGCGGGGCGTGCCTTCATTTCCGAGCAGCCCTGCTCGCAGGCAAGCGTCTTTGGCCGGTGCCTCTTCTACGGAAATGCCGTTGCCGTATTCGAAAGGCTTTGCGACCCGAAATCGGTAAGACGCCCGTTTTCTTTGCTCTCTTTGCTTTTCTTAAAAATAAATCAAAGGCTATTCTAAATATGCGCGTCTAGTGACCACGAAAACGTGTATCATGTTAAGAAAATGATACCAATAAGGTAAAATTATTTTAAAATTATCGGATGCTAGCTCAAAGATATTTGATACTGATTGATTGACTGATGACGCGTGTATATATTTTTGTTCATGTTACTTTAAATAGATTAAAAGATTTCTTTGTACTCTTTGCTTGTCTTAAAAATAAAAGCTTTTCTAAATATACGTGTCTAATGATCATGAGAATGTTCCCCAATCTCAGAATGTGCTATCGAAAAGGTGAAAGTAATTTAAAATCATTGGTGGAATTGATGCAAGTTTCAAGTTACTTGATGTTGATTGATTGGCTTATAAAGCATTTTATACAGTTTATATTTATTTTTTTGTTGCTTTAAACAGATTAAAAGTTTACTTCGCTCTCTTTGCTTTTCTTTTTAAAAAATGAAAAGCGTTTTAAATATACGCGTCTAGAGACTACAAGAACGTATATCAAGTTAAGAAAATGGCACCGAAGCAGTACGGTTATTGAAATATTATTGGTGGAACGGATGTAAGCTTCAAGTTATTTGAAATTGATTGATTGATTGATAACGCGTGAGTGTTTATTTTTCTTTCCCCGTTATTTTAAATACATTAAAATATTTCTTTGCTCTGTTTGAGTTTCTTAAAAATAAATGAAAGGCGAATTGAAATATAATTGTCTAGTGACCAAAAGAAAATGTATCAAGTTAAGAAATGATACCGAAACGGTGAAATTATTTAAAAATGGACCGGAAGCAAACTTCACGTTATTTGGTGTTGATTGATTGATTAAAAACGAGTATCTATATTTCTTTCTCCGTTACTTTAAAAATATTATAAGATTTCTTTCCTGTTTTTGATTTTTAATAAGATAAATTTAATGCAATGCTAAGCCTATATTTCTAGTTTAACAAGACCAACTCAGATTAAGAAAATGATTTCAAAAAGACATATTTATTTACAAGTTATCGGAGCAATAATTGCACGATCGATCGATCGATCGATTGATTGATTGATTGATTTCAAACGCTTGTTTCTGATATTTCTTCCTCCTCACTTTAACGAAATAATTGGATAAAATAGAGACAAAAGGAGTTTGCACAGCATTTCTTTAAATTAAATCATTAGCTATTCTAAATATACGCGTTTAGTGACCACAAGATAAAAATATATATATACCGAATATCTTTAAATAATTGTGAAACGGATGTCAAGCTGCAAGTTATTTGATGTTGATTGATTGGCTGTTGGTGTGTGTTTATACTAAGTGTTTAAATTTCTCTCATCTTTAGTTTAAACAAATTTAAAAATTTCTTTGCTCTCTTTGCTTTGCTGTAAAATAAATTAAAAGCAATGCTTAACATATATTTCCAGTGATCGCGAGACCGTATTTCAGTTTAAGAGAATGATACCAAAAGAGTAAATATATTTAAAAATTATCAGAGTAATGGTTACAAACTGCAAGTTATTTGATGTTAATTGATTGACTGTTGGCGCATGTTTAGATGGAGTACTTATATTTCTTCCTCCATCCCTTCAACAAGATGATTAGATAAAAGATTGATAAAATGTGTTAGTGTTTCAGAAAAATAAATAGAAAACGATACTGAATATATGTTTCTAGTAACCAAAAGAACGTTTCTAAATTTAGAAAATGTAACCGAAAAGGTAAATATATCGGAAAATTTCTAGTGAAATAAGTATAAGATGCAATTTACTTGATGTTGAATGATTAAATGGTGGACCATGTTTATATTGGGTGTTTATATTTTTTCCTTCAATATTTTAAAAAGATTAAAATTACTTTAGTTATGTTGAAAAGTTCAGAAAAGATTGCAATATCTAACGAAATATCTAAACTGTATATATGTATTTTAAATAAAATTTTGTTCATTTTTTAATTATTCCAATAGCGGTAAATATCTTTAAATATTTTCTTTTCTTTTAAACACTTGGCTTAAATCAATAAAAACCTTTAAAAGTTATTGTTTATTTCTGCTTTTTTAAGCAAATTTTCTAAGTATTTTTTACGTTTTATTTTTAGGATTGAACAAATTTTACTAAATGAGTTTTAGAAAATAACATTTCATTTGCTTATATATTTTATTTTTTAATACGAGTAAAGATAGTTTTTATATTATAAAGCAATATTTAAATTCAATAGCATTAAAAAATTATTCTTTATGCATGAGTTTACTGTTATAAGAACAACACTGAAATGCAAAATGTCTCTTCATCTAATTTTATTATACTCTCTAATAATATTACTTAATAAATTTCTGTATCATACATATTAAGAAAAAGAATTTCGTAACAATATCTGAATATTTTAGTATATTTTAGCATCTGATAGTAAATAAATTAAAAATTGCAGAAACTGATAAAACTTATACATTTCACTTATAATTTTTCTAATTAGTGATAATCGACTACCATGATCACGAAATTTAAATAAATGCAAAATCTGAGTATTGGAATTAATTTGAAATTTTTAAACTGCTTTTATGTATAAATGATAATGTTGTGTTAATTTTATGAAACGAAAGAAATTGACGAAATATAAAAATGTTAGGTAATGCAATTTCTTTTTCATTGAACGTTTAGAAATTACTGACGAACATGTATAAAATTTGGCGTCCGATATGACTGATAATCGATTCAGGATAATATAATTTTCCGAATATTAATTAAATATTCCAATATTTTTTTTATTAAGAAATGGAGATTTCTTCTACACATGTATATTTCTAGAAAGAAGAATGCACTATTTTCACTCTCAGATAACAAGAACGAATTGATTAAATATTTGCCTTCTACAAGAGAGTGTGCATCAAATTTTCCTAGTGATACATCACCCTTTTAAAGAGCAACACAAACTTTAATAAACTTTAATACAACACAAACTTTGAAATTACTGAGGTTTTGCCCATTTTTACTTTAAATTTATCGTCTAAAGCGTAATTTAGTTTCATATACGAAACATCAAGTCTTAGCTGATAACGAATCTTAGACCTAGAACTAAAAATATTGAAAATTAGAATTTGTAATTATAATTAAGACGTGATGCTCATTTCGAAAACCGGGAAGCCTAAGTTTTAGGAGTTTTTTGAAATTGTATTATTCATTTCAAAAATTACAATTTATAACGCTCCACATATTCAAAATATAGCAATTGGAGACCTGAGTGGAAGAAGATGTTATATCACATTCATCTTTCAAAAATTGTGTTATTTTATGGATAAAGTCAGGGTTCGTACGCTTTTACCACAATTTTTTAATATAATTTTTAGCCTTATTTAAATGCAGAAAAGTATTACAAATCCTACAATTAAACGAGTTGTCGTACAATTTCTGCTATTTAAATATTAAATATGAAAATTCTATTCCAAAATTGTGGTAAAAGTGTATGAGACCTGTTAAAGGTGTTATGAGGTATTTATAATATGATAAAGCAAAACTATTAAGATTTCATCAGTGTTTAAGACATTGAATCAATATTTTTATATTTAATAATTTAAATAATATTGATGATTTTTAATATTTAAAAATTAAATGTTAATACCACCTGTTAACATTTTAAACATATGCTACAAAAAATTAAATCAATAAAATGAATCAAAGAAATTTATAACAAAATATTTTCACTTTCATTTTGTTGAAACTTCTTTTTCCTTACATAACATCTTCTTACACTCGGGGTCTTCAGATTTTCTGGAAAACGTTAAGCCGAGGGTTCGTACGATTTTACAACAATTTTTTAATATAATATTTCGCCTTATCAAGGTGCGTACACCCCTTGGAATTTACAAGTAGTCTGGTACCACTTTCTCTTATTAGAAAATTTCGATTTAATATTTAAATAGCAGAAATTGTAGACGCCTAATTTAATTTCAGGATTTGTAATACTTTTCTGCATTTAAATAAAGCGAAAAATTCTATTAAAAAATGTGGTAAAAGTGTACAAACTCTGTTTCCCACTTAAGTCCGGTCGGAGATTTAAAGTTACATTAAAGAAAATTAAATTTTAAAAAAATATTTAATATATTTATTAATAAATGAAGATTTCACTTTGCTTGAGAAGGTTTAGATAACACGGTCATTTTTATGAACCGAAATATTTAAACAAAGCACATTTTCTCAGCCATTTACGTATTGATGGCTTTTATGCTGTTGAAAGATCCGTAGTAGAAATTTTTATACTAAAAAATATCAAAAACACATTATATTTACATTTATTATTTTAATAAGAATTGAGAAATTTTAAAAACAATATTATTTGTTTATTAATCTAAGTATTGTTGAAAATATTTTACAAAAATGCCTATAACCATCGCTTAACAAATCAGTTTTAATCAAAGAATACTTCCAAAATTTCTTGTTATTATTTCATAAATTTTCTCTATCCTATCTTCACATATTAAGGGGGGAAATTATGCAGGTGGAAGTTCTTTTTATTTAAAATTTTAGTACAGGGTTCGTATGCTCATACCACAATTTTTTAATAGAATTTATCGCCTTACTTAAATGCAGAAAAGTATTACAAATCCTACAATTAAATGAGGTGTTTCCAATTCCTACTATTTAAACATTAAATAGAAACATTCTATTAAAACATTGTGATAAACGCTTGCGAACCCTGTAGTAAATTTAAAACGTAAATAATTAAAAAGAGATTTTGCTGTGAAAACTCCTGTCCGGATTTGGACTGCTAAAAGAAAGTGGATTTATGTTAAGTATAATACTAGTAGTATTTGAACAGAAGATGTAAAAAATTGTGTGGTCTTTATCAAAATGATAAAGAAAAATTTAAATTTTTTAATGAAAAATTTGTTCTATTATGTTCGATAAAAATCAAGAGAAAGTGCCTTCGAAATCCAAGGACTTGTTTTTAAACTACTTAAACTAGTCGTTGGGGGCCACCTTACTTACCCATCATGGATATGCATAATATAAAATATGAAAATTAAACATGTGTAAACTACTTATAAAATGCATTGCAATTCGAATAAAATCGTGGCTTGATGACGTAATAAACTTTAAATGTTCCATTACTGAATTGCGGTAAAATAAACATCCCTATAACTCCAAAAATGATAATCATATTAACTAACATTTTATTGGGTCGGATTAAGCGTCTCATTTCCAATTAAAATATATCTTTGAATTGAAATTTGAATGAAATACAGGGTCATGAAAAATCGAAGATTGTGGAAAATATGATTACAAATATCTGATAGACTTCATTCTTTATGCAAAATTTATGGGTTTTTTTTTTTTTTTGTCTTTTATATTCACTCCTTATAATAAACAATTTCGACCTTAATATATACCTTTTATCAAAACGAATATTTCGAGAATCCGAAAAAAATAGTTCCGGATAATCGAGGTTACTGAAATTCAATACGCTTCTTCCCATTATTACATACTAAGTACATACCAAATTTCAAGTCTCTATCTCAATTTGTTCGGGAGATAGAGCGTTTAGAGACACATAGACAGACGGACGGCATTTTTTTTTTTCTAAAAACGTGTTTTTCGGAATCTTCAGTGTCTGAAACGTCAATTTTTGTTTCGATTTTAGAACGATTACAAGACTTACCCTATACTATGTATGATGGGTAAGTAAAAAAGTGGAGTGTTTGTGTTTTGCTGTTATGTATATATGTCTGCAATTCCATCCGTCTCAACAAACTTTAAACGGATTTTAATGTAACTTTTTATACTACAATTCTAGTACACCAGGGAAAGTTTTAAATTTAAATTAGTCATCATAATATGTAGAATTTTTTACGTCAACAATTTTAATATATGCGTGTTGAACAGTGGCGTAGCGTCAGAGGGGGGTGGGGCACGATCATTTTACTACCAGTATAATTATATACTACATTTAGCCTTATTTAATCCTTGAACTGCATGAATTAAATAAGGGCAAATATAGTACATAAAAATACTGGTAGTAAAGTGATCCGTGTCCCCCTTGACGCTACGCCTCTGGTGTTGAACCTGATCGATGCTGACAACAGGTGTACCTTTATAAATAAGAGTTTGTAGACATACGAACAATAAAATTAGAATTGTCGAGAAGATTTTCGGCAAAAATTTGGCGAGACTGCCATTATCGCCAAGTTAATGTAGACTTGTCACACTCATCGAATAGAACTTGTCCGGACAAGTGCTGCCAAGTTCTGGAATGTAGATAACAATATTTGGCTACAAACGTCACATATGCACTGTAAAAAAATTGCAGCAAACTGTTAAGTCATTCGGCCGTTTTTATAGAAAACAGTTATATAACCGTAATTTAACACTATTGTGACCCTATTATTGTTCATATTATGCTCAGAATAGAGTTAAATTACAGTTATGTAACCGTTTTCTAAAAAAAAAAAGGTCGAATGACTAGACAGTTTGCTTTTAAAAATTCAGATTGCTTGATTGCTGCTAGTTCTTTTTTAATAAAAATAATCTTCTTATTTAATAACAGATTAATGACAGATAAAATAAGTCAAATATTGCAATTTCAAAAAAGTGGTAGCAATCAGAACATCAATCTGAATAAAAAAAAATTGCCCAAATGGCAAAACTGTGTGTGGCCCTACTTGTAACAACGTAGATTAAATTGAGTGTGGTAAATGATATTGGTTTGAGGCAAAATCTCTCTGTAGTGCCAAATCACTTTCGCTAAAATATGCCAATTGGCTCTGAATAAATAAATAAAAAATAGACAATGTTAATAACATGAATGTTTTTGGACAACTACAAGCAAGTCGTGGACTAAGAAATAGTCACTTGAACTCATATCCATTTTTTGTTTAAAAATTACTATTTTTTTCATTTAAAATATGCAAAAGAAAATTTGAAATACATTGCTAGAGCAAATTTTGAGATATCTTGCGTGCAGAGTTGAAAAATGTGGCTTTGAGAAATATGTCATTAAGGTTTGGCATTGGTTACATTACATTTGCCTTTCAAATGATTCATTTCTTAAAATATGGCTTAACATATGGCTTAAATATGGTTTATTTTTATTGGATCGTCTTGAAAATTTGTTGAATATTCGTTCAAGATCGCAAACGAAAATACCAGTAAAATAAAAAATAAATTTTCAGATGTTATAAAGGATTATTATTCCGTAAGTATGTTGCATGCTTTAATTAAAAATTTCTCAAAATAATTACAGTATTAAATTATTATTTTTTTATTACTGCACTATTGAGCATAGGCGCCAACTTAGCGGGGGGCAACGAAGGCAAATCAAGCAAACTCCCACCACTAATTTGAAATGTTATTGTTGATTTAATTAATCACAGTGAATTAATAAGACAAAAAACTATTTTAAATTAGTGCTAGACGTATTGCTTGTCTATTTTTCCCACGTGCAGTCGGCACTTATGCTATTGAGTAACACAGTAACATTACCTGTAGTTTTATAGGGTTTTGTTTTATGAAATATGAATTGTGAAAATATTATAAATTAGAAGCTACAAATATTTTATGGGACTCATGTCAAATATGCACTCACATGAGTACACATGCATTGTGCAGGTGAACTTATTGTGCATATGTAATTTAATTTTTTTATTAAAATAAATTCTATCTAGTTTACATATGATATTTTTATTAGTAAATGTGCATCTGACTTATTTGTAATTATTATTATTATTATTATTATTATTATTATTATTATATTTATAATTAACATTTTCTCTCTATCTCACATAGTTTTCGAGATAGTGTCAACTTCCAAATTTCTCCACTAGGAACGTTGTAGTCACTCTTCTATGATATCGCTTAATCCATTTAATATAGGTAGACACGTTTATCAGTTCAAAACTTATTTAAGTGTATGCGGACCGTTTACTTTAAACTATTTAATTATTCTTTATTTCATTAGTTGCAATCTACAATATAATAAACTATTAGTATATTGATAATTATAATTTCTACTTTTTTCCGAAGAAAAATATTCCAATGATATGAAAAAAGAAAATCAGTTTTATGAAAATAAACATGTTATTTTTTTATGAAAACAATTTTTCGGGAAAGTAGCATTTTTGGTGTTTTGTATGTAAATTATTTTTCGAATATTTTAAATTTCTTCCTAATTTTTTTTGCTCCTCTTAGTAATTTTTTTAGATCAAATGATTCAGGAAATCGGAGCTGCTTTATTAGGGAAATTAAATGTTGAAATAGGTTCATCTTTCAACCTCATGTTGAAGTATCATTATGAAGCGTTAATTTGGTTAACTTATATGCAATTATCTACAGTGTTGCCAGTAGGTTACTTTTTTAATTCAGATTTCTTGATTGCCACCAGATCTTTGAAGTAGAGATATTCGCCTTATTTAATGTCAGATAAAAGAATGCGAGAATAAGGCCAATTGCAATACGATTGGATAACAATTACAATAAAAAGTGGTGGGAATCAATCATTTTGATTTTTTTTTTAAAGTAGCCTACTGGCAATACTGATTATCTAATTGCACATAACAATTGAAATCATTCAAAATAATCAAATTTTCAGCAACGTAAATTCCCTATGGAGGTAGTACTCTCAATATAAAAAAATGCACCTGCCTTTATTCGCAGACCATTTACACATTACAATCACACCAAAGGTGTCATGCGGCTTTCGATATTGTCTTCTTTCAGAATGTTAATGTAATTTTTTAAATGAGGTCGTCTACATATCGTCGCTACCATGTCAAACTGTCGAATGTGAAAAAATGTATTTTTCATTACATTTAAAAATTGGCCGATTGGCCTCCTTTTCTACTCAGAAATTTTGATTCTATACCAGTAATTTAAATTAGACATTTTTTCTTTATATAATGACAGCCTATTTCGTGATTACGCAAAGTAAAAATTTTTCTCTCCAAATTTCCGGTATGAATTCGTAATCTCTGAATGAAAAAGGAGGTCAAACTGGCAACCCGGTTCTTCACAGAAAATTTATTATTATTTTTACCAGGCAAAGAATTCTAATACAATTTAGTGGTGACTATTGGTCCATTTTTAAAAGTAATGAAAAATGCCTTTTTTTTCATATTCGATAGTTTGACATGGTAGAGACGATATTAAAAATTACACCAACTATGTTTTTTCAAATGATAACACCTACTTTTGACACTTTATTGTGTTCCTTGGATCAATTCTTCCCAGAAAATTCTATATAGTTTGCGTATTTTTGTTAATTCTTCATGCAATTGCAAAAGGCCAAAATTTAAGGATGACTATTTAAACTTCACGGGATAAACTTAAATTTATATCTTCTCGAAATATCGCTCAATTTAAAAATTTTGTGTTCATTAAGATACATTGAATAGACCCAAGCATATTTTAGACTCTTACTTCACTCAAAAGCATTATTATAATTATGAAAATTATTAAAAAATTCATATAAAAAAAGTTTTGAATTGTGGCCTACGTCAATTTTTACATCACCAGAATGGGCATCGTCAAAAACATGGGTGTGTCAGTTTATAGTTCATTTCAAACATTATTTTACGAGATATAGCGAAATTGTAAGTTTCGAAGGTTTAAAGAGGCTATATCATCATATATTATAATACGAGCAAATCTTGTCTGTGTGTATATATGCAAATTTTATCTTAAAAACGGCTTTAACGATTTTGACGAAATTTTGTGTTCTACCGTTTTTGGGTACCTGAAGATCATTGGGCTAGGTCACGTGTTCGAGAAAATTAGATTAGTTGATCATTTTGTGGTCAATACGGGTTAATGCATTTCATTAGGAATGACGGTTGAAACAGTTATTAAGTTGCTCAACAGTTAGCAGTAAACCAAGTCGCAAAGTTGGTATCATTTCGCCAAATGTGACAATATTTGGTGAAATGTTGGCGACATTGGCGAGAATTGGCGGGAAAATCTACTTTTAATATTATCAATGCCAAAACACATGATGCCAAATGAAAGAATGTTGCCAAATTTGGCGATATTCGGCGAAAAAATTGGCTCTTAGAAGCTGAAGGAATTTTCTAGTTCTCGAAAACTGAATTCAACCAATCAAGGTTACATAGAACTTTCTCAACACATGCTTGCGCTAAATGAAAAAAAATATCGCCAAATTTGGCGATATTTGGCGAAAAATTTTGATTTCAGAATCTGAAGGAATTTTCTAGAAATTCCCCATAGGAGCTGAGATACATGACTCAACTAATCAGAGCCCATAGAATGTTCTCAAAAAAATAATTCAACCAATCAGGGTACATAGAACTGATTGTTATATGTTTTACAGAGAATTTATTGTTGTATCGAGTTGAAAACAAAGCTAATTTTAACCGATCATTGCTCGGTCTTCCCAGCTGGTATATTATAATACGAGCAAATCTTGTCTGTCTGTCTGTATGCAAATTTTATCTTTAAAACTTCTCTGACGATTTTGACGAAATTTCGTATCCTACCGTTTCCGAGCACGAGAAGACGATTGGTCCATGTCAGATGTTCGAGAAAAATCGATTAGGGGGTCATTTTGGGTCACTATGGGTCAGGGTTAAGCTAATTATATCTACAAAACGGCTCAAACGATTTTAACTAAATTTTGTATTCTACCGTTTTCGGGCACGATAAGACCACGGAGCTAAGTCACCTCTTCGAGAAAAATTTATTAGTGGGTTATTTTGGGGTCACTGCGGGTCATTTTTATCTAAAAAACGGCTCTAACGATTTTGACTAAATTTTGTATCCTACCGTTTTAGATTGCGGAAAACCATTAGGCTGGGTCACATGTTTGAGAAAATTCGATTAGTGGGTTATTTTTGGGTCAATACGTGTCAAGCTAATTTTTTCCAAAAACTGCTCTAACGATTTGACTAAATTTTGTATCGTACCGTTTACAGGCACGGGAAGACCATTGGACTATGTCACATGGTCGAGAAAATCAGATTAATTTGTCATTTTGGGACACTGCGGGTCAACGCCAAGCTAATTTTATGTACAAAATACTGAAACAATTTTGACTAAATTTTGTATTTTACCGTTTTGAATTACGAGAAGACCATTGGGTTGGGTCACATGTTCAAGAAAATTCGATTAGTGGGTCCTTTCTGGATCACTACGGGTCAAACCAATTTTATCTGAAAGACTGCTCTAACGATTTTGACTAAATTTTGTATCCTAGCTTTTTTTATTGAGAAGACCATTGGGCTAGGTCACATGTTCGAGAAAAATCGATTAGTGGGTCATTTTGGGTCACTATGGGTCAGGGTCAAGCTAATTTTATGTAAAAAATGGCTGAAACGATTTTGAATAAATTTTGTATCCTTCGGTTTTCGATTACGAGAAGACCATTGAGTTAGGTTACATGTTTGACAAAATTCGATGAGTGTGTCATTTTGGGGCGACTACGGGTCAAACTAATTTTATCTGAAAGACTGCTCTAACGATTTTGACTAAATTTTGTATCCTACCTAGTTTTGTATTGAGAAGACCATTGGGCTAAGGTCACATGTTCGAGAAAATGCGATTAGTGGGTCATTATGAGTCATTATGATTAGATTACGAGAAGACCATTGAGCTAGGTTACATGTTTGAGAAAATTCGACGAGTGTGTCATTTTGGGGCGACTACGGGTCAAGCTATTTTTATCTGAAAGACTGCTCTAACGATTTTGACTAAATTTTCTATCCTACCTTTTTTATAATATGAAGATCATTGTGCTAAGGTCACATGTTCGAGATAATGCGATTAGTGGGCCATTATGGGACATTATGTGTCATTATCAATCTTATTTTATCTAAAAAACGGCTGAAACGATTTTGATGAATTTTTGTCGTTTTCAAGCACGAGAAGACCATAAGTCTACGCCACATGTTCGAGAAAATTCGATTAGTGGGTCATTCTGGGGTCACTACGGGTCAATGTATTTCAATGTAAATGAATGTTGAAACAGTTATTACGTTGTTGAACAGTTGCAGTAAACGAAGGCACGAAGTTTGCAACATTTCGCCAAATATCACAAAATTTGGCGAAATAACGGCGACATTGGTAAGATTTGGCGAGAAATTTGACTTTCAAGATTACCAATGCCAAGCATATGCTTGGCACAAAATGAAAAAATTTCGATTTTTTGATTTTTTGCCAAATTTTTAGCGACATTTGGTGAAAAAATAGACTTTAAGAATCTGAATCAATTTTCTAGATATTCTCAATAGGAGCCGATATACATGATTCAACCAATCAGTGCTCATAGAACGTTCTCTGAAAAAAGAATTCATAGGATACGTCAGAATACATAAAACTGATTGTTATATGTTGTACAGAAAATTTATTGTTATATTGAGTAGAACACAAGTCTAATTTTAACCGAGTTTAGTTCGGTTACAGCGCCTAGAATATATAGTGTGGAAAACGGTTTTACCGTTTTTTAATTCAAAATTTTCGAATTCAAACCAGAAATTCTGAAACAAGAATTTTTACTTTAAGAAGTTACGAAATATCTGCCATTAAGTAAGGAAAAGAACATTATAAGGAATTTCTGGTATGAATGCGAAATGTCTGAATTTAAAAAAGCCAAACTGGTAATGCTTTAAAAAGTGCTAAAAAGTTGTAACCGATAAACGTGCAACGATGCGGTGCAATAATAGGGCGATCGCAGCGACGTCTGCTTTAAAAATAGATTTACCTCTAGCAAAAGGTAACCGTTTCACTATTGACAACATGAACATAATTTCTGTTAATAAAATCTTCTTGTAAGTGTATATTTCAGATGCAATTGATTTTGAAGTTAGTTTTTTATCATATCAGGGAATTAATCTTTTTCACTCTTCTAGTGGAGATTCATCCTTTGGTATGCTAAATAGAAATAGTTTCTAGTTTGCTGTCTTTTTTTTTAGTACTGCAACCAGGCACAAAAGAATGCGTATCACGCTTATGAAAAATATGAAAATAACTATCCAAGTCAAAAGAAATAGAGTATAATTTAATTATTTAAAATATTTACCATCAGCTGAAACTTTTCTCAGCTTGATTCTTATACAATGTTTGCGTTGAAAAGAGCTGGTAGCGGTGGCGTAGCCAGAGAGGGGGTCCAAATGCTCTGGAAACGAGTAATATTATATTAAGTTTTCTTCGCCTTCAATATCGCAAAAAATTCTCCGATTTGATAAGGCAAAAATATTTTTATAAAATTAGTGGTATCGAAACCCTCTGGACCTCCACCCTGTCTACGTCACTGCTAGAAGATGTCGCTACGATCGACCCGTTATCTTTTCAGCATCATTCTACATTTATCGGATTCAATTTTTTAGTACTATTTTGTAGCCGTTTTCCACACTATGTATTCTAGGCGCTGTAGTTCGGTCTTCACCGCGTGTTCTGCTATTATTGAATCACATATAAGAAAATCTGAACCAGAAAATGTATGTGAAAAATTCTTTTAAATAAAATTTAGTATTCGAAAATTTCTTTCAGTTTAATTTATACAAAGATTGCTCCTAAAAGTTTACTGGTGTGACTCTGGAAGTTTTTCCTTTGAGATTCAAATTTAATTTTTCTAAATTTGTTGATTTACTTTTGATGATTTCTTCTTATATAACTCTATGAAGATTTAATAAAAAAGTGTAAAAACTATACCTCTTTCCTGGCTGCCTTGATCCAAGGAACTCAAATATGATGTCAAAAGTGGATGTTACTATTTGAAAAATCGAAGTTGTTGCAATTTTTACTAGGTAGACACCCCTATTTCAAAAATTGCATCTCAATTCTGAAAGAAGACAATAGTCTAAGTCTAATGACACGCTCTGCTGTGATATTATCGTAAACTGTCTGAGAATAAAGACAGGAGTATCGTGTTGTTTTATAGTGACTGTGCGGGAATTGGGCTCACACGAAAATAATCAACCAAAATAATTATTCGAGACAACGAAAAAATCTATTTTGGCTAAATAAATGTTTCAAGAAAATTTAGTGTCATTAAATGTGTTTGTTTACTTTCGGACATTTTAGTGTTTGTGCTCATTTTTATGATGCATTTTGTCTTTAATCTCTTCGCTACAGAGTATTAATGTAATATTATTGAGTATTTGTGGATTGTTTTTACTGCAATTTGACTTCAGAGAAGTAATTTTAATCTATTTGCATCATTTCTAATCTTAGACATCGAAGTATAACATTCTGAGATTGGAATTACAATTATGTTAGAGTATCATTAATAAAACGGGAAAGAACTAAGATCTACATATGTGGACCTTACGGAGTGAAGAGGTTAATAAAGTTTTGTTGATATAAATTTATAAAATACATTTTTTTCAATGGACTAGTAGTAGCAATGGATTTCTTGCCCAGTGTCTTTGCATAACGGTAAATGTCTCCTTTCTGGACGATCCTACTTTTGCAGAGGAAATTTTATAACATTTATATTTGTAAATGTCTGAATCATAAAATAAAATTCATTTCGATTGTATATCTATGCAGTTTTTCTAAGGTACAAGAAAATTAATTTGTGAGTCTCATAAATCAGAAGTTTTACTACCATAAAGCAATTATTTCTACAGTGAAAACATATATTTACTTGCATTGTTTAAAATACAGTAAACGCTTTGATGTTTAATTCAATGTTCCCTAACATCAACTGCCAGCATATTTACTAATTTACACACGCATGAACAGAACGAAAAAGACTATCTTATGAGCCCTGTATCATGCAAAACGTGTTATCACTTGTCCGACATACTGAACCTATTCAAATCAAATTGAGATAGTCTATTGATCTAATCAAGAAAATTTGGTAATCCTTTAGAAAAAAGGCCCTTTGAAGATCCGACTAACATTACGATCAATACAGCTATATTTTCAGTTCATTATTCATACACCGCTGGCCAAAAATATAAGGACACTAAAAAATATAAAGAATCATAAATTTTATACAGTTCTAAGTGTTAATAAACATCATATAATAATCTAAAGAGAACTATCTTACTCTTTTTTTCTAAAAGTAATAATAATTAAAAAAATAATGAAAAAATAAAAACATTATTGCACTCTTTCAAACAGTACAGCTGTACTATGACTGATCTTCCTTGTTTTTGACGACCCCATGCAACGTTTTTATTCCTCCACAAATCGTTCCAGTATTAACATATAACTTTAGACAAGACTTCCACTCGGTCAGTTTTTTTAATATGAGTTTTTTCAAACAAGAATCTTCTTTTCAGATTTCTCTTTCAAATTTTGTAGAAACCTGCCCTGAACAGAAATATGGATATTTCAAATGCTGCAAAAACCTATCATGAAAAATTATCTTCGGAAATACTGGTATTTTAAAAACGGACCAGTGGGAGTACTGCTTTAAATCCGTCAATATTGAACCCTTTTTTATTCGCCTGAAGTTATACGTTAATAATGGTACGATGTAGAGAGGAATAGAAATGTTGTATGGAGCCGTCATTTTAAAGGATGATCAGTCATGGTTTGAGGTGGTGTTTCAGCTTAAGTTAAAAATTATAGTTTAGTTATTGATTCTTAAAAAGGTACTTGAGTATTTTATAAACATACATTTTGGCATATAGTTGTCTTTAGTAGGGGAAAAATTCATTTTCCAACAAAAACATTTTCCACCATGTCATACATCAAAAGGTGCGAAAAAGTGGTTCAGTGATAAAAATTGCACAATATTTGATTAGCCACCTTGAATACATGATATGAACATTAGACAAAATGATTGTAGTATAAAGGTGAAAATATTTTCAGTAAATGGCAAGAAATATTCATGCATTACAGATCATGAGAAAGTTGTTTACAATCCTTGGGTAGATAATCTATTAAAATGTTGTGGTAAAAGTGTACGCACTCTGGTTTTGCGCGTTATAGCAGAAGGTAGCAATTTTTTGAACAAAATGCGAGAAATTTATTCTAAAAATCCTGGTGAAATATATAAAAATACTATAATTTAATAGACATACTAAAATATAACAAATTAACGGATACCCTGTTATATTAGGTAGGGTGTTCATTAAAAATTTAATAACATTACCAAGAAAATTGAAATGTTCAGTTGGTAGATTCTTTTCTTATACTATGTGAAATATATTGAAACATTTTTCTGGGCTACTTAAATAGAGTTGACAGATTTCAGACAGGAGTATTCTTTTTCGTATTTTTTTTCTTTATTTTATAAACCAATTTTAAAGAAAATTAATATAAAATATAAATTGATTCTAAAGTGTTTAATCTCATACCCAAGAAAAAATAAAGAAACCAAATAAAGGCTTACATTCATTCCGATAACAGACTAATTAATCAAAGGAATTTAATAGACTAAGAGAGAAAAGAATAATCTTTCTTATATTTGTCAGATCATTAATTATCTTCTCCTATCATATTCTATATCATTTCTCTGAGCACCAGAAAAGAATAACGGCCTGTACACGTATGTCAATGCTCTAAGAGTTATCAATGGTTTCTAAAGCTTTATTTGAATTAATTGCAGTGTTTAAGCGATTCCATTCAAATATACTATAATTTTTGTACCTTAAATGAATATCATTAATATATAATATTTAACACTCTTAGGACAAAACATTTATTTTTCAGAATAAAAATACAGTCTTTAGCGAAAAAACTTTGATCGAAAAAACTTAAAGGAATCACACATTTGCATGTGTATATTATTTATATTATTTAAAACGTTATTTTTGTATTTTCTCTGTTAAAATATTTTTGTGTTTTCATATTATTCCTATATCTCGCATTTATAGATTAGATTACTCATACAATTAATACCTATTTTATATAATTAAGCGCTTCAGCATGTCTGATGTTGCATAATGCTAATCTTTCAATCTGTGCATCTGAAGAGTATTTTTATTTGAATACATAACCTAAAAGAAAAATACCTAGGCTGGTTTTCCTACATCTTTTTCATTCTATTATAGTGCGCCGTGCTGCAGTATTCCAGATTTTCGTTTGGTTATTAAAGGCTTGTGAATTTGCATTAAAACAAATTATTACAGGGTTCCCAAATGGTCCGTGTTTCGAATTCCAGTATATTCTAAGAAAAATTTTCGTGTTAGGTTCCTACAACATTTGCAATGGAAATAACCTTCAGAGTAGGTTTCTGCGAAATTTGCAAGAATAATTTAAAAAGAAAGTTTTCCTCAGAAAATACTGGTATTCAAAGAGCGGACCATTTGGGAGCTCGGTTATTATGACATATGCTTTCAAAAAGAAATGCTGCTAAATCATTAAAATATAATTTTTCAAGTCTAAAGATTTTAATTCAAAGATTAAATTGTACAAATAATGTAAACACTAAACGTAGAAATAAATTATTCTGAATTGATGAAAATTGTTTCAGCAGTATTTAAGATTTTTTTTTTTTTTTTTAAATACGACCATAAAAAAAACTTTAAAATAATAATAGGAATACGAAATAAAACAAAACAAATAACCAGTGATTTTTTTATCAAACGCATTGGAAACATGAATGATAAAAAATTGTAACGATTATCCGTATAGTGTAATCTACGCGTACTTTAGTGGTATATATAATCAACGTACAATAAGGAGAAAAAAATCCTAAGGATGTATATAAATTCTGTTCTGGTTAATGTAAGGCAGAAAGAAAAGAATCATTTTAATTTGTAGAAAGTTTTTTTTTTTGGCTTTTTTTTAATAATTATATGGGGTTTATTTTATCATAAGTTGTCATCCACATATTAAAATTGGACCTAAATTTTAAAAGGTCAATAAAACACCATAATTGTATTACATATTTAAATGAACCACGCAAAATAAAAATGTGGAAATAGAAATTTTCGTTAAATTTAAATGATTTGTCAGTGAGATATAAATTATTCAAAATTATCTAATCAATTTTAAAGAGAAACGACCGTTTATATACATAACACAAGCAATTATTTATGTGCTTCATTACTTTTTGTTTTACATGATCGTCTATAAAAGTCCAAACATAACAATGGATGCATGTTTTGGATTAATTTGTGCTTCTGAAATAGTAATTATTAAATAATTATGCGATTATCAAAAATTCATAATTAGAAACACGTTCTTTTGTTGTCATCATTATTATCGTCGGATCCCCACTCCGTAAAATAGATCAATAAATATATTCTCGTTCATTTTTTACCATTAGTTGTCAAGTTAGCGGCCGATATGTAAAATCGTCAACATTTAGGTACCACAATTTTGATCAAATTTTAAAGTAATTTTTCTCTAACTTCATTAATGCTAAATATAGCAAGTCAATGATATATTTATAGATTTCCTGATGACTGCTACTTCCGTTAACAAATAGTTCTTATATCATTATTTAAGCAGTTTTAGTAGCAATATCAAAACTTCAAAATGCGTTTCTCAATAATGATCTCTCCCCCCCCCCCCTCCACATACACACACCCGAACACATTTTAACTGGTATTTAGTGTGTTTTTTAAGATAGATCCATGGAAATTGTATTTAAGGTAAAAACAGCAAATTGAAAGAAAGAAAAAATATAGGGGTTCATTTTGATATTTTAAAACTTTGTATAAAAACAAATATGTATATAATCCCTAACGAAAATTTAATTATAACTGTAGTATAGAGATGATCATAAACAGAGAATTTTTGTTCAAACAACTTTTATTTTGCGCTTTTTAGAACATGGGTTAGTGCTTGCGCTTGGATTTGGTCTTTCTGCTGTATAGTTCTGTGAAACAACAGAAAATAATTTAACATAAAATAAATAATACACTTATATATATATATATATATATATATATATATATATATATATATATATATATATATATATATATATATATATATCAGTCGTTGGGTTTTTGTTTAGTGCTGACACATAGTGTAGGATTTTAAAATTTCAGCCATGTCTGGTACAATGATGTGGAATATTTCGTCGTATGAAGGCACAAAATAATTTTGTTATCATTACAATTGATATACCCGTAGGTTTATAGAATTACTATGAGCCTAAGTTTACAACTTTGTTATGGAATTAAAATGAATGGCTATAAAAAAACACACTAAAGAAATTCTGAAAGAGGGTCTCAGAAAGGGAAACAAAATCAATTGTCATAAGAAAAATGTATTTATTTACACAAGTTCCTTTAAAGTATTATATTATATACACTGGATTTATTAGTATGGAAGCTTGAATAGTTTGGGACATTGAAAGCACGTTATATTCATTGAGTTCAGTGATATATTAGTTAAACCAATATGGAATTCAACGGGCTTCGAATATATGATATTCGTAGTCGGATGAATATCGTCAGAAAAATTTCGCAGATTAAATAAGGCGAAAATGAATGATCGAAAATAGTGGTAACAAAAAATCGTAAAAGTTGTCAGCTATGTGTGATTTATGCTGAAAAATGGAACTTTGTGGAATATCCCTTATCATCCAGCTCTTTTCAGAAAACAACCGAAATGTAGATCCCTACATCTTCGAAACTTTTTTTCGCAAATCTGAATTTTCATGATATTTGGCTGGCCTTTTATATGTTGCCCTATATACAGTTGAATCTCGGTTATTGAATACTCCAGTTGTCGAACAAATTCGGTTCTCGAACAAGAAATTCAAGCGAAATTTGATTCGGATCTTGAGTAGAAATTCGGTGTTCGAAATTTGTTTTCGTCAAATCGACTGACAGAAAAAAAAAAAAAAAAAAAAAACGTAGCAGAATCGACCCGGATTGATTTTTGGTTTTTGTTATTATTGCTGCTGTTGGACGCAAAGCGCACTTACACGAGGAGCAGCGATCGCAGTGTTTATGAAATTCGTGTATTTTGTTCCCATGCAAAGTGGTTTCCGTTTCTACTGATTTATATATATTTTACTTTTCTTCCTTTCTTTTCTTTTTTTTCGTTGTTTTTCACGCGAAGGGTTACTTTTTATTTTGGTTGGCCTCGAGGCGCATATATATGAGATACATTTTTTTCCGGTGCTACCGAATTTCATGAATCTTGCAATTAAAAAACAGTGGGTTACCTGAATGGCCCTAATAAAAAAATAATAAGAGCGCACCCCCCCCCCCCTTTCTTCTCCTCAATCTCAAGCAATTCAATAGTTTCACCAAAAAAGGTATGGTTAAACTTTTTGTTAAACTTTTATTATTATGTTACAAAAATTCAAATTTTTTAAATTTTTGTTTTATTTTGTAAAATGTTAACATTTGTACGAAATAGATTTTAACTGAGCATAGTATGTAATGTACAGTCAGTATAAAAGCATAGATACACCTGTATTTATTCACAGACAGTTTACTATAAAATCACATCAAAGGTATCATTAAACGCGGAATATTGTCTTCTTTCAGAATATGAATGTAAGTTTTGAAATAGGGCTCGTATACATATTAAAATAGCGGCAATTTTGTTTTTTAAACGGTAACACCTACTTTTGATAACGTGATTATATTTCTTGGATGAAGGCAGCCCGGAAAAGACATAGTTTATATGCGTTTTCTTAAAACTTCATAGAGTTAAAAATGAAAAAAATTATTAAGGGTAAAATCACAAATAAAAAAATAAAGTAATATCTCTAAAGAAAAACATCCAAATCCACAGCAGTAAAATTGTAGAAAAAATTTATATAATAATAATAATAATAATAATAATAATAATTTAAAAAAATCTCTTTTCCGAAATTTTATTTAAGAAAAATTTTCAAATAAATTTTCTGGTTGCTGTATTAGATTTTCTAATATGTGATTGAGCGGTAGTAGAATATGGTCACTTTAGACTTTCGAAAATTAAAATTTCGTCACATCTTGAAAAATAATGATTTTAATTAATGGTAAAATTATACACTTATGTTTCTGAAGATGTCCATTCTGTTTATAAAAAAATATATAGATCGTAATTCCTAATTTGTTTAGTATGAATTTATTAATAATTTCCGAAATTAAAATTATGGTGTTGAATAAAATAAATGCCCATAATATGTTTGGGTCCATTGAATGTATCTCATTGATAACAGAAATTTTACATCAGACGATTTTTTGGGAAGATAAAAATTAAAATTCGTCTCGTGAATTTAACATTAGCATCCTCAGATTTTGACCTGTTCTAACTCCATGAAAATTTAACAAAAATACATAAACTATATACTTTTCCGGGCGGATTTTATCCAAGGAACCCAAATAAAGTTCCAAAAGTGGATGTTATTTTTTAGAAAAATCAACGTTGAGTCAATTTTTAATATGTAGACGACGCTTATTTCAAAAATTGCATTCATATTCGCAAAGAAGACAACTTTGATGTAATTTTATCGTAAACGGTCTGAAAATAAAAGCTGGTGTAACGGCTTTTTAACACTGGCTGTACTATACAGTAATGCGTTTTATATTTTATTTTTGTGTATTATACAGTTTACCATTTAAAACAGTACACTGTATATACCTGGTAGGTGGGAACGAATTAATCGTACTTTCATTATTTTTTACGGTAACATTTGATTTTGTTCTCGAACATATTTTTGGAAAAATTTTTGTTTGAGAACCGAGGTACTAATATAGTTTATTAATAAATTATTAAAAAAGAAGGATTTAGCATTCACGCATGCTCAATTAAGTTATTTCGTACAAATGCTCACATTTTATTAAATATTCAATATAGCTATTTTATAATTGTAGTATAATATTTCTATTGTATTTGTTAAATTTTCTAAAAGTGGCGTTAAAATTGGTTGAAAACCTTACCTGTTACAAGCAAGTAACACGCGGAATTTTTTGAATCTTTAAAAGAAACCTTCATATCTTCAGAAATATACATTCTATTTTTACACAAATGTATGCATAATCATTTGTTAAAGCTGAGGATTATTTAGAATTTTTTTTATGATACATGGCGATCGCAAATAATATTTTTTATTAAATTTGTTGTTGGTCCAGCTAATTACTCTCCGGATAAAACTTCAATGAACAATATGCGCTCAAACAAATTCTTTACATCTTCGAAGTTCAAGAACAATTTGACACGTATTCCTCTAGATCAGTCATACTCATCCTGCAGCCCGCGGGCCGCATGTGTCCCGGCGACCTTTTGTGTGCGGCCCGAGGCACAAAGTCATTAACCCATATTTATAAAATTAACTGAGATGTGCATAAAATGTATTTAAGACCTTCACTGTTGTTTTATATTTTTTCACAAGAAGACGAAATCTGCCCTGTCATTTCTAATTAATTTTAAATTATGTTAAAACATCTTAAATGCCTTTTCCTTAGTCAAAAGTTCTTTTTGCATGTAGTCGTATTTGTGTAACAGTGGTGTATACATTTCTTAATCTCCAACACTAATCAAATTAACTATTCTAAATTACTTAAATTTGCACTATATATTTCTAAAATCAATAAACTAATAAATAAAAAGTTTTTGCATTGAGAAAAAGGCTGATAGAAAAGATAGACAGATAGATAAGAAAATCTCCCACTTTTTCCTTTAGAACTTGTAAACTCTGCATTGTTATATTATTTGGTTTTACGGTTATGGCCCTGTATATAGCTAATACTTCTTTTTAGGGTTGAACGTTTTTCGCGGAAATAATTGGCATCAAACAATTTGTACACCATTATTTCAAACTTCGTGGTTTGTTTCTACAACATTTGCAGTAAAAATATACTAAGAAGTTTATTGTTTGAAAATATTGGTGTTAAAATGTTTTGGTAACATTTCTTCCGCGAAAAACGTTCATCCCTACTGATAATAACAACCTTGTTATATTGCTTTGTTATACTACTTACATTATCTTACTATATTATTTACCATTTTTTAAGTGTGTTGCGGCCCGCGTAACATCGCAAACTTTTGTTTGTGGCCCGCGAGACAAAAAAGTTGAGTATGGCTGCTCTAGATATTCGACAAAACGTCTAAAATTTAAAGTGTCCAATAACTTTTCGCCATATGGTGTGTCTCAGTAATTCTAGATTTTATATTTTCATTAATTATATGACATTTCTTTTAAATTATGGACAAAAGTTAAATTTTTTTAATAAGCTTTCTAGACATTTTAGTTACTTTTATATGTAGATATGTATATTAAATGTGTGGAGGTAACTAAAATCTAAGCTTATATTTATAGGGAATGAAAGTTTCAGAAAACATTAATGGTAATTTGAAACTTTTTAAAATTAAAACAATTTTTAAAAACAAAATGATATTAATATTTTACAACAGCCATTAATCTGTTTAAAGTGTTCAAATATTAGTAGAACTAAATAAAATAGATAATATTCACTATAGATAAATGCAAATTAGATAATAATTTTTAAATTGAAAATACTGGTGAAAAGGTGCGTTAAACTATGAAGTATTATACGTTATAAATACTACATAAAAACAACTATAAATATAACTATAAAATACCAACTCACTTCACATTTTTTTTTAGAAAAAAAAAAAAAGATTTTTTTTATGTACCACTTGTCTTCTTTTGTAATATTTCCTCAATAAAAGTCAAAAGCAGATTTAAATGCTGAAATGTCAAAAGCAAACGATTTTTATTATTTAAAAGTGTAATTCGATTACATAAGAGGACAGTTAGCCGTCCATCTTTCATTTTTTTTCAAGTGAAGCAAACCAGAAATTTTATTAAATAAAAGAAGTTAATACATAACCAGGCATAAAGATAAAAAAATCATTAAATATTTCTTCTTGTTGAAATTATGTTTTATTTTTTACATTAAAAAAAAAAAAAAAAAAAATCCGGAAGGTCAGCAGCTATCCTGTATGGACGCCAAAAAATAGAGAAGAAAAACTATAAAATTGGAAAATATAAATTTTGTTCATATAATGGTTATTTTTACATTATTTAACTTTCTGAAGGCTATCACACAAAAAGTATTTATAAAATAATGCATTAAACATTCTCTCCCCCCCCCCCCTAGATTATTGGAATCATTCGAATAAATTGATAAAAATTTAAAAAATCGTGAAGAAAAACATTGATATGTTCGACATTATAATCATTTTTAGTTTAAAAAATTTTCTTTCCGGAACATTATATTTAAATTTTTCTTATCTCTATATTTATAACACGGTCTCTAGAAGAATTTTCTTCAGTGCTTTATTTTATTTTATTTTATTATTATTTTTTTAATTTACGGTTGAAACATTTACCTACACTTACGCATATTTACCTTAAGGAATTAACACCCAGTTAAAATGCGTTAAATTATGACCTCTGGTGTTATAACGTGGAGGTGGCAGTCATGATACATTTTTATGATTTTCACACATTCAATATTATGTTCCAGAAAGTAAGTCGGTGCAGACTTTAGCAATGAAAGACAAAAATACACGTGGAAGAGGTATTTGCTCTACGCCACTTTGACTGGATGTCTCTGGTGCCACGCCCCTGATCGTGAACTGCCACGTGGTCTGTGTTACCCCTGGTTACGGCAGGGAAATATCAATCTGCTCCGCCCCTTAAGTCTTCGATCGAAATATCCGTACGAGTGAACCAAATAAAGACACGTGAAAAATCACGCGGATTCGAGAATTAATTTTTAAAACATCCTTTTTTTTTTTTAAAGATTCATTATTTGTTTTTATTTACAGGGAAAAAAAATCTTAAGAATGAAGCTATTAGTCTAAATAATACTCTAGCTGCTCATTATTAATAAAAAATTTGAAGTTATTTGTATGCCTGCTAGATATTTATCTTTCTTTATGTTCATCTGTATTTATTTCCAAATTTAAAAATAATCTATACTTGCAGCTTAATAAAATAACCATTTTTCGATATCATTCACCTCTCATTGTTCCCCACACTGTTAAAAATCTTCAGCTTTTGCTGCATAGTCACTCCACCGCTTTTATGGAATATCTCTATTTTGACCAATGAAAATGCTCCATATATAGTAAATTAGCCGTTTTCTCCAAAAGCGATGGAGTATGCCCGCAGAAAAAGCTGAAGATTTTTAACAGAGCAGTTAAAGCAGTGATATAACTTGCTAGGTACTCAGTGGTAACATATTTGAAAGACTTGATATGTATTCCTTTAGTGTCCTAGAATAATTATGTCCACCTGCTTGTCTAGTGGTTAGGGGTCTACTACTACTAGTCAAAAAAGTGCAGGGTTCGAATCCCGACTCAGGCTTGGATGTTTGTAGTGGATCAAATTCCACTTTAAAGGAAGGTTCCGGACGGTTTAACCCTTGAGTGCAAAATATGACCTTAGCGCTCGCAACCAAGCAACCTAGAATAATGCATGGATTCTTTAATAAAGAACTTGAACATAGTCTATATTACATTTAAAAGTTCTCAAATCAAAGCATGTATTCCCTAAATCAAGTCTTTGTTTAGTGATCTGCCTCAATTTAATCTCAAGGTGCTTTTTTAAGTACAGAAACATGTGGTAGTCACTTGGCGCTAGGTCAGGGTTAAATCCAGGTTCTCATCGCGTTATATGGTTGGGAACAACTACTTCACTCTCCGTATAGCCCTGACCTATCTCTAAGTGACTACTATCTGTTCCTCCACTTAAAGAAGCTCCTTGGCGGTGAACGCTACAACGACGGTGACGACATCAAAACGGCGGCGATGTGGTGATTAGGACAGCAGGTGGCAGATTTCTATGAGGATTAAATACGGATCGGGAGCTGGTCGTACGATATGATAAATGCCTGAATATAGGTGGAAATTATTTTTCAAAAGTAGATAAAGGTTTAGGTTTTCATTAAAAAATAAAACTGTTAAAAAATGGCCTTATGTTTTATTAATATCAAAACGGTACTTGTTTAAAAAATATCCCTCGTTTATATATTATAATGGCAATGAATTTATATGTGTAAACTGAATTGGAAAAAAATATAAGAGAACAAGTAATTTTGAAACAAACAAATCAGCGCCACTTCTTAACCCTCAACAAACGAAAGCCTCTCTATGGGGAGATCACACTTTCACGACAAGCGTCAATTACACTTATTTTATTTTTTTCGGAACCACTTTTTTGACAAGCTTTTTTTGCTTTATCTAATTGCTGAAATTTTGAGATTAGAGAGGCGAACTTTTCTGTTCAAAATTGCTAGTGTCCAAATTCAAGGATTTTGCACGTACTGTGTGTTCAAAATCCTTGAATTTGGACACCAGTATTTTTCCCCAGAAATTTTAGAAATATCTAATCTCAAGATTTCAACAATTAAATAAATAATTCAAAAAAAGTTTCTCAGAAAAAGTTGTGCCAGAACAATAATAATTGAAAAAAAAAAACGATTATTTGTGCAATAAAAAGTGGTTGTCGCGAATATGACGGCATTCGTTAGCTAATATATATTAGCAAGTGTTAATAAACGACTTGCTTGAAATTTTGCAAAAAACCCATTGCCCATTTTCTTAATTACTTATTGTGCGCCAGGTGGCATATTTTAGAAAGAGTGGTTGGAACAAGAAAGTATTTCTTGTGACAATCACATTTAATTTAATCTATGTTGTTGCCACTTGAGTATCTTTTTAAATAAAAGAGTGGTGTCATACGCACATGGCGCATGATCAGATTCTATGTTTTTGTCCAAATTGTTGCAATCCACATTTCAGAACTTGACCGGACCGTACTCGCCTGAACAAGTTCTATTAAAAAACGAAACATGTCAACAAACATTAGCTTGGCGATAATGGCAAGCTTGTCAAATTTTTACCTAAAATCCTCTCAACCAATCATATTCCAGAACTCATATGTCTTCACTATCTTATATACTCTAGGTTGGGTGCCTCTATATGAGAGTGACGACATAGGATAAATAAAATTTTATTGGTCAATACACTTTTATATAAAAAGAATTGCCAAGCAAACTGGCGAATCTGTCATAATCGTCAGACTGATGTTTGTTAATTTTTCTCACTGTTTTAATCAAACTTGTCAGTGCGAGTATCGTCAATGTTGTTTGCCTTGTTGTTTCGACATAAATTCTGAGCACGCGCCCTGAGCATATGTCACAATTGTCTTATAGAAGCAACCTAACTCTAGGTGTTCATCGCTAACAATTTTATCCAAAATCCTCTCGACCAAACAGATTTTATTCTTCGTATGTCGCCGCTTTCTTTTTTATAAAAACACTCTAGTTACTCATCACTGAAAAATTTGTCTGAAATCCTTTTGATCAATCAAATTTTGCTTCTTGTTTTCCACCTGTTTCAGGTTTCAGATTTATAAAATCAACCTATTAAACCTCCTCTCTCATGTTTGAAACACAGTAAATAATCCTATATTTAAAAAAAAAAAATTGACATGTCCCTGTACAAAAAAAAAAAAAAAAAAAAAAAAAAAAAAAACTATACACGATGCGATATGAATCATTTTAGTATAAAACATCTCCTGGTGTACTAGAGTTGTAGTGTAAAACTTATATTCAAATTGATCAGTAGTTGTTGAAAAAAAACTTGACTAGTAAAAATTCAAAAATCGTTACAAAATTAGCATACCGAATTATAGAATTCTTCTCCCATCACAATAGAAAACGAAGATATTTCAGAGGCTGGATTATTTGTTAAAAATCCATTGTTTTGCTATAAAATTTTACAATACTGCAACGCATTTGTGACATCACTTTTCTGATTTTCATTGAATCCCAACACTTCAGATTGATCTTCTTGTGAACTACAGCTTGCTTCTTCCATTTTTATATGATTATAAGCTGTTATAGAATGATACGCACTTGTGCGATAAAGATTGAAAACAAGAACCACTTAACGCACCAAACTAAAAATAGAAATAACGAAGGTCTGTTGTGGCGCCCTCTAGTTACAATAAAATAAGACATAAAGATGTTGTAATTTAATTCTTATGCTAATTTTTAATATAATTATGCTTTTTACTTTAAAAACAGAGTAGTATTATCATCGCATCGACTTCCCTTGTTAAGGAAATTTATAAATGATGTTTCTTTACAATCACGAATTGACACAATCGTTCAATATCGTTGCATCGATAGAGCATATATGAAATACATTTTAAAAGTTATTGTTTAATAAAATAACCGTTTAATGATGTTTTATTGAACGATTTAGTTACAGATAAAAAAATAAATAGGTTAACATTATAATTAATGCACAATATTATAATTTTTAATTGAGATTATTAAATTATTATTACAAGTATATTTATTAAAAAAAATGAGAAAAACAAACTTAGCGCTTTCCGGCCTCGAACCCGGGCCCTCGGATCAATGAGCAGACGAAATATCAACTAAGCTACGACCAACGCAGCTGTTTCGTTACAAAGTAAGTATTTAAGTTGTCTTATAATATTAGACCACCCCATTTCTCGAGAACTAAGGAGCGTTGTATAAAATCCATTGAACCTGAGACTAAGGGGCTTCTACCCTACAACATATATAAAAATAATCAAAATCTGTGATTACCAAGCTTGGCATTCTCCTTGTAACACAAGTGCAAGAGACTTCACAAAACCGCCAATTCCAGCACTGGAATATTTTATGTAAACTGCTAAAACGGCGTAGCGAATGGTGTTTAGAATAATAACGAGAAACACACACGTGTGTGTACGTGAACATGGTGTTTTTTCTCTGAATAGTGGTATTACATTATCGAAGTTTATTTTCCCAACATTAAATCATTCAAAGAAGTGATATGAGTATTTCGTCAGAAGTCTGATGAAGAGTATGCGCTATTCAACTCACCAAATAACCGAATAGTACAGCGATTTTGTAATGATACAATAACCTGACTAGAAGAAATGTTTCATGATCATTATTAAGCTTGCACATGTTTATCTAGAATTACAAGGAGGGCAATTTGAATATTTATTGTAGTTTAGAAGAAAAATAAAATATATTTACACACAAATGAATGGTATAACCTTCTTTTTTGGACGTCGACTAAAAAGTAACTAGAGGAGGGAGGGGGGGTTGGGGGGTTTTCTTACATTTAAACAACAATATTTAAAAAATTCATTGTTTAAATTTTAATTTGGCAACAATTTTTTTCGAAGTTTGATGGCGTGAAAGTACCGTCAAAATGACGAATTTGCGCCTCGTTCTGCTCACATCATACCAAGATATCACGAAGCAGACTGAAACATTTGCATGTACTAGTCAAGAGAGATCGAACGCGAAAGTTTCATGCCGGTGTCCCATTCTACTCATATCGTATCAGGATATCAGGAAGCAGATTGAAAAATTTGTATTGTACAAGACAAGATATAAGATACGTTAAATAATCTTACCGTAAATCGATAACGTAATTGTTCCTTCAAAATCACCAATTGGCACCCCGTTCTGCTCATATCATACCAAAATATGCTTTGGAAGACAATTCATTCTTTCATCTGTTCCTAATAATATTTTCTCATATCACAATTTCATCTCGTAACTCAATGACATATTCATTTTTGACGCCGCCGGCGGCTCTGCCACAGTTGGTTCTTACAACATCGAAAAAACATTATCTGCATACTGGATGATGAATAATTAAATACTAAACATTGATTAATAAAGGGGTTCAACTGTCCATTCTCCCTTAAATTGTTTTTGACCTCGATGTATCTAGATAATTTTTATATGACCCTGTATAATTTTCAAAAAGAAAAATCATATAGTGACACTTAATAACAGTTTCGTAGCAATCAAAGCGAATTTAAGAAAGTTAAATGGCGGCCATATTTAATTTTCGTCTGTGAAATTACATTAATGATTAAAGTAATCGCGATTGAATTAGTTCAGATTGAAAAAAATGTAAAGGAAAATACTTTTTTCAATTTCTACCGTGATTACGTCCATCATGGTTAAATAATTTTGTATGATTGAAAGTTTATTCGATTAATCAATCGAATAAAAAAGTAATCGATTAATGCCAATTCTGATATATACCGTAATTCAGATAAGCAGTAAAGGAGACTTTTTGTACCCAGGGTCACTTTTTACTTAACGCATAAAAATGATGCTACTTAACACTTTTAAAACAATTAAATTAATGTGCACGCATGTTTATAGTATTTACTTCTTATTGGAAGTATCCTACATACTTAACATTGGAAATTATGACAAATAAAATCATTTTACTAAAACAATGCCAATGGCCCTTGGTACAAGAACAACAATGAACTTAGAACCAGTAGTTGTTGTACCTAGGGCCATTCCCTGAAATTTTGAATTTACACGCTAAAATAAACATGAAACCTACATTAAAATTTTATAAAACAAACAATCATCACCATATAACACGTGATTAAAAAACCATTGGTTTAAATATGTTTAAAATTGCATTTTTTTTATAGTGTGGGAAAATAATTAAAATTTTAACATATGATAAACACCCTTCATATAGGAACTTTTTAAACTCTAAATAGCTTCCAAAATTCTAGCATGTAAGCTTTTTACATAAAATGAAAACACCCTTTTTATAAGTTACTCTAGAATACAATTTGTAATTTTATCTAGGGCCATAGACCCATCTACAAGGCAATTATGTGGCCCTAGGTACAACATTGGGTGATTTCACACAAAATGCAAAAATTAAATTCCAATTAAGGCAATTAAAACTAGTAAAAATTTTACAAGGATAGTTGATATCGTCGCTACCATGTCAAACTATCGAATATGAAAAAATGCATTTTTCATTACTTTTGAAAATGGGTTTACTGTCACCAATAAATTTTATTAGAATTCTTCGCCTAGTAAAAAAAAATAATACAATTGCTGTGAAGAACAGGGTTGCCAGTTTGACCTTCTTTTTCCTTCAGGTATGCCAAATTCATACCGGAATTTTTGAGAGAAAAAAATTATCTTTAAATAATTACGAGAAAGGCTGTCATTATATAAAGAGAAAATGTCTATTTTAAATTTCTGGTATGGATTCAACATTTCTGAATTGAATAGAAGGCCAAACTGGCAACCTTGGTGATGTTGTAACCCTGCAAAAATCTTAAAATTTAATGGTGACAATCAGTCCATTTTTAAAAGTAATGAAAAATGCAATTTTTCACATTCGATAGTTTGACATGGTATCGACGATTCGTCGCTACTATGTCAAACTATCGAATATGAAAAAATGCATTTTTCATTATTTTTAAAAATGGGCTGATTGTCACCACTAAATTTTATTAGAATTCTTTGCCTAATAAAAATACTAATGAATTATCTGTGAAGAACAGGGTTAGCAGTTTGGCCTCTTTTTTTTTTATTCAGAGATGCCGAATTCATAACGGAAATTTTGAAAGAAAAATTTTTACTTTAAGAAATAATTAAATAGGCTGTCATTATATAAAGCAAAAATTTCTATTTTAAATTTCTGGTATAGATGTAAAAGGAGGCCAAACTGGCAACCCTGGTGATGTTGAAACCCTGAAACCCTATTAAAATTTAGTGGTGACGACGATATCGTCGCTACCATGTCGAACTATCGAATATGAAAAAATGCATTTTTCATTAATTTTAAAAATGGGCCGATTGTCACCATTAAATTTTATTAAAATACTTCGCCTGCTAGAAATACTAATAAAATTTCTCTGAAGAACTAGGTTGCAGTTTGGCTTCCTTTTTTAATTCAGAGATTTCGAATTCTCACCGAGATTTTTAAGAAAACAGTTTTTACTTTAAGTAATCACAAAATATCTGTCATTAAATAAAGCAAAAAATTTCATTTGAAATTTCTGATATGGATTCGAAATTTCTGATTAAAAAAAAACGGAGGTCAAATTGGTAACCCTGGTGAAGAATACTATTAAAATTTATAGTGGTGACAATTAGCCAATTTTTAAAAGTAATGAAAAATGCATTTTTCCACATTCGATAATTTGACATGGTAGTGACGATATATTCGATATCGCATTTAGCATTTCGGATCTTAAAACTAAGTGTTATAGTTAGCAAAATAATATTTTCTTACCGTTGTAAATTATAAAACCATTCAGGTGCAAAATTTTACTTTTGTGCTTTTTAAACAGTTTTCACCTTTAATTTTTCACAACGCCACTTTATTGAAATTCAAAATGGCTATAATAATAAAAACTCATGTTCCCACTCACCCAAATGAATAATGAATCTTACAAAGACGGTCTTCTTAAAGCGCATTCTCAAAAAATGCTGAAAAAAAATATCGGGGAATCTATGTATGTATACAATAAAATATCAATCAAATTTTGCAGCGGAATCTCGATGGACTTCTCATAATAAAATAAAAAAAACTTTTTTCTACAAAGACTACTCTTTACAATTTGGCAATCAATATGATGACGCAACTTACAAGTCAAATTTTGCTAAATGCTTGTAAATATAAAGATTTCGACACTGCTTTTAAAACAAGCCAATTTTTCAATTTCTTTGTATTAAAACGTAACTAATAGCACAGTTTATTACGTTTAAATAATAAAAGTAAGTTAAGATGACCTTCAAACACTTAACTTTCGATCCGAATTATTAAGATGTTTTATTTTTCTTCTCATGAGAAATCATAGATGTACATATCAGAATAAACATATACAATATCGTCTGAATGCTATTCGGAGAATATATAGGAAAACACCGAGACTGATGAATTTACAGAAGAACAAATCAAATCAATTTCATATTATGAATAATTAAAACAATATGAATATTTCAAACACACCAACGTTATATTAACGGAAGTTCCTGAAGGGTTGGTTGGTGGAAAATGTCCAAATAATTCGAACCCTTTCTTACTGATTCTAATCTGTGCTATACATTTATTGATTCGAAAACTAATACTGAAAGGGGAGTGTTTGTAACAAATAAACGTGGTTGGAGAAATGATTTTTATTTTCCAAAGTCTCTTTTATTTCTTCTTATGTTTTGAAATTTCCATTCTTCTATGTTTTTACACTTAAATTAAATAATATTTTAAATACGGTTAAATAAAACATGCTTCTTTAGCACAATGTTTCCTTTTTTTAAAATATATTTTGGTTCTGACGGATAATTCATCATTATCATTAGATAAAGGAAACATTCTTTTTTTTAGAAAATTTGTTAAGTCGTATTAATTTGTCACCGACAAAGCGTAGTTTCGCCAAATAATGAAAATATCATTATTATTTAACTAAGGTTATTATAATAAGAATAAGCCCAAAATGCCTTTCATAATTAATATATATCAACATAAAAAGTATCTTCAGTATTTTTTCAAAAAATTTCGAGTATGCTCTTATGAAGACTTTCTTTGTGAAATTCAAATATTATTTAAAATTAGGGTAGTAGCCTTAGGTACAAAGATCTACCCTAGATGTATCGAAATTTTATATGTGCGTTAAAGCACATACACCGTAAAAAGTAATTTATGTATCGTAGTGGTATACACGAAACATATACTGTAAAACAATTTGTGATTGGTATATATGTCGTAGGCTAATTGGGAAATCCGGCTCTTTGCAAACAGCCTAGGCTCTTTACAAAGAGCCGGTCTAATTGGAGAATAATTTCCCTTTTCCCAATCAACTTGATGTTTTTCAGGCTTATTGCAAAGAGCCTAGAGAGCGTTAGGCCAATTGAAAAATGACCATGCCTATTTAGAAAATGACAGTTCTTTGTCAAAATATGGTGTTGTACCCAACTCGAACCTGAATATTCCATTCGAAGTCGACCCGCGAACCCGACAGAAAAATTCCATCGGGCCGTAACCCGATCCTAAAAGGACAACATAAATTCCTTCGAGTCGCAACCCGACCCAAACCAGAAAACTCAAGTTAACCCGAAATCCGACACGAACCCGACAAAAAAATAACCAACGAACCGTAACCCGATCCGAACCCGACAAAATAAATTCCTTCATGTCGCAACGCGACCCGAATCTAAAAGTTTGATGTTAACCAGTAACCCAACCCGAAGAAGACATAAAAATTCCATCAAACCGTAACCAGATCCGAACCCGATAAAATAAATTCCTTTGTGTCGTAAACCTACGCGAACCCGAAAATAATAGTTAACCCGAACCAGGAAAAAAATTCCATCGAACCGTAACCCGATCCGAACCCGAAAAATAAATTTCGTCGTTACGCAATCCGAACCGAAACTGAAAATTTAAGTTAACCCAAAACCTATCCGAACCTGAAAATTTAATTTAACCCGAAACCTAACCCAAACTGAAAATTGAAGTTAATCCGAAACCCGAACCCGTCAAAAAATCCATCGAACCATAACTCGATCCGAACCCGACAAAATAAAATCCTTCGTGTCACAACCCGATCCAAACCAGAAACGAAGGAATTTATTTAACCGGGTTCGGATCGGGTTACGGTTCGATGAAATTTTTGACGGGTTCGGGTTTTGGGTTAACTTCAATTTTCAGTTTCGGGTCGGGTTGCGTTACGACTTTGTGTTTCGAGTTAACTTTACTTATCAGGTTTGAGTTAGGTTTCGGGTTAAATTAAATTTTTAGGTTCAAATCGGTTTTTGGGTTAACTTAAAATTTCAGTTTCGGATCGGGTTGCGTAACTACGAAACTTAATTCGTCGGCTTCGGATCGGGTTGCGGTTCGATGGTTATTTTTTTATTGAGTTCGGGTCGGGTTTCGGGTTAACTTGAATTTTCTGGTTTGGATCGGGTTGTGACACGAAGGAATTTATTTTGTTGGGTTCGGATCGGGTTACGGTTCGATGAATTTATTTGTCGGGTTCGGGTCGGGTTTCGGGTTAACTTCGATTTTCTGGTTCAGATCGGGTTGCGTGACGACTAAAATTATTTTGTTGAGTTCGGAACGGTTTACGTATCAATGGATTTTTATTTCTCTGCTTCGGGTCGGCTTTCGGGTTAACTTCAATTTTCAGGTTCGGGTCGGGTTGCGAGACGAAGAAATTTATTTTGTCGGGTTCGGATCGAGTTACGGTTTGATGGAATTATTTCCTGGTTCGAGTTGGGTTTCGGGTTAACTATTATTTTCAGGTTCGGATCTGGTTACGATTCGATGGAATTTTTATGTCTTGTTCGGGTTGGGTTACTGGTTAACATCAATTGTTAGGTTCGGGTCGCGTTGCGACATGAAAGAATTTATTTTGTTGGGTTCGGATCGGGTTACGGTTCGGTGGTTTTTTTTTTTGTCCGGTTCGTGTCGGATTTCGAGTTAACTTGAGTTTTCTGGTTCGGGTCGGGTGCGAGTCGAAGGAATTTATTTTGTCCTTTTAGGATCGGGTTACGGTCCGATGGAATTTTTCTGTCGGGTTCGGGTCGACTTCGAATGGAATTTTCAGATTCGAGTTGAGTACAACACCATATTTTGACAAAGAACTGCTCATTTTCTAAATAGGCATGGTCATTTTTCAATTAGCCTAACGCTATCTAGGCTCTTTGCAATGAGTCTAGAAAATGTCAGGCTGATTGAAAAATAAATGACCATATTCCAATTAGCCTAACGCTGTCTAGGCTCTTTGCAATAAGCCGGAAAAACATCAGGCTGATTGGGAAAAGGGAAATGATTCTCCAATTAGACCGGCTCTTTGCAAAGAACCGGTTTTCTCAATTAGCCTACGACATATATATTGTATGCTAAATACATCGTATATGGACTGCAAGAGCATTTAAAAATGGTATGTATACCGCATATTAAACATCGCTATATATCAACTTACGAAATATAGAGGATAGCCCAAACGCGTCTCAGGAAAATCCTCTGTAGTCCTGAGTAAGCAGGAGTCTAGCAGAGTAGGCAAATTATATATTTAAACGTCGCTTTTAGTTTAAACTAGTGGCAACGGAATTTTAAATTAGTAATTTAGATAATAATTAGCGGTAGTTACGCCATATGCTACCATACCGCCATATAGCGGTAGTTACGCCGGCGGTAGTTACACCAGCAAGCGGTTATTTTACTGTATAAATATCATCTACGATTAAAGTGGTACCATATACAATGTTAAAAATCTGCGGCAAACTTTCCTGTCATTCAACTGTTTTTATAGCAAACGGTTACATAACCGTAATTTATTTCTATTGTGACCAACGAGAACGCTTCATAATACGGTAAAAAAAACTGTTATCAATAAAATTAGTTGAATGACTGGACAGTTTGCTACCGACTTTTAACAGTGTACTGTATGTTTTAATTTATTCAAACAAAGAAATAGTGTACTTTTACAGTAAGGAATAGAAATGGTACAAATACAGTAAAACTACTATATATATACTGAAATTTTACAAAATTTTCTACAGTGTAATAGTTAGAAGTAGATACACTGTTAAACTTCTATAGCAAACTGTTCAGTCATTCAACCGTTTTTGTAAATAATGGTTACTTGACCACACTATGAAGTGTTCTCATTTTCCAGGATAGATTAAAATTATTGTTAAGTAAACGTTATATATAACAACTGTCGAATCACTGGACAGATTTTTATGTCATATAAATGCATATATGCCATATATTTACAAGCAAGCAGGTATTTTTCGGCGTAAATGCTGTTTACAATTAAAATGGTACATTTACTGTATTTTTAAGTTTAATGTACCGTAAAAAACAGTACTCTGACCGTAAAGAATGAAAATTGTACAAACACGGTAAAATTTATTGTACATATTATTAAATTTTGCAACGAATTTTACTGTTTTTATGACACTTTAAATTTTTTTTTAATTACATTCTGATGGGTTTTTTTAATTTAAAATTTCTAAAAGATTAATTACTAGTATTTAATTATTTTGTAAAAATTTAACAATAACCAGTAAAATGTTCATTGAAATTTATATAAGAACGTATTTGCTGTTTTAAAATTTATGTTTTAAAGCACTTGAAAAAAACAAGCCCATTATGGTTCGTGATTATTTACTTTTCAAAAATAGTTAGAAAGTGTGAATGATTTTTAAATCAATACCTTCACGATCTCTGAGCAATATCTGTTTAATATTATCTCCAATTTATTCATGTATTACCATGAATACTTAGTGAGTTTTGTTAATACAATTCCCAAAATGTCATTTAGCTTTTTGTCTAATGTTTTTCTTTTCTTTTTTAATTTATAAACTGTTTGTCTCTACACACATAATCTTCGTGTACGCTGTCAAAATTTTCCTTAATATAATGATTCATTAACCCCCGATTTTAAAGTCACTCTACGAGTCATCTAGAGAATGTAGAATGTATGAAAATAAAAGAAAATATACTGTTTCACGTGAACAAAACTTGTCTAATAAAATACATAGAACATATTTTTTAATTACAAAATTATGGTAGCGAAATGTCTTTTATTTTTTTTCAAATTGTTTAGTTTGACTTATATAATTTTTTTCTATTAAATAATTTATTGATAACAGTGCAAAAATAAAAATATACTTCAACTTAAAGTATTCAAAAATTGAAGCGTGCAAAAATTAAAATTTTATTTAAGAACTTTACTTATATTTGATAATTTTTCATAATCACCAGAAAAATTAAATTTTACAAGTTATAAGCTACGCTAAATCGAAACAAAATTAGGAGAAATCGCTAAGAATTACATATTTCTAAACTAAGCCATGCTGTAAGATATATCGATATATATATATAGTATATTATTTCATCATATATAAACTGCTGGCCATCCAAAATGCAACACCATGAAGGAATGCAAATAACAGAATGATATTTATTGGACAAATACATTATAATGTGACGGACAAGTGATTACATTTTCAGAAAATTTGGAGGTATAGTGCCTGAGAAAACACTACCCAGAGTTGCCACCACTGGCCGCAATAACACTGCCTAGGCATGGAGTCGAACAGAGATTGGATGTCATGTACGGGTACAGCAGTCCATGCAGTTTCAACACTATGCCACAGTTCATCAACTGTAGTGACGGACGAGTGGTGACGGGCCAGTTGCTTAGATGCCATTGACAGGACACTTTTCAGTTGGTGAGAAATCAGGAGAACGTGCCGGTGAGGGCAATAGTTGAACATTTTCTGTATCAAGGTAGGTCAGGATAGTACGAGCAACATGCGGTCTTGCAATGTACTGCTGAGAAGTAGAATTCCAGAGTTCTCAAAGCTAGGGTAGAACCACGGACAGTGGGCAATGGGAACAAGAAGTTATCGAGACGTGTGTATTCAATGGCACCCCTCACCATCACTACAGGTTATGGGCCTCTATGATGATGTCGAATGTAAGCTGGCAAAGTGAATTCTCAAGGATGCCACCAAACACGGATGCGGCCTTCATGATGCACACAGAGCCTGGATTAATCTGAAAAGACAACTTGAGACGCCATTCCTGCGTCATATACAACATCATGATGCCCGCATCCGTGTTTAGCTGCATCGTGGAAAACGCACATTGCCAGCTTGCTTTCGACATCGGCATACTGGCATATCACCTGGAGTGACGGTATGAGGTGCCATTGGATACACGTCTCGGTAACCTCTTGTTCGAATTGTCGGCAATTTCAGCAGCAGCCGTTACATTTCTGATGTGTTACGTCCAATAGTTCTGCCCTATCTTCTATGTCTCCGGAACTCTACGTTTTAACAGTACAATACACGACCGCATGTTGCCAGTACTAGCCTGACCTTCCTTGATACAAAACATGTTCGACTGTTGCCCTGGCCAGCACGTTCTCCTGATTTCTCACCAATTGAAAATGTCTGGTCAATGGCTGGTGAGCGACTGTCACGCCACCACTCGCCAGTCACTACGGTTGATGAACTGTGTCATGGTGTTGAAGGTGTATGGACTGCTTTACCCGTACATGACATCCAATCTCTGTTCGACTCCATGCCTAGGCAGATAAATGCTGTTATTGCGGCCAGGGGTGGCAACTCTGGGTAGTGTTTTCTCAGGAACTATACCTCCAAATTTTCTGAAAATGTAATCACTTGTCCTTCCCATTATAATGTATTTGTCCAATAAATATCATTCTGTTATTTGCATCCCTTCATGGCGTTGCATTTTGGATGGCCAGCAGTGTGTATATATATATATATATGATGACTTGAAAATGAGAAAAAAATATTTTAAAAGTCCCAGTCATAATACAAGGTTCATACGCTTTTACCACAATTTTTTAATATAATTTTTAGCCTTATTTAAATGCAGAAAAGTATTACAAATCCTGCAATTAGACGTGGTGTTTACAATTTTTGCTATTTAAATATTAAATATAAAAATTATATTAAAAATTATGCTAAACGCGTACGAACCATGTAATAAAAACACATATATACACATATAATCTTACACTAAACACGACACTAAACACGCTTCGTGCACACGTGTTTAAAATAATCCTCTATTTTGAAGATTTCATAGCAAGCAAAATAAATATATATTCTTCTATATAATCCATAAGAAACAATTAAGAACCGCATTTTCCTAAAAGATTTAAATATGCTCAATGACCAAAATTGAAAGAGACTAATCACGTGAATCTCTTGCTTTAGTATGTAAAACATTGTGTCGCAAAAATCCAACTAGATTTCTGAAGCTGTAGCAAGTAATATTCTGAATATATTTGCATAGAAACGGAAGCAATTTATTTCGTTTTTTAAGAAGTCGTGCCTGGCTTATTACTATCGCAGTTAATGATGTCAATGATGGCATCCTAATCTTTTGATGTAAGCCAATTTGTCATTGGGATTTAAAATAAGTATTAACAAATTTATTTTAGTATTTGTGCTACTGATATTTTACTTTGTTTTATTTCTATTGCATTTAATTTTTTTTTCACATTATGATAAAAAATTTCTATATAAAATGTTGATATAGGAATAATTTATGCCGACACTAAACTAAGCAATGTGTATTTGCTTTCAGAACAGAAAATATTTTTAAATTAGCTAAATAAACTACTACAGTTAATATTAAGATGACTGTAAAATATATTTTCGATGTTTGCCAATACAAATCCCATTTGACACAGAATAACCTCTCCCGATGAAAGTAATTTCGTGATATTCATCAGAAAAACAGCCAAGTTCCCACTAATCATCCGTAAAATATGGTTTAAGTTGATCCGAGTTAAACACGTTTCGAACTAGAATTTTTTAAAGAAATTAAATTAAATAAGTTATATACCTAAAAACATAAAATTAAATAAATATATGTTACATCGAATAAATTCCCTGGTTCAAAACTTGGTTAATCTAATAAACCCGCATTTTACGGAAGAATTGTAGAAGGTTGGCAAGTATAAGAAAGTATCATATATGGATTGTAAAATATCCTTGAAAAAAATGCTTAAAATCTAGTTAAATTGTCTTTTCCACTAAAGCTGCAGGATTTACTTTTATTTTTAATTTGAAAAAAAAAATCTATATTTTGTTAGCACAATATCCGTATTTGTAAGGAATTTGTTTACATTGTAAAAATTACAATAAATCATATGATCTTAGTCAGACTGACAATGTAACTAGAACTTTAGCACCGTTATTTGTCAAGAACATTGTCAAATTTGTATTCGCTTCTTTCTGACACATTTACAAAATCACTTTAATAGGAGAAATGCTTTCCTCAAAAATATGGCAAATAACGAATTATTAACACGTTGAGATGTGACATTTTTTAATGCACGTTTTGTTCTGGGTTCATCATGCTACTATCTATTATACCGCTACCTTTTTTCGTTGCAAGTTGTTTTTCAATTGCCTTATTTTTTTCTAAAATAAACTCTAAATGCATGTAAAAGAACTCCTATATAGAAAAGGTTTTAATATGCTACGACACTGTTAAGAAAAGGGCGATTATTGATGTCAAGAAGTTTCAAGGAATGGATTTTATACCTTTAAAATTTCGAAGATTATAAGTCGATTTATGTAGAAATACATTTGAAAGTTGAGAAATGCAAAATTATTGAGATAAAGTGGTATTTGTGTTGGAAAAAGGGATCATATATCAGTACTGATATATATTATTTTTAACATCAATACTCCATATTTAAACTGCAAATTATTTGCAATATTAAATAATTTTAAACATATTTCAAAATTTAGATGTTTTAATTTTTCAACTGGATAAGTCAACATATACCATTTTTCTAAAAATTTGGAAAAATTCTAATGCGTGCGGAATTACGTGATGCAATTATGATGGATTCTAGAATGCTTTGCACAAAATTACCCAAAGCTTAATTGCAATATTATCGTAACTAACCAGTATTTGTTTTACGAAATCATGAAAAGGTAGCTTTAACATAATTTAATATGCCTATAAAGCTGTTCCTAAAAATCAAGGACTTCAAACCCGCGTGCCAAAAAGCTAATTGACACCAATTTTCCTGATTCATTTTCAATGCTGATTTAATATCAGACTTATTTCACTAAATAAATCAAATAATTTTTTTCCGAAATATTGGCGGAAATTTCTTTTTCTAGTACACAGGTCCACCACCAGTAAGTAACCAGTTATTTCTTTTACGAAATCAAGAAAAGGTAGCTTTAACAAAATTTCATATGTCTATAAGGTAGCTCCTAAATCAAGGACTTCGAACCCGCGTGCCAGCAAGTCAATTGCTACCACTTTTCCTGATTAATTTTCTTTGCTTTATTTAATCTCAGAATTTCTTTCATTAAATAACTCCGAAATATTGGCAGTAAATTTCTTTTTCTAGTACGCAGGTACACCGTCCCTGTCCCAATTTATTCAAATTTATCACTTTATTTAAGGAACTAAAATATTACTGACTACAGTAACATTTTCATTTTTAAATTAAAATTTCTGAAGACTAGAAATGTAGTTACTCAATCGGTTTCTTTCGACCGATCGATTAAGAAACTGATCAATGGACTGAATAGTTTTTATAAAAAAAAGTAATAAAACGGTTTAAAAAATTATTTCTATGAAAAATACTGTAAAGAGAAGAAAACTTGGACAGGTGACACTGACATCTATCGAAAAAGATTTTATTAAATCATTATTATTTCGATGATCAATAAAATTCGATCAACATTACATGGAAAAAATCGGTAATGGAAAAAATCGATAAAAATCGGTGTATGTAATTGCTCATTTTAGAAATTTTGTCATTGTCTAAACGTGTATTGAAATAAAATAGTGATATTTTCAAATTTTGAAAGTGAATTGAAAATTTATTTTTCTTTTAATATAATTAAAAAGAATAAAGGTCGATATTTTACAGAAATATTACATTCAAAAGCAATAACACAACCAAATCTTCTACTGACGCGGAAAAACATTACTGTCTTTTTCAAAAATATGGGTTTGGATTAAAAGAAATAGCCATTACAATTATATGACTCGGCATGTTTAAGGATGCATGCTCATGCGTTGAATATAAGCAGGGAGAAAAAAAAAACTTGTATTAATATTTTCCATTTCACCAGAGCTGGACTTTTTCTTCTCTTTATGACGTCGATATTGGGAAACGACATCAAAATAGTGTAGCTTAACGCTCATCAGTATTCTAGATCGGGACACGTTTTCAGCACGTGACTTGGATATGGATCCAAAGCGTCGATTCTATCTCGCCTGTAACAAGGAAAAGCCAGTGGCATGCGTGCGTTGTTAGACAGCGACGGTTCTATTTATCACCTTTTCTCGGCATAAGTACTTTAAATTCTTTACATGAGATTCGCCCAGTTTATAGTTAAATACATTTTCACTAAAGAAAGGAAGTAAAAAGGCATTTAGATTTTATATTCCGAATTGCAGTTGATAGATAATGACAAAGTGAAAAAAAAATTAGAAGTCAACATAAAATAGATTGTTTTGTTTAAACTAAAATAATGAAAAGCAAAAATTTTTGGCCTCAATATATCCCCATTTAACAATAATTCTCTTCTTTTTAACTTCAAGTTTATTTACTATCAACTTTGTTTTGTTGGAATTTCAGTTTGTAATAAGCAACGACGTACATTGAAGCAAGAAAGAAATAGGATTGAAAATGAATGTATTTTTTTGCTTATTCATAACTGACGTATTAAGTAAACTTCAAAATTTTATCAATATCTTGGGAGTTTTGAGAGTTATTTTTAACGTAGACTATTTTTTTAACTTTATTTTACACTATTTTCATAAAAAGTTTTGTCACAGTTTTAGTTCTTGAAATTACAAATTCGCTTTGCGTACTAAAGAGATATGATATTTTCATTCACGCGTGCAACGGTGTTTTTACAGTAGGATTCAAAAACTAATAATGAACTGGTAGACACATACAAAAAAATTTTTGCGCTGCAATCTTTGAGATTATTTTCTGACACCTTTTTTCATTTTATTTTTAATTAATTGCAATTTTTAATCAAACAACGTGTTTTAATGAAATGTGAGTCTACTGTGTCAAAAGACTGTCCGAAAAGATTTCGTATATTTTTCAACCATCGGTCGGCGTTTTGTATATGCTTAAAAAAGGAATGTTGACATCAGAAATAATATATTGGGTCATTCGAAAAGTTCTGCGGTATACATCTGTTGAGATAATGTTGAAATGATTGAATGTCACAACAATTTACAAAGAAATTTATTTCAACATAAGTAAAAGCAGTTTGTTCACGTACGTTATAAAAGCAAAGTTTTATTCCAAAATTCCGGTGAGATTGTGTCATTTATGGATTCCAAATATATTTAAAAAACCGCAAAACTTTCCGGATGACCTAATATATGATTGCTAGTCTTTCTTATTTTAAACATTTTGCCGGCTGATACTGAATGAGAGAAAATTCAAATCTCTTTCGTAATTTTCTAAATATCACGAAAGTAAACGCAGAAGAGACGAGTCATATTACCACTATAAATCATAATATCACCATTACAAAATCCATAAAAGACAGAAATTGTATTAGCAATCAGTTCGCCAGTACAATTTCTGTATTTTTTTTTTTTTTTAATTCTAATGAAAGTGATTTTATAAACATATCAGAAGGTAGGAAATATGGATTTGACATTTTAGAATAACCTTGACAAACAATGCTAAAAGGCTAATTAAATTATCATTTTAACTAAACAAACAAAATCTGTAAAAATGCAGATATTTTATTGGTAACCCGATTGACAGTACAATTACCGTACTTCCGTAAAGGATTTTCCTTTTTATAGTGAATTTTAACTTCAGTTTAATATTTGACAAAGTACATACTATATATTAAATTTCTCTTTCATTTAACCAGAACGTACCAGAGTTTGATTTTTTAGGAAATTGTGAAAGTGACTTATTTAGATTTGATCGTGTTCGTTTAACTGTAACTGAAACATACACGTATATCAGTTTCTGTATATATCGTCGTTACCATGTCAAACTATCGAATATGAAAAACTGCGTTTTTTATTACCTTTTAAAACCCATTAAAGCCGGAATTATTTTTCTCTTTAAAATTCAATAGTTGCATTTCATACCAATTTTTCAAAGTAGCAACTTTAGTCTCATATTATTACGGAGTTTCTGTCATCAGGTAAAGGGAATATTTTTCTTAAAATATACTGGTATACAAACATCAAAATGGAGGGCAGCTATCCCGGTACCATATGGTACCGATAGGTTTTAATGGGTTAAAATGTAGCGATTGTCACCTTTAAATTTTAATACTATTCTTCACCAGTGTTTCCAATTTGGCATTCTTTTTCATTCAGAAATTCCAAATTCAAACCAGAAATTTCGAACAGAAGTTTTTGCTTTTTTTTAGTGACAGGCATTTCATGATAATTTAAACTAAAAAGTTTTCTCTCAAAATTTCCGGTATGAATTCGGAATCGCTGAATAAAATAGAAGGCCAAAGTGGCAAACCCTGTTCTTATCACAAATTTTATTAGTATTCCTTCTAGGCTTAGAATTCTAATAAAATTTAGTGGTGATAATCGGCACCTTTTTAAAAGTAATGAAAAATGCATTTTTTCACATTCGATAGTTCAACGTGGTAGCGACGATATGTATACACGTACATGTGTATGAATGTAAAAAAAAAAAAATGTAGCATTAATATTCTTCTAGTAATTAGAATCTAAGTGTTAAAGTTATAGAAATGTCTATTTTAGTCTATTTTACTTTACATCATCGGCTAAATAATACAGGGTTCGTACGCTTTTACCACTATTTTTTAATAGAATTTTTCGTCTTATTTAAATGCAGAAAATTATTACAAATCCTCTAATTAAATGTGGCGTCTACAATTTCTGCTATTTAAATATTAAATAGAAAGATTGTATTAAAAAGTTGTTGTAAAAGCGTACGAACCCTGTAATATAAGAAAAATATTTATTGATGATTTTTATAATATGCCAATAAGTTTGGTACCTAAAACTTGAAATGAAACTGTAAAAGTTATTTTAATTAGAAAGAGAAGAAAGCTATATGCGTTCACGGGAACTGAATATTTAAAAATTTATAATTGTTTTCATTTTTAATTGCGAGACAGTGAAGAATTCACTTGAATCGAATGTAACAAGAATTTACTTGAAATAAAAACAGTCTATATAATAGTAAGTATAAAACCGCTTTCATAACTAATCGGACAGATTCGTTATATTGCCCACAATTTAAACAGGAAAAATACATGTTGTCTATAATTAAATTATATTATTTCGGTGCTTTATACAGTCGTAACTATTTATCAAAAATGTATAAAAATGTCCGTACAGATTGATGAAGGAACAGGATTCAAACAAATTAAGTCTAAACATGCCACTAGCACGTCAAAGTAATAATTAAAAATGTAAATGAAGTAAATTGTTACTTGCATTATCTTAAGCCAAGGGTAGGGAAACTCTACTTTTCTCATACTTTCTTTATTCAGATTACTTGATTGCCACCACATTTTTCAATCAGAAATATCCCGCTTATTTAATGACGGATTATATAAAACGAAAATGAGGCAAATATTGCTAATTCAAAAATTTGGTGGCAATCAAGCAATCTAAAAAAAAAAAAAAGCAGCGAAAAGTAGCGTTTTTCTACCACTGCTTACGCATTATTCTATGGGTCAAATCACGCCCGATATGATAGTCACCATTTTCCACTACCCTCTGAAATTTCAAAATGTTGATTGCACAAAATACATTCATACAAATGTTGAGAAAGGAGCGAGAAATGTTTCGTTGAAAATTTAACATATTTTTAGCATTGGCACTGTTAAATAGATCTTTCAGACGTGGCTAAAGTTAAAAAATATCACATGGATTGTGATCTTAAAATCAGTAAGGTCATATATTAAAAATGTCATTTATGATTAATCTTATGGAATAAGAGTTTTGAGCAAATTTTAATGCAATTAGTAGTCAGAAGAGGCATTCTATTCTTTAATAAAATATGTTCTCTCATGACAATGATACCCTTGAAATTTCAGTATGATGGAGTTCTCAAACATTCAAGGAGAAAATATTCATATTTGCTGCCTGGTGATAGAGAATGTCAAACTAATTTTCAGAGTTAGTTCTTAGAAAAATCAAGAATGAAAAATCATACGTCAGGCATCGATTATGAAACACTATCCAACGCATCCAGAAAACTGTAACAAAACTTCCCCGTAAAATAAGGTAAAAGAAGATATGTAATTAAAAAGTTTAAAAAACACCACATTGAAAAATACAGTTTCGAAATTACCTTCCATTGTAAAAAAAGCAGTCGAATTATTTTGTGCAGATCTGTATATGATCTGTAGATTTGGATATATAATACATAGCATGATACAATTTAGTTCAGTCAAATTCACATTTAGCAATTTTCGCCAATCGATGGAAATGCACTCGAAATATTTAGTACTACCCTGTATGTTATCTATACACTTTTGTACACACTACATATTAAGCTAAAATTTAAATCAGGTAAAAAAAAAAAAAATAAATAAATAAAACATAAGGCAACTTAAAACTTACTTCCAGAAATTACCAACCGTAAACGACAATGTATTTTGTTCTTATTGCGTAGCCCTGTATATGAATTTATTTATATTTCACAAACTTCTATTAGTCTACTAAATATAGTTCAGCAGGAAAATGCGTAACACAATTAAAAACTACCCTTAAGCAATTCACTCCCATAGTCTGCAATACTTACGAATTCCCATATGTAGCCCTTTATATGATCAACCCAATTTATACACATCACGCAATATGAAAAAATTAGTTAAACTTAAAAACGCAAACCAAACTTGAAAACGCACTTACCACACATAGACTGTATTTATCAGACGTATACTGTAACCAATATGTTTTGTGTGTCCCTGTAAATGAACGATAAACACAATGCACATTATACTTTTAAAAAATCAATTTATAGTGCACCTCAGTAATGCATATAATTTTCATTATGTTTGAAATAGCGAAACATCATTAAAATACAATACAAACGGTTTTCCCCGTAGAACAATGTGTAACAGAATTCTATTGTTTGACCCTGTAAATGAATAATAAATGCTTTTGACCCCACATTCTACACAAAGCATGTTTTAATGCGCTTCATAATTATATATTAATTTAATCATGTTTCAAATGGCGTAGTTTCATCAACATGCACTTGAAACGATCATTTCCCATTGACTGTAATGTAACGGAATACGTTTGACTATCCCTGTAAAAAACTATAAGTGCTACACACTTCATTTTCAATAGGGAACATGCAGTAGTAAACGACAGTAACATACAAATTTTTCAGGGCAATCCGAGTATATTTACGCGAGTTAGAGTACGGACAGACGGCAGATAAACCGAAGTTATAAACACTTTTCAACTAGGTTGGAAATTATTAAAAAGGATCGAGAATAAAAGATACAGAAAAACAATATGACATGAACTGTTATTTTTCGGGATTACATGAGAAGATTTCGAATCAAGTAGGAATTTTTTGAAACTCAAATCGGGTGTTTGTTCGCATTAATCCAATTGTGAGAATAAATTTTCGCTTAATCGACACACATGATGTTTGTTCCCTTACTGTGGCTATTCAGCCTACCTCACAGAGAACAAAGAATTGTAGCAACAATATCATACGTACATGAAAATCACTGTTTATCATTTCTGAACAACTGAATTTTTATAAGAATTAGAGCGTATAATATTAGGAAGAATATTTTGGACAGTAGCAGTTCGCGTATCTAATGATTCTCCGATAAAGAAGAATTTTAGGTATGATCATTAAAATTTTAAGCCTTGTCTTTCTTTATTCGGACTGCTATTTACCGTAATTTCCGGCGTATAAGCCGCAGTTCAAAGAGTCGTTTTTCGACCCAGAAATTTATTCAATAATTGTAGTTAAATATTTACAACGATCTTTTAAGTTACATTTTATAAAATATTATTTCTGGGTCGAAAAACGATTCTTTGAGCTGCGGCTTATACGCCAGAAATTACGGTACTCTTTTTTACTTACCCATCATACGTAGTATAGGGTAAGTCTTGTAATCGTTTTGAAAATCGAAAAAAAAAATTGACGGATTTACACGTTTCAGACACTGGAGATTCCGAAAAACTTATTTTTAGAAAAAAAAAATTGCCGTCCGTCTGTGTGTCTGTGTGTCTGTAAACGCTCTATCTCCGGAAAACATTGAGATAGAGACTTGCAATTTGGTATGTACTTAGTATGTAATAATGGGAAGAAGCCTATTGAATTTCAATAACCTCGATTAACCGGAACTATTTTTATCGGACTCTCGAAATATTCGTTCTAATAAAAGGTACATAAAAATTTTCGAAATTGTTTATTTTAAGAAATGAGTATAAAAGATAATAAAAAAACAAATTTTGCATAAAGCATGAAGTTGATCGGATAATTAGTTGCCGAGATATTTGGAATCCTATTTTCCACACTCTTCGATTTTTCATGACCCTGTATTTCATCCAAATTTCACTTCAAAGATATATTTTAATTGAAAATAAGACGCTTAATCAGATGCAATAAACCGATAGTTAATAGGATTATTGTTTTTGGAGTTATAAGGATGTTTCTTTCAAGCAATTCGGTAATCGAGCCTTTAAAGTTTGTGACGTCATCAAGCCACGATTTTATTTGAATTGCAATGCACTTTATAAGTAGTTTACACATTTTTGCTTTAATATTTTACATTATGCATATCCATGATGGGTAAGTATTACGGTGGCCCCCAACGACTAGTTTATCTACGCACAAACTGGTTTCATTTCTTTTCCTTAGTAGAATAATTAAAAATTATCTTTCTTTGAATTTCAGCAAGCTGTAATCGATTGATAGTGGTAGGATAAAGTCCAATTCAGATGGGGTACGAACTTATACATGATTTGGAACAATATTCTGATTTCAGGTATGAGATTCTTATAAGTATTCAGTCTCGCTTTTCCGCTATAACTATATTATAAAGGACAAACGTGTCCATGCTTAATGCTGACGTCATTTTGCAAATGGCAACACTTCACGATAAAGTTCCGATTTTGCGATTTTTGGTACTGCAATTTTATTAATTTCTAAACATCGCACATTTTTAATTTTTATACCGTTATATAGGGGGAAAAAGTACACTTTCAAATGCAATTTGTTTGAAAACTGTATCGTAATTTACTTATTCATTAAGGCATTTAAATTAAATTTCAGGCATTATTTTAAAAACAAAAATCTCTATCGCTTGCAGACGCTTACAATTAATAATCCGTTTGCACTTTAAACAATTCAAAAAGATCAGATTTTTTTTCCAGCTAATATTCAGTACCGAATTTAAAACTTCATTAACCCCTTAAGCACCACGACGTATCTGCGTACGTCATGAACACCTCTATCTGTAATACCAGGACGCATGGGCGTACGTCCAGGTTGCCAGTTTGGCTTTTTTTTTTAAATTCAACATTTTGAATTCATACCAGAAAGTTACAGTAGTAATTTGAATTTTATATAATGACAGACTTTTCGTGATTGCATAAATTAAAATTATTCTTTTAGAATGGTATGAATTTTGTTTTTTTGACTTTTTCTTGTATTTTTGACAAAATTTAATATAGCTGGTATTCAGCATACTATCACTAAATTAAATATGGTGATTAAGGGGTTAAGGAATAAATAAAATAGTATAAATAAAACACAAATTTAGCAGACATGTAACTGAAATAAGTGCTTAAAACCGCTGAAATTATCAGACTAAAAAAAAATGCAGTAGATAACGAAATTTTTAGCGATTTCTTTAGCTATTTACTTCTGACACGAGGCCAGTACGAAATTACCGCTTTTAATAAATTTCAAAACTTTATTTGAATACATAATTGGCATATTTCATATAAAAATGTTCTTTGGTGATGTTAGCGGACAATTTAAAAATATTATTAAATGTAAAAAAAATCTATTAGAGTTTCCAATGAAAAAAGTAAATAGATTTTACATATATTCTCTATCCCGGGAAGCCCAGGTTGGATGCCCTAGTTACTTTAAATGGACGGTAACACCAAAAGTAATAAATTTCGCCTTGTGGATTTCTTGTTGTTAGAGTTTGGAATCAAGCTTATTCATTGGCCTCCATACTTACTTCACCGAGACTCAAGAGAGCTCCGAATCCATTAAAAAGACGTTTCTGCTGGGGCAACTATTTATTCAGTAATTCAAAAGTCTTATAAACGATTTCCCGTCTTTATTAATGGAAAATTTAACCTCAGAATTTTAAATCGCCTAATACATTCAGTTTTAAGCAGATGTTCAACCTTTTAGCATTTTCAAGAAATGATACATCTTTAAAAACGAAACAAATATTTGAACTATTTTTTTTTTTTTTGGTCTAAAATTCTTCAAATGAATATTGAGACTTAGTTTTCTTATCTTGTATCTTACCGCAGCATAAAAACACTGTCAATGGATATTTTATTTGCAAAAATTACATCTTAAATCTTTCTTTAAAAAAAAGACACTGCTTCATTGATGCCAGTACGTTACTTTATTTTTATTTAGATTTATTGATTGCTACCACTTTTTTAAATAATTATTTTTGCTACCATTTTTTAAAATAATTATTTTTGCGTTATTTAGTAAGATATTAAATAACACGAATTATAATGTTTCAAAAAATTAGTAGCAGTCAAACAATCTGAAAAATAAAAAAATGTGTAGCCTAAATGTCAACACTGCACTTGAAACTTCAACATTGCACTGATTTAAAATTATGCTTAGTTAACCCTTTGTGACTCAACAACTCCGATTTGAAAAATATTTACTGAGATATTAGAATACATCATTTTAAGCATGTAAAAAAAGGATAAAAATGAAAGACACTGTCAGCGGATATTTCTTTTGCAAAAATTACACCTTAAATCTTTCTTCAAAAAAAGACACTGCTTCATTGATGCCAGTACGTTACTTTATTTTTATTTAGATTGCTTGATTGCTGCCACTTTTTAAAATAATTATTTTTGCCTTGTTCAGTAACAGATTAAATAACGAGAACTATAATGTTTCAAAAAATTAGTAGCAGTCAAACAATCTGAACAATGAAAAAAATGGGTTGCCCAACTTTCAACACTGCACTTTTGAAACTTCAATATTGCATTGATTTAAAATTATGCTTAATTAACCCTTTGTGACTCAACAACTTCGATTTGAAAAATATATACAGAGATATTAGAATACATCATTTTAAGTATGTAAAAAAATATATAAAAATTAAAAATTATTGTCTGAAAAGTATTTTTTCACATCTGTAATAAACAGAAAATTACCCACTTCTTTTAAATATTGTCAATTTTCTAATAAAAAATACGAATTTGCCTTTGTAAATAATGTATTTTTGATATCTCCAGCCTTTTAATTATACAAATGTTACGAAGTTCATTTTGGCAATAATGATACAAAGCTGCTCAAATGATAAATAGCACTTTAGCATGAAACATTTATTCAGTATCGCCGTCTGTTGAGAATTCTATGAACAATATACATTAACTGTTGTGTTGAAAGATAGCAGCAATAAATAAAATCGTCTCTTAAAGCCCACTGTATAAGTAGCCTTGACTTTTGTGTATGTTGCAGATCTACAACGCGGTGATACAAAGGGTTAACCCTTTAACTGCCAAAAATATATAGTCTTCAATGTTTTTACGGAAATTGATTTGCCACCAAAAATTCTTAAAGATAATATTCGGTATCTTTAATTTTAATAGCAAATTTTTTGTCATTAAATAAAGTATATTTTAACATATTAAAATAGTGGTAGCTTCGCAGGTTTTTTTTCGTACGCTTTTATTTTGAATGGTGCGAAAACGCACCAGTAGCAGGGAATGGGTTAAGAATGTGACTAAAAGTACTATACATATGGATATAATACAGGGATCGTACGCTTTTACCACAATTTTTAATATTTAAATAGCAGAAATTGTAGACGCCTTGTTTAATTGCTGGATCTGTAATACTACTCTGCCTTTAAATAAAGCGAAAAGTCTCATTAAAATTGTGGTAAAGGCGTACGAACCATGTATTAATATTTATACACGTACTGGGTGTTTCAAAAATCGAGAGCAAAAATAAAATGGGATTTAAAAGAAGATCTAACAAGGAGACCGCCAAACATGATGCGCACAGATTTTGATGATTTTAAAGTATGTTGTAGGGGTCATACCCCTAATTATTCAGGTCAAAGGTTTCCTTCAAATGGGCTTTAGTTTTCGAGAAATTTCGGGTTAAAGTTCAGTATGCATTTCAAATACCTATTAGTTCACTATCTTGAACAAGGTCTTCGTGGTGCAGGGCTCTGGATTTGAAAGCCGGAGGTGAGGGTTCTGTCCTCGCCTGTGACTTACCCTTTTTTAAATAAATTTTATATATTTGTTGCGTTGTAAGTTTTATGCAGAATAATGAATTCTGCATCTTTGAACTTTTTGATATTTTCCTAATAAATTCTATTTACATTTTCGAATTTTTCGTGAAAATTTATAGTTTTTGCGCAATTTTTATTCTAATATTTCGGTTGACGAAAATCCAAACTAATTTATGTATTGATATCTCGTCTTTTTAAAATGATTATTGTTTACATTTATGTATATTTACTTATTTATTTACCGTATTTATGAAATACTGCATTTTTTTAATTTGCATTTTCTATTTTAAAAAATTTAAATGATTAAGAAAAAATTAACAAAATAATATATCCTTTTAATGTTTGATTTGTTCTAAATATATTGAAATATGTTAACTGCTGAAATAGAAAAATATTTATCATCACCGACATCGACATTTTTAGTTTATTAAATATGGAACTAATTGTGTGATACATATCGCAAAAATATTCTAAACAAATTCCGCATTAAAAGTCGCCTTTAAATATATTTTTTACGTAAATTGTTTTAACAATATTGGAAGAATGTATAAATTAGCATATTATATATTCTTTAAATACTTAAATTGTGATAAATATATTAAAAAATGCATTAAATTTGAAAAAGAAATTATTTCAAACTTGGTAAATGTCTGCAAAGGAAGCTAAACTAAATTGATAAAAAGAAAATTTTATTTATTCTGGTATTACCGTAAAAGTCATTGCAGAAGATTTTTTTTTCGGATATTTTTTATATGTATTGTAATTAACAAACGATTTTTCTTTTCTAGTTGAATTTTTCTGTATGGCATCAACTTGTTAGAATGAAAAAAAAAATTAATTGTAATATATTATTTTTTATTTGTGCATATCAAAAATGATGTTGAGTTTGAACTTTACAGTTAAATGTATTTAAATAACATAAAAAATATATATATAACTGGCTAAAACTTGGATATAAGAGTTACTGCTTTAATATTTTATGACTCCTTTCAAAATATGTTGTTGGAATTACCTAATCATACATACCTTTAAAAGATTTGAAATAAAAATATTTTGTATAAATTATAAAAAAATATATATAAAATTCATTTAAAATTTCATAAAGTTAAAAAAAGTATTATTTTAGAACGGTTATTGAAATATAAAGAGTGAATAATAATAAAAAATAAATAAACAAAATCTAGACATAAATTAGTTTGGAATTTCGTCAATAGAAATATTAATTTCTAAACTGCACAAGGAAAAAAAAAAAAAAAAAAAAAAAAAACTATAAATTTTCACGAAATATTCGAAAATGTAAATTGAATTTATTAGAAAAAAAAATCAAAAAGTTCAAAGATGCAGAATTCATTATTCTGCATAAAACTTACAACGCAACAAATATATAAAATTTATTAAAAAAAGATAAAAGTCACCGGCGAGGACAGAACCCTCACCTGCGGCTTTTAAATCCAGAGCACTAGCCCTGCACCATGAAGACCTTGTTCAATATTGCGAACTAATGGATATTTGAAATGCATACTGAACTTTAACCCGAAATTGTTTACTCGAAAACTAAAGCCCATTTGAAGGAAAACTTTGACCTGAATAATTAGGAGTATGACCCCTACAACATACTTTAAAATCATCAAAATCTCCGCGCATCGTGTTTGGCGGTCTCCTTGTAAGACTTGGGGAGACTTGCTGTGTGCAGATAATTATTTACCGTGATACGGAATTTTATATGGCATGAAAAAAAATATTAAAATCTTGACAGCACAGAGCGCTGCTGTAAACAAAACAACAAAGGTTATCATTTTGAAATGATGGACAATTCCTTCAACGTGATTTGCAGCTGCAAGTGCTTAATGTATCCACCACCGTATTCGAGTACTGAGTATAGTTGCACAAGTACACCGGATACAGCATCAAACAGCACCTCAATAAAATTTATTAGTTTGGTTTATTGTTCTGATTTTGACTGTTCATAATTAAAAAAAATATATATATGCATATTGATACACACAGGTGCCAAGGGTTACAGAATTTGAGTACCATTGTTTTCCAAATATTTTCTTCGCCTTGTTTAATCTCATATTTATGCGAGTATATAAAGTGAAGAATTAAAAAAAAAATAGCGGTATTCAAAATCCGTAATCATTGGCACCTATGTATATATATTAAGGAGCAAAAAAAATAGCAAACATATAAATATACAAACATATAAATAATATAATATAGCAAACATAAAATAGTAAACATATAAATATAATATAAGGAAAACACTTATTCTAACATTATTTATTTTGTTCACTACTTTGTTCAAAAAATTTTAATTTAAAAAATATATAAATGGATTTCTGGAAGAAGGGTCTATGTTACAAAGCTTAGAAACTTGTGTTTTTTGTTGGAAAGGGACCTGTGTGGAATGATTGATGATAACCCACTGTTAAAAATTGCAATTTCATAATATACAAGTTTGTTTGTTTTTTAATTAAAAAATTAAAACAACAAACTGAAAATAATAATAATACTTTCCTTATCCACCTAATTAGTTTTTTATTACTCGTCAATGCTCAGCAGGAATACAAAAGTAGAGGGTAGTTAAGATCGGAAGAAAGGTCTATGATGTTGCAATAGATGCTCAAGACAATGCTAATCGACGATAATAATAACTTTTTCCCCATTTCTGTAAAATTAGAAGTTTCTGATATATGCCCTTCTTCCAGACATTCATTTAAATAATCTTTTATTTTTTAATATTTTCACCATTTTGGTATAAATACAAACTTATACTCTTCTTTTCAGACCGACGGAAAAAGACTACAGAGGTAAATAATAAATATTATCTCATAAATCAACAACGATGAGTTTCCATTCCCCAATACTTGTTGAATCCTCATTACAAAGAGTTGTATTTACTGATAACTTGCTAATTTTAGTATGACTAAAGTCTAGGAAGTTGAGGGGCCATTAAATTGTTAAATTCGTTGATTCGCAAGAAATTTTGCTTTTTGATACTTTTAGGAGGACCCATTTAAAATAAGCAGCACCTTTTAAAATTCTATCAATAGTCAATCGAAAGACTGAAGCATTAAGTTTGCATTTTCAACTTTTGAAATAATTTTCAAGCTGTATTTTGGATGAAAAACTGCAAATTGCATCGATTGATCATTACCGTAAAAAGTGTTCTGCCGTCATGAACTAGCTTTTAAATAAATACCTTCATCCTGTTCAAAACTTTTCATCACTTGATTACGTGTTCTAAGAAGTATCCCTGCTCCCAAACTAGCCTCTTGTTTTCTTCTCTCAGATGAGCGTAATACCGGTTTTGCTTAAAAATAAGAGTCTATTTCGAATTTCTATATTCTTAACACTTTGCGTGTAATTTTATCTTTATAACAAAACTTCTATCTTCGTGAAAACAAAATTACTGTACGCTGTCATTAAGTTTGCTTATGTAGTGTGTTTCAAAATTAAAAGCAAAGTGACAATTGCAATATTTATTTATTTATTTTATTTTTAAATGAGAAGAATTTTTGCCAATTGTTTTGCTCCCTACTATACATGTAAACATTGGTCACGGTCTTTAATATATACATATGAATTAGTTTCACTGTTTTTACCAATTAAAAAAATATTTATTTTCTCAATTTTATTTTTGCTGTTGTTGTAATATTATTGGATTTAATCAGAACGAAGTTCCTCAAAATGTTAAAACACTATTTTAACATATTACTTGCAATTTTTATTTCACGTAAATTTTATTGTATCTAATTTTAATGGAAATGATTTTAATACGAGATAAGAAAACTAATAATGTGTGGAAGTTCAAAAATGACTGATTATGGTTAAAACAAAATTAATATACATAATATCTCTATATATAACTAAGAATATGTTTAAACGTTTATATAGAAAAAAATATATATAGCCAAAAGTTCTAATTAAAAGACTGCAAATATTATTTATAATTACTTAGAATTGTTAACATCGTTCCCACAGTGTGCGTTTTTACAAATTGCCTTATGCTATTGATTTGCTCAAAATCAGGTCATATGGGTCATATACAACGATAGTATCAGATCGGGAAGTCGATCATGCCTTTTAAAGTTTTATCAATAAGATCAGTAGGGTTCACTTATGGGGAAAATGTATTCATATCTTTCATCACCAGCAGCATTTGGTGATTTATTTTACGAACTTGAATGATTGTATAAATTGAAGTTGTTGAAGTGAAGAGATAGTTTTTGTATGCTCTTAAGAAATGTATATATCGGCTTTTAAAATAACATACGTAAATGATCACATTTTTTTTGGAAATTGACACAATTTGCTTTTTTCTAAGACATTTTTCATTATCTAGTGAGCTTCAACAAGAGAAAATGTATAGTGGATATGAGAAGACATGAATAGGTAATTTTATAAATATAAATGGTAAAGGGGAAATTTTAAATTTCCGTTTCTGGGAGACATTAAATTTGAATTAGGGTTCTGTTCTAATATGGGTAATAATTTTCAATAATTATTGTAATTGCTAAGGCACAGTTACCAAGTTTCCCAAATTTCGACTACCACTTTTTCCGTATAAAGAAGATACTTTAGCGGCGATACTTTAGATAATCGTAGATTTTTGCATTTAAATAAGACGAATATTTCTATTATAAATTTGTGGTAGTAAATAACTGGGAGACTTAGAAACTATGCTAAGGTGTTTTTATAACGCTTGAAGAGTTTTTTAAAGGCCTATATATAGGTTAATAAACATTTTCTATACAGCAATTTTTTTTTATATCTCGAAACAACGCTGTGAAAAAAGTTCTTTAAATAGAACGGAAATTATACAGGCAGTCAAGTTTCCAGTACAATTTCCGTTAATGACAATGAAAGTAAAATCAAAAATTAAATACAGTGACCTCTCACTTATACCCGATACACGGAAATTATTTTTCTGCACCAGTTTATTTTTAAGGTAATTTTCGCCTTATTAAATCGCAGAATTTATAAATCGAATGTTACTGTTTTAAAATAGTGGTATGAAAAATTAATTACTGAACATCGCGTATAAGTGAGAGATCACTGTATGTTTAGTCTTTTATGATGAAATAGCTGTTTTGTTTGGTTTTAGTGTATTACTAATTAAGTAAAGATTTTTTTATGTTATTTTATTGTCTTGCGAATATTTGAAAAATATCGCGTTTCACCGCTTGCCATCACTTTTATGTATATTTTATTACAATCCAACGGCGTTAAAAAAAAAAGAAAAATATGTGCTGAAATTCAATCCTATAAAATATAGACTTATTATTTTTACTATTGGATTAGCGTGTACAAACATCTGATGCATGTAAATGTTCATATGGAATCGGTTTATACTTTCTATATTTTTTTTCTTCCTCGACTAAAGTTTACGGTAGTAAGTACTATATAAATCTAAACAATGGGAAGATGAGTACATATGTGAAATTGAGAGCCTCTCCAGTACTAGTCCACAATGGATGATCACCGTCCTTGTCAATAGCCCGCAAGCGCATTAATTTTTTCATGAGCGACGAGTCGAGTCTAGTTTAGCGACACCAGTCCTGAGTGACCCTTTTGATCCCCGTCATCCATGGCTCCAAAATCAATCTTTCATTTTCTGCTGCAGGGGCGTTTGTCCCTGGAGGTCAGGGTGGAGGATGACTTTTGGAGAGGGAGGCAAATACAAAAGCAAACCCCCTCACAGACAACAGGTCCCTATCCGCATCCCTACTGCTTAATCTGACCCTCGGGTGGTGTGGATCATCCCGCAGAGCAGCTGTTGCAGAGGCACGCCCCGCCAGCCCTAGGTTCGTGGTAAATATAGCTATTACATCAGTAATTGAACATTTTTCAAGCCGCCACGTGCTCGAGCTCTTTGCGGCGCATGCAATATTCACCAACCCCGGAGTCAAGAACTGTAGGACAATTCTCGAAGGAATTCGGCATCTTGGGCCGCTCTGGAGGAAAGCAAATCCTTTTTTGAAAATTTGATAAGGCTCTCGCTATAAAAACAAAATGAGTTTTCTGTTAAATGTCTGAGTGCAGAGTATTGACCTAAAGTACAATTTTTTGTACTATTTTTTCTTCCTTTTCTACCTCACAAGAAGGCGTAATTTTGAGTTAGTGCCAATTTTCTACTTTCTTTTTCTCACCTGTGTTTTAGTTGCACGATCCTGATTCTTTAAATGTAATGATCACACGCGAATAAGCCCTGAAATTGTTAAGTTGACTTGTGGAGCAATAAATAAAACTTTCTTACGGCGTCTTTTGGGGATTCTAAATAAATTAAATGGAGATATTGAATATTGTATTGAACTGTAGAGGAATAAAATGTTTGATCTTAAATAGTTGAAATATTATCCAGTGAACAGTTAATTGATTCTGCATGAAAATCCACTTCTATTTCGCGAATAAGTTTTAAATAACTGGAAATTTCGTAACTTTTAACATTTGCAACAGCTGATAACTAATAATTTAAATAAGGAATTGAAGACTTGAGAAGAAGAACATGTTATGTAAAAAAAAATTAATTTCTAGAAAAATGAAGTGAAAGCTTTTGATTGTAAATTCTATTGATTTATTTTCATGTTGTTAGCACATGTTTAAAATGTTAACAGGTGGTACTAAACTCTCTTAAAAAACTTATTAAAATTTATTTTTTTAATTTAAAAACTTATTATTATTCAAACTATTTTAAAAATAATAAATACATAAAATATAACGTTTCATATATTGAACGCTAATTAGAATCTTAGTATTTAACTAAAGTATTAGGTAAAGTATTATTTAATTAAAATAAAGAATTTATTACTTACTAAACTCACTTAAAAAAACTCATTAAAGTTTAATTTTTCAACATTAAAACTTATAAATATTATTTAAATTATTTTTTAAATATTAAATATTAAAAGTATTGTCTTATATCTTCAATGCTAAACAGAATCTTAGTATTTAGCTAAAAAATTAGCTAAAGTCTTATTTAATTAAAGTAAATAACTTAGTATTTACTAAACTCTCTTCAAATATTTTATTAAATATAATTTTGAAATATTAAAACTTATTAATATTATTTAATTTATTTTTTAAATATTAAATAGTAAAAAATAATTTCTCATGTCATCAATGCTAATTAGAATCTTAGTATTTAACTAAACTGTTCGCTAAAGTGTTTTTTAATGAAAGTAAATAACGTATTATTTACTAAACTCTCTTCAAATAACTTATCCATATTTAATTTTTAAATATTAAAACTTATTAATATTATTTAATTTTTTTTTTGAAATATTAACTATTAAAAAATAATGTCTCATATCTTCAATGCTAGTTAGAATCTTAGTATTTAACTAAAGTATTATCTAAATAATATTTAATTAAGTAAAGAACTTATTATTTAGTAAACTCTCTTCGAAAACTTATTAAAATTTAATTTTTAAATATTAAAATTTATTAATATTATTTAACTTATTTTTAAAAATATTAAATATTAAAACTTATTAATATTATTTAACTAATTTTTAAAAATATTAAATATAAAAAATAATATATCATGTCGTCGATGCTAATTAGAATCTTAGTATTTAACTTAAATGTTAGCTAAAGTATTATTTAATTAAAGTAAAGAACTTATTATTTACTAAACTCTCTTTAAAAAAACTTATTTAAATTTAATTTGTAAGTATTAAAACTTATTAAAATTATTTAAATAATTAAAAATATAATTATTATAAATATTTAATGCAAATTAGAATCTTATTATTTAACTAAAGTATTAGCTAAAGTATTATTAAATTAAAGTAAAAACTTAGTATTTACTGAACTATCTTCAAATATTTTATTAAAATTTAATTTTTAATTATTAAATTTAATAATATTATTTAAATTATTAAAAAAAAATTAAATATTAAAAAATAATTTATCATATCATGAATGCTAATAAGAATATTAGTATTTAACTTATTTGTTAGCTAAAGTATTATTTAATTAATGTAAAGAAATTATTATTTACTAAACTCTCTTCAAAAAACTTATTCAAATTTAATTTTTAAATATTAAAACTTATTAATATTATTTAAATTTTTCTTGAAATATTAGCTATTAAAAAATAATGTCTCATAGCTTCAATGCCAGTTAGAATCTTAGTATTTAACTAAAGTATTAGCTACAGTAATATTAAATTAAAGTAAAGAACTTTTTATTTATTAAACTCTCCTCTAAAACTTGTTAAAATTTAATTTTTAAACATTAAAACTTATTAATATTATTTAAATAATTTAAATATATATATATATATTAAAAAATAATGTCTCATATATTTAATGCAAATTAGAATCTTATTATTTAACTAAAGTATTAGCTAAATTATTATTAAATTAAAATAAAGAACTCGTTATTTACTAAACTCGCTTCAAAAAGTTATTGAAAATTAATTTTTACATATTAAAATTTATTAATATTATTTAAATTATTTAAAAAATATTAAATATTAAAAAATAATGTCTGATATCCTGAATGCTACTTAGACTTTTATTATTTAACTAAATTATTAGCAAAAGTAATATTTAATTAAAGTGAATAACTTATTATTCAGTAAACGGGCTTCGAAAACTTATTAAAAATTAATTTTTAAATATTAAATTTTATTAATATTATTTAAATTATTTAAAAAAATATTAAATATTAAAAAACATAATGTCTCACATCGTCAGTGCTAATTAGAATCTTAGTATTTAATTAAAATGTCAGCTAAAGTAATATTTAATTAAAGTAAAGAACTTATTATTCTTCAAAAACTAATTAAAATTTAATTTGTAAATATTAAAATTTATTAATGTTATTTAAATAATTAAAAATATATATATTAAAAATTAATGTCTCATATAGTTAATGCAAATTAGAATCTTATTATTTAACTAAAGTATTAGCTAACGTATTATTAAATTAAAGTAAAGAACTTAGTATTTACTAAACTCTCTTCAAAGAGTTATTAAAATTTAATTTTTAAATATTAAAACTTACAGGACTCCCAATTGGTCCGCCAACTGAATACCAATATTTTTTAACAGAAAATTTCATGGTAGGTTTCTACAACATTTCCGTAAAAATTTACCTCCGAATGTTGTTTCTGCAAAATTTGCAAGAAAAATCTAAAAATAAAATTTTTCTAAGAAAATACCGGTATTCAAAAAGCGGACCATTTGGGAGCCCTGAACTTATTAATATTATTTAAATTATTTTAAAATTATTAAGTATTAAAAAATAATATCTGATATATTCGATGCGAATTCGAATTTTATTATTTAACTAAAGTATTCGCTCCTAAGTATTGTTTAATTAAATTAAATAGATTATTATTAATTAAACTGTCTTTAAAAAGCTTATAAAAATTCAATTTTTAATTATTAAGACTTATTAATATTATTTAAATTATTTTTTAAATATTAAATACTAAAAAATAATGTCTCATATCTTCAATGCTAATTAGAATCGTAGTATTTTAGTTATATGATAGGTTTCTTCATAGCACCTTCGTCAATAAAATAAAACAATTTTGAGCAACATGTGAAATAACATCTCCTTCCACACGAGGCTTCAATTGTGTCTATTGAACATGATTGTTTAAAGTACTGAACAGTTGTATTTGCTATAAAATATTCAGCATTAAAGTATCTGCAGTCCCTTATTGTTTATAGAGCCTATTATCTCAATGTTATATAACTTTTCATTCTGTAAGTTTTAAATAATTATTTATTTGGTAAATGTATTCATTAATGATAAGTTATTTTTTTTAAATCATATTATATTAATATTGTATTATCATTCCTTAATATTTTATAGCAATATTATGTGTTTAATGATTAAAATAAGTATTTTTTTTACATTAAAATAATTTAAATTATATTTTTAATCGTAAAATAATCATTTAAGTTTTATGTCTTTTATCCCTGTCACTAATATTTTTACTCAAATACGACAAAATAAAAAATAGTTAAGTTTGGATATTATCATTTATTTATTACAAACAAAGTAGGAAAACTTAAAAGAATGATTAGTTGTTAGCTAAAAAGTAATAATAATAATAATAATAGTAATAATAATAATAATAGTAATTATAAGTACCAAAATTTAAATAAAATTTAAATAAATATGACAACCAAATAAATTATTGCGACTGGCGTATTTAAGGGGTTTTATGGAGATAATTATAAAATATTTGGTAAATAAAATATTATTTAATGTTAAATTGCTTGTGAAGCAATGCCTGCGACTGAGAGAAGCTAAAATAGCAACTAAAACATTTGCATATACTCATGTAAGTACGTATGTATGCATGAATTCATGAAAGTATTTAAACCATATCCTTTACATATTCTAGATAAAATACAAAACGCCGGTAAAAAAAAAATAATAAAGACAGCAATTCTCCTACTTTAAAAGTATAATCATAATCCCGATTTTAAAATAAAATAATAATCTTTTATTTATTTATTATTAATCTTGCTAAACATATTCTTAAATTTCATATTTAAAATTTTCACACAAATTAGATTTTTACTAAGCAAACAGCAGCTTCGTGCCATTCGTATTCACGGTGGACCATAGAATGAAAGCTTCTACCACTTGTCTGTACATGTTGTTTCACCTTTAAGTAACACTTGAAGCGGGGAAAGAAGTGAACTTTGAATCATCACTTCCAGGACTTTTATTAACATTTTTGACGTTGCTTTTCACTAATATTGTCATATAAATGGAAAGTGGTCTTTTTATAATCAGTATATTAATATATATATATAAGTAATAGGTAATCAGTATATTAATCAGTATAATCTTTTTATATTAATTACGACTTTGAGTGCTTAAATGTTACATATTGCTTATTTGAAAGAAGAGATCAGGTCGGTCAGTAAATAACAAGTTCTTTACTTTAATTAAATATTACTTTAGCTGATATTTTAATTAAATATCGGAAAGAAGGGATCAGGTAAAAGTAGCCTCTGTCGACTTTCATGTAAATTTAAAGTCATAGTTGTCAAGTCTTCCGATATTTTAGTACCACTATTTTTTAATAGAAATATTCGATTTATTTAATCGAACAATTCTGTAATTATATAAAGCGTTAATTAATTATATAAAGTTATTGTATTTGGAACTACTCAGAAATTAATTTTTTTTAAATGGGGAACTTGGCAACTATATAAGGAATATCATAGAAAAATTATTAACTAACAATGCACAAATAATAAAATTATTTAAAGGATGCTAAGTATATTATGTATAATGGGTATTAAATATGACTTAATATTAATTGATACTGCAGTAGTTTATTTGCTGACACTACGGAAATATAATTTATCAATATTACATGAATATAATTTTATATAAATATATAAAAACATATAAAATAAGTACCTAGAAATATAATATAATAAACTTTAGTTAACTTGTAAACAAAAAAGTTTTTTTTTTTCAAGTATCAGCAAATTGAGGTAACAAATTTATTTTAATGTTATAAAAAGCTTTATAATTTTAACCTAAAAACATATATCAAAATAAAAATGGTACCTTCGTTCACTCTATGCGGATAAAGTAAATAAAATATGAAGAAAAATAAAAATATATATCTGTCCACCAAAAGTTATTTGCTTAGCTTAACAATCGCAGTTAACCTAAATATTATATAACACAGAACAGCATAATAATCAATTTTAATAAATAATTTTAATTAAAAAAAACAGAAGAACTTTTGATGTTCCGTATTGAAAGGAACCACTTTCATAGTGTTAATCGATGCTAGTCCTTTATTTTCATTTGATTTTCTTATATTTCAATCCATATCTAGTTGCAGTATCAATATTTATGTGCATAAAATATCACAAATTCATTGATCAAGCTCTCTAAAGACATTGGAATTATCTAAAAGGTGCATAATTGGTAACAAGTAAAATGTTATTTGATTGACTGGAAACAATTTTAAGTTTTATTGCAGTGAATTCAGATTTGTTGCTACTACATAAAATATAACCATGAATTAATGTTCTATTTTATTTATATTTGATAGTCATTTCATATTATAAATGAATTGTTAACCCCTTAAGCACCATATTCAATTTAGTGATAGTGTGCTGAATACCAGCTATGTTAAATTTCGTCAAAATACAAAAAAAAAAAATACAAAAATACAAAAATCTCAAAAATACAAAAAAAAATTTCAAAAATACAAAATTCATACCGGAAATTCTAAAAGAATAATTTTAATTTATGCAATCACGAAAAGTCTGTCATTATATAAAATACAAATTACTACTATAACTTTCTGGTATGAATTCAAAATTTTGAATTTAAAAAATGCCAAACTGGCAACCTGGACGTACGCACATACGTCTTGGTATTTCAGGTAGAGATGCTCATGACGTACACAGGTACGTCGTGGTGCTTAAGGGGTTAAAAACAGTTAATTAAAAACAATTGTTAGCCAATACATTTAGCCATTTGAAGGGATCGTGGTATATTATCTATACCACTTAATTTTAATTCTAAACTACCAAATTACACCCAGAATTTCAGTTTTCAATTCAAATAAATATTTTAAATATATATATTGGTGCCATATATCATACAAAGCTTCATTTGATGTGTAAATATACGAAATAATTCTAAAATTTACTTTTCAAACAAATGTTGCAGATTCTGATAAGCGTGTTTATTATTAACACATTCACACACATTTATAATCGCTCGTTTTGAAATAATAAAATGTGAGAAAAAAATATGGATCGTTATACTTTACATCATCTGTACATTATTTCTTATTCAAGATCATTTTCAAACCTGAGACACTTCAAAGAAGGGTTGCCAGTTTGGCCTCATTTTTATTCAGAAATTCTGAATTCCTACGAGAAAAGTTCGAACAGTAGTTGTATCTTTATTTAATGTTAGATATTTCGCGATGATATAAAGTGAAAATTATTTTTTCGTAATTTCCGGTATGACCTCGGAACTTCTGACTAGAAAAGGGGGCCAATCTGGCAACCCTTCTTCAAAGATGTCTTAAACAGTTTTTTATTATTTGTCAAGAAACATTGTCATTTAAAATTTTTATTTTAAAAAATTGTAAATTAAACTTTTCAGCTATTTTTATGTACTCATACTATAATTGTGAATACGGGCTCTTTTTAATAGAATGTCCTTTCTAAATGAGTTGAATTCGAAATAATGTAGTGATTGAGAAAAAAAAATCTATTGTTAGATATGTTGAATATCTAACAAACATATTAAAAATTAAGTCTACTTCCTCAAGATATTTAGTGTTATTCCATAGTGTTCAAATAGGACAAAAATATTTTCAATTATTACTTTATTGTAGTAACTTAAAACATTTGCATATCAATACCACATAGCAATCAGAACTATTAGTGTGCCTTATTCACATTACAAAGAACGGGTTCAGGTACAATTTTCTGTAGATGACGTTATATTAAACAAAAATATATGTGCTATTCCTCTCTCAGCTGTAGCTGTCATTGTGTTTTGTCAATAAGACTCCTCGGTGAAACTTTGCACTTATGGTCAAGATGTTACGGTCTGTAATATTATTTACTTGTCATTTAACAAATATTTATTTCTGTTTTTTCAGTAATGACTATCGTATTTACTATATGAACCCAATTTAGCGTTTTCTCTGACTCGTTTTCTTGTTTTTGAGAATGACTCGTTGAGTGCATTTTCAGGAGAAAAAAAACTGAAAAATTCTACACATATGAATATATAAAATATATATGTTACTTATTCCTCAGCCAAGGGGGCACTGTCTTATGCCAATTAGACTCCTGCATGAAAGCCGCCTCACTACTTATCAAGAAGTAATGGTTCATACTAATTCTTAACTAATATTTTTTCAATTGCATTCGCATTCATTTATAACTTGCAGTTTCAATATTGTGCCCTCTAATTTATCATTAGCTCTGAAGGATAGTCTCTATAAGTTCAGGGTTCGTACGCCTTTACTACAATTTTTTAATAGAATCATTCGCCTTATTTAAATGCATAAAACTATTACAAATCCTGCAATTAAACGAGACGCCTACAATTTCTGCAATTTAAATATTAAATATAGATTTTATAATTAAAAATTGTGATAAATGCGTAAGAACCCTGAAGTTCATTCAAGAAAGATAATATAATATAATATAATATAATATAATATAATATAATATAATATAAAGCCCTACCTTACTCATGTGGATAGATAACATTATAAAAATATTGACAGAAATTCTATCATACATTTGTTAGAAACCAATGACAATTTCCTCTTGGTATTTATTTGACGATTCATTCCCGTTTACCTACGTAATGAATTATCCCAAAATGTTATTTCGCATCTCCAAAGATAATGATATGTTGTCAGTCACAATGGAAAAATAATCAGTAATCTATGTGAAAAATGAAAATATTCTATATAACCAAATGTAAAATAATGTATTTGTTTCACTGTAAAATCATGGATTAAAAAACGTAAAAATGGAATAAAACTTATATTAGAAAATTGTATCTGCAGCCAAGGATATTCATTACAGATATATTCATGACAAATTTAGAATGCTCATGAACGAGTGTATAACATAACAAGAACGAAAAATCATGCATCAGGCATTATTATGAAACCCTTTCCAACGTTAACAAAATATTGTTGAGAATTTTTTTTTCATACGATGGAATGAGATATCTAAATAAACACATAATGCAGTAAAAATCATTTTCAGCCATTGCTGCCATATACAGTTATGTGGGAAAATTCTTCCGTTGAGCTCTGCATATGATCTATATAATTTATACACACCACGTAATACACTGAACATTAGTTAAGTTTAAAAATGCATAACAAAGCTGGAAACGCATTTACAGCAGTTATTGATCATAGTCAGTCCTGTAACCGATTTTTTTTGTGTGTCTCTGTAAATGAATTCTAAATTCTATACACTCCATAAACTGTAGAAAACTTGTTGTAGCGAACTACTAGTCATCTATATCAATTTTACTATGTTTGAAAACCAGTAACATCATTAAAATGCACCGCAAACGATTTCCCTCGCGAATCATAATGTAATGGAATAACTTTGTATGTCTTTATAAACGAACTCTCAATGATACTTATTTTATACTCCCTAGAAAACATGTTGTAGTCATGGTGCTTATAAATATCATTATGTTTGAAGTATAGTAACATCATTAAAATGCACCGCAGACATTTTTTCCAAATGGATAAATCGGAATATTTTTGTACTTCCCTGTAAACAAACTATACATGCTACACACTTAATTTTCAATAGCAATTATTCCATGGTAAACATTAATAACGTATATAACGTACACGGAAATCCGAGATATTTACGAGAGGTAAAGCACGGACAGACGAGAGATAATCGAAGTCATTTGAGGGGGTTAGAATGACAGTGGAGTAAGTCAATATTTAGTAATTTGAGAAGTGAAGGGTTTTGTGAAACTTGTCGTATTGCATTTGCATTAATTGGTCCAACTTGTTTTACCCTCTAACGACTCCCTGAGTGAACTATGACTTATTTCACGTGGAACAGAAATTAATATACACATTGAGAAAAATGATACTTTCAAATTTGAGTAAATCGATGTTTTCATTTTGTTATGAAACTTTTTGTTTCAAATATGACGACCCAATTCTTTCAATTCTGAAATACCAGAAATACTCAGAATATTGTAACATGGACATGCTCGAAACTGATCACATAGAGGTCACTTCATACTCATTTTTGAAACATGGACATGCTCAAAAATGATTAGAATTAGTTCATACTCATTTTTGAAACATGGACATACTCAAATATGAACACATGCTGTTTTGTTCTTGAGTGTGCGCATGTTTTCAGAGATGAGTATATACATGTTTCAAACTTGAGTAATTTTGATTAGGAGACATTTTGACTATGCGACATACTCAGATTTGAGTATTTTTTGCTCAGTTTTGAAAATGTCGTTTTCAGAGTACATTCAGTGAAAATATGGTTATCTAGATTTTTCAATGTTTTTGATTTACTCCACTGTCATTCTAACCCTCTCATTTTTCAGCTATGTTGGAAAGTTTTAAAAGGGGTCAGTAAATAAGTGATTGAAATATTTGGATATTTTTCAAAGATTTTTCTTGAAATTTTTCGTGTATTTTAGATATTCCTATTTTCTTATAATTTCAGCAATATGCTTTTCTATTTACTTTATTCTTCTGTGAAATGCATTCGTCTCAGACTTTTTTAAATAATTCGTCTTTGAATGTGAAGCGGATGACATTGTATGCTTTTAACCCTTTCAAGAGGTGAACAACTAATTTTAAACCCCAACTACCGAAGTTGTTCCAGAATATATGAAACAAGAACGAAAAATCATGCGTCAAGCATAGATTATGTAGCACTTTCCAACGCTTCTAAAATAATTTTACAAAACATACCGTTTAATAAGCTAAAAGATAACATCTAAGTAAACAATTTGGAAAACGCATAACATATTTAAAAACATAATTTCAGGAATTTCCAACAGATACAATATTCGGAAAAATATCCGAATACTTTTATTCAGCCCTGTATATGATCTATAGATTTGTATATGCTAGGATGCTAAATTTTAGTTTAGTTAGGAAACGCGTAGCACAGTTTAAAATTATCTTTCTGGAGTTTCTGTCAATAAACGGAAATGTGTTCGCGAACTTTTGTGCTGCCCTGTATAGGATCTACAGAATTTATACACACCACGTAATGGACAAAAAGCGAGTTAAAATTAAAATCGCGTTTAGTAACTTAAAACGCACTTCCAGGAATTAGTGTTAACAGACAGTAGAGAATTCTTTTGTGTGTCCCTGTAAATGAACGATGACTGCTATACACACACTATTCTGTAGTAAGCCTCTTGTAATGCACCTTAGATATATATATATAAATTTCAATGCGTTTAAAATAGTGAAACATTATTTAAATAAACCGCAGACGATTTTTCTCCATAGACGTCATGTAACGGAATTCTTTTGACTGTCCCTGTAAAGTAACTATAAGTACTATGCACACCCTATTCCATATTAAGCTCCTTCTAATGCACCTTAGTGATATATCTAAATTTCAATGCGTTTAAAATACTGAAACATTATTTAAATAAACCGTAAATGATTTTTCCCCATAGACCGCAATGTAACGGAATTCTTTTGAGTGTCCCTGTAATAAAACTATAAGTGCTACACACTTCCGTTGAAATAGGGAGCATACTATAGATAACGACAATAACATATAAAAATTGCAGAGCAATCCGAGCATATTTACGGGAGTTAGAGCACGGACAGACGGCCAGACGGCAGACGGCAGACGGCCATACGGCCAGACAAACCGAAGTCATAAGCACTTTTCAACTAGGTTGGAAAGTGCTAAAAAGATGTTTTTGCAATATACGTGAAGAAATGAGTTTTTAACACTTTCCAGCATAGCTGAAACGAGTTTATGAATTCGGTTTGCCTGGTCGTCTGTCTCTCCATGCTTTAACTCGTGTAAATATACTCGGATTGTCATATAATTGATAATGTGACCTCTAATTTACGTTAAACATATTTTATTTTATAAACGTGATATTTTATTAACCTTAATAAAGTATTCAAGTAGTTTCGTGCATTTATTTGAGTGAAATAATTAAATAATAAAACTGCATTATTTTTAATAAAATCACTTAAAAGCAGTTATTATTATTATTGTTGCAAATAAAATATTTAAACAAGAAATTTGCATTCATTACTTCTGTGGAATATTATAAATTCCAAAATTGTCTGTGAAAAATATTTAATTATATGTGAGTATAATCATTCTTTGACAGTTTTCTTAAAGTTGTACATACTTACAATAAAAATCCATTGATACAGCCTTCCAGAACCGAAAATAATTTTAAAAATATGTTCTAAATGGAATTATGAAAAAAAAATCCAAACATGTAAAATATTAGCATATGACTGTGAAAACAGTAAAAAAAGAGAAAAAAAGCTTCGTCTTTTTAAATATTTAACATCAACAACTCAAGACTTAAAACAACTGTTATACATTACTCTTTGCCATAAAAATGAGCTAAACACATTCTAAGGACATTAATCTGCAATTATTCAAAGTTGCGCATGTGAAGAATGCAACTTTTATTTTCGGGTTGGGACTAAAATTTTGGGAAATTTCGCCTTTTTACAGTTTTCTTTTTTAATATTTATTTTAGAATATTTTAGAATTAATTTTAAATAAAAACTTTCTTGAAGAAGCATCTGCCATCTCCAACTTAATCATCCTCACTGATTGTAGCACTATTCCCATTATTAATCCTTTCCCATTATTAATCCTTTCATTACGGCCCCACCAGTGGCTGAGAGGTTCTGCTCTCGAAGCTGATAGACGGGAGGTGCTGGGTTCGATCCCAATCGCGCCCGTCGGCCTAATCGTTCGCAGTTTTCGTGGTTTTCTTCGAGCCGTGGATTTATCCATGCGTAAATACGGGTTAGGTTCCCTTAGAAAGACCCCCCACGGAGGGCACTCCCCCCGGGCCTATATCCCAAGTGTAGATAATTGGCCGTCAATAATCAACCCAACCCTTTCATTACGTGTCAGAAATGGTGACTATTTTTTATATCTTTCTTAACACAATTTACAAACATGAGCTGGGAAGACCGAGTTATGCTCGGTCAAAAATAGCGTTGAGTTCAAATATCATGACCCATGTTCAAAATGACCAATGATCCATGACCAAACTAATCAAATTTTCTCGAACATAGGACCAAGCCCAATTGACTTCTCGTGCGCGAAACCCGTAGGAATTAAAATTTAGTTACAATAGCCTAAGCCGTTTTTTTAGATAAAATTAGCTTGACCCACAGTGACCCAAAAATGACACACTAATCGGATTTTCTCGAGCATGTGACCTAACCCAATGATTTTCTCGTGCCCCAAAACCGTAGGATACGAAATTTAGTTCAAATCGCCTGACCCTTTTTAAGATAAAAATAGCTTGACCCATAATAACCCATGACCAAAATGATCCACTAATCAAAAATTATCGAACATGTGACCTACCCCAATAATCTTCTCGTTCCTTAAAACTGTAGGATACTAAATTTACTTCAAATCCTCTGAGCCGTTTTTAAGATAATAGCTTGACCCATAATGACCCATGACCAAAATGACCCACTAATCGAATTTTCTTGAAGATGTGACCTAGCCCAATAGTCTTCTCGCGCCCGAAAACCATAGGATGCAAAATTTAATGTAAATAGTCCGAGCCGTTTTTTAGATAAAATTAGCTTGACCCACAATGACCCAAAATCGAATATTTCGGACATGTGATCTATCCAATGTTTTTCTCATGCCCGAAACTCGTGGGATTCAAAATTTAATCAAAATCGTTAGAACCGTTTTTTAGATAAATTTAAGTTGACCCGCGTTTATCCAAAAATGACCCACTAATCGAAAATGTGACCCTGCCCAATAGTCTTTTCGTGCCCGAAAATGGTAGGATACAATATTTAGTCAAAATTGTTTGAACCGTTTTTTAGATACAATTAACCTGACCCTTGCCCATGGTGAACCAAAATGATCCACTAATCGAACTTTCTCGAACATGTGACCTAGCCCAAAAGTTTTCTGGTGCCCCAAAACGGTAGGTTACAAAATTTCATCAAAATCATTAGATCCGTTTTTAAGATAAAATTTGCATATATATATATATATATAACAACACACACACACACACAAGATTTGTTCGTATTAGAATATATGACTTTTCTTTGTGGTACATTTCTCTGGAACATATCGTAGTATAAGTGTATGGCATATATTATTTTTCTAAAAGTGGTACGAGTAGAATATATGAATATATATATATATACATATATATTGTAGCGTATATAGGGATTCTTCCAATTTTACGGTGCATCAGGCTCAAATGAATCACAGTCTTTAAAGAGCGAAGCAATTTATTCACAACTATTCCCAGCAACAGAGTTCTTGCAACTTACAAATAACACTAAAACTCTGGAAACAGCCCAATAACTGAACAAATAAAGCGTTCAAATACAGCTTAAATATCTCACAGAGATTCTCTGCACAACGTCTCAACACAGTAACAGATGCAAAACAACGTAAATAAGTCGCAAAGTCAAGCAAACCCAATTTACAGGAAATCGCATTCAGAATGCGACTAACTATCTCTGTCTGCTCCACTCCTCATCCCATATATATAGGAGCAAGAGAATGTTCGAGATCGTTCCAGAATTTTCTAACGCTAGAATTTTCTAACGCTAGAATTTTCTGAGCTAGAATTTTCTTAAATCCGCTCGAAAAACACGGAACAGCATTTAATACATTTCCGTACCTATAAGGGGGGTTACCATGAGGGGGGGGACTACGTTCTGTCGCCAAACATAGTCAAGTTTGACGCCAACTTGGCGATATATCGCCAAATTTGGAGATCAAAATTAGTCGCCAAAAGTGACGCCAACTGGGCGCTATCACCAATATTTCGCCAAATTCCCGTAGACTTCCATTTTAATCCAATTGGGTTTACTTGCTTGCAGAAAATCAACAAATTCGGATATTTTAATGCAACAAAAACTAATATTATCTTATAAATACAACTTAATTGAACTATTTACATTATTTTTAAGCACTAACACTAACTATTTACAAAATCCGTAACGATACATATTCCACTGGAACGTGTCTGTCCTGATCCGTAGTCAAAGGATTAAAAGTATAAAATAAAATATTCAGAAAATGTTAAACCTTAACCAAAACTAAATTTTAACTGAAATGTCTAATATTTAATATTATTTTTTCGAGTCTATTTTAAATATTGACAGCAATGTAAATTAAAAAAAAATCGTCATCTGCTTGTGCAACTTACATATTCTTACGGAAGTTTTTTTAGGTTAAATTGATTTCGTGAGTAGCTCAGAAAGTAGCGATTATGGATTTGAGAATATCCTTGGCAGCTAACAGAGCTAAAAGGCTAGTTAAATTGTAATTTTTCTAAGGCTGTGGGATTTATTTATATTTTTACACGGTGAAAAATAAATGAAAAAAATATGGAAGTCATACAGACAATATGGGGATATATTTATTGCAGAGTAAAAATTAAAACAAATCCTACATCTTTAACTAAAATGACAGTTTAACTAGTTATTCATCAATGTTATTTATCAAGGATATCCTCAAATCAAAACTCCCTACACTCTGACACATTCACGAAGAAAAACCAGGAAAAATTCGGAAATTGTACTGGCATATAACTCCCCCCCCCCCTTTGAGACTTTCGGGGAAATTATTAATTTACAGTAAGTGGCTCCCCCAACATACAGCCTTATGAAATCCATTGCCCTTTTGTGAGAATGGCTGTTTTATTGTTAATAACTACCAGGAGAACCAACCCGAGCTTTCCAGATTACAGAATATACTGCCCTGCGTACGGAACAATGGTAAAAGCCATTTTTAATTGAAAACTCTAAAATATTTTTTAGATAAAAATATAATAAATCATAACACCTTGTAATAATATATTTCTTTTAAATGCTAAAAGGCGTAAATTAACAACATAATATACAGTAAAATAACTTTTATTCGATTGTTGACAAGTTTCGGCTCACTCCGACAATAATAATAATAATCCTTTCAAATAATAACTTCAATTATAGAATATTCTCATTTGTTTTTGAAAATGGCTCGGAGTGAGGCAAAACATATCAACAATCTTAATAAAAGTTATTTTACTGTATATTATGTTGTTAATTTACACCTTTTAGCATTTAAAAGAAATATATTTTTTACATTTAATGTATTTTTTTAGTTGCCCACTAACAACACCAAAAAGCCTTTTTAACACTTTCCAACCTAGTTGAAAAGTGTTTATGACTTCGGTTTGTCTGGCCGTCTGCCGTCTGGCCGTCTGCCGTCTGTCCGTGCTCTAACTCCCGTAAATATGCTCGGATTGCTCTGCAATTTTTATATGTTATAGTCCTTATCTATAGCATGTTCCCTATTTCAACGGAAGTGTGTAGCACTTATAGTTTTTTTACAGGGACACTCAAAAGAATTCCATTACATTGCGGTCTATGGTGAAAAATCATTTGCGGTTTATTTAAATAATGTTTCACTATTTTAAACGCATTGAAATTTATATATATCACTAAGGTGCATTAGAAGAAGCTTACTACAGAATATTGTGTATATAGCACTTATAGTTACTTTACAGGGACAGTCAAAAGAATTCCGTTACATTACGTCTATGGAGAAAAATCGTCTGTGGTTTATTTAAATAATGTTTCCCTATTTTAAACGCATTGGAATTTATGTAAGGTGCATTACAAGAGGCTTACTACAGAATAGTGTGTGTATAGCAGTCATCGTTCATTTACAGGGACACACAAAAGAATACTCTACTGTATGTTAACAATAATTCCTGGAAGTGCGTTTTAAAATACTGAACGCGATTTTAATTTTAACTCGCTTTTTGTCTATTACGTAGTATGTATAAATTCTATAGATCCTATACAGGGAAGCACAAAAGTTCGCGAACACATTTCCGTAGTATTTAACTCCAGACGGAGAATTTTAAACTGTGCTACGCGTTTCCTAACTGAAATAAATTTTAGCATCCTATGTAGTATATATACAAATCTATAGATACTATACAGGGCAGAATAAAAGTATTCGGATTACTTAGATGTTATCTTTTAGCTTATTAAACGGTATGATTTGTAAAATTATTTTGGAAGCGTTGGAAAGTGTTACATAATCTATGCTTGACGCATGATTTTTCGTTCTTGTTTGTATGTGAAAAAAGAAACAATTATTCAAATAAAATGTTAAAATTTATTAAAAGCGATACCTTCGTATTGCAGGATTCGTACGCTGTTACCACAATGTTATAATATAATTTTTTTTCGCGTTATTTAACACTAGAACCGCGATGACGGGTCAAAATGACCCGTACCAAATGAATAGTTGTCGATTCGAACCAGAATTTTTTTCATAAAATAAGTTAAATATACTATGCACCAAAATAAGTTAAATAAATACAATAAATAGTTTTAAATAAAAATTCTGGCTTAAAATATTTTTATAAAATTTGAGTAAAATTTACCGCGGTTCTATTGTAAATGCAGAAAATATTATAAATCCTGCAATTAAATATGGCGTCTACAATTTCTGCTACTTGAATATTAAATAGAAAAATTCTATTGAAAATTCTGGTAAAAGCGTACGAACTCTGAATTATTAGCCTCATACCAGAAGTTTTCATTATTTACAGCATACTTTTTTTTAATTCTGATTATTTCAGTGTTTAGGTGCGTAGTTCAACATAACTGTTAAATCTGTGCTTTATTTTATTTTATTTTATTTATTTATTTATTTATTGAAGTTTCAATTTTACTGTAATAGAATATCAGCCGGAAAAAAAGGCTGAACTATTTATATTGTTTTAAATGCAAGCCGATTAATTTTCCTTTAGCGGTCTGCACCAGACAGAGATAGATAAGAAAAAAAATCATGGCTGAACATTATTTTAAAACCCAAAAAAAAAAAAAAGCAAATTAACATACAGTTTTCAGACAAATTTGTATCTGAAAGTATATTTTGTTTCCTATTCGACGGTGAAAAAAATTAAATTGTGCGATGGATAGAAGTTAATAAATTCGCGTAAAATGCAAAATAGATTGACCAAGTCATTGTCCACGTCGATATGATGTCAGCATTACTCACGGATATGTTTTTTCTTTATAATATAGATACGTATTTTTTTAAGCAAAATATTTATACAATAAAAGATTAAACTTCATACAGAATAAACTACTATAACAGACAAGGATTAAGAGAGTTTGAAAGTCAATGATAATTCTATTGTTTCAGCAACCTAAGTCATAGCCACTTTTTCTGTAAGTAATAAATTATTTAAAAATTGTTACTAAAAGGAATTCTTTACATTAGAGGAATTTCATTTTCCTGAAAAAATTTCCATACACATTCAGTATATCTTTTTAAATAAATGTCAATATTAGTTAAATAAAAAAATTATGTAAATTGCTCATGCAAGAGTTTTAACAATTTTTCATAGAATTATTAATAAATCTGATTGCCATATTTTACCATGAAATAAAACAAAACTATACTTTAAATTTTACTTTTAAATAGCAGTCCGGTATAGACTATTTCAAGAGCTTTTTCAAATAATTATATGCAGGAAAATATAAAAAGTCAAGCTACTGTAGCATTAGATTAAATCTTAGTATTATTAGAAACGTAATTCTTTAGAAAGTATTGATAAAGTTCACAAAACACATATCTAGAAGTACTTGCGCAATTTATGTCTTAAAATTGTTGTATTGGTATATTTGCTAGAATATAAATGAGGAAGTTTAAAGTTTAATATTTAGATATGTCAAAAGTTTATCATGTTACATAAGACAGAAATGCAGAAATGCATGCAGAAATTATGTAGAAGATAACCATCAATTTGTTTAACCTTAAATGTTAAAGTCAGAAAATTAGTGAGAGTAAATTTCATTATTTTTGTTGAAGTGGCATTTTTCGTGAAGTCTGTGCATCTAAATTTTGTTGAAATGCACTTCCTTACTTGCTTAATACTTAAATTAAGACTCTCTGCTTAACTGAAGATCCCAGAAGCACGTAAGAAATAAATTTGACTCATAAAATCCTTGTTCTTTTCCAGTAAAATATTAGTAAATAAGGGAGTTTCTAAGTCATGTCTTGTTAAATTCGACTTTATGCTAAATAAGTTCCTTTAGTGCCCCTATGTTGTGTTTTAAATAATTGATGTTTTACAGAAATGAGGAAAATGCCAAGACTCTGTAGGGCTACGTAGCTACCTTTTGTTGCATATTTAATCAGAAAGAAAGCAATCATTTTCGAGAATGATTTGCCGAGACTTGTTTACAGATCACGAGTAATTCTTCAACGTAATTAAAAGATTAAGTTCGACTGTTATGTTCATTTGTTTGCGGCACAAGATTGAAGAAACTAGAGGAAAAATTTCTGTACTGAATCACCATTATCTTATTACAGGTGTTATTTCAGTTTGACGAGATTTGGCCTTGGGGTTTAATTACTTTCTGCACCCCCTGCGGAGGGTTTGTTTTCATTCTAAAATTTCCGTCTTCGCCCTGATTTAAATTTTATTAGAGAATCCGGAGTAAAAATATTTACTGAATCTAACTGAGCAAAATTATCTCTCTCTCTCTCTCTTTTTTTACTTAAATTCTTGTAATCCTAAGCGTTTAAATGGAATAAAGAGAAATAATGTTTGTATCTACGATATGCAAATATAAGTTTTGGTTGATTATGAACCTAGTCACTTGCAGCTCATGCCGAATTTCACTGGTTGGGGCCGGGTCCGCCATAACAAATGTTTTTATTTTATATTAATATTTACTATTCATATATGTAAACAAATTAGCAAAACTAATCTTACTTTTAGAGTAGATGAAATAAATAAAATACTTATTAAAATTATATAAAAGATGCATCAAAATAAAAAAAAACATATGTACAATATGTTATAACATACTTTAATCCACTTACTTTAAAGTATGTTATAACATCTTGTACACATGTTTTTTTTTTTTTTTTAATACACATTTTAAGTAATTTTAATAAGTATTTTATTTATTTTAACTGCAAGGTGAACTTGTCATCCCACTTTAAATTCTTGTGAGTTTTACTTTTAGAGATATAGTTTTTTTTCAATTAATCAACATTATTTTTATATTTATCTAATTAATTACAATATTAAATATACCAATAAATATCAATATTACCATTTAATTTCCTTTTAATCAAACATAATTTGATTGAAAAATCTAAAAGAGCATACAAAATAATGTTTGTATCTATGATATTATGCAAATATAAGTGTTTATTGATTATGAACCTAGTCAGTAGCAGCTCGTGCCGATTTTCACTGGTGGGGCCGGGTCCGCAATAAGAAGTGTTAATCTTTATTAATATTTACTGTTCACATATCAGGGTTCGTACGGCTCCTGGAATTTTGCGACCAGGAAATTCTTCGGTACCAATATTTTCTTATAGAAAATCTCTACTTAAAATAAGGTGAAGATTCATCAGTTTAATCTAGATATCTTTTTTTATTTAAAAAAAAACTGGTAACACTCCTGGAAAATTCCTTGATCCGTACGAACCCTGACATATGTAAACAAATTAGCAAAACTAATCTTACATTTAGAGATATAAGTTTTCTTTCAAGTAATCAACATTATTTTTAAATTTATCTGATTAATTACAATGTTAAACATACCATTAAATACAAATATTGCCATTTAACTTCCTTTTAATAAAACATTACTGGAAAACTAAAAGAGCGTACAAATCAGGATAGAAGTCATACAGAAAAATAATTATCTGATAATTTAATAGAAAGAAATAATACACGCCTTTCATATAGCTACACATCGCTGAAAAAGACATTCATAACAGATTATCAACAAATTTCATTTCTTTAGCTCTAGAGTTTTAAACTGTCATAAGTTTACGTCTAAAGAAAGTACTACAAATTTAGAAGATCGCATTGAATCATCAATAGTAATACGGGAAGTTTTTTTTCGCCAATTTTTTTTAGACTCCATTATTATCATACCCAAAAAGAAGCTCAGTTATCCTTCCTTATTCTTTGCATTACGGGCAAATTGCAAAATGCCCATTTATTGAAAAGAGTACGAAATTTTAGCACTGAGAGAGCGGTAAATCGCCAAATTTGATACGAATGTGTGGAAGATGTGTGGGTGGTGGTGTAAGCTCGCCAAATTGGACACTTCTATTCTGTGCCCGGAAGGAAATACAGGTCAGTTGATAAAGTGATTTATAACATCTCGAGGAAAAACATATGCTAATCGAAAAAGCAAGGTTGAAAAATTTTGAAGGGCATTTTTTGCACAATGTTTCTCAGTAAATATTTTTTTCTAAAATATTAGGTTATAAAATAGGTATAGGTTGGTTATTTTTTTTAAATGGAAAATACTGTTTGGGACGTGCCCCAGTGGCCTTCATGGGCCGACCACCCCTGAACCTAGTAAAAAAAAACAATTGCTAATATAAAGAAATTGCTTGTAAAGAAAATATGTTTTTCAGAACTTTTGTGCGCTTGAAAACTGTTTAAATTATTTTCGTCAGTTTTCAGTAAAATATTCCAATTTTCTTATAAACAAGGTAACTTTCAATTGAAACGTCATCTTGAACAAAAATCTGTATCAACGTATTTTTAGGTTTTGAGCTGTTAGTAAAAGAAAAATCCCGATTAAATTACTGTTATTGGTACATTGCCCTGTAAGAAAAAGTGATCACCCTGTGCTATTTTGTACCCAAATTTTCGTATAAATATGAGAGAAATACCTTTCGGCTAGGAATTATGAATACTTTAAGAATATGTATATAATTTTGAAATACGAGTCGTATACATATTACAAGTCGTACCAACTTTGAATTTTCAAATGGTAACCTCCCCTTTTGACACCATATTTGGGTTCCTTGGATCAAGGTAGCCCGGAAAAGGTGAAGTTTATATATTTTTTCCTAAATCCTCATCGTGTTAGAAAAGTTCAAAGTTTGAGGACGTTAATTTTAACCCTACACTGCTCAATGATACGTAATGAATCAATTGAAATTGAACCTTTAATAAATACAATTCTTGACAACCACTATATTTTTAAGTAAATACTGGGTGTTTCACGAAGGACCTCTAACTTTGAAAATAAATGACTCCGAAAAGGCAATAGATAGAAGCATGAAACTAGTGGTGTATGTTTATTAAAGAAACCGAAAAAATCTGATACAGAAACCTCAAAATTTTAGTAATAAATTCCGCCGATAAATGGCGCTGCAGGTGGCATAACCATAAGTAGGCTGTACCACATCAAAAACGATCCAAAATATGCACCTTTCACACAGCACACATGTCGCAAACGGAGAATGAAATTGTCAGTTACTCTCTGTAGTATGTCACCGGAAATCAACACACAAGCTTGACAAATAGCCTTCTCCAGCTTGTCGAGTGTTAAAGGACTGTTGCGGTAAAAAATGTCCTTCAGTGTCACTTGCGGAATTTCTTTCACTATATGCTAATAGCGATTTATTTTCAAAGTTAGAGGTCCTTCGTGAAACACCCTGTATATTCGCCTTATGTAATCACAGAAGTCTGCTATTAAATAAGGCGAAGAATTTCTCTTTAAAATTTTCGATATTTAAACCTAAATATGAGTATAGAAAAATATATTTCCAAAAGAAAAATTTATGTAGTATAGGGTTAAATACAAGTGCCCAACTTTTATTTATATCTTCTCAAAAAATCATCTGATTGAATTTTTATTTTTTAAATGAGATATAATGAATAAAGGTCAAAATATTCTAGGCAATATTTTGATAAAAACATATCTTTGATTATGAAAATTATTAATACATTCTTATTAAAAATAAATTATGATTTATAACTAAGATCAATTTTTGCATGAAAAGTAAAAAAACATGGGTGTGTAAGTTTATAGCTCAATCCAATAATTATTTTTCGAAATATAGATAAGTTATACTTTTTGGTGGTCAAAAAAGGACAGACCTTTACTATATTATCGTTCAACCGCGCATAAAAAATCGTAGGAAGCCACCAGAAAATTTGTATGGAATTTATTTATAAAATAAAATTAGTTAATTTTATACAGTGTGGTTATAATTAAAGTCCCACTTTCAAAATGCTGTAAAAAAGGAACCACTGGTCAGAATGACGTCAAATTTGAACTGAATATACTGGAAGAAGGGAGAAATGGTATGGCATAAGAAAAAAAGTTCCAAATGGTATCAATAGATGTTGCTGTACGCGGCATACTATGAAAATTAGAAGACTCGTGCTCAATTAAAATCCGAATCATTATGTGCTTTTTATGAGGCTTTTGGTGCAAGGACAATTAAAAATTGATTTTTCCCATCCAATACGGTATGACCTTGCCGTGGTGGACGGGCCCTAACAGTACCACAACTGTTGACTGTTTTGGAAGTCATTTCTTTCCGTCAAACAATCGAAACATTCATGCACATTCAACAGTATGGTTGGTTTACTGTGCAACTAATGCCAAACCTGTCGTATTTCAATTAAAAATGTTACTTGTAGCCGAATCCACTTTCGCTATGCCGCTTACAGCGCCATCTATTGATACACTTTTGAACTTTTTCTTTCTTATGCCATACCGTTTCCTCCTTTTTGTAGTATATTCAGTTCAAATTTGAAGTCATTCTGACCAGCGGTTCCTTTGTTATAGCATTTCAAAAATGGGACTTTAAGTATAATCACCCTGTACTTAAATTTTTCTTAGCATTAGTTTTTCGTTAATTATTTCATGTTTCCCCTGGCAGATCTTAAGTTGGCTTTTATAAATTTAGGGATAATGTCCTAACACATTATTTTTGTATGGAGATTTTTAAAAAAAGTATTTGAACTATATCTTTTTCCAGACTACCTTGATCCAAGGAACTCAAAATGGTGTCAAAACTAGGTGTTACCATTTGAAAAATGAAGATTGGTACAATTTTTAATGCGAAGTACTAAACGACTCTATTTTAAAAATATATATATATATTCATATTCCGAAAGTAGGCACAATTTCCAGTCGAGTGGTATTTTTTAAACGTCTATGCGGCAATTTGGTGATAAAAAAGCATGGGGGATCACCCGCCACCCCTCCTCAGGACTATATAATGGTAACCGTAAATTCGAATGTAATTGCCTCTTTTTATCTGCTGTAAAAAAATATTTATGAAATATCAATGTAAAGTACAACGAAGCAGTACAGCCTGAAAGTTGTTTGACACCACAATATCCGAAAGGTAATCTTCAACTTATTTGATAGCAAAGTTTCTGTCATTAAATTACTCAAAATTTTCTGTATAAAAATAGCGGCATCTTGTGGACCATGCGCCAGCGGTTGTGCACCAATAATATAAACAATTGTTCAGTATTTACCAATATATATAATTTCTGAATAAAATTATTAGAAATTGGAAGAATTCTTGTTTCTGAAACATCTCTTAAACACTACACTGAAAATGTTTCCCCTTAAAATGGATTTACTGCATTTTGAGGTCTATAATCCGCGGCTCAAAATGTTAATTTTAGACCCAGAAATTGTATTTAATAAAATGCTACTTTCTTGAACTCGGAATATACTTGACTTCAATTACGAAATAAAATTTCTGGTCTAAACTGAATTATTTAAGCCGCGGATTATAGGCCGAAAAATACGGTAGATATCCTTAAATCATCATAACGAAATTTCGTAAAGATCGGATAATTATAAATAATGATCCGATTAATTATAACTATATGACAAAGGATTTTTAATGCATCCAAGTTCCATTAAATCAGTCAGAGGTTTATTTCATTTTAATCTTTAAAATCATTGTTCTCCTTTTTTGTTCTTTTTAAATGTTCAAGTATATTTTTAAAAAAATTTATTTCAATATAAATTTCTAAATTGGCTTGGGATTTTATGAAAATTTTGTATGTTGCGTTATTGTTTTTAAATCAAGGATCGTATGTTATCGTATTTTACGTTTGTTATAATATAAAATGTTTATATATATATATATATATATATATATATATATATATATATATATATATATATATAAAGTTAATATATGTATAAAGATATATAATATATAATAAAAAGATATATAAAAAGATAATATATATGTAAAGATATATATATATATTAAATAAATAGTCTTTTTACTGTATTTTTACATATATTATGGAATTTTTTTCTCTCAAACTAATTAATTTTTTGTAAATCTGTTATTATAAGAGCTTGATGTTATAGTCAACATATGCAAGAAAAATATTTAAGACACTATGAAAGGTATTAATATCTGTAGGAGAAGAGGGGTTTTAAATATTGTTCTAATTTTATTTTAAAAATTTAGTTTTTCTAACTTTCCAACTGAATTTTCTTTTTTCTCAAAGGTGTCAAAGATTACGATTTTGTGTAGCATTATGTCCGAATAACAATCTTCGCCTACTTAATCGCAAAATTGCATGATGAAATAAGGCAAAGATTACTTTTCGGAAATAGTGGTATTCAAAATTCGTCATCCTTGGCACCTATATTTTCTTGATGAAATTGCCTGCCTCCTTGAAATAATTTAACCCTTCTTGTACCAGGTTTAAAATTTTGATGAGCGGTCTTAGTTTTGCATGATTTGAACTAGAAATTTAATTCTATTAATTTTAACTTGTTTCTGCGAAATGTCTATATGATTTTATTGATTAAGTTTATTTTTTTTATGGTTCAAAACATCAAAAACTTCAAAACAAATAATAATGGGGTCAAATAAGACCTCAATGGTACTGGGAGGATTAATAATACGCCAACATTTAAATAATAAAAATCGGTTTAAACAGTGTTCGTACGCTTTTATCACAATTTTTAATAGAAAATTTCGAATTATTTAAATGCAGAAAAGCATTACAAATGCTGCAATAAACAAGGCGTCTGCAATTTATGCTATTTAAATTTTAAATAAAAAAAATTCTATTAAAAAATTGTGGTAAAAGCGTACGAACCTTGTTAAAGGGTACCGAGTCTTTTTAATTGGCGCATACTTATGAAATGTTCCTTCTTTTTCCTTTTCCTTTTTTTAGTTTCAATTTAACTCTTCGGATGGTAACCTTATAATATTTCAGTCTAGGAGGATTTTGTTTCTGCAAAATACATGAGAGATAAAACTTAAAATCCTAGTAAAACGTGAAATTACTTCAACATTCAAGAATAGATCCTATTATAAAATTATCCTCTTACAAGAGGGTTAAAAAATATTTTTAAATGCTTATTCTTTTAGCTAAACGGACGCGTATAATAAAATTTGTATATAATCATGTTCTTATAATCACAATAAAAGATATAGCAAACAATCTATGTACGTATATATTGTTTTTCTGAACTTGGCATTACAAAAAAATATTTATTTGTAGTTAAATAATGATTAATTTGACGAGTTTTTTAATCAACGTCAAACAAGGAATCTTCAATTTTACAATCATTATAAAATTAATTTTAAGCAAAGAATGGACTAGTATTTACTATTTTCGTCAACCACATACATAATTTACATGCATTTCATTTTCTCAAATTATGAATGAAAACTGAACACTACTTTTAGAACCCTGTTATCAACTCTATATTTTACGGAGATATTTCTAATTACCGCTTTATTTTTGGAACTTAATAACTGCAGAAATGATTTATCGGTGTATTAAAAAATTATTTATGATGGTTTTAACCCTTACAGGCACAAAATAATTCTGTTGCTAAAATTTCAAAAACTCGGCAGAATTTATGAACAAATTTATTTGGGAGTAAATGATTTTGTTTCCACCTACATTATAAAAGAAATAGTTATTCAAAAATGTTGGTAAAAAAATGTCACTTAGGGTGGGGGAGGGGGGAAGGGTGCGATTTAAATTAGTAGGTAAAATTTACCGGCGCCGGTAAAAGTGTTAAATGCAAAAGCTATAAATTAAAAAAATTAAAAAATTAAAAATACAATATTTAAAAGGTTTTATTTGACAACCTTAACACTGGTAGACATTGTGTTACATAGAATTAATCATTAAGCTGTAATATCTATATACATATGCGCCGAATTAACGCCGGGGGGGGGGGGGAATCAGGCAAACTTCCAGCACTAAATTTAAATGATATTTTTGCCTCATTTAATCACAGTGATTAAAATAGACAAAAAAACTTATTTAAATTAGTGATAAAAATATTCCTCATTGTCTATTTCACCCCCGTTAAGTCGGCGCCTATTTCTATTTATGCGCGAAAATTGTTAAATAATGAATATGTAATGTAAAAACTAAAGTTTTTGATAAGAAAAGTACTAAATGGTAGAACTGGTACGTGTGCCAATCCGCACTAGAAATCAATCTGACAAGTAAATGAAATATTAAATCCTTTCACGATAACATTACATAATATTTGAAGAATTGTCATTAATAAATTTATTATTGATGATTTACGTGAGATTTCGTTTCAAAATGCTATTACACTTTGAGACTAATTACTATTAAATGTTCGGATAAAGAGAACTATAAGTTTAATTACTCAATTGATTCAGAACAAGAGAGAACATTAGATTTATTTTCATCTGTCATGCATACTCAATTCTTTACAAATGTTGAAGCAAACGTTTACTAAGCTGGTCTATGTATGGTGTGTCAAGATAATTTTGTAGAATTATATTAAAACATGATACATTATAATAATAAAAAAATGGTAGATTTTGTTACTTTCTATAAAAACGTCAAGGAATAAGTAGAATTTTCGACATTTGCAAGTGATGGATTAAGATACCGCCCCTGAATACTAGGCCTACGCGCCGACACAAAAATGGCGGCTGTTGTAGGAGGATTTTTTTTTTCAGAGTTTGTACGGTCCCTTGAATTTGTAGATCAGTAATTTTCAAAAGTTTTATCACCCTTATTTTCCTTAAATTAAGTGAGTCAAAGAAAACTTATAAAAAAACGGTGTCTAAATTCAGGGGGGCGTACTAACGTTTAAAAAACCGCCTACGACAGCCGCCATTTTTGTGTCAGTGCGTAGGTCTAGTATTCAGGGGGCGGTAATACATTTGTGACGACTAGTTTTCGTATTTTAATATAACGACTTTATCTGTTCCTTTTTATTTTACCCTTTTAAAAAATTCCGTTAATTGCCAGTGCAATTTCCGTTTTTTTACATAATTTTTTTCTGTAAAAATAGATTAGAAGAGAGATATAGATTTAAGAATATGGATTTAAGAATATCCCTGACAGATAATAGTGCTAAAAGTCTAGTTAATTTGTCGGTTCGTACGACATTGGGGTTATTTTTATATTTTTACATTCCAAAAAGTATTTCCGTATTTATCCATTTCATATACAACTTCCGTATTTTTACTTATTCTTTTCATTTGTTGTGTAATAATAAAAAGAAATCCACAGCTTTCGAGAAAATGAAAATTTAGTATTATCTGACAGATATTCTCAAATCCATAGTTTTTTACACATTCACGAAATCACGTTCATCGAAAAATGAAATTCCGTAAAAATACGTAAACTGTACTAGCAATATAAAAAAAATACAGTGATGAATGAATGTAAATAATATTGGTATTATATGAGATGTAATCTTCCCAACTGAGCGAAATAATCCGGGCTAGGTTTCGAACCCGGGATCCCTTGGCTGAAGTTGCCAATTCTCTACCAACTAAGCTGAATAACAACTAAGCGAATATGGTTGAACTGAATCACCCAGTTAACCTTAATGATCATAGCATCTGGTCTGATATGTGAATCAACACAACAGAATAAATCACAGGTAATGGGACCTCCAGTAAACGCTGAAAACGTGATTACATAAGATTAATTTTACCACAATTTTTCTAATTGGTAAAGAAATCATATGAGATATAATCTTCCTAACTGAGCGAAAAGTCCGTGCCAGGATTCGAACCCGGTAAAATTAATCTAATGTAATCACGTTTCCAGCGTTTACTGGAGGTCTCATTACCTGTGATTTATTCTGTTGTGCTGATTCAGATATCAGACCAGATACTATGATCATTAAGGTTAACTGGGTGATTTAGTTCAGCCATTTTCGCCAGGGATGGCTCAGTTGGTAGAGCATTGGCAGCTTCAGCCAAAGGATCCCGGGTTCGAATCCTGGTCCGGACTTTTTTGCTCAGTTGGGAAGATTAAATCTCATATGATTTCTTTACCAATTAGAATAATTGGGATAAAATTGATGTAATGTAATCACGTTTTCAGCGTTTACTGGAGATACCATTACCTGTGATTTATTCTGTTGGGCTGATTCAGATATCAGACCAAATGCTATGATCATTAAGGTTAACTGGGTGACTTTGTTCAGCCATATTCGTTCCGGGATGGCTCAGTTGGTACAGCATTGGCAGCTTCAGCCAAGGGATCCCGGGTTCGAATCCTGGCCCGAACTTTTTCACTCAGTTGGGAAGATTACATCTCATATGATTTCTTTACCAATTAGAATAATTGTGGTAAAATTAATCTAATGTTGGTATTGTTTCTAATCTAAGTATTTATATGCATAGTACTCTAGTTGTAAAAATACAAATTTTGTGTATGTTTTTGAGAAATAATGTAACACATAAAATGCATAAGTACTGTCCGTCGGCAGAATTACACAAGTCCAAAAGACACGAATTCGCGTCTACCGTCAGCAATATGTTAAGAAAAAAATTCTTGAAGTGGTTTTCATTTTTTGTTTAAAAATTACTTGTTATTAAATATCGTTTATAACTCTAAATATGTTTATATATACACTTCGGGTACTTTTGGATCGCACCTACTTACAGTATTTTACCTATGTATGTTTACGCTCAAAACCTATTAATGCTTAGTTAGATTTTTTTTTTAATGAGAATAATAGTAGACATGATGATAGACCCTTTTTAAAACAAGTAACAATTAATTTCTCAAATTATTACATTAAACAGGTACACATTTTCTATTTAACCCTTTAACGGGCGGTGTCCACAAAAAAGGACACCTGATTTTAATTCCAAAACTGACAAACGGCACCAAGAATATTTAATTAAAATTTTCCTTTTATTCTGTACCGGAAAATAAGCAAGTTTTTATTTTCTATTAAATTCGTTTGAAAATTCCGGTGTCAGTCCATTATTTCATCATTTTGCAAACAGACTTACTCCGCCCCGGAAAGGGTTAAGAGACTATTATAAAAGCTTCTAAAAAGTTTCCTCCTTATGAGGAGTTTTTTTTTTTTGCTGTTTTGAAATAAAATTTCACCAGGAACCTTTTTTTTTTTCTAAATTGTGTTTTTTGGACCTGTGCTTGTTCTTATTTATTTATTTTATTTTATTTCATTTTATTTTTTACCACCCTTTAAATATATTATTTAAAGGCGTCACATGAAGGAATTAAATATTTTTTCCGGTTCGAATATGTTTAATTGACTTGAAAAAAAGGAAGGTTGTCGGCTGTGGAATAGTAATATTCGCCTTATTTAATCGCAGAATGCTCGTGCGTCACAGTGTCACCAGGGTGACGATACCACTATTTTCAAATAGTTATTTCCCTCTTACTTAATCGCATATTTGTAAATTTTTTCTCCAATTAAAATAAGCGAAGATTACTATTCAAAATTAGTGGTACGCTTGCCCCCGGGCCTCATCCTGGGTACGCCGCTGTAACCCACTAGCATTCTGCAATTAAATAAGTGAAGTTCCATATCTGGCAATTTTTTTCCAAGTAAAATAAACATATTTTGAACTGGAAAATTTATTTAATACGGTCACTGATTTGCTTACATTTATTAACCCTTAAATGCATAGTGTATCAAATTTGAAAGACTTTTTATTTAACTTTTAATAAATAAATCAAGTTCTTCGCAAGCACTATATTTATGTAGAAATATTAATCCTGTAAAAATCACATAAATCACATAAATATGCTACTAAATAAAGTTAAAAATTTATCTTAAAACTTTTGGTGTCCTGATATAAGTATCCTTAATATAAGTATAAAAAAACACAATTCTAAAAGAAAAATTCATGTATTTAAGGGTTAAGCAGAATATCTGTTTCACAATATGTTTTTATCACTTGAAAAACAGAAAAGTTGGCAACTATGCTATTTGGGGAATGTTTTAACCAGTCAGCCGCAGGTTAGGTACCCTTGTATTAGAGTTTTCATAAGCAGGGTTCAATTTAGAAAATTTAAGACCCTAGGTCCACACACTCTTAAGGGCAACTTATATTCAAATTGTCTTATGCAATTCCTGCATATGACGCCTTCAAATAATATATATGAAGGGTTGTTAACAAAAACAGCACAGGTCCAAAAATTAAAATTTTGGGGAAAATGTCCCAGATAATAATCCTTGGTAATACGATTATAATCAAATAATAATTAATATTAAATTTTATCAAATTTATCAAAAAGTTATTAATTAATTATGTAATATATATATCTATATAACTTTTTTCTCGTAAATAATTAATAATTTTTTGATAAATTTGATAAAAATTTAAATTTTTATTATTATTTGATTATAATCGTCATTTGATTAATAACATTTTGAGTTGCACATTTACTCATATGTTACTTTGTTTGTGTTATTAAAAAATATTTTTGAGTTCTATTTTACGAATATATAATACTATTTTCGTCATGATCTTAAATCAGAAGTTATGAGGTGGGGAAACCCCGATAATTATTTACTGAAACCCTGTATTATTTCCAGGAAAAATCCGCGGATCAAACAAACATATTTAGACCCAGAAATTTTGTTTAATAAAATGGACCGTAATTCGCGGCGTATAAGCCGCGTCTCAAATAAATATCTTTCCGACCAGAAATTTTATTTCCTAAAAAGTAACTTTTATCTACTTTGATCTTATTTTACTTGTTTTAGAAAATAAAATTTTCTGATTTGAAACAGACTTATTTGACACGCGGCTTATACGCGGGAAATTACGGTAACTTGCTCGAATGCGTTTTATATTTGATTTCAATTATTAAATAAGATTCCTGGGTCTAAACAAGAGTGTTTGATCCGGAGAATATACGCAGGAAATTACAGTATCATAAAGACCGTAGAGAAAAACTGCTTATGAATTCGTTAATTTATTTTCAGAACATTTCAGCCATTATAAAACCATTTTAACTTCATGTGAATTTTATTTTAAATATAAAAGAATTTTAATCAGAATTAAAATGAACAGTATGTCAAAATGAAAAAAAAAATCTGAAAGACGGCTACAACCTCTGACTGATTAATGCTGAAATAAAATAAAAGTACCGTTTCAATTCGTATCTAGCTCTTTATCATAGGAAGTAGTTTATTATGCCATAACGGGTCATATACATATTAAATATTGCACTTAACTTATATTTTACAAATGATAACAACCTCGTTTAATACTTTAGTCAAATTCCTTGTATCAAAGAAGCCCGGGGACATATATAAGTTATGCACTTTGTTATTCTTATATGCTTATATTTTATATACTTATCTTCGTTATTCACAGAGTTAGAAATTTGAGGATGACAATGTTAAATCCACGTGACAAATCTTAATTTATGTCTGTCCAAAATATCATCCAACTGAAAAGTTTCTCTTACAATCAGACATAATGAATGGAACCAAACACACACTATGTTATTTGTAATACGAAGAACAAATTCGTATTAACAGTATTAATTACTGTCGTATTAATGATTGTCTCTGAGCTATGGCAGTACATGAAATATGGCGCAATTGACTTCCTCTCTTCTTGTGTATAGTTCCCATCAGAAGCGGACAACAAGCACAGGTGCATCACCACTGCGTTTTCCTAGTTAGTTCGTTACAGCTTTCGTTAACTGATTTATTTTCTCGTTATACATATTTTTAGAAAAGGTTTCATGAAAAACACATAAACGGTAATTTTTTGTAATTAATATTACGAAAACAGGGTTCGTACGCTTTTACCACAATTTTTTAATAGAAAATTTATACTTAATGTTTAAATAGAAGAAGTCGCATACGCTTCGTATTATTCGCTTTGATTGCGGGATTTGTACTACTTTTCTGCATTTAAATAAGGCGAAAAGATCTATAAGAGAATTGTGGTAATAGCGTAAGAACATTGGAAAAGATACTTTTATTATTATTTTTATGAAAATTTTGCAATATTTCGTAATTTTCTACCTTGCCACAGGAAAGAAGTAATTCATATTAATCCCTTAACTGTCATACCCGTACGTGGTACGTGCTAGGAGAGCCTGTTCCGTTATTCAAAATTGTTGATTTCCCCTTTTTTTAATAGTAACTTTCACTTTATATAATAACCAAAATTTTTTAATTAAATAAAGCGAACATTAAGAACAGTGATACTTTACATATACGTATTTGTCCTTAAAATAATAAACTGTTAAAAGGTTAAATAGCCCTCTAACTGTCGCTTTGAATTATAGTAGTGGATGTAATAAAAAGGAATTGACTTTATCTGTTCCTGTCTATCATTCCCATCCTCATCATTAATGAAATTGTGCATTCATCAGGGGCTGACAACTAGCACAGGTGCATTCCTACGACGTGTTTCTGGTTATTTCATTACAAGTTATTTTCACTGTCCGCGTGTCTTTTGCAGCCTAATCCCAAACGAGGCATATCTAACTCGGACCTTCATATTCAATCGTAAGTTCTAATGATAAAGTATCTCATTTATACTAAGTAATTAAATAAAAAATAAATTTGAATTCGGATTTCATCCCCGTGTAAGAAATTGTGCTTTGTACAGATTTGGAGTCTTCAATTGTTTTTGCCTGAAAGTTGATTACCACCACAAAATCCCAAATGTAGTCTTCGTCTTCTTTAATTGCAAAGTTTTTGTCGATTAGTGAGGCAAATATTTCTATTCTAAAATAGTGGTAGCTTGGTGACCAGTGGACCAGAGGTTAAAGATTCCTAGATCAGATTATCTATTCTCCTTTCTCATATTTGACTTAATTTATATTTTCGGTTATACAATATTTAAGGCATGATTTCGCCAAAAAGACATAAACGGTAATTAACTGTAATTAATATTTCGAGGACATACTTTTCCTATTATTTTAATAAAGATTTATGCACAGTTAAAAGAGTACATATTAATAAAGACTTAAACACATTTCGTAAGTTCTTTCCTTGCCACGGGAGAGAAGTACTTCGCATTAATAAGCACAAGCACTGTGTCATTGAGTTATGGTAGTGAATGCAATACAGAGGAATTGGCTTGATATCTTCTTGTGTATTGTTTCCGTTCTTATCATTAATGAATGTGTGTATTTATCAGAGACTGACAACAGGTACAGGTACGTCGCTGCTATCTGTTCCTGGTTATTTCATTACAAATTATTTGTGTATCCCTCACAGTCCGTTTGTCTTCTGCAGTCTAATCCCAAACGATTCGTATCCGATTCGGACATTCCAATTCATTCGTTTGTTCTAAAGTATTTAAGTTATACTAAGGAAGTAAATTATAAATTTCTTTTATAAATTTACTTCAAAAAAGAAATTCAAATGCAAAACAATTCCCGTGTAAGAAATTATGCCTTTCTTCAGATTCTCTATGATCCTTTCTCATCGTTTTCATTTCATTTTATTTTTTGGGTTACACATTTTTTTTTTAGAGATAACGCACAAATGGTGATTTAATATAATTAATACTTCGAAATTACTTTTCTATTATTTTTATAAATAAATACGTAACGTTTCGTAAGTTCTTTTCTTAACGCAATAACCTTTTGCACTCCACTGACACTTATATAGTAACATACTAAGTTTAACCTGAAATGATTGATTGACACCAGAATTTTGGAATGAAAAATTTCCTTTTATTAAGTACGTGAATAAAAACTTTTACTAATTTCCAAATAAATTTGTTTTTAAATTCCGGTGCCAATCAATCATTTCAGGTTAAACTTAGTATGTCACCGTATAGGTGTCAGTGGAGTACAAAAGGTTAACCCTTTCCGGCACGAAATAAATCTGTTTGTAAAATAAAGAAATAATGGACTGACACCAGATTTTACAAACGATTTCCTTAGAAAAGATTAACTTGCTGATTTTCCCTTACTTTATAAAAGGAAAATTTTAATTAAATATTCTTGGTGTCGATTGTCAGTTTTGGAATTAAAACTAGGTGTCCTTTTTTGTGACCACCGCCCGCTAAAGGGTTAAAGAATACATACCTATTAACAAGCATTGTCTCTTTGAGTTATGATAGTGGATGCAATATCATGTATCTGCGTGGTCACCTTTTTGGCTACCACAATTTCCAAGCAATAATCTTCGTTTTAGTTTTATTTTGAAAATATTTTATTGATCTACTTCAACTTTCTCTTGCAAATGTTGTAGAAATCTACCACGATGATTATTGATGGAAAATAGTAGTAGACAAAAATGTTACTGCGTCGACCTCTGCAATTCAGAGGTATGGGAATCATCTCTTCCTGTTTTTATTTTTTTCGATTATCCATTTTTTTTTCAGAGTTATTTCCTCAAAAACACATAAACGGTGATTTACTGGAATTAACATTGCGAAGAGATACTTTTTCTATTATTTTTATAAAGATTTATGTAACGCTTCGTAAGTTCTTTCCTTGTAATTCGTATTAACAAGCACTATCACTGTCTCTTTGAGTTATGGTAGGGGATGCAATACAGAGGAATTGACTTCATCTCTTTCTGTGTATCGTTTCCATTCTCATCATTAACGAAATTGTGCATTCATCAGAGGCTGACAACAGGCACAGGTGCATCGCTGCTGCGTGTTCCTGGTTATTTCATTACAAGTTATTCGTGTATCCCTCACTGTCCGCTTGCCTTTTGCAGCTAAATCCCAAAGGAGGCGTATCCGACTCGGAATAATGGTGAAAGAGCGAGTTTGATTCGATAAAGGCACGTGCTGCAATGCTAGGGAAACAGAGAAGATCATCAGCAACGAGCACATTGCGAGATTTTAAAAGTGAGTTTCGTGGAGTGAGTTTTAGTGCAGGTGGGATGCGTTATTTGAATCTAAGCTATGTTATCTAATTATCTCCGTACGGCTATAAAGGAACTCGAAAGAATCGAAATGTTTTTTCCTCTTTATATTTTCCGTTTCTACATGTGTCTGCCCAATTCGATTCTGATACCGTTAGCATAAAAGAGCTTGTGATATAAAACTGAATTAATGGCGTGCTTTTTTATTCGATAAAAGACAGATGATAAATTTAATTACATAGATAAATACGTTATGTAGCCTACATATGCAGCAAGTGCTTTTCTGAAAATCAGTGAAAAAGTGCCTCATAATGCATAATGTTAAACCAGATGTTTGTTTAACATTTGGTATTATCATACAAATAAATAAAACCAAATGTTTGTTTTTCTCGTTGGTTATTGCGAAACAGATTGTGAAATAAACTATTTAAGGAATTTATCTCATGCAGGAACACAATACGGATATGAACACTACAAAGAAACACGGAAGAAGCGAAATGTTTTTCTATTTTTATTTTTATTTCGTACATGTGTGTATGTCTGACCAATTCGATTCTGGTACCGTTAGTATAAAAGAGCAGGTAATATAAAATTGAATTAATGACGTTCTTTTTTATTCGATAAAAAACAGATGATACATTTAATTACATAGATAAATACGTTATGTAGCATATATCAGCGGCAAGTTTTGCTATTTTTAAAATCAGTGAAAAAGTACATGATAATATCAAATGTTTGTTTCGCATTTGGTACTATCAAACAAATAAATAAAACCAAATGTTTGTTGCTCTCTTTGGTTATTACGGAACAGATTGTTAAATAAACTATTATTTAAAGATTTTATCTCATAATGAAATTATAATACGGATAGGAATTCTATAAATAAATCAAGAAGAATTGACAGGTTTTTTTTTCTCCTTTTATATGTTTTTCTACATGTGTCTGCTCAATTCGATTCTGATACCGTTAGTATAAAAGAGCGAGTAATATGAAACAGAATTAATGACATTCTTTTTAGCACTTTCCAACGTAGTTGAAAAGTGCTTATGACTTCGGTTTGTCTGGCCGTCTGCCGTCTGGCCGTCTGGCCGTCTGCCGTCTGGCCGTCTGGCCGTCTGCCGTCTGGCCGTCTGGCCGTCTGCCGTCTGCCGTCTGTCCGTGGTCTAACTCCCGTAAATATGCTCGGATTGCTCTGCAATTTTTATATGTTATTGTCGTTATCTATAGCATGTTCCCTATTTCAACGGAAGTGTGTAGCACTTATAGTTTTTTTACAGGGACACTCAAAAGAATTCCATTACATTGCGGTCTATGGGGAAAAATCATTTGCGGTTTATTTAAATAATGTTTCACTATTTTAAACGCACTGTAATTGATATATATTACTAAGGTGCATTAGAAGAAGCTTAATTTGGAACAGGGTGTGCATAGCACTTATAGTTACTTTACAGGGACAGTAAAAATAATTCCGTTACATTACGTCTATGGAGAAAAATCGTCTGCGGTTTATTTAAATAATGTTTCACTATTTTAAACACATTGAAATGTATATAGATCACTAAGGTGCATTACAAGAGACTTACTACGGAATATTGTGTGTATAGCAGTCATCGTTCATTTACAGGGACACGCAAAAGAATTATCTACTGTCTGTTAACAATAATTCCTGGAAGTGCGTTTTAAGTTATTGAACGCGATTTTAATTTTAACTTGCTTTTTGTCTATTACGTGGTGTGTATAAATTCTGTAGATCCTATACAGGGCAGCACAAAAGTTCGCGAACACATTTCTGTTTATTGACAAACTCCAGACGGAGAATTTTAAACTGTGCTACGCGTTTCCTAACTGAACTAAAATTATCATCCTATGTAGTATATATACAAATCTATAGATCCTATACAGGGCTGAATAAAAGTATTCGTATATTTTTCCGAATATTGTATATGTTGGAAATTCCTGAAATTATGTTTTTAAATATGTTATGCGTTTTCTAAATTGTTTACTTAGATGTTAGCTTTTAGCTTATTAAACGGTATGATTTGTAAAATTATTTTGGAAGCGTTGGAAAGTGCTATATAATCTATGCTTGACGCTTGATTTTTCGTTCTTGTTTATTCGATAAAAGGCAGATGATAAATTTAATTACATAGATAAAAGAGTTACGAAGCAGATACATGCGACATGGCATGTTTTGCTATTTTGGAAATTAATGAAAAAGTTGTATGATTTTTTTAAACATGAAATTATTGTGGATTAGAAGCAAATGTTTGTTTCCAGTCCTGTCAAATCTGTCGGATATTTTATTCCGAAATTCCGAATTCTCACCAGAAAGTTTGAATAGTTATTTTTTCTTTATATATGATAGACATTCGTTGAATAAAACAAAAATATTATTCAAAAATTTCTGACGTGAATTCGGAATATCTGAATAAAATATCCATGAGATTTGGCAACACTGTCTGTTTCTCTTTTCTTGGTTCTTACGGAAAAGATTACAGAAAAAAACTCTAATATTTACAGAATTTACCTTGAACAAGAGTACTGTGCTCATTTTTATCTTCTTTATTTTAAGCGGTATAAAAAATGCATGTGATTTGAACATTCTGTGTGCGGTCTTATCACGAAATTTAGAAGCAGGACCTCTAAGATATAAGTAGGTGCTGATTTTAAAATACTGATTACTTCAATAAAATAATTATGCATTAATTTGTAGATCATATTTATTCATCCTGTAAAATTAGACATCAGCATGTCGCCTGTAATTTCAATCATATATTTTTACAGCGAATCTAATTTATACTCTTGTAAAACAGTCTTATAAAATTTTATTCGATAGTAAAAAAATAAAAATAATAAAATATAAATATAAATATAAAAAATCTATGTTTGGTTTTCGTCATGATATATTTTTATTCTTATGGCATATTTTTCATTTTTTTAAATTTAATGCGTATATTTCATCCTACTTTGAAAAGTATTGATTTTTCATTTCCCAAAATTATTCCTTTAATTGTTGAAGAAAAATTTATGAACGAAACGTTTATTTTACCTGTATTTTATTAATTTTTATTTTGATTACATGGTAAAACTTTACTTATTTCAGTATAATTAAATAAACATACTTGAAAGCGTGAGAAATTCTTGTTCGTGAATTTTTCAGATGTTTCCCTTAATTAAAAATCACCACAAGTATTCGTATATCGAAACTATGAAATTACATGTCAAAATAATGGATCTAATTCAAGTCAATTATAACTACATCTAATTCTGCTTTTGCACGGCCATATCGTCGCTACCATGTCAAACTATCGAATGTGAAAGAATGCATTTTTCATTACTTTTTAAAATGGGCCGATTGTCACCACTAAATTTTATTAGAATTCTTCGTCAAGTAAGAATACCAATACAATTTTTCTGAAGAAAAGGGTTGTCAGTTTGGCTTTCTTATTTATTTAGAGATGCCGAATTCATACCGGAAATTTTTTTAGAAAAATTTGGACTTAAGGTAATATCAAAATGTCTGTCATTTTATAAAACGAATTTTTTTTTGTATTTGAAATTTCTGGTAGGAATTTGGAATTTTTGAATGAAAAAAGAAGCCAAACTGGCAACCCTGGTGAAGAATACAGTTAAAAGTTTGTGGTGACAATAAGCCTATTCATAAAAGTAATGAAAAATGCATTTCTTCACATTCGATAGTTTGACATGGTAGCGACGAATGATTACGGACATTGGATACCACTATTTTTAATAGTAATCTTCGCCTTATTTAATCGCATATTTACAAATATGCGATTAAATAAGGCGAAGATTGCTAATGGAAAATAGCAGTATTCAATGTCCGTAAACCTTTAAGTATTGGGATTAAAAAAAACGTATTTAACTGCTAAAAATTACATTGCACAATATTATCCAATGTATTTTGAAATTATTTCCCCACATAAATTTGCATAAAGTCATGACAAATGAAAAATTTAGAATATTTACATTAGTTATTGCTTATGTGGGGGGATAAATTTAGAAAAATAAATATTTATATTCGACATTAGTAAAACTAAACATCTTAAAATTACATGCCACACAATTTAAAACACGCAAAATCTATGTAAAGTACCGTAATTTCCGGCGTATAATCCGCAGCTCAAAGAATCGTTTTTCGACCCAGAAAATTTATTCAATAATTGTAGTTAAATATTTACAGCGATCTTTTAAGTTACATTTTCTAAAATAATATTTCTGGGTCGAAAAACGACTCTTTGAGCTGCGGATTATACGCCGGAAATTACGGTAAGTGTAGCATTAGTGAGACACTTAAGAACATTTATCGAATTATCAGTACAATATTAGTGACCTCCAAAAATATATATTGTTTTTGACTAATCTCAACATTCATGTATCGGAATAAACATTCAAAGTTTCAAAATATACTTCTTGGAAAAATTGAAAAATTAAAAATGTAATTTTTCACTATGCTCTAGTAGTGAGCATAGTTGCACCAGTAATTTACCCCAAAAGTAAACGCTCAAGTCGTGAGTTTAGTGTGTACCATACATAAGATATTAATTTATTTTACAGTTCTAGAATTAAATATACACAACAATGAAAACGTATTTAGAAGTTTAGTTGGTTAGGTTACGTAATTTCACTACTAAATCTACAGATCAGGGGCCTCAACTTCAGTTGTGCAAATCGTTTTTATTTTTATCTCACTTTACATAATATCTAATGTCCTTACAATCTGCGATGTAATTTTTTTTTTTTTGGGGGGGGGGGGTTATCAGCGTGTCCCTTCTTATCGAAGACTAATGGCTAATAAATAAGCCCCTAATTTTAGATGTTTACTTCCAACTGCAGGAAAATTTTATATATATATAATATCATATAATATCATGCATAATATATCATGGAATATTATATATAATATATCATATAATATCATGTATAATATATCATGGAATATCATATATAATACATCATATAATATCATATACAATATATCATACAATATCATATTTAATACCATATACGTAGCTGCCAACTTTTACGCTTTTTTGCAACCACTAAAATTGAAAAGAAATTTTTGACTTATTTAATTGCAGATGTCGTCGATCAAATAAGGCAAATTTCACTTTTAAATTTTAATGGTAAAACAAGGCGTAAAAGTGAGCAATTATGCATATATATTTTTCATCATATGAAAACCGATTTATTTCAAAATAGCTAAATTTTTTAGGAAATTTAAGTTACGAAATTTACATTTTTATGCTGTTCCTGAATCTTCAAAATTATACTTAGAAAACTTTCAGCAGGCATTAGAGAAATATTTTTTCTCTAATAAGTATTCCTTGGTTTTGTCTATTCATATTGTAACTTTCAGGGAGAGAATCTTCTGTGTTTCGGTAGATTCCTGCTTTTAAAAAAATCCTTCAAAACTCTTTTACCCTCCTTTTGCAAAAATTTCCATCCCCCCTTTGCCTTCTCCAATATACAAAATTTTAAATCTCTAAATTATATTACATTTTCTGTACTAAATGATGCTCTGTGGTTATAAAAAATAAATAATAATCTAAATTACTAGTTCTTCAACGCCGAAATTTATTGTCTCCAAACATCTCAAAAATTTTTAACTTGTAAAAAAAATCTGTCCTATTTGTTACTTTGCAATAATGATAAATAAGCAGTAAATGATCTAATTACGGAACGGAAAAAAGGAATAAATGAAAAAAACTCCCTTTTTTTTTCAACCAAGGAGACTACTGCAGCAAGATTTTGGTGTAAATGAAGTTTATCATTGAAAGCATAGTAATATTCTTGTAATAATCGTCTTCGTTGATGTTCAAATTTTTAAATAGCTGTTTTAAATGGTTAATTTAACTATTAGAATGATTTATATTATTCTATTAAACAAATATAAGATTTCTTATAAAACAAAGCCTTTTGGAGCCAAAAACCGCCGACATTTCATTGTTTTGTATTTGTGTTCATATCAATTTGTAACCATACTTAAGGTGGTTCTCAAATAACCAGCTCAACAACAACAGCACGAAACTTTCTGACTCATTTTTAAAAGCAACGGCATAAAATTGCCAGGCCTGAGAATTGAAGAGATTTGGAATCGAAATGAGTTTTTCATATTTTGATAAATAAATAACTTATCGAGTTATAAGCGATTCGTGTCACTTAACGACACGTTTTCCTCCTTTCTCGAGCTGCGGCATCGGAAATTCGGCTCAAAACGCCGACTTTCACAGTATTTTCTGAACGATATTCTGCCTTTACAAACGTCTTTCAATTACAAAGTTTCTGAATAATAACACCTACCAATTTTATGCGTTTCCGAACAAAAATTGATTAAAAAATATGTCATAATGTAGCGAGCCAATTTGGCCTTAAGACAAAACCACTTACAGAAAACTGTAATTATTGATTTTGATTTAAATACTGTTTTCCTGCACATAGAAAAAAATGATTGCCTGTTTAATATTGTAATATCCTTTGCATACGATTTGAATACGAAGAAACTAGATTCTAAATTTTAGTAAAGAAAATAAATTTAGTGTAGCGAAAAACTAACAGAAGTTAATAGTTATAGTCTACATTTAAAGTTCTATAAAATTGTAACCAACCAACCAACTTTGATATATAAATTATTTCAGCTATTAACTTCTTCTTTTAATAATCACAAGTGTGATAGCTTAGTGAAGTTACACTTTCGCTGCTACAGAAGTGGGCCTTTTGCTTTGCCAAATTTAATGCTTTTCCAAATTTGCCAAATTTAAAAGTAAAATTTTCCTTGTTTAATCGATGACATCTGCAATTAAATAAGTTACAAATTTCTTTTAATTTTTAATGGTAACAAAAAAGCGTAAAAGTTGGCAGCTATGCGATGCGCCTCGTGCAGTAATAGTGTGCCCCATCAGGCTCATTACTTGTTCTGATGAACAAAAAGCTAAATAAGTTACGTACAAAGCCTTAGAACCACAAAAGTTACTTAATCCAAATTAATGAAACATAAAAAAAAGAATGTGGCATATGCGCTAGTGGTGGGCCACCATACCTACGATGGGTACAGTTAAACAAATATTGACCCAGAAGGCTACCCTTTAAAATTAATAAAATACTCATTTTTTTAAGTTTTCGGCTTACCTAATAAATTATTTAAAGTGTGATAGAGTATGTGAACGGTAGTTTATTGCAAAATAAAACAAAATATTAAAGAAACAATATTTTAAATAAAAACTTATATCTTAGAGAATATGAAGAATCCAAAAAAATTCTGTGTTTGAAGACAATAGCAAGTAAACTTTTCCACCAATACAGAAAAAAGCAGTTTTTGGACAGTTAACAGCTAAGAGCTTTTAATCAATCAGATTTTTCCTTGTTTTAGTCGTTATTCAGAAATACGTTGGGGGTTTGTTTTTAAATAAAAAAAAATTTATGCTGACTGCTGGTACATCGACCACTATAGGTGCATTTACGTTATATAAAACAGTAATAAAAAAAAAGTTGAAAATGTGATAGTTCGAATTAAAAAGCGATCAGATTCTAGCAATTAATGCCAAATGGTCTTACAAGAATCAGCAGACCATAAAACCTGAAAGATATTTTCATTAACAAGGATTAATGGTATCATTAGACTTCTTGATTGCCTCGTTTACTTGTGAGATTAGATAAAATTACATACATTCGAATCTGTAAGCATATATATAAACTTGGTTTATGGCGTCAGGTTCTGGCATCCAAAAAATCTACAAGAGACCACTCCATTTCTTCCGGTCAAGTGTCCGTTCCTCCTCCAGACCCCTATTCCTCATGGTTTTTTTATACCATCCATCCAGGTCTTACATGGTCTTCATCGTTTCCTTTTTTGGTTTGTTCTGCAGTTAGATGCGATTTTGGGTAGTCTCGCATCACTCATTCTTTTAACATGACCATATCAGATTAATTGCTTCTTTTGGAGATCGTCTAATATGGTTCTCTTTATTTTCATAATTTCTTTAATTCTTTCATAATAAGTTCATAGAAAGGTGCACTTAGAATTACATTATGAAAAAAAAAAAACAAGATATATATTTGAATATTCTATCGTTGTCAATTGATCTTTCCACTGCATTTTTAATAGACTGATAAAAGTTTGTTTAAGAAACCCGTTTTATTTAAGAATATCAGTCAGGGTTGGAAATAAAATAAATTCCAATCATAATATCAAACAATTGGGAAGAGGAGGTAGAATGGGACAAATTTCATAAAGACATTTTTTACTCAATATATCCTTCTCCGGCTTGGATACAATCGTGCTATAATAATGTTTAATGTTATGTGAAACTACAAAAAAATAAGATTGGTCAAAACATCTCATAAGTTTAACTCTTTTGCTACGAGCCACGTTAGTTGTTTGGTTGGTTATTTTTTACGGCCAATTATCTGCGCTAGGGATATAGGCCAGCGGGTAGAATAACATCCTCTGTCGGGGGTTTTATAAGGGATCGTAATCAGTATTTACGCGAGGTTTGAAGAAAATCATGGAAAACTCCGAACGGTTAGGTCAACGAGCGGGACAGGAGTTTGAACCCAGCACCTCCCGTCTACCAGCTTTGAGACCAGAACCTCTCATCCAATGATGGGGCACTACCGGCCAAGACTGGAGACTATTTTTATATTCAGACGTAAAAAATACAAAATTACAAAAAATATTCTTGTGGTAGATATCTTTTGAAAATATGCTTGTTTAAGTATATAGCAGAGATTATTTTTCAAAAAGCGGTACGAATAGATTAAGAAAATTGTCGCCGGAACTTACGGTGTCCCAAACCCATAATAAAAAGTTTAAATTTCCAGACGATTTGAAAATTATAAAAATTCTGTCCCAGTCCTCCCTGATATGTGTGAAAAGTGGGAAAATACCTGTAAATAAAGAAACAGTATGAGGAATTTACATTTAACGAGTATTGTACTTTCAAAGAACTGTGTTAAATGAAAAACACGGTTTGGCTTTATTTAATATTATGTATTCTACGAAATTTACAGTTGCAAATTTAAAATCATTTGTAGCTGAAAATTTGTTTTTTTATAGACCAAAAGTAAGCAGTGAATTCCATATAAAAAATTGTTTCGACATTTATTACAAAATAAATATTACAAAAATTGTTCAATATTACAAAAAAAAAAGGATTAAAATTTTAAAGTTAAATATTTGTAGCTGTGTTTGAACACAGAAGAGATAAGTGGAAAATGCAAGGTTCCCACTGGTCCGTTTATTTCAATACCAGTATTTCCGAAGAAAATATTTCGTGGTACATTCTTACAACAATTGTAGCAGAAAAAAACGTCCAGGAAAGGTTTTTGAAAAATTGTCAAGATAAATTTAAAGAGAAGATTTTTCTTTGAAAAAAAGCCGTATCCAAAAAAAAAACAAAAAAAAACGGACAGTGTGGGAGATCTGAATATATCCAGTGGCGTAGCGTCAGGGGGGGGCACGATCATTTTACTACCAGTATAATTATATACTACATTTAGCCTTATTTAATCTTTGGACGGTATGAATTAAATAAGGCCAAATATAGTATATAAAAATACTGGTACTAAAGTGGTCCGTGCCCCCCTTGACGCTACGCCTCTGAATATATCCCATACGTCCCGCTCTCATAGTGTCCCATTGCTTTCTCCAAGTAGTATATTTAATATACGGCCAATCACATTCACAATGTTGCTTTTTAGTTTTACCTTAATTAGTGATTTGTAAACTACAGTGGCATAACGTCATAGGATGCTGCATCAATTTACTACCAATGTTATTATATGCTAAATATGTTCAATCTATGAACATTATACGATTAAATAAGGCCAAATTTAGTATATATTAATACTGGTAATAAAGTGATGCAGAATCCTTTAACACTACGCCACTCATAAACGTGGAATATATGAAATTACGGTAACATTTCATTATTTTTGTTTTACAGGGTTCGTACGCTTTTACCACAAATTTTAATAGAATTTTCGCCTTATTTAAATACAGAAAAGTATTACAAATCCTGCAACTGAAGGAAGCGTCTACAACTTCTGCTATTTAAATATTAAATAGAAAAATTCTATTAAAATATTATGTAAAAGGGTACGAATCCTGTTTTAGAAATGTATCTAAATGTAAAAATCAATTTCAAAATAGAATTCATTAATCAGTTTTTATGTATAAAAATGAGACCTTTTCAACTGCAAATGTTTTAAATCTTGCATCTGAAAAATTTGTATATAAATGAGTTTATGAGCACTCCATCTAGTGTAGAACTGAAAATAAATAATAGTATTTAGTTTAAGTAAAATTAGTATTGTTCTACCCCTCCCTTTCTCCTGCCCTCCACTCCCCTACTATCGAACAACTCTAAGAAAGCACGTATAGGAAATATTTATATTTCGTTTTCTCACTCGCTTACTTACGTAATGTAAGATAAAAATTAAAGCCAATAACAATTCAATTCACTTAAAACGTCAAGTTATTATCAATTATTTAACTCCACGTATCCTAATTACCGACGTATAATCTGCGGAACAAATAAATATGTTTAGAAGAAGAAATTTTACTTTTAAAATGTTGCTTAGTCTGTACCATGAAGAAATAAGTTATATTTTATTAATTAAAATTTCTGGGTCTAAACAGGTTTGCTTGGTCCGCGGAAATACGCCGGAAATTAGATTATTTATTAAATTGACCATGTTCACATTTGGAAAAATTATTATGGTAAAATCCTAGATCGTACTTTACAAAGTTATTCTCAGACATTCAAGGGTATTTTGAACGTCACTGTTTTAAAATATGTACGAATTAAAATGTGAATATCCTGTGCAGTTCACTAAATTAAAAAAAAATAAATGACAGTATGTTTAAAAAGTTAAATAACAACAAATAAAATAAATAAATTGAAGCAGATTACAGGATTCGTACGTTTGTACCACAACTTTTTAATAGAATTTTTCGCCTTATTTAAATGAATAAAATTATTACAAATCCTGCAATTAAACGAGGCGTCTACAATTTCTGCTATTTAAATAATAAATAGAAAGATTCTAATAAAAATTGTGATAAAAGCGTACGAACCCTGGATTATTTGCAAAGCCATTTTACAATGACTGATAAGATGAGCAGCTTCATATATTTTTTTTTTTTTTTTTTTTTTTTTTTATCATTTATGACCTGACGTCTCTTCGTCAGATAATATATACAGAATAGCCATTGTACAAACTTATTTTTGTAGTGAAAGCATATTTTTATTCGTTCTTTAAATTTCATTGATGTTCTAATTAATTATATTTTTTTCTTCTAGGTCTCAACAAAATTTCATATTCGTAAATGAAGATGTCAGTGCTGTGAAGTTAATTGGTTACAACTGCAAAAACGGTCCGCGCCATTGTGGAATAATTTTATGGAAAATAAAAGAATGAAAAGAAAAAAGAAATACAAAAAATTTAAATTGGATGAGTTTATTCAAATAAATCAGATACGATAGCCGTTTATATTTTTAATTTCAATATATATAGTATAAATATTTTGAATTGTTATAAAGATATAACAAATTATAACACCTTGTAATAATATACTTATTTTAATTGCTAAAAGGCGTAAAATAAAAACATTATAAACAGTAAAATAAGTTTTATTAGACTGTTAACATGCTTCGGCTCCATCTGAGTATCAAAACAAATAAGAATATTCTATAACTGCACGGTCTATGAAGTTATTATTTGAAACGCGAGCATTTAATTTTTCACGTAACTTTTAAAAATTACGCATGTTATTTTTATTTTTATTTTAACTTGCATATTTATTTCCACATTTGTAAATATGGAGTAACTCGAGCCACAATTTTGGTAAGTTAAATGATGCTGCATCGTTACATGTTGTATTTTTACTTGCTACAATCTCTATGGTTTCTCTTATAATGGATGGATAGTATAGATTGGAGGGAAAAATTATCTTACTTTCATTGAAATTTATTCGGATGTTTTCTTCCTGATATGATCTTGCCAGGGCTATTTTTGAGGAGTATATTAAATATAATTTATTAAAGAAAACGGATCAAAGAATTAATATATTGGCATGACAAGTAGTAAATTTAGTTGCAGAAAAAGGGGCATATATCTGATATTAAGTATAATAGAGAAACCAAAGCCCTGGCAAAATTATATCAAGAAGAAACCATCCAAATAAATTCCAATGAAAGTAAGATCATTTTTCTCTCCTATTTATGCTATCCATCCATTATAAGGAAAACCATAGAGATTGTAACACGTAACAATACGGTATGTAATGATGCAGCATCATTTAATTTACCAAAATTGTGGCTCAAGTTACTGCATGGTTACAAATATCGAAATAAACATCCAAGTAAAAATAAAAATTAACGTACGTAATTTTTAAAAAGTACGTGAAAAATTAAATGATAGCGTTTCAAATAACTTCATAGACCGTGCAATTATAGAACATTCTTATTTATTTTGATAATGGCTCAGATAGAGCCAAAACATGTCAACAGCCTAATAAAACTTATTTTACTGTTTATAATGTGTTTATTTTACGCCGTTTAGCAACTAAAAGAAGAAAATTGTTATGAAGATTACAAAAAGTTCAATTTAAATATGTATTATTTTTAAAGTTCCATTTTTTTTTCTGCTCTGTGTATGTTTTGCGGAATCTGTTAAATAGTGGCAGTTTAAGCATAGTTCTGCTTTTTTTGCTGAATGTCGGAACCATTTAACCTTTTGAAGTGCGGTGTATATGTAAATTTTACAATTTAATTTTAATTCCAAACTTTCAAATTTCACCCAGAATTTTTTATATAAAATTTTTATTTTTACTGCGTGGGAGTAAAGGCATTGCTTTCTTTACAAATCATTTTGTTCGTAAATTCTTGTGTTAGTCAATCATTTCAGTATTTTAGCAACAGAATTGTTTTGCCCCTGAAAGGGTTAATATTCGCGATACTACTTTTCCTATTGAAATTCTAATTTTCTCTAGAACGTCTGAAATCCGAAAATTGAACTCCGTTTGAAAGACATGGAACCAATAAGACTTCTCTTTGACTTTTTTGGATATAACGGATAAAGACAAACATATACATCTACGAAGAGTTAATTGACTGAATTTTGATATGAATCCTGAATCCAGGAAGTTTAGAAATGCTATAGAATATTTGTCTAAACCGCCATATAAGTATTCAAGAAAGATTTGAAGAAGGGTTAAATTGTTCATTTTGCTCATAATTGGCAAAAAGTACTGTACTCAAAAGAAAAAAAATCCAAACGAAACTTGTAACTACTGTTCTAATTAATGCAAAAATAAACGAAAAGTACCGTTTTAATTTGTATGATGTTCTTTATAATCGTATGGGACTTATTTAGTCATAAGAGGTAGTCTACATATTAAAAATGGCACCAACTTTGATTTTTCAAATAGTAGCACCCCTTTTTTGACACCATATTTAAATTCCTTAGATCAAAGCAACTAGGAAAGGTACAGTGTTGCTAGTCCGCTACTTTTTATTATTATTATTCAGATTGCTTGATTGCCACCACTTATTTTAAATAATATAATTCGCCTCATTTTCGCATTATTTTATCTGCAATTAAATAATCTGAATTACAAAAGTGGTGGCAATCAAGCAATCTGAATTTTAAAAAAGTAGCGAACTGGCAACACTTAAAAGGGATAGTTTTATACTTTTTCTTAAATCTTCATAGAATTAAAAATAGTCAGATTTTGAGAATGCTAATGTTAAATCCACATGATAAATTTTAATTTATATCTTCCCCCAAAGTCACCCGATTGATATATTTTTTTTAATGAGATACAATAAATTGAGTGACAATCACATCCACGCATATTATAGATATTTTTTTGATTAAAAAACAAATTTTGAATTATGAAAATCATTATTAAATTCAAAATTATGAATTATGTCCTACATTATTTTTTTGTATAAAACGAATTACAATCAGCAAAAACATAGCTCTGTAAGTCAGCATCTCATCCCAATCTTTAGTTTCCGAGATACTAAAGAGAAATTTTATTTTTCCAGTAGCGAACTGACAGCACTGAAAATGCATAGTTTTATACTTTTTCTTAAATCTTTACAGAATTAAAAGTAGTAAGAAATTGAGGATGCTAATGTTAAATCCACATGATAAAGTTTAACCCTTCTTTCCATGTGTTTTTTTATACATATATTAAATATTAGACACCCGAAATTTTAAGATAGATTTTTAACATTGTTCAGCAACATAGTTCACGGGAAATTAACTGGATTAATATTTCTATATAAATATAGTGGTGGCGAAGAAGTTGATTTATTTATTAAAAGTTAAATAAACAGTGATGGAAATTTACATCACTATGCAATTAAGGGTTCATTCAGTATATCTTCCCCAAAAATCAACCGATTGATTTTTTTTAATGAGATACAGTAAATTGAGTGACAATCAAATACACGCATATTCTAGACATTTTTTTGATTCAAAAACAAATTTTTAATTATAAAATCATTATTAAATTAATTATTATGAATTATGTCCTACATTATTTTTTGCATAAAACGAATTACAATCAGCAAAAACATAGGTCTGTAAGTTAGCATCTCATCCCAATCTTTAGTTTCCGAGATACTATAGAGAAACTTTATTTTTCCAGTAGCGAACTGGCAACACTGAAAATGCAAAGTTTTATACTTTTTCTTAGATATTCATAGAATTAAAAGTAGTAAGAAATTGAGGATGTTAATGTTAAATCCACATGATAAAATTTAATTTATATCTTCCCCCAAAGTCACCCGATTGATTTTTTTTTTTTTTTGAGATACAATAAATTGAGTGAAAATCAAATCCACGCATATTCTAGAGATTTTTTAATTTCAAATACAAACATTTAATTATGAAAATCATTATTAAATTTATTATTATTAAATTAAAAATGATGAATTATGCCCTACATTATTTTTTGCATAAAACGAATTACAATCAGCAAAAACATGGGTCTGTAAGTTAGCATCTCATTCCAACCTTTAGTTTCCGACATACTATAGAGAAATTTTATTTTTCGAGTAGCGAACCGGCAATACTGAAAAAGCATAGTTTTATACTTTTTCTTAAATATTCATAGAATTAAAAGTAGTAAGAGTTTGAGGATGCTAATGTTAAATCCACATGATAAAATTTAACCCCTGAATCGTCGTGTCCGAGACAATCACGGGCACCGTAGGCTACGCCTGTTTCATTTAGATTGTTTTATTCCCACCAGTTATTTTAATTAGTATATTTGGCTTTATTCTCGAATCATTTTTTCTGACCGTTAAATAAGGCGAATATTTCTGCTTAAAAAAAACTGGCGGTAATCAAGCAATCTGAATTTTTTAAAGTAACCTACCCTTATCGGCCGCGACGATTAAGGGGTTAATTTATATCTTCCCCCAAAGTCACCCGATTGATTTTTTTTAATGAGATACAATAAATTGAGTGAAAATCAAATCCACGCATATTCTAGATATTTTTTTGATCCAATAACAATTTTTTAATTATGAAAATCATAATAAATTCAAAATTATGAATTATGTCCTACATTACTTTTTGCATAAAACGAATTACAATCAGCAAACACATGGGTCTGCGACTTAGTATCTCATCCCAAACTTTAGTGTCCGAGATACAGAGAAATTTTATTTTTCCAGTGCATAGAATAGGGGTTTCTAACAACTAAAGCGTCAACCACAGAGCTAACAGTAAATTTGTATAGTTATCTTCATCTTATGTAGTCCTATAATTCGAGATAGCGGTCTACGAGTAAATAAAGCTAATATTGCTAGGACACCCAACCTGGACCCCAGCCGGTAGGCATATGGACTAATGTCCAGGCGGTAAAACCCCCACCTCTATACAGCAAAAACCCAGGTGCCGAAATCGGCCAAGAACAACAATCACATATACAAAATACGCTCACAGTAAAAGCCAAAAATATATATACATATATATATAACATACACATACATACAAATACACACACATACACACAAACACACACACACACAAATACATACACATATATATATATAACAAAATACTAAATTAAACTAATTAAAATCCTAAAAACACAAACTGAATCCTAAAATACACAAGCTCTCTAAAACTATGCTGTAACTAATAAAATAACTCTAATCCGAAATGCACAAACTCATAATAACGTTCCCAGAACTTTAACAAACAGGAAGAAGTACAATATGCCTTGGTACAAGAATTAGCATGAAGACACTATTATGCAGGAAAGTCCAAAAGTCTAATATTCAAAAGCTATGGTTAACACACTGGTTGCTGAATAAACTAGCTCTAAACTTCTAGAACCTGTATCTAATAAAGGAGAAATTTTCATTTAATATGTTATAATTTTCACTAAGTTTTCTGTAATTGTTTTGTGAAAAAAGAACTCTAATGATGTTTTGACTTAAAGTATAATTTTTTTGAAAATTAAAATGGAACTTCATTATGGGGCATCTGCCAAATAGATAATGTTTGACATCACCACAAGAGCCACATTCACATCGATCATTATTTCTCTTTTTTATTTTATAAAGGTACGAGAGGAAGCTCCCGTGGCCAGTAATAAAATACAAAATTACTTGTTTAGAACAAACAAAATCCGGATTAACCTTTTTAAAAATATCATATGTAAGTCGTCCAGTATCTGAATCTTGCCAATGTTTCTGCCACGTGCATAATATGTTACGTTTAACCTCTCTAGCAGAGGCGTAGCGTCAAGGGGGGCACGGGTGACTTTACTACCAGTATTTTTATATTCTATATTTGACCTTATATATTTCATACCGTTCAAAGATTAAATAAGGCTAAATGTAGTATATAATTATACTGGTAGTAAAATGATCGTGCCCCCCTGACGCTACGCCACTGCTCTCTAGTGAGAAGAGATATTGGGAATGGAATCCTTGCTACAAGGTCAGCATTGCCAGATGTAATGACACTCTTGGCTAATGTATCTGCCCTTTCATTTCCGTAAAGGCCGACATGCGCTTTTATCCATCCCAAGCGTAGGATCTTATCCTCATTATCATATAACAAATTAAAAATATCACATATAATTTGATTTTTTGGAAAAGCACGATTCAGCACTAAAACAGAAGAGAAGACAGATTGTCTGTATACAGGATAGCCTCTTTATAAAGTATAAAGTATACTCCTATATATAGTTCACTAAAAGCTAATATTGCTATACGAAAGTACTGATATATCAGCGGCCCGCGATTGAGTTGTTGGAAACCCCTAATCTAAAACACGAGAAAATAACTAGACAGTAGCCAGGAAAATTTTATGATATTCTTTTTCATATAAAGTGTGTTTATTTTATACTTAAAAATTCTGTATCATTTTTCTGATAACTGTTTGTGTGTCACCGGCACTTTACATTGTATATCTTAATTTTATTTTTCGAAAGAGTATAGTATGATAAAGCATGGCACTCCATTTTTCTGATCTTTTTCTCAGATGTTGCCTCTTATCTAACAATAAATATCAACAATCATCATCTTATAAATATTGATATTTATTGATATTAAAATGCTTGCTCAGTTTGTATAAAAACAATTTTCTCAAAATCTACTGCGCCGAATTTTATGACATCTACATAAGTTACAGAGATACTATTCAACATAATTTTTATATAGTTTTATGCTGATAAAAACTGTTGAACATGAAGATAAAAAACTTTTAAAAATTGAAAATCATATATTATTATATTCATAGGGCAATATTTCTTTGTCAAACATTCCTAATGTGCCCCATATACTATATATCAATGCCGAATTTCTTCAGTGGGTACCATAGATAAATATTTAAAAATATATATGTAAAATTGCATAAAAAGACTAAAAAAACGTTATTTGGGCGGAGCTTCTCATATTTGTCATTCGTAGATATTTGTGAAATAAAGTCAGCTGACAATATGTTAACTGCTGTATTTCACATTTAAATATACATATAGGGATTCATTCTCAACACTGTGGATACTGCTTTGATATGGTAATATGCCGTTGGTCTCAAAGACAACAATAGGGAAGAATAATTTTGCCATAAAAACAAACAACTTTCTTCCATATCGAAATGTAACGACTGCCCAAGTCCATCTGAACCAAGTCCATAGAAACATCTTGCCATTTTTAACCCTTATTGCTGATGTACGAGGCGTATTCAGAAAGTAAGTACCGTTTTGAAAAAAAAACTAGTACCGTAATTTCCGGCGTATAAGCCGCAGCTCAAAGAGTCGTTTTTTGACCCAGAAATATTATTTTATAAAATGTAACTTAAAAGATCGCTGTAAATATTTAACTACAATTATTGAATAAAATTTCTGGGTCGAAAAACGACTCTTTGAGCTGCGGCTTATACGCCGGAAATTACGGTAAAACATTTTATTAAGCCAATTTTATTTTCACATGAAAGAGCATACCTTAATCTATTTTTCTACATAGTTTCCGCCAATGTTCAAACACTTGTCGTAGCGGGTGATCAGCTTATCTATACCTTCTTCATAGAAACTTCCCGCCAGTGACTTCAACCAACACTCCAAACAGTTTGTGAAATTTGCGGAAATTCGTCTGAAAGCGTTGCCATTGTGAAACGTCTGTTCTCAGGGATTTTTTCATCAACTTTCCTTACGAGATCATCGTTGACAACAGAAGGCCGACCACTCCGAGCTTCATCGTGGACATTTGTTCGACCTTCATTAAACTTTCTAACCCATTTTCTCATCATTCCACCAGTCATCGCGTTTTCACTGTAAACATCTTTAACTTGACGATAAATTTCGGCCGGTTTCACAATCCTTGCGTTCAAAAATCGAATAACAGCACGGATCTCACAGTCGGTGGGATCAGTAATTGTCTGAAACATTTTAAGTGTGCACAACAAACTGAAAACACAACGTAAAGCAGCGAAAATGGCGTCAGTTGAGAGCCAGTGAACAAGGATGATTAGCGCGCATTCACGAGATGCCTACCGCAGCGCTGTGGCGGCGCTAGAATGAAACGGTACTTACTTGCCGGATGCGCCTCGTAGCATTTATGCTGTCATCAATGTTCCCAATTAACTGGATTTTTTTAATTCAGATATTCCGAATCCACACCACAAATTTAAAATAGTAATCGTTGTTTTATTTAATAACATGTATTAAACAAAGCGAAATTTATTATTTAGATTTTCTGGTATGAATTCCGATTCTCTAAATTACGGATTTTCTAGAACGCATTCTACCATAAGCAATAGAGGGTTAATAGAGAGAACTGTATATACCATAACTGTCGTCAACCTTTACGCTTTTTTGTTACCACTAAAAAATACTAGAAATTTCTGTCTTACTTAATCACAAATTTCGGCGATTAAAAAAAGCAAAATTTTGTATTAAATTTTACTATTCAGAAAAAATCGTAAAAGTCGGCAGCTATGAATATATTTGTGTATAAGCCTAACCCCAAATTCGGAGGAAAGACAGATGTATACCAGTGTTGCCTATTTTTTACCTTCGCCGTATTAAAATAAATAAGGCGAAAAAGAATTCTTAAAAAATTTCTTTGAAAACTCCAGAAAAATTTATTATGAATATATATAAATGAGTATATAAAGCTCATTCAGAATGTAAGTATCGTTTGCGCATATCTTCCGCACATCTGACAGCACAAAGGTCGCGCATGCGTAGTTACATCCTTCAACTCGAGAACGAATTAGCCTAGCCATTTTGTTTGATTACGTGAATGTTTGAAGTCATTGTTTGTCGGTAATCATGTTTAAAACAGTCGATCGGCCCGCCAGCTGTGAAAGAGCCGTTATAAAGTTTTTGAATGCGAGAAATGTTCGACCTTGTGAAAATTATCATCAGATAAATGAAACTTACGGAGAGAACGCGATAAGTGAATGTATGGTGCGAAAGTGGGTTAGGATGTTTAACGAAGGAAGGCAAAGGGTCCTCGACGAGGAGCACAGTGGACGCCCGTCGTTGATCACCGAAGAATTGGTGCGCTGCATCGACGAACAAGTTCATTTGTTTTCTCATCTCAAGGAATTTTTTCCCGTCCAGTACTTGTAAATGTCCATAACTGATTGAGATCGCAGGCGGCCGATTTCTACGAAGTGGGTATGTTTGCATTTAGTACCAAGGTATGACAGATGCCTTAATTCACATGGTGAATATATCGAAAAGTTGTTGAAGGTGTGTAGATTTTTCTGCAATAAAATGCAAATTGAAACAAATTTCTGATGATGTTAATATCCAAACGGTGCTTACTTTCTGGATGAGCTTTGTATAATGAGTATTTATTATGAGTTCGTAATAATTTATCATGATAGTTATGAAAATTATAAGAAATATTCATCATAATTTTCTTCGATTAAATAAAGCGAAGATAACTATAAATGCTGGTATTCAATGTAAGTTTCCTCTCAAATTTGAGGGTCGGCTTATACACCAGTATATCCGATACTTATACTCAGTAGTTTCAACCTTTTTAAATGCGCAATTTCCCTTTTACTTTCAATCGTATCGTGTCTATAAAAACATTAACAGACTCGTAGCGAAATTGATTTATTGTGGTAGATTCATTTGTACATTCACGATGTTATCTGAGAATAATAATTGGAAATGCGATGCTTGGGGAAGTTTTTTGAATAAAACGTGGAATCGCAGAAAAAGATAACAAAAACTCAATGCATCTTGTTTCCACGTCGACAGGCTCAAAGTTAGTTAAAAATATTATATGTGAAAATTGTCGAAAAACGCTGTGCCGCAAAAAAAATAATTCTGAACTAGGTTAAGTTCTATTTATAAGTTCACTCTAAACCATTTCATTCATTCTTATATATTGTTTCCGCCAAGTTATATTTTTAGGATATTTTCTAAATCGACATCTGTCGCATCAATGAATTTTGGACTAAATATTTTCTGATGTGTTGCTAAGGTTATACAATAATAATAGTAGGACAAAATGAACGATTTTGTCATTCAAATGAATCATTCGGGCATACGCAAAAGGCGTGCGATATAATATATACCACGTAATTTTAATTCCCAAATGCCACAATGGTGCCGAAATTTTGGAATCAAATTTTACTTTTAAAATATACGTGAAGAAAATCTTTTAATTATTTAGAAATAAATTTGTTGTTAAATCCCAGTGTGACTCAATGTTTTCAACATTTTAGAAACATAAGTACTTTGCCCCTGAAAGGGTTAACCCCTTGAGGACGAGCGACACGTATACGTGACGCATAAGATGCTCAGAATCCTCGATTATTCCCACCACTTATTTTTTATTGTAAGCTTTGCCTTATTAAATCTTAGCATTTCTGTGATTCAATTAGGTGAAAATTTCTGTTTTAAAAAACCGGTGGTAAAAGATTAAAAATTATGTAAAAGACGCTCGTCGCAAAGGGGTTAAGGAATAAAAGCCGAGGTCAATGTTTTTGGGACAATATATATGTATGTATATATATATATATATATATATATATATATGAAACATTATCATAACACCAAATTAAACTATGAAAAAATGATTAAGTATGTAATAATTAGTTGACAATGAAAGTATTCCCCAACATACTGAATATAGATACCAAAAACTTATTTAAAAGAAGAAGAAATTAAATAAAAAATTGAATAAATGAAATTGAATCAATGAAATGAAATTAGTGGAATTTAGACAGAATTATAAAGTCCCAAATGCCTAAATTCCACAAATAAAATGAGTGGTTTCATCATCATATTAGCCATAACATTGCTAAAGAGTATGATTTTGGGACTACCACTCATAAACAATGAATCAAACCAGTGAAAAAATAAAAAATATATACAATATTGAAAAGGAAAGAAACCATACCTATTAATATACAGATAAAACTTGAAATAGAGTCATAAAGTACATAATCCATTTGGATTATAAAAGTTACCTGTGCACCACATGAACCACACATGAACACAACCAAACAGAGGGAATTAATTGCAAAAAATCATTACATGTTGCCATATTTAGTTTTAGAAAATGATTTACCATGTTGCCAGAATAGATGTTAGAATAATATGAATACTATTGTAAACCAACAGAAACCCTGGTGCTGCCATCTATTAGGGTAAAAAGTGAATATGCGCTGAATAAAAATAGCATTGGATGAAAATTAATATTTAAAAATTAAACCATATACTATCTAAAGATGATAACAATTAGTTAAATAATAAATAAATGAAATTAATTAATAAATAATAAATAGAATATCCAATTACATTAAAGTAATGGATGTATTAATGTATAATTCTATGTTAAAAATAAGATGTAAAATGGAAAAATTAATAATTAAAGCAACATAAAAATATATGTACCATGAAATGACATAGCAACTATTAAATAGCTGTGCCAAAAATGCAACATCGCAAAAATTAAATTAAATTAAAATACTGAATATTTGAATTAAGATACAAAGGAATTAAAATTAATAATAATTAAATATTGAAATTAATTATTAACATATAATGTTTCTTCTTACAAAGTTAAAAATGAAATACTCTTGATATAGGTGTTAAGGATAGAACGTTTAATAAAAATTAAAACATGTATTATATTAACACTTTAGAAAAGTATAAATTATATTAGAAGTTAATATGATATTGTCCACCGTAGGCATTAATCTAAATGCATTAGATCAAAAACATTCTTAATATTAATGAATATAAATTCATTTAAATTAATTAAATAATGAATATGTAAATATAACTAAATTAATATACATATAAAAATATCACATTACAGTCCATTATAAAATGTGTAATATCAAACGTGGGTGTAAATCACAATGCCCCCCCCCCCTTTTTTTATACACACACACGTTTATCTAAGTATAGCTGCCCGATTTCTCAATTTTTGAAAACCACTAATTTAGAACCGAATTATTAGCTTTATATAATCGCAGAATTTCCCCGATTAATTAAGCCGTATCCAAAAATATTGCTAGATGAAAAATACAAGTATTCAAAAACCGTGAGATCCAGCAACTATGATTTAAGGCAGAGATGCCAAGCTCACACTAATCTTACGTAATATGTGGATTAAATTGACCCAGTTTAACAACGTTTTAAACCAGAAATATTATTTGATGAATCTTTATTTATTTAATTTAAGATTTCTACATTTAATTCAATTTCTCAAAAAACAAATTCTGGTGCGAAACGTATTAAACCTGGGTCAAATTAGCCCAAAAAAAATTACGGATGATAAGTGAGAGCTTAGCACCTCTGATTTAAGACACTGAAGACGTACTTTAAAAAATAGGATATTTTGTGTTAACCCCTTCAGGACAGGCGTCATTCAACGACATTTTATTTTTTTATACCAGTAATTCCTTATCGTATTTTTCGCCTTATTTAATCCAATAATTCCACGCTTAGACAAGGGAAAGATTACGAAAAATATTCTGGTACTAAAAAAAAAAGGAAACCGTATATGAAACGTACATGATACATTCGTCCTTAAGAGGTTATTTTTTTTAAAGGCTTTCATTATAAATGAACATCGCCAGTCCCATCAATATTTTCAGATCTCACCATTAACGTCAGTAAAAAAATTCTTTTCTGTATATGAAATAATTCTGTAAATAATTGTCATATATTTACATTGACATTTTTATCCGAGGACTTCGATGATTTACAAATAATTTTTTAATGCTGTTTTGTAAATCATATTTGGCTGAGTTCTTCACAAGCGGGTATTAATTTAACTCATTAATGCCGATTGGTACGAAAACTTACCATTTCAGTGATACGAAACTTTTAAATGTCAACGCCAGTATCTTACTAAAAAAAAAATCATATTATCTAATGTGAAACTATCAAAGATTCAATCAGTTAAAATGACAGTATGGGAATACTGGTGTCAACTGGTATCTAAGTATTAAAAGAAGTGTAAAATAAGTCGGCGTTAATGGGTTAAGGTTATTAAATTTGGAGGCTTTTTATATTTAAATGTTGCTTAGTTATTTCGAAAGGAACGATCTTTAAAAAGGTATTGCATAGGCCATGCTATGGCCATGTTCCTGATATGGTCATTCCTGTATTATACGTTAGCAAATCGAAAAATTCGCTAGATGATGGCATCAGCATACCGTATAGGAGCCCCCTAGTATATCATGTGGTCCCACACTATTTAGTTAGATTGTGGAATTTGACACCAATTTCCTATTTTATGTTTTTGGCGTTATCTCTTCTTGTTTTTAACGTGTAAGTCTCCTTTTTTTATGCAAGTTTCTAAAATACTTTTTTTATGAACACCATTGTACTATCTCAATTCTATATTAATTGGTGCTGTCGTTGATCATGTATATTTTAAGAGTTTTCAAAATAAATTACTTTCATGAAAGCTGACCTGCTACTGATATGGCCATCCAGGTGGTCATTTCAAGTGCACCATGCAAGCCTAGGATAAGGACATTTTTATTTGTTCCTATTGCGATAGGAAATTTGTATTAACAAATTTGTAAACTCTAAAAGGTTTTCACATTTTTTCTAAATAAAAACTTAAATTATAATGTCAATTTAGTTAAGTTCATTTTTGATGAAAAATCCTATTTCAAATCCTTTTTTGAATAACAAAAAGAATTATTGGGTATCATGTTTACTTATTTTACACCAGAATTATTTAATTTAGCAGAACAGCATTTTTAAATTGAAGGAAATCACGATTTCTGAAACATAGTGCAAAACACGACATATAATGTGCAGGTGGTCCTGATATGGCCACTTGGCATGCTTTTAAAATTCCGTTTTGGGGGGTGGTAGAACAGTTTTCATAGAGAATGCAATATTTTTTTATAAACGTCTATTAACCCTTTCCGGCGCGGAGTTAGTCTGTTTGTAAAATGATGAAATATTGGACTGACACCAGAATTTAAAAACGAATTCATTAGGTAATAAAAACTTGCTTATTTTCTGATACTTAAAAAAGGGAAAATTTTAATTAAATATTCTTGGTGCCGTTTGTCAGTTTTGGAATTAAAATTAGGTGTCCTTTTTTGTGGACACCGCCCGTTAAAGGGTTAACCCCAGAACGTTAAAAGAAAGTACTACGGTTTGGAATTTTTCAGAAATGACAGCAGGGAAAATTCTTAAACTTTAGCATGGCCATAACAGGAACACCCACAATTACATTTTTAAAATAATTATTACATCTGTTATGTTAAATTAACTCTACTATATTAATTTAAATTAGGGGGTCTTCAACCTGCGGTCCGCGGTCACTAATCTACCACAATTTCAAAAGAGAAAGTTTTTCTTTATTTAATGACAGAAACCTTGGGATTAAAGCCTTAATTGCATAGTGATGTAAATTTCCATCACTGTTTATTTAACTTTTAATAAATAAATCAACTTCTTCGCCACCACTATATTTATATAGACATATTAATCGAGTAAATTTCCCGTGAGCTATGTTGCTGAACAAAGTTAAAAATCTATCTTAAAATTTCTGGTGTCAAATATTTAATATTTGTATAAAAAAAAAACACAATTGTAAAAGAAAAACTCATTCAAAGAAGGGCTAATTCAGGCAAAAATTACTTTTCGGAATTTGGGGTGTCAAGCGACTTTCATGCAAAAAGATGAAGATCCCTATCTTTAACAATGGAGCTATGAATAAAGACTAAAATACATTAAGTGTAGTGTCTACCAGTTGCGGAGGAAGTACCGTAATTTCCGGCGTAGAATCCGCAGCTCAAAGAGTCGTTTTTCGACCCAGAAATATTATTTTATGAAATGTAACTTAAAAGATCGCTGTAAATATTTAACTACAATTATTGAATAAATTTTCTGGGTCAAAAAACGATTCTTTGAGCTGCGGATTATACGCCGGAAATTACGGTAGCTGAAAATGTAGTCACAAGACGGCGGTACAGCGCCTAGAATACATAGCGTGAAAACGGTTTTACCGTTTTTTAATTCAAAATTTTTGAATTCAAATCGAAAATTATGAAACAAGAATTTTTACTTTAAGAAGTCACGAAATATCTGCCATTAAGTAACGAAAAGCACATTATAGGGAATTTCTGGTATGAATGCGAAATTTCGGAATTTAAATAAAACCAAACTGGTAATGCTTTAAAAAGTGCTAAAAAATTGTAGCCGATAAACGTGCAACGATGCGGTACAATAATAGGGCGATCGCAGCGACATCTGCTTTAAAAATATATTTACCTCTAGCAAAAGTAATCGTTTCACTATTGACAACATGAACTTAATTTCTGTTAATAAAATCTTCTTGTAAGTGTATATTTCAGATGTAACTGATTTTGAAGTTAGTTTTTTATCATATCAGGGAATTAATCTTTCCCGGTCTTCTAGCAGAGATTCATCCTTTGGTATGCTAAATAGGGATAGTTTCTAGTCTGCTGTCTTGTATCGAGTACTACAAACAGGCACAAAAGAATGCGTATCACGTTTTTTGGCCATGATGAATATCATTCATATTTTTAAAACTTTATAAAAATCACTATCCAAGTCAAAGGAAATAGGGTATAATTTAATTATTTAAAATATTTACCACCAGCTGAAACGTTTTCTCAGTTCGATTCTTATACAATGTTTGCGTTGAAAAGAGCTAGCAGACAGTGGCCCAGCCAGAGTAGGGGGGGGGGGGGTCCAAATGCTCTGGAAACCAGTAATATTATAAAGTTTTCTTCGCCTTCAATATCGCAGAAAATTTTCCGATTAGATACGGCAAAGATATTTTTATAAAATTAGTGTTAACCAAACCATCTGGACCTCCACCCTGTCTACGCCACTGCTAGAAGATGTCGCTGCGATCGACCCGTTATCTTTTCAGCATCGTTCTACATTTATCGGATTCAATTTTTTAGTACTATTCTGTAGCCGTTTTCACACTATGTATTCTAAGCCCTGTAACGGTGGCGACTATTGTCTGTTTGCATGGGATCAACAGGGCCGGATTACGAGAGTGGAATATATATACCAGTAAATTTGAACAGAAATTATCGTCTTATTTTAGACCCCTTATTCGTTTAAAAAATTTCTGTCATAAATAAGGCAAAAATTTTGCATTCAAATTTACTGATGGATGTTTGCACCGGTGGTAATCATCCCCTGCGGAACCGGTTACATTTGAAGGTTCAACATCCTGAGGATATACCAATTCCTCTTTATTCATAGTTCCATGCCTTAGACCTGACAAATAAATATATCAGATAGTTTCATATATATATATATATATATATATATTATGAAGCTTTAAAGAATAACACATTTTTAATTTAAAACTCTGATAGTAAAGTTTCTTGTACTAAGGTTAAATGTTTGAAAAATTAAGTTTCGAAAGTAAGATTGATAAAAATACTTTCCCTCCCAAAACACAAGATTGGTGTAAAGTTAATATTAAATTGTATCTTCATTTCAAAACCTGTATAAGTCTACTTTTTTTAATTCAGTTTTTTGTTACAAAATTGTCCTTGAAGGTAGACGCTCGTGTAAACAAAAATTAAATAGGTTTATTTATACACTGCCACTAAAAATTGTTGTTTATAGCAACAAGTTGGAAATTGTACGTCAAACGTGACAAACGAGGTGCGTTCGTACTATTATAGCTAGTTCTATAAATATTCAGATCTTCAGAGGATTTTTAATTCTGCGAAATGAATTATATCGTCTGCAGATTAATTTCTGTCATAAAATAAGTATCTCGGTCGCTTGACGATTAAACCTCGGAATTTCCTATAAGAAGAAAGCACCGATTATTATTTTTTTTAATTCATATTTCTTAATAAATATTTTTATTAATATATTGTAAAGTTTTGATTCGATTTTGATAAAATTCGAAATGTCTCGACAAAATTCTGCAAAGATAATATATTTCAAATTTCAAACCATTCGGTTGGGTAGGTTTTGCGTTGTTATATGCGGACGGACGGACAGACAGATGGACGGACCAGACGACGACAATAGGTACTACGTAATTATATAATTACGAACGCATCTAAAAACAAGATTAATCAATGGCAACTTAAAGATGTATTCCAATCAAGGTTGCCAGTTTGATTCACTTTTTCATACAGAAATTCCTAATTTATTACAGAAATTCCAAATAGTAATTTTTGCTTGTTTTCATGGCAGACATGTGTTGATTACATCAGGTAAAAATTCTTCTTTCGGAATTTCCGGTATGAATTCTGAATTTCTGAATAAAAAAATATTCTAAACTGGCAACCATGATTTCAATGGCCAACAACAGAGCAAAAAGAAACAAGTCTTTCCGGGTCAGTCAGGAGAGTAGGTTTATATATTTGCTGTTTATTTTAAAGTACATAGATCAGATTTACTACAAATAAAACAAATTGGTCTGACTTCTTCAAAGTTCGGTATTTTCACAAGAACAGTAATTTGTATTGGTTTATATGTGATTTAATGGATAGGAGACAATGGCCAACAACAGTGCAAAAAGAAACAAGTCTTTCCGGGTAAGTCAAGAGAGTAAGGTTTATATATTTGCTTTTTATTTTAAAGTACATAGATCATATTTACTACAAATAAAACAAAGTGGTCTTACAAATAAAACAAATTGGTCTGACTTCTTCGAAGTTCAGTATTTTCACAAGAACAGTAATTTGTATTGGTTTATATGTGATTTAATGGATAGGAGACAATGGCCAACAACAGAGCAAAAAGAAACAAGTCTTTCCGGGTAAGTCAAGAGAGTAAGGTTTATATATTTGCTTTTTATTTTAAAGTACATAGATCATATTTACTACAAATAAAACAAAGTGGTCTTACAAATAAAACAAATTGGTCTGACTTCTTCGAAGTTCAGTATTTTCACAAGAACAGTAATTTGTATTGGTTTATATGTGATTTAATGGATAGGAGACAATGGCCAACAACAGAGCAAAAAGAAACAAGTCTTTCCGGGTCAGTCAAGAGAGTAGGTTTATATATTTGCTTTTTATTTTAAAGTACATAGATCATATTTACTACAAATAAAACAAATTGGTCTGACTTCGTCGAAGTTCGGTATTTTCTATATGTGATTTAATGGATAGGAGACAATGACCAACAACAGAGCAAAAAGAAACAAGTCTTTCCGGGTCAGTCAAGAGAGTAGGTTTATATATTTGCTTTTTATTTTAAAGTACATAGATCATATTTACTACAAATAAAACAAATTGGTCTGACTTCTTCGAAGTTCGGTATTTTCACAAGAACAGTAATTTGTATTGGTTTATATGTGATTTAATGGATAGGAGACAATAGCCAACAACAGAGCAAAAAGAAACAAGTCTTTCCGGGTCAATCAAGAGAGTAGGTTTATATATTTGCTTTTTATTTTAAAGTACATAGATCATATTTAATACAAATAAAACAAATTGGTCTGACTTTTTCGAAGTTCGGTATATTCACAAGAACAGTAATTTGTATTGGTTTATATGTGATTTAATGGATAGGAGACAATTACATCAAAAATGTAAAAAATATTCTGAAATCATAGTTTAAAACTATTTCATACACTGTAACATATTTCCGATGCACAATCGAGATTGTAACCAAATCATTAAACCATTTACCATCGAAAATTTTGTGCATTCATGCAAACGAACTCTAAGAGCTACATACTTGATTAACAAGCTCATCCAGGATATGTGCAAGATCAATACACTGAGTCAATTAGATTCCGATTGGTTAAGTAGTTCGGACGTTCTCTTAAGGAAAATTTTGCATGTTTTACTTTTGTGTGTCCCTGTAAACAAACTATAAGAGCTACACATTTAATTAACTAACTAATCCAAGATGCTTGGAAGATCAATAGAACATACCAATTAGTTTCGAATTGGTTCCGTTTCTGGAACATTATCGTGATGATAAGTTTTGCATGGTTTGCTTTTGTGTGCCCTGTAAACGAACTATAAAGGCTGCACACTTGATTAACAAACTCAATTCTAGAATTTCTAAAGAAATCAACCTAAAATAGACCGAACACGGTGATGAAAATGGCAATATGTCTCAAAGAATAGGTGAAAAGTTTTAAGGATTTTGAATGCTACTATTTTCGAATAGAATTAGTCGCTTTATTTAATCACAGAAGTCTGCGATTTAATAAAGCAAATATTACTAGTCGGAGATAATGGTGTTCAAAATCCGTAATATTTGGCTCGTATGCATTTAATGCCATCTCTTAACATGCAGACATAAATAATTTATGTCTGTTTGGTCAAATATCTAAAAACTATGATTAATATCTTTTAGGTTGATTTTTTTTTAGGATTGTGATCACGATAACGTCCAAAATATTGAACCAAATAGAATCTAGTTGAGACATCGTATTAATATTGCAAGTATCTTGGATGAGTTTGTTAATCAAGTATGTAGATAGTTCGTTTACATTGACACACAGAAGCAAAACACGCAAAATTTGTCATCACGATAATGACTGAAATAATAAACCAATTCAAACCTAGTTGAGACAGTGCATTGATCTTGCAAATAACGTTTATGACTTCGTTAATGAAGTATGTTGCTCTTAGAGGATTCGTACGCTTTTACCACAATTTTTTAATACAAAATTTCTATTTAATATTTTAATAGCAGAAATCGTAGACGCCTCGTTTATTTGCAGGATTTGTAATACATTTTTGCAATTAAAAAAGGCGAAAATTCCATTAAATTTTTTTGGTAAAAGCGTACGAACCCTGTCTTATAATTCACTTACATGGACACACAATTGTTTTCGATAGCATTCATTGAATGGTTTGGGTTATATTACAGCCTATGTACGATTTTTAAACTATTTCTTCATTTTTTTAAACATTGTTTGATATTTTTGCCTCATATACATTAATTATACTTGGTAAGCTTGATTAATTTTTTTTTTACAAAATACATTTCTCGCCGGAATAGTGAAACTATTTGCTATTAACTAAGACTTATTTGTTAGATTTGTATTTAATCTGATATAATGTACCTTAAAATAAAAACAAGTGGGTAAGTGTGATCGAAGATCGATCAAAGGGTTTCGTTTAATATTCCTTTCAAAACACTTTAGCCTTTCTTTAATAAATCCAAATAAATTTCATTTAGCAACCAAAAAAAAAACATGTTTTTAGTTTTTTATAAAGTAAAAATTTACCGGTCTATTTTTTCGTTTTTTCGAGTATCCAAACCAGCCCGATAGCGGGCGAAGCCGGCTATTATATTTGGTCATAATAATATCTGTCACGCGGCCTAAATACGATATAAAAAAATAATTTCAAAATTAAACTTGTTGTACACCTTCAAAATGTTAAAATATGCTAATATTTCCGTAATCGGATTTTTATCATGATTCAATATGTTTCTCAAACTCATATATTTACTAATCTCTATTACTCATATTGATACTCGCTTTGTATTATTCTCAAACATCGGAAAAATTCGTTAAACTTCCAATATGACGTCAGATTTTCTTTTTAATTCTCTAATGACGTGATATTAATCTCCTTTGTGTACATACACATACTCATACTCCTTGTATTATTGAGAAATCATTGAAAATTTCCTTTTTATTACCCCTATGACGTCAATCATTTTTTTTTCATATTAATCTTTTTTTCAATTGGCGAAACTTTTTATTTCATTTTCAGTTTTCACATGGAAATCGTCTGATAGAAAATTAATCATTGTAGAAAGAATTTCATCGTGGATTTTTTATTTTTGGCATCTGCTATAACGAAAAATGTTTAAATGTAATAGGAAAATGTAAAGGCTGTTAGAATTTTGGTTTTTTATCTCTATTTATTAAAATAATATGAATTTTTCAGATTTTAATATTTTGAGCTCTTCATAGCTGGTATTCAGCTATATACACAAAGTTTCATCTCTGTAAGTTACATAGTTTCTGAGAATAGCTCTGTGACAGACAGACAACGGAGCGGGAGTAATAGGGTTTCGTGAGATGAACGAAACCCTAAAAATAAATAAAGAAATGAACCTATTTCTTCCGACTGTGCGGCAAGTACTTGGTTTTGTAATATTTGCCATTCCCTGAAAAAACAGCATTTGTCCAAAAGTTTTTATTTTTATTTTATTATTTTTATTTTAATTCTTATTAAATAAATAACTGATAACAGAGATAAATATTTACATATTTAAGAAACATAGTCAGCACAAAAAAGTTCTTAAAATATTTATTATTCATGTGTAGTCGTTTCTTTACATTCCTGAAAATTTTTGAATATTGAACTTATGTCGTTTTTGAAATGACAGATTCGTCTTCCATTTTAGATAGTGATTTTTTTTTTTTTTTTTTTTTTTTTAATAAAATATATTAAAGAACTTTTATTAAATTAGTTTAATGGGGTTTTTTTTAATGTTCATAAATTATTATTTTACTTTTTTTCAAAATTAATTTATCTTTAATATTTATAATTTCCTGGAAAATTCACATAATTTTTTAATAAAACATTCAGTGAAACAGCAACTTCAAGATAAAAGAAAATGAAACAAAAGTTTATATTTTAAAGAATTTTTCGTAAACAATCCTTTAAATCTCATATTTTTCAGCCTATCTTCCAATGAAAAATATTTAAAGAAAAGCTATGCATATGAATATCCGTTTTCGTTCTTGTTTGGCTTTAAAAAAAAAAAAAACTGAATATATGTGTGTGCTTTCTTCATCATTTTTCCGTCAACAATACTCAAAAAATATCAAAAATAACACAAAAAGAATGAAAAAGATCCAGCGCCATCTGCACGAAGCTATAAAGTTTAAAGATATCGATTTCAAATATCTGAAGCGCATGCGCAAATTCCAACAATTCCGTGCTCATCATACTTTCATTTATCTTATCTTATGTTAACCAATCAAATCTTGCTTTAATCTTGCATGTCTTTCTTGTTAATAATTATATTTCATTTCATTTTTATGTTCCTTATAAACTCTATCTGCGCATTACATTTTCACAAACGCTATCTCAATAGAAAAAATGATAAAAGAAGTAGAAAAAGCATTAATCTTTTGTACGAGGTTTTGCTGTCTGTCAAACATATATTTTTTGTGTTCAGTTGCTTTGTAGAAATGTATTTTCTTGCTTGATCAACCACTAATTCATATAATACTTTTCTGTTTTCAAGTCACAATATTTAGACATATTTTATTTGAAGGTACTTGGTACAATTTGAATAATATTTTTATTTAAGTATTTTACAAGATCCTTTTTGCCTACTATTAAATGATTTTTATCAAGAAAATTGATTATTTTGTTCTTACCATTTGAATTATTTAAAATAATATTAAAGAAAGTTTTTAAATTCTTCTTCTTCTACAGATATTAATATTTTGCATTTGTTTCTTTTTATGCTGATCTTAGAGGTGTTGCCTCTAATATTAATTGCTGATCTTTAATTGCTGATCTTTAATTGCTGATCTTAGAGTTGTTGCCTCAATAAAAAAGCAATATAAAAAACCTAAGCTGGGCGCTTTGCTTTTATATAGAGTGAAAATCCCAGTAATTGACACTTTAACCCTTTAACGTTCATTGGTTTCCCTATGAAACCACAAAACTTTAATTACGAAATTCAACTGTGACAGCAGAATTTTAATAGAAATGTTTTCCATTCCATTTATTATATATATGTGAAATATTGCTTTTTTCCTATATAAAAATAAATTTGTTCATAATTTCCGGTGTCAATAATTTATCTCAACATTTTTGCAATTGAAATGCTTTATCCGTTAAAGGGTTAAGGAATATTTCTTGTTCAAATCACTATTACGAAATTTTTAATCCATTATATACCGTAATTTCCGGCGTATAATCCGCGGATAAAACAATTCTGTTTCAACCCAGAAATTTTATTCAATGATGGAAGTAAAATATTTACATTGATCTAGCACGTTGCATTTTATAAAATAAAAATTCGGGGTCGAAACATGATTGTTTGATCCGCGGATTATAAGCCGGAAATTACGGTACTTACCTTTGCTTTTGAAAAGATAGTAGAGATATATTTAAAAAATATTGCTGGCAAAAGTTTAATAAATTATGCATGTTATTATTAAAAATTAATTTTTTTCATACAAATATGGTCAAAAACTCCAGTAACTAACACTATTCCTATTTTGAAACACCAATAACTGGCACAAAGTGAACCAGTGACTGACACTTTATTTCAAAAGATTAAAATACTTTTTAAAAACCTTATTCCTTATTTTAGAAACAAAATACATTAATATTTATATTATAAATTGGGATTTAAATGTTTCATGCTTGTCTCCAAATTGTTATTTTATACACACATTGCAAATTTCGTAACAAAATTAAGTGATATATTATAATTTACAAAATTACAGAAAAATAACGCTAAATGAAAACAATAAATAATTCCGAATAATAAGAAACCCAGCTTTAAAACATGAATACCTAATAATGAGTAGGCAAGTGTTGCCAGCAACTAAATTAATTCCTTTGGTAGGTTAATACTTGATTTTAGCAGTAAGTGTCAATGGGAAAAATTCATGGACTGCATGCGATGCGTTACTATCCACTGAATTTGAGATTCACAAATTGTTGAGTAGATCCAAATTTACACAGAAGAAGCTAGTTTCGGCGACGCGATTTGCAGAATGGTACATTTATTTTACATGAGATAACGTTAAAAGTTGAGGTTTTCTGACTACAAACTACTGATTTTTTTTATCGCGCTACTCGCTACACTACATTGCTACAAAATATAGCGTGCTACACTACAAACTACTGTAAAAAGTAGCAATCACTGTTGTTTCGCTACTTGTAGTGTGTTATTGCCGATCCCTGGGTTTAAGTTTTTCTTGCTTTTTCTTTTCATGCTCAAGCTTTTGTTTCTGCTTCTGTTCTGTTTTTCCTTTCTTTTTTCTGTTTATACTATTTTATGTATGATATGCTACAGATGCATTTGTCTTCTTTTCAGGTTTTTAATTATTAGTAATGCAGATATCCTATAACATACATTTGTGTACCAGTAATAGACATGTGGTGTCAGCACTGGTAAAACAACTTAAATTTTAATCTTGTTTACTACAAATACAGCGCCTAGAATGCATAGTATGGAAAACGGCTACAAAATAGTACCGTAATTTCCGGCGTATAAGCCGCAGCTCAAAGAGTCGTTTTTCGACCCAGAAATTTTATTCAATAATTGTAGTTAAATATTTACAGCGATCTTTTAAGTTACATTTTATAAAATAATATTTCTGGGTCGAAAAACGACTCTTTGAGCTGCGGCTTATACGCCGGAAATTACGGTACTAAAAAATTGAGTCCGATAAATGTAGAACTATGCTGAAAGTATAACGGGTCGATCGCAGCAACATCTTCTAGCAGTGGTGTAGACAGGGTTGAGATCCAGATGGTTTTAATTCCAGTAATTTTATAAAAATATTTTTGCTCTATCTAATCGTAGAATTTTCTGCGATATTGAAGGCGAAGAAAACTTTATAATATTACTGGTTTCCAGAGCATTTGGACCCCCCCCCCCTCCTTTCTGGCTACGCCACTGTCGGCTATCTCTTTTCAACGCAAACATTGTATAAGAATCGAACTGAGAAAAGTTTCAGCTGGTGGTAATTATTTTAAATAATTAAATTATACCCTATTTCCTTTGACTTGGATAGTGATTTTCATTAGCTTTGAAAATATTAATGATATTGATCATGGCCAAAAAACGTGTGCCTCCCCCCCCCTTTTTTTTGCCGGGTTGCAGTACTCGATACAAGACAGCAAACTAGAAACTATCCTTATTTAGCATACCGAAGGATGAATCTTTGCTAGAAGAGTGGAAAAGATTAATTCCCTGATATGATAAAAAACTAACTTCAAAATCAGTTATTTCTGAAATATACACATACAAGAAGATTTTATTAACAGAAATTATGTTCATGTTGTCAATAGTGAAACGGTTAATTTTGCCAGAGGTTAATATATTTTTAAAGCAGATGTCGCTGCGATCACCCTATTATTGTACCGCATCGTTGCACGTTTATCGGCTACAATTTTTTAGAACTTTTTAACCCTTTCCGGCACAAACAAATTCTGTTCGTAAAATGCGAAATTACTGACTGACACCGGAATTTACAAACGACTTTTTTAGAAAAAAAAATTCCTTATTTTAAGCTTCCATTACAGAAGCAAAATTTTATTATAATATTCTTGGTGCCGAATGCAAGTTTGGAATTAAAGTTAGGTGTGCCCGCAGTGGGACCACTGTGTCGGAAAGGGTTAACCCCTTGAGGGGCGGTGGTATAAAATATATACCACTTAATTTTAATTCCCAAACGCCACATTGACACCAGAATTTTGGAATCAAATTTTACTTTTATAATGTACGTGAAGAAACGCTTCTACTTATTTTGAAATAAATTATGTTTTTAAATCCCGGTGAGACCCACTGATTTCAACATTTTAGAAACATAAGTACTTTGCCCCTGAAAGGATTAAAGTATTACTTGTTTGGCCTTTTTTTAAATTCCGAAATTTCGCATTCACAACAGAAATTCCCTATAATCTATAATAGAAATTCTCTAATATGTTCTTTTTGTCATTTAAGGCCAGATATTTCGTGACTTGTTAAAGTAAAAATTCTTGTTTCAGAATTTTCGGTTTGAATTCGAAAGTTTTGAATAAAAAAACGGTATAACCGTTTTCCACGCTATTTATTCTAGGTGCTGTACTACAAGATAAATTTAATTCATTATTATGCATTTTTAAACAGTTCAAATAATAGATTTCAACTTTCTTTAATATAATCAATAACTGGCATCTCTAATGAATCATATGCATCTTTAAACTTAGTTCTACAAGTATAACTTTAAGAAAAAAGTTTAGGATGGTTGCATTACAAATAAATTAAAAAAAACACTTCCTTAATTTTAGCAATAAGATGGTTGCTTCAAATGGCACTTTTTGTATTCTCAAAAGTTTCTTCCTCATTGAATATGTTCTTGGCCCTCTAGAGGTGAATAAATTGACTCCAAAATAAAAATAAGTGTCTAATTTATCACTAGATGACATTGCTTTGTAGAATTTAACAATAAAATACTTATTTGAGTTAGATTTTTGCTTAAATGTCAGTTACTGGTGAGGTGTCAATAACTGGGGGTTTCACCCTATTAATGAATAACAAAAAATTGTATTAAAAATAACGTTTTGATGTATTTTTCTAAAATAAATAAAAATATTTTATTATTTATGTATTTTTTAAACTTTTGGATGTTTAAAAATTAAACAAGTATCAGTTTTAATCTTGATGAAAAATTACAAGGGAAAATATTACAAACATTTTTACTTGAATTCGAAACAGTATATAAAAAAAATAAAAGGGCTAAACAAAAGTATATATATACAAGAGAATAACGAAAATATCATTTTCATTGAAATTCAGTGGATATAAAGAAAATATCCGATATCTTTCTAAATTTTTACGATATGGACTGGCCTTTTTATATAGATAGCTCTATATTGTTGATTACTTAATTATGAAAGATAAAAAGTGTCATCATTCGCTCAGTCGCAGATAAAAATATTTCATACAAATGATCGTATCTTCTCATTAGATATTCATCACATTTATTTCTAATTGCGATGTAATGTTTCTCTTGCAAATTTTTCACATTTACTGAAAGTGTCGTGATATTTGCTAGGACACCCTACATTAGGGGTGCACAACTGCTGGTCCGCGGTCCACCAAGATGCCAGTATTTCTATACAGAATAATTTTCTTTATTTTATGACAGAAACTCTCCTATGAAGTAAGTCAAAAATTACATTTCGGATATTGTGGTGGTAAACTATTTTCAGGCAAAAATGTTGTGCAGCACTACCCTAACATGTTATAATCTAGGGATCTTCAACCTTTTTCCTGAAAGTCGTTTGCCAACAAAAATACAAAAGGGTATTTTTTTTCTGAAATAGTGATAGCCTGCGGGCCACAGGTTAAAGACCCCTATTATAAACGAAAAAAATGGAGATTTTTTTTCAATTTTTAAAAGAAACGTTTATACATTTATGAATATACGTGTTACTCTTACACAAATGCATACAAGTTTTGTACATGGCTTATAAAATCATTCACTACAGTTATAGATCATTTTGCGCTAGTTTTTTTAGCTTTTGAGTATAGGGTGAACTCAAATATTATTATTTTATTTAATTTTCTGCTGATTCCCCAATTTCCCTCGTGACTAAATTTTTACACACGTTCAAACACGATCTTTACATCTCTTAAGTTTTCTCTAGATATCGACGAAATGTCTAAAATTGGAAGCGCCCTGTGACTTTTGGCCATATACATACATTTCATTGAATCACTGCAATCATGACACTGGTAGAAAAAACGCACGTTTGAAAAACTTGTTTTATTTTAAGAATGAATTGACTGCAGGATCATTATGGAAAGGACCATGCACAAATTATATTAAAATGTAACCTCGGTGGAATGGGCTGACATTTTGATATATTGTAGTTCATGCTATGCTGTTCAAATGACTCAATAGTCACAATCCTAGAAAATGGCTAATTTTGATAATATGATAGTCGAATGATCTCAATTTATATTACATAGCTGTCAAACTTTCGGGTTTTTCCAAGTCAAATAAGCATAATTTGACCCAGGAAAAAAAATATTTAACGAAATGTTTCCTCTCACATGTGATTCGTGAATAGCTGTCATGTATGCTAATAAAAGAAGATAGTTCGTTTGTGCGTGTGTCTGTTGGCGATGTCTATGAAAATCTGCTGTAAATGGAAGTCTGAAAATTTAGATGAGGATGGACCAAGCAAGTCCTGATGCACCTGAGGTTAAGAATTTTCATTTTTTCATAATTAGCCGGGATATTAATTAAAAACCAAATCGAAAGTTCATTAATGAAAACATTCTTTTTCGAGCGCGTGCGGGCCTGCACAGTTAAGACCATTCCGCATAGAGGAAAATTAAGGCTAAAATCGCTGCTATTGTTCTCCGTCTTTCGCAGCTCCCATAGACTAAACTGATTGAAATACGTCAAAAATATAAAAACAGCCGTTATAATGTACTTTTACATCTATAACGGTGCAATTTGTTCGAAAATATACAATATTAACCTTTTGAAAAAAAATATTTTCGAATCGCGTTTTTCATGGATTTTTTTCACCGTTTTTCAAATCCTGAATCGCTTAACTAACTAAAATATATAAAAACCGATTTCATGAAATTAAATACCGTGCCTTTAACTTCAAAATGTCGCAATGTTTTGAAAAAATATTGATGTTAACACTTTTAAAAAAGTATTTCTCGCGAGCCGTTTCGGTGGTTTTTGCGATTTCTGCAATCTTTAAAAATCGGCATCATGATGCAAAACATGAAACTTCTGATTATGATACAAAAAACTAAACATACCAGACCATATCTACGTTAATTTTCTTTTCGAATGTCACAATCCGCTAAGAAAAATTCGAATATTAACGCTTTGTAAAAGTCTTTTGCAAAAGTCACTTTTTCCATTTCCGTTTTCCATTTTTTCTGCGATGTCTAACATTTTACATCGGCTGATACCGAACCACATATACGTCCATTTTCCTCTCTAATTCCGCAATCCGTTTTAAACAATATTAATATTAACCCTTTCAAAATCGTTCGATTCCGTAAATCCCTTTCACGATTTTCTTTTTTGTGCGATGATTAAAAATTGCCATCGGCTTCAAAATACTAAAATCCCAAAGATACCAAACCAATCTACGTTCATTTACCTGCCTTTAGGATGTCATAATTCGTTAAAAAATATTAATATTAACCCTTTCAAAAAATATTTTCAAAACTCGTTCTCGCATTTTTCGTCTGTTTTTGCAATGTTTAACTTTCTGCACTTGGAATTTTTAATCAAATTACGAAAACATAAATTGAACACTCTTACCGAGCGTATATTAAGATTTAAAAAGACATATTTGGTTTTAAAAAAATTAATATTAATTCTTTAAAAAAAATCCTTTCTGAAAGTCACTTCAGGATTTTTTCTGATTGCTTGAATACGCACGTGGCTTTTGCTCTCTCTCTCTCTCTCTGCAGCCCTTTTACCACTAAATATCAATATTTTAGCACGAAAATTGTACAAGGGATTTGGAAAAATCATATTTATAACTCATAAAAATTTCAAAGAGTTTAAACTATGAGAAATATTTTTCTTTTTAGAAAAAAAGTTAGAAGAACGCTTCTTGCAATCCCCCTTTACTTAGACTTACATGTAAGAATATATAATCATTCAATACATATTTTCAGTATATTTAAAGCTATTATCACGGGTCCTGGCAACGCCGGACTAGTCAGCTAGTTATTCAATAAAATATCTGACTTTATTTGACTAGAGAAAAAACGAGGGTTAGCATCTATGCTATTATGATACCAATAGGATGTTTTTTCAAATAAAATGAAGCCGTAAATTATATTAAATAATTAAAGTTAATTAAAAACTACACATAGAAATAGGAGATATTTCATTTGATAATTTTTCTGGTTCACATTATGTTTATTTGACTTAAAAAAACCCGGAAGGTTGGCAGCTATGTAAAGTGAATTGAGATCTTCCGATGGTCATAGCATCAAAACTAGCCATTTTTCAGGATTGTGCCCATGTGGTCAGCATCACATGGTTCCATGTTGAGGCTACATTTCCATATAATTTGCGCATGATCCATTAGCACAGAAAAACAGTAATGATCACTAATTAAAATTGGGCTCAGATATATAGCACAGTCAGGGCTCCCACTGGTCCGTTTTTTGAATACCAGTATTTCTGAAGAAAATTTTTCGTGCTACGTTTTTACAACATTTGTAACAAAACTTACGTTCCGGATAACGTTCTACAAAGTTTGTTAACAAAAAAATTATTTTTCTTAGAAAAAAGTGGTTTTCAATAAATGGACCGAGCGAGAGGCCTGTACAGTTTTTCGAAGAAATTTGTAAATTCAAAGATCATCATCGCATTGGCAGGTTTAAATTATCAGTGGAGTGTACAAAAAGAGCCTCATCTCAAATTACGCTCTTGAAGAACAAGCACTTAGCACCGTTTGCATCGCGCAGGAATTTGTAGGGAATACTGGGACCAAGAATCAGCGAATCTCGAGGAATTAGCTGAGTTTTACAAAAAATCGCGAGAGATGGGTAATGTCTTTTGAAATTCTTTCGGACAGATAATTCCTTTTATTATACATGGATTAATTCATAGAGTAAACGGTCTAAATATGGACTACACGTTTCATTTTGCTATCGAACCAGGTATATGTTCATTATTTTCAAGATATTAATATGTTAATACAACATAAAACATATAAGGGTAATGATAGAAGATAAAAAATTCTTACAATATTCCATGTATTTTACAATAAATTTAATTTCAAAAGTTGTGAAATTAGTAGTTTTTCAAATAGTGGTCTAAAATATGAGTCACCGATAACATTTGCATAAAAACATTAAAAAAAATAATGATGACAATCAACAATCGTGAAAATGCTACCTTTTATTTTTATTTGCAGTAGTCGCACATACATTCTTCTTTTTATGCCCCCGCAAATTCTGTGTGTACCCACATTTGTCTCTAAAAACATTCCATCCATGTTTCACCTCTTGTGTCAGCAGAGAAAATACCTTCACAGAGGATTCAGTTCACATCCCTGTCATCAAGGCAATCTCCTGGTGGAGTACACAGATTGCTGTCTTTATCATCAAACTTGGGTTCACTGTGTTTTTCCTCGGAGTCGGAAGGCTGTTTTTTCAGTAGCCCTCTTTGCGCCACTTTTCGTTTGCCCATTTTGGAGTTTTTTATTTTGTTGTTGTTGTTTTGGGGACTTCTCATCACTCACAGACCCTAGAATCAGCTTCTTCTTGAGTTTGTTTAGTGCTGAATTGTACAAGGAGCGAGTTAACACGTTCCCGTATTGTGAGCCCACTCCAAGACATGCTTTTGAGGACTTGCGATCTCGAGTGGTCTTTTGAAAGCAGTTGGCACTGGAAATACCAAATAGGCTCATTTGTAAAGATGTCCCAGCAATGGTCTGAGTTGTGAAGATGACCCACCAGATTGATTGGAGGTAGACTCGATTTTGACCGACTCTCCTAGCCCATTTTTAGACCAACAATATCTTCAAATTTACTGAAAGGTAGCCATTATCAGTTAAATATTTCCTTTGATCAAGGATATCAAAACATAGCTTATTATCTTATCGGTGACGTGGTAATAATAAAACCAGCAATAGTTATCGACTAAAATGTACATAAATTTGAATTCATTTACCTAATAAAATTTCGAGGTCTGAAAATATGTGATTTAAAAAATGGCTACTATGAATGGCAGCGATGAATCAGCTGTTCCTTCTTCCTCTTATTTTTGTTCTTTCCAAAATGTGATAGTTTCATGCCCAGATGGCTGAACCTTCTAGTATATTATTTAACAGGTAGCCCGTTTTACACCTTAACCTATATTTGGACCTTCTCCTCGACACATAACTATAAAATGTAGACCAGAGATATGAAAGTCACGCACCGTTATTTAAAAATTCTAAAAGAACTACGCTATGCCCTACCTACGTGAAAAGCAACCCCTCTATATTATTATGCCTTACGTTTATAGAATATTGAGCGCCTCCTCATATCACAAGTGTACTACACTTTCTCGACTGTATATTTGGTCACGAGAGAAAAATAAGTCGTTTGCAATATTCCATAGCTCCCACAATATTCAGACATGACTCCATCAGATTTGTGTTTATGGGTCTATCCGAAATGACTGACATATGTTGGAAGTCCATCTAACTTGTTCGAATTAAAAGATGTCTTACTCTGCTATACACATCTGCGATACACTTTGACATGCTGTACGCAAGTATAAATGATTTTCTCATCTGACTGAAGACTTTCCTTGCATGTGGTGGTAGACACATCGAACATGTGTCCTTATAATATTTTAACCAGTGCACATGAACATTTTCTGTATAATCTTAACATTTTTCATGTATTTTAGTAACGCAGTCGAAATAGCACCACATATTGCTGAAAATGTTTAACCTTTTTTTTCCTTGTGCCAAAAAAAAAAGTACTTTCACAAGTCATATGTTAAAAACTGCACTCTGATACGCCAATTTATTGCCTTTATGATTTTTTTAAATGCGTCCAAATTTATGGTGAATTTGATCTAATCTTTCAAAAGAAAGGTGGTGATATAATAGTCCATGTGGATCATAAAACATCATAGAAACCCTGTCCTTTCTCTAACTATTTCCGAGTTGGATAGAAGAAAATGCGCCAAAAAACACATGAAGTCTAAAGAGACCCACATTTCTGATGTTTATGTAAAACCTACTCGCACAATAAGCACATATTTGGAAAGAGCTCAGACAAATTCCTATAGAATGACACAATTTTCATCAGAATATATGGATTTAATGGCAAGCTACAAGTGCTTAAACATTAGTGAAAGGCAAAATCAAATTGTTGCCAAAATCTTCAATCGGCAATGTTGCAAACACCCTTCTAGTTACAATCGGTCAAATTTAGCAAAAACTTGTCCATTCATACCAGCTTTCGAATAAGCCTACAATAAACCAAATTGGTTTTTTACTTCTGTAGAAATTTAGCCTTTTATTTGAAATGCATCACTGAAATCACCCGAGATAGTATGTTATATTTATACATTTTGCATCATTGCGCAAAAAAAATTCATTGCAAGGGCGAAACTCATCTTCGAGTAATCAAGTCATCACTCAAGCGATCGCCAGCCATTCCAAGCCAAACATTTAAGCTGGATTGTGTCTGGAAAGATTTTTTTCATATTTCTTATATTTAATATTTATTTTTTTTAAACGTGTGTGCAATTACAGTGAGTCGGTCATCAAAAAATTTATTCATTTTCAGAGGCAATATACAACGTGAAAAAAGTTTTATATTATGAAAACTTAACAAGTGCGGTTTAAACAGTTACAATGCATTTGAAAATTCACTTTTCTAAAACTATAATGTTACTGAAGTTACACGCAAACATGAAATAAAGTCATTCAGGAGTGAATATTCCTCACTATTTGTCACTTCATTCAGAAAAAATAATCATACCAACTCAACTAAGATCTTGTAACGATGTCTAACATAAACTATGACAATATGGAGTTTTTTTTTTAGTATTTTCCAACTAACATCATATGTGACCTTAGAGTTATTTTTGGAGGAGATAAATTACATCAGCATACTTGCCCACTTTCCGGATTTTATTTTTATAAAAAAAATACTTTGAACCAGAAAATATCGATTAAATGTGTCTTGCTTTTATGTGACATTGTTCATTTGAAATTTACTTCAGTTCACCCATTCAATAAAATTTCTGGTTCAAATAAACCTTTATTTGACCAGGGATTAAAATTGGGAGATTTGGCAAGTATGCGCCTGTGTAGTCCGACTATGGTCCGCCTGGATGTTCACTATTTTGTTACAAAAAGGTTTGTCTTATTTAATTGTAGAATTTATGCATAAATAAGGTAAAAAAATACTATAAAAAATAGTGACACCACGCATGTCGCAGTTGGATCCCACTCAGTTACACTATTAATGCAAATAATCAAGAAATTGCTTTTCATTTGCAAACCAAAGGCAAAATGTTGAACTTTTAACCCTCTGACTGTCCAGCAAAAGGGCAAAATTGTAGTGTTGTTTTCTCCTAAATTCTTTTAAATGTTTTTTTAAAAAAAAGATGGTTATTCAAATTTTAAATAAAAAAATTAACTATGTATATGAAGATAAATCTTGAAAGTTTTAACCAATAGTCAAAGTTTTAACTGGGTAAGTACAGTTATACCACAATTATTTAATATAATCTTTCTATTTTATATTTAAATAGCAGAAATTATAGACGCACCGTTTAATTGCAGGATATGTACTACTTTTCTGCATTGAAATAAGGCGAAAAATTAAATTAAAAATATGTTAAAAGCGTATGAACCAGTTTTAAAAATATGCTAAATCTCTTTATAAAATAAATTAATAAATTAATTTTAATAAAAAATTTATTATTATTTGAATATAATAAAATTAAATAATACGTGTATTCCAGTAAAAAAATGCAGCTCAATAAACGAGATATCTCAGGCTTAACATTGAGATGGTTGATTCGAAAGTATTTGAAAGTTTCGAGTGTATTTAATTTAACCTTCCAAAACTTTAATTCGTCAGAACTAAGTTTCTGTACAGATATTCATTTGGAGCCATACATGTATTTTTATTCTAATTAGGAAATTCAATTCTATACAAGTAACCATTTCTGTAAGAAACTATCATATAGTTATTGAAGAAAAAATTCCTTGCTTAAAATTATTGTTTGCAAATTCCCAGATCCTATCCCGGGATTTTATATAAGTAATACTTAAATCTCAGGATAAAAAAATTAGGCTTGAGATCTAATACTGACATAAATACAACACATAATACAAATTTACAAGTTCATCATTGAATTTTATTTATTTTCTAAAAACGCCTTTGCGTAATTTTACTAATTATTCAATAAGGAGCATATTTTATTTTCACGAAATGTGGAGGTAAAATTTTTATTTTACTACGTTATCCAAATGAAGTTATACTTCAATCATTATGATATGTTAAACAAGTAATATCCAAATATTTTCTTTGCATAACATGCAACTATCAGTATTTCTAAAGGCACCGTTATTTATATTACAAGGAGTGTTGAATTCGAATACTGAAGATATTCCTTATGTAAAAATCATGCATTTTTAAAATAGGGTAAACACTATTAACTGGAATTAACCACTCGTTTCTTGCGCAATCACATTTAAAGGAAATCTAAACCTAACATTAAATCGGCCCTAGATATCTATTTTAACTAAGTATACAGTAAGCGAAATCATTTCATTTTCAATTAAAATGAAAATTATTCCTTTTCGATTAATATCCATGTCAAAATCCTGTCGCAAAACAGACTTTATGTAATACACACTTTTAACCTGAGCTTGAGTAAGCTTGAGTCTAATACTCTTTTAACGAATAATTTTGAAACAATCGTGTGGAGATTATTTACAATATTTTTCACATGAAGCGATAAATACAATGCAAACACGATTCAAAGAAAACAAAACATTATGCATTCTCAAAATGTCAATCCTCAATGCCAGGGGTTGGAGTTGTCACTATTTCCAAATGATAATCTTTGTGATAGGTTTCTACTGCACATATTAAAGAAATCTAGCACAAATATTATTGTTTCAAAAGAGTGGTAAATAAAAATAGGACTATTCTGACCACTGCGCTACACAACACATAACCGAGCTCTACTAATAATGCTTTTGTATTTTGGAGTTCTTCGCCATAATTTTGTTGCAAGCATCGATTACATTTTGCTTAAATCAGTTGTATTTAGTGATCTAGTATTGTAAACCACCATTCGACGAAGACTCTATAAGTAAAAATCAAGAAAATTTAAATCATACAATCTAGGGGGCATAGCTTTATTTAATTTCATGCTTCAACGTGAAACCTGTTTGAATTTTACCGTAATTTCCGGCGTATAATCCGCAGATCAAACAATCGTGTTTCGACCCAGAAATTTTATTTTATAAAATGTTACTTACTAGATCGCTGTAAATATTTGACTTCAATTATTGAATATTAATGTTTGGGTTGAAACCAAAGCCATTAAATAATAAGCCCAGTCAGATAGTGTTAAATTTGTTAGCGGGGACACTAGCGCCAGTTCATCTGCTGCGGAAGGAAGGCGAAACAGAAATGCGTCGCCGAGAAACGATACGATTTATTTATATCGATAATTTATACGATTTTTATCATTTGTTTCGATCTTTTGTTTTTGCACTTCCTGTAAAAGCTTGCCAATTATTGGGATCTTTTACATTAAAGCGAAAACTATAATGAAAAAAATAAAATGGGAAAATTTACTGGATTAATATTTCTATATAAATATAGTGGTGGCGAAGAAGTTGATTTATTTATTAAAAGTTAAATAAAAAGTGATGGAAATTTACATCACTATGCAATTAACCCTTTCCGGCACAGACAAATTCTGTTCGTAAAATGTGAAATTACTGACTGACACCGGAATTTACAAACGACTTTTTTAGAAAATATGAACTCCTTATTTTAAGCTTTAATTTTAGAAGCAAAATTTTATTAAAATATTCTTGGTGCCGAATGCAAGCATCCCATCCGCTAGATGGCGCTATTTTCAACTTGCGAAAAGTTTCCCATTTATCTGACTGGGCTTATTATTTAATGGCTTTGGTTGAAACCGAATTGTTTGACGCGGATTATACGCCGGAAATTACGGTATTTCTAAAAAAAAATTCTCATTCGAATCGTGTTTAAAATGGGTCAACTTAACCCACATTTTACGGGCGAAACTGCAAGGGTGGCAGGTATGCTAATGCCGCTTACCTTAAGACTGTATTTACCGTAATTTCCGGCGTATAATCCGCAGCTCAAAGAGTCGTTTTTCGACCCAGAAATATTATTTTATAAAATGTAACTTAAAAGATCGCTGTAAATATTTAACTACAATTATTGAATAAAATTTCTGGGTCGAAAAACGACTCTTTGAGCTGCGGATTATACGCCGGAAATTACGGTACTGTAACAGTGGATACATCAATGGTGTTGGGATTTAGCACTTTGTTCGGAGTTGGATTATCAGCGAATCATTCAGTGACGAATTTAAATTTATTTTATGCCGTGATGGCCAGCAAACTCTATTCACACACAGACCTTCAACGTGTTATTTTAGTATAGGGTGAAAATTCGTTTGACATACGGATTTCAATGGCCAAGACTCAAATTTTGAAAATGAGCACAAACTAATTATTGAATAAGCCGTAATTGTCTGTATAAATTGTTCCTATAATCTATACCTTGCAGGTCTAGAGTAATTTAAGGACTAGTGATAGGAATAAAATGAAATCTCACCTATTAAACTATGGTTCGTTTAAGTTTAAATGTAAGTCAAAAAGTAATTCCCCAGCTTTTTGAATATATAATGCATTAAGAAACGAAAAAAAGACACAGTTTGGTATTGAAAAATATTTTTTTTCATATTATTCACCAGAAATATTCAAACATTTTTCGTGACGGACAATAAGGTTGCCCTTAAACTGCCGATATAATAAAGCGTTCTGATGAACCAGCCATATCACTACTTCTACTTTCATGTCGTCAGCATTTGCAGCGCGTTTCTCCTCATTAATGTTTATTCAGACTTCTGAAGAATTAAAGTCTTAAAGGAGAAGGTCCGGACTGTAATGTGGAGGGGTAACACATTGCCAATACCATTTTTTCTGAAAAGCCGCGCGTGGTAGCACGACATCATTTCCGTAATTGTTGCACACCCTTGACAGCAGCAATTGAAAAAGACAGTACCGTAATTTCCGGCGTATAATCCGCAGCTCAAAGAGTCGTTTTTCGACCCAGAAATATTATTTTATAAAATGTAACTTTAAAGATCGCTGTAAATATTTAACTACAATTATTGAATAACATTTCTGGGTCGAAAAACGACTCTTTGATCTGCGGATTATACGCCGGAAATTACGGTACTTCTACCACCGCAGTGGCGTAGCGTCAGGGGGGGCACGATCATTTTACTACCAGTATAATTATATACTACATTTAGCCTTATTTAATCTGTGACCGGTATGAATTAAATAAGGCCAAATATAGTACATAAAAATACTGGTAGTAAAGTGATCCGTGCCCCCCTTGACGCTACGCCTCTGTACCACCGTATCACTTGACAACCCATTTCGGTTGTCATGTGGTCGAGATAGGCTCAAAATCAATCCTACAATTGATGAAAACAAGATTATCTTGCTCACATGACTGAAGAGATGGGTGGGAGTTCCGCAGCCTATCTATTTCTTTGGTTACGATCATTAAATTTGCACTGTAACTGTATTCTGCGCAATCATACTATGAATGGCGGCAGGTCATATTTTCTCTGCCCATAGGAAACGAAAATCTGACTTCATCTCCTCATTGAGTATATTCCCTATTTAAAGCAACCGTTACACGAAAAACATTTTCTGCCGTGTCTACTCATTTGCGCTATCTATAAGTACACGAAACTTTTACAGGATACTGCATTTTCTTTGCGCTTTGTTTTGCTGCCGTTGTGTATTTTATTAGGGAATCTTGCATTTTCTTTGCGCTGTGTTTGGCTGTATTGGTTATTTTACTAGGGTACCTTACTATTTGACTTACCCTTCTATATGGAAGAAACAGCTGCGTTATTGGCAGCTTTCCAATTTATTAGTTATGACTTCTCACATCTCATACGTACGTACTCATGCTGCAAAAATAAGTTTTCATTATACGAAAATATATGAAATTTATATTACACATCAGGTGGTTGTACGAAGATTTCCAACACTCTTGTTGAAATCTGGGGAGTTCAATCTGCGGAACGTGGGCCGCAGAGCTACTACTATTTACGAATAGAATAATTCGCCTTAATTAATGACAGAAATTTTGCGATTAAGTAAAGCGAAGATTTTTATTCAGAAAAAGCGGTACAAATGACTTTCAGGCAAAAAGTTTGGACAATCTTGGTGAAATTTACCGATAACTTCCTAACTTGGAAGCCTTTACAGACCTGTATATGGGTCAATCGTCTATTCTTTCCATCAAAGAGGCGTTAACAAGGTTTTTTTGTTTTGAAAATGCATAAATAATGAATTCAAAATTTTATTTGCTCTAATGATCTCGAAGCCGCCTGAGTTTTCCGATGTATCAAGAGTCCCCTCCCACCATAACCCGCTGGTCAATGTCTTAAATTATTGAATTTAGCTTTTAAAATTTTTTGTTGGCAACTTCCGTGATTTGGTTTACTACAAAATAGGTCGGAAACCGAGAGGAGGGATCTCTTATTCCACGCGCACGCGCCGCCTTTTCCGCGAAGTAGCAGCGGTAGTGTTGGCATCTCGTGTCTCTGTGAATCAATTTGAAAATTAAATATCCTCTTGTCTTTAATGTTAACTTTTATAATTTACCAACCCAGCAGAAATTCTGGACTTGTACCTGAACTGTACATGATTAAACCTTTTAAACTTTTCCCGAAATCAGCATAAAAAATATATGTATAATGAATACCTTCGAAGAAAAAAGTTTCATTGGTGGCCTATGTAATGACGGGAAGTCCTTAATCATAAGGTTTTTTAAAAATAAATTTTAAAAAAAATTACAAAATATTGTAATACTAAACTATACATCCTATTCTGTCTAAAGCGTAGCAATTTTCTTTAAATTAAAGACATGGACCAGCGGGCAGAGGTGGGGCATTTAAGACGTCGGATGACCGCAGTGGCTTCGAGCTTATTCAGTTACTACTTATTACTTATTGCTTATTGCTCACTAGATAAATAAATTAAGATTTATATACGCTAACCAGCAGTGCGAATTTTTCCAGTGCATTTTCCAGCAGTGCGCCAGCAGAGACCACTTTTCACTCCATTAAAGTATATGTTTGTCTCTTATGTTACAGTTCTCAATTTTTTTTTTCTTTTTCTCCTAAACTGCCGTGAAAAAACAAAGATGCATAACAATTATTTTCAAATTTTACACTGTTTAAGATTAGATTCATGGTCCAGCCCAAGGGTTTCCAACAACTCAATGAAGAGGTGCCAGCAATTTTTCAGATGAATCGTAACTTTATTTAATCATAGAATTTAAATTAACTTTCTGGGAATAAATATACGAAAAAAGCGGTAGTTCTGCGACCGATGGTTGAGTTTTTGGAAATTCCTTGTGTAGCTATTTTTAGGATAAATAAAAATTACAATTAACAGATTTAAAAATTTCAAGGGAAAAGTACTTCTATTCGTAAACTAATTGAATGACACCAGAACTTGTAAACAAATTTATTTGAAATTAAATAAAAGTATTTTATTCTTTCAGTGAAAGAAATTTCATTTTAAAATTCATGTGCAAATGTGGCATTTATTAACACCTTGTATCGCCGTGTCGCATATCTGCAATCCAAAAGTCAATTTTACTTATACAGGATTCGTACGCTTTTACCACAATTTTTAATACAATTTTTCTATTTAATATTTAAATAGCAAAAATTGTAGACGCCACGTTTAACTGCAAGATTTGTAATACTTTCCCGCATATCAATAAGGCTAAAAATTCTATTAAAAATTGTGGTAAAAGCGTACGAACCCTGCTATACAGTAGGCTTTAAAAGATTATTTTATTTATTGCTGCTGTCTTCCAATACAGTAGTTAATATAAATTACCCATAGAATTCTCAAAAGGTGGCGATTCTGTGTTAATTTTTCTTACCAAAGTTTTGCTTATCATTCGAACAGTGTCACATCGTTATTGCTAAAATGAACTTTGTAAATTTTGTAAAATTAAAAAGGCTAGAGACGTCCAAACATAGATTTTTTACAAAGGTAAAGTTCAGATACTTTGCAATTTTGCATTAGAAAATTGACAATATTTATGTGAAATATGTAATTTTCAATTTGTAGCAGATTCGTCGCTACCATGTCAAACTATCAAATATGAAAAAATGCATTTTTTATTACTTTTAAAAATGGGACGATTGCCACCACTAAATTTTATTTGAATTCTTCACCTAGTAAAAATACTAATAAAATTTTCTGTAAACAACAGTTCTCTTGTTGGTAGATTTTGTAAGAATTAGGTAGATTTCGTAAGAAATACTACCTATTGCGTTATCCCCTAAGTTGGAATTTTTGAAAAATTTTTGCAGATCTACGCAGATCATGACTCCCAAAACCTCCTCCAGTTCAAAACTTTATCTATCTATCTTTGTCACTTTTTTATGGACACGATAACTCAAATAATTCTGCACAAATATTTTTCCAAACTAATACATAAAATCAAGGGGCATAAAATCTCGGTCAAGTTCGTTAATGGGCAAAATCGAACCAAGATGGGGGAAATGGGGGGGGGGCTTTTTGTGAAAACAGAAAAAACGCCATAATTTCTGAATTATGATATGTATCGAATCCGTTTAAAGTTACTATAACTTCTGGGAAAGGGCGAAAAATTTATGTATGGCAAATTTTTTATATCATTAAAAATGGCCCCAAGGGGGAGGGGGGGGGGTCAAACAAAAAAATTCCTAACTTCGTCAATTCACAAGATATCAAATCCGCTTAAATTTATTATAAATCCTCTTAATATTATCTAAAACTTTTGTATTGACAAGTTTTTTATAGGACCAATCCTTATAGCAAAAAAAAAAAAAAATTAAAAACAAAACAAATCCCTGCCGGCTCCGCCTGCAAACAAGTTAGGTTTCGAAGTGGGCGGTTTATCGGTTTCGCATCATGGCAAAAAGGTCATTTCTTCCGCAATTCCCAACAAACAGGCGCCCCACGGTATGCGTCATTGAAATCTACCTGTGCCTGTAGGCCGAGCCGTCAGGGATTTTTTTTTCTTCAGAGATACCAAGTTAATCCCGGAAATTTTGTGAGAAAAACTTTTACCTTCAGTAATCGCGAAATAGGCTGTCATTATATAAAGCAAAAATTTCTATTTTAAATTTCTGGTATGGATTCGACATTTCTGAATGGAAAAGTAGGCCAAACTAGCAATCCTAAAACTTTATTAAAATTTAGTGGTGACAATAGGCCTAGTTTTAAAAGTACCGTAATTTCTGGCGTATAAGCCGCAGCTCAAAGAGTCGTTTTTCGACCCAGAAATATTATTTTATAAAATGTAACTTAAAAGATCGCTGTAAATATTTAACTACAATTATTGTATAAAATTTCTGGGTCGAAAAACGACTCTTTGAGCTGCGGCTTATACGCCGGAAATTACGGTAATGAAAAATGCATTTTTTCACATTCGTTAGTTAGACATGGTAGCGACGAATGAAAAAAAAAACACTTTTTAGTCAACATTTTCATATTTTTCGGTTCTAAATTTTTAAAATTATTTTTTACGTGCTTAAAATGATGTTTTCTAATATCGGAGTTGTTGACTTAAAAGGGTTAAAATTAAGTGGTCGAAAAATGAACCACCAACCTTCAAAGGGTTAAAATAGATTTACTAATTTTTTTATGAGGGACAGAAATAGGTTTAAAAAATATTGATTGACCCATATGCCCCTTGCTACCAGAAATAAACTCTTTCAAATGAAAGAGTTCTCCGTATTTGCCGCTGCCATTTACACTAAAAGGAGTTTGCAGAAAGAAGAGTTTTACCATCAACGGACAACGGTTGACTACTTTTTCATTCCTATCAGGCTACTTTTAGAGGCGCGACGTGATGTGCTTGTCATAAAAGAAGAGACCACATTTAAACTATTGAGTCTATCATAGCTGGCTGAATGATTGACAGAATACTTTTTCACGCAAAAGCGCAAGCCCTTCTGGCGCGTGTAGGGAGTGTGCAAAGCACGTGCATTAGTAACACTTTGTTTGCTTCGGTACTTAGAGCATTGATTAGAACTTAAGAATGATTGTTCATTTTATCACATTGATACATAATAGACAATTAAACGCTTTGATTTCTTTTTAGCTATATAAAATAGAAACAGCTTTTCTTTTTTATTTCTTTATTTTTTCTTTTCTTTTCTTTATATATTTATTTTTTCCGAATTATGAAAATAATTCGCCGTTTTTAGCCTCTGCGGTGATGAGCGTTACGTGCACAAAATCCGTGAATTTCAACACCAGTATTTTAATACATTAAATTTTGCCTTAGTAATTTTGCCTTAATACACTAATAAATGCCTTAATACATTATAAATTTTGCCTTAATGCATTAAATTTTGCCTTAATCTTAACATTTCAAAGATTAAATAAGACAAAAATTACGACATGGAGATAGGGGTGCCTAAAGATTAACCCTTTTTTGCATGAGTTTTTCTTTTACAATTTTTTTATACATATATTAAATGTTAGACACCAGGAATTTTAAGATAGATTTTTAACTTTGTTCAGCAACATAGTTCACGGGAAATTTACTGAATTAATATTTCTATATAAATATAGTGGTGGCGAAGAAGTTGATTTATTTATTAAAAGTTAAATAAAAAGTGATGGAAATTTACATCACTATGCAATTAAGGGTTAAAAGAAGTGTAGTTGACGCTCATCGCAATGGGTTTAAGCATAGTTGCCAACCTCCCGATTTTTTGAATACAGTAAAATCATACAAAAATTTTAGCTTTGCTAAATAGCAGAAATTGCACGATTCAATAAAACAAATATTTTTTCATAAAAATACTGGTATGAAGAAAAGCAGGAGGTTGGCAACTCTGGGTTAAGGGTCAGCAAACATAGTTTGGGGTGCTGAAATGAATATTGAAGAAGTTCATTTCTACCTAGAAGCAGGGATGAGATTGCTCCGCTTTTTTTGCATACCAGTATACTTGTACAGAAAATGTTTTCTTATTTAATCGGAACATTCTGCGATTTAAGAGAACAACGTTTACTCTACGATTATACTGGTATTAAAAAAAGCGGAGAAATCTCATCCCTGCCTAGAAGCAAGTCAACTAAAAGCAAGTCAACATGGTCATATTGGCCACATTGGACCATAATATCCAAATTAATCGGAAATATTCCTTATGAAATACCACTACTGTTTTACAGGATGTCCCAAAAGGACTTCCAGATTTCAGAATTCAGTAATTTATTGACAAAATAAATATTACTAGCTTATGAAAGTTGACATAATAAGAATGAAGTGTCTCTCATTCTATATTTGATACAACCCCTCATCTTTTTGCTTCCTTTTGGGAAATGCGAATTTTGAGCTTATTCTATCGACGATTACCATCAGAATTTTCAAGCTATGTTTTTGAGACTTTCATAAAAGTTGGTCTATACATTTAGCTAATATATTATGCACAGTATATTTTGATTGAATTCGCGCATGCGCAGTAAAACTATTTAGTAAACCTGCTCATTTTTCATACAATTTTTCTTATTTTTTTAATTCTGATTGCAGGGTGTTGTGTACAGCTTTGTTTGTCATATTTTCTGAAAATAATTTATTTTTATATTAAAAACTCTGCAAATTATAAGCAAAAAACTTGATAAAATTTGGGACTGTTTTTATAAAAACCTGAATTTCTCTTCGAGTATACAGGGTATCTTCATTAAAATGAACCCAAATTATTACAATAATGCACTTAATCATAATCTACAGTTTGAATGCTTTTGCAATATTGGTTTTTACAGGGTTATCCAAAATATATTCGTTTTTGTTCAATTTGTTGACGGCCCCTTATGGGGTTTCGGGAAAAAATCTTCGCGGAAGTATATGACGTCTATCTTGTTGTTTACACTCCTGAAGTTTCAGGATAATTCCTCATGTATCTTTCCAGATATTTAACAAAACGTCTAAAATCGCAAGTGACCGGTTATCATTGGAAATATAGTGTATGAAAAAGGGATCTTGGAAACATAATTAGTTTAAAACTTATTGCACCTATAACATTGTACAGAACGACTTAAATTCATTAAAAAACGCTACGTGGTAGGAAGATAGTTTATCATCAATGATTGTTTAAATTTCGTTCGACATTTTACTATGGTGTAATTGATTATAGATTTCTGCAAAATAAATTATTTATACTTCAATAAAACACCAGCAGATGGCAGCAGGTGCATTCTAGAAAGTTTATATTTTACTATCTCCGATTTTTTGTGCGAGTGAAATCCGTAAATAAATTCTAAATAAGAATTGGGAATTCATTTGAAATTAACAATATTACTCATAATTAAAATAAGGAATCATCTCAGACGCTTTGGATTACGTTCATATTATTTTATTTTTAATAATTGCTAGCTTGAGTTTACTGCTCTGACATTGACCGCCATATTGGAGGCGGAGCTAACACAATCTTGTCTGTTCATTGGTCTGAGCCCTGGAAACTACGGTTGTTGCCAACGATAAGGTAGAAATTCAGCCCTATTTCCGCGCCACGTAAGACAAATATATATATAATAATATATAATAAAACCAGTGGCAGTGCACGACTTTCTCTTTTTGGGGCACTAATTGCAGGCTTAAAAATTTATTATTTTCTTGCCATTATTCGTTAAAAAAAAAACTTTCCTTGTTTAGTGACTGAAATTTCTGCCATCAAATAAGATAAATATTTCTTTTAAAAAATAGCGGTGAGAAAAGAGTAAATTTGGCTACTATGCATTTAGTGCCCAAAATAAAACCAGTCACGAGCCGCCACTGAGTAAAACTTATATAAAACTGAAAAAAGTAACATGTTAACCCTTTCCGGCGCAGTGGTCCCACTCCGGGCACACCTAATTTTAATTCCAAACTTGCATTCGGCACCAAGAATATTTCAATAAAATTTTGTTTCTATAATGAAAGCTTAAAATAAGGAGTTCATATTTTCTAAAAAAGTCGTTTGAAAATTCCGGTGTCAGTAAGTAATTTCTCATTTTACGAACAGAATTTGACTGTGCCGGAAAGGGTTAATAAGATGGCTGAGAAATTTCGTATAAATTAATTTAAAAATTAGTTCACAATTTCATCAATAAATGATGCTAAGCTGTCTCAAACTGTAAAAATGCTCAAAATAATAACGTATAAAGCTGGATCAAAGTTCACTTTTTACTCTTCATTCCATTTAGTTGATAAAACGAGAAAATGAAATATTTGCGTTTTGCAATTTTAAAATTATTTTGAGTATTCTTACAGGTTGATACATTGCAGCGACATCTAGTGGCTAATGTTTAAACAAATATGTTTAGACAATATTTAGGAGCTTCCTGTTAAACATGTCACTTATCTCATATTGATATTTATTATCGTGAATGTATAATTACGTTTGAAATTTCGGACGTCGGTTTTGTAATGAAATGCCACTATGACAGAAAATTGCCTTTACACTGGATGCGATAAAATTGCGAAATATTTCTTGATATTTTGCATTAATATTGCACTAGTATTAGCAGAATGTAAACACCCGAATGCTAGGGCAAAATTTAATACCAATATTGCCTGTATTTACCAATATAAACAATAATGACCGAATATTGTTTAGTTACATTACAAAAATTATAAGAATTAATAAAGTTATATTTCACCAAAATATTAAAGGAAGTAACAATTTATCTATATTAATAAAATAAGGTTTTTGTATGTGTGTCCGTCTTTGTTTGGTTGCTTTTTTGTTTTCGCTGGCTAGGGAAATCTATCGTACAAAGAGGTCTCAAATATTTTTCCAGATAGACGAAGACAGGCCCGAATGCACCTGAGGTTCAGATTTTCTATTTTTCATTAGATTGCATGTTATTTTATGTTGAACGGATCGATTCGTGTATTTCTCATATCTCCAAAGTTCACTGGCGAGTTTGGCGAAAACGAAATTCAATCTCTTTACCTTATATAGTAAATTTTGTCCTCTTTTCAATAAAGTTTATTCGAAATTAGTACAATCTTATATTTTATGCCCCTGTATGGAGCAGACTTTCGAAGATCGATTATTTTATTATTTTTTTAAAAATAGGAAATAGGTTTTTTTTTTAATTAATTAGTAAAGACAGTAAGGCCATCGATGTTTTCTCGGAAACGCGGCGAAAAGAAACGTGGAAGAAATAAAGGAAAAATTCCAGCTTTAGTTTCCTACGTAACTTTTTTATCGCCAAAAACCTTTACTATGACGACGCAAATGACCTAGGGAGCTATTTTTTTTATTATTCTTCTTCGAGTGGACCTGAACTCCACAGTGCCTCTTCTGGAGCTACAAAAAAATACCTCCCAGAGAAAAATTTCAGAATTCAATGCTGATTTTATGTATATTTAAGGATGTTATCACGGGACGGGACAATGCCGGGTCGTTCAGCTAGTAAGTAATAAAAAAAATGACCCGACTGTTAAAAATGTCACATGATACCACATCAATTACTTCAAATTGAACGAAAATAAAAGATAAAACACGCACAAAGTTACCATTTTTACGATATAATCTAATTATCTCAATTGCTAGATACGGTTTTATGTTTCATTCCTAATTTTTTTTTTATTATTTGTTTGTAATTTAGTTGTTAACATTTTATTTTGATTGGTGATGAATAATTAATAAATTTCCATACTTAAATGTATTGAACACTAATGAAATACACACGGATTTATTTAAACTAAGTGCTCTTTCAAGTTTCTACATATCGAAACCCCTGAGACTGAAGGGAAACGAGTTTTTATACTGCTGTCTAATGGTCCAGAAAATCTTGCTAAAAAGCTTCCAGAACACCAGAATATGAATTGAAGAATAGAAAACAAATAGATAAACGAGCACAAATTTTTTGAGTGCAACTCGCACTTTTTCTGTTACAGTAGAATCGGCTAGATTCGAACGCGAAACCTTCGGTTCGGAAGCTGTAGACACTACCGCTAAGACACAGGGGCTTGTTCGCTTTTCGGAAATATACGAATAAGAATTTTGGACATTTTGGTTATTCCAGGTAACATAGGCTATAAAAAACAAAGCTTATGACACTCGTGGAGTAAAAATAAACATTTTGGTAACACATTTAATAAATCAATCACTCGTCCACATTTTATCAGGAAATAAAGTATATTAAATTGTCTATAGTCACAAACATTACCCTGCTTTACTGGCATCAGTCGGTTAAATAAAAGCGCAAAATACAGTGCCCTATAATGGATTGAAAATATTTAATATTCAATAATAAATAAACGGTGACAACTATTGGAATTGTTCTTGCAGGAGTGTAATATTTGAAGACAGGAATTTCTTTACTACGTTTCCTTGCTTTAGTTCCCAATATCATCGATAGATGCCGTTGCATTGACTCAAACTTTATCACTGCTGAAAATATCCTTGAAATTTTGAAACGCAAACCAAATTTTTGATGCTTCATTAGCTAAACAGAATGAAGGCTAAAAGCTGGGTGAAAATTGAACCATTTTTATACATTAGCTCTCAAAGAGTTTGAGACACTGTAACGCCATCTACCGGTGATATTTGCAACTAAAGAAGGAAGCGCAATAAAGAAATTCCCGACTTCGCATATTTATCCTTGCAAGTTGCAAGAATAACTTCAATAGCTATCATCGCTTAGTTGTTAGTAATTTTTAAAAACATTCACTCCGTTTAAGGACACTCTTAAAATATAATAATTTACTTATTTATATTCAGTGTACTTATCGCAAAAAAACTTATTGAAAATAAGTTTTAAGGCAAGCATTCAAACAGAAATATCCCTCATCGTTCTCTGGCTCCGACTGAAATTGAAATTACCCATATCCTGAAATTCCTTCTTTCCAAATACTCCTTTTTTAATCACTGAGAATTCCTTTTAAAGGAAATTCCTTTGAACTTCGGTACTGCTACGAAAAAGAGAGATGATACATTCTCCTGGGCTGAATGTAATGTATCATGATACAATAGGCACTTTCAGAATTATAACCACGCCCAGTGTGTTCCTCCCACCCCCTTAGCCCAAGGGTAGCATAATTCATCCTTGTACAGTCTTCAAAAGGCAAAGAGAGGAAAAACCACCAGGTCCAAGTGTTCCCCCCATATACACGATTAAATGAATATTTAAGCAGCTGTAGACTTATTCCCCCATTTTGGGGGATTTAAATTTAACGGAGGAGAGAAAGAGATTTCAAAAGAGGGAATACGCCAAAGACAATGAGGGGAGGAGGATATAGTGTTTCATTATTTTGGTTGCCAAGACAAATGATGAAAATCTCATAACTCTCATTTGATTACTAGATTGGAGAATTTAATCTTAATGCAGTTTTATCAAGCACTTAAAAAAGTAAATATTCTGTAAGAAATAAAAAAGGAACTTATCTTACGTTGAATTGTTACGATGTTAGGATGTGTTATATGAATAATTTACCAAGTGACCATCATAGTCACCGACTTAACGGGGGCGACGGGGACAATCAGTCAAAATTTCACCACTAATTTTAAAATGTTATTTTTGTCTAAATTAATCACAGTGATTAAATAGACAAAAAAATTATTCAATTAGTGACTTAAATTAGTGGTAGAAGTATGGCTGATAGCCTATTTTGCTCCCGTAAAGTCGGCGCCTGTGGTGATCAGTGGCGTAGCGTCAGGGGGGGGCACGATCATTTTACTACCAGTATAATTATATACTACATTTAGCCTTATTAAATCTTTGGACGGTATGAATTAAATAAGGCCAAATATAGTATATAAAAATTCTGGTAGTAAAGTGGTCCGTGCCCCCCTTGACGCTACGCCTCTGGTGGTGATCATAGATACAAGCTTCCGATTATTTTTTCATGTCAAATAAATATATTTTGAGCCAGATTTTTTTTTTTTTTTTGTGTGTGGTACTTATTTGATTTCACTTATTAACACATTCATGATCCATGTTTTCATCTTTTTAATAGCAGGGCCCGTCTATGAGCGCCACTCATGCATGTTCCATTATTTAATAAAAATATTTTCTAAAATGAAAAAATAATGCCTGTACGGGGAGTTAAAGATATCAAGAAGACATGAATTTCAAGTCAGTGGTCACGAATGGGTAAAATAAAATGTCTGGTTCAAAATTGTTTATTTGACTTGAAAACAACCGGAAGTGGACAATTATATACAAGTCATTTATTTTTAAATTTGTGATAGAAGTATGTCTGGTCTGATTGCCTATTTCGACCCCGTGAAGTCGGCGCCCACGCCCATGGATGTAGTAGTGTTTTATTATTTAGGTTGCCAAGATAAATGAGGAAGATATCATAACTTTCATTTGATTACTAGATCGAATTATCAAGCGCTTTAAAAAAGCAAATATTGTATAAAAAGTTAAAAAGGAAATTATCGTACTTTGAACTCTTACGGTTGTACCATTTGTTAAATCAGCAGTCGACTGGGGTCGAAACTGATTCCAAAAATTAAAGCATCCTCATAGAAAAAACCCGCAAACGAAATCGAAAATGTAAAATACGGCGATTGTAGATATCGATCTCAGTTATCCAATAAAAAAAATCGTTTAAAAAAATTGAAATGCAAACGAGCAGTGACGTAGCCAGGGTGGTGGTTCAGATGCCCTGGATACCACTAATTTGTAAAGTTTTCTTTATCTTATCTAATCAGAAAACTTTTTGCGATTGTGAAGGCTAATAAAACTTTACAATATTACTGGTATCCAGAGCATTAGAGCCCCCCTCCCTCGCTACGCCACTGAAAACGAGAAATTTTAAAAGATCTGTCCTATAGGATTAACATTAGCGAGCGGGTGTTTTCGCGAAGTAGGCATTTGTCGTTTAAGACAAAGGGTTTCTTTAAAACTCAAAATAATATATAATGAGTTTTGATGAGTCAGGAATTGTCTTTGATTAGTTTTCTTACCTCACTACTATTAACATAAAATAAAAAATTAAATGTAAAGAAATTGTTTTTAAAAAAACATGCTTTCATTAAAATTCTCAAAAATGTCAACTTATATTATAAAGCACAAATGTGTGCGTCGCACAATGCTGACATCATAATGATACTGGCAACAATGTGGTTAAAATAGATGAATGTTGCAACAATGGAGCTATTTTTTCAATTAATGTTAAACAATCGTGGCGTGTAACGTTATTTCTATGGGGCAAATGCAAGTTTTGGGCCGACGTTGCATCCCCCTTGGGGATCGAGTGTAAAATAATCAATGTCCAATTCATGTATTGTCCTTAGGAATACATACATATTCCAAATTTCAAAGCTCTCTGTCAACAGGAAGTGGGTGAAAAGTGAGCAACAAGATTTGACTGCCACATACATATAGAAATTTAAGTTAAAAGAAAGCATGTAAAAAGATAACTAATTGTTTTAAGAAAAAATAAAATCGAATTCAAGCAGTTGTTTCTTTGTCTTTACTTCTTTACTACTGAACAAAGACATTAACAAAGCTTATTCATTTTATTTGCTTTTTACAGCTATTTGGCGAATTTTAGCGAGACGTTTTTGACCCAACAAAGAAGGTTATGTGGGTAAGAGTTTATTATTATCCCCATTTATTAATTTAACACACATTGCAGGCGGCATTTCTCGTGTTATGACGTACAGTAGACGATCCTGTGTCAAATATTTGGCGTGTCCCTGTAGCCAACTGTTACGAAAGTTAATAGCAAGAAAAAAAGAATAAAAAAACAGCCAGACAGACAAAATTGCTATTTTGAGATCCTCCTGAAATTTATATAGGACCGCCACCAAAACGAGCCTTTTCAAGAAAAAAAAATCAAAATTGAACATTCAAAAATGATGAGTGGACAATGGATATACATTAAAAATATGTACAAATGAATTGTATAATCTCCTTTATTGGAAGTCAATTAAAAGGGTTTAAATAAGCCGATATATTTAAAAGAATGCATGGTGCTTATGGTGATACTACAATTTTTTAATAGAATTTTTCGCCTGACTTAACCTCATAAAAATATTACAAATCCTGTGGATAAATAAGGTGACTACGAATTCTGCAATTTAAATATTAAATAGAAAGTCTTACCTTAAACAGCGATGGCAGACTCCTCGGAAATTCCAAGGAGTGCACCTTGAGAATTTTATCCGAAAAAGTACTTGGATTGTTTTTGTTTTTTTTAATCACCACCGTAACCATGTTGCCAGTCGCTTATTTTTCTAAATTCAGATTGCTTTGTTGCTACCAGGTTTTTAAAACAGAAATATGCTTGTTTTTTAATACAAAAATAAATGTCTAAAATACTGTTATATATTATATTACTGTATATTACCGGCCAATATTACTGTTTCAAAATGGGATGGCAATCAAGCAATGTAAAAAAAATAAAAATAAAAATAAAAAGTAGCGGATTGGCAAAACTGTACTGTGATGTGAGATTACAGGCAAAATGATTAGTCTAGCATAAACTCCTGCGAAAACATTTTTTTTTTATTTAAGCCATTAATCGTCGTGCCCTAGATATTCACGGGCAGTGTAGGCTACGCCTGTTTTATTCAGATTGTTTCATTCCCACCAGTTTTTTAAAATAGTATAATTGGCTTTATTCTCGCATTATTTTATCTGCCTATTAAATAAACCGAATATTTCTACTTAAAAAAACTGGTGGTAATCAAGCAATCTGAATTATTAAAAAGTAGCTTACACTTAAAGAGCGCGACGATTAAGGGGTTAAGGGCACACGGCACCCTTCATTTTGCGAAAAATTACCAAAATGTCTTTTTTTCAACTTTTTATTTAAAATGAATTTATATATCCGTAATATATTGCGACGAAATTTTGTAGATATCCGATCATTAAAAATAATTTTACTGCATCCGTTTCCCGTTAAATGATTCAGATATGCAATCTTTAATTTCATTTTTCTCAGTTTGTGTTTTTCAATGTACACTGTCACCCAAAAGTTAATCAAGAAACACAAAGTGATAATTTTGTTAATTGTGGGTATTCAAAACAATGTGATGTAAACATCACGTGTACCAATAAGCACCTATAGCATAGCCAATCCGAGGCTAACGAAAAAGACAGGCTACCGTAGTGCATTCCACTTATCTTTTTTTACAGATCGCTAGAGTGACGTGATGCTCTTTTCGTGCACCTGCATTGGTGCATTCGAGCATCACGTGACTCCGGCGGTCTGTAAAAAAAGATAAGTGGAATGCACCGCGGTAGCCTTTCTTTTTCGTTAGCCTCGAGCCAATCCGAGGCTAACGAAAACGAAAGGCTACCGCGGTGCTTTACGAGTGTCTTTTTTTACAGACCGCCGGAGTCACGTGATGCTCGAATGCACCAATGGAGGTGTACGAAAAGAGCATCACGTCACTCTAGCGGTCTGTAAAAAAGATAAGTGGAATGCACCGCGGTAGCCTGTCTTTTTCGTTAGCCTCGGAGCCAATCAATATGACATCACTTTCATTTCACAAATGGTCACAAGTGTCACAATTACTACAGTGAACCAAAATGTTATATATTTAATCGTCTCATTATTACTCTCAATTAAACGTCATTTGGTGACTCTACTGAGAAGTCACTGTGACTATTGTTTTGTGACGAGTCCCCAAGTGACGTTATAGAATTCATCTTGTGGTTCTGATGTGACCATCGATTGGAGACTCCATTGTGAAATCATCATGTGCGATGAATTCTGATGAGTCAGCAAATAATGTAATAATGAAGTGACATGGTGACACTCGTATAACTGACATTTGGAGAGTTTATTGTGAAGTCACCATGAGCTCTGAAGTCACAAGATACTTTCATTTAGTTTTCACTTGGGGACTCGTCAGAAAACACGGTGCTTTTTAATGGAGTTGCCAAATGATAGACACAAGAAATCACAAGATATAACTTCATTATAACGTCACCTTTGGATTCGTCACAAAGAAACAGTTATAAAAAATTTTCAGTAGAGTCATTAAATTCCGTTTACTAGCGGCAGACAAATGAAAGATATTATTTGGCTCAGAGTAGTGATTGTCATCCTGTGACCGTTTATAACATAAAAGTGACCCTGCATCAGCTCGTTGTGCTGTAGGAATAGTGCGTATTTGGTATACACCTCATGTTTATATCATTTTCCTCTGAATACTTAGAATTAAGAGAATTTGAATTTTGTACTTGTTCACCGGTGTCAAGCCAAAGTATGATCAAAATGATAAAACTTCAACATATATTTTTCAATTGATTCCTTTTTTAGTGGACGATCCTTATGCAGGGTTCGTACGCTGTTATCACAAATTTTAATAGAATTTTTCGCCTTATTTAAATGCGGAAAAGTATTACAAATCCTGCAATTAAACGAGGCGTCTACAATTTCTGCTCTTTAATATTAAATAGAAAAATTCTATTAAAAATTGTGGTAAAAGCGTACGAATCCTGTTAGAGTGCACTTCATGAAATTTACAATAGGCTTTTCAGTAATATAAGTAGTTTATTCTTTAAAAATAAAAATGTTAAGTAAATAGACTTTAATATTGTATTTTTACATGTCATGACATTTTATTTATTTTTTCTTAAACTAATTAACTTTTTGAAAATCTTATCCTCACAACTACAGTAGGGGTCTTTAACTTTTTCGCCTGAAACTAATTTGCCACCACAAATTCCGAAAAGTAATCTCCGCTTTATTTAATCGAAAAGTTGCTGTCTTTAAATAAGGCAAATTTCTCTGTACTAAAATTATTTTAGCTTGGTGGCACGCGGGCCACAGGTTGAAGACCACTAAGCTATAGAGCACACTTGTAAGAAAATTATGAAAAAAAAATGTCACGAGAAATTCAAAATTGTAAGAGATGCGTGGTAGTAAAATTGTCTTCATTTTTATTTATTTATATTTTATTTATTTTATTTTATTTTATTTTATTTTATTTTATTTTTTACCATAAGAATTGCATTTTTTCTTGATTGAATCATTTTCCTTCATAAAACCATTTAATAATATGTCAGAAAGGTATAATAAAATATTCAAATAAAAAAAACAATTTAAAGGTATCGAATCCCTTTAAGACAAATAACGTCTTCAAAACTCAGTATAAATGATTTTTGACGCCGAAAAATTTCCAGGAATTATCTTTGATCAGCATTCTAACCTCAGAGTCGATGTAAAATATAAGAAAGATTTAAATATCCACCCCTTCGGCCCTGACGTCTTACTAATAGAACATATCTTTTATTGAGTATTATTTTGTCTTAAACATTATTTTTATTAATTCTAGCACCTAATAGTGATAGTATGAATCTCTACATTTCCTATTATGTCTTCACTTATGTTTAGCATTTAGTAATAATAATAATAATAATAATTTTCATAATTATTAGCAAGCCGTTGGCATTTCTTTTAATTAAAACATACGTTTCACTTTTTAAATTAAAATTTGGGAATCCTTTTCCGAATTGGTAATTTGTCATAAAAGATAAAAAAATATTACAAAATTTTTATGCTTGTTTAATTTAGTTGTAATACGACATTTTCCAAACGTCTTCAAAAATTCTTCCTTAGACTATTGTTATATGAAAAACACGCAAAATAACTACATTTGTGAGGTTTTGGTAAAGAACGTATTCGTTAACTTTCATTAAACCCTAACTTCTGTGATTCCGATAGCTATTTTTAATTCTGTTAGCATAACAGTAATTTTTTTCCAAAATTGAAAAAAAAAAATCAAGGCCGAAGGGGTTAAATATTTAAATGAATGTTATCCGAAATATTACTTGTATTTACAATGTTAATTCATTTCCAACAACGGTGTGGAGTGAGAAACAATTTTTACAAGTATAAAAGTTAGTCCAATATAGAGATCTGTGAACATGTTTTTCATTTAAAAGAGATAATTTCTTCAATACTGAAAATTAAATACACAGGTTACGTACAATTCTACCACAACTTTTGAATAGAATTTTTCGCTTTATTTAACCCCTTACCAGTGTTGCCCTAGCGCAATTCGGGTGACAGTATGTTTCTCAACTGAGAAATATGTGATTACTCAAATGCAAGTGGATTTGTGCATCATTTGATTAGTTTATGTGAAGACCGGACTGAGTTCAAGGGCACACTTTATACTATTCACAGCTGCCGAACCTTCCAAATTCTGAGTACATTTATTTCTAAATGCATTCTTCGTCTTATTTAAACGGAAATTTCTGTTATTAAATAAAGGGAATTGTTCCATTCGGAAATAATGGTACATAAAATTTGGTAGATTTGGCAGATATGACTAATTAATCATTAAATTGTCGCCCAGAGATGCAAAATTAACATTTGATAGGGAACTGTGTCTTCTAATTGAGGAACTGTCATTATTTTGAACAAAAACAAACTTTAACCCTACAGTGCATGAATTTTTCTTTTAGAATTGTGTTTTTTTATACTTATATTAAGAATTCGAAACCAGAAATTTTAAGATAGATTTTTAACTTTATTTAGTAGCATATTTATGTCATTTTCGCAAGATTAATATTTTTCTATATAAATACAGTGGTTGCAAAGAACTTGATTTATTTATTAAAAGTTAAATAAAAAATGTTGCCAATTGGCTACACTATGCACTGTAGGGTTAACCCTTTCCGGCACAGACAAATTCTGTCCGTAAAATGCAAAAATACTGACTGACACCGGAATTTACAAACGACTTTTTTAGACAATAAGAACTCCTTATTTTAAGCTTTCATTGTAGAAGCAAAATTTTATTAAAATATTCTTGGTGCCGAATGCAAGTTTGGAATTAAAATTAAGTGTTCCCGGAGTGGGACCACTGTGCCGGAAAGGGTTAAAATATTTAATAACAATACCAACATTTAACACGAAATTTGGATTCTAGGATAAGATTTAGCTTCAGACACCAAATTTCAGGTCATTTCGCTAAAAACGTTAGGAATTGAATTAGTACAAATCTTCGAGTTTCTAATATTATATTCATTTTTAATAGCCTCATTCATATTCTCAGCAATAATTATTTTTTTACTTTGATTTTGTTTCTTTATTAAACGTTTAAATATGCGAAACATATAATTATTTGATTTTATTTATTTATATATTTCTTATATATATAAATTACGAATTATGAAATTAATGCTTAAAATAATTATGAATTTTATTCCATAAACGTTTTAATTTTTAAATATTTTAATTATTTTTATATATTTAAATTTTAAATTCAGTAGATAAGTGATTTTTAATGGTTTTATATTTGAACTATTTACAGCGTTCGTATGCTGTTACCACAATTTTTCAATATATATTTTAGCTTTATTTAAACGGAGAAAAGTTTTACAAATCTGGAAATTAAACGAGATGTTTGCAATTTCTACTATTTAAATATTAAATATAAAAATTATATTAAAAAATTGTGATAAGCGTACAAAACCTGAAATTTATATAATTATTTTTCAGTCATTTGTATTTCTTTTTTCCGCTGATAAATATTTTTTCTTTCTTGCAACAACTGCGATAACAAAAACCCTTAGATAAAAAAGAAAAAAAGTTTTAAAAATATTATCATACATTTCAGTTCACCAGGGAGCTGAGACTTTTCAATGATATCATTACTTTTGTCTTTTATTTTTAATGTTAATATGTAAAGTTTTTCTATAATAATACTTTACAATCTTTGAAGAAACATTTTTTAATCTATCAATTGAAAAAAATCGAAAAATTCTTCTTTTATGAAAAAAGTGTACGATAATTTCAACATGCTTTAAGCTGCTTTTTAAATATTAATGTCTAAGGAGGTAAGCTATTTGATCTCCTTCTAGAATGCCATTAATTTTTTATATTCGAATTTTCACTACTGCTACTTAAATACTGTGACCAGATAGTCCTTTAACAAGAGCAATTTGCGAAGCACTTGTCACCATTGGATTCTCCAGCAAAACGTTTTTTGTGGGCTTGATAAACATTATCGTGATTCAAGAAAGTTAGAAAGTATGACGATTCCAATAAAAATCTCATTCTCGCGTAAGCCGTCTAATGTGTTTAGGCTATATGCGTGAAAATTTGCACCAAACTATCGAAACCAGCTAGTGATGGGGTCTATTTATTCTTTCCCGAAGAATAACTGGGCAAGTGGAGGGGTGATGCGTTTTGAAAGTTTGAGATGAGACGACAGATTTGAGTCGAAAGGCAGTTCCTTACGCGTCTAGTTATTACACCTCAGACCCTACTACATTATTTCCTTCCTCGATTTTCGTATTTCGCTGTTGTCTATATATTTCTGTAGTTTTTGTTCTTTTCTTTTTCTCCTTTTGCCGCTTTTATTTCAGCCAGAGAGTGGCGCGGGCGAAAGAGATGGAGCTCCGCAAGTCAAATATAATTTCTCCATTGTGCTCTCTCTTCTTCACGAGCGCCGTCCATTACCGAGTGTCTGACAACAGTTTCGCTTTGCAAGGCCTAGGTAATGACTGCAGAAATATCGCTTCGCCCGCCCAGTAACAATCTTATCAAAAATTTAAGCCCCTAGCGTCAGGTTCGGAGGGGTCCGCCACGTTCCGGCGGCACGCCATCAGCTCTCTAATAGGGTTCTCAGTGCCGCGCGCTGTTTCCAACCAGCCCCCGACTCCCCCTTCGTACTCCCTAGATCTCGGCTCTATCCTTGGCTTTAACTTCATTATTTCGGATTCTCTACCAATCTCCTCGGGAAAGGAGACGACACAATTCTCCAAAGTGGAAGGTTCCACCACTGCAAATGCCAACAAATTACGATCCCCGGGATTCCTACAGGTCTCCCCGACCAGCAGATGGGAACCCTATTTACCTCAGCCCGCTCCGCTTCCCTGGAAAAGGCAAAGAGCGCTCACGACGAAATTTTTTCCCTTTCAGCTTTTATGATATCTGGACCCCCTAACTTAATTCCCGTGTAACAGATACAAGCAATTCTTGCCAGTATTTCAGGGAGTATATGCACTGTCAGTTTCTGCTATACATGCATGGAAGCAGTAGGTTCTTAGTAATGAAATGGTTGGGCTGAGTTAGAAAAATCAAAATGTACTTAAAATTCTCTTATTGCTCAGGATGCAAGAACAATTTAGCTCATAAAACCCATTTGCTTTTTATTGTACATTTTTTAGGTAATGACAGACAGTCTGAAAAAGTATTTGATTTTTTATGCTGTCTATAAAAGATCCAAGTCACGTGCAAAACAATGATTAATAGCATAAAATACAAAGTAAAATTAATCCACAGTTCATAACTTAAAATACATCGGATGTCTTTGAAACTCACACAAACAGATAATTTTACTCATTTTTATCAGATTTGTTTAATTACATAAAAGTCTAATGTGTAACAGATACAGAGAATTCTGACCAGTACTTCTGGCAGTGTACACACTGTTATTTTTATATAATATTTTATCAGGGTTCGTACGATTTTATCACAATATTTTAATAGAATTTTTCTCCTTATTTAATTGCAGAAAAGTATTACAAATCCTGCAATCAAATGAGGCGTCTACAATCTCTGCTATTTAAATATTAAATAAAAAAATTCTATTAAAAATTGGAGCAAAAGCGTACGAACCGTCTTTATGCTGCTTATAAAAGATCTAACTCATATGCAAGAAGATGGATAATAACAAATAAAATACAATGTAAAATTAATGCACAGTCTCCCTTTCACTTCTTGGCAATAGTAGACCTGCCACAGAATTCCATTCCTGATTGTCTTAAATGTTGCTGGAGAGATGGTATTACAGTCTTCAATAATTCCTTACTTCAGTTCTTCTATGGAAAAAAATGACGTATTTTAAACTATCCCTCTCAAGTGACCCCACAGAAGTAAAAGTCATCAGGCACTAGATCTGGAGAAAAGGGAAGTCATTCCACAATGATCCCCTCTTTTTTATCTATCGATTTGGATAATTCGAATCGAGGCCATTTCTGACTTCTTTTTAATATTTTTAACATAGTAGTAAAGTGTTTATAACTTCGGTTTGTCTGTCTGCCGTCTGTCTCTAACTCTTGTATATATATTCGGATTGTCTTTTAATTGATGTATGTTATTGAGGTTCACAAACATATTTGCAATTGAAAATGAAGTGTGTAATAGCAAAATAAACTTGAGTCATGAAAAACACAACACTCAATTGAATCAAATTCACCTCTGTCTATAAATAATTGTTTAAAAACAACACAAAATGTCACAAAAACATATATGCATCATTTATTAAAAACTTTTACTTTAGGTGTTTTAAAAATATACAAAACTGCATTTCACATTAAAAACCTAGCGCTTTCGAGCCGTCCTGGCTCATCATCAGGGTTAAAACATCACCACGCAGATACACACAAAAAAAAAACACACAACTAGTCTGAAACACTGTAAAAACATCAATGTCTGCTGAAGACAAGGTCAAACCATTATAAACAGGGTGGGAAGCATAGGGAGGGATGTGCCAATCTTATTCATTCTTGAACTATCTGTAAAAGCTTATACCATACTTTAGGGATATTGTACGAAACTGAATCATTGCATGTTTCATTTTTCCTGGTTAAAATTTCTATTGATTCACTTATTATTGCTTCATAAAAAGAGGATGTGGGTTTAATAATTTTAGCGTTATCAAAATCTATTATAATCGACTGCTGTTGTTTTAATCTGGAAAGGGCGGTTTTACTTCTATTATACTTGACATCTGCAATATGTTCTTTTAACCGAATTTTAAATTTCCTTAAAGTCATACCAATGTAGTCTTTAACTTTATAAGATTTTATCCTATTTTCAACTATTTCCATAATAACTGGGATTCTATAAATTCCTGCTAAATCTTCAATCGGTATGGGATCAATCTTCTTATGTAGTAGCGCATTCAATTTAACTGGAGGGGATGCTACCAAATTTATTTCATATTTCTTTAAATTATATTTTAATTTTTCAAAAAGTTTCGGAATATATTGGAACTTGTAAAATTTAGTTGGTTTTTCTGTTAATTCTTTTTGTTTTTTACCCTGATATTGATATTGACAAATTAACTTATTAATTAACCTCTCTGAAAAACCATTTTCATTTGCTATAATTTTAACTCTGTCAAGCTCCTCATTGATATAACTATCAGTACACACTGAAAATGCTCTATGGATGTAAAACCTATATGCAGCCAGTTTATAACTTAAAGGTGATGAAGCATCTCTGGAAATAGTATTATTTGACCTCATATTTTTCCTATAAACTGTCCGATCTATTGTTAAATTACTGTTTTTTATCAGCTCTACATCCAGAAAAGGTAAACGATTCTGTTTTTCTAACTCCAGGGTAAATTGTATTTTTGTATCAATTTTATTAAGTTTAACCACAAAGTCCTTCAATAAATCTATACCATGCTCCCATATAATAAAAATATCATCTGCATATCTACACCAATATGCAGGTCTTTCACTAAAATCATTCATAACCATATTTTCAATGGGTCTTAATTTAATCTCCGCACATAAACCTGAAATGGGGGAGCCCATTGGAGCACCATCCTTTTGCTTATAATAAATATTATCAAACTGAAAAACGTTATTGTTTTTAATTAGATTAAACCCGGAAATAAGTGTATTTTTTGTGCTCACGCTAAAAGAATCATTACCATTAATAGCTTTTTCCACGAACAAACCTACATCATTCATATCCACAGATGGATATAACGATACTACATCCAAACTCGCAAAAATGCTGTTCTCAGTAATCTGAAAAAGTTTTACTTGCTTAATAAACTCCATTGTCGATGAAATGACGAACTCTGACTGAGGGAGGATAGTTTTTAATAAGACAACATATGCCTTTTCTAGATAATATGTAGGTCCTATACATTTAGTTACAATTGGCCGAAGAGGGTTTCCTTCTTTATGATCCTTTAAGCGTCCTATAATCCTTGGGGTAACTGCTGTTTTATTAATCCTAATCATGTGTACCATTTCATTTGGCCAACTTCCATTATTTACAATCTCTTGTGTTTTCCTTGCGATCAAATCAACTGGGTCCTTATTCAGAACACTTACATTTAAATCACTTATACAAATCCTCATTTTCTGTATGTAATCTTCTCTATTCATTATAGCTAATTTATTTGACTTATCTGTCTGCAATATAATTATATTGCAGACAGATAAGTCAAATAAATTAGCTATAATGAATAGAGAAGATTACATACAGAAAATGAGGATTTGTATAAGTGATTTAAATGTAAGTGTTCTGAATAAGGACCCAGTTGATTTGATCGCAAGGAAAACACAAGAGATTGTAAATAATGGAAGTTGGCCAAATGAAATGGTACACATGATTAGGATTAATAAAACAGCAGTTACCCCAAGGATTATAGGACGCTTAAAGGATCATAAAGAAGGAAACCCTCTTCGGCCAATTGTAACTAAATGTATAGGACCTACATATTATCTAGAAAAGGCATATGTTGTCTTATTAAAAACTATCCTCCCTCAGTCAGAGTTCGTCATTTCATCGACAATGGAGTTTATTAAGCAAGTAAAACTTTTTCAGATTACTGAGAACAGCATTTTTGCGAGTTTGGATGTAGTATCGTTATATCCATCTGTGGATATGAATGATGTAGGTTTGTTCGTGGAAAAAGCTATTAATGGTAATGATTCTTTTAGCGTGAGCACAAAAAATACACTTATTTCCGGGTTTAATCTAATTAAAAACAATAACGTTTTTCAGTTTGATAATATTTATTATAAGCAAAAGGATGGTGCTCCAATGGGCTCCCCCATTTCAGGTTTATGTGCGGAGATTAAATTAAGACCCATTGAAAATATGGTTATGAATGATTTTAGTGAAAGACCTGCATATTGGTGTAGATATGCAGATGATATTTTTATTATATGGGAGCATGGTATAGATTTTTTGAAGGACTTTGTGGTTAAACTTAATAAAATTGATACAAAAATACAATTTACCCTGGAGTTAGAAAAACAGAATCGTTTACCTTTTCTTGATGTAGAGCTGATAAAAAACAGTAATTTAACAATAGATCGGACAGTTTATAGGAAAAATATGAGGTCAAATAATACTATTTCCAGAGATGCTTCATCACCTTTAAGTTATAAACTGGCTGCATATAGGTTTTACATCCATAGAGCATTTTCAGTGTGTACTGATAGTTATATCAATGAGGAGCTTGACAGAGTTAAAATTATAGCAAATGAAAATGGTTTTTCAGAGAGGTTAATTAATAAGTTAATTTGTCAATATCAATATCAGGGTAAAAAACAAAAGAATTAACAGAAAAACCAACTAAATTTTACAAGTTCCAATATATTCCGAAACTTTTTGAAAAATTAAAATATAATTTAAAGAAATATGAAATAAATTTGGTAGCATCCCCTCCAGTTAAATTGAATGCGCTACTACATAAGAAGATTGATCCCATACCGATTGAAGATTTAGCAGGAATTTATAGAATCCCAGTTATTATGGAAATAGTTGAAAATAGGATAAAATCTTATAAAGTTAAAGACTACATTGGTATGACTTTAAGGAAATTTAAAATTCGGTTAAAAGAACATATTGCAGATGTCAAGTATAATAGAAGTAAAACCGCCCTTTCCAGATTAAAACAACAGCAGTCGATTATAATAGATTTTGATAACGCTAAAATTATTAAACCCACATCCTCTTTTTATGAAGCAATAATAAGTGAATCAATAGAAATTTTAACCAGGAAAAATGAAACATGCAATGATTCAGTTTCGTACAATATCCCTAAAGTATGGTATAAGCTTTTACAGATAGTTCAAGAATGAATAAGATTGGCACATCCCTCCCTATGCTTCCCACCCTGTTTATAATGGTTTGACCTTGTCTTCAGCAGACATTGATGTTTTTACAGTGTTTCAGACTAGTTGTGTGTTTTTTTTTTGTGTGTATCTGCGTGGTGATGTTTTAACCCTGATGATGAGCCAGGACGGCTCGAAAGCGCTAGGTTTTTAATGTGAAATGCAGTTTTGTATATTTTTAAAACACCTAAAGTAAAAGTTTTTAATAAATGATGCATATATGTTTTTGTGACATTTTGTGTTGTTTTTAAACAATTATGTGTGTAATAGCGCTTATAGTTCGTGTACAGAGACACACAAAAGAATTCTGATACTATATGGCTTACAGTGAAAAGTCATTTGTGGCACATTTTAATGCTGTTACGATCCTTCAAACATAATGAGATTGAAATACGCCATTGAGGTGGATTACAACATGCTTTCTATAGAATATAGAGTAAATAACATTTATATTTCATTTACAGTGACACAGAAAAAAAATTCATTACATTATGATCTATGGAGAAAAACTTTTACAAAGTATTTCAATGATCTTACACTACTTCAAATATATTGAATTTGATATGCACCCCTCAGATACACTACAATAATGTTTTCGATAGATTGTGGAAAGCGTAACATTTATCGTTTATTTACAGAGCTCCACAAAAGCATTTGGCCACAGGACTGACTATGAGAGATAATTGCTAGAAGTGCATTTTCAGCTATGGTCTGATTTTTAATTTTAACAAAATTTTAGTATATTACATGGTATGTATAAATTGTATGGGGTATACGAAGGATCCCATGGCCGTGGTATGTATGCATTCAGGGTGTCCACGGAGAAATGTGCACACATTACCGGCTAAGGATAGCAATTGGTGAAAATGGAACATTACTGCGTTATGTATTTTTTTAAATTGTTTTTTTAGATGCATCATTTCATTGAAAGAAAAATTGAAATTTCTTAACAATATACCGATAGTGTTGGAAAGTGTGTCATAATCTATATTTTTCGTTCTTGTTTGTAAAAGCGCAGAAGCCGTACTGTTAGAAGACGATATTTTCTTCTCAAATCATCTAATCTTCAGGAAAATTGAAGGAATTTTCAACTGCTTGTATGATTTTGGATCAATTAGGTCCTGTAGCATTGAAAAATAAAAATCGCCAGTTAAATTTTCAATCAGAACAAAAGGATCGATTATATTATCTCCTAGAATTCCTGCCCATCCATTATTTTTTTAACGATATCAGGTCGTGGTATCCCTAAATATTCATGGTTTAAAATCGCACTATAGAATTGAATGAATCGTTCTTGAAATGACCTTCCCTTTTTTCATATCTGGTGTCTAATGACTTGAAAGAGATACATAATATGGCCAAAAGTCACCGGACACTTTCAATTTTAGACTTTGTATCGAATATCTAGAGAAATACTTAAGGAATTTCAAAATTTTTTGTCTATTACATGGTATGTATAAATTCTATAGGTCATATATAGGGCAGAAAAAAAAATTTCGAGTACATTTCCCTTTATTGACGGAAATTCCAGGAGGGGAATTTTAAAATGTGCTCCGTGTTTCCTAACTGAACTAAAATTTAGCATTCTATGTAGTATATATACAAATCCATAGATCATATACAGGATTACACAAAAGATTTTGGATATTTTTCCGTTGGTAATGCCTGAAATTGGGTTTTTAAATATGTTAGTCATTTTCCAAATTGTTTACTTAGATATCACCTTATTAAATGGTAAAGATCTGTAAAATTATTTTGGACGTGTTGGAAAGTGTCACATAATCTATGCTTGACGCTCGATTTTTCGTTCTTGTTTTATACTAATATTTAGTGTTATATACCAGAGATTTTAAAGAGAAGTTTTCAGTTTATTTCATAGCAGATTCCTGTGACTACATGAATATTTTTTATTTAAATATAATGGTTGCTCGGAAATGGATTTATTTATTAAAATTTTAATTTTAATTGCTTCATATATGTATCACTGTGCAGTGTAAGATTAAAACGAGATTTGTACTAAATCCGATTTTTTTTTCGTGGCGAAGCGTATAAAGGGATTAGGGAAAGATGCAAAAGAGTACCGTAATTTCCGGCGTATAATCCGCAGCTCAAAGAGTCGTTTTTCGACCCAGAAATATTATTTTATAAAATGTAACTTAAAAGATCGCTGTAAATATTTAACTACAATTATTGAATAAAATTTCTGGGTCGAAAAACGACTCTTTGAGCTGCGGATTATACGCCGGAAATTACGGTACTTCATATCTGCTTTTTTTTAAGGAATTTCAAAATTTTCTACCACCTTTTTGTACGAGAAAGTTTGGGAAGGTTAGTTTGTAATGTTAGATTTACATCAGAAATCATTATAATGTTGGGAGTTATAATATTTTCTACACACATTACTAAAATTCGTAACTACCTCATTTTAAATTTAAAAAAAAATAAACTGCTCTCGTGTTTTTTTCTGAAAATTGTAGAGATATTGATGTTGATCAGAAATTATAAAAATCAATAGAAATAATTTATTTGATTGTAAAATTATAGCTTTGACTTTATCATTTTATGCTAAAGAATGAAGAAATTATTCAATGACATTAACCCTTTAACGGATGAAGCACTTCAATTGCTAAAATGTTGAAATAAATGATTGACACCGGAAATTATGAACACATTTATTTTTATATAACAAAAAAGCGATATTTCAGACACGTAATAAATGGAAAACATTTCTGTTAAAATTATGCTGTCATTGTAGAATTTCGTAATTAAATTTTTGTGGTTTCGTAGGGAAACCAATGTCCGTTAAAGGGTTAAATGTGTCTGACTTGTATAAAAGATGGTTATTAAGCTACTGCTTATCATTTGCACTTTAAGTCGCATCTCCTAATAAATATAAAAAGCTTCAACTTTTTAATGCTCAAGGTATTTTAAAATTTGAATTTAAGCAATATGTTTTAATAGCATCTTTACAACGACAGAGAAGTATGAACTTCTAAAGATTTGTCTCATGATACAAATGAAAGGCACTTCTTAGATGCACAATACAAAAACGCTGACGCTCAAAATAATTAGTCTTACTTCATCAATCGCAAAAGGACGTCCTAAAAGTACGAAAACAGAAGAAAGTTTTATTTTTATTTTTGTAGTAGTAGTACGCAATATAAGTAGGATACAACACATTCATTGTAGCAGTTTGTAAGGAGAAATAACGATTTAATAGAAAAACTGTAAAGATGTTACTGCTCCAATAGCGAACAAAAAAACTAGATTATCCCGGTAAATAGAGGTATAATGAAATGAGTAGGAATGCTGGAATACATAAACGTCCACAAATCAATCAATAAGAGTGTTAAACCCTTTACAGGGTTCGTACGCTTTTACCACAATATTTTAACCCTTAATTGCATAGTGATGTAAATTTCCATCACTGTTTATTTAACTTTTAATAAATAGATCACCTTCTTCGCCACCACTATATTTATATAGAAATATTAATCCAGTAAATTTCTCGTGAACTATGATGCTGAACAAAGTTAAAAATCTATCTTAAAATTTCTGGTGTCTAATATTTAATATATGTATAAAAAAACACAATTCTAAAAGAAAAACTCATGCAAAGAAGGGTTAATATAATTTTTCTATTTAATATTGAAATAGTCCAAATTGTTGACGCCACGTTTAAGTGCAGAAATTTTAATACATTTCTGCATTTAAATAAGGCGAAAAAATCTTTTTAAAAAAAAAGCGTACGAACCCTGCTTTAGAGAGCAATGGTGGGGAAATTGAAAGTAATGGTGGGGAAATTTAAAGCAATGGTGGAAAAATTACCCTATTCTTTGACGATTTTGTCAGTGACGATTTCTCCATCAATAGCAGTAATGGTGATATGTGATGTGACTCTTCAGACGTCTTTTTGTTATTTTGAATTGTATGTAGAAAATTCCGAAAGTGTGTGTGTTGTTACATTTTATTTTCTTAATTAGGCGATGCTGGACTAATAAAGATGCCTGATGCCCTCCTCTAAAAGTAATGTTTAAAGTTTCACCAAAAAAATGTTTAAATTTAGCGAATTTAATTGCAACCATTATAATAAGAATTTTGATGCTAAATTTATAGGTGCAAAGGATTACGGAATTTGAGTACTACTCTTTTCGAATAATAATCTTTGCCTTATTTAAACATTAAAATCCTGCAAAATATTTTCGATTAAATAAGGCAAATATTATTTACTTAAACTAGTGGTAACACAGAAGCATAAAATTTGGCAACTATTTTAATATTATGCAATATGAGCAAAATATGCCAAATCCAAGAAACCAATCAGTTTACAAACATTATCACACCGTGATCAAAGTTTGGAGTTCAGATATGGAGAAAAAGTTAATTTGCAAGAAAAAAGAGGTAACGAAATCGATTCCATATATTTTAAATAACTGTTTTACAGTCATTTAAATACAGTAATTGAGAGTATTGAAATAAGGGTTACATATTGTAACGTAGCAGAAGATTTAAATCACATTGATAGGTTTTCATTTAAAGGTTATCGACAGCTTTTTTCTATTTGTTAAAATTTCTTTCTTACTTATAATCAATGAGCAGCAGCTCAAGCTAGTACGAATTCTTATTTGGGGATAACAACTAATGTCGGGTCATTTAAAAGTAATTAATAATACTGAAACTAATCATATAAACATCACAAATATCTGTAGTAAAATGAGATGATTTTTTTTATCATGTTAAATTTGAGTGTTGCCACTAGATATTTGAGGTTTTTAGTTCATTTTAATATATCGATAAAACCTTACATAAATATTTAGCATTTGAAATATTACTAGATATTATTCCCAATAAATTAGTACCGGTATCTTCTGTACGATTATTTATGGCATCATTTATAAGGGGCGTTCATATTTATCCCCAAGGTTATACAAAATTACACAATATTTATCATCGAGGAAATATATATATAACCATTAATGAAACATTACCGAAACACCAACAAAAACTATGAAAATATGAATTAGAATGTAATAATTAATTGACAACAATAGTGTTCCCCCAACACTCTGAATATAGATTCCATATACAAAGTAAAGAAAAAAAAAAGAAAAGAAAAAAAAAGAAAAAGAAAAAAGAAGAAATTAAATTAAAAAATTGAAAAAATGAAATTTGTGGAATTTAGACAGAATCTTCAGGTCCCAAATGCCTAAATTACCACACATAAAATGTGTGGTTTCATCATCATATTAGCCATAACACTGCTAAAAAATATGATTTTGAGACAACCACACCATAATAGAGAGATAAACTGTGAAATAATCATAAAGTTCAAAAAATAAAAACAATATTAAAAAGGAAAGAAACCTTACCCATAAAAAAGAGAAATAAACTGTGAAATATAATCATTAAGTTCATAATACAACAAGATTAAAAAGGATATAGGGAAAAGAAAACAACAGTTACCAGATAGAATACATGATCCAAACAGGAGTCAACACATAACTCATGCAATGAATTGGAGAAAATCAGTACATGTTGCCAAAATAAGTTTTAAAAGATGATTGACCAAGGATTATTATTGTACAGCAAAGCCAAACACAAACCAATATATAGAACCAGAATAGAAAAAGAATTCCCTTTATAGACAATTTAAAATAGAACACAAAACATGTATTCAAATGAATTAATAAGGTGCTGCCCTCTATGAAAAAATTAGTGAATATTCTATGATTTAATAAAAGCATTTGATTACTATTATTAGTTAAAGATTATATATATATCGATTAAATAATTATGAAAATCATTGCAAAATAGGCGCATAAGCGGCTCACTCATTAGAGTGAGGAATATATTCCACCACAAATATGAAACACCAAATGTAAATTCATGAAAGCAGGTGTATGATAAAGAACAATAATATTGAATAAACAAGCAACAATTAAATTAACAGGCCAGAGACTATTGACAATTTACGGACTTACTAATTCAATTAGAAATACTGGATGACTCAAACTATAATCCAAAACTGCGTTTTTGTTAATATCTTTAACGCCTTCAGGACGGGCGTCATTTTAATTTTTTAATACCAGTAATTCCGTATAGTATTTTTTGCCTTATCTAATTTAACAATTCTATGTAAGACAAGTCAAATATTACGACTAAAATATTCTAGTACTAAAAAATAAAAACCATACACACCCTATATCAAAGCCATTAAATAATAAGCTCAGTCAGATAAATGGGAAACTTTTCGCAAGTTGAAAATACCGCCATCTAGCGGTTGGGAGTGCTGCATTCGGCACCAAGAATATTTTAATAAAATTTTGCTTCTAAAATTAAAGCTTAAAGTAAGGAGTTCATATTTTCTAAGAAAGTCGTTTGTAAATTCCGGTGTCAGTCAGTAATTTCACATTTTACGAACAGAATTTGTCTGTGCCGGAAAGGGTTAATTGCATAGTGATGTAAATTTCCATCACTTTTTATTTAACTTTTAATAAATAAATCAACTTCTTCGCCACCACTACATTTATATAGAAATATTAATCCAGTAAATTTCCACATTTTTTTTTTCATTGTAGTTTTAGCTTTAATGTAAAAGATCCCAATAATTAGCAAGCTTTAAAAAAAAAAGAAGTGCAGAAACAAAACATCGATAAAAATCGTATAAAATATCGATATAAATAAATCGTATCGTTTATCTGCGACCCACTTCTGTTTTGTCCTCCTTCCGCAGCAGAGGTTTGGCGGTAGTGTGTCGCTAACAAATTTAACACTATCTGACTGGGCTTATTATTTAATGGCTTTTCCCTATATCGAAAGTATACGTGAAACCCGTCCGGAAGGGGTTAACAAAAGGTAACATTTTATAAGGAAAGTTTTAACAGACTTACATAAAAAAAATTAGGAATTGTAATGACATTGTAACAAGTGCTGTAATTGGCCACTACGTCCACACAACACTGAATTCGACGCATATTTCGGAATGTGGATCTGGTACAGCTTCAAGTACATCTGGTGACGGTGTCATTGAATAAATTACTGAGCACATTTCATGATATCATTATTTTTTGCACAATGCAAAGTAAGTCTGCTTATTTATTTATTTTTTTAATATCTATATCTTCAGCTTCGCCTCTCTTAAAGTTGCTAATTATTGGTTGGTTGGTTGATTTGTGACGGCCGATTATCGACACGAGGGATATAGGACTAGGGGTAAGTGCCCTCCGTGGGGATCTTTCTAAGGGATCCTAACCCGTATTTACGGCAAGCTTCGAAGAAAACTACGAAAAACTCCGAACGGTTAAGTCGACGAGCGCGACAGGGGTTTGAACCCAGCACCTCCCGTCTACCAGCTTTGAGAGCAGAACCTCTCAGCCACCGGTGGGGCAAAGTTGTTAATGAAAATTCATTCTTCCGTTTGGATTGAGATACCCTGTATTTTTGACTCCATAATTATACTGCAATATTTTTTTTCTCTTAATTTTGCCTATCGCAATTCTTATTTCGACACAGTTCACGAATACCCTGTATACTTATTTAGTCTCGATAAAAAAAAAAATCGAAAATTCTGTGCCTAAATTTTAATTAAAAAAAAAAAAAAAAAAAAAAAAAGATATATATACGAGCGATACAAATAAAAGTTTACATTATTCCAAAATATGCTTATTCATTTTTCTCAACGATAAAAAATTAAATAAATGAAACATTTAATTTTCTTGCCATTATTAAATAATAAAAGTATTACCATTATTAAAAAAGTATTTGACAAAAAAATCCTTCACTCATTCTCACCTACATCATACTTCAAATACAAGTGTTTTAAAACGAAAGATAGAAGCACATAAATGAAAAAAAAAAAAATTCCAAAAACTTTTGAAAACTTCTGTTTGTTCGACAGTGACTGCTCTCTTTTATAATCGCTTTAAATAAATTCAGAAGCTAATTTATTAAAGCAGACGATTTGCGCTTGTAAATGAATAATGACGAAGAATTTTTGCTATCCGATTTGAGCTGAAAACCATTTAGTGCCATCTAGCGGTGAAAGGAACAAATAATTTTGTTTAAAATTTCATTCTGAGAAGTATGAATAATTACTGGGCTACACAAATACAATAATATTAATGGCAGGGAAAATTTCTGGCTTGAGCTGTAAATAAAATATAATGATGAAATTGTTTCTTTCATTAGGTACGTTTACATTGCTTCTCAGGCGATAAATGAGTGCTTATAAATTTAATGATTGTCAGAAATTCTTTTTTTTGCGAAAGATTAAAGGGGAAATTTGAAGGCAACATTTATTATTTTAAATATCATATTGACCTCTGAATACGTAACGAGTTTCTTTAGCGTATAAAAGTTGATGAAATGCTGAAAAATAATATAAACTGAGTAGAATTTTAAGTTTTTAAAAAAGCTTGAAATATGGGTAGAACATGAGTCATGTTTTTTTTTTTGTTTTTAAGTGAAGAAAATTTTTAAGAGCTGAAGCCATGGGGCAGCGAAGGAGTGATTTTCGCGGTTAACCCTTTCAGGGGCAAGCACTTGTGCTCCTGTAACGTTGAATTCCCACCGGAATTTAGGAAAGAATTTAGTTCAAAATAAGAATAAGCAATTTTCTAACTTTTTCTCGTCACAGTTAAAAAAGTAAAATTTAATTAAAAGTTTCTGGTTTGAATCGGATTAAAATTAGGTGGTATATAATATATACCACCGCCCCTCAAAGGGTTAAAACTCCTCCCAGAGCATTTAAAACTTATAAACTTATAAGGTGCAAATAAAAGCCCGGTGTTAAGATAAAAATATAGTAAAGAAAATCATATATATATATATATATATATATATATATATATACAATTCACCTGTTTCATGGCTTATAGAAGACTCTATTTCAATACAAAAATAATGAAAGTAAAAGTTAGGAGCAATAGAAGCAGTGTTGACAGTAGGCTATTTTTAAAATTCAGTTTTCTTGATTACCACCAGTTTTTTGAGAAAATAAAATTCACCTTTTATAATGACAGGTTAAGTAAGTTGAAAATAAGACGAAATATGCCATTTTAAAAAAGTGGTACAAATCAAGCAATTAGATTTTTTTTTTAAATGTAGTCCGCTGGCAAAGTTACTTCTACTGCTCTTTCTTCCTTTATTCTGTTTTTTATTTCTGAATATTGAAGGAGATTTTATGACACCTTTAAACACGTAAATGCTAAACATATTATGGTTGTTTGTGCTTTCTATTACGTCGGTGTTTATGTGTCCCGTATTTACTAAACACTACCTTATGGACACGTAACACAACGAATGTGTTCATTTTACGTGTAAAATTGGTTTCCAACCCCCCCCCCCCCCCCCTAGATGAGGAAGTACTGGATGCACCACAGGTTTGAAATAAATCTCAAATATTCCTATTAATATAATTTTTTTCTACTCTATTTACATTTAAAATGTTCAACAAAAATGTGTAAAACAATTCATCCAAATATTTTCCATATAAGGAAATATTTATACGAAACTCAGTTTTATAAAGAACCATGTTACATACCAAAATATATAAAAATGCATTTTTTATTACTTAAAGTTTCTACTTTATCATCTTTTGATCTTGCATTCCGTTGTAAGCGCAAGTTTAAATAGAAATGACGTTGGGCTTCGAATATCACATGAAATGCATACCTGCCAACTTCCCAGTGTTCTTCCGTAAAATCTGGGTTAATTTGACTAAGGTTAAACCTGTTTTGAACCAGAAAAGGTTTTTAGAAATGAAATCAAATATATTCCATGAAGAAACATGAAATTAAATAAGTAAATTTGCTGTAATAAATAAGTAAATTAATAAATTAGTAAATTAAATAAGTAAATTTGCTGTAAGTATTTTTGCCAAACAAATTTGCTGGTTTGAAACTTCTTTAACCCTTCTTTGCATGAGTTTTTCTTTTACAATTGTGTTTTTTTATACATATATTAAATATTAGACACCAGAAATTTTAAGATAGATATTTAACTTTGTTCAGCAACATAGTTCACGGGAAATTTACTGGATTAATATTTCTATATAAATAGAATGGTGGCGAAGAAGTTGATTTATTTATTAAAAGTTAAATAAAAAGTGATGGAAATTTACATCACTATGTAATTAAGGGTTAACCTGGGTCAAATTAAACCACACATTACAGAAGAATAGTTGGAGGTTGGCCACAGTGTTGACAGTGGGCTACTTTTTTTAATTCAGTTTTCTTGATTGCCACCAGTGTTTTGAGAAAATTAAATTCCCCTTATTTAATGACATGTTAAATAAAGCGAAATCGAGGAGAATTATATCATTTCAAAATAGTGGTGTCAATCAGGTGATCAGAATTTTAAAAAAAGTAGCCCTCTGGCAACACTGGTTGGCAAGTATGAAAATGGTGAGGAGGCATTAAATATTTCAGTATTTATTTTGTGTTATTTCGTTTGTCGCTATACATTTACGTGGATATGGACCATTCATGTCCTGCGTGCTTCCCATGTGACGCAGTGTTTAAAATTATTTTTGCAACTTTTAAACTGTCGTTAAATGAAGCGAATATTTCTATTTCAAAAAAGTGGTGGCAATGAAGCCATCGAAATTTGAAAAATTAGAGAACTGACAAAACTGCATAATGAACCATTTATGTGATGTCGATTTACATACCGTCTAATTCAGTCCTTAGAAAGAAAAGTATCGGAAATGTAGGAAAAACAGATGAGAACCAAAAATGAGTAATTGATGAACAAAAAATTATGTATGTCCACTATTTTATATTGTTGTAAATTATGTTTTTTTCGTCTTGTGAGCAAGCCTATTTTTTCTTTTTTTTATTAATTGGGTTTTGATACCTATTTATTGATTTTTAATTTTTCTTGATAAAAAAAAAAACATTCGTCTTGTAAATTCAAGATTTCGCTATATCCAGCAATATCGTTAGTTCATCCCTTTTCTCTAAACATTTGAAGAGTGAGAAACGTTGGAATTATCTGAGCCCATGCGCCACTTTGGCAGTTTGCGGGGTTTGACTGAATGAATTGTCCACGTAAAAAAAACAGGCTTCTGCACCTGTCTCATTTTAAAACAAGAAGAGAAAATAATGCGTCAAGCATAGATTATGTAACACTTTCCAACACTTCTAAAATACTTTTACAAATCTTTACCGCTTAATAAGCTAAATGGTGATGTCTGAGTAAACAATTTGGAAAACGCATAACACAGCCTAAAACCCAATTTCAGGAATTACTAACACAATTCGGAAAAATATTCGAATTATTTTGTGAAGCCCTGTATATGGTCTATAGATTTGTACATATCTTACAAAGAATGCTAAATTTTAGTTCAATAAGGAAACGCATATGCACAGTTTAAAATTCTCCTTTTGGAATTTCCGTTAATAAACGGAAATGTACTAAACATCTTTTATGTTGCCCTGTATATGATCTATAGAATTTATACACACCAAGGAATTGGCAAAAAATTAGTTACATTTAAAAACACGTTCCGCAACTGAAAACGCACTTCCAGCAATTATTGTTAACATACAGTACTTTAACCGAATTATTTTTTGTGTCCCTGTAAATAAACGATGAATACTATGCACACAATATTCTATAGTAAACCTCTTGTAATGTACCTCTTGTAATGCTTCTGATATATATCAATTCCAATATGTTTGAGATAGTGAAACATTAATAAATAAACCGCAAACGATTTTTCATCCTAGGCCGTAATGTAACGGAATTTTATGAGTGTCCCTGTAAAGGAACTATAAGCACTATGCGCACCATATTCTATAGCAAGCCTCTTGTGGTGCACCTCAAAGATATATATCAATTTCAATATGTTTAAAACAACGTAACATCATTATAATAAACAGGAAATTATTTTTCCCCATCGACCGTAATGAAACGGAATTCTTTTAAGTGTCCCTATAAAGGAACTATAAGTGCTACACACTTCATTTTCATTACCGAACATGCCATAGTAAATTTCAATAACATTTATCAAATGCATGTCAATCCTAGTATATTTACGCGAGTTTGAGCACGGACAGACAGACGGCAGACAGACAGAAAATCAAATTCAAAAACACTTTTCAACTATGTTGGAAAGTTTTAAAAAGGTACTTTTTTGTTTAAAAATAACTAAATTTTGAAATTTTCGATTTAAAAATGTATAAAATTAACAATTTGTGTAAAAAAAAAAAAAAAAGCCAATTAGGCAAAAAGCGTCACAGTATGAGAAATTTTATGCCATTGCAGATTATTTTAATCAAATTCAGTTAATTCGTTTTCGCAAATATTTTATGTGCACATATCGTGGCACATGACTTGGCACTTGGAATTCCTCTATGCTTTATCAGTCTAAGAGTCTTTCAAACATTTATTAACACCAAAAAGTGTCTCCTATATTACCACTATTTCTATATATAGTGATCTTCGCCTTAATAGCAGAAAGCAGCGAACTATTTGTTTCTTCTTTTTACGAATATTAATCTTCGCCACATTTAATCCCTTCATTTACAGGCAAAAATTACACTTCGAGAAAAGTGGTTAAAAACGAGCCGCAGGTTGCTATAACGAACTCTATTATGACGAACAAAATGCACAGTCGTATTGTACATTTTCTAATTCTAGGAAATACTAAAAATAATATTTTAAAGAAACGATTTTTAGTTTATTAATTTAATAAACGATAGCTTTCTAAAATTTATTTAACGATCGGACAAATCTTCTACTACAGCGGTTCCCAAACAATGGATCGTATAGCTCACTGGTGGATCGCTCAGATCTTTAACAAGAACGAAAAATCACGCATCCAGCATAGATTACGAAACACTTTCCAACACTAACAGTATATTATTAAGAAATTTAATTTTTTAATACGATGAAATGAGATATTTAAATAAGCAATTTAAAAAATACATAACTCAGTAAAAATCCATTTTCAGCAATTTCTGCCCATATTAGAAGTATTTCGTGCAGCTCTGAATATGATCTGAAAAATTTGTAAACAACATGCAATACATTAAAAATTATATAAAATTGCATACCATAACGGAAAGAGCACTTTTAGCAACTAACGATCATACTCGGTCTTTTACTTATCCACTCCATAATCTATAGACAGTAAGTTGTATTGAACCTTAATGATCCTTTTAAATTTCATTATGTTTCAAGTATCATAACATATGTTTAAAATGCACCACAGACGATTTTCCCCCATAGATCATAATGTAAAGGAATTATTTCGTACGTCCCTGTAATTGAACTATAAATGGTACTAATTGTACACTCTGGTGAAAACATACTGTAGTCCACCTCAGTAATGCATATTAATTTCATTATGTTTGAAATAATGTAACATCAATAAAATGCGCCGCAAACGATTTTTCTCCATAGACCATAATGTAAAGAGATTATTTTGTGTGTCCCTGTAAATGAACTATTAATGCTACAGACTTCATTTTCAATACCGAACATTCTATAGTAAAATTCAATAATGCATAAAAATTTCATGACAATCCGAGTATGTTTACGAGAGTAACAGACAAACGAACAGACAGACAGACATACCGAATTCATAAACACTTTTCAACTATGTTGGAAAGTGTTAAAAATGGATAACGAAAACAATATGTTACAACTTTAATGTGAAATATAGTGAAAAATATAGATAAATATCTTTGTGAAAAGACAATGTTTAACTAAACTTTGTGTTAGAGAGTGGCTAGAAATTAAAACTTAAAAACTTTCCATCTCGACACAGACTCGGTTAGTAGTGCAAAACTTTGACACAATTCGCATAAAAATATATTTTACTAATTTATTCGTTAACACTAAACATACTGGGAGTTTTACTCAAGTTTTATAAAAATATTTAGCACCAGATTTTTTATTTAAAACTATTTAACCTTTTTATTTAACTCATTTCTGCAATACAGTGAGCTAATTGATAAATTCGTGGGAAAATACCATATAATCCAATGGCATTTCCTCACGAATTCGTCTATTAGCTTACTGTATTGCTCGTAAGTTTATAAGTTTTCAGGATATTTGTCTGGTATCTTTATATGAGTTACTCTATAGGATTGACTACCAAATCATGAAAAAAATATATATTTGGTATAGTTCGCGCATGCGCAGTTATAAATTACTTCATACAAATGCCAATATCTCATCAAACATTCAATATATTAATTTTTTAATTGCAGTATACGGTTTCTATTGTTCTTGAAGTCAAACACCTGATTTACATCTTCGAATTTCAAGAATTTCAGTAGACCTTCGACAAACCATGTTAAAAGCTAAAGCGTCCGGTCACTGCCCCTTAAGGGGCCGCTTCACTGAAACTCCCCGATCGCGAAATCCCATGTTAACCTACGGGAAAACTCCGAAGCGCGATGACTCATTACCTAATGTAATTATTAAAAAACGGTTTTCACTATCTGAAAGTAGACGTCAGATGCCGACGTTGTGCGTTTTTAAAAACTATCTCCGTTAATTTTAAATATTTCTAAGAAGATGATAAAATTTCATCAAGTGGAAATTTCAACGTTTATAGGGAATTTTTAAATAGTTAAAATTTAAAGAGACAAGTTTTAAAAACGCACAACGTTGACATCTGACGTCTACTTTCTGATGGTGAAAATAGTTTTTTAATAACTACATTAGGTAATGAGTCATCGCGCTTCGGAGTTTTCCCATAGGTTAACATGGAATTTCGCGATCGGGGAATTTCAGTGAAGCGGCCCCTTAATTTTTGGATACCAGTGTATAATAAATTGATTACAAAGTTTTCTGCCCATGAGATGAAAAAAAAATCCAAACGTAAAATTATGTTACGTTATGGTTGAATCAAATGGTTCATTTGTGAATCGTAACTAGTGTTGCCGATTGGGAGGTTTTCCTTTTTTATTCAGATTGCTTTATTGCTATCACTTTTTTTAGAAATAATATTCACCTTATTTAATTAGATGATTAAATAAGACGAGTATTATTATTTCAAAAAAGTGGTAGCAATCAACCATTCGGAGTGTCACCCCTTTTTAGCTGGCAACATTGTCTCCAACAGCATCTTCTAAGACCGCATTATGGTGTTTTTTTATACATAAGTAATAAACTCACGGTGCATAGAGTTTTATCACAATTTTTGAATAGAAATTTTCACCTTATTTAATCGCAGAAAACTATTTAAATTCTGCAATTATATAAGACATTTACAAACACCACAGTTTAAAAATTAAAAAGAAAATTTATAATCTACAAAAAGTGGTGCCATATTCCTTAGAAATTCTAAAAACGTTATGCACTTTGTAAACTATATTGTGCTGTCCTCTAAAAAAACCCACTGTGAAATATTTCCTAAAAAAAAAACCCACCCCAGTATTTTATCAAATATTTCACTGAAGTCAATTTATGGTTTTGCAATGTTTCTATACACTATTTGCAACAGTAAAAACATTTGATAATGCCTAAGGAGTGTTTATTTAGTTTTAAAAGAATTTAGTCTAATAATGCAGAATTTTTTCAAAACATGAGCTTCATTTTCACATATTTGCTTGTTATAATACGTTATGTTAGAATGATGTACATCAATTTTGAAATGTTTTTATGTTAAACCCTTAAAATTTGAATAAAATGTTACATTTTTAGCTGATTATGTCATGTAGGGCTCGGCTGGCGACCTTTGAAAATGGAGCTAAAAAAAACCCATGGTGGAATTAAAAAAAACCCAAAAAATTTTTCAATAAATAAATGATGAAATATATATATTTTTTTAAAAATACATTTATTTTTAAGGAACATAATTAAATTATGCAAATTTAATGCATACTGAAGGCACTTCTAAGGATTTTTTTTTTAGTATGTCATAAAAAAAATCCATGTTTGCAAAATTAAAACCCATCAATCTTTTTTACACACAGGTACCCTTCACTTGTATTTTACACATAATTTGATGTTTTCAAACTTTTATTTATTTTATTTTATTCACTCTTTTAACTTTTTAATGCGAAATATTTTACTTAAGGTAGGAATAACTAATATTGATGCATAGCTGCTAAGTACTATTGCATAGTACTATTTATCTTAATTAAGCATACAGATGAACTGTAAGTTTGTGCAATTTTGTACAAAACATTGCAAAATATCATTTTGTCTTTCGCATAAAAGGTAAAACTTGAAATCTGATGCATTCCCCCTTTCTTATGTAATTTAAAATATACTACAAAAGAAAATCGTAATACAATTCAGGAAGGAAGTGGCAGCAATTTAATCAGCAAGTTTTCTTTCAAGAACAAGAGTGCACCCTTTCTGTGTCATCGATGAACTTCAGTATATTTGCTTTATCATCCGAGAAGGTAAAGCCAGGGTTGTAATTTTGATCAGCCAAAACTCATTTTAACCAGGATTGTGGTCAAAACTGGTTTTAACCATTTAAAAGTGGTTAATTTGCTTCAACCACTCAAAAGTAATTGAAACTCTATTAAAAAGACATTTGAAATTTTTGGATTTCATAATGCACTGCGTGAATTGTTGTGAAACTCTTCAGCAATAAAGATAATTTTCAAAGTTTGATCTGAGTTAGTCTTAATACAGAAAAAGTCGTTACTTGATAAGTAACACATGTTGTATTAAATTTATTTTAATAAAATAATTTTTAATCTCTATTTCCAAATCAAAATGAGTCTTAATTACTGATGAACAAAACATATTTTGACCAGGAAAGTTATAACTGTTATTTTCCATATTTAAACCAATACAACCCTGCGACTAATAATATTAGGTAGACCAACAAGGACTAATAATATTAGGTAAAAGGCAAAATTGGGAAATTTCATTAGTGGCCAGTGGTAGCAGTTTTATAAGTGGCTTTAAACTAGTAGCCACTTTTTTATTTAAAAGTGTTAAACAGTAAACTTTTGTTAAAATTTTTATTAGTATTAATCTAAAATTAAATAGCCCAAATAAATATGTTAATATAAACATATTGCAACCAGAAAAAGTAGAATCCTTGATAAAATGCAAGAAAATTTTACTCTCTCCTTGTGGGAAAAGTGCCATAAGGTGGCCGCTGGCAGACGTATTTAGTAAAGGAAATGGAAATTTATTTGGTGCCAAATATTGGCTAAAGTTCAGGTATGATAGTATGACTTGATACTTGCTGCCCCTAGGGTTACTGCATCAATGGTAGAAAAAAGTAAAAGCATTAAAAATCTGCACATGCAAAAATGTTGAAGAAATGTGATTAGTAAAATAAGATTTTGTGTGGCAATGTTGGCAGATGTTCTGGAAACAGCACCTATCCATTCCTTTTATTACTTAAGTACTCAATATTTTAAAATATCAATTAGATACATTTTTTTTTCTAGATTAACACTGATCAATTTAATAAAACACAGACTACAGCTCGTATAAGATGCAAGGAAAGAATAAAAATGAGTGTTTAAAAATAAATAGATGAATTGTTAAAATCACACTAATTTCCAAGCACTTAAAAGCATTGTAATCACTCTTCGCTGCATTCAAAAACAAGCATTGAGAATGAAAGTACTACTACTAGTGAAGATGGCAGTCAAGCAGGTAATAAATATTTATGGTGCTCAGATTTATCAGATACAGATATGCATAATGCAGAAGAAGCCGCAATTTTGAACACCGCAAGTGATATTACCGATAATGAAGACAATGATTTATTCTGTTCTGTACAAGAAGATGAGAAGTTACAATGTGGCCAGTAGGTGATTATTAAATAAGATAATTTAAAGTTTCATGTTATTATTACTGAAGAAGTAAATGATGATCGTCGAATAAATTGCTTAATGATGACAAAAATTAAGAGTACTCAAGTTTGAATCTAATCACTATATTAGTCAGAACAAAAGAAACCTATGGCTATTGTGGCTATTACTAATGCTTCTCTATTAATAAACTCTCAGAGATTTTACAAATGCTATTTAATAATTTTCTTCTTAAATTTACTGAAGATGTATGCAAAGACATGTGAAAAGTCTGAAGCAAATTTACAAATAATTATATTTTGCATTTTGCATTTGAAATTCCTTCAACTTACAAAATAATGAAATATTTTTTTTTTTTTTGCAGAATTGTGGTTTAAAAATAAATAATAATGAAAAAAAAATTATATTTTGCTGTCAAATAATTTTATTTCCAAGTATTTTTACATGTGGGTTTTATTTAGGTAACATGGGGTTTTTTTGGGAAAAAGTGGGTTTTTTTCAATTTCTTGCTTATTTGGCTGTCATTTTGTAACATATTGATAGAATGAAAAATGCTCAGCATTAAAATCTTAGTCAGAACAAGCCGTGAAAATATAGCTATGTTGATTTTTTTGTATTCCTTATTAGACTTTATATAAAGATAAATTCAAAAAATGGGTTTTTTTAGAGGACAGCACATTACATACAGTATTTTTTAATATATGCTGCTTCCTCGTAGAACACAGTTATCCTGCTTGCTAATACCTCATTTGGGAGAAAAACATAAAAATTGCACAATATTCATAAAGTACTGGTTCAGTTTCATGAATTCGAGCTCAAAATTTAGTACAACAACTTCATATAGTGGCCAATGAATATAGGGCTACCAGAAAATGTCCTTATCTTCTGAAGAAATTCAATTCTGAGACATATCTATATTGTACTGTCCTCTAAAAAAAACCCATTTTTTGAAACTTTCTCTATATAAAGTATAATAAAGAATTTAAAAAAAATTAAACATGGTTAAATTTTTACAGCTTGTTCTGACTAAGATTTAAAACCTATTATCAATATATTATAATTACTTGATGAAACATCACACTTGATTAAGTCAGTGAGCTCAGTTGGCAAAGCATTAGCAGCTTAAGCCAAATGTCCCTTATTCAAATCCTGGCGTGGACACTTTTTCACTGAGCTGTTAAATTACAACTCATATTGATTTAAAATTTTAAAATTTTGTATATGCGGGATATTAATTTATGAATCGAGTGCAATAAAAACTTTATAGTAGTGACACTCACTAAGTGGCTCACGCGAGTTGGAGCCAAAAAGAACTTTTGCAAGAAATTGCTCGGGAATCGCAAACGTAGTATTAAAAATGTGATTATAGGATATATCTCATGCATTGTTTACTACTGAAAATATACATGTGTATGTGATACAGGTTACCGTTTATCTTAAGTTTCCTGTTGAAGACTGAGGCAATAACACAATTCATTAAGTAATTCTGGCAGATGATATTCCAGAAACTCCAAATATCTTTTGCTTGTCAGATGACCCTGGAACTCATTGTGAACCTATAAAGCGATCGGCAACCACTCAAATCCAAATATTTACCAGGGTTCCTACAGGTCAGGGAATTTCCCTGACTTTAAGACAGATAAATATCAGTATTTACTTAGAGTAAAACTCGTTTTATGTAATCGCGAGATTACATAATTTGAGTTTTTCTATAAGAAATTCCCCTGAAACTGTATGGAACCCTGTTTACACTGAATTGCGTCTGGAATAACCTGTTTCGATTTACAAAATAATTTTGTTGAGCGTAATGATGCCAATTGTGTGAATTTAACATACCATCTCGAGTGATTTCAGACAAAACAAATCCCACAGTTTAAATACTAAAAAGAAATTTTATAATCTAAAATACGTGGTGCCATATTCCCTAGAAATTCTAAAGAAGTGTATGCACCTTGTAAACAAAAATACACAAATATGTTGTTCCCTTTTGGAAACAAAAGGGAAGATTTCACCTGAACTAGGAAACCGATATGATTTATTGTAGGTTCATTTAAAAACTCTAGTAATGGATAAGTGTTTCACAAATATGAATAACTAGCAGAACCACCCGGCTTTCCCGGGTTAACATAAATTAAAATACAATAATACGGCAATAACAATGACGGATCTTTGTGCATTCTCGGCCATAAATCAATAAAAAAGACAATTAGAAAAAATAGCGTTACTTTGACTCAGCCATAGTAAAATTTTTCAGCTTTATAAATGAGAATGCGCGTTTTCTTTGCGCACACAATGGAAAAACAAACTATTTGCCTGACAATGAAAAAAAAATCACCCGAACGTCGTAACATTTTGCGAAATTCGCTTTCATACGGCATCTATTTATATTATAAAACAAAAACATATCCGTAAATAATATCGACATCATATTGATGGTAGCAATGACCTAATCATTAAATTTTGCTTGTACTGCATTTTTGTAACTATACTAATTATCGCATAATTTCATTTTTTAAACTATCAATTAGAAAAAAATGCACTTTCAAATGTAGTTTGAAAAGTTTATCTCAATTTACTGATTTTTTATGGATTTTAAAGTAATTTTAAAACATGTATATTTTTGTTTTCGTCAATAAATTTTCGAAAAAACGAGACAGAATGTATCATATGCGGAGAAACATTTGAAGAAGACTGGATTCAGTGACAGGAATGCAAAGACTGGGCCCATGAAGATTGTGTTTATATATAGATGCGTCGGATTTTCATTATAATTGAGATGTTTGTAAGGCCAAAAAACGGTTGGGACACCATTGATTAATATGTTCGGAGCTACCCGCCGTTTCTTGCAGGGTTGGGTTCGTACGGCTCCTGGAATTTTACGACCAGGAAATTCTTCGCTACCAGTATTTTATTACAGAAAATTTCTCCTTAAAAGAAGACGAAGTTTCGCGAGTTTAACTTAGATTTCTTTTTCTATAAAGAAAATACTGGTGAAACTCCTGGAAAATTCCCGGATCCGTACGCACCCTGTCTTGTGACGCCAAAAAAAATAAGGCCAAACTATTTTCAGTATATTTCGTTAAATAATTCGATATTATTAGCAATGTTTAATTAAAAGCATTAAAGAAGTTCGTAATTTTATTTTAAGTATAAAATAAAGACAGAAATTTCATTCATTTGTTTTTTATTTGCAATTTATCCAAGTGTCCGGGGCTACCCGATCTTCCCTTACATCAAATTTCGTTCCAATCGGACAAAAACTGTAGATTTGTATAAGGAACATACGTACCAAGTACGACTTTTATATATATATTAAGGCGTCCAACCCGGGCTTCCCGGGATAGAGAATATATGTGAAAACCAAACCTTTTTTTTTTTGTTGTTATTGAAAACTTTAATAGATTTTTTACATTTCATAATTTTTTTAGATTGTCCACTAACAACACCAAAGAGCATTTTTATATGAAATATGTCAATTAGATATTCAAATAAAATTTTGAAATTTTTTTAAACCGGTAATTTCGTATTGGCCATAAGTCAATAGCTGAAGAAATCGCTAAATATTTCGTTATATATAGCAGTTTTAAGCGCTTATTTCAATTACATGTCTGTTAAATCTGTGTTTTATTTATACTGTTTTAGTTATTCCTTAAATGAAGTTTTAATTTCGTTATTGAATATTAGCTAGGAACAAACGCTGAATTTTTTATATTGTTCAGGGTTCGTACGGGTACCGTTACTTTTCCAGGTGACAAACCAGTGTATTTTTCTAAAAAAATACATCAAGTTCAAACGTGCGAAATTTCACCTTATTCAAGAAGAGATTATCCATAAGAAAATACTGGTACCGAATAATTTCCTGCCTTAAAATTCCAGGATCCGTACGAACCTTGTTGTTTAAAGTGCAAAATGATTAATATTTTGTAATCGTCTGCAAGTGATAGAGATAGATTTAAAAAAGAAAAAAAAAACAGGAAAATTAATTTAAATGCTATAATAAATCAGTTAATTAAGATACAGTTTTCAAACAATTTGCATTTGAAATTAGATTTTCCCCCCTATATAACGGTGTAAAAATTGAAAATGTGCGATGCTTAGAAATTAAAAACATTGCAGTAGCAAAAATCGCAAAACTGAAATTTCACCATTAAGTGTTGCCATTCGCAAAATGACGTCAGCGTTACGCACGGACACGTTTGTCCTTTATAATATCGATAGATAGATTGTAGCTAGAAGGGTGCTTGTGATATTTCCGGTTAAAGAATTTGGCGACAATTCAATTCTTCACTTTGCCAATATTTCAGTGCTTGTAGCACGCTGTTAAATCTAGCTGAAACTAGAGTGATCTTATAGATTTCTTTGTGCTCTTTCCACAAATGTACTTATTTTTAGAAAGAGATTAAGTTTTTCATAAACCTCACAAATTTGGAGGGTTTCAGACTTTTTGCAGACTTTAGGCATTTTACTTCAATCTCCCACAACTCGTAAATGGTTAGAGATAGACAGGGTGCTAGACAGAGATATACTATGGTGTTTTATGCTCCATATGGGCTCTTCTATCACATTTTTCGTTTGGCAGATTAGGCCACATTCACGCCGTGTTTCTACACATATGCTGACCACAAAATGAATTTATAATATAACGCTAGTTCAATTTTATTTTATTTTTCACTTGATTATTACTTTTTCATTTTTAAAACATATTAACTAGTTTCTTTTAATTAATTAAGTTAGTCTACATCTTCTAAATAAAAAAAGGAAAACCAAAATCACAAGTATTTCCCTCGAATTTGTTTATCGAAAGGATTAAAACGTTATGTCTCACGATTCTACCAGTACATGCGGTAAACTAGTCGAAGCATATTTAGAAGGTTTTTTTTAGGCTTTTTTGAATTTTTCTACAATTTGTCTGCATTGTTTCAATGTAAGAGCTTTAAATCAGTGTTGTCAAGTTAGCGAATTTTTTATTTAGAAATTCTGAAATCATACCAGAAATTCCGAAAAGTAATTTTTGCTCTATTTAATGACAGGCATTCGGTAAGTAAATAAAGTGAAACATACTATTGTAAATTCTTTGTATGAATTCTGATTTTAAAAAATGCGCTAAATTGGCAGCACTGCTTAAAAGTTTAAAACTTATGTTTGTATTAAAACGTAGTTATAGTACTTTTGGCTGCTATTTTTTTTATTATTGTTACAGTGATGTTTAAATTTTAAGCAAATAAGCATTACTTTTTCAAAAAGTAATTATTCAACAAGTTTATTTTTTAATACCTCATTTAAGGGCTCCATTCGATACCCGCACACTCTCAATATGGTCCTGATTATTGTAGAACAAAAACTTCCGCTTGTACAATACTGTTACGTACGTTTGCTTCTTCATTTTATGATAGCGGGACGAGAAGCAAAATTTCTATTTTACAAAATTACAACCTGTTAAAAGAGACAGGTTGCTTTCTTGAACTCTTAACATAAAACTCAATACAGGTTACTCGACAATTATTTTTATTATACATAATAAGTCTGTAAATTTTTTCTGAGACTGACAGATTTTCTGAAAGATTTCTTTTAAATGGTAATATAAAAAGGCATATATTCTTATTCATTAAGCTATATTAGCATAAGTTTAATATTTTAAACATTTAAATCATTCGGTTGAATTGATTATTTGCATGAAAAAACTTATATTAGACGAACATGTGAATTGATATAATGAAAAAAATCAATTCGAAAAAGGTTCAGTTATTTTATATGTTAAATCAAATTGATTCCGCTGAAAAGTTATGCCTATTATAAATTTGAATACATAAATCATTATTTCTCCATATTTTTCTGATTCTATTTCAGGAATACGTATTTTGGAACCAATAACTAACTTGTTTTATTATTAATCAAAAATTAATTTTTATAGTAAGATAATCACACTAGTCACACTGCAATTCATTTATTTAATTTTTTCTTACCAGGAAACCGCGCTATAGTGTAATAATGATGTAAATCTAAGTAAGCAGCAATCGAAAGAGCATAGTCAAATGTGCTTCTTAGCACATAAATCAATTGCCCTCGTCTCCTCGTTATCGAGATATAAAGTCTTAAACTTTGCTAATTTATTTGTTTAATTTAGCGAAAAAAGGCGGGGTGGTTCTGATTCAGAAATTTTAATAATGAGATTAGTATGAAATACAAAACATATTTAGATATAGTAATATAGAAATGAAAGAAGCCCGCAAAAAAAATGCTATTGACAAATATGGTACTGAACCAAAAAATGATTGAAGCATAGAAAATAGTGGCACCAAGAACATTTCATGAACTTAATTCTAGTGCAATGATTACATTGGTCCACCTCCTGCGAAAAACAAAATTGCAAGGGCGATTCAAATGGAGGTGGCCCAGTTTGCACTAACCCAGACTTGTAACAAGCATACCGAATCATGTCAGAATATTGTGGTGCACTAAACTGGAAATGGACAAGTGATTGGAGTTTGATGATGTTGTTGCGTTGAAAACGTAATGACTCTTCCTTCCATCCTATTAAATCAATAAATTAGCAAATTTTAAGACTTTGTATCTGGATAACGGAGAGACGAGGGCAAATGTTTTATGCGTCAAAAACACGTTTCACTATGCGCTTTCAATTGCTGTTTCTTTAGAAATTTTCATTATTACACTGACAGCGTGGTTTCCTGGTTAGATGCTTTTCTAGAGCACATTTAAACTTTTAATATTCTATTAATAAAGGATCTGGATCTAAAACACAGATTTTTGCTACAAACGAATTTAATGCCGTTAACCTGCTTGTGTGTGAGGTAACGCCATAAGAAATAAGGAAAAAATAAAATAAATTTAAAATATTTTATTTAAAATCATAATTGTGAAGTGAGGTATCAAGAAATACGCACATAGAAACATGACGTTTTTACACATTTCTTTAATTTTAGCTTATATGTTTAGAAAGAAAATTCAAAACAACATAAAATCCATCTTTATCAGGCTCTACTTTGACTTTTTCATCACTTTTTTCAAGGTTGTCAATTTGACCCTTTTTTCATTCAGAAATTCCAAACTCACACCGGTAATTCAGAAAAAAGCATTTTTACTTTATGTAATCACCAAATGACTGTCATAAATTAAAAAATGCTAATCTGAATTTCTGGTACGGATTCCGGAAAATTCTGAATTAACCCTTCTAGTATCATTGTTTGTTATTTTTATTTGCTTTGAAGTTTTTCGTCTTTCGAACCAGAAAAAATAATTATTATTTAAACTTAATAAATTAAATTAAATATACACATCGCGTCAAGAAGCTGCACTTTATAGAATTAAATTTCTGGTTCCAATCATGCAAAACTAAGAAAACTTATCAAAAATTGAAATCTGGCACTAGGAGGGTTAAGAAAAAAGCCGCCAAACTCTCAACCCTGTCGATTTCTGACAAACTGGAGGTGGTAGCATCTATAATAAAATCTTCATAATCTATATTATAAGGTTTCACTTCGTCGACGTGTCTCAAGTGCCCTAAGTAACATAAAACAAAAACAACATGTGTAAAACACCTTACTACATTTGTTTATACGTTGCATTGATAATTCCAAGTAGTCAAATGACACGAAACATTGTACACAGTTGTTGCTCTTTAATTGAACCTTCAAATTCCGATGTTGGTGGTGTCAAAATGATGGGTTTGTATTGAAAATTTCAGCGTTTGGTACAATTTCAGCATGTAGACAACCTTCTTCCACCCTCTTTTTTAACCCGTCTATATCACATAAAATCCTTTTTATTTAAAAAGAGGCTCTCACATTTGACAATAAATTAAAAAACTTTGGTACATTTTATAATTGATTATAGAACTTCATTAAGAACAAGTAGATCATTTTTGGACAATAAGATCTCTCTTTGAATAACACAATATACAAGAAGTATTTCTGGATTATCATCTTTATTAGTTTTCATTAGCCATTTTTCTTTCTCACCATAATACATTTATCTATTATCGGGCTTTCCCATCTTTATTATTTCTAGTTGACGACCGAGTATAATCTGATTTTAAAATTTAAAACTTATGTCATAATGTATACTTATATACTGCGTATGATGCCTGTGCCTTAAGGATTTCATCCACTTCATTCTAGGTGTCCATTTTGGATGTTATCAATTTCATAAAGCTAGTAAAATCTCATTTAGATATTTGAAATATTTTCAGGCTAAAGGTGTTCAATACAGTCAGTTTTAGATATAGCCTTAAGTAGTTCCATGTGTAAAAAATTATTCTTATGACACATAGCAGAGCGAAATAAATACAAGTCTCATTCAATAAATACTAAACGAAAAAAATATACAAATATTTTAAAATGCACACGGACCAGAAAAATTACGAAAGTTTTCAAATATAAAAATTGGCATTTCATATCATAGTATGTTAAAGGTTTGTGGTCATCTTGTTTTACGTACCTGAACTTTTTCATTGGATCGTACGTTACGAACGAAGCCAGTATGGGTTAAGCCTTCGCAGATGAATGGAAGAAATCTCGGAAGTTGGAAATCAAAGCCATTAACCCCTTAATCGTCGCGCCCTTTATGTGTAGGCTACTTTTTAAAAATTCATATTGCTTGATTACCACCAGTTTTTTAAGTAGAAATGTTCATCTTATTTAATAGACAGATAAAATAATGCAAGAATAAAGCCAATAACACTATTTTAAGAAACTGGTGGGAATCAAACAATCTGAATAAAACAGGCGTAACCTACGCTGCCCGTGAATGTCTCGGGCACGACGATTAAGGGGTTAAATAATAAGCCCAGTCAGATAGTGTTAAATTTGTTAGCGACACACTAGCGCCAAACCTCTGCTGCGGAAGGAGGACAAAACAGAAGTGGGTCGCAGAGAAACGATACGATTTATTTATATCGATATTTTGTACGATTTTTATCGATGTTTTGTTTTTGCACTTCCTTTAAAAGCTTGCTAATTATTGGGATCTTTTACATTAAAGCTAAAACTACAATGAAAAAAAAATGTGGAAATTTACTGGATTAATATTTCTATATAAATATAGTGGTGGCGAAGAAGTTGATTTATTTATTAAAAGTTAAATAAAAAGTGATGGAAATTTACATCACTATGCAATTAACCCTTTCCGGCACAGACAAATTATGTTCGTAAAATGTGAAATTACTGACTGACACCGGAATTTACAAACGACTTTCTTAGAAAATATGAACTCCTTATTTTAAGCTTTAATTTTAGAAGCAAAATTTTATTAAAATATTCTTGGTGCCGAATGCAGCACTCCCAACCGCTAGATGGCGCTATTTTCAACTTGCGAAAAGTTTCCCATTTATCTGACTGGGCTTATTATTTAATGGCTTTGTTGGAAATAGTTCCCTCTCACGACTAGTATACGTTTTCATGCTGGAAAAGGAAAACGCTTAACCATAAAAATTACAAATGAAATTGAAAAATATTAATCCAAACGTCAATGGTTAACGAGGCGACGTGTGGACCTCAAATTTAAAATACCCGCTTCTGTCAAATCAGTTGGATGGTTGGACATGTACGGCGGATAATGGAACTTATGATTAACTTAGTATTTTTATTTTGCGATGAACTTCTGTTTGGAATACTCGCCACAGAAGGGGAAAGTGGCGCTCATGTATGTGAACAGAATTTGCATAAGCTACGCACGCAGCGCTTTGGTTTTTAACACTGACCACAGAAGAGGAAAATGGTGCTAGTGGTCGCTAACAAATTTTAAACGTACTGCGTACGCACAAAAAAAATATTTCCATATGGATATAAAATAGAACTCTATAATTAACATCCTAATAAATCAGTGATTTTGTGCAATATAATGTAATTAATTTACTTCAGATATACAATAAATGTTCGATAACATTTAATCGTGAGTTTATTTTTATCTAAAGCTACTAGTACTTTAATAATATACAGTCTGTCTCAAAAGTTTAGGCACACACAATGGTTAACGAGGCGAAGTGTGGACCCCGAATATAAAACGCAGGCTTCTGTTCTGATCAATATGATAATAAAATTGGAACGAGAAATACATGGAATAATTTCATAATAAATATTCAAAATGTAATTGAAATGAAACATAGTAGGGTATTAGAATGGTTACATCAGCACTATTTATTTAAAAATTCGTCTTTTGTTAAAAAACCACTCTCTCAAAAGTTTAAGCAAATTATGTAAACGTTTACAAATGCTGAATTGGTTTCAACCAACCAACCATTTCAACACATCAACAATTTTTCTGAGAAGTATAACAGCGAATATTAAATTTCTGTTAGTTAAGATTAAAAAAACTACGGAATTCACAAAAGAGAAGATTATAAAGATATTTAACAGGGGTGATTGTGTTCAGGTGTTTTGTACACAACTAAATTTATATAGCAATATTCTTAGCAAGTCATCGCAGAATTTGTCGATTAAACAAGAAAAAGATTACTATATAAATTTAGTGGTGTACAAAATACCGGAACACAATCACCCCTGATTTAAGTTGAAATCAACAAATAAGTGCGTTATTGAAATTGCTAGAATTTTATATCGTTCAAATCAAGGACTGTACTTAGTACTTTCTGGAAATAGCAATTTCAACCGAAAACTAAGATTCGGATGGAGACGTGAACAAGTGTTTAGATTGGACGAAAAATTGGAAGATTAGTATAAAAACAAAAAACATCTGTAAGGCAAATTAAAAAAAAAATAACTCGGCGTCTTTTTGTCAAAGGACAGAAACAATAAATTAGACGCATAAGAGACTGCAAGAACATTGTTTAAAAAAATGTTTTCCAAACTACCCCTAAAATCACACTGCAAGCAAGCTACATGTCGTACAATAAAGTGGCTCGCCGTTTTATCCAGCGACGAAAAGAAGTGGAATCTGGATCGTGTTGGCTGGAATTGTTACTGGCATGATTCAGGAAACAACCACATACTTTACTCCGTAGACGATAAGGCAGTAATTCTATGATGATTTGGGGGCGATTGGCTTTAACCCCTTAACTGTGTGTAATTGTTATCAACGGGGAAAACTTACACCAGTAAAATTTAATATGATTTTTTTTCCTTATTCAAGACAGTAATTTTGCAATGGATAGGGCGTTTAAATAAGGTGGAAATTACGAATGAAAGTTTGTCCCGTTCAGTGTTGCCAGTGGACTACATTTTTAAATTTCAGATTGCTTCATTGGCACCACTTTTTTTAAATAGTTTAATTCCCCTTCTTTTCGCCTTATTTAATCTGTCATTAAATAAGGCGAATTTTACTTTCTCAAAAAACTGGTGGGAATCAAGAAAACTGAATTAAAAAAAAGTAGCCCACTGGCAACACTGGTCCCGTTGGTAATCAGGACCTGGGCATTTCTCCATAGGACACAAAATTCAACAAGGTATCAAAAGACACTAGAGTATGTCTACTAAAATATGCTTATATACTTCCATTTGGTGACATGATAAATGGTTTTGAGTGGAGTTTCAGCAGTACAATACTTCAATCCACAACTGACATAGTACAAAACAGTGGCTTTCATCAAGAAACATTCGCACTTTAGATTGCCCAGCTTTAAGCTCAGCCTGAAACCCATTTGTGAATCTTTTAGGTATTTTAACCCTTTTTTGCATGAGTTTTTCTTTTACAATTGTGTTTTTTTATACATATATTAAATATTAGACACCAGAAATTTTAAGATAGATTTTTAACTTTGTTCAGCAACATAGTTCACGGGAAATTTACTGGATTAATATTTCTATATAAATATAGTGGTGGCGAAGAAGTTGATTTATTTATTAAAAGTTAAGTAAACAGTGATGGAAATTTACATCACTATGCAATTAAGGGTTAAGTCGTGAAGTACACAAAAATGGAAAGCTCTACTAAATAACTAAAAGTGGGCATTGAAAACGAGTTGTATCATCTGTTACCAATATTTTACAACTAATTGATTGAAATGAAACACGATTATTCGAAGTTATCTAAAACCAGGAAAATACTATTAACACTTAACGAACGAATGCCGCCATATTCGTGACAAGCAATTTTATTTTCCAAATGTGTTGTTTCCAGTTCGCTACCAGTATTTTTGCACAGAAAATTTGGCCTTAAAATATCTAAAAATTTCAACAATTAAATAATGCAAAAGAAAGAAAAGAAAGAAATTGGCAGAAAAAGGTGGTTACAAAACAATAATAATCGGAACTAACACATTTGGACAATAAAAATTGGTTGTCACGAATATGGCGGCTTTCGTTCGTTAAGTGTTAATACATAGCCGCATTTAAAATTGTTAATTTTGTGTTTCTTTCCATTGTGCCTAATCTTTTGAAGCACTGCATTGTTACAGATATTTATGAGATTTATCAAAGTTATGATAACGTACCCATTTATTAATTTTGATGTGATTTATTTGAATTATTTTATAGAATCTAACAAGTAAATAATTCTTTTTGGTTTAATTTTATATTGTTATTTAATAAACAACATTTTCTGGTTGTGCCTAAACTTTTGAGACAGACTGTATAAAAAATTTTTAATTATTTTTTCCAATTAAAAAATATTTCTGTACCTTGCGGGGGTGACATAAAGACGATATGTATTTTTTCCTTGTAATGCATGTATCGAATTACCTAAATAATGGTGAAGATTGTGAACCTGTAAGAAAATTAAATACATTTGTCATTAAAGTATAACTTACAACATATCATTGTAAAAAGACGATTGCAATGCTACATTATTTGAAATATTTTTATAAATAATTAATTTTCGTAGCGTGCGTGACCATTTTCTTGTGTGAGCATTATGATGCATATTGAAATAGGTCTTTGCAATGCGAGATAATTTTTAAAATAGTACAAAATATTACAGTAAAAAATAATGTACATTTATTAGTCTAATTTCGTCTCCAGCCTTGGTTTATTATGCTTTGAAATGTCATGAAATACCGGCAGAGATGCCAAGCTCCCACTAATTTTCCGTAATATGTAGATTAATTTGACCTAGTTTAAAAACGTTTCAAACCCGAAAATTGAATTGATGAATCTTTATTTATTTAAGATTTCTACATGAAATATATTTAATTCCATTTCTTAAGAAAAATTCTGGTGCGAAACGTATTAAACCTGGGTCAAATTAATCCTCATATTACGGAAGATTTGTGCGAGCTTGGCACCTCTGAATACCGCGTTTCTTCAGCCAAACATATTAATTCTCTGAGGCCTTTTAAGGGGTTTAGCTTAGATGATTCTTCTGACCACAGATATTTAACCCTCTCGAAAGTTTGAGAAGCCCCGAACTTGTAAATATCGCAAAAGCCTCGTGTGTTAGGGAGATCCTGACACAAACATTCATTTTATGTAGCTACATAGTTGGCAACTTTTACGCTTTGTGTTACCACTAGTTTTTATAGAAAATTTTTTCTTATATAGTCGAATAATTTCTGTAATTAAATAAGATTACCATTTCTCTACGAAAATAGTGGTATTCAAAATTCAATTGTGGTATGTTTCCGGTGGCAGCGTATAAGTCATTTTTCAGAGAAAGTATTGCGATTGTACTGTCAAACTGGGTTTAAAAAATAAATCAGTGGAAAAGGTTAATACTTTATTTTATGTTCGTCATTTCTTTTAAGATGAAGTGTACCGATAACTTTTAAATAGAAACATGGAATAATAACAGCAGTAAAATAATGCACTGCTATAAGCACCAAAATAAGAAGCTACATTCAACAATTTGTTACTACATAATTTGTATTAAATCATACCAAAATTTGACAGTTTTATAAACGTGGTTAACTTTTTTAAATATATAAAACCTTTATTTTGATCTTTGAAGATAAAGATTACAAAAACAACTCCACAAAACCACTGATTACTGGATAAATATCTCCTGATTGCCATCCCTCTTCTGATTTCACCAATCTTATTCTAGATTTTTAACTTAAGCACGTCATTGCTTCCCCAGCAACTTCTTCTCTGATTGGTAAGATATAGTGCATTCTTTGAATGTTTGGAACAATCTTTATTTTATTCCACCGTTCATCAAACATTTTAACACTGAACATACCGGGAATTTTACTCAAATTTTATAAAAATATTTCACACCAAAATTTTTAATTAAAACTATGTAACTTTTTTTTTATTTAACTTATTTATGTGTGATTTATATTTTATTTGTTTTATAAAGAAATTTCCGTTTCAAATCGAAATATTTTCACTTGGTACATATCAAATGACTGGTTGTTGGTATATTTAACCCCTTAATCGTCGCGCCTGATACATTCATGGGCAGTGTGGGCTACTTTTTTAAAATTTAGATTGTTTGATTCCCACCAGTTTTTTAAAACAGTGTAATTGGCTTTATGCTCACATTATTTTATCTGCTAATAAGTAATCGGAATATTTCTACTTAAAAAAAATTAGTGGTAATCAAGCAATCTGAATTTTAAAAAAAGTAGCCTACGCTTATCGGGTGCGACGATTAAGGGGTTAATGTTAAGTATAGGATCTTGCATTTCCCTTACAGGGAAATAAAACCGCTATTGTTTTCACCACTGACTTAGTATATTTAACGATATCAGAAGCTTTTTACACTATACGGCTATCTTTCTAAGAAGATCATTGGAAATATTATATTTCACTTTCGTCACTACTCCGTCTACATCCTCTTTTCCATGTGATGTGACAAAAATGTCTATGTTGCATGAACTACATCTTCCTTTTGGTAAATTGTTAAGGATAAAATAATGTACATGTTTTTAAATTCAGCAGCACAACCATTAGAAATTGTATCAAATTATTTGCAAATGTGTATCTCTTTGAGATATACATTTGCATGTTTAAACAGGAAAACCATGTATCAGACAGCGTGTTTCCCATTGTTCAGTTTATCCGAAACAACTACGCATAATTGATATTTATTTGCAGGGAATGGAACAATAACTGTAAACATAGTCACTTGAGAGACTAACTGGTGGCCACATTGGATTTTATTCTGAAATACAATTGAGTAATTCTCTGCAAAATAAACTTGCTAAATTATTTCCCCATCAACCTTTTCTCCTCTGGAAATGTTTCTCTTCCACTTCTTTGATGTAGTAATGTTTTTATGTAAACATTATGATATTACGCAATGTTATGGGTGTGACATTTAAACAGTGTCACGCCCGCAAGAATTGACATTCGTAATATGTCACACCCGCAACGTAAAATTTCAACATTTTAAAGCTGTATTAAAAAATATTTTTTGGTGTAAGTGATTATATCTTAGTAAAATATTTTTAGTTCAGAAGTGTCATTTAAAATGGGTCAATCGTTCTCCGGTGTAGTGTTGACATTGGGATACTTTTATTTTATTCAGTTTTCTTGATTACCACCAGATTTTTTTAGAAAGTAAAATTCCCCTTATTTAATGACCGATTAAATAAGGCGAAAGCAAGGCGAATACATATTCAAAATTGTACCGACTTTCATTTTCCAAACAGTAACAGCCAGTTTTGACACTTTATTTGCAGAGGCGTAGCGTCAAGGGGGGCACGGATCACTTTACTACCAGTATTTTTATATACTATATTTGGCCTTATTTAATTAATACCATTCAAAGATTAAATAAGGCTAAATGTAGTATATAATTATACTGGTAGTAAAATGATCGTGCCCCCCCCCCCCTGACGCTACGCCTCTGTTTATTTGAATACCTACGACCAAATAAGCCCTAACAAGTATACAGTTTATGCTTTCTTTCTTAAATCTTCATTCAGTTAGAGGGGTCAAAATTTGGGGATCATAATGTTAAACTCACATCACAATCTTTTATTTATATCTTTCCAAAAAAAAAAATCATTTCATCAAAATTGAAAGGTTTCTTTTCTAAGCGATAAAAGTAATGAACATAAATATATTCTACGAATTCTTTTGATTCAAAAAGATATTTTTAATTATGAAACTTATAAATAAATTGATATTGAAAAAATATTAATTATAACCTATAATATATATTTTTTTACATAACAAGAACCAGTGCTATTGAAAATGTGGAAGTCAAAGTTTACAGCTGAATCATATCATTAGTTTTCGAGATATAGAAAATTTTTACTTTCTTACCGTCTGCAGCAGGGGTCGTCAGACTTTTTTCCTGAAAATCGTTTTCCACCACAAATTTTGAAAGGCAATCTTCGCCTTATCAAATCGCAAACTTTCTGACATTAAATGGGGTTTACCGTTCATAAAATAAATAAATAAATCAGTTCTTCGTTTTGCATTTTTTAATTTAGGTAGTGTGTAGGAACGGTTAGTTGAAATTCAAAATATTTAAGAAGTTACATTCAATAAACACGAAAGCGAGCGCGAAACGGCGGAACACAACTGCATCTTATTTCTATGAACTGAACGCGTGCTGCACTCTTTGCTTTGTAGTTATTTATCCAGGAATCGCGGTTAACTGTAAGCTGAAAAATACAACGATTAACTAAAAATTTGTATACTATTTTCCTTTAGTAAATATTTAATAGCGTTTTCCTTGAAACGACAATTTCCAGCGCGTGGTTCTACGAATTCGCAACCCATATGGAACTGAAAATATCTCCATCAATTTTAATAATTATTGTACAATAAAAATATTTTTATAGTAAAAATATTAATAATGAGTGAGTAAATTCAGTTTTTGCATTACTTTATTCTTTTTAGGGAAAAAAATTCGGTATAGCGTTTAAATTAGGAGTCTTTTTGCATGTAATTGTTTGCCACCACCAATTCTGTAAGGTTATTTTCGCTTTATTTAATCGAAAAGTTTCAGTCATTAAATAAAGCAAATTTTTTCTGTACTAAAAATGTGGTATTCGGTGGCCCGCGGGCCGCAGGTTGAAGACTCCTAGTTTAAATAGATCAACCATCGACATTTTTCTCTTTGGTGCCGTGAGCCTTTCACATGTAAAAAAAATTAAATAACAATATTTTTTAAGCTATGTTGAAGAGGGGAAAAAATGACACTTTTTCAAACGATTACCATTTTACTAAATTATGTTCTTATTTCACTAAAAATGGGTTCGTGGTCCACCAAATTCAATATGTTTTCTGAAATATTTTATTTTATTTGTTTCAGATGACTTTGACAAGCTGTTCACTACAAGGCGCAGGCAACCCATATGGAACTGAGAATATCTCCATCAATTTTAATAATTATTGTACAATAAAAATATTTTTATAGTAAAAAATATGAATAATGAGTGAGTAAATTCAGTTTTTGCATTACTTTATTCTTTTTAGGGAAAAAAAAGACGAAGGTGACCTTTTTTTTAACTGATAAACGGCAACTTCCTCTTAAGCTTAAATCTTCTAAAATAAAAATAAAAATATTTTGCATATTTTAAACCCTTAAATTGTCTAAAATATGTTTTCAAACCATTTCATATTCCACCCAATATTTACGTCGTGTAAACAAGTTTAATGGACCGGTGTCACAGCTCACTAAATAACGCACTGAACTTTAAACACGTTTTTCTTAGAACAAGTGTTTTTCAATCGATGTACAGTCTCACGCTTCAATTGCAGAGGTGCCATGCTCCCACTCAAGACCTCCTTATCATAGTATCAGACCTCTCAATCAGCAAGTTGCCTTTGACCGCTATACTTGTCCTGCTACTAGCGCCATCAATCGTCAGTAATAGTATTTACGACACGAAATCACACGAAATTTTTTCACCGCTACATTTGTTCTATGCATTTGCTTATGAACTAGTAGTTTTCCTACCACTAAAATTTTATAGTAAATTTTATCTTATTAAATTGACAAGATCGTGTGATTACATGACGAAAAAAATTCTATTAAATTTTAGTGGTAAGAAAAAAGCGTAAGAGTTGGCAGCTATGCGGTAGCAGACCAGCTAGATTTTTCTATAGATTTTTCTATCATATTTTTGGATACCAGTTTTTTAGTAGAGACAATTTTGTTTTGTTTGATCGGAGAATTCTGGGATTTAAAAGAACAACATTTTCTCTAAAAATATACTGGTGTTCAAAAAGCCCGAAACATGGCAACTGTGCGGTAGTATCCACCAGGCGGCGATACTTTCCGGAGAAAGTCAATAAGTTGGCAATTACCGCGGACATTTTCTCCCATAGACTTTCTCCGGATTGTCAAGTCTGATCTATGATAAGGGAGTCTTGCTCCCACTAATCTTCCTTAATCCATTCGGGACCATGGTATCATATATGCAACCTCAAAAAGAGCATACAGAATTTGTTTTGGGCACCAGTAAAAAATAAAAGTAATATCTGCTTTCTCATATTAGAGCATTTTTGTGATAGTTTAAGTAAAGGTAGCTTTTTTAAAAAAAAGTGGTGCCAAACGAATAAAATTTGTGTAAAAGCCTCCGGTCCCGAAGGGGTTAATATGTGGATTAATTTGACCCAGTTTAAAAACGTTTCGAACCAGAAAATTTATTTTATGAATCTTTAATTATTTAATTTCAGATTTCTACGTGGAATATACTTAAATTCATTTCTTTAAAAATATTTCTGGTGTGAAACGTATTAAATCTGGGTCAAATTAACCCACATATTACGGAAGATTAGTGAGAGCTTGGCACCTCTGTAATTGTTTAAGCTATTGACGTTTGGTTTTATGCAAATAAAACTTTTCTAATGGAGGGCCAACTTTTTAAAAATTATAGTTTTTAATAATTTTGATTTTTTTAACAGTGTTCAAAATGGAAAATAGTGCCCCAAATTGACCTCAAACTTTAAAAAACCGCGATTTTGAGAATGTTTGACTTATCTAATCAATGTTTAGGTTTTACATCCAATAAATTTAATATATTTTAAGAATTCATGGGAATTTTCTGTTTCAGATGATTATTAAAAGCACAATTCCTTACACGGATTTAGTGTCTACGCCGTGCATGATGAACATTGGAAAAGTTTAAATCTATTACAAATTTCAACATTTTTATATGAAAATATTCACACGTTTGGGGAAAAGTACAATAAATTCAATGTTGAAAACCATTTTTTTTCTAAGTGTAATATTTAAACTAAAGCAAATTCCCGAAAATGACCTAAAAGTCAAGTCATATCGGGAGAACCTCCCTTTAAAAATGGAAGAAAAATTATATTCTAAAATACTTGTAGCTTGGTGTCCTACGGGCCACAGGTTGAAGAGCTCTTGTCTAAAGTTACCATCCACAGTTATCGTCAGTATCAGCAGAAAAGAAAATCTTATAGAGTATCCAAAAAAATTCTGAAGAATTTTCGTTTAAATTGAGTTACTTTATTTTATATTTAAATTTTCTGAAAAAAAATTTAATAACTAATTTAGGGTTCGTACTGTTCTACCTAAATTGTTTAACAGTTTTCTTCACTTGATTTATCTGCAGAAAAATATTGCAAATTTTGGGAATAAACGAGGTGGTTACGATTTCTGTGTTTTAAAAATTAAATAGCAATTTTCTTATAATTAATAGTGGTGGCAGCTTCCTTGGAAATTCCAAGAGGTATGTGAAACTTGTTAATTGAATGTTTCCAGCACTATTCCCTGTAAGATCTATTTTTTTCTAAATTTATTAATAAACTCCTAACACATTTTCTTTTATAAATCTATGAAGATTTAAGAAAAAGTTCATAAACTATATACTTTTTTCGAGTTACCTGAAACAAAGGAACTCTCTTAAAATGTCTATAATAAGCGAAAGTTGGCGCAATTTTTCATATGTAGATGGCCGCTGAAGTATAATTTATGCATATGCAATAAATAATAGATAGTCTGGTGATACAGTCGTGGAAAAAACAGTGATCACTCCCTGATAACTCTGCCGCAAATCGACGTATAAAAATGTAATTAGTACTAACCAATTAGCAATAACGTCTACAAATTAATGCTATACTTAGAATTTGTTTAGGGGTGGGGGTAGTCTATATATAGAAAACGTAACAAGGGTTAAAATTTTCGATACGAACGCCTAATTTTGACATCAGATATGAATTCTTCTGTAAATTTTATCTTCGTATACTTATATATTATATACTTCGTATACTTAAATATTATATACTTCGTATACTTATATATTATATACTTCGTATACTTATATATTATATACTTCGTATAATTATATATTCGTTAGTCGTCTTATACTTACCATTATAAGAATACCATACGGGAAATTATCCAGTCAAAAGTTAAGGAATTATGCTGGTTTAAAGTAGTGCTCCCTATTAAACGTTTATGCGAATATACGTATGATACATATTATACGGGGTACAGATTTTGGATAAGTATCATACGGCCAGGGTGGTTATATGTATTATACGAAACAGTATATAAGGTACAACGTATATACGGAATTTACCTCAGCGCTTAAACGTATAAAAAACGTATAAACATGTTTAAACGGTTTCCGTTTATTGCGTGTAAAAGAAATATAAAACAATTTAAACTGTTCCGGCAACTTTATGTAACATTGTACCACTTAAATCAATGAAAATTAGAAGTAACATAAATGAATTAAAATATGTATAGGGAAAAATAACAAGATGCTATATGTATGAAATATACAATTTGTTACGGTGACGTCACCGATTTCCAGCTTGCTCTCCGTTCAGTGACGTAAGACTGATGAGGTCCATTGGTATTAAAAGTAAAAACGTATTCTTGAAATATACATATACTTGAATTATACGTTTAATCGATATACGCTTATACGTATCCTGATATGTTTAAACGTGTCGTTTAAGTTATACGTATTTTGTACCGACGTATTATACGTATATAAGTATAATGGTTAAACGTATAATTGAAATGCGTATCGCGTCGAGAGCACTAGTTTAAAATTTAGAATTCTCAATGTTAAATTCATTTTTAGTCGTTACAAAACAGATTGCAATGTGAGTAGCTTTTTGAACATAACTCCAAAACTACAAGGCGAATGAGCTATAGTTTTGAATTCGCAATATTTATAACTTCTAGAAATCGATTTCTGTTTAAAATAATAATAGATCCAATTCATATTACAATTCATAATACATTTAGTTTACAATTCATTGCTTTTTGAAAATTAATTTCAAAATATACAGTTTTGATACAAGTCACATTTTCATACGATGATTTGCGGCCAAATAACTTTGTTATTTTCAGGACTGCATCTACATCTTTTTTCAAGCGATTATTTTCAGCAGAATTAGCGGGAAATGATCGCTTCTTTTCTGCAAATGTACATGTACAAACGCTCAAAACAGAGGCATTTTGTCCCTAATCTATGGAAGTTGTACCAAGCGATCGTGGGCGGTTGTATCTTTCAAAAATTATGTAACATAAATCTAAAGTTTATCAAATACATTCAATAAGATTTTTATCTAGATTATACTCTATCACTATATCAAACATTTCTATTGCATTTTATATCGTAACTCTTTTCGTTCCAGGGGGAATAATTTTCTCTGATAGTATTAACCCTTAAATGCCTAGTGTATCAAATTTGCAACACTTTTTATTTAACTTTTAATAAATAAATCAAGTTATTCGTAACCACTATATTTATATCGAAATATTAATCCTGTAAAAAATCACATAAATATGCTACTAAATAAAGTTAAAAATATATCTTAAAATTTCTGGTGTCTAATCCTTAACCCTTAAATGCATGAATTTTTCATTTAGAATTGTGTTTTTTTTTTTTACTTATATTTAGACACCTGAAATTTTAAGATATATTTTTAGCTTTATTTAGTTGCATATTTATGTGATTTATACAGCATTAATATTTCATATAAATATAGTGGTTGCGAAGAACTTGATTTATTTATAAAAAGTTAAATAAAAAGTGTTGCAAATTTGATACACTAGGCATTTAAGAGTTAAATTTATCTGATGGCGTGAGACCATTTTCATGATTTCTCTGCATACTTTGATAAAGAGTATACAAACACTGAAATAAATTTCTAAGAAATAAAACTTTATAAAACTGAAATCCTTACAAATAAAGTTGTTTATTATGGAACATTGTATCTTAAAGAGAATATACTTCTATTAATTCGTAAAATCTAGATAAAACATTAATAATTTTTTTTCCCGGTACACCTGATATCTTCTCAGGGCACTTCAGTTTGCTGCTCCGCACAGATTGAGAACCACTGTTTTAACTGAACCACTGTTTTTGTATGAAGGGTGCACCCTGTGACGAAGTGGCTTTTGTTGACAGACAAAGCTGTTTTCAGTGTTTATCTAGTCAGTTCACAATTCCCGATCAAGGCAATTTTTTATTAATTTTGTACATTTTTAATTCAAACATCTCAAATTTTAGTTATTTTTAAACAAAAAAGAACTTAAAAAAATTAAGGTTGGTGTAGAAGCATGCTTTTTTACGTGGACATTCATTCAATTAAACACCGCTAACTGACAAACCTGGGCGCAGGTAATCCCAACATTTCTGACTCCTCAAATGCCTACAGGGTGTACCAAAGATTTTGTGCGATATAGCGGGATATTGTCTATACAAGAGGAAAATGTAGAAAATTATAAACATTTCAAAAACCCTACATAGGTATCAAAACACAATTAATTAAATAACTTTTTTAGGATTAGACTATTGTTCCCAAGACGTTAAAGGTAAAAAACGCATAAAGCAACATAAAACTCACTTCCAGCAATTACCAACCGTAAACAACAGTTCAGCAGGAAAATGCGTAACACCATTAAAAACTACTATAATTATCGCACCTATACTGTAACCGATATATTTTGTGTGTCCCTGTAATTGAACGATAAATGCAATGCACACTACACTTTTAAACGAGCAATTTATAGTGGACCTCAGTATATGTACTAAATATATCTGAAGTATATACAGGGAACATAAAAAAGCAGTTTAATGAAAAGTATGTGACCTCGGCCAAGCTACTCTCGGGAATAATATTAGTATCATCGGGGAATTTTCATGAATGAAGAATTAAGAAAACTTTTGCCAAATGAAAGGGCCTCCCAAAATGATACCGTGCTTCCTCTAGATTCAGAGATTAATCGGACCCTGGGACGGTGGGATATGATATGTCCAGCTTAATTTGAATCCCCTAAATGCCTCAATACCACCAGAATTTTTGGATAAAAATTTGTTTTTACAACGTACGTAAAGAAAACCTTTTACTTATTTTCAAATACATTTGTTCGTAAATCCTGGTGCCAATCACTCATTTCAATAGTTTAGCAACATAAGTAAATTTGCCCCTGAAAGTGTTAAAGAATAGAAACCAATCGACCATAATATATTTGAATTGTTATATGTTGCCTTGAAAAAAAAATATAAATACTGTATTAATAATTTTCGATGGGAAATATCTATATTTGTAGTTTATCTCAGTAACACATTTAAAAATCGAAATTATACGAGCATTTTAAAGATACTTAAACATTCATCATGTTATTTTTTCTAAATTAAATCCTACCCTATTTTGGTCGAAGTATTTGTTTATAACGTATAAGCAGTGTGGACAATTTGTTATTCAAAATATCTATCACAATTTTCGAATAGTAATATTTACTTTATTTAATGACAGATATTCCGGGATTTAATAAAGAAAAGATTTGTAAATTGTAGTAAATATTATGAATTAAAAAGCGCGCTAAATTGACAACACTGTCTATTTTCACTTATATATCATGCTGGCTTCACACATGTTTCGAAATTTTTACTAATTCCTACTTATAGTTATTATTTCTATTATAATTAGTCTTTTCCTCAGAGCAATCTTTTCACATAACAGTATTTTTGTACTGCTGCCATCTATGGGCGATATTAGATACTATAAAACATTTTCCGATTATAATCTAGAAATGTTACGAAATTATGAAAGTCATAATACAGATTGACAGTAAAATTATTTCATTCATTCAAATAATGTAAAATATTAGTATTGGTAGTTAAAAATGAAACAAACAGAAATTTCCTGATATATTTCTTTTCTCTTTTGGATTCTTAATTCCTCACTCACCTGCTTACTCATAGTGAATGAGTAAGCAGGGCTCCGACACGGTCCTTTTTTTAAATACCACTTTTTTAAAACAAAAATCTTATTTCTAGATTTCACTTGAAACATTTGCTGAAACTTTAACCGAAAGTTATTTCTATTACAGACGTTGTAACAATTTACCACGAAAATTATTCTTCGAAATTACTTTTATTCAAAAAACGAACCCATAGGATCCATGACAACATTTTAAACATACAGGAACATACGGTAAAATATTCTGAACATACAGGCTAAGCTATAGGATTTGCATGAAGCCTTATCAGATTTCCTTAGAAGAATAATTTGCAGTTATAAAAGTAAGATAATAATGTTTCTTGTATTTTAAGTAACAAATCTCCAAATTTTATCTCATGTAAATAGATCATCTAAATCAGTAGCTCTTGTAGACTGGACCACACCGATTTTTGAACGTGCATTTATTACAGAAACGATGTAGAATAAATATTTATGATTGTTCATCGATATAAATTTTTACATAGTTTTAAGTTTCACTATGTTTAGGGTTTTAAAATTAATCCTATATATATATTCAAAAAATTCCCCCATTTTATGAGAAAATATATTCCTATGCCTTAAACCAACAGTATAACTGTTTCATGAATATGTAATACTGATAATTAAAAAGGTTATATAATAATGCTTGTTTCATGATCATCGCGCTATGGTGCATTTCTCTTTAAAAGGTTTAGTTGCACTGAATTGTTTCAGATAATTCCTGCTATTTTTACTCTAGAAAATGCATTTTTCATATGATAATATATGGTCTAAATATTTAAAATTGTCTAAGGCATGAGAAATTTTTTACAACTGTTCAATACATTGAAAATTTTGTTCTATGATAAATAATACTACGAAACAGTATTATTGTATTATTGTATTATTGTATTTGTATCAGTATTTTGTATTATTTTATGCATTTTTAAAAGTGTTAACTGCATAAAATTTTACATACATTTCATTTACTTATCTATAATTTGTCAGTAAATAGTGGATTTCTGATGAAGGAATTTTTAATACATTTATTTGTTTGATTTTTTGCGGTTAAAATGTTAGTATACATTGGTAAAATAGCGATTGTCATTTTGCATTTATTTGTAGATTTTTTTAAATATATTTTGTAATACTATTATTATCATTAAATTTGCAATTTAAGAGGAAAATTCAAGAAATTTAAGCGAATGTTAAAAAAAAAATTTCATTAAAACTAAACAAACCAATAAATAAGAAAAAACATAGTTTGTTAAAATTATTTAATTAGTAAATGAATGAAAGCCTTTTTTTTTTCTTGTCCAATGGATGAAACTTTGCACAAAGATTCTTATAAATGACTTTAGAGAGGGAGCTTCTAGATTTTATTTCACAATATTCTAAACGAAAATCAGCATAAAAATTAATACATACTAGCAGTGGCGTAGCCAGGGAGGGGGTCCAGATGCTCTGGATACCAGTGATATTGTAAAGTTTTCTTTTCCTTCATTATCGCAGAAAGTTCTCCGATTAGATAATGCAAAGAAAACTTTACAAAATTAGTGGTATCCGGAACATCTGGACCCCCCCCCCCCCCTTGGCGACGCCGCTGCATACTACTGTGGGCAAAAAAATAGTAAGACTTTTTAATTTAAATTTCGCGCGAAAACCCATTAGTCGAAATATTTTTTTTCTAGGTTGGTATGACTGTCAGTGACAACTGTGCAAAATGTCACATCAAAATAATCATTAGTGTTTAGTATACGCTTGTCTTTCTGAAGTACAAAAAGTGCATTCGGCGATTTTTACAATGAGTGAAATTATTCAACAAAGAAGTTCCATTAAATTTTGTGTGCGGAATCAAATTTCGGGTGCCGAAACGTTCAGAATGTTGCAAAAGGCCTTCGGTGATAATTGTTTGTCGCGAGCAAGTGTTTTTGATTGGTACAAATTATTCAAAGAGGGTCGAGAACGCGTTGACGACGGACCACGTCCAGGACGGCCATCAACATCAACTGATAATCAACACGTCAATAAAATCAAGGAATTGGTGCCTGAGAATCGACGATTAACAGTCAGAGACCTTACTGGCATCGTTGGAATATCGGAAGGATCAGTGAAAACCATTTTGAAAGATGCACCGATAATGCACCGTCGCATACTGCTTTAATTCTTCGTGAGTTTTTCGCCAAATTTTCAACCAATATCGTGCCACAACCACCGTATTCGCCTGATTTAGCTCCGTGTGACTTCTGGCTATTCAGCAAACTCAAACGACCGCTCCGGGGAAACCGTTTTGAGTCAATTGAAGACATTAAACGTGAATCGCTACGCACATTGAAGGCTAGTCCGGAAATTGACTTTAACAACTGTTTCGAGGATTGGAAGAAACGTTGGCACAAGTGTATTGGGGCCAGGGGGGATTACTTTGAGGGGGACGAAATAGATTTGGAAGAATAAATTAAGAATTTTAAAATTATGAACAAAGTCTTACTATTTTTTGCCCACAGTAGTACTCGGAACTGTGAACTCATGCTATTGGCATTGCCTCCAATGTGTCGAATTTATTTTCTACCAAAGCAATAAATTTGACTCTTTGGTAAACCATTACAGCCTGTTTTCTAGCAATACAATAGCTACACAATTTTGTAGCCAGGTGAACCTTCTAACTGCACAAATTTGTTTTTATTTTTTTAAATAAAGCAATAACGGGGTTCGTACGCTTTTACCACAATTTTTAATAGAAAATTTCTACTTAATATTTAAATAGCTGAAAATGCAGACGACGCCTCGTTTAATTGCAGGGTGTTTAATACCTTTTTTCTCATTTAAATAAGGTGAAAAAGTCTATTAAAAAATTGTGGTTAAAGGGTACGAACCTTGAATAATAAAATGGATGCCATTATTTTTTCTATATAATCATTTAGAATTTTTTGTGATTACAAATACTAAATACCTTACAAATTAAAATGATACCTGGCGCCAGTGCTGCCAGTGGGATACTATATTAAATTCAGTTTTCTTGATTCCCACCAGTTTTTTGAAAAAGTAAAATTTGCCTTATTTAATGTAGATTAGATAAGGCGAAAACAAGGGGAATTATACCAATTCAAAAAAGTGTTGCCAGTCAAGCAATCTGAAATTTTTTTTAAAACGTATCCCACTGGCAACACTGGTTGGTGCAGTATAAGCAGATTGAGGTGCTTAAAAAGTGGTAAAAGATCTGGTGCTTGAAACGTTGTTTCATCTGCTTATAAATACTAAAGAACTTCATTAAACTTAATAAATTTAAATGTAGCATTTTAAATTTCCAAATAAAATTTAAATAAATGTTATTTTCCTAATAGTGAAAGCAGTATCTGCTTCTCAGCTCATGACTAAGAAGCCTAGCATTTTTTAAAATTTATTTAAAATTTAAGGAGACTATAGACTTAAAAAATATATTTTTTATTGTCACTGTTATTTCAAGAACAAAAAAAAATAATCAAAATAGAATTCGGTAAAATGAATTTAATAAGTATTTGAAAAAAAAAAAATTCCAAATTACTGGAAATGAAAGATTTTTTTAAAGCTATATATATTTTTCATATGTAAAATACTCCACTAGTTATAATTTTCGAAGTATTTTCTAAACATTTTATTTACTTATTTGATTACTTAAAATGACTTTATTGAAAAAAAATGTACATCGATTTTTTAATCGGACAGACAGTTATGAAAGAGAAACAAATAAAATACTGGCACGAAACTGAATCTTCACCAAAATTCATATTTTAACTCATTTGCATATTTAGCGCATATATCTGTACATTTTAGGAATTTCTTTTTCATTTAGATATTCCGAATCCATACCTGAAATTCTGAAAGAAGAAATTTTACTTAATGTAATCACGAAACGTCTGTCATTAAATAAAGAAAAAATTGCTATCGATAATTTCTGGTATGAATTCGGAATTTCTGGCTAAAAAGAAATTAGCTTCGGATGCAAATGTATTAATGGACTTTATTACTAACTAGCTGACCCGCCCGACGTTGCCCGGGCCCGTGATAATAAAACAAACCTCAAGTTTTTATGATTCTACATCTTTAACCCGATTTTGTATAAAATAATTTTTTTAATGACACTTAAAACGATAATGCTTATTTATTCATCGACAAAGTAGTGTAATTATGATCCATTACTTGCTCATTGATAAAATTAAAAAAATCATGTATTTATTTTTTAATAATTTATATTCCATTAAAATATTACTTAAAATTTATTAACATTTTGCATGCGCCCCCTGGCAGTGGAAAGTAGAACTAAATCTCTTAGACGATCGAAATCAAGTCGAATGAGCCAAATCCCGTCGTAATCGGGTCCATAGAACGCTGTATAAGAATCACCCTCTGGCGGTGGAAGGTAGAACTAAAATATGTAAGGCTATCGATATCAAGTTGAATGAGTCAAACCCCGTCGTAATCGAGCCCATAGAACCTGAGATACTTTGAAATGAAATTTTAAAAATCTGAAGTTATTATTCGAAAAGAGTGGTATATACAACCCATACATTTACTTTAATGTTATAGAGGGTGATTAATAACTAAATTATAATGTTTGGAATCAGTTTCGTGGAAATCCGAAAGATAGTTGCTGAGTTATGGAAACGGGCCATAGTTAGAGAAAACCTTGAAAGGGGGAGGATGAAAGATGACACAGTTTTTTTTTTCAAATAACTAATTAAGACTACCGGAGTACTTGATCAAAGAATGGGACTTGTAGAAAAGTTTGGAACTGAAAATAAAATTATGTAGTTACTATTCGAAAATAGTGGTAATAATCTATACATAACAGCAATTAAACGCTACGGATAAAGCTAAAAATGTTAAATTTGTTAAATGGAATTAGTTATGTCGAAATCAGTAGATATGTATATATTAAAAAGGGTGTCAAATAAAGAAAACACCGCCGCCAGGGGGCGCGCAATGAAGTACAATAAATGCGATATAAAATAAAAAGTCGTTTATCCCCCCCCCTTCCCAATCCCGCAAATATAACAAATAAATAGTTAAAGAAAACTTCGATGTAAATTAGAGGTAAAAACCAAGTTAAATGAGTCAAACCCCGTTGCAATAGGGCCCACAGTACCCGAGATAAGAATGCGCCTACATTACGCGACCATTTAAAAAAAGAATTAAATTTTCCTGATGAGTGGAACATAACGAAAGACACTACGCTAAAATAGCCATCAGATGGCTCCCCTTCCCCATCCTCAAATTCAAAAATCTATATCTTAATTAGTTATCTTAATTTTTGTTCATTAGTAAAATGGGAAATTATTTTCTTTCATTTTCGCAAAGTAAATGGAAGGATAGGCCAGGAAACAGATGTCTTTGTAGTTCAGTTTTTAATGAAAGCCGATCCCTGTCTGGCACTTTCGTGGATTTGGCGCCGTTAGATTTTTGTAGTTTTTTGCAAGAATTAAGAAAGTTTTTTGGTCAATTTTTACAAAAATTTTATTTTTGGATGCAAAGATTTGAGATTTTCAAATCGATATCTTGATTAGTTTTCTCAATATTCGCTAATTAGTGAAAATTCTCAAATTTGTTCAATCCCGCTTGCAAATCGAGAACAGGTGCTTTTTTCTTAGCCCTTTTGATAAAAAAGATCGCATTTCTGATGCGGTTTTTAATCGGTTTTTAATTAATATCTAGTGTAATTTTCAAAATATTAAAATTCTGAGTTTCCGGTGCATCAGGATAGACTACGTAATACCCTCACCTAAATATTCAGACTTCTAGGTGCGCTAGATTTTGCTAGCCATCGCACACACTCAGACAGACACACACACACACCGAGCAAAACTTTCTTTTATTAGTATAGATTTGAGGACATTGATAAAATAATTCCAAGCAATGGACCAACATATGTTCAGTTTTTAATGAAAGCCGACCCCTGTCTGGCACTTTCGTGGATTTGGCGCCGTTAGATTTTTGTAGTTTTTTGCAAAAATTAAGAAAGTTTTTTGGTCAATTTTTACAAAAATTTTATCTTTGGATACAAAGATTTGAGATTTTCAAATCGATATCTTGATTAGTTTTCTCAATATTCGCTAATTAGTGAAAATTCTCAAATTCGTTCAATCCCGCTTGCAAATCGAGAACAGGTGCTCTTTTCTTTAGCCCTTTTGATAAAAAAGATCGTATTTCCGATACGGTTTTTAATCGGTTTTTAATTAATATCTAGTGTAATTTTCAAAATATTAAAATTCTCAGTTTTCGGTGCATCAGGATAGACTATGTGCTACCCTCACCTAAATAATTAGACTTCTAGGTGCGCTAGATTTCGCTAGCCATCGCACACATTCAGACAGACACACACACACAGAGAGAGCTAAACTTTCTTTAATTAGTATAGATTTGAGGACCTTGATAAAATAATTGCAAGCAATGGACCTGTTAGACAATATTTTACCTAACGAATATTAAGGCGTGGGAACGGTTAATTACCTCCTTTGTTTTATTTCTAAATACTTAATCATTTTTCTTCACAACATCTTATAGAAGTAAAAAAAGAATGTTCTTACCGTTTGGTAGATTCGTCAGTGATATATCACTGCTGTAAAATTATGTATTCCGTAGTATCGTAGTGGTACACTAAGTAGAGAAAATTATCTTCACACTTTTAAAGGAAAAGAAAGAATTTAATATAATATAAAAATTGAGACTGAACATTTTGCACCCTCTTAGTCGGGTGTTCAAGCAAGAAATGAGCAAAAAACATATATACGAAAATACACACGTGCTTTTCTCAAAAAGTGGGTTACATTCAAAAGGTTATATGCGTGATATAACCTTTCACGCTTCATACTTCTTATTTAAAATTGGCCCTTTTGCATCATTAAAAGTCAAATTCAAGTGTTTATAAAATAGAGTCAGTCAAAGTCTCATTAAAAAGAAGTTGAGCTAAACTGTCTTTTAAAATGTCCGACGATATTAACACAAATATTCTGCAGATGGCTAACGAATAAAGTCTTTTCTAACAGGCAATAAATTTGCCTCGTTAGTGTCAGCTAACCAGATGTGAGCGGCACGGAAAATTGTCCAGATGTAACTTCTGTGAGATGGAGATGTAACTTTTTCTTTATTTTTGTTTTAGCACTTGTCTTAATTAGGAGGCTTAATTTCGTAACACGGGCAACAGGACCAACATTCCAAAACGGATATCACATTTATTGTAATATGTATAAAGTTTGTCACTTTGACACCTTTAGAATTTTGAGCAAAAATTAAAACACACGTTTTGAGTAGAATTTTGAGCAAAAATTAAAACACATGTTTTGAGTAAGAATCATTTGCAATACATTATGATATGTTATTTCAATACTTGCCTTTAAGAAGTATGAAAGCATTCTTTCTACCAAGTAGGCGTCAATATATTGACATTTTTAAAATTTTAGAAAGTTTTAACGCTAAAAAAAATTCGTGTTTTCTTTCGATTTTTGTTTATTTCAAAGTCCACCGTCTCCTTAACCCTTTGAAGGGCGGCGGGATATTATATTTCCTACTTAATTTCAATCCCCAAATGCCACAATGACACCAGAATTTTTTAGGGAAATTTTGCCTTTAAAATGTGCGTAAAGAAAAGATTTTACATATTGTAAAATAAATTTGTTCACAAGCCATGATGGCATTCAAACATTTCAACATAATAAAAATAGAATTAATTTCCCCTGGAAGGGTTAACCCCTTCGTGACGAGCGTCACGTATACGTGACGCATAAAAAGTTTAGAATCCTCGATTATTCCTACTAATAATTTTTAATTAAAATTTTTGAATTGTGTAATCGAATAATTTCAGCAATTCATTTAGGCAAAAAAAAAATGTTTTTAAAATCTGTTGATAAAAGATTCAAAATTTTATAAAGGAAGCACTCGCGGAGCGCCATAAGGGGCATAAAAAGACAAATATCAACATCGCATTTAACCTCTTCCTGGCTTGAGTCATATACGTGTGACACATAAAGGGCCCAGAATCCTTGATTATTTCTACCAGTAACTTTTTTATTGAAATTATTTGCCTTATGCTTGTTTATGTTTGCAAAAATTTATGTTCCCATAAATTTATTTCAGATGATTTCTGTGGAAAAAAAAAAAAATAAATAAAAAACAGCGGATACATGCGAAGCTTTTGCCCTGCACTATTTGAGATTTTTGCTGATATTTTTTCATCAATTTTTAATTAATAACAATTTTTAATCAAACAACGTAATTTAAAAAATGTGAGTATACTATGACAAAAGCCTGTTCAAACAGCTTTCGTATGATATTGCTGTTCCTTTTTGTATACGTATAGAAAAGGGATGTTGAGATTAGAAATAATATATATAATTAATTTCACAAAAATATTTTTAGTTAATAAAAATTTTTCCATAATTTTCAATTTAAAAAGTTTTAAATTTGTTTTCCCATACACTGAGGGCAGCACCACCGCATCTATTACTTTTCTGCTTAAAATGAATATTAACTGAAGCTGGAAAACTGTCAGTTTACAATAATGTCATTTAAACGCTCCTAAAAATCATAATCATAGTAATAAACACCAAAGAAATAAAGAAGATGTTTTATAGCAGGATCATTGAAAATTAATTTCATAAAAACAATTTCGTTTGAAAGGAATTGAAAAGTGGAAAAAAAATAGAAACGTGGTTATTTTATTTCTTTCACGCTTATTAGTTTCATTTTTCACACATTGATGGCAGCACTATTCCATCTGAAATCATTTGTTTTTGACCAGACATTTCTGTTTCAGAGCTCGAACCAGGAAAAAAAACATTTTTTCTGTTGGTATAAAACAGCAGTGGCGCAGCCAAGGGGGGGGGGGGGATTCTAAAAAAATTACTATAATTGCCGCTTATATGAAAAAACTACTAAAGTTAAAATTAAGTTTTGTGGCCTTTCCGACCAGTGTTGCCATTGGACTACTTTCTAAAATTCAAATTGCTTGATTGGCACCATTTTTTTTTAATTGACATAATTCGCCTTGTTTTAGTCTTATTTAATCTGTCATTAAATAAGGTGAATTTTACTTTATGAAAAAACTGGTGGCAATCAAGTAAACTGAATTTTAAAAAAGTAGCCCACTGGCAACACTGTTTCCGACGTGGCAGAATCCACCGCTTTCTTAAATCAAATTCTATTCAACAATGTGATTCAATTAAACGGCGGAAATTCCACTTAAAACTGTGAAAGCGCATATTACACGCATAGGTTGTGTCAAAACTTGATTTTTGGACTGCGTCACTTTGCCGAGACGTCTTATATTAAAATATGGGTCATATACTCTCACACAGACGCTTTGAGTTATATAGTATACAGTGGTCTGTTTCTTAATTGCATTTCTGTCTTTGTTCCGCGTTCGAAACAATAACAGACATAGGTGCCAACCTCTCATTAATATTCCGTAATATGTGGGTTAATTTGACTCAGTTTAACAATGCTACAAACCAGAAAAATTATTGGATGAATCTTTATTTATTCAATTTCAGGTTCCTACGTGGAATTTATTTAATTTCATTTCTTAAAAAAATTTCTGGTGCGAAACGTGTTAAACCTGGGTCAAATTAACCCGCATATTACGGAATATTAATGAGAGGTTGGCACCTATGTTACAGATCATCGAATTCCAGAGAAAAAGAAACATACACTTTGTAAGCCTCTCTCAGTTTCAAGCGACTTTTTTTGCGTTGTTTGTACCGCGTTTTTGTACTATGTGCGTACCCAGGAAAAAACTCTTTGCAAAAGTAAGAATTTAAAAAAAGTACTTAAAGTTATAAAAATCTATTTTTCGATTATGAGCAGATTTTTGCAATCGGTGTTTCTTTCGAATCATTTGTTTCGTAGGGGGTCTGTATCTGTACACAAATTTAAAGACTATATTTCATTTGTTGGTAATGTAGCAACGACGTCTTGCTTATGATGGAGATTCATATATTTATCGTTAAAATTTTATAAATTAGTCATGGTTCCTCTTTTAGCTATTTTTAATTCTATCGCGCTTCTGTGAAAAGAAAATCTCTTTCCTTTCTATTTAAAATTCAATAATTCTTAAACTGTTTTATCGCAGCTTGAAGTGATCCTTTTTCAATTAATGTACATGTCTAAATTCTTTCTTTCGTATGTGCTTGCGGTTTTCATATGAGAAATGAAATCATTTTCAGTTTGGCATCTGCGTGCCTTCCTAATGCATACATTTTGGATCCCAGAATAAATAAAGATAAAATGCAACGTCTATTTCTCGATACATCTGCATGCTAAAATTCCTGCTGATGTTAAGTTCGGACAGTTAGTTTTCTGTTGTTATAAAGATGCTGATATGGTAATCTGGTTTGGCGGTTTGCGTTCAAAAAAATTAGAATGTGTTTCTCCCTAACGAATTTTCTTCTGTACCCTATGGGTCGACGCGGATAAATTTGTGGCATCTCAAAAAAAGGTATTCGATTTTGAGTTTTCATGATGTGAAGATATAGACGTTCTGAGTGCTGGAGGGCCGCCTCATTTTTTCAATTATCTTTCTTCAAATATTTTTTTTTTCATGGAAGCCTCAAGTCTCCGATATGTTTCTTCACGGGATGAGAGCCTTCGGGTTCTTGCTTATAGCGTATATGTATGAGCTCCGGTGCTGTTTTTTCCTAGAATTTAAGCCCTGCCTGTGAGTATGGATTTTGAAAAAAAAAAGGCGTTAAATGCGCGTTAAATGCATTTTTTTAGAAAAATACTACCTATAATTACACACAATTTTACGCTAACCATGCGTTAATTTAAATTGATCAGTAATATATTAGTTATGCATTGATTTACACTTATTACATTTTAACGAATGCTATCTGCATGTCATTAAAATTATACTATCTGACCCGTCCGGCGGTGCCTCATGATAATTACCTCAAATTTGTAAGATTATATATCTTATATCAATTTTATATTTTTAAATGAAATTTTCACTAAAAAATATTGAATATTAGACAGAAAAGCATTTTTAAAAGACACCTTCTTGTTTGGTTGGGTGTTTTGTTTGTTTGTTTGTTTGTTTCTTTTCCTCGTAAGGGTCTCTCGTTTCATTGTTTAAAAAAAAAATAACCCCAGTTGTCTGAATTCTATAAATTTTTCATCAGTTATAAACAGGTCTTGACAAATGCAGTCGCCAGGTCGCCATTGGCGACCTAGTTTTTCTATCTAGCCACCAAGTTATTTAACCCGATTTTTCTTTTATTATTATAATTTTTTGTACAAAAATTGACCTAAGAAATGACCATAAATGGCATTTTTTCTCATTTTCGACATTTTTAATTAAGTAAAAATAAGTTTAACAAATGCAAACTTTAAATTAATAAAAAATAATTATTTGACTGACTTCGACATGAAAATAGGCAAAAATTGTTTTCCTGCTTCGCTGTTTCATCCATGCCCCCCTCATCAGATATAGATTTTGCAGCACTCACTTATCCAGACATTTGAAACCTTCGGCAATCAGCATTTCCTGAACATACCGGTTAATGCAGCCTTTACATTTTTTTTCATAGATAAATAATTTTGATAAATTTCATTAGAAAACTTTGTTTATACCATCTTTTTAAATGATGTAACTGTTCTAAACTATGTAACTAATAATCCTACAATAGGCTTATTATTTTTCTCAATTAATTGATAAAAAACTTTTGTGCTTTTGAAAATTAGTGACTTCGGAGGGGAGCAGGTTATATTTTTTTACTGGTAACTAGAATTTTTTACTGGCTACCAGATTTTATCAAATTTGTAAAGCCATGGTTATAAATATAATGGTTTTACAGACCGTGGAAAAATATTGATATCTAGCTGTAAAAGAAATGCTTTCTTCTCACGTCTTTTTTTTTTTTTTTTTTTTTTTTTTTGCGACGTGTCCTTTAAAATAACAACACAAAAAAGTTACTGTCCGAACTCTCTGAAATTTTATTTGATTGTAAATATAACTGTATCCAACCCCTCTTTAAAATTCTGTGAAAAAAATCTAAGTCTTTGACTAAAGTCGAGGAGAACCGAATTACAGAAACACAGAGTCACGTCAAAAAAGACTAAGTCACATTTAATACTGAAAACATGAGCCGACGCCGAGCAAACCCACGCCAAAATACCCAACTTTCTTTTTGCATTGTCATCGAAAAATTCTCAGATTTTTTTAAATACTTTTATTCATCAGAGCGTTTCCAAATTTTTGTAGGCGCTGTAATTTTGATCTTCCAAGATGCTTTTAATGGATTGTGTCGAGACGTTTAGTTACTTTTAGCATAGAAAAATGATCGTCTTCGAAAGGCCCGATATTACATGAGGTTCTAAATAAATCGTAATTTAGAATGCTTTCAGCTGTTTCACACCTTTAAATTTCCCATTTATAATAAATTCTTTATGCCAAGCATTTCCATCTTAAAAGTAATCTCTATACTAAATTTCAAGTTTCTAACACTAACAGTTTCAACTAAATGATAATTTAGAACACTTTTAGAAAGTTTTCAGCTCATTTCGTCCTTGTAAATTTTTAAATGTTTTTAAAAATGTTATAAGGAAGCATTTACTACATAAAAGTAATCATCATGCCAAATTCCAAGTTTTCATACCAATTGTGTCACATAAATCGCAATTTTAGAATGCTTCTTACTCTTGCATTCTTTTAAATTTCGAATTGAAAAAATAAATTCTGGGGAGCATTTACGTCTTTTAAGTAACATCCATATAAAATTTCAAGACTCTAGCCCTAAAAGTTCTAAATGACTTGTTACATTTGGCAAAAAGCAAAATAAGTAAGTCTATTGAAAATTTTGTTAAAATTGCTTCATTATTATTAAAGTTAGGAATAAGAATTAGTGATTGTCTTGTAATGAAACCTTGTGTATTTTTGATTGAACAAATGGATTCCAACTCTGTTATTTTCTATGTAAAAATTATTTGCTGTACTGTGCTCTTCCATCTTTAAGTTTTCCCCTCATCATTTTAAAACACTTTATAAATCTAACCTAGTTTTGTGTTATTTCATTGGTGCATTTTATAGTTTGTAACTCTAATATTGTAAACGCTGTTTAAATGAATCATAACCAACGTAATTGCGGAGAAAAGCATTATGATTTCATTCATTTAAAAAGATTGATTCCATTAACCGATGATTCATATAACCGGCGACCACTTTTATTATAAACTCAACCCCCTCCCCCCTAGAACCGAATTTTGGTTGCGCCACTGTAAACCAGTTTCAGAGCTGGATCGATTTTTCATTTTCTGCTCTAGAGCTAAAGTGTAAAACATTTTATTTTAAAAATCAGTTTATAAAATTTATAATATTTAAAAGGTAAATTAAAATGTCTGCCACCAGAATTTATTTTTGTCTTTAACTTTTTGGGATAAGACGCACCAAAAGTTAAATAGGAAATTACGTATACTGATACTGAAACTATTTAAACTGTCAAAAATGCAAATATGAAGCATTACAATTTAGGCATAAGAATCATGGGCGTACGCGGGATTTTCATTAGGTTATGATGGGTACTAATAAATACTTGGTATATCTATCTTCGGCCGCCAGTCAGTCCTGGAAAAAGAAAAACTCCTGGCTACGTGCTTCGACTTTTAACACTTTTATTGTTTAATAGCATTCGTTTAGAAAACTGAAATCATTCAGTCTTATGTTAAGCAGTGTTAGTGAATGAAAAGAGTCAAACGAAAATTACTGCCCTTGTAATGAAATATAATGGAACATTTTAAAACAGAATTTTAGTGCAATATAATTCCAATCAAACAATAATTATTTCAATAACGATCCCAAACAGCCTTTTACATTTACATTCTCTCAGTACTTTTTAACATCTCAGTATTTAAAGAAAAATAGAGGGGTGGTCTTCTGCACATTCCGCGTATGACTACAATATGAAGAAAGGTTCCATCTTAAGAGCCTATGTTAATAACGCGAAGACACTCACAAGCTAATTTTAAACCAATGGCAGAGTTCTTTTCAAATTTCTCGTTTGCATTTCAATATTTTTAAATAACTTTTTTTTTTTAGATCGGATATGTGAGGTCAATGTCCAATCGGGTATCTTTGAACTTTTTCGATTTTGACTGTTTTTTTTTTAAGGACACTTTTAATTTCAGAACCGGTTTCCGAAACTGAGAACATCCTCTGGAATAAAAACTGCAACCAAATCAAAAAGTACGAAAATACCCGGTTGGACATCGACCTCAGAAATACTCTATGCAAAAAAAATAATAAATAATAAATAATAAATAAAAAAATAAATAAAATACTGAATTACAAACAAGAATTTTCAAATAAAAAATAAAAAATGCTGCCATTGGTTTAAAATTAGCTTGCGAAAGTCTTACCGTAACTAGCGTAGTTCCTTAGCACATGTGCCTTTGAGCTGGAATGGAACAGAAAACCATCTTTTATTGGACTGAAATCCGAAACAGAAACAAAATATTTCATTTCAGCTGAAACATAATAACGAAAAAAGGAACGACCAAATATATACATATATTTATTTAACAACATACTGTCTGGAAGAATTGTTTAAACGAGTTAAGTTGATAAGAGAAGCAACTGAACGATATTGAGTAACATTAAGTCATGCAAATAAAGAGAAATTGCTAACCAATATATGTTAACCAATATACCGTAATATTTTGTCGGGTCCTTCCTACAATAACTTTAACTCTTGTTTAGATTGATATCTGAGCTAAAGGTGTTTTGAGGAAATTAAAGTTGAAAACCACGTTTTTTGCTTTATAAGACAATTTCTCATCCGACGTCAGTTTTTGAATTCGGCTGTTTTTCATATCTGATAGTTTGCATCTATCCTTTTTGTAACTTTAACATTTTTGTAACTATTTTATGCATTTCTATTGCCTATTTAAAGAAAAATTCTTCTAAAGTTGCAGAATTTCGTTAAAAACGTTTAAAAAAATAAAGAATTTCATTAAAAACGCTTAAAAAAATAAAGTGACGGACGTCAAGAGGTCCATTCTCGACCGAAAACAACAACCATTTTCCCAATAATTAAAAAAAACAAAAACTGCTTCAAGGACAAATTGAGGCAAGAAACTGAAGGAAACATTCAAGATCTGTCAACTTTCACAACTGGGTATGGGCGCCGACTTCACGTGCATGAAAAAGGCAATCAGGCATACTTAAACCACTAATTTTGAAAAAAAAATTGTCCTAATTAATCACTGTGATTTATTACGACAAAAATAACATTTTTAAATTAGTTGTGTTTGTTTTCATCATTCATGTCTGCACCTGTGCATTCTGGTCATTTAATGGCCCTGAAGAACGCTATGTTTACTAGTTTGCATCATAATAATCAAGAAATATGATATGCACGCAACTTCCGTTTAAGTTAAAATTCTAAAATAATAGTAGAAGAAAGTAAAAGTATATACAGTGTGTAACTGAAATGCTTGAACAAACTTTGAGGGATGATAGTACTCATGAAGACGAACAAAAAATGCAATGGAACATGGGGTCGCAAATGACGTTTAACCCCTTCAGGGGCAGTGGTATGTTTATGAAAGCGCTTAATTTTAATTCCAAAACGCCATAATGGCACCAGAATTTTGCTAAAATCTTTTCCATTTAATATGTATGTGAAATATAGCCTTTTTCTTATTTACAAACAAATTTTTTTATAAATTCCGATGCCAATCATTTATTTCAACATTTTAGTACTAAAAGTAGTTTGCCCCTAAAAGGCTTAAAGGATACAAATAGAGAAAATGCGTCTGAAAATGGACTGGCACCGGAATTTACAAAAAAAAAATGATTGGAAAAAGGATTGGAAATGGAAGGAAAAAAATCTCGACATTTTTTAATTTAAAAATTGCATTTATCAAACTTGACATAAAATAAAATGAAATAAACGAAAGTCTTTCATTGTATCATCTGCAAAGCGTTATTTTGAAGCCTGAAAAACAACATATACATATTGAACGGTGGAGGGGGAGGGAAGAAGAAAACATTTATTCTTTGGTAAGGTAATTGAGCAGCTGCTCATTATTTATAATATGGACTCGTCTATCGTCTGCGGTCAAGATAAATTTGAAAAGTGGTTGTTTCATTCGGAAGGATTATTTATTCAAACTCTTGTAACTTGTAAGCATAAGATGAATTCAAGTTTTGTTTCATTTATTTTCAAATTTTGAAGAATTCTAGCTGGGTAATTTCGTGGTAGCTGTGTTACATATAAGTGTCAGTTATCCGAAATTTCTTGCTGGAAAAGATTCCCTCTAATATGACATGATTAATAATTTGCTAAAAATGGATAAAGGAACACGCGAAGATTTTTTAGATGGATATGCATTAAGATTTGGTAAGTACAAAATATGCTAAAATTAATTTCAATTTGTCTATACTTAAGAGTTACAAATTTACATTGTTTTAAATTAATTATTTGTAATATTTTTAATTCGTAATGTAAAACGATATATTCTTATTTTATTATGTTTTAGGACTTAACAGATTTTTAAACATAAATATAAGATTTTGTGAATTTCCATAGATTTGCTTACAGGTACTATTTCTTATTCGTAATGTATTTCATTTTAAAGAGACTTGATCAAAATTATTATTAATAATATATGAAAGGTCTTGCATAAAATATGAGTTTTATTATTAAACATTAGGAATTAATATCTAATATAGAACTTTGAAGCATTACGAAAATAACACGATGGCTAATACGTAAGGAAGTACTTGGAAATTTTAAATATTTAATAGAGAAATTTACGTCTGAGGAATTAATGTAAAATAATTATAATTATATTATTGTAATAGGGCACTCTTTCCAGTAACGGGTACTTTTAAGTAATTTCTTTAAAAAATATGTTTTTAATTACTAGTTATCGTTATTATATTCCACTTTTTAAATTCAATATATAAATGTATCTACAATATGAAACCAATCTCATTGTCACATTTCCACTTGTGAATGTAAATTTAATTGTACCAATAGAAATAAATGAAAATACATAAAATTCCAGCAACGGGCATCCACCATTCCAGTACTGGACATCCACTGTGCCAGTAATGGACTTCATATAAAAAAGTAATAGGTAATTGTTTTATAATTGCGTTTCGAATCTGAACTTAATGAAATTATACTAAATAAACACAATATTCGTTTTGAAATACATTTACCAATTAGGATATCAATAATTAATCAAATATTTATGCTAAAAATTAATTGTTCAAGCTAATTGTTGTTATTATCACAAGATGAATACTTTATGTATTTGGATAGCATATTTAAAATACTGAATTTTAGAGAATTACATTTATTAGATTACTGAGACAATGATTTTGTATGGAGTTTAATATATATATATGTTACGGTCAATATGATTAATCTGGTCATTAATAATAATAACCGGCCATTATGTCCGGCCGGATTAATCATATTGACCGTAACATATATAGTATATATATATAATGAGAACATTTTTCGGAGTATCAGAATACATGGAATTGTGTTTCCTCTGACAATGCTTAAGGCTGTTCTTCAGTGAACTTTCCTACTGCCATCGCTAATTTTAAACCTATGGGCGAAGGATGCTTTCGTATATTTAAAATATCTCCTCAGGAAATTAATATTTTTAACTTCTGTTTTCCGTGTACTCTTCTTAAAGGATGTTTCTTTTTTTTCCCTAGTTATCAAAATATTTCATTGTTCTCAAATCCAAAATAACTAATTTCTGACATATTTCTGAATTCATTTTTATTCGGAAACACATGAAATTGGCAGGTGTTCTTAATCAGAATATATTTAATAGAATGGCGTTTTCCATTTTTTGGTAACGGCGAAGATGTTTCAGAAAACACTAGCAAAGTCGGTGTTTTGAACCGAATTACCGACGCGCAGCGTCAGAAATGAAAAAAAAAAACGTGACCGAAATTGATCTTAAGTATTTCATTTATATAAAAATGGAAAACGCTATTCATTCCAAATCGCTTTTATAATCAGGCATGCAAGTGACAAGCGTTTAAATATTTGTTCATAAATGTGTCAGAAAGTTTCGTGATACTGAGCGAGGGGAAATATGGCAAAGTATACACATTTAAAGACTTCAATACTTAACAGCAAAATAGCATTGTTTTAATTATTGTCAATATTTTTGGTGATTACATAAAACAAATGGAAGTAGAAGTTAATTTAAAAAGTTTTTATTTGCACAATAGAAGTTCATATTATTGAAGTATTAACTTTTATAATAATTTTTAATGGATTCACATATTATTTTTATATTAGTATGCGTTTTTAACATTTATAATTTTCTTGCTTAACGGCTACATTAGCCGGTTTCCCAATCAGATGCAAAGTTTTAATTAGAATACAAGTTGCACAAAACATATTATTGCCGATCCAATCCTTATCGTCGATTTTATCGTGATTTGGTAAAATCTTGTTATCCGAATCTATGCGAAATCATTTATCAGGTTCGGTCGGGTTGAGGGTCAACAGATTATTTTTTGTTGTTGTTGTTGGGTTAGGGTAAGAATACTGGTTGCATCGAAATATAATTTTAGTCAACCATCATTCATGTTCAGTCATTTTCAAGAAGTATATAACCGGATTCGTGAATGACTCTAGATCCCATCCGACATCAGAAATTGTGTCGTATTACAATTTCTGATAAAATCTGGTTACTCGGTCGTATGCAAGATTATATTCCGAACAAGACTTACAGTAAAAACATTATACCCGACTCGGGTCAGATCGGGTTCACGAAAATCAGGTCACTCGACCACTAATCGAAATCTATTCTGTAGCCAAACAAATCCAAAAAGATCGATCCGAACTTTCTGGATTGGATTCGGGTAAAATCTGGTCACCCGACCCGGTGCAGTGTCGTCACAAACGTCACAAACTTGTAGCATAAAAAAATGTTGATCCGAACAATCCGGATAGGATTCGGGTAAAATCTGGTCACCCCATCCGATGCAGATTCGTCACATTTGTCACATTGAAGTCGCACGGTGACTTCACAAAGTAGTCACATTGTGAGGTCACAGAAAGCCTTGAAAACGGCCATAACGACTTAACATTTAGGTCACAGTGACTTCACATCGACGTCACGTGACGTCACGACGACGGTCACAAAGTCACAGTGTGACTTCACAGTGACGTCGCCGTGACGTCACCATGCCTTACGGGTATTTTGCATAATAAATATACCAGTCAGAAAGAGTACCATTATTATACCTGGTGACCATAAAATAAAGTGAGGTATTCTAAGCCCTCTAGCCATCTATTGGGCTATTTAGCCATCTCTCCAATCTATTGCGCGAAATGCAACACCATTTTGGTATACGTGCACAGTGAAGCATGTAGTTTCGATGTCTAAAGAAAAAAATAGTATCAGAATTCGCCACAAGGGAACGATTGAATATTTGGCGCTTCTCAGTAATATTTGCGATAAACGAATGTGTAATTACCAAATGAAACTGCAAACACGAACTTTCTTCACAATAAATAACAACGTTTATTGTTAATTATAACAACAGTTCTGATGACAATTATGACAACAGTTCTGATATTCCAATAGCTGCATGCGACATTTTCCACAGCTGCCTAAAGTTTGAATTTACATAGAAAACTATAACAGCAAATTGCAAAAACTAGTGTACAGACATCAATTTAAATGCAATGCTTAAACACAGGAGCTGTTACAATTTGCAGGTTGTAATTAAACAAAACAATTATTTTACGTTGCTGCAAATTCCTCAGTTTAAATTTTGAGTTGGGGTGGAGTTCGGTCGTAATTTAAATATCGCGTTAATGTTAAAGGTATATAGATCTGACGCCCCCTGGCGGTGGAAGGTGGGACTAATTTACTTTTGCAACGCGGGCGCAGCACGCCTTCTATACGGTGCTGCTGACAACGGGGAGTTCGTTCGAAAAGAGGTTTGTTGAGAACAGAATGAGCCCCCTGGCGGTGGAAGGTGCAGTAAAAAAATACTTTAATCATTCGATGTTCGTTTGAAAAATTCGACCAGAGACGCGAGTGTAGCCTGCTAGTGTAAAATAAATAAATACTTTTCTTTGCGTACATTTTAAAAGCAAAACTTCATAAAAAAATTCTGGGAGTCATTTGGGTAGTTTGGAATTAAAATTAAGTGGTATAAATAATATACCACCGTCCTTCAAAGGGTTAAATACTAGTGAGAAAAAAATATTATCGATTGGTTGATATTTTTGAAGTATTTCCCTTGTTTTCTTAGGTAAAGCGCCATCTATCGGCAAAATTTGTAAAACAAAAACAAAATTTCTCTTAATGGGAAGCATTGCAGTCAAAACCACAAGTCAATAACTTGAATTTATATTGAATTTTAAAATGTACGATTTAATCTATGGCCACCCTGTAACAGAAGTAAAGAAAAAAAAATAATATTTCCCATGTATCAAGTTACAAAGTGCAATAATGACTCAATGTAAAGTTTTGTTTAAGCGCATAATAAATTGAAAAGTTTAGTTCCCGTCTTTTTGTTTCCTTTTATAAAATGTGCACTTAAAATAATTACTTTTATCTTTAAGTATTCAAAAGTATACTATTTTTAACTTTTGAAGCTTTTTATTTTCTTGCATTATGAGAAACATAGACTTAATTCTAATTCTAGCATTTTTATGTTTTTATTAAAAATTTTACTTATTACAAAATGTATAACTCGGACAGAACTCATTTGAATGTATTACTCCTAAAACGTTAATAATAATGAGGTCCTTAATTTTTATTCAACTCATGCTGGATGAAACTGCCAATGTGTTGGTTAGAGCTGAAATAATTCAATGAAACGGTTAAAACAACTGCAGTCTGTCAGGAGCACGCCAGTACTGTCCGGCGCCTGTGTGCAGAACTTCTGTTAGCACCCTATAACCCCCCCTCCCCTCATTACACAGAGAGACAGAGAGAGAGAAATCTCTTCTGAAAAATCGTATCACTAAGTACAAATGAACACTAAGTACAATAAATAGAATTTTTGTAGTAATTTTTGGCGAAAATTTCATACGCAAAACATGATTTCTCAAAAAGTTATTAGAATATTACTAGGAAATTTAAACTGCATGTTGTTTACACTATTGTGCAGACAATGAACTAAAGATTTAATTTTAGAATACATATCCATAAAATTTTTGTTTTATGGATATTTTCGGGGAATGACATCGATAAATTTTATGAAAATCAGCATGTAAAAAAATACGATATGCTATAAGTTTTGAAAAATTTAAAATATCTCTTAGATTTTAGTTCATTGCCTTCACCAATGTCATTAGTACGAAGCGTAAAAAGGAAATTAAGATCGATACAACAGAATTTCCTGTAGAGTGTTTTGCGTATCAAGCCAAATTTCACTAAATTTTACCATAAAATCCTCCACTTACCAAAATTTCTTCAATGAATGAAATATTTTTTGCTTTTATTGACAGTTTCTAGTCATAATCCTAATAAAAACAAGTTAAAAAAATAATTAAAAATCTTTTTTTGAAAAAATTACTCCGTACGTAGTCAGGCACCTTAAGAGAACAAGAAAAAAAACAGCATAAATAAAAACAAAGCTGTCATTTATTTTGTCAAAAGTATTTATAGAAATTTAATTTTATGCAACTCAGAACCATATATAATCATGTTCCAACTAGTTCCACGTCGATTGAAATTGAGCACATCTTGGATGTGGCTCGAGTTATAAAAGGCTCACACGTTGAAGTAGGGTAATTAATAGCACATAACTACTTGGTTTAATTTTTAATGATTTTTTTCTTAGGTATAACGCCACCTATAGACTAAATTTGGAACTAAAGTTTATGTGCTTAAACAATTTTTTTCAGTATTGGTAACCTCTTAGTCCAAACCACAAACTTGCGCATCATTTTGTATTGAAGTTTAATAAGAGTCAGTTAACTTTTGACACAATGTATCTGTGTATTATTTTTCATAGCACCAATATGTAATAATATGATAATTTTAATATGTTTTATACATAGACACACTTGAACATAAATATTATATCTATTAGGGTGGCATATACCTAAAAATTAATTTTATATTTTTATAAACGACACCACTTTTTTTTCTTCTGGGTGAATATGTAATTTTTAAAAATAATTTAAAGCTAACTTAAATTTAGCACGTGATGTAATGAGATGGAAGTTTTCAATAAGTATGTTAGTTTAAAGATTTTCACAAAAACAATGTTTTTTAACTTTTGCTTTAAATTTGAAACAAATATCTAGGAGTTACAAAAACTAAAACTGTTAAACTAATCAAAACAATTTTTATTACGTTAAATTACAACAATGAAAGGTTTAATAGGGTTTTGATAATGAAGAAGATGGAAAACGACAACTATAGACTTTTACACGTTGTAATAAGTATTGTTTTTGCTCTACATCCTATGTTAAAACACCATTGAAATCCTCCATAAGCATTGATAACTGTAAGATTTCTGACTACGGTAAGGTCATGCTGATAACCGGAAAGAGAGTCCCATATACACGGTCAATAAAATCGGATGAAATTTTGAACCAGCATTTTAAATAATTGGTTATGAGATTCTTCCTGTGTAAATTTATACATTTTCTCCAGCAGAACATTTAAACGCTCTGAGACGCATTTGTGTGATTCTTTTTCTTTAAATAATTTGGCCATCTTTACTTTTTGTTTAGCAGGAATAGCATCGTCAAAACATCTTAAAGCCACTGATTCTTCAGTAAAATGCCATAAATAACCGCAATTTTATTTATTTGGTGGTTGGGAAATTTTTTAATTTATACCATTGTAAAATTATAGCTAATTTAAAAACATCAAATTCTGGGATGGCGTTTGGCACACGAAAAGAAAAATGTACCAAGCTTTTATATATATATTTGCAATAAATATAGAAATATCTCTCAAACCTTTCAATTTCTGCTGACTCAAAGAAAAGTCTTTTCGAAAAAGAAATATTTTTTAATAATGAGTAGCTTTCACCATAAATACACCAGATAATTGAAATACAGTGGTTTCGGCTACGTATCCACCTAAAAATATAATAAATAACTCCAGGAGCACTTCATTATCGTTAATTATTTTAATTATTCTTGTAAATAGTTTTCAAGATAAAAGCTATAACTACCAAATTATTATGCCAGTTTTAATGAAAAAACTTACATAAATTTCATATTATTGTTACGTAAGTTTTCTAATATATCTTCAGACATTAAGGAAGATAATTATTGAGGTGGAACAATTTCTTGATTCATAATTTGGAGCATAAAGGGTTCAACGGTTTTTAATTTGACAATTACTAAAAAAAAAAACGAACAAATGATTGAGCAATGTAACATTAATTTTACCACAAAAATGTTTATTATTCTATATTCTACACAACTATTTCACAAATAAAATGTTTTTTTAGAAATTCGTGGAATGCTCTTGTTTTTCCTGTAATTTTACAATTATAGTAATGTATTATCTCATATATTATCTGCCAGCATTTTGGTTTTTCTTCAACAAGTTTCTACGGGTGAGAGAATTTTTCAGAGGAAATACCTATAGAAAAACTCGCCTTATGTAATCGCGCGATTACAAAAGACGAGTTAAGAAACTACTGATACCTGCAAAATTCTGTTCAAGTCAAATATACATAATACCAACAAGAAAAAAAATATATTTAATGAAACTTTTCTTGTTTCAAACGTTTGTTATTAACTTTTTTATATAAAATTTTTGTTTGTAATTGATTTAAAAAAAAAGAAAAATAGAAAGGTTGGCATGTATGTCTTTAATTATATTCAGTTCATAAAACGTTTTATCACACTGTTATGGCCAATTCCAACTTTTGGGACCACTCCCATTGTACTTATTTCAACTTCTTTATTTATCTTACTAGTAACACTAGCATCTGGAAAAAAAATTCCACTTACTCAACCATTACATAGCTGCTAAATTTAAAATTATTATTAGACTCATCAATTGGCGTATTATCTCATAATGAACTTGAATGCCACCCAAAATTTCATTCTTTTACTTAACCATGTATTGTTGAATAAGAAATATCACATTTCCTATGGGTCTGCCATGTAGTCATTCGACCATCTTTAACATCCTCAACAGCTTGTTTAACTTCTAGGACATTTTAGAAGCTACCTTAAAAAAAACTTTAGCTAGAAATTACATCGGGAAAGAAAAGAAAATATAGTAATAGAACTGTATTAAATAATCCATGATTATTCCATAAGGCAATATATTTCCATTAATGAAATGATATATAAGTAATGACAATAATTTTGACCATTTATTTAGAGCCCCGTGTTTCAAGAAAAGTTGGGAAAGGGCAGTTTTGCGTTACTCCTTACCCATTGGATTCAAAATTTGATCTATTGATGATATTTCTTTATTCTTTGCTGAAATATACACGCTATTATTACATTAAAATTTTTATTATTTTTATAAAGGCAAGAATTTTCCCATCTTGATCATTTGGAATTCGTAATTAAGTACTCAGCAAAAGAAAAAACACTAATATATCACTATGCGAATATTCCTAAATACATTAATTCAACAAAGTGCAATTATTCACAATTTGTGCTTTTAAACACCATTTTAATATAACTTATGAAAATACCACATAAACTTACCTTAGTACATCTCTGCAATTCAAGAACCCGATTCCTCGCTAATAGGTCTATCAAAAAATCAGACACCAAAATGCGATGAAAATTTTAGAATAAACTCTAATTCAAAACGTATTGTTTTTACCGCCTTCTCTTCTGGCAAAACTGAGCTGCGCCGCCAGGAGCCTGTGGGTGCCCGTCAAGCACGTCAAGCACCGTACTCAAGTTCTGAAGAACTTTTAACGGACATGACCAGGGCAGTTCCTGTATGCTGTACGGTCGGTGGGAACGCCATCCCCATATGCCAAAGAAAATCGACGACAAAAGTCGTTGTGATATGCGATGGTTCCTACTCTCTTAGGACACCACTACAATTACACTTGGGGAGTACGCTGGAGTCCCCAGACCGCTTCAGAGACAGAAATCCAAACAGGAGACCGGGTTCTAGACCTTATGCCGAGCTTCCCCAACAACTCTTAATTTATCGACGCTTTCGATCATAGAACTCCTACAAACAGGGTTCGTACGCCTCCTGGAATTTTGCGACCAGGAAATTCTTCGGTACCAATATTTTCTTACAGAAAATCTCTCCTTAAAAGAAGGCGAAGTTTTGGAGTTTAACCCAGATTTCTTTTTCTATAAAAAAAAATACTGGTATCTCTCCTGGAAAATTCCCTGATCCGTACGAACCCTGTACAAAGGAAACTGCTGGACTCGTCGGTGACGACGAAGGAGGGGGAGCCTCTCTCTATCCCGGGATGTCGAGGAAATGCTTGTATGAACGCATAGGCACGTCTGGGCTTACGTTTGTTCCCGTGTGGCTCTCAGCGGCTTTCCCCCCGACTTATGCCGATAGCGAAACACCGGCAACACACATAAACATGCTAAAATGGTTAATAAAATGAAAGTTAGATTTAGACACCACTGTCGGACTCAAAAGCGTTAAAGAAGTGGTTCTGATCGAGTTGTAGTAGCGTGAAAGTTATGTCTTAGACTCCTGCTAATTCAACCTTTGGGTGCAGAAAGCTCCGACTGCGCATAGACACGATGAGTTGGTTTTCAACCCGGGGTCTGAGTATGGTCCGATCGCCGCCGCGTTAGTCGGCAAGCCTCCGGTCCGATTCCTCGTAATCGGACAGTCCAGGTAGCGGTACAGATCCCCTTCCAATGTTGTGATATGAACCGCAGAATACGGACCTGAGTGTCATCCACGGACTTGAATCACGCTTTGTCAAACGGGCACTTCCCTTTCTGAACGACCTCTGAGGTCGACGCACTACTCCAACTGCAATGGGAGACGTGATGGATGCGGACCATGTGTCTATTTCACTTCTGGTAAATGAAACAGACCTTCAATGCCATTACGCCGATGGAGTTATTTGACATTCAAAGGTAAAAACGAAAGGTTAATCTTTATTTTGGAATTATTCCCTGCATTTAGGACGTGTTGTCGGAGTTTGATATTAATCATGTATACTGCAATGGTAAATTCTTCTAGAAGAAACGCTTTTAAATGCAGTACCATGTTTCGCGTTTTGTTCCTAGAATGCCGATGTTTGATTACGGCATATTTACATATGGATCCTATAAAGTCCTACGTCCCTACGTCAGGCTATAAAGTACAAGAATTTTGTCCTATTTATGGATCATCACATTTAGGCACATTGACCTAATTACAAAAAAAAAGAAGCGCAGCCAATTCAGTTTTAATGGCCATATTAATGTTCATCACATCAGTTTAGCTATTTTTAGCGAACTATTTTTGTGCCAAATTTGACATATCGCAAAGTATCATCAACGCAACTAATTTCCGACGGTTTATTGAGAGCGCACATTTACGTATGTGCAAATATATGAGTATGCCTATACGCAAATATATACTTACTTAAATATATTTAAGAGATTTTAAAATGTTATTCCTGTGTATTCAAAAATTTGGTGTTCAATAACATAATACGTCTCACCGGAAGAGCAACCAACACTTCGACTATTTTAGCGTTTTATTATAGCAGGTATGTGTGTATCTATACTGAATTTTCCTATGTCTTTATATTTTTATATAGCTATATTTTCTTTTACACGCAAATTTATGAGTCACGTAAATTGAAATTGAGATTACACATCATCAAATTCATTTTCTTGCATGAAAATATAATAATATCCTGAAAAGCATTTCAATTATAATCCAGCACGCAACTTTCCTTACATCCTTTATATGTTTATTATTTTAATGCAGATTTGATAATCCACATAATGTATAATCGTAGATTTTTTTTCTCTTCTCCAGGTACTATCAAATATTCCCCGTGAAAAAAAATCCACGCTTTGTTTCCCGAGAATCATATTTCTTTTTTCGAGATCATTTTCAGATATTTGCACGACAATTCACAATAGTCCTTGCAGCAGCTACATAACTGGAAAATGATTTTATTTGTGACTTGTATTATAAGATTCGAGGGAGAAAATAAAAATCACATGAAGACATTTTCTTTTGTCTTGAAAGTCCTAAATATGAAGTTTAAAAATAAAAGTTTCAGTTTTTATTAAAATTGTATCTTAAATAAATTAACAGAATTTAAACAGAATATTTACATACATTTAAAAAGATACAGCCTAGTTTGTGTATAAAGGAATACATTATTAAATAAATATTGGGGAAACACCGGCAACCCACATAAGCACACTAAAAGGGTTAATAAAATGAAAGTTAGATCTAAATCATTATAAATGAATGAATAAATATGGATACTGAAGCTTAAAATCTCGAAAGAACTCTAATATTTTCATACCTTTTTGTACATCAAAGTTGGCAAAACTATACAAACCATCTTGATCTGATGATTGTTTTAGATGCATTAACTGCATTCAGGGTTATAACTTGGATATTTCAATTGTTAAGGCTGATAGAGTTCCTAATCTGAAAGCAATCAAGAGATTCTTGCATAAGAAATGAGACAAGGACTTTTGCAATTAATTCAGATAAAAAGAAAGCATTGTCCCACGCTTGAAATATAAAACACCTCTCTTGAAATATAAATAGCAGTTTATGAAGTATACTTTGGTGTTTGAGAAAAATATGAAAGGCTGGTGCTTGGAAAGTGAGATTTGAGTTGTAACACGAACAACGCCATTAACATTCGATATTAGGATCACACATGAGGACGTGAGTTTCAAAACTCGCCTTATCCAAAATTTAAAAAGTCATGTTTTCTCCATCAATCTATTCTATTGGTGAATCGTCACTGAAAAAACACTGCAATCCTTAGAAAAACTAGTTTTAACATGTATTTCTGATGTTCTAAAATGTTGATTTTCAATGAAAACCGATGGAAGCAGTCAAAGGTTTTTCGCGATTTCCTCGAATTTGATTTTTTTGATAAGGCGAGTTTTGAAACTCAAGTCCTCACATGTAAGCACTCAAAATAAACTCTGCATATTCTGAAACATACTATTGACTGAGTGCTGCGTAACGGGTAGCCAAAAACGATCCTTCAAACAGTTTATAGACAATAAAAGCTACATAAAGACGATGAATAAAATTTGTAAATTTTGTTATTGAGATTTGATACATCATATAGCCACACAAAATATACAGAAAGTCTAATACAGGTGTATGTGCACGTTTAGATTTTTATCATACTTTGTGCCAGTGGCGAAGCGTCATCGGATACTTCATTCGTTTACTACCAGTATTATCATATACTAAATTTGGCCTGATTTAATCTTTGAACATTATAAGCTTCAATAAAGCAAAGCTTAGTATATAATAATGCTGATAGCAAAGTGATGCAGCATACCTTGATTTGTGTAAATATGCTCATTCTCTCAAAAACGTAAAAATGTTACCAGAGATATGACATTTTAGCAATCTGCTTTGCACGTGTATCAAAATTTAGGAAGTTGCATTATAAAATAATAAAATAATTAATTCCAACCACAAGATATAAAAATTAACATTTAAAGGTTACATGATAGGTACACGATAAAAACATAGAACAAAAATGTCTGACCATTGTCAGTCACACAAATCCGCAGCACAGACTGAGATCTAGAAATAACGCTCAAGTAGAACAGTCTGCATGGTTGACACTATTGTTTCCTTTGGCAAAAAGCGATGTATTTTTTAAAAAAGTTATTTTTACTACTTTGGCGCAGCGATGTCGATGCATACTCTCTTTAGAGTGTCACTGAAAAGTGACATACTGGGGGACATGCTGGTCATACAGAGGGAGTTGTTTGCATAACTAGTGATGTGTTGACACACTGGGAAAACTAAGTTAATTGTCTATGACTAGAAAAGCAGGTTCGAGTCTAAGGACAGTTCTCTGTTTTCCTTAATATCGAGATCAAAAATAATTTCTCGTCTGAGCAAAGCTCTCTATGGTCAGTGGCGTAGCGTCAGGGGGGGCACGATCATTTTACTACCAGTATAGTTATACACTTCATTTAGTCTTATTTAATCTTTGAACGGTATGAATTGAATAAGGCCAAATATAGGGTATAAAAATACTGGTAGTAAAGTAATCCGTGCCCCCCTTGACGCTACGCCTCTGTCTATGGTACATCGTATGGGGCTCGGGGTGGTTTTCGTACACTATCATTCCGGATAAACACATAGGAGCAAGCGGGGAAGAACAGAAATCGCTCTCTGATCACAGCAGGAATTTGGGATTGGCTGTACATTTGCAAAAGGGGATTTAAATCCTCTGCGAGTTTCTTGGGTGATGTATCTGTGTCAAGTCGAATAGTTCACCTGAAATTTACCTGAATTCAAGGCTCTTTGCATACTCTAATTCAGCAGTTGTAGTACTAAGACCCTCTCCAAATACATCACGAAATTTGAGCAACAATGTGGGCAGAGCTGCAGCCAACTTGTCTGTGCCGTAGGCCTTCAAATCTGCTTTTAACGGACGGTAGAATTCCTCGATAAGTCAGTTTGATTCTGGATTGCATAACAAAGCTCTAATGTATTTGATGCTCAGTAGCTGTGGAAGGGAACAAAACAATACATTCCCGAATTGGTGGCTTTGGTCTGTTGTTATGGTAGCTGGGCAACCAAATCTGGTAATCCACTGGATATAATTTTTTTGTAATGTTTGTGTAGTTATACGATACGATACGATACGATACGATAGCCATATACGATTGTGGCCACTTCTGGATATTGTGTGTATTGCATCTATATATCATTGTTAGACAACAGTAATTTCCGAAAAAGGAGCAAGAGTATCGAAACGGTCGAGGTGTACATGATCGTAGCTGATCATGATCGTATTTGGCATAACACTGTTCAAATGCTGCTAGCAAAAGTGATCCTAATAAAGTTTAAAGTTCTACTCTTTTCCACGCTATTCACTATCCGTGTCTCAACATTCTAACTCAAGTTTCGTTTCCCGCGATCCTGTTCTTCAGATTTTGGAAAGATGTTTCGCTGTACTTTCGCACTGAATAAAATTTTTAAAATTTCTTTTACGTTCGAAATTATCACATATTAGCGATCTTCTTATGCAGCACAATATGAATCGAGAAAATAAACTTTATCTGAGACTTCGTGCTTCTTGCGTTTTCTGAATCAATCATGGGATTGCAGGTATTTTAGGATACACTGTTTTCAACCATATGCAGATAGTAAAATAAGCTAATTGAAATTAAATTTACAGGTTTCTTCGAATATGATCTCAACTTTAAACGTATTTAACAGTAAGGTTGTTTTATTGAGCTACATTTCCTATAATCTGAATGAACACAATTTTGTTTTCAGAATATAATTTCTTGAATGTAATAGATTTTCAATTCGAAATGAACGGTTCGAACGGACGAACGTTTAGGGTACCATAAAGGGGTTAGGGTTATCGTACTTTATATCTTTACAGAAAGAGATTATTGCATTTTTAAAACATACCAGCTTATTATTGGTATTAATTTGCACCATGTGTCCATGCACTTATCGCGTAGTATTACGTGATTAGTACGTCTAGTATTACGTATTATTTATTATTTACCATTTGCGTGAGTTTTGATTGATTTGAAGTGCAGTATATAAACAGGATTCCTCCTATTATAACTAACTGTATATAATAGCCATTTTCTAAACCTTTTGTTTTAGAGGTATACTTCCAATTTTAAAATATTTTAGATGATGTTCTACATCATATTAAAAGCTATTTGCGTTAAAATAGTTACTTGTAAAAATTACAAAATTAAAATTTTCATACGCTCTTCAAATTATAAGTTATACTAGATTAATTTTAAAACAATTATTCCAGTTGGTAAACAAATGACATGAGTGTTAATTTCTCAAATGGGTGAAAAATATCCGGGTCAGGATTCGAACCAGGAATCACTTGGCTGAAGCTGCGAATGCTCCGCCAACTGCTCCATCCCGAACGAATCTTGATTACTTAATTCACTCACCAAACCTTATTTATCACAGCACCTGATCTAATATCTGAATCAGTTCAACAGAATAAATCGCAGGTAATGGAATTCCAGTAAACGCTGGATACGTAATTACAGAGCATTGTCAGCTTCAGCCAAGTGATCCCTGGTTCGAATCCTGGCCCGTACATTTTTTGCCCAGTTGGAAAATTAACACTCGTGTTATTAATTATAATTATAAAAACATTCTCTATTATCTGAAAAGTAAAATAAAAAACAAACAAAGGAAAAAAAATACTGAATTTTACTAAGTTTAATGCTTTGAATTCTGTGCATTTTCAGAGTCTTCTGAAACTAAAAACAGAAAGACACATTTTTAGTGCCTATAAGCACTGAAAAATTTTAAAATTCAAAGTGTCAGAACTCGGAAAGTTTTTGTCGTGAAATAATCAGTTTTGTTTTTCGTTTTATTTGTTAGAGAGCATGGATGTGTTTTTGTAAACATATCTTATAGGACACAGGAACCATGTGAAAATTTAAATTTCATAACTTTGATGCATAAAAAATATATTATTTTGACTTAAATTGTTTCTAAGATGATGAAACATTTGAAATTTTTTGAAATTGGAAATATTCTGTTAAAATTAACGATTTACAAATGAACTATTGTGCAACGAGAGAGATTAAAATGCTTGAGAAGTGGTTCAGTATAATCAATAGATCAACATGCGAAGACCTTTGCTAAATAATCTTATAAAAAACAATTAGAAAATACATTCTTTATTTGGGTCGTAATTATATCATCAAGTAGTGGTAAATAAAATCATATTACCTTTATATGGAGGCCAACGTGTGAATATGTAAAGTTACACGCATGCTACTAACAGAAGAATGTCATCACAAGAATTTTATCACATCAGACTCACCGCACAGTCGATCTGTAACTTTTTTCTCTCGCCGTATATAAATAAATTAATTTGTCTTTAAGAAAGTAAAATTAATAAGCTGTACTTTGTTGAATCTATGTCAGACTTTGTAATTTCATTAATTTCAGATAGCCTTCCTTCTGTGTCATCAGAGCGATAAAACTAGCTTTTTCAGAATAATTTCCCGTCATATTATTTCATTAGAAATTTTTATATTTATGCTGATTGAAACATTAACTGGAAATGAAGATTTAAAAGAGAAATATATATTTAGTAAAGAAAGCATTTTATTTAAAATTTTTATTTCCGACTTAAACACATTAATATATGAATTTTAATAATAGATGAATCTCAAATATGTGAAGTGTATGGTGCTTTTTGAAATATTTAAAAAAAATTAGAACACTCAACAGATGGCAAAATTTTCGTTTTTACTGTCAGTACTGAAGCAAAAATGAATGAGGATGAATGAGGATGAAGAATTTTAAGATATTACAAACCTCAACTAAAGTTTTAATTGAGCTTTTCAGAATAACTGTGCATTAATTAAAAAAAAGAACAAATGTTCCAATTCATATTAAAGATATATTCGACAGAAAATATTATTGAAAATAAAATTAATAAATATCTCACGAAATGTTTTGCTGGAAACTGTCTTTTCAAAATGCTATGTCTAACCTCAAATAAATATTTTTTTCAGATTCACCCATGCACACACACAATCCAAATATTTTTTGAAAATCTAATTTTATCAAGTGGAGATGCTGTTAATTATAATTTGAATGAAAATTGGTAATACTATCAAATGAAAGGCGAATTTCTTTTGAATTGTTATTTATGTTGAATCCAAAAATTTTTCCTCGGGAGCTATTTCTGATGTTTCGGTGTGGGGTACATTATTATAGTTTTGGGGGAGAAAGGGAATTACACTTGTAGACCGTTAATAAGTACAAAACCAGAAACCTTTCGTAAGGACATTTTGATGCTCCGGGGCACCCCCTGAAATCATCACTGATTGCATGATTGTAACTAATTAAAATATTTATGACACATCAAAAAATAACTACAACTTTAATAAATATAAAATGCCACATTACGATACTTTATACCAAAAAAACATCTGAAGGTTCTGATTTAAACTGATTCATATGGTATCATGAAAATAAAACATATTTTTTCTACATTATTCATTAAAAATGAATGTTGGCGTTAATGTAGTTCTATGCATACGTAGTTATTATCTGTTAAAACATCACTTATTAAGAAAATTAATTTAAAAAGACTTTGAAATCCATACGTTAAACACGATTTTGTTTCTAAACATTAAATTTTTTTTAATTACATATAAATATGGAAATGAAAAGTAACAATAAAAAGTAACAGAAGCAATTTTACGAACTCAATGAAATAATAATAACCACTAGCTGCGATAAAGGAAAGCACGAATATGATTTCACGATATATCAGAATAAAAGAGCGCAAACATGAACGAGAGTTCCATAGATTTGAGTTAAAGTAGCTGGTTGGATTTTTGATGAAAGGCTTAGAAAAGCTTGCAAAGTATTTAGTATTTATTGAAAGACGGGAAGTTGTTATTGTTATTTCGTAATAATCTAATTATATGTTGAATATTTACTTGTGATATTTAGCTGCTTATTAAACCTTATTATATATATTTTCATTTGAATCTCAATCCCATATAAATATTTTCTAAATTTTATATTTGAGTAAATATTAATTTAAAATTTTAATATTATTTCATTACACATATTCATAATAAAATGTAGAATATATAATATTTCTTTCATGCAATTTTGATCGCCGCAAAGGGAAATATGCGCTAGAATCTCATGAAAGTCTCTCAAAGCATTTCTATCCTTACCTACTGATCTTTCCCTTGTAAACATACTACATCTTAACTAATAACATCTAACGGCACTTTAAGGGATTCTTAGTTCAATTATAGGTCTCTGATATTTCTTAGTAATGAAGTAAGTAATTTTTACAAGTGTAGAAAACATACTACATAAAGAGTAGTTTTTATCCAATTTCAGTTAAAATTGCAAGAGTCGCTTTCTTGGAAACATGAAAAACTAGTCCGATATTGCCACTCCCAAACCTTTCTTCTACTCATACATGTTTCAGATACACCAAAAACGAATCAGCACCAACTTATATCAAGGTCTAACTGAATTTGAAGTTTGATAAAATTTCGTGCATTAGTTCTTGAGATATGAATATCGCTAAAATCGTGTAAATCCTGAAAAATGCAGCAGAGCAGCGCTGCCTGTTGAACGATTTACACCAAAACCTAATCAGCAACAACTTATGTCAACGTCTAACTGAATCTGAAGTTTGATAAAAATCCGTGCATTAGTTCTTAAGATAGAGCTATTGCGGAAATCATTAAAAACATTGCATAACAGCGCCACCTGTTGGGAGATTTACACCAAAACGTTATGAACAACAACTTATGTCATGGTCTAACAGAATCTGAAGTTTGATGATATTCTGTGCATTAGTTCTTGAGAACTAACTATTGTGAAAACCGTGAAAAATGTAGCATAGCAGCGCCACTTGTTCGGTGATTTACACCAAAAACTAATCAGCACCAATTTATATCAAGGTCTAACTGAATCTAAAGTTTTATTAAATTCCGTCTATCAAGATCTTGAGATAGAAAATTTTTGTCACATGCATGCAGACAGACAGACAGACATTTTCTAGAAACAGTCAAATCGTGTTCAGGACTTTCTAAAACGTATAAATCCGTCAAAAACCGGAAGTTGAAAATTTTCATGAATCCAATACTTTCTTCTTGTAAAGACAGAAGAAAGTAAAAATCATAGTGCTTATATGCATGGACGAAGTGCTTACTCCTTATTGCATATTACTATTTTCGAACATTTTTTTATAGGAAAGTTACTTTAACATATACAGGGTCGACACAAATTAGTTGGGTAATTTCGTAATTAAATAATTTGGAAATACCAATTGTACAGTACCAGTTTAGTGTCAGATTACTAGTATTGTATAATGTTTGCGTATATGCTTCTTACCCCAGTGCTGAAATCGCAGTTTAGATTAGTGGAAGAGTTGCTGTTACGTGGCCAGCACGATCACCAGTCCATTGAACCCTAGATTCCAATGTATGCGGTTATTACTGCTGTTCATAAAAAATATATTTTTTTTCCCTGCTCAATAACGCGAAACTTTCTGGCACATTTACTGACTAATTTTTTAACATATAAACATGATACTCGCAAGCATGATTGTTAAAGGGATTTGTAATCGAATATTTTTTTCTTTTTTGTTTTCCGATAAATTAATTACATCTTCAGTTATAAGCGATAGTTGTTTCAGGATGGCAGTTTTTTCCCTTTCCTGCGCTGTCGCATCCAAAAATTCGGTTCAAAATGCCAACTTTGACAGCATTTTCTGAAAAATATTTCGCTTTTACTGAAAAACGAAAAAAAAAAAACATTTGGATTACATAGTTTCTTAATAAGAGCACCTCCTAATTTGATATGTTTGGCGAACAAAAATGAATTTTAAAATCTTTCAGAAAGTTGCCAGTTTGGATTTGAGAACTACCTTAAAGATTAGGTTTACAGTCAAAATACATTCCTGAATTTACATCACGAAACAGTACTGCACACTTGGTTTGATCGACGAGAACACACTCAAAAACAAAAAATAAAACTTATTTACAAAAGGGACATTTGCAGAGTAACGAATGGCAGCCACATCGTACATTTATCAAAAAAATAAACTTTAGGAATTTATCTTATAATTATTTATACTCTTATGTTTGGCTGTATAAATGCGTATAATAAACCATTCTTTTCATCCAATTAATTTTTTTCCACCCTATGCAAACACTCGACCATATGCTTTATATATGTTAAATAATTTTAGCATATATGAACAATAATGGACTTTTTAAAAAATATCATGTAATAATTTCACAACTAAATAGTATTATTTTAGGTTATACTTTCGGAATTTCTGATGTACTAATTTATAATGTGTGTTTCGAAATTTTAATCGGATTAAATGAAAAATAGCATAAAAAACCTTATTCAATAGCAAAAATTAGAAAAGCATAATACATAATTATGTAAATTCACCATTAAATGATTTTCTTTTAAATGAAAACTATTTATTTTTTAACAAAATGTAAAAAAAAAAAAAAAAATCACGAATAAAAAGTTTCAAAAGATTTAAACTCGATGCATTAATATTTCATAGCTGCCAACTGCTACGCTTTTTGATCACCAAAGAAAATAATTTCCATTAGAAATTAGTGGTGACCAAAAATTGCAGCGGTTGACAGATATGCTATTTACAGTTTAAAAAAATATCCAGCAAAAGGGAAAACATTGTTATAATTATGATTTAATACAATTATCGTTTTTCTACAATACAAAAACTGTACAATAATTTGTTCCACGTAATAAAACGAATTTCTGAATAACTTTAAAGAAATTTGAAATTCTGGTGTTAAATAAAGAAAATTAAACGGTAACAACAATCGCGCAAACACAGTCAGTCTTATAGTGATGCTTTTATATGTGAGTTTATTAAATGGAAAAAAAAGTTTTTTATCATATAATTTAGCTCTATTTATTGATAACTTAATATAACTATATTACAAACAATGCATCTAATTATTTAATAATCAAAAGTGATTGTTTAAACTTTTTTTTTTTTACATCTATATGAAGATGTATACCTTTTGAGTTTTTAAGCATAATGCAAAACTTTACAAATTAAGAACTTAATAGAACAAATAAATTGTATTCGATTACATCGAAAGTCTAAATTACACATTACTATTATCTAAAAATGAATTATTCATATTTTTATAAAATATGATATACTTTTAATATACTTTTAAAAATAAACTATTGTTATAAACGTAAAACACGCATGATTTTTAATAAAAGAATTACAACTTTTAAAATACTATACTAATAAATAAAACTTAATAAACATTATAATAAAAATAGCGAAGCATTTAAAAAAATAATTTTAGTAATATTCAATTAATTTTATGTCGGGTATTAATAAATAAATTAACTAATACAATATTCAATAAATTTAAAGATTTAAAGAAGTAAATTCCTAAAAAGTAAATATTCGGAAACACTATTTTAAATTATTTTTCTCATATCCATTAAAGAAATAAATTTCTTTGGGAAGATTTTAATTTCACTTCTTTTGATTTCGTTTCTTTTACTGTCTTTTATTGTTCAAAAGTGTTCTACTGAAATATATTTAGAATAATAAAAGAAAATAAAAATGAAATGCCGCTAAAACAGCGGACGAAAACGAACTATTCATTATTCCTTTTATAGCGTGCAGCGGATGTGCTTCGTGAGGTCGACAGCTATTCGTTAGATTGACCGACTCACGCATGAGCAAAAGGAAGCAACGAAAAATGAAGCGGCTAGTTTGTTGTCTAGGAACACGTTTCTGTTGTTACTTAGAAACCTTAGATGAAGAAAGTTGACACCACACATGGATCCTTCTGCTTTCGAAAATGATATCCCACCGCCTCAGAGATCGAGAATTGGGGATTTTCGATTCACTGACCCTGTTCGATTTTTGTTCGAGCATATGCAAGGAGATTCTAGTAAAACAACAAGTGCACCTAAAGTAAGTGAAGAATGGGCTAAAGAAAACAGTCCCGGAAAAGTAACACAAACATTAGAAAAAAATGCTTTATCTCCCTCATTGAAAGGTTCATTTCAAGACTTATATACAAATGACAATGTTTTCACTCGTATTACACCGGTTTCCGAAAAAGATAAACCCGAAGAGCCTAATGACTCTTTAGTTGGTGCTAATACTGACACTGTTGATAATAACAGAAATGTTCCAGACCCCTTTCCACCTGTACATACACCAACAAATGAAAGAACTTCGAACCTTATTGGTGAAGAAGAAACCAAACTACCCTCTGTTAAGCGAGGTACTGATGATTTTAAGCCTTTAAACGACACTAATTCAAAAACTAATTTAACATCGCTTGTACATGCCACTCCCAAATTTGATCCTGTTCCCAACAATCTATCAAGACATCGTATTACAAATAATACTACAGCAACTAAGCGTGACGAACCAACCACTAAACCACCTTTTCTAAAGCCACCACCATTTACCAAAAGGTTAGCCGCGAGAGCTCTTCGTCGAGCAAATAAACAAACACCCCCTTTACCACCTCCAGCGATGGGTCGAACACCACCACATAATTCTTCTATACAAGCCATAGTCCCTGGAAATAAACCACCTGTAGGAACAAATCATGCATCTCCAGAAAAACACACTCCATCCGCCTCTATTGTTGCTGGTACTGCCGTTGCTCCCGCGCATCCTGAACAAATTGCAGCCCCTCGAGAAGAAATAAAAATTACTGATGACCATATACAATTAGTGGAATTGTGTAAAAAGAGTGACTGGAATAGTGTAGAAGTTTCATTGAAACAATTCAGTAAAGCTGGATTACCTTCTGCATTAGCTGATGAGGTAAGAATTGTTATTTCATATTATGACGCAAAGCATGCTTAATTTCTTTAACACGAAACATACCGGAGATTTTACTCAAGTTTTATAAAAATATTTTACACCAGAATTTTTAATTACAACTATTTAACTTATTTCTTTCTTTCTTTCTTTATTTATTTGTATGCGATTTATATTTTATTTATTTTATGAAAAAATTTTTGGTTCGAATCAAAATATTTTGATTTGGTACCGGTCAAATGACCGGTTGTTGGTATATTTAGTATTACAAGGTACCGACAGATCAGGGAAAAAAACAGTAAAAAAAAGAGGAAAACACCAGTATTTTCTTATGGAAAAATTCGTATTGTTTATTTGAACGATAAATAAGTCGAATTTTCCTATAAGAAAATACTGATACGAACCGTTGTTTTTCCCTGATCTGTAACCACCCTGTGTTAAAAATATTTCTAGAAATGTAAAAAATATGTTAATTTCCAGAATTACGTATATTCTAAAACAATACATTGATCATTTAAAAAGTATTTTTATATTAGCAATTATTTGTCCTAATAAATTGTTTCGGGATAATTATAAATAGTAAAATGCGTATTGTATTAAGATTTTAACAGAATAAAATTGTACAAATTATCAAATTTTTTGAAAGAAAAGAGGGTAAATTAAGTTTTAAAACTCTCTGCTATGTGTATATAAAACCTTAAAGTGTCATCCCATTCGGTTTACTCATAATAAAATCAGATTTTAGATTTTTCGATTGAACGAATCTTGGTCAAAACAGCATAAGTTTTCAAACTTTCCGATTTTTGATTACCACTACTTCCGAATAAAAATATTAGCTTTGCATGATGACGAAAAATTACAATTAAATAAGTCAGCTCAAAATTAAACTAAAAAATAAGTGGTACTCAAAAATTAAAAAGTTTGGATGTTAGGACACAGTACATTACATGCGCGTACTTAAATTTATATTCAAATACAAATGCATATTTTAATGATAATGTAATAAAAAGTCTATTCAAAACTAACTATGCATTTTCTGGCAAATGATATGACATGATATAGAAATGCAATCCCTTCACAAACAATTTAAAAGACGATACACAGTGTATCTGAACGAATTTTTAGCAAATAAACCATAATTATTTTTTAGTTACAAGAAATATTTTCCAAATTCTGAACTATTAGAACATGGGATAAAAATTTAGTAAAATAATTGACATTCATACCTCATTTCAGAGAAAACAGGAATATTGTTCCAATAAAAAAAAGTAACATTTATGTATAATTCTGCTGAATGTGTACAGTTTAAATTATGCAATAAAGGATCTCAGAAAAAAAGAACTTTTATAGGATATATACGGAAAAAGGTATTTCATTAATGTTTATCAAAATTTCACATAAAATAATACTTCTTAAATATTTGATGCTTTAAAATATTTTCATTTATTCTAATCAGTATTATACAACGTACAAACTACATATCCAAATTAGTTTCATCTTGTTTAAAAAATACTTTTTCTTCAACAAAAGAAACAATAATCAAAGTAAAGCATCCAAAATATTTTTTTTTTCAATGTAAACAACAACAAAAATAATAACCATCATGTATTAATAATTTGAAAGATAAAGGTCAAATTTAAGTAAGCACCGATTTTAATTCTTCCTTCTAAATGATATTTTATTTATACTTTACAAATTGTAAAAACGAAAAATATTTTATATAGGTGAATGGCATACAGTGTGTGAGTCTAAAGAGTTATTGAAGAACTTTTACCTTAAGCATGTGGTAAAATATTTTAAAAGAAATTAAGATTTCTACATATTTGAAATGTATATAATACTTTAAAATAATTTAATCATGGGTGATTATGTTGAACTTGAAAATTTAAATATTTCACTTATTTCTAAACTCCCAGGCAAAATCACTTTTAACGTAAGTAAAAGTAAAGAAGATTATTTAATTTTCATTGATAATATTTAAAGGTGTGATATTTTCTGCAATATAAAGAAACTATAGATAAAATAGTCTATACATCCTGGCGTCCGCTGAATACCAGTATTTTCGTATAGAAATCTTTGCTTTATTTAATTTCAGAAATTGATACATTAAATAGGAGAAGATTACTGTACGAAAATGCTGGTATTCTCTGGGCGCCAGGTTGGAAAACCCTGAAGTAGGACATCAAAATACTTTCTTCTTTGAATATAAATAACAAATTTCTTTGAATTCTTTGAATATAAATAACAACTATAACAGCAAAATAATTCATTTGTTAATTATAGAGAATATTTACAGGGGAAGTAGGTCCTTACTTATGAGTACCATTATTTCTAAATAGTAATTTTCGCCTTACGTAATCAGAGAAAGTTATTTAGAACTTTTATATTAAATTAGGCGAAGGTTTATTCGGAAATATTCTCACGCAAATTTAAAGACCGCACGCATCCCGATTTAAATTAATTCAAAATATCACTGATTTTAATTTATTTTACAGAATGACGATGGTGTAATAAAATACGAATCAAATACGAATACTCTAAAATACGAATTAAAAAGTATATTTCACATAAATGATGTGAATTAGGTGATTCAAAAACATATTTAAGAAGTATTCTTATCTTAAGCATCTACCCACGTAAAAAATTAAGTTATTTTAAAATTTATAGTAATTTAGATAATTTAATATAGTGTATAAAATATTAAAAAGACGAAGTAAAAGATCGTAGATAAATATATAAAGCACGCAAAATTAAATAACTCATTATATTTTACCATTCAAACAAAAATCCTTTTTCACAAAAAATAAAGTAGCAATTTCTTTAGTTCCACAAACTAAGGTACCACATTAATTAACGATCCAACCAAATTTCAATAAGAATTTAACTAGTGTAAAATTCACCAGAAATAGTTCGTGTTCTGTTTTAATCGAACAAGAATGAAAATATAAATTTCACGTTCCCTTAAATTTTATAATACAAGTATGATGATGATGAAAATGTTTGGTGACTCGGTTGATCAGTGTTGTCAATTTAGTAAGTTTTTAAACAAAAATCTACAAGAATATCCGAATAGTAATTTTTTAATATAATCAAGTAATCTCTCCGGAATAAATAAATAGCAAAGATTACTCTTCGAAAATTGTGGTACGTATTTTGAATAAAAACGCACTAAATTGGCAACAGTTAGCAGAACAGTCTGTCTCCTAACATATGATCCTACAAGTATTACCTAATCTAAGGGAGCGTCAAATATATTTTTTTTATTCTTGCTCGGTTAAAACAGGACATGAACTCTTTCACACTCTTTACACTAATTAAAATCTTATTGAAAATTGATTGGATTGCAAATTTGTGTACGTGGTAACTTACTTGCGAACTAAAGAAATCGCTACCTTACATTTTTTGTGTATGGCTGAAAAATGATTTGGTTTGAATGTTAATGATTTAATTTTTCAGGCTTTATATACTTTTCTACTATTATACCTTTTTAATATTTTATACATTAGATTAAATTATATAAAATACTATAACATTAGATAATTTACTCTGTGTTTAGAATATACAATAAACAGCCTTTGATATTGTTTAAATGTATATTTTTATGTTAACTGAGGACTGAACTGAGGACTGTGCTGAAAGAGAAGTTCAAAATAATTTTAAAAAACTTACATTACGTAGTGACAATGAATGAATTTCAAACTATATTGTAAATTAAACTATTTACTGGAGTTTAAATTAAATTTATCAGATTAATAATAAATTTCCATGAATCAAAAGAAACAATTTTAAATATTAACTTTATTAACAGAAGAACATGCATCACTTTCGAAATGTGAAAATTATAAAAATATACAGAAATATTTCCCTTTTTAAATGCTTGCTTTATATACTTTTCTACGATTACACCTTTTTAATATTTTATACATTAGATTAAATTATATGAAATACTATAACTTTTAGATAATTTACTCTCTGTTTAGCATAGGCAATGAACATCCTTTGACATAATTTAAATGTGGTATATTTGTAGACAAACTGATGACATTGTGCTGACAGAGAACTTCAAAATAGTTTTTAAAAAAATTACATTACGCAGTAACAATGATTGAATTTCAAACTTTATTACAAATTGAACTACTTACTACAATTTAAACTAAATTTATCAAATTAATAATCATGCCCATGAGTCTAAACAAACAATTTTATATTTTAACTTTGTTATCAGAAGAACATGCATCACTTTCTAAGTGTGAATATTATAAAAATGTACAGAAATATTTCCGTTTTTTAACGCGTAAAATATAAAAAAATAGAAGTTTAAAAACATCTATCGGTAATTCGTACCATATTTCATTTGCTTCCACAACGAAATCCAGTTAAATCTTTCTAAATCATAATGGATATTTTGAAAAGAGACTATTTTATAATACTAAACTATTCTAACACTAGGAATAAAATTCAACCTAAATATTTGTTTTAAATAAACAAATAATAACCCAGATGAAAACAATGGCAAAGGTTCTGGACTGAAAACCCGAATGCCGAAAACAGTTTGCTACAGACATCTCTAAAATTAAAATTTATAAATTCGAACACGAAATGATTTAGACGCTATTGGAAATCATTTGTCAAACTTTGGGCCACAGGATACCACTAATTAAAAAAGTAATATTCGCCTTTTTAACCTAAAAAATTCTGTGATTAAATAAATCGGAGATTGCTAGAAAAGAACAGTAATATCCCAGTGGCCACAGTTTGACACTTCTCATCGAGATGTTTATAAAAAATATATATTATTAAACATTATAGTCTCCCAATAAAATCCTAAAAATAAATTTTTAAATTATATGAAATAAGTGGGTAAAATATGTTTAATTTCTTATTAATTAATATCACGAAATTTAATAAAAGATTGAATTAATAATCATTTGTTAAGAACTTTAAATTTATATGAGATTGCTATTTATTATAAGACTAAAGAGATTTATAAATGAACAGTTTAGATATATGTAATACATGTAATATAAATATATGCTTGTTTTTTAGGGTTCCGTACTTAAACAGTAAAAACGAAAACATTATAAGATCACTCCTGTGTCTGTCTGTCCGTCTGTCAGAACCCTCTTTCTCGTAAACTATGGGACGTGGAAAGTTCATTGGGAAAGTTATAAAGCCTTTTTACCCACATATTATCAGATTATTAGCCATTCACAAATATGTTTAGGAAAAATTTAAGGGGCTAATTATGTTACTTGAGAAAAAAAGTTTTCTTTTTATATATCGTATGAAAGATCTCGTAATACCGAACTCAAAAATATATTTGTTTTAATTTTAGGTATTATATTTTCAGAGATATCGTCGAAAATGTACTGCAAAAATATGTTACCCCCTCTATTTCCGAATATACTGAAACAAAATTATGAAAAAACTAGGGATAGTATAAGTATATTTAAACTTTGTAGGAAAACTACAGAGATTTTCCTAGGTAATATAGTTTTTGAGAAAAACGCATTTTTTAGTTACACACAAATTTTAATTTTCGGGCGGTCAGCGGCGGAGTTGATGGGCGCTCGAGGTATATATCGACGCAGAATCAGTGCCATAGTTGCCAACCTCCCGATTTTTTTAATACCAGTAAAATCTTACAAAAATTTTCGCTTTATTAAATGGCAGAAATTGTACGATTCAGCAAAACAAATATTTTTTCATAAAAATACTGGTACGGAAAAAATCGGGAGGTTGGCAACTATGAGTCATCCAAGGATATTTTTAAATGATTTTCTTAAACATTTGCTGGCAATTAGCCGAATTAATTAAGTTACTTGAAAAGAAAATTTAGTTTTACATATCGTGTAGGGTAGCGTTTGAAAAATCTCGTAACTTCGAACTCAAAATTATATATTTTTTAAATTTTAGTTATTATATTTTTAGAGATATCGTCGAAAGTACTGGAAAAATATGCCCCCCCCCCACCCGCCTATTTCCGAATCTACTGAAACTAAAATTATGAAAAAATTAGAGGTTGTAGGAGTTTATTAATTAATAAATTCAATGTACGGAACTCTTTTAGCGCGAGTTATTCTCGCACTTGATCGATTTATTTATTTATTTCATTACCTTTTATATTTTGAAACAGAGAGATGAGGGTAATTTGACAAGCTTAACCAATCGAGATTTTTCCTGAACTCAGTACATGAATTATAAGAACAAAAAAATCATGGATCATGCATAGTTTATGAAACACTTTCCAACACTAACAGAACATTATTAAGAAATTTCCTTTCTGCATAAAATGAAATATCTAAATAAGCAATTTAAAAAACACATAACTCGGTAAAAATCCATTTCAGCAATTGCTGTCCGTATCCTGTAATGTGTACGACTTCGTGGGCCCTGAATATGGTCTATAGAACGTATACACACTCCGTTATACACTAAAAATGAGATAGGTTTTAAAATGCATACTACAGCTAAAAACGCACTTCCAGAAACCATCGACCATAGTCAGTCCTGTAACCGAAGTGTTTTGCGAGTCTCTGTAAATGGAAGATAAATGCTACGCACTCCATAATCTGTAGAAAACATGCATCTCAGTTATCCTTTTTAAAATTTCATTATGTTTGAACATTATGTTTGTTAATTTCATTATGTTTGCAGAACATCATTAAAATGCGCCGCAAACGATCATAATGTAACGGAATTCATTCGTATGTCCCTGTAAACGAACTATAATTGCTTCAAACTTCATTTTCAATTACAAACAGTGTATAGCAAACCTCAATAACGTATAAACATTACATGGCAATCCGAGTTTTGTACGAGAGTTAGAGCAGGAATAGACGGACAGAGAAACCGATGTCATTGACACTTTTAAATATGTTAGAAAGTGTAATAAAAGCAGTAATTGATTAATTTTTAATTTATTTATCAACCCCAAACAAATCTTTTCATAGCGGAAACAAAGGCAAAATAGTCTATCATAGTATGTTATGAAAAAACAAAAAACAAATTTTTAAAAACATATTTTTTAAAACTTTTTTTCATTATTATATAGCTAAACTTAACTTTTAGTTTTCATTTTAGAATATCATTTTTGCAAGACATACTTCTGAACATTCTTAATTTATGTAATATGAAATAAATTTTCGAAAATAATATGTATAGTAACCAGGTTAAGCGAATGACACTCGCCACTTACCAAATGTCGAATGTACCGCACATTAGAAGTCAAGTTGTGGTTGGTAAAATTTTACCAATAAGAGCTACTGTAGCAAGTGGAGGAATTTTTTTAATATCTGGGAGATGGAAAAAAAATGTTAACCACTTTTCAATGTTTCCCTGAATAAAATTCTATAAATAAGGGGGGTGGGGGGTGGGGTATAGGTGAGAATTGCCTTATGGTGCGTTAAAGCAAAGTAATATTTATTAATTGTTATTTTCTAGAATAACTGCTAAAGAAGATTCAGAATGCTTCCTGTATACTATAAAACTGGTAGAGCAATCCTTATTTGCCATCCTTATCAGTGCAGCCTTATGTTTTTCATTCACAAATCGTATTTCACACTTAGCTGCATGATGTATTAGGTAATATGATAATCAACTCTATTCATCTTGGCTGATACATCAAGAAATACAATAAATTTATAATGCTGAAAAAACTAGTGATGCTAAAATTAGGCACTCTACCTATAAAGTATGATTTCATTTCGAATCACTGCAAATATAAATTGTATTATATAATAAGTATGCTTTGATCGGTTCTTTTAAAAATACGTAGATCATAAAAATTGAGGACCTTCTTTTTTCTCGTATTTCGCACCGGTTTCGAGATAGGAACATCAACGCCACAGAATTCCATCCGGGGACGCTGCCATTTACCTCGTCTTACAGCGCATACCCATTTTACTATACCTAGACTTATACTTGGTTCACCAGTTATTTGAGGCAAGACGAAGAAATAACCCCTGAAATAAGGGATAACCCCTGTATAGATGTGAGAACATTTTCATGTATATTCATTTTTAACACTTTCAGGGGCAAAGTAATTTCAGTATTAAAAGGTTGAAATAAATGAATGGCACCGGAATTTACAAAATAATTTTTTTTGGAAATAAGAAAAAGGGCGCTATCGCATATACATATTAAATGGAAAAGATTTTAGCAAAATTCTGGTGTCATTGTGGCGTTTGGGAATAAAAATTAAGTGGTTTCATAAACATACCACTGCCCCTGAAAGGGTTAAAGGATTCAAACACTAAAATGTAACCTTTTTTACCATAATATCACCTTCTTTATAAAGTAAATAGCGTAATTTAGAATGTTGCATCTGAAAATAACAGATTATTTCAAGATAAAAAAGATACTTTCAGTATTAAATTCTATCGATATTTTGCGTATTAACAACAATAAATTAACAAAATCTTGCTAGAACGTACTGAAAATTTTCACGGCATACCTGTTGAAAACCTCTGGTCTAAGTAGATTACTGAAATAAGCTTACTTGAGCGTCATACATAATAATTCATTTTTGTTTTTTAACTGTCATGTCATATCTTACTTAAAAGTACACCAAACGAAAAAATGAGTCGAATTCAATACAAGTGTTTCCTTACAACATATGAATGAAACAGCGCCTATAAATGATCACATGGAAATGGTAGATATTCTTGTTATGTGTTTCATGCTAGCTTTAGGTTTAGTAAAATCATTTTTATGGGAATTTTTTGAAATATTTGAAAGTATCTCAATAGAAGTTAACACTAAAACTAAAATTAAAGGATTAAAATGATTAAATGTAAAATAATGAATTGATTTAAAGTTCTTATCAAGAAATGGTCTTTCTTTTTGAATTTTTAGTTTACAGGGACTGTTTCTCGCCTATGTGAAATTAATGCACATTTTCCGAAAAGTAATTTTCCCCTTATTTAATCGAAAGATTTTGCACTTAAAAATGCCGAAAATTACTTTTCGTAAAAAATAGTTGAAGTTTGCATAGGCAGTAACCAATCGCTATCCGCTTATTGCGTTAGCCCCCGTTGAAGGGCAAGCAAGTTAACTGAACTAATCAAATAAAATCAAAATTATAATATAATGTAGATATTTAAGATTCAATATGTAATATCCAGGGCTCCCACTGGTCCGTTTTCTGAAAACCAGTAATTTTAAGAGAAAATTTCGTGGTATGGTTTCGCAACAATTTCAAAAAAACGGCATTCAAGTTAAGTTTCTGCGAATTTATAAACTAGATTTCTCTTTGAAAAATGTGGTGTTCCAAAAGAGGATCATGTGGGAGCCGTGAATATCACCAATTTTTTCATGTGGAAAATGAAGGATGTTATAAAATTTGTGACTCATCCAAATATTCGTTTAAAATTTAATAAATTTGGATTTTTTTCTCTATATATAACCTTTGAAAGAAGATGAATCATATTTAGAAACACATTCGCCATCATCAAATAGTTTGAAAATAGTTTGAAAATAGTTTAACTATCTCTCTATATATATTTTGTTGTTGTTGTTGTTGTTGTTTGACATATATTAGCATAGATTAGATATAATAACAATGGTAGTATTATATTTAGATAATGCAAATGGTAGATTTATTTTATGGGATATTTAATGTAAATATGTAACTACATTTAAATTATATTAATCAATATCTCTTTTAATCTAATTTCTATCTAAGTTTAAATAAATTTTTACTTTAACTGTGTTAATCAGCAATTTACTAATATTTACTTCAATTGAGATTTTATGGTAGGTTATATTTATTAAGATGTTTTCTATACATATTTTTTTACTACAACAATTAATATAAAACATTATTGAATGCCATCTTTAAATTGAGATTAGGTCATTTTTGTTATACGAACTTGTTAGCTATTTTTTTATTTCAAAGGTATTATATATGTATATATATACAGGGTGTCCATAATTAAACGACCCTACTTTAAAGTTGTCTACAGACGAAACTATTGGTCAGAAAGTTGTGAAATTTTGTGAAGGACATAATGAAGGAATGGGAATTTGTTTACGCGAAAAAAAATTTAGTTCAAAATTTCGCCGCCAGGGGGCGTTTTTTTAATGAATTACACATTTAGCATAGATTTACGATAGGTTACAAATTTTATTTCAACAAAACATGTTGAAAAAAAAATTTTTCGCGACATGTTTTTAGCATTTCCCAGAAAACACTGCTGTCAACTGTGGAAGATGCTATCTTACGATTCCAGATGTTAGCTGAAAATGACAGCTGTCATGAGGAACATGTTTTGTTGCCATAAAGTATGTAAACTATCGTAAATGTATGCTAAATGTGTTATTTATTAAAAAACGCCCTCTGGCGGTGAAATTTTGAACTAAAAATTTTTTTCGCTTAAACAAATTCCCATTCCTTCATTATGTCCTTCACAAAATTTCACAACTTTCTGACCAATAGTTTTGTCTGTAGACAACTTTAAAGTAGGGTCGTTTAATTATGGACACCCTGTATATATAAATATATACATATCAGTGGCGAATGCTACTACTCACTATGGGCTCTTTCTCACCAGGTTTTCGGAATATTTTGCAACACATTGTTTAATCGTAAAAACTTTCTGGAAAACTTATTAGAAAAATTACTTGTGGAAAAAGAGCATTTTTAATTTGAACAGCAGGATTCGCAGTTGCTATTTTCATTCATAGCGTGAATATATACTTTAATATGAATGTTTTCATCTTAGTATTGCATTTGATTTTTTTTCTGTTATGAAATTGAGGATTTATAAGATCTTAATTTTTTTTATTTCAATATGGTCTTTCGCAGTCAATTGGACATTGTAAAAAAGACAATTCTCTCCTTAAATGCAGTCTATTTTACACGAAAATCATTGCGACATCCTTATAGTGTGGAACATTACCCTTGAAAATGCGTTTCAGAATATAAAATTCCTTTCTGGATAAGGTTCCTTTCAGAATATAAGGTTCAGGATAAAAGGTTTCTTTTTTCTTATTGCATTGTTTTTTCTTTCTGTGTTAGGTTTTCAATCGATACAGTGCATTTAGCAGATTTGTATTGAAGTTATTTCTAACATATTGGCATCGTTTTTATCGTATGATTTAATAGTGTTTTTATTTACAAAAAGTTTCATCTTATTAAATATATATATATATATATATATATATATATATTGTATTTAATGATTTGAAAAGACAGGTTGAAAATTTTCTAACATGCGAGGGATGAGAACAGTTGCTTAACATGCACGTATGACATCAGAGGCTGATTTTTTAGTACCTCTTTACAAGTTGTCCTTAGAAATAACAGACTAAAGCTTGAGATACAAGCATGACACACTTGAATACCAGTTGCGGGATTTACCCTCCAAGATACGCAATAAAACTTTATATCATTTTCTCTAAGAAGCTCTTTCTAAAAACTTTCTTCTCGGGACATATACACTGTAAAATATTCAGGAACATTTTAGGGAAATAATGTGCAACTCAGCTGTTTAAAACTTGCAAGGAATGTTTTTTTAAAATCAGAAATTTTACTAGCGACTTCTAGGAAGTTTAGCTCCCACACTATTTTAAAACAGAAAACAAGAATTTTTCAGGAAATTGCTTTTGGGCAATTGGCGGCCTATTACTTTCCAAGAACGTTCTTGTAATTTTTACAGTTTAAATAAAACTACATAAGCCTAATGAGAACACTCTTAACAGTTTTTAACACTTTCCAACCTAGTTGAAAAGTGTTTATGACTTCGGTTTGTCTGGCCGTCTGGCCGTCTGGCCGTCTGCCGTCTGCCGTCTGCCGTCTGTCCGTGCTCTAACTCCCGTAAATATGCTCGGATTGCCCTGCAAATTTTATATGTTATAATCGTTATCTATAGCATGTTCCCTATTTCAACGGAAGTGTGTAGCACTTATAGTTTTTTTACAGGGACACTCAAAAGAATTCCGTTACATTGCGGTCTATGGGGAAAAATCATTTGCGGTTTATTTAAATAATGTTTCAATACTTTAAACGCATTGAAATTTATATATATCACTAAGGTGCATTAGAAGAAGCTTAATATGGAATAGGGTGTGCATAGCACTTATACTTACTTTACAGGGACAGTCAAAAGAATTCCGTTACATTACGTCTATGGAGAAAAATCGTCTGCGGTTTATTTAAATAATGTTTCACTATTTTAAACGCATTGAAATTTATATAAGGTTCATTACAAGAGACTTACTACAGAATATTGTGTGTATAGCAGTTATCGTTCATTTACAGGGACACACAAAAGAATTCTCTACTGTATGTTAACAATAATTCCTGGAAGTGCGTTTTAAGTTACTGAATGCGATTTTAATTTTAAATCGCTTTTTGTATATTACGTGGTGTGTATAAATTCTGTAGATCCTATACAGGGAAGTACAAAAGTTCGGGAACACATTTCCGTATTATTTAACTCCAGACGGAGAATTTTAAACTGTGCTACGTGTTTCCTAACTGAACTAAAATTTAGCATCCTATGTAGTATATATACAAATCTATAGATCCTATACAGGGCTGAATAAAGTATTCGGATTACTTAGATGTTATCTTTTAGCTTATAAAAGAGTATGATTCGTAAAATTATTTTGGAAGCGTTGGAAAGTGTTACATAATCTATGCTTGACGCATGATTTTTCGTTCTTGTTAAGTTAATACTGGAATATCAACTCATGAAGAAAAACAGAGATTAATGACAAGAAAAATACAGCTAATGAAATATCATTTATATATTACCGATGGGAGTCATTTGGCTTTTAACATTCCTTTGCTAGTCACGCCTAATATATTTACATATTTAAAATAGAAAATATATGTATATTAAGTGCAGATCAACGACACGTTACATTTTTAGGACCATTTTAGAAAAAATAAATATTAAAAATATTAATTATAGTCTCTCTCTGACAAAATTTTGATCAATTTTTTTTTACATAAACATTTTTTTTTCTTTCTTGAGAAAGAGATCTTTGACTCACGACGGACGATACAGGTCTAAAAAATGATCTGATCTGTGAGAACTTTGGTGTTTAGGTATTTTAGTTGCTTTAGTCTAAATTAGATATTCTTACCTAATCTTATTAGGTACTTTAGTCTAAAATTTGGTTTTCGATGTTACTTTAGTGTAAAATTTGCTGTATAGCGTTTGATACAATGTGAAAAATACCGAACATTTTTTTTTTGTTTATATATCTTAATATCTTTTAAGGATTTCGAACCACACTTTTGGTCTTCAGTCTGAACAATTTAATTCAAAAACTTAACTTATACTTATGCAGCATATCATTTGTAATATTCATTAAAAGACTACAACGACTTTTCTGTTGGTTATCTTTTAAAATAAAAGCATATAATAATAAAATTAATGTAATAATAATAATAATAATAATCACTTCATTAGATTTTTTCAACCATTTTATTATTTTCAATCAGTGGCGTATTCAGAGAGGAAGGGGTGTATAGATACACTATTTTCGAATCAAAATTTTCTCCTTATTTAATTGCAGAATTTTGCGATTAAATGAAGCAAAAATGACTATTCAAAAAAGTGGTATCCACAACACTCCTTCTGCCCTAAATACCCGAATGTTTTGTATAAAAAAACATATTCCCTGCAACATTCAGTAAATATAGTATTAAATTGGCGTAATATATATTCTTCTACCATAAAGTTTCATGTAAATATGTGAAAAATTAAAGTAAATAACTCTAAACAGAAAAAAAGAGTTTTAAAAGGATAGCAAATTGCGAAAATGTAGTAAAATATTCACATTATCATAGATTACGGAAATTATAATATTACGAAAATATTTTACATTCATGTACAGATTAGATTTCTAGCTTAAATGTAACACAATCCAACAAAATCATTTCTTTGCAAACGTAAAAGATGAAAATTTAGGCCCTGGTGTCCAAATATATTTTTAACTTATTATTTACTTTTTGGCATTATTTAACGGACACAAAAGTTAAGCTTTTATTTATTTTATTTATTATTTCGGCTTATTTTCTTGCCTAACTGGCACTCTGTCCGTTTGTCCGTGCTCTAACTCCGATTGCCATGTAATTTTTATATGTTATTAAGGTACACTATAGAATGTTCGGTATAGAAAATGAAAAGTGTAGCATTTATTCTTTATTATACGATAAACAAAATATTTCCGTTACATTACGGTCTGTGGGGAATTGAGGATTTGCAGTGCATTTTACTGATGTTACAATGTTTCAAACATAACGAGATTGATATGCATAACTGAGGTGGACTACAACATGTTTTCTCAAGAGAATAGAATAAGTTGCATTTATAGTTAGCTTACATGGTAGTACAATATATTAGTATTACATTATGATTTGTGGGTGAAAAGTCGTTTGGGGTGCATTTTAATGTTATGATACTTCAAACATAATGAAATTGAAAAGGATAACTGAGTTGCATTACAACATGATTTCTGTAAAGTATGGAGTTGTGTAGCATGTATTGTTCACTTAAAGAGACACACAAAATAATTCGGTTACAGGACTGGATGCGATCGGTAATTGGTGCAAGTGCGTTTTCCACTGTGGTATACATTATCAAACTTACATCACTGTTAGTGTATTATGTGGTGTGTATATGTCATATGCATGGATTCATGAAAGAATTCGCCCACATTACCGGATATAGACAGTAAATGATGAAAATTGATTTTTACTGAGTTTTTTGTTTGTGAAATTGCCTATTTAGATATCTCAATTCATTTATAAAACAATGAAATTTCTTACGTGATGTGTATAGATCATATACATGGATTCACGAAAGAATTCGCCCACATTACCGGATATAGACAGCAATTGCTGAAAATAGATTTTTAAGGAATTTTGTGTTTTTTAAATCTCCTACTTAGATATTTTAATTCATTTATAAAACAGTGAAATTTCTTAATAATATTTTGTTGGTATTGAAAAGTATTTCATAATCTATGCATGATTTGTCAATCTGGTTTTAGCGTCAAAAGGGTTTTATTTTCAGAGAGAGATACAAAAATCCTTCGATTCAAATATGTCTTATTACATTGTTTTTCATCCATTTTTTTCTCTCTTCAACCAATAGTTACCTGAACCCATAGTTACACTTCCGAGGCACAATTTAATTATTGTAAATAAAATATAAAGATAAAACATCTTTTTAATTTATTTTTCAACGCAAACAAATGCATTACCACAGCGGAAAAATAATTTATAATAATTTGTAAAAAATATGTAATAAATCTAGTTCTTGAAAACGTGTATATATATATTTTTTTTTTTTTGCCATTTAATTATAAAGCTGGGTATCAAACATTTTTAACCCTACAGTGCATGAATTTTTCTTTTAGAATTGTGTTTTTTTTTATATTTATATTAAGAATTCGACACCAGAAATTTTAAGATAGATTTTTAACTAAAAACAAACTGGTGTTACCTTAAAACCTGGTGTAAGAAACATAATGTTGCGAAAAGCAATGTCGGGCAAAGCCATTAAATAATAAGCCCACTCAGATAGTGTTAAATTTGTTAGCGACACACTATCGCCAAACATCTGCTGCGGAAGGAGGACAAAACAGAAGTGGGTCGCAGAGAAACGATACGATTTATTTATATAGATATTTTATACGGTTTTTATCGACGTTTTGTCTTTGCACTTCATTTAAAAGCTTGCTAATTATTGGGATCTTTTACATTAAGGCTAACACTATAATGAAAAAAAAATGTGGAAATTTACTGGATTAATATTTCTATATAAATATAGTGGTGGCGAAGAAGTTGATTTATTTATTAAAAGTTAAATAAAAAGTGATGGAAATTTACATCACTATGCAATTAACCCTTTCCGGCACAGACAAATTCTGTTCGTAAAATGTGAAATTGCTGACTGACACTGGAATTTACAAACGACTTTCTTAGAAAATATGAACTCCTTATTTTAAACTTTAATTTTAGAAGCAAAATTTTATGAAAATATTCTTGGTGCCGAATGCAGCACTCCCAACCGCTAGATGGCGCTATTTTCAACTTGCGAAAAGTTTCCCATTTATCTGACTGGGCTTATTATTTAATGGCTTTGATGTCGGGCGTTAATGGGTTAAACTTAAAATACAATTAATATTAGTAACATCGAACTCCATCTTGACATCACTGCAAATAAAAATGTCTGACATTCATATAAAAAAGTGTTTGAAATGTATGGTTCAATTTTAAGACGGAAAAAGCGTGTTGTGTATTTCAGTCACTTTGGGCCAATTTGGGAAGAATCTAATTATCTATACTTAATATTATAAAGGAGTAAAGATTGTTTGTTTGTTTGTTTGTAGGGGGTAATCTCTGGAACTACCGAACCGATTTCAAAAGTGATGGTGGCAAATTGATGGTGACGACTCCTGCTCCAACATAGGCTATATTTTATGTCGGTGCCACTACCCCCAGGGGGGTGCAGGAGCAAAAAACGTTCTAAAATTGCGATTTTTTGTATACGGAAGGAGCTAGAAATTTAAAATTTGGCATTTTAGCTACTTATAAAATGTAAATGCTCTCTAAGAACAAATTTTAAAAAAAATTCGAAATTTAAAAGGGTGAAATAAGCGAAATGTTTTCTAAAAACATTCTAAATTACAATTTCTATGGAATCTCTGGAACTACAGAACCGATTTTAAAAGTGATGGAAGCAAATTGATGGTGACAATCCCTGCTCCAACATAGGCTATATTTTATGTCGGTGCCACTAATCCCAGGGGTGTGCAGGAGCGAAAAACGTTCTAAAATTGCAATTTTTTTTATACTGAAGGAGCTAGAAATTTGAAATTTGGCATCGTAGTTACTTAGAAGATGTAAATGCTCTCTAAGAACAACTAAAAAAAATTCGAAATTTAAAAGGGTTAAGCAAGCGAAAAGCGTTCTAAAAACATTCTAAATCCAATTTCTATGGAATATCTGGAACTACAGACCGATTTCAAAAGTGATGGAGGCAAATTCATAGTGACAATCCCTGCTCCAACATATGCTATATTTTATGTCGGTGCCACTAATCCCAGGGGGTGCAGAAGCGAAAAACGTTCCAAAATTGCAATTTTTTTTTACTGAAAGAGCTAAAAATTTGAAATTTGGCATTGTAGTTACTTAAAAGATGTAAATGCTCTCTAAGAACAAATTTTAAAAAAAATGAAAATTAAAAGGGTGAAATGAGCAAAAAGCGTTCTAAAATCATTCTAAATTACAATTTCTATTTAATCTCTGGAACTACAGAACCGATTTCAAAAGTGATGGTGGCAAATTGATGGTGACAATCCCTGCTCCAACAGCCTCTTTTAATAAAAAGCGATGCAATGCTGACGACTGGGTTTTCCGCTAATTGTTACCACAGATTAATCTCGGAAAATGAAATCTTTGAAGTTACTGAAAAAAAATAATAGCTCGAAAAGTATTTGTCAGAAAATTTTTAGACAAACTGCGTTTGAAAGGTAAAAAGTTGTATTTTTCTTGATATAAATTTCAAATCTAATGATTATGCCGTTTTTCGAATATTGAATTTCAAAAATTACCAAATTTCACAATGGAGTACCATAGCGAAACCTTCATGCTTAAGGGCGACGTGTCCTGACATGTATATTGGCACGAGTCACAAATTATAGTAGCCTTATTATTCTGTTAAAATATATGAGTGAATTATGAAATGTCAATATTTTGTTTGATTAAAAGTTCGTTAAGAGAAATTGACCAGCGTAGCGTGCTAGTAAATTAATAAAATAACAGATTACCATTAAATTATAATCGCCTCACAAGCAATCAATTAACATGTAATGCATTACTAGGTAATAGCACATTTTTTAAAATTCTCATCAATTTAGCATGTAATGGATTACAAGTCAATTCTAATTACATATTTTAAAAATATAATTAGATTAACATGTAATGCATTACTATGCAATTCGTATTACGTTTTACAAATGTATAAACCTATAATATATAACCTATAAGGGATTACGAGTCAAATCTAATTACATATTTTAAAATATAATTAGATTGTTTTGTAATGGTTTACAAGGTAATGCCACTTATGTTTTTCATAATATAATTTAGTTAACATTTAATGTAGTTCAAGTTAATTTAAATTAACCCTTAACACGTTCGCTACCAGGTTAAAATGAATAGAATTTTATTTCATTCAGAGATTCTGAATTCGTATCAGAAAATACTAATTGCAATACTTGCTTCATTAAATGACAGAGATTTCGTGATTACATAAATTAAAAATTCTTCCTACGAAATTTCCGGTGTGAATTCGTAATTTTGAATTTAAAATGGAATTCAAATGAGTTACCAAGCGACGCCACGTATTCGTCCTCAGTAGCGAACGTGTTAAAAGCTCTCAGCGATCAAACAACTTCTTTGTTCAATTTTTGCAGTTTAACTTGTAACTTTAATTACAGATGCTAGTAAAATTTTGTTTCTTTTGGAGTCTTAGCAATATCACTAGATACTTTTGAATATGTGAATATTGATTATAAGAATCCTGTATATAAGTATTCGTACAGAAGCAGTGTCTTATAAGTGAATCAGGGATTTTATTCATCTTTCGATCTAGCGGACTCAGAGACTGTTCAGAGTAGCTATAAGCCACAATTTCTGTGATAGTAGTTAAAGATTAAATTCTTTAACCCTTTCCGGCGCGGAGTAAGTCTGTTTGTAAAATGATGAAATTATGGACTGACACCAGAATTTAAGAACGAATTCATTAGAAAATAAAAACTTGCTTATTTTCCCGTACTTTATACCAAGAAAAACCACAAGAACTTTATACCGAGTACTTTATACCTTATATACCAAGAAAAATTTAATTAAATATTCTTGGCGCCGTTTGTCAGTTTTAGAATTGAAATTTGGTGTCCTTTTTTGTGGACACCGCCCGCTAAAGGGTTAATATTAACTCAATTAACTTGCAATTCATTACAAGCTATTTGTAATTTTCCATTCTAATTAAATTTACCTGCGATTTATTACAAATTAATCCCAGTTACATTTTTAAGAATGTTAATTAAATTAAACAGTAATTAAATAGACTTTAGCAAAAGAAAATGATTTTTTTTTATTTAACTAAAAGTTAACTGTATTTTTAAAAAATAAAATTAAATATTTTCTAACCAGCTAGTTATTTTTACGTAATTCCTTGCATTCCGAAAAATATTTTCACAAAAATCATCAATGTAGGCTTGAACTACGGTCCTACATCAATTCAGATAACCTGATTTTTTAAAGGCATAATCCATATTTTTACAAGAAAGTGCCAATTTTTTTCGCAGATGAAAATAAGCATACGTTTCCATATATTTATTTTTTTTGTGAAAATTACTTTTGTGAATATAAATAGTGAAATGTCTCTTTGTAGCGGAAAGAACGACAAATTCATCCAATCCATTTACAAAAATTAGAGCTTAAATGAAACAAAAATTAATTGGATAAATTCCTTAAATGAATAAACTGTTAATTAAAACTCCATTTATAACAATGAACGATTAATTGAATCAGATGCAAATAAAAAAAAATGTTTAATTGAAACATTTCCTTACATAAAACAAAGATTAATTTAATCATTGCGTCTTACTAATCAACGGTTAATCAGATCTCTTTTGATAAATAAACCGATAACCGATGCACTGACAATCATCGGAGAACAGAAACTGGATCCTTACATAAATCAAGAGATATCTGGATCAATAATTATTATTCATCCGCTTATATGAGCCAGGGCGTAATTGGATAATCTCTTTATATGGATCAATATTTAATTAAATCATTTCCTATTATGAATCAGTGGATATATATACTGGGAATAGCTATAATTTGCCCCAGAATGCTAGCACATGCTTCAGTTCTGGTATCAATAGTAGAGTGCAAAGTGGACGCCCCACCCTCTACTTTCGAATATCGAAATGTCAAATATATCCATATTTAGGTCTCAGTTATCTTTAAGTTTCTCCAGAATGCAATAACATGCTCCGGTTTTGGTATCAAGTTATTTCAATTAACCCCTTGGGTTCATTTGACGACTGAGACTCATCATCAGTATTGTCCACGGATTTTATTTTTTAATTCAGAAATTTCAAATTTACACCATAAAATTCAAACAGTACTTCTCGCATCTGTTTAATCAGGGAATATCTGTCAACAAATACAGAAAAAACACTATTCCAAATTTCTTGTGAGTCTGTTCTGTATGGTTTTTTTTTTCAAAATAAATCTCTAACCAAAGGGTTAAAAATAGGAAGCTAATTATACGCTAATCCTCCCCCTCCCCCACTTTCAAATATCGGAATTTCAAATATACCAATATTTAGCTCTCAATCAGCTCCATTTTTCTCTTGAATACAACAATTTGATCTAGTTATGGTTTACGGTTATTACCAGTTAGAAAAATGGAAAAGAGTCTAAATTAATTTTTGTCACTCTTCATATTAGGAATTCGAAATTTCGATTTATATAAATATTTATTTCCTTATTTATTTCATATAAAATAAATACAAGCCAGAATCCTCTTAAAAGTCTTCCAATTAAGTATACGTCAAATTGAAATATATCTCTTTATATCCCCTTGACCTAAGCAAAAACACCAATCAAATTTCAAGACACTCTAAGCCATGAATTTTGCAATATTGCTAATCATATTGGAAAATCTATAACTATATTTTGAAACTGTAACAAAACGCAACACATTTTGTAAATTATTTAACGTATAGTACATAATAAGTGTAAGTATAGACCTCTCCCCTGTCTTAGTCAAATTTCATTACATTTGTATTTTCCAATGAAAGTAATTTTTTTTAACTATTTTGAAAAAAAAATCTTTATTCGCATGAAAAATATTTTGATATATAAGCTGCCTTGTATGCATACAAAATATTAAAAAGTTACCAATCAGAAACATAATAGTTGCTCTATTTTATCATCTTTCGCCGCAAAATTTCTTGGCCTAAATTAGGCTTAAGGAAAGCTTTACATAAATTTATATATCAAATAATGTGTTTTTATTCCCAAACTGTAATAATAATAAAAAAAACAATGGCACTCCGGGAGTGCCGACAGAAGTGAAAACTTGAACAGTTACGTGTGTATTTTTTGAATCGTCAGGAAACGTTTTATTGCGCAGGAAATACTTTTAAATGAAGTGTTTTTTTTATTCATTATTATAAACTACTACTACAAAAATTATATTACAATTTTCATTTAATGCGCTATTGTACATGAAAAATAATGCATATTATTTTACATACAAAAATTGCAATCTATTGCTTAAAACGTAAATTTACAAATAAATGAAATATAAAATTTAATTAATTGGTATTCTTTGAAATGAATACCAATGAAACTTATGAATTTTCATCCACAATTTAAACAACTCTCAATACATTCATCATTTCTTCCATGAGATTTAGTTTCATATCTTTTGTAATAACATTTATCTGCAAAATAGGGTTCCCGCTTCCTATCACTCCAAAAATGACTTCTTTGCTGCCTGTCTTGTTTATGGTATTCGTGAACATTATGCCTTTTTTCTATCTTCATACTGCGCGTATTATTTGCGGTATCTATAATTTCTATCAACATCAACAAACTTTTCTTTTCTATAAAATGATTTCACTTCATTTCCGTATCGGTAACCACGTTTCCTAAAACTTTCGTGAAATATTTCATTATTTTCATTTTTTTTTTTTTTTATATTACTTCCGTCGATTTTTCTCGTGCTCGTTAAATTATAATATTTTCCGTGTTTTGTTATTTCATTTTCATCTTTTGATTTGGTCTCGCGAGTTGAGTCACTTTTATCTGTTTTCACCGCGCGTGCTAAATTTATCTTGAAATTATTTTCTGAATTATTTTTATTCATAATACCAATCATTTTGCTTTCTGCACGTGAACTATTTCCTTTTGATACTTTCGCTTCATTGTATGAATTGGCAACATATACAGTGGTGTCGGTAACAGTGTCGCGAATTCAGTGGTTTTTTCCCATCTCAAAAATGCCCAACGCGCCTAAAGAAGTTTTCACTTCAAAAATTTAATTTCTCTACACTTATTTGATTTTAAATCAGGTTTTTTCCTTTTAATACAAATACACCGGTTGTGCTGCCTCAGGAGAATTTTCAGTTATTATTTTAATATTGTGTAAGACATTCGTGCATTTCTACAGAAACATTCAATAACTATCATAAGAAATAGTTTCCTCTATACATTATGATGTTCTACATTTTTTTTAATTTTGTAAGTTCTGGTTAAATAAATATCAGCATAAATACTCAAAAATTTCTTGAAAAACTGCTGAAACATAAAATAATTGAAAATATATGTTTTGAAACCAATTTTAAACATTAACAATGAATAAAATATGAAAACACTACATAGAAATATTTGTGCATTTAATTTGATATACCGGGTGATTATAATTAAAGTTACGATTTCAAAAATCGATAATTTTAAAACTACTGGTCAGAATGACTTGATATTTTAGCAGAACAATTGTGAGGCAATGGAATTTTGTTTGGCGAAGGAAAAAAAATAGTTCCAAATTGTGCCGATAGATGGCGTTGTCAGGGTAATGTCAGGGGAGAGACCAAAAATGTATTCTTGAACCCTTTCCGGCGCGGAGTAAATTTGTTTGCAAAATGATGAAATAATAGACTGACACCGGAATTTACAAACGAATCCATTAGTAAAAAGAAACTTGCTTATTTTCTGGTTCTTAATGAAAGGAAAATTTTACTTAAATATTCTTGGTGCCGTTTGTCAGTTTTAGAATTAAAATTGGGTGTCCTTTTTTGTGACCACCGCCCGTTAAAGGGTTAAACATAGGAATGATGTTGCCAAAAGGAAAAAAATAGAGTTCAGAGATTTACTAAAAATTTATTAGCGAAAAGACAAGACTACGTGTTTACAGCGACGACAGCGATAATGACAAAAAATGAAAAAAAAAAGAGCTTCATGGAACAAACACCTTACTGATTATTAAGGCATAAGTTGCTCAATATGCCCTCCGCCTTGTTCCGCTACTAATTGGAAACGCAAAACGGCATGCTCCACAACAGATCGGAGGGTATCTGTACTAATGCAATGGCTGTGTTGTGTGATGCTTGCCTTCAAGTCGGCTAGATTCTGAATCCGCCCGCTATAAACAACATTCTTCAGGTACCCCCAAAGCCAGAAATCACACGGGTTTAAGTCGGGGGAACGTGGCGGCCACGTTGTTGGAAAATGGCGGCTTATGATCCTATCATCTCCGAAATTATCACTCAGTAGCTGCTTCACAGTAGTAGCAATGTGCGGAGGAGCGCCATCTTGCATGAATATTATGCGATCCACACACTGACGCTGTTGAAGTGCCGGAAGAACATGGTTACGCAAAAGTGCTTCATACCGCTTGCCAGTAACTGTGCAGGTAACGGGACCCGCAGGTGTGATCTCCTCGAAGAAAAATGGACCGACGATAAACGCTGCCGTTATTCCGCACCACACAGTGACCTTTTCAGACTGAAGAGGTAATGGCTGTAGCTGGGACGGATTCTCGGTCGCCCATATCCTGCAATTTTGCGTATTTACAGAACCTTGCAAATGAAAGTGGGCTTCGTCAGACCTCAGAATGTTCCATGGCCATCCGTTGTCCACTTCCCTCCGGGCAAGAAATTGTAGTGCAAAAGATTGACGTGCTTCCAGGTCAGCAGGTAGCAACTCCTGCACATGAGTTATCTTGTACGGATAACAGCGTAAGACGTTCCGTAGGACTTTACGCACCGTGCTGTTCGGCATATCCAGCATTCGGCCAATCCCCCTTACACTGCTGATTCCAGCATCACTGTCAGTATGTTCCTGTAATGCTGTAGCCACATCTTCCACTGCCGCAGCTGAAACTGGTTTCCTTCCTCTACCCCGTTTAACGTCAAATGAACCGGTCTCTTCGAATTTAGCAATCATTTTTTGCAGACCATTTGTTGTTATTGGACCTTTTTTTATAGATTTTAATGTCCGAAACTTCCTAATAGCTGTAAGTGCACAGTCATCGTTCTTATAAAAAAGCTTCAAGAGCAGAGCGCGATCCTTCATAGTCAGAGTCATGATGAAGCATTCAGGCAAAGAGCTGCTGCTCTGCATTTTTATAGTTGCTATGTCTGCGGTGCGCATGTCACGTATTAGTAATTTGCATATCTTCAGACAATGTGAACCCAGACAGCGCCATCTATGGGCACATTTTGAAACTTTTTTTTTTCCTTCGCCAAACAAAATTCCATTGCCTCACGATTGTTCTGCTAAAATATCAAGTCAATCTGACCAGTAGTTTTAATTAAAATTATCGATTTTTGAAATCGTAACTTTAATTATAATCACCCGGTATTTAATTAAAATTTTCCTTTCATTAAGAACCAGAAAAATAAGCAAGTTTCTTTTTACTAATGGATTCGTTTGTAAATTCCGGTGTCAGTCTATTATTTCATCATTTTGCAAACAAATTTACTCCGCGCCGGAAAGGGTTCAAGAATACATTTTTGGTCTTTCCCCTGACATTACCCTGACAACGCCATCTATCGGCACAATTTGGAACTATTTTTTTCCTTCGCCAAACAAAATTCCATTGCCTCACGATTGTTCTGCTAAAATATCAAGTCATTCTGACCAGTAGTTTTAAAATTATCGATTTTTGAAATCGTAACTTTAATTATAATCACCCGGTATTTTAGCCCTACGCTGTCTATTCAAAACAACATTAAACATTTTACCATAATTTCCTGCGTATAATCCGCAGATGAAACAATCATGTTTGGACCCAGAAATTTTATTTTATAAAGTGTTACTTTTCAGATCGCTGTAAATATTTGCCTTCAATTATTGAATAAAATTTCTGGGTTGACACCGAATTCTTTGATCCGCGGATTATACACCGAAAATTACGGTATACAAAAAAAAGTAATTAATACAAGTTTCTTATTAAAAAACAAGAACTAGAAATCATGAGTCAAGCATAGATTATGTGACACTTTCCAACGCTTCCAAAATAATTTTACAAATCATTACCGTTTAATAAGCTGAAAGATAACATCTAAGTGAACAATTTGGAAAACGCATAACATATTTAAAAACGTAATTTCAGGAATTTCCAACATATACAATATTCGGAAAAACATCCGAATACTTTTATTCAGCCCTGTATAGGATCTATAGATTTGTATATATACTACAAAGGATGCTAAATTTTAGTTCAGTTAGGAAACGCGTAGCACAGTTTAAAATTCTCCTTCTGGAGTTTCTGTCAATAAACGGAAATGTGTTCGCGAACTTTTGTGCTGCCCTGTATAGGATCTACAGAATTTATACACACCAAGTAATAGACAAAAAGTGAGTTAAATTTAAAATCGCGTTCAGCAATTTAAAACGCACTTCCAGGAATTATTGTTAACAGACAGTAGAGAATTCTTTTGTGTGTCCCTGTCAATAAACGATGACTGCTATAGACACACTATTCTGTAGTAAGCCTCTTGTAATGCACCTTAGTGATATATATAAATTTCAATGCGTTTAAAATAGTGAAACATTAAATAAACCGCAGACGATTTTTCTCCCTAGACGTAATGTAACGGAATTCTTTTGACTGTCCCTGTAATGTAACTATAAGTGCTACGCACATTCTATTCCATATTAAGCTTCTTGTAATGCACCTTAGTGATATATATCAATGTAGTGATATATATCAATGTGTTTGAAATTGTGTAACATCATTAAAATAAACCGCAAATAATTTTTCCCCATAGACCGTAATGTAACGGAATTCTTTTGAGTGTCCCTGTAAAAAAACTATAAGTGCTACACACTTCCGTTGAAATAGGGAACATGCTATAGATAACGAAAATAACATATAAAAATTGCAGAGCAATCCGAGCATATTTACGGGAGTTAGAGCACGGACAGACGGCAGACGGTTGACGGCCAGACGGCCATACGGCAGACAAATCGAAGTCATAAACACTTTTCAACTACGTTGGCAAGTGTTAAAAAGGATTTACTAAAACATAGCCTCATAAATAAATATTCAAAATGTCATTAATATACTTTAAATAAATACTGTGCTATATCTTGAAAATTCTCATAATTCCATAGTTGCCTCGATAGCTCTAGCAGAAAAAAAAATGGTAACTGTGAAAACCGTAGTGCCAATCTCTCCCTAATAAGTTGTTTTACATCTCATAGTTAAATAAATAGTCAAACATACCGTTGCTGGAACTGTAAATACACCGTTTCATACAAGGATTTCTGTAATTTTTCATGAACTACGGATTAGCTATGACATTAAGCTTAAAGGTTATGAATTGTACAAGCATAAAGAAAGGAGTAAAGAGAAAAATACTCATTATATTTAATGTTATCGATAATATGGAATACAAATATGTGATGATGCAGTTCCGCAGTGATTATCCACGAACCGCCACTGTACAAATGATTTCATTTAACCCCAAGCGTACAGCTCGATTTCGACAATTTCCCGTCCTGAAATACCGGACGATTTATTTTTATTTATTTTCATATAATACAGTCTTTCTCAAAATTTTATGCACTTACTAAAATTTAACAGAAAAATTGGAAGAAGAAATATATGGAATAACACAAAGGATATGAATTATCACTTACTACTCAGCTTATAACCAACAGAGTGAAAAAACGTCCATACCGGGGATTGAACCCGGAACCTTTGGTATTACGCACCAATGCTCTATCCACGTTCTGGATATTTTTTTCACTCTGTTGGTTATACGCTGAGTAGTAAGTGATAATTCATATTCTTTGTATTATATAAGTAATTTCCAGCGTAATTTCAGCTGTACTGGAAAAATATATATGGAATAATTTCATACTAAATACTAAAAATGTAATTGAACTGAAACATAGTAGAAATATTAGAATAGTTACATCAGCACTATTTATTGAGAAAAATACGTCTTTCTTGACGTTTGTTAAAAAACTACTGTCTCAAAAGTTTACGCATATTAGGCAAATTTTAACAAAAGCTGGAGTGATTTCAAGCAACCACCCATTGCAACCAACCAAGTGTTTTTCCTCAACAGTATAACAGTGAATATTCAATTTTCGTTGTTTATTTAAGAGGCTGAAATATGCGAAATTCATAAAAGCGGAAATTTGAAAGATTTATAAGTTGAAATAAGAAAGCAAGTCTGACATTGAAATTTCTAGAATTTTAAATCATTCAAAACGAAAAATATACCAAGTATTTACTAAAAATAACAATTTCGATAAAAAAAAAAAAAATATGCAAAAAGCCACATGTAACAAGTGTTCACATTGATAAAAAAATTGGAAGACTGGTTTAACCACTTAACTGTGGGAGGTATTTTGACACCACTTTTTCCGTACTAAAATATTTGCTTTGTGTAATCGAAAATGGTCTGCCGATTAATAAAGCGAAGATTGCGTTAAATAATTACTGGTGTGCAAAAGCTTTTAGTAACAAAACAAGCAAACTGTTCTTGCCTGAACTGAGTTCGGGCTACACAGTTAAGGGGTTAAAAAAAACTACGTCTGCAAGGTAAATTAAAAATAATCTCTGTGTCATGGGAAACAAAATTCAACAAAGTATGAACAGACACTCGAGCAACATCAACTTCCATTTTGTGACATCTTAGGGTGTCTTGAGTGGAGATTTCAGCACGACAACACCCACATAGTCCACGACCCACATAGTACAAAACAATGACTTTCCACGAAAAATGTTAACGTTTTAGATTTGCCAGCTTTACGCCCAGACTTAAACCCATTTGAGAACATTTGGGGTATCGCAACTTATTAAGTGTACAAGAATGGAAAGCTCTACTAAAGAACTAAGTCTGGCCACTGAAAAAGCATGGTATTTTTTCTGCCACAAATAGTATTTCAAAACTAATTAAATCAATGGAAACACAATTATTTGAAGTTATCTGAAACCAGGAAAATACTGTTAATGAATGTCCTTACGTAAAAGTGTAAAATGGTGTGTTTTTTCCATTGTACCTAAACTTTTGAGACACTGTATAGTTACAGATTTTTATGGTTTTTATCAAAGTTATGATAATGTACTCATTTATTCATTTTGATCTGATTTGTTCGAATTATTTTACGGACAAGTAGATATGTTTTTATCTAATTTATATTGTTATTTAATAAAGGACATTTTCTGGTTGTGCCTAAACTTTTGAGACAGGCTGTACTATTCATATCTGTATCATCAGCTCTAGTATAACACAAGAATTTTAATAGTTTTTGTCTTTTCAAAATGTATATAATACAGCTCACGCGTTTTTAGCGAGCACGGTTCGGAAATTTACAAATGCATCCAATATTGTTACAGGGTTCGTACGCTTTTACCACAATTTTTTAATCGAATTTTTTACCTTATTTAAATACAGAAAAGTATTGCAAAACCTGCAATTAAAGGAGACATCTGCAATTTAAGCTATTTAAATATTAAATACAAAAATTCTATTAAGAAATTGTGGTAAAACCGCACGAACCCTGTTTTATATTCAGATGAATGTAATTTTTAATAAATATATTTAAAATGTCCAACACATTGTTTGAAAACATTTTGAAATAAAATAGAAAAAATAAATTCGCATGGGAAAGAAATTTATTATTCATTAAATGTCGTTTGTGTGACTGTTTTTTATTTTTAATAGTTTATTTAATTTTATATCCAAATAGTAATCATCGAAGTAAATTTCTAGTAGAAATCCACCACGAATATTTAGAAATTTCTCACGAAATTATGAAAGGCAAAAAAAAAATAGTCGCAAGTGGCAACCTTTGCCCACGATTTTCACGTGAACTGTAGTCAGTGGCGGCTCGTGACCCCCTAGATGCATAGATGCATAGATGCAAAATTTATTATTTCTTACCACTATTTTGTAAAATAAATATTTGTCTTATTTGCTGGTAGAAAATTTTACCTTTAAACCAACAAAAGTTGTCTTTAAAAAAATAATGCTAAGAAAAAATAAAATTTTCAGCCATGTATTTAGTGCCTCAAAAAGAGCGAGTCACGATAGTGGACATAGGCGCTGACTTCACGGGGGCGAAATAGGCAATCAGTCATACTCACTAAGGTCACATATGCACTGGAAACAGATACCAAGTTGCGTACGGTCATTAATTTTGAATACCAATATTTCCGAATAGAAATCTTCACCTTATTTAAGCGCAGCATTTTTTTTTTCGATTCCGCGAATTATTTTCGATCAAATGTGACGAAAATCACCTTTCGGAAACAGTGGTGCTCCAACATAGATTGTACCCGCTCTGGATATATTTAAACAACAGAAAACACAAAAAATTGGAATTCAACAGGATGCGTAGAGGTGAAAACTTTTAAATACCACTATTTCCAAATAGTGTACGCACACTACTGAATGGTTAACATTGTACTTAAAGTGTGAAAGTTTTTTTGTTTAGTCTATATAAACTAGCCATTTCATGTATATTGTTTAATTGGACATTCGATAGACATTTAATTACAATAAAACTTAAAATTCCTCAAAGAAAAATAATCGGCATAAAATAGTTTTGGTGTTAGAACTTAACTAAAAATTTTGAATTAATTTTGTCACTGTTTTCAGGAGAGAACTCTTTGAGCTGAAACTCGTGAGTTTGACACAAATACCAACGCTACATACCACTATTTTAAAATAGTAATATTTGTCTTATTTAACCTCAGAATCCTGCGATGAAATAAGGCAGATATTACTCTTATTGAATAGTGGAACTCAAAAATAAGCCCCTTTACGCACTGAGTTTAAAAGTAGCATTTTAAAATTCATTTGAAAATTAATTAAATGAAGCGGTGAATTCATACAAGCTATTTCCAGTCCAAAACAAAATCTACAGAGAGTCTTTAATTACATTATTAAACTTAATGCTTCCTTTTCCGTGTTTCAAGCATTCTTCGAAACTAGTAAAAATCCAAATACCATTTGAAATACGAAATGACCTTAAAGCTATGATATTTACGTTTCAAGACGTTAAAGGCTATCCATTTGTTTCTAATGACAAATGTCTTTTCATTTGTCCTTAAATCTAAGAAACTTACAGATCCGTTTCAAAGGAATAAAGTGGAGCACGTTTTGATCCCGCCCACAATCATGGAAAATGAGTTTTTTGCTCAAAGCGACAATAAATGTCTTTTTAGGAATGAGTAGTATCATTATGCATTAATAAAAGAGTTTATTCTACTTCAGATGTGACTAAGCAGAAAGTAGATATTAAAGATATAGATAGGGGATTCAGTTAAGATTATTATTATTTTTTTTAATATTTAACATTTCTAAGTATTGATCCAAGTTGAGATCCAAGTATTTATGTTTATTCACTAACAGAGTCTAGAAAGGTGAGGGTTTTGCAAACATTTTAAAAAACTATGATGGTCCAACAACTCAACTGCGGGTTGAAGAGTTACCATTATTTCTGAATAGTAATATTACTTTTTTAAAGGTCAGAAATTCTGCAATTAAATAAGGTGAATATTACTATGAGTTGTAATTTTCCAACTGGACGAAAAATGTCTGACCCAGGATTCGAACCTGGGATATCTCTTGGCTGAATTATGCCCTCCAGATTCGACCGGGATAGCTCAGTTGGTAGAGCATGGCAGCTTCACCCAAGAGATCCCAGGTTCGAATCCTGGTCCGGACATTTTTCGTCCAGTTGGAAAATTACAACTGATATGATTTCTTTACCAATTTGAATAATCGTATTAAAATTAATCTAGTGAATATTACTATTCTGAAATAGTGGAAAATCTGCGAACCTCGATTGAGTTGCTGGAAATCCCCGGTTTAAATCCTGGAACCATGGTGTAACAGGGTTCGTACGCCTCAGGGAATTTGAATACCAGATTTTTTTTTAAATAATATTTGCCTTATTTAATGAAGCTCTGTGTTTAAATATGGTGAATATTACTTCATAGAAAGTCTGGTATTGAAATTTCTTGAATCCCCTGAGGCTTACGAGCCCTGTCTAAATTAGGAATCTTAAATTTGTGGACGCGGGCCACCAAACTAGCATTACTTTAGAATAGGAAATTTATCTTGTTTCTTGTGAGAAACTTTGCTATTAAATAAGGAGAATATGGAGAAAACCTTTCGGCAGTTGTGGGGGTAAACGACTTATAGAGTAAACAATTTAAGTCTCCTAGTTTAAATATTTGTTGAACCATTTTAAAAAACAGTACCATGGTTAGAACTCTGTTATGGTACCTGTACCAGACTCAGAGTCTTGCCTTTGATCTAAAACCCATTGCGGCAAAATGACGCATGCAGCTCGTCATGACGTTTTCATGCCAAACTGTAAAATGACAAGTCACATTCGACATACGATTACATTTACTTAAAATGCTTACGGTACCACAAAGTTTGTACATTTTCTAATTGCAAATAAACTTAGCTACATTTTCATCCAAATGAATAATATATTTTTGATTGCCACAATCTATATATTCTATATAATATATATATATATATATATATGAGCAAATCTTGTCTGTGAATATGCAAATTTTATCTTAAAAACGGCTCTAACGATTTTGACGATATTTTGTATCCTACTGTTTTCGAGCACGAGAAGACCATTGGACTAAGTCACATTTTCGAGAAAGTTAGATTAGTGGGACATTTGGGGTCACTATGGGTCAAGGTCAAGTTAATTATATCTAAAAAACGGCTCAAACGATGTTGATTAAATTTTGTATTCTACTGTTTTCGGGCACAAAAAGGCCATTGCGCTAGGTCACATGTTCGAGAAAATTGATTAGTGGGTCATTTTTGGGTCACTGAGGGTCAAGCTAATTGAACCGGTTTTTATCTAAAAAACGGCTATAATGATTTTGACTAAATTTTGTATACTGCCTTTTGGATTACAAGAAGACCATTGAGTTGGATCACATGTTCGAGAAAATTCGATTAGTGGGTCATTTTGGGGTCACTACGGGTCAATGCATTTTAATGTGAATGCATGAAGGTTGAAATAGTTATGAAGTTGTTGAAAAGTTGGCAGCAAACAAAATCGCAATGTTGGCAACATTTCGCCAAATATCGCCAAATTTGGCGAAATGTTTGCGACATTAGCGAAACTTGGCAGGAAAATTGACTTTAAAGATTAGCAATGCCAAAACGCATACTTGGCGCCAAATGAAAGAATGTACCAAGTTTGCGAATTTTTGCGATTTTTCTTCGACATTTTGGCTTTTAGAATCTGAAGGAATTTTCTAGAAATTTCCAATAGGAGCCGAGATACATGGTGCAACCAATCAGCGTCCATAGAACGTTCTCAAAAACAAGATAATCAACCAATTAGGATACATAGAACTGATTATTGATTGAAACTGATTATATGTTGTATAGAGAATTTTTTGTTATATTGAGTTGTGACACAAAGCTAATTTTAACTGATCATAGCTCGGTCTTCCCTGTTGGTTAATCATAAAATGAAACATATTGGTACCTTAAAAAAAAACTTTCTTCATGAAGATTAAATTCACTAATCTTCCCGGAAAGGGTTAAGAAAGGGAATTTTATATATGTGAAAGAGACGTTCTAACACTATACGCCGCCAGATTTAGACTAGGGTTTCAATTTAAAAATGATAATGAATGCTTAACAAATAGTTTTGTCGCATTTACCTATTTAAAAGATTCATTATTTATAGAAAATTAAGATATACTTTACATTAGTTTCAAAACAACAGTTTAGATGAATTTCAAAATATACTATTTATCTTCTTTTTATAAGAATTTTTTCAAATGTTTAGCGAAATAAAGCACTCTAAAATCTTTAAAAAATATTCAGTGTTAAAAAATTAATGTAACTTTCAAATAAGTAAAATAAATATAAAATAATAAAAGCAACTTCTGAAATTGCAATTAATATGAAAGTATGCTCTTGAGATCAGTCTAACTATCTTGGGTGAGATCTTTAACCCGTTTGGCACAGTAAGAATAAATAAACAGAAAAGTGCCCAGTTAAACTGATGGCAGTGAGCTCACTGGCTATTCACACTAATTGTATATTATACTCTTATTTCAAAGAATAAAGAGGGATTAGGCCCCCGTCTCCCCCCCTTTATACTTAACCAATGAACCCCAAAACTAATCACGGAAGCGCCTTATCAGAATGAACCTATATACAAAATTTGAAGCAAATCGGATAATTCTGCATGAAAGACTCAATTATATAAATTAAGGGGTATTTAGCCCTCCGTTCCCCAAAACTAATCAGGGAAGCACTTTATCAGAATGAACCTAAATACAAAATTTGAAGAAAATCGGATATTTCTATCAAGAGTTATCGCGTTACATACATATATACGTACATACAGAACTTGCGGCCACATCAGCTCTCAGGTTTTTATAGCCTGTGAGCTAAAAAACGGCACAAATTTCAGCATAATTTGCTGTAAATTTATGCAGCCAAATTGCCAGCATTTTTCTCTGTAAAATTTAGTATGATTATAGTCATATTTGCAGTAACATTAATATCCTTAAAGCACATTTTGCTATAAAATTCCAAACATAATGTTATGTAAGACATTTTTTCCCGCCAATTTACAGCAAAATATACTGGCAATTTGCTTGCATAAATTTACAGCAAATTTTGCTATAATGTTTGCGATTTTTTTCTTCGGGCGTTCTATTACTAAGACATGTTTTTTTCATTAAGCATTATTTTGTCTTAACAATTATTCTTGCTATTATTTGCATGTAGTAATGTCTATACCTTTATCATTATGACTTCATTTCTATTTCAGCATTTAGTAATAAAAATGTGCTTATTCTCGCTATACCGTTGCAATTCTTTTATTTTAAGCACGTGTTTCATTCTTTAATTTTAAAATAAGGGCTACTTTTCCGGACGAATAATTTGCGATAAAACATATAAAATACTAGCAAGTTGTTATGTCTGTTTAATCCTGTATTAATACGACATTTTCCATAGGTCTTTAAAAATTCTTCCTTAGCCTATTCTCATGAATAGCATGCAAAATAACTATATTCGTTACATTTTAGTAAATGACATAGTCGTCAAATTTCAGTAAACCTTAAAGTTTGTGATTCGGAGAGCTACTTTTAATATTATTAACGTAAAAGTAATTATTTACCAAAATTGAAAAAAATTCATTCCGAAAAGGGTTAATTACAGAGTGGAGATACATAGTTGGTCAATTTTGTAACTGAATAAATTGCGAAAATTTAATTCTAACGTACTAATTCTATTAGTAGATTATTGAAGATTGATACTGAAGATTATTATACTGCATTCTAAGATTGTGGATAGTGCTGAGGACCAAGTTTGGATTAGTCTCGGAGGTATTATTCTAGGTCACCAGACCTTTCGCACTTCAATTTCAGTGTGTGGGGTTTTTATTAAAGATCGAGTTTACAGTTCGCCGTTTTCAAACTCTATTCCTGTATTGAAATTACGATTCACAGAGTTCGTACGCCTCAGAGGATGAATACCCTATTTTTCGTAAAGTAATATTTTCCATATTTAATGAAAAAAATTATGTATTTAAGTAAGGCGACTATTACTTTTCGGAAATTCTGGTATTCAAAAGAACCCTTAAACCCCCTGAGACGTAGGGAACCCTGAATCAGAACTGCAGTTGGTTTGATCGGCGTGAAAATGTTCAAAAAACTTATGGAAAAAACTGATTTTCCGATTAATAACTGATCATAAACTTTAAAAACAACAACAAGCAAGCGATAAAAACCAACCGTGTGGGCTAATTTACAATACCAATGCCTGATCCGTATAAATGTGCATCAATATATTATATAGAATATTTTTTTAATATTGCGCTATTGTTCATATTTATTTTTAAAAGCAGAAATTTATTGTCTTCAATAGCGGAAAATTTCCGTCTTGGACATGGAGAACAAACTATAAAGGAAGTTTTGTGAATAAACGGAGAATAGAACAATTTGCTGCCAATACATTTTCCGTTTTTTCACGGATTTTTTTTTTTTTTACAGTGTACTCTTATTTGGAAGTATAACTTAACATTCTTTTAACCTTCTTATAAACCATTATTTTTGCCCAACTAATTTATGTGCATCATATCTATCGAATAATTGGTAACAGTATACGATTTTTTTTATTTAAAGTCTCCATCAAAAAATACTTTTCCATCTTTTGACAAATTCAATTGTGGCTTATCGTTATAAATTAAACGAATTTTATATCTTTACACGACACTTAATCTTATTTATTAGCATTTATGCACAACAAAACAATAAAATAAGTAGAATAGAAAGAAAGGATTCTCCCGCAAACCCGCATTCTTCATAAATATTTCAATAAAAATAATTAATGAATGTAAATGCATTCTGAAGGAAGCTTCTAAATATTATCTGTGCAAAGATATATATAAAACGATCACCCTTGAAGTATCTTGATGATGATGAAGTAATCTTGATGCATAATTAGAACCTAGTAGAATTTCCTGTTTTTAGAATTTTGTTTATTTTGTTGATTACTGCACTTTTAATTCACCCAAAAATATTCATACACTGATAAAGAAAACGGAAAAACCCAGTTAATTAACTAAGAAGAGCAAGATAGGAGTTATGTTTCTCCATAATTTAAATTTATTCCATTAACAGAAATTTTATACCTCACTGAATTGGAAGAAAATTATGCTTGACCTTCTTTACACTTTTCTTTTACTCTTTTTAAAGTGAAATACTAAATGTATGTAGTCAGGGGTATCACCTTTTACCTGAAAACCGTTTGTCACCACTACTTCCGAATTAAAATCTTTGCCTTACTATATCACAAAATTTCTGTCATTAAGTAAAGGAAAATTATTCTATACGTATATACTAGTGATAGCATTGTAGCCTTACTTTTTAGAAATTCGTGTTAAGAGCATATTTTTTAAATTGTAGCTGAAATATCTGCACTAATTTAATTGTTTCAAAGAGAAATCTTCAACAATGAAACTGCTGAATTTTACAATTTAATTTTTTCACAAAAGAAGGATTCTTTCTGATGTAACCAATCAATTCTATAAGGCTTATGTTCAATCAATTATAATTATGTTTATCGTTACTTTTAAATGGTTCTCAAATTTAAGCCTTCTACTTTCTGAGAAAATAACAAGATCATTTGCAACTACGCATGGATAAAATTTTCAGATACATTAATTTAAATTTTTAAAAAAGTAATATTTGTGAATTTTTTTGTAAATGTAGCGTATTTGCCCGAAAATACTTAAATTTAAAGTTTTAAACCAGTCATGTCTGCAGAATTATCACTATTTTTAATAATAATATTCGAATTATTTAATGAAAGAAATTGTGCAATTTAGTAGGGTGGAAATTATTATTCGTAAATAGTAATGACAAGAGAATCTCTGGCTTAAAGTTTGGACTCCCCTTTTTTAAACCGGTAAGAAAATAAAAAATCAGTGCCAATCTGATAGCAGTTATCGATAATTAAAGATTAATCACATTTATCTGAAAAAAAAGAGAACTGTAGTTTTCTTTGGAACATGCATATAAAAAGGTAAACGTTCTATTCATATCGAGTTTTAACTTAATATAAATAGGCGGTTTCGCAAATGGTTTCGTAATTTTGTAAGAAAAGTTTTTTAGAATCGTGTTTAAGGGTGTATTCAAATCCAAACTGCTTATTTTGAGACACATTTGTAAATTCATATTTGCTCTAAAATGCATCCAATTGGCAGGTTCTCTTATTCAGAAACTTTATAATGTCCGTATTGTCTCGATTTTTTAATAAAGGCAGAATATATTTCAAAAAATGCTGTCAAAGTGGACATTTTGAACCGTATTTCCCGAAGCGATGGCGCTGGAAACAAAAAAAAAAAATGATCGTACTGTGAAAATAATTGTCTGTAAATCAATTTCTAATTAATTGAACGAAAAATAAAAACATGGGGCCCTTATAAATGTTTTTATAAATCACGCCGCCAAGTTTACTGTTGTTACTTTTAAAAATGAGTCTGAAAATGTGTCTCAAAATTTTGAGTTGTTGAGCGTGGAAAAATATTTTTTTTGAATACCGCCTTAAGAGTGAATTTTAAGAAGAACATCCTTAACCCTTTCAGGACGGGTGTCACGTATACGTTCCATATAGTGTGTGCATCGTTTTTATCATTCAGTACCAGAATATATTTCGTAATTTTCGTTTAAAATTAAATTATATAGTCGTAATTTTCGCCTTGTTTAATTGTGGAAGTCTTGGATTAAATAAAACAAAACATATTATATGGTATGACTAATATTAAAAATTAAAATCTCGTTAAATGACGCCCGTTCTAAAGGGGTAAACGTTTGTCGTGGGAAAATGGCATAAAAAATTTCTAACACCACTATTTTCAAACAAAAATCTTCGTAGTAAATTTCTGCAAGAGAACTCTACCACGAAATTTATTGTTTAGAAATAGCGATGTTAAAATATTTTGGTGCCATTTTCTCCACGACAAACTTTCAACCCCACTAATGGTGGCTGTATACACAGTTTAATTTTAAAAGATGGGAGGTTTCAGACAGGATTAAGAAGAGAGGGTTATGAGACAAATTATGAGATAGGAGAGGATTCGAACGCAACTTTAAATATTTAATCTTGAGTTAACCGAGAGATTTAATAATGTTATAATTTTCTGATGATTTTTTAACATACATAAAACGTTCGAAACACTCTCCCATGCATATAGGGTTGAGTGTGGTGAGAGGTGAGTGTAGTGTTTCTTTTATAATAACATTGTACAGTCGACAGAATAAAAAAGAAAGTCCTTTTGAATGCTGAGAAACATTTGAAGAAGACTGGATTTAGTGCCAGGAATGCAAAGACTGGGCCCATGAACATTGTGTTTATATAGATGCATCGGATTTTTATTATAATTGTGATGTTTGTCAGGCCGAAAAAACGGTTGGGACACCATTGATTAATATGTCCGTTGCTACCCGCCATTTCTTGTGACGCCAAAAAAATAAGGCCAAACTATTTTCAGTATATTTCATTAAATAATTCGATATTATTAGCAATGTTTAATTAAAATCATTAAAGAAGTTCGTAATTTTATTTTAAGTATAAAATAAAGACAGAAATTTCATTCATTTGTTTTTTATTTGCAATTTATCCAAGTGTCCGGGGGCTACCCGATCTTCCCCTAACTGTTTTTTTTCACTCTTTAAATGAACCATAAATGCTACGCACTCTATAATATATAAAAAACATGTTGTTAAGCACCTCAGTGATCTTTTTTATTAGCACTTTCCAACCTAACTGAAAAGTGCTTATGACTTCGGTTTGTCTGGCCGTCTGGCCGGATGGCCGTCTGTCCGTGCTCTAACTCCCGTAAATATGCTCGGATTGCTCTGCAATTTTTATATGTTATTGTCGTTATCTATGGCACGTTCCCTATTTCAACTGAAGTGTGTAGCACTTATAGTTTTCTTACAGGGACACTCAAAAGAATTCCGTTACATTGCGGTCTATGGGGAAAAATCATTTGCGGTTTATTTTAAAAATTTTTCACTATTGTAAACGCATTGAAATTTATATAGATCACTAAGATGCATTAGAAGAAGCTTAATATGGAATAGTAGGTGTATAGCACTTAGAGCTACTTTACAGGGACAGTCCAAATAATTCCGTTACATTACGTCTATGGAGAAAAATCGTCTGCGGCTTATTTAAATAATGTTCCACTATTTTAAACGCATTGAAGTTTATATATATTACTAAGGTGCATTACAAGAGGCTTACTACAGAATAGTGTGTGTATAGCAGTCATCGTTCATTTACAGGGACACACAAAAGAATTCTCTACTGTCTGTTAACAATAATTCCTGGAAGTGCGTTTTAAGTTACTAAACGCGATTTTAATCTTAACTAGCTTTTTGTCTATTACGTGGTGTGTATAAATTCTGTAGATCCTATACAGGGCAGCACAAAAGTTCGTGAACACATTTCCGTTTATTGACAGAAACTCCAGAAGGAGAATTTAAACGGTGCTACGCGTTTCCTAACTAAACTAAAATTTAGCATCCTATGTATATATACAAATCTATAGATCATATACAGGGCTACATAAAAGTATTCGGATATTTTTTCGAATATTGTATATATTGAAAATTCCTGAAATTACGTTTTTAAATATGTTATGCGTTTTCCAAATTGTTTACTTAGATGTCATCTTTCAGCTTATTAAACGGTAATGATTTGTAAAATTATTTTAGAAGCGTTGGAAAGTGCTACATAATCTATGCTTGACGCATGATTTTTCGTTCTTGTTTTCATTATGTTTGAAGTACGATAACATCATTAAAATGCACTGCAGACGATTTTCTGTTATATATCGTAATGTAATGAAATTCTTTTATGCGTCCCTGTAACAGAACTATAAATTATAATTATTCTATAATCATGAGAAAGCCTGTTGCAGTCCACCTCAGTGATGCATATCAATCTAATCACGTTTGAAATAACATACTATAAAAAAAATCACCACAAAAGATTTCTCTCCCGTAGACCATAATGTAAAGGAATCATTTTGTGTGTCCCTGTAAACGAACTATAAATGCTACACATTTCACTTTCAATACCGAACATGTTGTAATAAACTCAATAACGTATACAAAATACATAGTAATCCGAGTATATTGACAAAAGTTAGAGCAAGGCATTAAGGCCAGACAGAGAGACAGACGAACCGAACTCATAAACTCTTTTCTACTATGTTGGAAAGTGTTAAAAAGAGAACATTCCATACTATTTTATCACTAAATTATTGCAGAGAGATGCAAGAGGTACCATTTGACAGGGAATTTTGTCTACGAATATGAATGCAATTTTTGAAATAAGGGTCATATACATATTAAAAATTGCAGCAATTTTGATGTTTGAAGTGGTAACACACACTATGGACACATTTTTAAGTTCCTTGGAGGAAAACCACCCAGAAAAAAGTATAGTTTCTCTACTTTTCTTAAATCTTAGTTACAAGATGGAAAAAATTATGGTTGCTAAATTCACATGACAAACTTTAATTTATATCTTCGTAGAAAATCTCAAATTGATTTTTTTATGAGATAGAAGGAATATACCCAACCATACACTGTTAAAAATTTGCAGCAAACTATCCAGTCATTCGACATTTTTATTAAAAAAACAGTTAGTTAACCGTAATTTAACACTGTTCTGACCATAATATGGTCAATATTTTGGTCAGATCCTCTTAATATTATGGTCAAGTAACCGTTATCTTTACAAACGGTGGAATAACTGGACAATTTGCTGCTGATTTTCAACAGTGTATTCCCAGTCTTTTTTCGATTCAGAAACATATTTCTAATTATGAAAATTATTAATAATTTCATAAAAATATAACAAATTATAACACCTTGTAATAATATATTTCTTTTAATTGCTAAAAGATGTAAAATAAAAACTTTATAAACAGTAAAAATAAGTTTACTTAGACATTTTTCGACTCCATCGGAGCCATTATCAAAACAAATAAGAATATTTCTACAATTGCGCGGTCTATGAAGTTATTATATGAAATGCCATCATTTAATTATTCACGTACTTTTTAGAATTACGCATGTTATTTTTAATTTTTACTTGGATGCTTATTTCCATATATGTAACCATGGAGTGACACGTAAAAATACAATATGTAACGATGCAACGTCATTTAACTTACCAAAATTGTGGCTTGAGGAGTTACTTCATGGTTACAAATATGGAAATAAACATCCAAGTAGAAATAAAAAATAACCTGCGTAATTTGAAAAAGTACGTGAAAAATTAAATGATGGCATTTCAAATGATAACTTCATAGACCGTGCGTAGAATATTCTTATTTGTTTTGATAATGGCTCCGGTGGAGTCGAAACATGTCTAATAAAACTTATTTTACTGTTTATAAAGTTTTTATTTTACGCCTTTTAGCAATTAAAATAAATAATTTCATATTTAAAAAATATTATGAATTGAGACCTACAATAATCTTTGATATAAAACTGACCACAATCGTTAAAAACATGGTTGTGTAAGTTTACAGCTCATTTGAATCACTAGTTATTGAGACAAAGAGAAACTTTGCTTTTTGACAGTCTAAGGAGGCTGTATTATGTTTTCAAATGTTCCAAAAAAAAGAAAATCTTAGAAAGTTACCGGAAAAAAATTTGTTGATTATTCTTTTTTAAAAAGTAAGTTTATGTTTGAAATTTCTGCTTAATTTTACTTGCGCCTAATTGGGTGTTTTCGAAATTTTTCTTTATAAAGTTCTGAAATTTATGGACAAACCCCTAATACATTTTCTTTTACAACTCTGTGAATATTTAAGAAAAATTATATAAACTGTACCTTTTTCCAGGAGATTTTGTTCCATGAAACTTGAAAAACATGTAAAAAATGTAAGTTACCTTACGTTACAAAAATTTGAGTTAATGCAAATTTTAATAAGTATAAGAACCCTATTTCGAACACTGCGTTCATATTCGAAAAGTAGACGCAATTACCTGTCGAATGGTATCTGTCACATGTCAATGCGGTAGTTTGGTAATAAAATTCTATGGTGCTGTTCTCTTTTTTTTATTTTGAGGAATAAACATAATAAATGCAATAAAATTCTGCTTTTTTTTTCTTCGTTAAATGAATTTAAAATATTTTTTTCTCAAACGATATATACATACTTGCATTACAAGAAAATTCACATCTATACTTACAAAAGAGTAGCTTGATTTTCTCATAATCAACGCCGAGCCTCAACCGTTTGTCCTAGAACAATGAAATTTGAAAGACATGTTCTTTACACAATGTAGGCACCCACTAAGAAAGGATTTTTGAAAATTCCACCTTAAGAGGGTTAAATGGGGGTTCGAATGTTATAGATAATTTCGTCTTTTCGGCATATCTCAGCAGGAGTTTTAAGTAGGAGCGTGGAATTAGGAATAACAATTTTACTAAAGAATAGTTAAACATGTATTTTAGGCGATTTTAGAAATTCAACCACTAAGTGGGTTAAATGGGGGGTTGAAATTTTTCGGTGATTTCCCATTTTCACCATATTTCATCAGCAGTCTTAGGTAAGAGCGTGAAATTCAAGATAACAAATCTACTAAAAAAATAATTAAACACATATTTCATCTATTTTAGAAATTCAACCAGTAAGGGCAGAGGCGTAGCGTCAAGGGGGGCACGGATCACTTTACTACCAGTATTTTTATATACTATATTTGGCCTTATTTAATTCATACCGTTCAAAGATTAAATAAGGCTAAATGTAGTATATAATTATACTGGTAGAAAAATGATCGTGCCCCCCCCCTGACGCTACGCCACTGAGTAAGGGGGTTAAATGGGGGGTCAAAAGTTTTAGGTCATTTTGCCTTTTCGCCATATCTCAGAAGTAGTTTTAGGTAGACACGTGAAATTCAGTATAACAAATTTAATAAAAGTTAGTTACACACAGATTTCAGCGATTTTAAAAATTCAACCACTAAGGGCGTTAAATGGGGTGTCGAAAGTTTTTAGTCATTTCGCGTTTTCGCCATATCTCAGCAGCAGTTTTAGGTAGAAACGTGAAATTCAGGATAGCAAATCTACTAAAAAAATAATTAAACACATATTTCAGCGATTTTAGAAATTCATCCATTAAGGAGGTTAAATGGGGGATCGAAAGCTTTAGGTCATTTTGCCTGTTCGCCGTACCTCAGCAGCATTTTTAGTTAGGAGCTGGGAGTTCGGGATAACAAATCTACAAAATATATAAATAAAAATGTATTTCAGCAATTTTAGAAATTCAGCAACTAAGGGGGGTTAAATAGGAGGTCAAATATTTTAGGTCATTTTGTCATATCTCAGTAGAAATTATAGGTAGAATTATGAAACTCAGGATAACAAATCTACTAAAAAAATAGTTAAACACGTATTTCAGCGATTTTAGAAATGTAGACACTAATGGGTGGTTAAATGGGGGTCGAATGTTTTACACCATTTTGCCATATCTCAGTAGAAGTTATAGTTAGGAGCGTGAAATTCGGGATAAGAAATCTACTAAAGAATGGTTAAACATGCATGTCAGGTGATTTTAGAAATGCAACTATAAAGTGGGTTAAACGAAGTGTCGAAAATTTTCGGTGATTTCACTTTTTCACCCTATTTCATCAGCAGTTTTAGTAAAAAGCGTGAAATTCAGGATAACAAATCTCCTTAAAAAATAGTTAAAGAAGTATTTCAGTGATTTTAGAAATTCGGCCACTAAGGGAGGTTAAATAGTGGATCTAATGTTTTATGTCACTTTGCCATTTCTGAATAGAAGTTATAGGTAGGAGCGTGAATTTCGGAATAACAAATCTACTAAAGAATAGTTAAACATGTATTTTAGGCAATTTTAGAAATTCAACAACTAAGTGGGTTAAATGGGGAGTCGATAATGTTTTATGATTTCACCTTTTCACCATATCTCATCAGTAGTTTTGGATAAGAGCGTGAAATTCAGGATAACAAATTTGCTATAAAAATAATTAAACACATATTTCAGCGATTTTGGAAATTCACCCATTAATTGGACTAAATGGGGGTCGAAAATTTTAGGTCATTTCGAATGTCCGCCATATCTCAGAAGCATTTTTAGTTAGGAGCTTGAAATCACAGATTCAGGATAACAAATCTACTGAAAAATAGTTAAACATACATTTCCGCGATTTTAAAAATTCAACCACTAAAGGGGGTTAAATGGGGGTTGAATTTTTTATGTCATTGTCACATATCTCAGTAATAGGTAGGAGCGTGAAATTTAGGGTAACAAATGTATTAAAAAATAGTTAAATATGTATTTCACCAATTTTAGATAATAATCCATCAAGGGGGGGGTCACACTGTGTGTCGAAAGTTTTAGGTAATTGTGCCATATCTCAGCAGCAGTTTTAAGTAAGAATGTGAAACTCCGCTTTACAAATCTACAAAAAAAGTAGTTAATCATATATTTCCCCAGCGAGTTTGTGGACAACATCGGCTGTGAACCCGATTGTGGAAGATTAGACGGAAAAGAGAACTATTGCTGATTTATTATTATATATTTTGTGTGAAATTTTTTTCCAAGGAATATGTTTTTTAATTTCCCATTTTAAATATTTTTTTTATTTTCGTCTTTTAGCGATCGGATTTAAAATTTTAAACAAAATATTACACTTCTACCTTTTTTCAAAATATATTTTTTGAAAGTAAAAAATTTCGATTTAAATACTGATTGCCATATTTATAGGCTAGGGTATGCACAAGGATGCCTTATGGTGATTACCCTATAGTCAGATTACAAGCGCGTAACCGAATGGATCCTCTTAAAATTATTTCATTTTAATGATTTATGCACACAAAATAACTGAACCACATTATAGTGATCGCTGCATCAACGATGTAGGGCTGAGAAATACACAGGGCCCCGTTATTTTGATCACCTCATTAATAATTTATGGGCGTGACCGTACCCATTTACAATGATCGCCATTTATCTTAGGCAGTACCATTTTTATTTATTTCATCTGAAAGCTATCCGCTCATCTTAGATAAATACGCACAGGGCCAGTAGTATTTTGTCAGAGGGATTATGGAAAAAATATTATTAATGTCACGAAATATTTATTTACGTGCTTATATATATATATATATATATACAGCGTGTCCACGTATAACCTGACCGACCTTTATTTTCGCAACCGTTGGTCCTAGATGCATACTTCCAATTACAAAAATGGTTTAAATAAGGTAAAGAATTATTTCTAAAGCGATTTGGGTCAAGAAAAACATTTATTAAAAAATTACGAAATTTAAATTTTTATACGGTCCCCCGGTCCTATAAGGGGCCGTTCAAGTATTACGTAAGCAGTAAAGGGGGAAGGGGGGTCCAGAGTCTGCTTATTTTCTCTGACAAGGGGGAGGGGGGGTCACGACAGTTCTTACGGAAGCATTAAACAATGAATTTGGTGGTTTAAACAATGGTTTGTTTAATGCAATAAACAACAATATACTAAAACCATTTTGTATTTTTTGATATCACAATCCCTATATGCCTATTTATATAAATTTGTATGATTAATAATGTAATTTATTGGTAACTTTTTATCTGTCAAGAAGTCTTGATGTATAAACTGTCATAAAATCTTACTTAAGCAAAGGGGGGGGGGGGGGCTAGCATTTGCTTATATTTTCTTACAAGGGGGGGGAGGGGGTACAAAATGACTAAAAATATGCTTACGTAATACTTAAACGGCCCAAGTGATATTTAGTAAAAATTTACTGTGACACTAACAAGTAAGATAAAAAAAGTTCCATTCATCTACGATAAAAACTGACCGAGTTATAGTTGTTTAAAGTTGGAGTATATTTTTTGTTGCGAAATAGGGGTCATTCACAAATGTAGTAGAAATATAAATAATCGTCCGATATATCAAAAAAATAGTTGAGAGCAAAATTAACATTGCAATCTAATATAAATGTGAAATCTATAATCATTCTAACATATTAATGTAAAATATACAATTTGTACTGAGCATATAAGAGGATAATAATAACAGAATTTTTGAACAGAATTGACCCCCCCCCCTCCCTTCCCAACCTCATCGGACCCCTCAGCTATTTAGTTGTAAAAAACCCAGTATAAACCAAAAAATTTAATAAATTATTGAATTAAATAAAATTAAACTGAATAAAAAAGTCTTACATCTATTTTATAGTATCAGATTTTTCGCTATTTTTTAACCTTGAAACTTACGATTTGCGAAAAATCTTGACATGATGGTTAAAAGTGAAGGTAATTTTTTTATTTAGCGTTAAAAAATACATAAAACGTAATTATAAAAGTTAAAAAACACTACCATCGCAGGTTTATGCTATCTAATCTAAAAAATTTTTCTTAAACTTGTTGACGGTAATCTATCCGAATTTTTTTGTGATATCCTCTAATATGGTAAGCGTCGAAAATCATAATAATATTACATTGTCATCGGATTTAAGTCAGTATGTAAAATTTAACTTCGATCGGACATTTGAAAGTGAATTAAAATTCGAGTACAAATTTTAAATTGGAAAGACGATCGTTGCAAGTTAAATAAAACTTTATGAAAATAATATAATTTTTGTTAAAATAAATCATAGCCTCAAATACTTACAAAATAAAACATATGATAAAATACAATTATTTTAACTAATCTGAAACTTAACTAATAAAATTTAAGTCAATCGTAATAGTTGTACGATTTCTTTTAAAGCGCAGATACCTTGAAATAAGTTTAAGTACTTTACCTACGACCCCTGAAAGCATGGCCGAAATCATCAGTTTTAAGAAGCAAAAAAGTGGTATAAGTCATGCATTTCAAAGTTTGATAACTCGGTCAATTTTAATGTTAGATGAATGGGACTTTTTTTGTCTTACTTGTTAGTGTCACAGTAAATTTTTACTAAATATCACTAATAGGACCGTGGGACCGTATAAAAATTTAAATTTCGTAATTTTTAAATAAATGTTTTTCTTGACCCAAATCGCTTTAAAAATAATTCTTTACCTTATTTAAACCATTTTTGTAACTGGAAGTATGCATCTAGGACCAACGGTTGCGAAAATAAAGGTCGGTCAGGCGTGGACACGCTGTATATATATATATTATTTAGTTATTTTCGTATAGTTTAAAATGCAGTATTTTATTAAAATTTCTCTGTTTGCATGTGAAATGCAATTTCTGGACCCCAAGGGAAGTCGAGACAGTACGCTGCAGAATGTATTTGGGCCCCACTCAGAAGTGACCGGCTTGACGGGCGAAGACCGGCTAGTGTTTTATGTATCTGGAAATGTAAACAACACAGAAATTTTGTGTTAGTATATGTTCACTTAGATTGTATCTCTATTATTAAATAAATTAATATATTAATAAATTTTATTATAGTAAATAATTATTCAGACTATATTTTACAATCTAGTAATCATCACTAAGCGCTTAAAATATGGCTCTTCAGCCTTTTTCCCTGAAAGTCGTTTTTCACCACAAATTCCGAAAAGTAACCTTCGCCTTAAGTTCGCAAAGCTTCTGTCATTAAATATGTGAAATTTTTCGATTCTACAATATAGGTAGATGGGTGGATCGCAGTCCACAGTTTGAAGACTTCTAACTTAAAATATACAATGCATTTTATTGCCTTTAATCATACACTTTTTTTATTGCCTTTAATCAAACACTTTTTTCATGATGTGTTTTTTTCCCTTGTAAGTGCTTTTTTTATGTAAGAGTTTTTCTTTTAAATAGACCAAGGGCAAAGGAATCTTCGTTTTCACCATATTTCATCTGAAATTAATAGTATTATAATTTCATGACAGGAAGTCAGGTAGAACTTTCCTCACGAGCTCAGGTTTATGTAAAAATGGTATCGTTGAATTCAATCTTTCTGTTGCACACGCATTAGTTTTAAATGTCATCGAGTACTTGGGAAATCTATATTATAAAGCAAAAACATGTGCATGAGTAACGCTGACGTCTGAGCGTAAATATTTTAACTCCTAAATTTTGCACAATTTAAATTTTTACACTGTCGAATTGGGGAAAAATGTACTTTCATATGCAATTTCTTTCATAACTGCATCTCAATTTCCTGATTTTTGATGGTTTTAAAAATAATTTTCCAGCATGATTTTTTAAAAATCTGCGTGCGAAACAATTACAAAAGATTAACCCATTTGCACACTGTAAAAAAAGACAAATTTTTCTTAATTTACGAAATTATAAGATGTCCACGAACGAAAATATACAATAACCTATTCCGAGTTACCCACGATTCCGAAAAGCTCTCTTTATCTTTAGAAACCACTGAAACCAATTTATTTTTGAAATTTAAAGCAGTATTTATAAAAACAAACTTTCTTTTGCAGAAATTGATTTTCAGAAACGTTTCATAGTAGTTTTTATAGTGTTTTAATAAGTTTACCCAAACCGGAAAATTGGTTTTTAGAATGCTATCAATTATAAATTAAACAACTTCAGCTGCATAATTAAATCTATACACGCAAGAGTAACAAAATAATACTAATCTTAATATTAAATCAATGCTGTTAATTTACCATGTTTATCTGTAAAACATGTTTGTTGAGTTGGAAATGTTTATTTGAGAATTGATAGCATTCTAAATGTCGAGATTCCGGGTTTGATTCTCTGTAATATTCCATAACTAAATTGACAAACGAATATAAAATTTCCCAAATCTATACCAATAAAAGAAAGTCGTTTGTCTCTCTCTGTGTGCGTGCGTACGATAACTAGCTATATTTACAGCACATAGAAGTTGGAAACTATGGGTGAGGATAGTTCAAGGCATGTCCTGATGCACCTGAGGTTCAGATTTTTAATATTTTGATAATTAGACGAGATATTAAATAAAAACTCATTAAACATTGCAAAAATACGATCTCTTTATCTGAAAATGGCGTTAAAGAAATAAATTATTTGATAATTGTAGACAATGAAATCTTCTCATTTTCACTTATCCTCGAATATTAAGAGAAATGTCGAGGTATCGATTCGAAACTCACGGTACATACGTATTTTATTTTTCTGATTACAAAAATTCAAATTTTGTGACAATCGGACGGTAACTTTTCTGTATTTCGGCCAAAAACTGAGCGGACATGAATCAAATTGACCCAGACGGAAAAGGGATTACAAGAATCCTAGTTGTAAGATTAAAAAACGAGTCAAAGTTTTTTGGACGTATTCAAATTTAAAAAACTATTACGTTTATCGATTTAATATCAGGCATACATATATAAAAAAAATTCTATATCCGAAATTTGAATTTTCGTAAAAATCTTTTCATAATTTGCTGAGATATTAATTAAAAACTTATTAATGAAAACGGAAAATTATTACTTTTTATTTCATCAGTACATATGCAGATATTTGAGGGGGTCGTATTGAATTTACTTCCGCTGCTTCTGAGGTTCGTCTATCCATTTACTTTCCGATACGAATGAGGAAAAAAAAAGAAAATGAACAATGGATGGAATAATTGAAAAGTGCAGTTAGAAATTATAAGGTATATTAAAAATTTTTAAACAATTTCAAGAAGGGATATGAAAATTGTTATATATGCATGAAATTATATTCTATTTCAGAAATTCGAAAAATCGAGAAAATCTACCGGAAGCTTTTTTTTCTACTTAATCGCTGGATATCTACTTTATCAAAGATAATTAAGGGGGGGGTTAACTTTTTTAGGTAGATTTCGTAAGAAATACTACCTATTACATTCTCACCTAAGTTGGAAGTTTAAAAAAAAAAAATCAGATTTTTTCAGCCATTGGTTACCACCATTTCTGAATATTAATCTCAAGGGGGGGGGGGGGATTTATTTTCTCGGGTTCTATGGACACGATTTCAACAAGAATTGGTTAATTCAACTTAACATGAACTAATTAAGATATAGATAACTAAGCAAGACATAGATTTGGCGCCCCTCGCGGTGGAAACTGAAACTAAAAGATTTTGCAGCGCGTTCGCAGCACGTCTGCTATACGGTGCCGCAAGCAGCCAGGACCCATGCCAGATGTTCGTATAGAAGAGATTGTGCTTTCTAGCTGTGGAAGGTGGGACTAAATGATTTTCTAGCGTGGGCGCAGCATGCCTGCTATAAGATGGCGTAGGCAGCGGGGACACGTGTTGGAGATTCGTTCGGAAAGAGGCTTGTTTAGAGTTCATATAAAATTCATATATAATGAAATAGAGTTGATATAAAAATAGACAAAATTGAAATATACTTACATATAGAAGTTTCTAAATTAATTTTGAATAAGAAGGAATTAGTGAATTCTTTGGAAAACTTTATTATCTATAGCTGTTTCTAATTGAAATTTATTATAACTTTTTTTCTAATGCTGAGAATATACGTACTAACGTGTAGCAGGTTTGCTTCGGGTCAACGAATTTGAATACCAGTATTTCCAAACCAATATTCGTCTTATTTAATTGCAAAATTCTGTGATAAAATAAAGGAAATTCTACTATTTGGAAATACTACTGTTAAAATTTCGTGAGGCGTGACCAAACGTTCTCCTGCTTAAGTTTAGCTAAAGAAACTTTTGCTTCCCGTATTTTTTTTTTTTTTTTTTTATCTTGTAATTTGGAGCTTTCTTTAAGATTAAATTTCGCTTTTCGGAATCGTTGAAAATTCCGACGAGATTGTATAATAGTTTCGTAAACCTTCGCTAGATAAAAAAAAATTTCTCTTTTCGACTGTGATAAGTGTTTTTTGTTTCCATATCATTATCAAAGCGTCAAGTAAAGTCTGAAATAACAATTTGTTTGAAAATCAGTTTATTTATCTATTTAAATCGAATCGTACCTTCTTTTCCCCGTTCTGCAATCAATGCCTGCGAAACTAAAAAAGAACAAACCTTTCTTTTCTAAAGATTTTCTAAAGATGAACAATATCTTTTTTGATTTCGGGCTCATCAAATATCATTCAAAGAAATAGTTGCGGACTTTTCGGACTTTTGATATTATGTCTCGTGAAAAATTGCGAATGGCAACTATTTAGGTTTCCATTTAACCTTTTTATAGGTCCCATTTGAAACTCATTTTTATAATCAAAAGATCAAATCGTAAGGCTGCTGTGAAAAAAAAATATTTTACACTACTCAAAAATGTAAACTTGCTTACGGATCCATTATTACGCGTAAATGTATGAAATCTGCAGACATTACTGCTTAAATAATTTAAAATCGAAGAGCGTTTTCCATATCTTGATAAATGCGTTATATCTCGAGTTACAATTAATTGCTAAACGATCATAATCTAATTGTCACGTTTCGAAGATCAAAGAAAAATGCCAAATCTGAGATTATTTTCCGGAAAATCCGTTGTCCTTGTATTAATAAGGGATGGCACGGCCTTAAGGATGGCACGTAATAATATTATTTTACATTAATTTTTATAGTAAATATCTGATCTGCTTATCTGTCTACATATATATATACACATAATAACCACATAATATACATACATATATATATATATATATATATATATATATATAATAACCACATAAGTAATCGACAATAGATAAACGGTTAATTACAATACAATACATAAATATATCAAAAATTTAAGATTCTTAAAAGTAAAATAAGTGGGAAAAAAACTTAAAGATATGTAGAGAAAAAATCCAATATGCAGAAACTGAAAATTATTGCAAGAGCAATTGGAAACTTATATAGTGGAACACTTTTTCAAAGGCAATATTTCACTAATTATATATATATATATATATATATATATATATATATATATATATATATATATATATATATATATATATATATATGTACAGGGTTATTCTAAATGTCTAAATGATGGACTCATTTTCAAAAAATTGTATTTATTAAAGTACAAATCCAAAATGAACAATCTTTATACCAATGAAAAGAGGAAGTTTCAAAGTTTTTTTTAAAACATTATAAATGTTCAATGTGCAATTTGCGACTCACTTCTTGCGAACTCAAGAACGCGGAAAACCTTGTGCTCCACAGTAGCCATCTCACTCACAACTGACAGTGAAATGAAATCGTGGCCTATTGCCGCGCGACCTCTACCGGTCGCCTCTGGAACCATCACCGCTTTGAAAGCCGTGCACTCAATAACAGCAGATACGCTTTCTCGTGTGTGGGACGAGTTTTGCTATCGCGTAGATGTTTGCCGTGCAGCAAACGGTGGACACATTGAACATTTATAATATCTTAAAAAAAACTTTGAAACTTCCTCTTTTCATTGGTATAAAGATTGTTCATTTTGGATTTGTACTTTAATAAGTACAATTTTTTGAAAATGGGTCCACCATTTAGAATAACCCTGTATATATATATATATATATATATATATATATATATATATATATATATATATATATATATATATATATATATATATATATATATATAGAGAGAGAGAGAGAGAGAGAGAGAGAGAGAGAGAGAGAGAGAGAGATTAGATATATAACATATTAATAAATAAAACCTACCAATAAATCTCAATATATTAAGAATCATAAGTATATTTTAAAGGCAAATGATACCAAACAATAAATGAAATAAAAAGGATTTGAACTCAGACAAATGTTACAAAATAAATTTTTAAATAATAAATTATGCAGAAGTGGAATATAGATATAATATGATGATGGGAAATTAAAAGCAAAGTGTGTATATGTGTGTGTATAACTACGAAGCTAGACTCCTCTAATCTATATGTTTTGTACATAAACACTAAATTATTTAAATGAATTAATTATTGAATTTATCATACAGTTTGGATAACCATATAGCTTAACTTGATTACTGATAAATTCAACATTTTAATTTTTATTCTTATCTGAGCATAAATATTTTATTCTGTGTATGTAATTAAATAAAATATTTTTGTGGACAGATTTATGTAAGCATTAATTATAATGCGGAAATATATATTTACTCTAAAAGGAAAATCAATTATTTTATCATAAATGTCAAATTTTAATTTCCAAGTATTAACCCTTCTTTGCATGAGTTTTTCTTTTACAATTGTGGTTTTTTATACATATATTAAATATTACACACCAGAAATTTTAAGATAGATTTTTAACTTTGTTCAGCAACATAGTTCACGGAAAATTTACTGGATTAATATTTCTATATAAATATAGTGGTAGCGAAGAAGTTGATTTATTTATTAAAAGTTAAATAAACAGTGATGGAAATTTACACCACTAAGCAATTAAGGGTTAAAATAGATTTAATTTATTCATTTTTAAGTCAAAAAAAGTTTATTATATTATTTCTCATGTTATTTTGACTTAATTTAAGCTGTATGGATATTGAGTAGGTAACGGTGTGATATTACAATCATTGAACTAAAAAATAATTATATCATCTATATAACGATAATAATCATAATCGTTGTTATTACCTAATGAATTCCTTTCACAGTAAAATAAGTAAAGGTCAGAAAGTATTCTCGAAGTTGTACCTCCTTGAGAAATTCCTTGACATTGTTTATAAATGGTATTATTATAAATAATAAAATTATGATTCAAGGTAAAGTTCAATATTTTTTTAAAGAAACTAACAGTTGTATTCTTTTAAATTTTATTGAGATTTGAAGTCTTTCAAAATTAAACACATAGTTTTATATAATTCTTTGGTATATATTATTTTATTACAATATTATCATTATTCATTATAATTTTATTATATAATAATTCCAACACAAAACACGAACAGAAACGAAACAAAAAAAGGAGTCATTAAGAAACTGATAAAAGAAACGGTGTAATATGAGCTGCATCATGAGAGACGTCGTCAGGGCGTGATTCACATAATGTAAGCAAAACAGTGGAGTTTCTATCACGAGACCAAAATTTTAGATTAATTTTAATCTCATTCTACCCCAACTTCACACATTTTTTTATTTTTATTTATACCAACAAGAACAATTGAACAAATGAAAATAGGAAATGTTACAAATGTAATCAGAAAATAATACCTCAAAACTGGACGAACAGAATACATATCCCAATATCTCAACAAGCTCAAGAAGTATGAAGAAAAGAAAATAGAATTTGAAGAGTTAACTAATTCATACATGATCCCAAGTTTTTTTTTTTTTTATGTACAGAGGGTGTTTACACATATTGGGAAAGATTTTGATGTTAAATTAAAAAACAACGAGAAACAACAGGGGGGGGGGAATCTGACAACGTGTAATAACGCGTTAACTGAAATATCAGCTGCTATGAAAAAATATTATCTACTACTGAAATAGCATGCGAAAGAAGCCAGTTGCTTGAAGGTTATATATTTGCTCTTTCCGAAGAGAATTATTCAGATTCCGTTACATGAAAATCATTTAACAGGTGATAATTGGAAAAATATTGTCACAATTGATGAAGCGTAGATTTATCTAAATGACTGTAATGAAAAAGGTCGATTTATTACCGGAAAAGAGGCCAAAAAGGTTTAATAAACTTAGATTCAAACACTGCAGCGAAAGTTTCTCTAAAGGATTTATGGTGATTGCTGGAATCTCGTACAAAGGAAAATTAAAGAACAGAAAAATTAAGAAAATTTTCAAAATTAACTCTAATTATTATCAAAACAATGTTTAATTCCTATTTTTAAAGAAGAAATTCCGAAACTTTATCCTAAGGACGTTAAAAGTGTTGAGTTCCACCAGGATAAAGCGAGCAACCATACATCCAAAAGTACAATCGCATTTCTCGAAAACTTGATAAGAGAAACTGGAATGAAGTGTATACCGTTTAATCATATTCCAACCAAATCCCCAGATGTTTCACCAATGGACTACTTTGCTTTTAGACTATTAAAAAAGCTCTTGCGAAACGCCGACCAAGTACGCTGAGTGGACTCTGGCAATGCGTAGTGGAGGAATGGAAAAAAATTCCACTTTCAGTTTTACATAAAGCCCTAATATCTTGAAAACCCCGCTGCAATATGATAGTCCTCAACAAGGGCTACCAGATAGAGCATATTAAAAAATAATTGCTTTAATTGATGTATTTTATTTTTGTTTTTAAAATCGTTTCCAATATGTGTAAACACCCTCTGTATCTATTTGTGACTGCTTGTGGAATGAACATAAATAAATAATGATCAGAAATATACCATCGCATGAAGTATGTCGAAATAGACACATGTAACAACACTAATTTTATTTATATATTTTTTATGAAGCTAAACAACAACACCAAGCCTCCTTAATCTAGCATGAACCCGTCCTATAATTAATTACTTTATTATGTAAATATCAAGCAGTGCTATTTATTGTTTGTGGATAATCGAATTGATGAACTTTTGAGGAAAAAGGTATTTGACAGTGGTTTCACCTAAAGTTGTTAAGTTTTATTTTTAAATGCGGAACAACATATAACTGTTACTCCTGAAAAAGTGATTTTTTAAAAACGATTGAAGAATAGAAATATGCGTACATGAGTGAGAACATGTAAAAGAATTTACAACTAATTAAAAATCTGTTCTTGTAGTTATAAAAAAGCATCACTGAAATGAATACTAATTTTAACGCACACACATACATTATATAGTATTGTAATACATAATGCAAAACTTGTCACAGGCCTCCCAAATGATCCGCCAACTGAATACCAATATTTTTTAACAGAAAATTTCATGGTTGGTACCTACAACATTTCTGCAAACATTTACCTCTGCATGTGGGTTCTCCAAAATTTGCAAGAAAAATCTAAAAATAAAATTTTCCTGAGAAAATACCGGTATTAAAAAAGCGGACCATTTGGGATCCCTGCATTGTCATCACAATAAAGTCTGAGATACTGAAGCAATTCGAGCATAATTGGGTCAATGTATTCATCTTGCAAATATTTTGGATGAGTTCATTATTCAAGTATGTAGCTCTCATAATTCGCTTACAGGACACATACCGTTACATCATGGACTATTGAGAAAAATAGTTTGCAGTACTTTTAATGATGTTTAATTATAAAAGTCTTTCCGGCGAACAGGAGGTTCTTTTCTTTTCCTTTGAAAATCGGAATTAAATAAGAGGGCTATAATTTCAAGTCATTATTAATATATGATAGAATTCTTCGATTTCAATAAAATTCGTAAAAGTTTTTTACTTTGTCAGTTGAGACATATTAAAAAATTTGTATGGAATTCAATGTATGGATTGGGTTTGAACCTCCTTTGAGCATCGGAAATAAATCAGTGCTTACAGGTAATTTTTAAACGACGATTTCAACAAATTTTTAACATTTTTTATATAATTATTTCAGATACATTAGAAGAATTAAGAGCATTTTGTGCAATTTGTATTAAATCTAATACATGTCTCTTAAAACAAATAAATCGCCCTACTTTTCCGACTGAGCCGAAACGACTTGTTTTCATTTTAAATTTGCGTCAGATAACGAGTTTACAGGTCTCAAAAATAATTTTTCGAACTCTCTAATATTTAACAGTTCAGTCTTTTTAACGACCTTAAAGTTTCTTTTGTTTAACCAGTTTGGTCCAAAATGTATCGCATTTTTTAACCATCATAAGCTAATTAAAAGCAAACAATGTGAAAAAAAGTAAGGGCCTGTATGATTCCTAATTTTGAGAAACACTATTTCCAAATAATAATCTTCACCTTATTTAATCAAAGAATTTCTGTTATTAAATATGAAGAAGATTAACATCCAGAAATGGTTGTGCTCAAAATTTGGAATCGTGCAAACCCTAACAGAGCAAACAAAAGCTTCTACCGGCATCAAGAAAGTCCCGGAAGCAGCGCACGTACGAAAAATCAGTTAAATGTTTAAAACATGTGATACATTTGCACAGCTGCCAAACATTCCGATTTTTGAGTGCCATAATTTCCGATTAGAAATATTAGCTTTATTTAATGACAGAAATTAGCGATTAAATAAGACGAAGATTACTATTCGGGAATATTGGTGTTTAAAAAACGGAAAGTTTGGAAGCAACCCATTTGTGTAAATAATATATACTGTATCCTATAGAAAGTGTGAAAGTGTAAATTTCTATATGATTTGTTTTTGTTTCTTTTAGGAATCTGGATACACTCCTCTAATGTATGCTATTAAAGATCAAAAAATTTTTATGGCCGATCGATTTATAGATATGGGTATTAACATAAATGCTGTAGCAAAGGTAAGGCATTTCCCTTTTTGTTATTTTAGTAACTATAAAATTATCACTTTTATACTAATAGATTAAAAACGTAATTATATTGAAATATTGATGTACAAGGAGGACATAATTAAAGTGACAGTACTCAGCATGCTCTGTAGCGCAATCTAATTGCGAGAATGGAGCCAAATTTTGTATTATTATTAAACAAGACGGATATTTCTCGAAAAGGAATAGTTTCAAAAATCACCACTAGGTGTAAATATGGCTTTGAGTAAAAAAAAGAGAATTTTAAAAATGCAGAATCAATACTTAAATAAAATTAACTTTTATTTAGCACATTCCTATATATAAAAATCTTGGATATTATTTATTTTAAATTTTATCACCGAGGTCTGTATGGAGATCTTGCACGCATTTCAGAATAGCACCGTTCCATATTATAACATATTACTAAATCTTAGAGAACTGTTATGAGTAAAATAAATTACAAAAGGACATTCTTTTAAACACACAAAATACATGATAATCATATTGCTGAAAAATGTTTAATTCTTACTTGGAATAAATTTCTATAACAAAACAAATCAAGGCTTTGTTATTTTTTATTCAATTTACTCTTTTTCTCTCGGAGACAATTTGGCAATTTAATAAACTTTTTTTACACTACTAACCGAAGTAAATATAAAATGGTATAAATAAAAAAACTGCATTCAAACCTTTTTTGGTTTTATCACTGAAGTGTATATGGAGGTCGCACATGCATTTCAATTTAGTATTGTTTCATATGACATCTTTTCAAATCTTCGAGAACCGGTATGAGTAAAAAAAAAATTACAATAGGACAATTTTTTAAACACATAAATATATATGATAATCTTATTGCTTAGAAATGTACAATTCTTGCCTGGGATAATTTCTACAACAAAATAAATCAAGGCTTTTTATTATCTATTTCTGTATTACTTTTTTCTCTCGCAGTCAATTTAATAAACTTGTATTTCACTACTAACCGAATTGGACAAAGAATGGTAGATTAATTTCTAAATTTAAAAAAATGATTCAAATTATTTTTTATTTTATCACCGAGGTCTGTATGGAGATCGCGAACGCATTTCAATGTAGGATTGTTACAAAATATTTTTTTTTTTTTCAAATCTTAGAGGACTGTTATGAATAACACAAATTACAATAGGACAATTTTTAAACACACAAAAAATATGATAATCTTATTGCTGAACAATGTATAATTCTTACTTGGAATAAATTTCTATAATTAACGAAATCAATGCTTTGTTATTTTTTATTTAATTTATTCCATTTCTTTTTTTCTCGGAGACAATTTCACAATTTAATAAATTTGTATTGCACTACTAACCGAATTAAATAAAGAATAGTATAATAGATTCTGGATAAAAAAAACTGCATTCAAATCCTTTTAACTTTATTACTGACGTCTATATGGAGATCGCACATCTCCGAAAACTTTTTTGAGTAAAAAAATTACAATAGGACAATTTTTAAACACAAAAAGATATATGATAATCTTACCCCTAAGCAATGTGTAATTTTTGCATCGGATAAATTTCTACAACAAAACAAATTAAGGCTTTGTATTATCTATTCAATTTACTTTATTCCTTTTTCTCTCGGAGACAATTTAATAAACTTGTATTTCACTACTAACCGAATTAGATAAAGAATAATATAGTAATTTCTAAATAAGAAAAATAGATTCAAATTCTTTTTAACTTTATCACCGAGGTCTGTATGGAGGTCGCGCACGCATTTCAGTGTAGCATCGATCCATAATGTGGGCTCTTTTCCAAAACATGCCACAAAGTTTGAAGCATGCTTTCTCGGCTTTCTTTTCTCCGCTATTTCTCACCTGAAGACCTAATGGCAAAATCTTTTTTTTTTTTTTTTTTCAAATATGTCACGCAAACTGACGTCATAGAATTCCAGTAGTAAGCAGAAAACTTTCTTAGAAATTTGATTGCATATCCTCCCGAACTGTTTGAAAAGTATTCTCCTTTTACGGAGAAAATTAATGGGAGGTTAATTGTAAATGCATAAAAAGCCTTTCAGAAACGGAAAATAAATGTTAATTTCTCATTATAGACAAACACGTCTCCATTAAGAGAAAAGCATAAAACACAATTTAATATTGTCGTTGAATGGGTTAATACAATCAAATCGTGACTTACGAAAAAAAATAATTTTACTTATTTGTTTACTACATTAATGTAAAAATACCTGTTTAAGTGGTATTAGTGATATATCGTTGATGTATCAAGATTAGTTCCTATTTTATGCTCAATATTTTAGTTTGTTTGACAAAATTAGTTTTACGTGTCCTTTCAAAAATATTTACCCTTTTGTTTCTATGATTTACTTAGTTTTCATGCTATAATTAAACTTTTGCTGTCAAAGTATTTCTCTCATTTACTAAACAATCTTGTTATCAATCGTTATTTTTTCTGAAAAGAAGTGAAAGTTTTCTAATTATAAGGTATTTAATTTCGAGAGTATTAGAATGATTTCAGACATATGACGAATTTTAAGAATAACTTTTAGTTGTTTTTTATACTCGTTTTTTGCGAAATTTATTATTTACACCACAAAAAAAAAAAAAAAAAAAAAAAATTACTTATTCTATTGCATACTAACATATAGCTAGCTCATAATCCTGTAGAAAGTTTAAAGACTAAAATACAGGAGTAAATAAATATAAAGGAAATGACTTCATGTTAAAAAAATTCGTCAATCTTTAGACAGTACGCTGGGGTATTTCATACCTCCGGTTAATTATAATAGACCTGTTTTTTTATGTTTCAATGAAGAGCGCCTTTGTTTTAATTGCATTAGGAGAAGATATTATGTAGATAGGGTTTATAACCTAAAAAGCCTTAAATGTACAATTAATTCTATAAAATTGATATTTTTAGAGACCTTGAGGTTAACCTAACGCCAGTATGAATCACCAATTAATTTTATGCAAACTTTGGATCTTTTTACTTTTTTTTAAAATTACGTTGTATTCGCTTACGTTTTGTATTTTAAAAGATTTTCATACATATAAATGAGAGTAATGAGATCAAACATAAGAGATTCGACAACAAATATTAGTCGACGAAGATTCACCAAAATTTATTCATCGAGTGACTCGGAATTGGATTACGAAGAACAATCATACAGGTCGCATGAATCAATAGATGGCCATACAAATCAAATTTCACACAGTGAAAATAAAGTTGGTGAAGATGGCGAAACTATACGTGACCCGTAAGGCATGGTGACAACACGACGACGTCCCTGTGAAGTCACGCTGTGACTTTGTGACCGTCGCTGTGACCTCACGTGATGCTGATGAGAAGTCACAGTGACGTGAATATGAAGTTGTTATGGCCGTTTTAGAGCTCGTTTGTGACGACACATTGTGACCACTTTTTTTAAGTCACGGTGGGACAATTTTTTTAACCGTGTGTCATTTGTGACGATTTTGCCATTAGCTTTGCGACGATTCTGCAACAATGTTTTGAAGTCACAGTGTGACTAATTTGTGAAAAGTGTGACGATTCTGCATCGGGTCGATGGAGTACAGTTTACCCGAACCCACCCCAATCTTACTGAATCGTCTGTTTTTTTTTTTTTTCGGTAAGCAGGATTCGAATCCTGCATCGAGTTGGGCTACCAAATTTTACTAGAAACGCGTACCAAACTTATAGTGCCGGCTTGTGTGTTTTTTTTTCTTTTTGACTGTAAGTAGAATTTTTTTTAATGTTTCCCCTCATTTTCAAAGACTTTTATAATGCACATTTTAGTCGCAATGCGACTTTCCGATTAGGTGGTATTTTTGTCACTATGGGACTTCACAAGATGGTGTTTTTTTTGTTACAGTCCTCTTGTGGCGTACGTGACTTGTAATAACGTCACATTCACGTCACAAAAATTCAAAAAGTTGCCGACATGATAAATATCACAATGAATAATATGTTTTAATGTATTCTTGTATTTTTTTAAGTTTTCGGAGACGTTCACATTTTAGTCACAATGTGACGTCACTTAGGGGTGGCATTTTTGTCACAGATGCGACGTGACCACTTTGGCTTGCAGTGACGGTCACTGTTACCTTACTGTTACCATGCTTGCTATACGGAGAGGCTGTAAAAACAAAAAGTCTGAGAATTTCAGGACATGCTTTTGTTACATGTATATATTAGACAAGCAAAGATTAGCTGTTGTTACATGTATAAATAAGCAAAACATTTGTTTTGCTTATTGCTCTCAAGATAAAGATTATATATATATATATATATATATATATATATATATATATATATATATATATAGTGTATTCTTTTTCCACTATATCCGTAATGCATGGGGATATCACGACGACGTTACTGTGAAGTCGCATTGTGACTTTGTGACCGTCGATCTGATGTCGATGTGAAGTCACAGTGACATGAATGTGAAGTCGTTATGGCTGTTTTAGAGCTCGTTTGCGACGACGACACATTCTGACCAATTTTTGAAGTCATGGTGTGACAAATTTGTGAACAGTGTGTCATTTGTGACGATTTTGCCATTGACTTTGTAACGATTCTGTGGCGAAAGCGACAATGTTTCGAAGTCTCAATGCGATTAACTTGTGAAAAGTGGGACGATTCTGCATCGGGTCGCTGGTATACGTTTTACCCGTACCCACCACAACCTGATTGGGAAAGCAGGATTCGGATCCTGCATCGGGTCGGGCAACCAGATTTTACCAGACACCCGTACCCAGCTTATTGTGCCGGCTGGTGTCTTTATTTTCTTTTTGGCTGTAGGTAGAAATGTTTTTAAAATGTTTCCTTTTATTTTCAAACGTTTTTTTTAAATTCATATCTTAGTCACAATGCGACTTCCCAATAAAATGATATTTTGGCCTCTATGGGAATTCACAATATAGTTTTTTTTTTTGTCACAGTCCTGATTGTGATTTCACGTGAAATGCAATAAAGTGACAGTGACACGTCTCAAATTTTTTTTAATTTTCGGGAATGATAAAGGTCACAATGAATAACATGTTTTCATGTATTCTTTTCTTTTTTTAAGTTTTCGGAGAATTTCGCATTTTATTCATAATGTGGCATCACTGAGGGGTGGCATTTTTGTTACCGATGTGACGTGACCACTGTGACTTGCAGTGACGTCACATTTATCTCACTGCCACCATGCTTGCTATACAGGTTGACATTTAATAGATTAAATGTGGGAGTTGTATGTGTGAGTGTGTATGAAAATGCATCAGAAAACAATTTTTACCTATAATAAAATATTTTTTACCATATAATAGTTATATATTATTTACTTTTATATTATACCCAAGAAGGAATGTTGATAAAAAAGTTTAAAAAAAAAATTGCGATTTTCAATTTTTGTGAAATTTATGTTATACTTTAAATTTATCTTTGGTGAATTTTTCTTTATTAAAATAATTTACTAATAAAATTTAAATAATATACGTACCATAGGTGTTAGAATTTTTTTTATTACGATTGCAAAGTGATAAGAAGGTTTGATTTTTTTTTTTCAAAGGAAAAATAATATTTAATTAATTATAAGTGTACAATTTTTTTTGCTATTTTAACATGTGATTAAAAACCATCTAAGAATTATTTAATGGCATTGATTTAAAATCTTGGTGTGTGCTGAGCCCCAGTGTGAACTGTCGATAACATACCTATAGTGTGCAGTCCTAGGTTTAAACTTCCTAACTTTATTTCCTGAAGTATTATTCAAGTCAGGGATTATTCTTTTTATATTTCACTATCATGTTGGAAAAGTTATAACATTTGATATGAAACTTCATCTTAGACAAAAGTTACCAGTTTACAAACTTTAAATCTTTAAATTAAGTTATATTTTAGAAAGTTTTTTTTTCCTCTGTCTGACGGCTATTCAATTTTCTAAAACTATGAAATGAATATCGCTGTGTCTCTTGACAAATAAATTGTTTTATAAATCATATTATTTTTATCAAAAAAATTAAAGTTTTTTTTTTTTTTTTTTTTTTTTTTTTTTTTTGTAAAAAGGTAAAACCAAATTTTGCGAACGGGAAAATCCTTGTTCTTTCCAAAGAGATATATTTTTAAAAACATCATAGACATATAGTACAAGTAACAACAACACATTTGGAACAAGAACGAAAAAAGAAAAATCATGCATCATATTACGAAACACTTTCTAACATTTAATGGAATATTATTAAGAAATTTCATTTTTTCATACTAGGAAATGAGATATCTAAATAAGCACTGTAAATAAAATGCACGACAAAAGATTTTCCCCATAGACCATAACGTAACGGAATTCTTTTTTGTGCCCCTCTAAACAAACTATAAAGGACGAACGAATTACATTTAACTCACGTAATTATAATCGGACTGACAGGTAAGTTTTATATGTTAATGAGATTCAATATAGAATGTTCGCTGTTTAAAAAGAAGAGGGTCATATTTGTAGTTCGTTTGCTGGGACACACATGCAAAATTCCAATACATTATTGTCTATGGGGGGGGGGGGCGTTTGCAGTGCATTTTATTTAAATAGCTTGTTTAGAAACTTCATTTCATTATATGAAAAAAATAATTTCTTAATAATAGTGTTGGAAAACGTTTCATAATATCTGCCCTGATGCATCATTTTTCGTTCGTGTTTATGTATGGGTTGAGATCTGCGGCACTACAGTTACTTTTGGCATACAAACAACTAAAATTAACTGGAACCTCCATTTAAAGAGAAATTCTACCTACTATGAAGCCTGTACAGTTATTCTTATCCGACATTTTTTTTATTAGTAGCAGACATCCTAACTTCTATACAAAAAGCAGAGCTCCACTTTAAGAGGGTGTGCCTTTAAGCTTCCACTTTAAGCTGTGTGCCTTTATTTATTTACGTCTTAAAATATGTATCTTTGCTTTTGAAACAATTTCTGAGGTAAGAGATGAAATAAATAAATTTTTAGTCATTATTTTTTTATCTTATGAAAATTCACACGGAAAAAAAAATCAGGTTAAATATTTTCAGTAAAAAAAAACAGCATTACACAAATGAAACCAATGCTTTTTTATTTTCAAAAATGTATTAAAATAGCAATTTTTTTTTCTGTGGGGTACCCCATTATTTATATCTTAAGTACATATTTACCATTTCATGATGATCTTCTTGTCGCCATGATAGGTTTCCAAGTCCTGAGTAGTCCGAGTGTGTCGAATTAACTGTCCATTGCGATCGAAGAATTTAGCCTCGTCCTGCTAAGTTATCAGTTAAAGTAAAATTTAAATCTCTTAATAAACTTAGTACATGGATATTCAAGTAAAACGTGTTTAGAAATTCTTTAACTAATTATTTCTAAATTGACTAACAATGGAAAGGATAAAATATTCATTATTATTATATTGGGGTGTCTGAAGAGTTCTAAAAGTTTTTGCAGGTGAAAATTTAAACTGCTTATGGGTTTTTTTATTGATTGAATATGCAAATTTTTGAACAGAATGATAATGTAAGAAATCCAGTGTGCGTACAATTTTTTAATAGAATATTTTGTCTATTTTATTTCAGAAAATTATTACAAGTTCTAAGCAGCCAAGTCTCCGGAAGTTTGGATACCAGTATTTTAGTACAAAAAAATGTTATTTTCTTTAATCGGTGCATTCTTCGATTTTAAAGAAATAACTGGTATGCAACAGGCCGGAGACGACAACTTTTGCAAAATGTGCTATTTAACGAGGCAACTGCGAGTTCTGCGATATAAATATTAAATAGAAATTCAAATAGTTTATCAAATAGTTCCAATCAAATAGAAAATCAAATAGTTCCAAACAGAAATACCGGAGCCAAACTCCTTCGAAATTTCAAAAAGTGTATACGCACCCTGGAAGACCACAAACATATTGGTTCTACCATTTATACAGGTCGATGCAGTTAGATTATACTTTCAGTGCGATTTGATTATATTTTCATGTGGATGATAAAAAGTTGCGTTTTAGTCATTTCCAGTTTTCTTTTTTTAAGGAGAATTTAGAAATAATTCTGTAGTCAGAGGTGCCAACCTCTCATTAATATTCCGTAATATGCGGGTTAATTTAACCCAGGTTTAACATGTTTCGCACCAGAAATTTTTTTAAGAAATGAAATTAAATACATTCCACGTAGAAACCTGAAATTAAATAAATAAAGATTCATCCAATAATTTTTCTGGTTTGAAGCGTTGTTAAACTGGGTCCGATTAAAACGCATATTACGGAATATTAATGAGAGGTTGACACCTCTGTCTGTAGTCTACAAAGTTTATGCTTTAGATGAACTAACAGTTTGGTGTTGGTTTGCAAGGACTAAAAACATAAATTTCAGTCTACAAGATCAATGTCGGTGTGGCCGACATATTGCTACGATAAAGATAATTTAAAAAGTAGAACAAAACATAAATTGATCTCTGAAGATTTAGCAGAGTTTATGAAAAAGCTTTCAAGTTTAGATCCTCCAAGTTTTATAAAATTAAGATATGTTTATCAGAATGATGTTCGAGTATTACAGAATCTGTCGAATAAAAAAATTCAGTGTGCGATATACCTCTCAAACAGCATAAAACGAACATATGTAAAAAGAGCTAGCATTGGAAAAAAGTGGATTATATATGAAAATGTGGGCAAATATGAACGATAACAACTCATAGAATCATCTAAATAAGCAGAGTAAAAAAAAATTGTAACAACTTTCATTTTTCAAACAATAACCACCACTTTTGACATATATTTGAGTTCCTTGGATTAAAGCAGCTGGAAAAGTATCTAGTCTATGCACTTTTTCTTAAATTTTCATAGAATTTGAAGGGGTCAAAGTTTGAAAAAAACTAATGTTAAATCCACATGACGACCTTTAAATTGTACCTTCCAAAAAAATCATCTGATTGAAATATTTCTTTCTTAATGAATGCATCCAAACATAATTATTCATTTTTCTTATTCATAAACATATTTTAATTAGGAAAATTATTATAAATTCACATTAAATAAATCTATAAATTAGGACATACATTTTTTACTTAAAAAACGGAGGCGGTTCCAAAAGTGAAAGTATCCGCACCAGAAAAACTGCAATTAAAATGGAAAAAGTAAAAAGGTACCCGGTTAGGTATCTTCAGTTATCCTATGCAAAAAAATCATTTTAAAGTACTGAGAATACGAACATTTTAAAAGGACGCTACCATTGGTTTAAAATTAGCAAACAAATGTATAGGATAGCTGAGGTCGATCTCTAACGTTGTTAGTTTTTAGCTTTTCAATTTTGGTTCCAGTTTTTTTATATAGGGGTACTTTCGCTTTCAGAACCGGTTCCAACCGGTTCCACAATTGAAAATATCCGCTTATTAAAAAAACTGCAGTAAAAATCGAAAACGTACAAACTAACAACGTTAGAGATCGACCTAAGCTATCCTATACAAAAATAATCATTTAAAAATATTAAAATGCGAGCAAGAAATTTGAAAATAACCTTTCCATAGACTTATATTAGCAACATTAGCTTGAGCATTTCTTCGCATGACTAGTGCAGGCTCTTAATGGTAGGTCTACACTAGTCACGCGAAGACACTCGCAAGCTAATGTTAAATAAATGGCAGCGTTCTTTTCAATGTTATCGCTTGCATTTTAATATTTTTAAATGATTCTTGCATAGGATAGCTGAGGTTGCTTTGTAACCGGGTTAGCTTCTTCTTTTTCGATTTCGGTTGCAGAATTTTTTAAAAAGTTTCTTTCTCTTTTGAAACAGGTTCCGAAAAGAGCTTACACTACTCACGCGAAGAAACGCATAAGCTAATATGAAACCTATGGGAAGTAAAAGTAACATTATAAAAAAATCTGCACTCAATTTGAAAAAGTAAAAGCTAACCCGGATAGTTATCCTATAACCTCACTTATCCTATACAAAAAAAAAAACATTTAAAAATATTAAAATGCAAGCAATAAATTTGAGAAGAATGCTCCCATAAGTTTAACATTAGCTTCTGAATTTCTACACATAAATAGTGTACTCTTACTCGGAAGATGGGGTAGATGGTAAATACAGTAACATAAGTCACAGGTTTTGGCACAGCCACTTTATAGGTTACCGGTATTTCCAAGCAATAATCATCGTCGATTATTTCTTTTGCAAATATTGTTTAATTTTTCTTGCAAATGTTTTAGAACTCTACCACGAAGATAATTTGTTTGCACATAGTAGTTGCCAAAAGAATGACTGAGCCAAGCCTGTTTAAATCTCATTCTATAAATGAATACTCCTCAGTTCTAATGTTAATTTAATTTGGTAAAACCACTTTCTTCCAAAATTGCATGAATTTAATTTTATATTCATTAGTTTACGTGAGGAGAATTGAAACTAAATCGTTTTAATATTCAATAAAAGTTGGACATGCATTTCTAATATAAGTTTCGATACTACTGAATTATACGTTAAAATTCTATTTGCGACTATATTATTGCTGCTATTCAATACAATCAGTTTTAAGCATAAAATAAAATGTCAAGGTTATATTCAGAAAATAGAAACTTTAAAACCATTTATCTTGTTGACGAAATACCTTAATAATTTCTCAGATACCAACTTTTACACTTTTTCACTATCAGTATTTTACAAAAGTAAATTTTGCCTTATTTAATTGTAAAAATCTAAACCTAAATAAAGCTTTTTTTTTTCAATACTGGTAAGAAAAAAAGAGTGAAAGTTGGCAGCTGTCTAATTTAATTATTACACAAGAATTAGAAAATATTTTCGCGCGTGTCGTATAAACTTCACTTCCAGAATATCGTTTGTAAACTACTTGATTAAAATAGTTCCTTATACTATTTCGCCGAACTGTCTAAGCTTCCGTCATAATTATGCCCCTATAATGAAAAAGATTAATGATTATCATCCGGTCTTTTTTGTAGGTCTAAAGAATAAGAGTAAAGGGAGATCGGATAAGTTTTCCGGATATTATAAATAATTGTGATACTCATTATTCTTAAAGAAATTCGGTTTTTATAAATACTAAGAACATCTGAAAATATGTGCCGCCTATAATAAAAACGCGAGGAAATATTTTTGAATTTTTTTTTTTAAATATCTGTAATATAAATTTAATAGTGTTAATCATAAGTCCGCATTTAATAGTGAATTGCCCTAGAAAAACAGAATAAATGTATATACATTTTTACTAAACTTTTATAATGTTATTAATGGACATAAGTTCCCTAATGTATGTAACTATTAAAAAATGAATTTTTATTTTTACAATTTTTCAGATGTCTGTGTGATATTGCTTTCCTATATTTTGGATTTATTTAGTCAAATTTATGCATATTTATGATAATTATTTTACTAATTATTATCTAAAAAAGTCGCACTTTCATATTATATCATTTAAAATGGATAAAGAAAGCAAAAAAATAAAATAAAGATGTGATCATATTGACTAATATTTGTATTTTTTCAATTAAATGACTCACAATTATATCCATTATTTTATTTTTTTTAGACAATAATTGTAATTAAACAATACAATAAAGATAGTATTTTCACTAATAATAAAATAAAAATTGGCGGGTAGTTTACGAAATATATTTTATAATGTTCTACGTTTTTGTTAAAACAATTTTTGGAATATTATTAACAATTGCTATTTTGTTAATTTTCGTCCGAACTAATGAGCATGAGCAATTTTTAACATAATTAATTTTTCTCTGTCTCTTACCATTAATTATTACCATTAGGTCTCCTACCATTAAGTAATAACATAAAGTTAAAAAATATTCCGGGGTAAAAAATTCAAGATTGTCGGATTTTAGGCAGGGCAAACATATTTTGAATTAATTTAAAGCAATTGGAACTAAGAACGTGAAAATTCAGAAAAATAATCGGTTGTTTTTGTATATAGGGGAAAGTAGGTTATAGCCGTGTACCTAACCGTTTTCCTTTATTGACAAAAGTCTAGAAGGGTAGAAAAATTGGAACACACTATAAAAGTGTTTGGGGCAGTAGCGGCTCGTCATGGGATGCTGCATCATTTTACTACCAATATTTTTGTAAACTAAATTTCTCCTTATTCAATCATACAACGTTCCACAATTATATGATGTCAGATTTAGTATACGAAATAACTGGTAGTAAAGTGATGCAGCATCCCCCTGTTGAGCCGCTACTAGATTGGAGGCATCTAGGCTAATATTTCAAAACCACACCTGTTGCCAGAGGAAAAATCTTCTCTACTTGAGAAAAGCCGTTTTCTAGGGCCATCAGAAACAGCTCCGAATTTTGGTGGTAGGGTAAAACCGGGTACTAATCAGAAATTAAGTTTTTACACTTCTGGTAACGAAAAGATTTATTGTAATAATTTTTTAATTAAACTTTAAAACATGTATACATTTTTATGGTCAGTAATATTTTATTCAGGTTTTCAAGCAATTATTAATGTTGTCATGTAATAGCTTTCTCAGCTTTTATTTCTCGTATGGCTGCACTTCTCATGTTCCCACTATTTGCAGACTGCGCATTGTATCTATCCTTCACCACATGTTGAGTTAAGAAACAATTCATTGCAGAATTCAATACAAAACCATAAGTACCCGGTTTTCTCCCAACAGACGATCAAAAATCAACATGGTCGATCTTCTGGATAGCTGGACGTACACATTTTTACTTGGCACAAAATACAGTGTGAAAGCTATAGAAAACAGTGGTTTACTTAACTAAATCGATCCGTTAGGCTGGATTTACTTCAAAAGCAGGAAAGATTGCGAAAAATTAAAACATTTGAGGTGAATTCCTTCGGACACAGAAATTAACAAGCCGATGGCACACTGATAGGGCACGCTAAACGTCGTAGTTAAGACAGGTTCTGTCCACAGGACAGCATCCATCAGCGAGAAAACATGGTACGCGATTTGACCCGCCTACCCGGTTTTACGCTACTCTCCCCCACATTTTTATTGCCGAAACGTCAGTGAAGGCTCACTGTGGAGACATGAAAAGTTTTTGGTTTCCGTCTGTTTGTCTGTCTGTTTGTCAGTCTGTTTGTCTGTCTGTTCCGCGATAACTGCCGTGAAAAGCGTCCGATTAGGTTCATTTTTGGTGGGTATGTTGGTGAGGTACTCGGATTTAGCTGTATAGTTTTTAGTTACATTTGGTTCAGTCGTTCGAAAAATATAGAACATTTCGTTTTAGGTCATAATGCTTTCCTATGGGAACGCAGACGATTTTCACATTTCATATTTTAACTGAAATGGAAATCACATATTTGAATAATGTATTTAAACGTAAATTAAGGATACTAAATTTTCGATATGGAGGTCTTAAATATATTCAATAGCCTTGAAAATTTGCCGATACATCTATTAGAATTTAGAAATCAATTGTTTAAATTATTGGAATTTTTTTTGCAACTGTTCGGGAAATATAAATCATTTTATTTTCCTATTTTTTTACAAATTTTAAAATGGATTTCTTTTTCTTTCCTCTTTATTTTATTAGTTGCTTAGCAACCCTATTTCAAAGAATATCAAAGTAATAAATGCATTTTTTTATCTAAAAAATAACAAAAATAAGAAGTTTATAAGAATTTCATAATATTATTCCATAAATCGTGTTTAATTTAACGCTTCTAATTTCTGAAACCTCCGAAGTTTTTTATATGCCTATAAATATGTATCTAAAAAAAAAATTAAATTGCGAATTGTAAGATGCTAAATAATATGAAAAGTGAGATTAAAAAACAACGACTTTTAGAGCTGACACTGAGGCTCCTCATCTGCAGATTTACTAGTTAATTTTCATTTGTGGCTGATTAAAAAGAAAACTATGAAGGACGATTTTCACTTATAAACCTCATTTAGTTGTGAAATGAGATTGGAAATTTAAAATCAAGTATTCATGTCTATTTAAATTGGAAATTACTTCTTGTAAATCTTTAAAAGAAAAAAAATCCCTGACGGCTCGGCCTACAGGCACAGGTAGATTTCAATGACGCAGACCGTGGGGCGCCTGTTTGTTGGGAATTGCTCAAGAAATGATCTTTTTGCAATGATGCTGCAGTTGGAACCGCCTACTTCGAAGAGGAGCCAGCAAGGATTTTTTTTTTTTTTTTTTTTTTTTTTTGCTATAAGAGTTGGTCCTATAAAAAACATGTCAATATAAAAGTTTTAGATAACATTAAGAGGATTTATAATAAATTGAAGCGGATTTGAAATCTTGGGAATTGACGAAGTTATGAATTTTTTTCTTCTAAAACCCCCCTTCCCTCCCCCCCTTAAGGCAATTTTTAATTATATCAAAAATCTGTCATACATAAGTTTTTGGCCCTGTTCCTAGAAGTAATAATAATTTTAAACGGATTCGATACGTATCATAATTAAGAAATTACGGTTTTTTTTCTCTTTCCACAAAAAGCCCCCCCCCATCCCCCCCTTGGTTCGATTTTGTCCATTAACGAACTTGACCGAGATTTTATGCCCCTTGATTTTATGTATCAGTTTCGAAAAGATGCGGGAGTTGGAACCGCCTACTTCGAAAAATAACTTGTTTGCAGGCGGAGCCGGCAGGGATTTTTTTTTGTTTTTAATTTTTTTTTGCTATAATGGTTGGTCCTATAAAAAACTTGTCAATATAAAAGTTTTAGATAATACTAAGAGGATTAATAATAAATTTACGCGGATTTGATATCTTGTGAATTGACGAAGCTATGATTTTTTTTCTTCTAAAACCTCCCTTTTTTCCTCCCCTTGGGGTCATTTTTAATTATATCAAAAATCTGTCATACATAAATTTTTGGCCCTTTTCCTAGAAGTAATAATAACTTTAAACGGATTCGATACGTATAATAATAAAGAAATTATGAGGGTTTTTCTGTTTTCACAAAAAGCCCCTCCCATTTCCCCCCCTTGGTTCGATTTTGCCCATTAACGAACTTGACCGAGATTTTATGACCCTTGATTTTATGTATCAGTTTGGAAGAGATTTATGCAGAATTTTTCCAGTTATCGTGGTCAGAAAAAAGTGACATAGATAGATAGATAGATAGATAGATAGATAGATAGATAGATAGATAGATAGATAGATAAAGTTTTGAACTGGGGGTAGTTTTGGGTTCTGGGAGTCATAATCGGCATAGATCTGCAAAAATTTTTCAAAATTTCCAACTTAGGTGAGAATGTAATAGGTAGTATTTCTTACGAAATCTACCTAAAAGTGTATATGTTCTTTTTTTTTATGCGTAGTACATGTATCCATTCTGATTCAAGATTTTTTTTCAACCAACACTAGCGTTATATCTAGAAAATTAATCAAACAAAAAGCGTTTAATGTCGTATTTTATACATATAAAGTTTAACACAATAGAAATAATACCATTATTTTTGCTGAATTTCGTGTAAAATTTTTACATGTTGTATTTATTATCCAGTTTTTGCAAATACAGTGTTCGAACGTAAGAAGACCTTAGTAAGATTCTTTAAATATTAATCTTTCGAAAACATTTTCCGAAGTACATAGGAACAATGGGTGAATGTGAAAAAACTACTTCCCTGAAAACTCTCCTGTAAACGTCGACTCCAGAAAGCTTTTTGCATAATTGATTCTATTATGCGAGTAAGAAAATTGCTTCATATTACTATTTGTACGTGTTTGTGTTTTATCACGTCTATTCATTTATCTCAAATGAAACTTTTTTGCATTATCCTAAATCTTCCAATGTTTCAACAATGTATATTGCAATTTAAAAAATACATCTCGTTAAATAAATGAATTACATTCAAAGGAATCATTTAAATGTACCGTCGTGAATAAAAAGTATATCCCTACTAACTCTGTCGTAAATTATCGTATAAAAATGTGACTTGTACCAATTGATTAAAAATAACGTCTACTAATGAATGTTATGATTACATTTTTCATAGGAGTTCATCTAAATATGGAAATTGTAGCAAACGTTAAAATTTTCTAAAGTAATTCTATATTTCAAAATATCTATTATTTGAAATTATATTATTCGAAAAAAATATGAATTGTAACCTGTGGTTTTTTAAAACAGAAATCGATTTTTAGAACCTTCAAATATGCGAATTCAAAATTGCAGCTCATAAGTCAAGTACTTTTGAGTTATGCTTAAAACCAACCACCCGCATTTTAATCTGTTTCGAAACGATTAAAAATAAATTTAACATTACAACTTTAAACTTCCATAATTCCTAAACTACGTGACCGAATGACTTCAAAGATAAAATTCACCTAAGAATCCAAATATGTGTCAAAATTAAGCGTTAGTATTAAAAATTCAAAAGTTTGTTACAATTTCTATATGTAGACAACATCCAAAGCAAAATTTAAATATAGCATCAATTACAAATATTTTTACAGCCTTTTTACAAATCTATTGGTACCAGTCACAGTTTTATACGATAATTTTTGGCATAGTTAGTAAGGGGTGTACTATTTTTTTCCACCACTGTACTTTATGTTTCACTATTTGTTGAATATAAGAAATTTATGCGGGATTCTAAGAATTTATTTCTTGCTATTGTTACACATGTATGTTCCCAATAATTTTGTTTCACCAAGTATAGGATATTAGTTCAGTTTCTGAAAGAAGTAGGAAAGTTAATATGAGTAAATATAGCTTAGTCTTGTGTCACTTATTCACACTAGCTATAACTCATATTCCCATTCCTTTTATTCCTTTTTCTAAAGACAATTTATTTCTCTTTGGAAACTCAGAGATACTCCCAACTAAAGGTAAATGCGAATAACCCGAATTTAACCGAAACCGACACGGTCGGGTTGGCACTATTTTAATCGTTGCGAGTCGGTTTCGGGTTGGGTTTTGTCACTTGCGGGTTGGGTTCGGATTGATAAATATAGCATCAATTACTCGACCTTTTTACAAATCCATTGGTACCAATCACAGTTTTACACGATAATTTGCGGCATAGTTAGTAGGGGTGGGGGTACTATTTTTTTCCACCAGTGTACGGTCTGTTTCATTATTTGTTTAATATAAGAAATTTATGTGTGATTCTAAGAATTTATTTAATGCTATTGCTACATATCTATGTTCCCAATAATTTTGTTTCACCAAGTGTATGATATTAGTTCAGTTTCTAAAAGAAGTAGGGAAGTTAATATGAGTAAATATGGCTTAGTCTTGTGTCACTTATTCACACTAGCTATAACTCATATTCCCATTCATTTTTCTAAAGCCAATTTATTTCTCTTTGGGAACTCAGAGATACTCCAAACTAGAGGTAAATTTGAATAACCCGAATTTAACCGAAACCGACACGGGTCGGGTTGGCACTATTTTAATCGTTGCAAGTCGGTTTCGGGTTGGGTTTTGTCACTCGCGGGTTGAGTTCGGATTGACCCGATTTTTAAAGGAAAGTCCAGAATATTTTATCAAATGCAAAACTATGTATTTGAATATTAATTAATATATATATATATATTAATTTTTCTACTTAAAAGATAAAATTGATACTAGAGATGTAATTCTAGACAATTTTTCCATATTTTCTTTAAAATATGAATTAGTTTTCTTTCATTTCGGGTTCGGGTTGGTTTCAAGTTGAAATGAGTTGGGTCCGGATATTCTACCAGCCAAGATGGGTACTAAGTCAGATCTTCTACCAGCCTGTTTAAAAAAACTAATAATAAATATTTTATTTGCAGCGATTCGATACGAAATCTTTTATAGGCAGAGTGTCTGATTTTAACACCACTAGTTTTTTCAGCATTATATTTTCACTGCATATCTTGATCTATGAGACATGATGAATAGAGTTGATTATCATAAGATCATCTAATACATTTTGGAGATGTCTGAAATGCGATTTGTGGATTAAAATGCTTGTTCACATGGAGCTGCACTGATAAGGATTGCAAATATTAACTCAATCAGTTTTATAGTATACAGAAAACATTATTAATCTTCTGTCGCAGTTATATTAGAAAATAATGATTAAACAATATATTTTGCCTGCAGTCACCATAATGTAATTCACATTTACACTCCACATTCTCCTCACCTTTCCAGAATTTTTATCAAGGAATTTAGAATTCATCCACTGGTATTGGTGGCTGGTATTGGTAAAATTTTACCAACCACACTTATGCTCGTATTCACCATTTACCTCAATCGTCGGTTAAACGAGAAAACCTTGGTCGAAAGCTCAGATGGTATTAATCATTAATCTGACTGGACTTCGGCCACAATCACGTCTAATCAGGTTAATCGAGAATTTCATTTGAGCGTTCGACCGAGGTTTTCGTGTTTAACTGGCGATTGAGATATATGGCGAATACGAGCTTAAAATTTCTATTCGCGATTTGGCGAGTGGCAAGCGTCATTTGATAAGCAAGCACTTTACTAGCAACAATGTGAATTAAATTGAATAGGAGTAACAATAAAGGGTTATCACAAAAAGCACTTTTTTTTGTTAAATTATTCTCTCTAAAACACGCCAACTGGCGCGCAATAAGTAAACAGAATTTTTTTTATGCTAATAAATTTTTTTTTTTTTTACATTTGCAAACAAGTCGTGTATTAAGAAGCAGTTTCTTGAAGTTGCTTTCATCTTGTGTTTAAAAATTACTCTTTACGATAAGATATTTATTACGTGAAGTAGTAAAACCTATCTCGGTGATTCAAAAGTTTACAAATCCAGTGTTTTTTTCTTACAGATGTTTAAAATGTTTATGTTTTGCAAAACTTAGACTTGTCACTCTGAAATATTAGAATTCGTTTATGTACAATGATAGCTATACATCATTATTGCTTACAAAATTTATATTCATCTTTCTAATTCTAAAATTATAGGTAACTTATAAACTCTTTCTTATCGCTTAATAGAAGCTAAATTAGATATTACAATTAAAAAATTATAATAATCGCATACTTTTTTATCTGTTAATTTTATATCTTCTGTTTCTTCAAATGTAGAAAAATATTGGGTTTTTTTGTTGTTGTTTTTTGTGTGTGCTTGTGTATGTTCAATAACATATGAAAACTTTTCAGAATCGTAATATTAGTTAACTTAAGTTTACTCAACGAAATAATACAAAAGAATAAACAATGTTTATCTTTCAGGATGGAATCACGGCCTTGCATATAGCAGTTGCGCAGGTTAAAGAAGATTCTATTCGTCTGTTACTTAGTAGAAAGGCAGATCCTTTAATTCCATATGGGGTAAGTAGATAATGATATATTACATATTATATCACTTAATATTGACTAGTATAAAGAAGATAAACGTATTCTCAGAGAAAAAGTTTTAATCTGGATATATTATTTTTCATAAAGATTTCTCCCTCAACATTTATGGGGCTCTCTGGAATAAATTGTGCATCGCCTCTAAAACACATGCACTGGAAAAACGTGCCACGCACGTTGAGATATTTTTGTGAATTAGTGGCATGGTTGGCCCCGTACCATTATTTTTAACAGTAACCATAATCTTAATCAATCGCAGAATTTCTGTGATCAAATAAGATTCAGATTGCTATAAAAAAAAAGAACGATACGAAATTTGGTAGCTATGCAACTAACTCACAAAAACATTTCGACGTGCGTGACACGTTTTTCCAACGCAAGTGGTTAAAATTCTTTATATTCTTGACGTTATCAATATCTTTTATTCTAGACAACATTTTACAAGAAGTGAAGCTTGAAAATAGAAAATCGATATTGTATGGTTTTATTTTTTGTAATTTAGAACAAGATATTACTATTTTCAAAGAGTGGATATTCAACTTTCAAACAGATAGAAACTAAAAAAAAATTCACCCCAAAATCTTTATTTTTATGTTTAATTCCTACATTACAAATGATTGGTAAAGTTACTTAAAAAAATAAATAATCATAATCGATTCACCTATTTCAGAAATGCCGTAAGTGCTGAATGTAAAGTTGTGAGATATTGAAGAAAATCTGTATTTCAAAGCAAAAAAAAAAAAACGATTTCTCCCTTAGCAGTTATGGGGATTCTGAAATAAGATACGTTTCGCTTCCGTATTTTATTTTTTGACTACTTTTGTGATATTAACGAGTATTATAAGCTAAGGATAAAAGTTAATAAATCTGAGCCTTTTAGTAATCCTGAAATTTGTTTTGATAAATTTCAAAAATTTATATAAATTCAAATGCTTAAAAAAGTTTTTCAGATCCTTAAACATGACTGATAAACTGAATAAAAATGAGTTAATTACTTTTAATAATGTAGAGAACTAACTCAATAAAAAAGGTTATGAACAGATAAAGCATTTTCTGAAGCACAAATTTTAAAGACGTAAAAGGCCTTGAGATATTTGGAAAAAAATTAAGCGTATAGATTATTCATTGTCAGAGAATCCACTCTTCTTTCAACTGCAGATGTCGGACAACGTAAAGTCATGTTGCAGAATTCTGCATAGTCTGAGGTATATATCAGAGAGCTTCTTTACATCAGCATTTCTTTCCTTGTTGATTGAGACTATCTCAGTAGTGTAAACATTCATCGTTTGTAGTTCAGGAGGTCGAATGGTTTTTCTCAAAGAAAATGTTGACATGGTGATAGCATTGATGAATGGCTTAGCTTCCACATTTCAAGTTTAAGCATACCTGAAGGTAACATGTTTGTACGTCGATATTTTAAATGTAATTCTGTCTCCCTTCCAAATGCCTCTTCTTGACGTTTCATGAAATAGTGGTCACAGCTCTCTTAATACTAGGCCTACGCTCTGACACAAAATGGCGGCTGTTGTTGGCGGATTTTATTCAAAGTTTGTACGATCCCTATAATTTGAATACCAGTAATTTCTAAAAGTATTCTTCGCCTTAATTCTCTGCAATTAAATAAAGGCGAAGAATACTTTTAGAAAATGGTAGTGTTGAAATTCAAGTTAGTATATAAACGCAAAAAAAGTCCTCCTACTACAGTTGCTATTTTTGTGTCAGCACGTAGGCCTAGTATTCATAGACTATGATACTAGTACTAAAAAATCGGAAGGTTTGACAGACTTTGAAACTCAAAATGTTGCCAGTTTGCATTTCATAAATTGAGAAGCGACCTCATACGCTAATTTCAACGATGAATTCAGCATATGTACAGCAGAAAGATTATAAGTGATATCGCTTGTGGGGTTTCTGCAGTAAACAAATATTTCAAAAAAGTGAAACAAGGGTATAAACACTATTTTAGTCGGTGTCTGCATCATTCGAAGCGTATAATTAATTATCTTAAAAAAAGGTGTTAACTCATTTTTATTATATATATATATATATATATATATTCAATTGTGCATATTTTAAAAACTATTTCATTTATTTTTGTGAGCAGATTTTTGGTAGATTTTATTACACTGCTCTTTGCCATAAGCTGAGTGTGATTCTTGAGGACAGTGTCTGCTACAGACAGTTACCGCATAATTTAGTACATTTACTAGTAAATTTCTTTAAAAAAATGTATGTTGTATTTTTAGCTTAGTGATATTTTAATACCATTAATAAATTTTAGATAAATAAACGTTAATTTTTTATTCATTAATAAATATTCACGTAAATCTTTAACTTCTATTAACATTTTAAAACATAAACAAAATGTCATGCAATTTTGTTGATCCTTTAAACTAATCTAAATCAATGACTATGCTTTCAAGATGAATATTCTCAAAAATTTTCAGATGTAGTATGCGCAAATTACCTGCGCAAAACAAAATTTCGTTCAAATATTATAATACATGTTTTTCCCTTTTTCTTTAAATTGAAAAGCAAAACTTCAGTTGATTTACATCACTCGCTTCTCTCATCCCTATTATTTGTAATTAACATTACGTATTGTTTTAAGATCGTCATATCAAATCATTCAAAATTTAACTTGGTTTAAAAATATTTAATTTTTAACTTTGCGACATCTTAAGTACTGGAGTGCCTTTAAAATATTTTATTTCTTTTTTGGAAAATTTCAATACATATTCAACATAAATGTTTAATTTTTCGTTTACAAGTTAAATTCCTCTATTTTGTCATAACTATTTTGGTGGATAATTTTTCACGCATTCCATGAAAGCTACCAGTACTTTATTATTTTGTTCTGTTCCTCATCAATGGCTTGGCAGTTTTTGTTCAAATAACAATTCGAACAATTATTTTGGTTTTGTATATTGTGTTACTTATAGAGTCGTAACAACCACAAATTTCACAAAATTTCTAAAAGAATTGGTGTTTATTAAGAAAGCTCAGTACTAAGATTCTTCATATAATAGTATATTATAATAATTGGTGATAAGTAAGTCAAAAAGAAATAACGAAATATTTGTTATATCAATGAATAAACCTGGCATTGTGTCAATGAATCATCAAATATTCGAAACAACAAAATAATTCATACGTCATATGTCAGTTGTTTTTTTTAATGTATCAATTTAAGCTAGTTTGATACTAATGTTTCTGTTTCAAAATAAACCTATCTTTTTACCTGAAGTCTGCCAAGAAAGTATATGATACATTTTGGCTACCCTAATCTTAAGTGTCACACATTACTCATTACTCACATCCATGTTGTTTTCTATAAATTAAGGAATACTGAAAATAAAGAAAAATGCCCCAGAAGGTTTGAAGTTCAAACTGATCCCACCATAGCATCCATGTTCAGAAAAATTTTGAACTGTCTAATTTCCTAATCATCAATTTTTATTTAACATGAACAATTGAAATACCACAACATAAGTGATTTCTAGAATCAAAGTAAATCATATCAGATTTTGTTTTAGAAATTTACTTAAATGGTTTCAAATGTAAATCTTTGCCTCATCTGGGATTTTTTTTTTTGTAACTGTAAGTATGTATCTCATATTAAAAATTTAGGAATTAACTGCTGGATAACTGTGTGTTTGCGTGTACTCAGGAAGCTCGATGAACGACTCCTAAACATTAAAGTTCAATAATTCATTAACTATAATAAATGTAAAGATGAAACAAATGACATACTTATATGGCGGCTCGTAAATTTTCTATGATGTATTTGTAAAGAAAATTAATTTAAAATGTTGTTATTAGATGACGTCAATCTTTTAAAATTTTTAAGCTGGCGTGTAAAACTAGATCAAAGATCATCAAATTGCCATTCTTCATCTGGTTTAGAACTTGAAATACAAAAGATATATTTTATATTTTGAAGTTTTGAAGTTAACTGGAGCATTTACATAGGTTAGAACAGTGCACTGCTATCTATTTGCAAAAATTTGAGCCAAGTTTTTAAATTACTGTTTACTCTGCTTCATAAAATTTACGAACTACCATAAATATGCCACTTGTTTAATCTCTATATTTAATATATTTATTGAATTAATGAATTTAAAATTTAGGGAGTCATTTTTTGTAACATCCTGTGTGTTACATATGTGTGTGCGTGAGTGTATATGTGAGTATATCCATTACTGAAGTTTAATTCAACTTTTATATTATTCACCTCTAAGTCCATATGCATGAAAAAATAAAAAAAAAGATTCTTGCCTAGGTTTTGTTTGAAATATAGAAGTTGTGAGTTTTCACAATATACTAGTATAATGGTGGGTGTAATTAAAAAAATAATACTTTCCTACAGTTTTTATTTATTAATATTTTTAAATTATTTATGAATTACTTATAATTCCCTGGAAAAATGTAAAATATTTTATATTTTTGCGACAAAGACAAAACAGTTTTAAATTTCATTTTGAAAGGGTATGTTTAAACAATCTAGAATTCCCAGACTGTTCATGAATTTCAATTCATTGACAACTTAGCTTCATTATTTACGTCACGCTACCACTCAAACAAGCACGCATTCTGTAAAAGATACGAAGATTACACCCTCAGACATTTTTCCTTCTGTCATTATCGTCTAAGTTAAATATTGGAATACTGTCTTCTCACTTACTTCCAGTAATTTATAACAACGTAAAAATCTTCATGAATAAATTAATTATATTACGCTGTTAGGACAATTCATGTATTTTCGACTGCTACAAATTCTGACACATGTGAACAAATGCAAATTCTACGAAACATTAATTTTTTTAGAGGACCCAGCTTAAGGTTTTAGAGCGCATTAAATTAAATTATTACTTATCAATGTTTTAAAAAACATCAATTATTATGGTTAGTCTTGTTCTTCAAAGATAGTAAGATACGCTGCTTTATTTTATGGCCACTGTGTAGCTTCCAACCCTTCAGGTTTTGAGTATCACTATTTCCAAATAGAAGTATTTGCTGTATTTAAAAACGGAAATTCTGAGATAATATAAGACGAAGAGTATCATTCGAAAAAAAAAATTATCTCAAAAATAGTGATCTTTGCAGCTATTCCACTGTCTTAATTTGCAGCAGAATGTCCCTAAACGGACCTTGTACCATTCACCCTATACAACTAACAAACCAACCATTGTCTTAAGTGTTCCAACCTCAGTAACGGGCTGCGTGTGTTTTCCTTAAACAACGTACACCATAGTTTTGAATGGTTCCGTATTAGATGGAAACCCTTATCAGAGCGTGAGAAAATCGGAATTTCTAAACCGGTATATTTTTGTTAGCTTAATGTTCCAGCTGGAAAAGGCTTAGTAAAAATTCGAACAGACAGGGCTCCCAGATGGTCCGCCAACTGAATACCAATATTTTTTTAACCGAAAATTTCATCGTAGGTTTCTACAACATTTCCGCAAAAATTTACCTCCAAAGGTGGTTTCTGCAAAATTTGCAAGAAAAATCTAAAAATAAAATTTTTCTAAGAAATTACCAGTATTTAAAAAGCGGACCATTTGGGAGCCCTGAACAGACTAAACTTAGTTTGCTTCAAAGCTAAATTGTTTTTAGATCGAGAATAGTTAACTAATTAGAATTGTAAGTTTTTGTTTTCTGGCTCTTTTTCGCAGTATTAATAAATCCATATGAAGGAGACCAAGAATTTTGGACCAAATTTTTTCCTACCGTTTAAAAAAATAAATCAAATTTAGAACCTATTTTTTAAATACTTTTATCATACTTTCAAGAATTGTATTGTAGGGTCAAATTAAAAAAAAATCTAAATAGTAGTTTCATCTGTAAAGGAACTTGGCATGAAGACAGTAGGCCCACATGCTGCGATTCGCAAGCTAAATTTAAGCCAATGTGAGTATTCTCTACAAATTTCTCGTTTGCATTTCAATATTTTTGAATGATTTTTTTTGCATTGAATATTTTAGGTCGATGTCTTACCGAGTATGTTTTAACTTTTTCGATTTTGGTTGCAATCTTTTTCTCTGGAGGACACTTTCAGTTTCCGAACGCGTTCTGACATTAGCTTGAAAGTAGTTTCTTCGCGTTACTAGCCTAGGCTCTTAATTGGTTTGACTGCCTATTTATTAAAACACAAAATAATATCAAATATTTGTATTAATTAGTTATTTTTATCTATATTATTTCCATCATCACAATGAACACATGTATCAACTGTTTGCTTTTGATATGCTCGGTCAATTTTTAACTCTACATTCTGACTTTAAAAACAGAAGGTCAAAATCAAAAATCAAGAATATTTCAAAGAATTTAAAGGAATGATTGGTGCATAAAACGTCTTTGTGTCAAATCATATTGTGTTTGAGCATTTTGTTCTTTGTGGATCCCTTTGAAATGAACTATTAAAGATTTAGACTTGATCTTGATATTACATAAGGGATATATGATAAACTAGCTGTTACCCGTGACTTCGTTCACGTAACATTAAAAGAAAAATAAATGTACTAATCAAGCAAAATATTTCACTCCCGATAATTAAAAACGTAAATAATTAACTAACTCTTTATCACATTTCATGGAAGAAAATACGATATTTCTTTGTTATAGGAGACTTGACATAAATCGCGTTGCATTAAGAGGAGTAGTTGCGAAATACACACAGTCATATTTTAACTTAATAGACTTGTGTTCAATTTTCTTTTCCTAATAATCTTATTGATGCTTGTATTATTAATCACAGAGTTCAGAGAATAAATAGAGATGAAATGTTCATGTTCGGCGTGATGCTGAAAATGCAACCCTACAGTCGGCCCAAACAACTGGCGGCTTGCTTTGAAAACCTCTCCCCGTCCAATGAATCCAGTCATTGTTCCACGTGCAGCCTCTCTCCCTCCAATGAAGTCAGCCCTTGGGCTTAATGATTTGAGCGATAACCGGCTTCATATTGCAAACCGATTTTACGGTTCATTACCTCTCTATTTTTTCACTGTACTCAGTGATTATTAATGTATGAAATTGATACACGCTCCATTTGAAACATATTTAAAAAATTCCGTTTTATTATGACGTCACTTTGATCCCAGGGAAATCTCTTTTCAATGATATAATTCTTCTTAATTTTATTTTCCTGGCAATAATGACGTGAATTTTAGCAGAAAACTCACATCTGTTTGTAACGGATATTCAAGCTTATTATTAATCAGTATCAAAAAAATATTTCAGTTATTCATCTTAAATATAACGTCCATTATGTATATACTTTTATTATACACTGATAGTCATGCTCTTTGTAATATTACGAATATTTGAAAATACATGTTTTATTTATGACGTCATATTTGTTCAAGCCAAGAAGGACCCTTTTCATAGTTCCATGGTTCAAGCGAAATCTTTTTCTTAAAAATATAATTATTGTTAATTCTTCTTTCTAATTATAACGCAGTTTTTGACAGAAAAAGATCTTTTTAATGTAACCGATATTCATACTTCATGTATAATAACAAATACTCCATATTGTTGTTTCAAATATCACAGAAATTCATCTTCTTTTGAATTATTTTCATTTTTTACGTGAAAATCGTTCAATTGAAACTTAATTGTTGAGGAAAAATTATTTTTTGCATTTTTACTTATTGGCAACGATCAAAGCCCTAGCAACGATAAAGTAAAATGGTTAAATTTTATCTTAAAATGTCCATTGATTCTCTATGAAAATAATCAAATTTTGAATTATTAAGAAAAGTATTTGAATAAAATAAACAAAAACCAGTCTATGTTCATTTCCGGGTTATAATCCACCTATATGCAAAGATACAGGGCCATTAATTTCTCCATTTTGACGCTGGCTTCAGCCTAACATTTGCACACAATCGGATTTATAATATTATTAGGATTAAAAATGTGTATTAAAAGGTTTGTACCCTGGTTGGTTCTTAAAATATATTTTTTTTCACAAAAACATATGATTTTTTTACCATAATAACCTAATAAATCACTCTTAAACTTACAAAATGCAGATACTACAAATCTGCCAATACCGATTCAGTTATAACTCAGTATTATGAAAAAGTTTACTCCAAACGGCTTGTTGCAGGAGCTTGAAAAAAAATGCATATTCCTTTCTTAAGTGGTATGTTGCCAAGTAACACAAAATTCTATGCCTAATTTGACTAGTCGTTTTTCCTTAGATTTGAGTTTTCAGAGGACCTTATTTTCTTTGGAATAAAATGAATGTTACTTTACAAAACTTTACAAATAACAATTTGGTAAGTGAGTAACAAACTGGTTGATTCTAGAAGCCATTGGAACAGAATTCATTGGCTCCTACCACGATACAAAAGTATCACGAGCTTTATCAGACCTGGCATAAATGAATAAAGAAAAAATGTAAGCTAGTTTAACCAGATTGGTTCTACCACTTTTGCATTCAATAGTCCAACCTATACCGCCGTATTCGTTTACAAAAATTCCATATTAATATGTTCTCTAATTATTTCGGTAATATAAAAGATCCTAATAATGGTCTTTCATACCTTTATTCATTAAAATAAAACTTTTATTCTGAAAACAAAATAGAAACAATTGCTTATAAGCTCAAAAATTTTTCATATTTGGAAAATCTAATTGATCCAAAAATAACTGTTATTCCAAAACTTGCACTGATATGAGATAAAGAAGGCGAAGGAAGACATACATCTCTGAACTATCAACATGATCAGACATATAATTTAGAAAATATAATGTCTGAGACAATGTGCTTGTATAGCCAACATTCTCTTGATGTTCTACTATAATACTTAGATCGGAAGAATTCTTAAGCTTCAAAAGAATAAAGAAAAGCCATGCATTAAGATTGTGTTATATAATACAGGGTCATCGAAAAAGGCTAGATATCACAAAGGCTTCTTTCAACGAGCATCGTTGCTGTGCATCAGCTGAAGGTCACAGTTGCAAAACTGTTTCATCTAGCAAATTTTTGAGGATTTCGGAGTACTTTGCAAAGAAAACTTTTTGAGTTTTCTCAATTACTTTTGGAGTTATGATTTTTTTTAATGTTCCCAGCCATTTTCAATGACCCTGTATATTTTCGATACTTTTAGTCATTTGTCTATTTGCTTATTTTCTACAATGAAATAATTTACGACCCATTTACTATTATACACTAACAATTTTCGAAATATTTTCTTTTATTTTATCCTACGAATTGTTTTATTTAAAACGCTTGCAAGCAAGTAATCAATAAAACAAATTAAATAATTGGTCATTATTTAACGAGGATAAGAAATCTTCAACGCAAAATTTAAGTACAGTATTAATTAGCAGCCGTTATTACTATTCGATTGATACCAGTCACAGTTTTATAGTATTAGCAGGGGTGATCACTTTTTTTTCTATTATATGCAGTGCTATTTGTTAGACTGTATATAATGAATCTTTATACAAAATATAATAAAAAAAAATAGTGAATAATCATGCCAAAAAACTGCCAAAAAGTTCTTAAAAACTGTAACATTTAAGAAAGTAAATTGATGATTTCCAATAGGATTTAACCTTTTATTTATTTTTTTATTATTATTGACAGTTGATTAAAGCATACTCTTTACTGATTTGCGTTTAATTAAACCTCCAACTACCGTAGACTTCGAGTTGAATATTTACATAAAATTGTACATGTACAGTTTCACTTATCATAACTTTATTTTATTATTAGTCAGAATAGCTAATTTTTTAGTATAGGTTTGAACTTTTGTTATTTTAGGTTTCACAATTGTATGTATCTGAACGTTGATTGTTTTTTGAAAAAGTTCTTAGAAAACTATAAATTGTATGTGAAAAGTATTTTTTAAAACGACTTGATCTAAATATTTTTTAATGGGGAGTTTTTCAGATAAATTGTTTGATTAAGATATCATTTTTTATTTCTAAAAAGATGTATAGGTAATTACTGGAGATCATGAGTAAAACTGGGGGTAATTAAGAAAACATTTTACTGTTTCAAATTTATTTAAGATTAATTATTTCATTTATTATAATATTTCTTAATGAATTGTTTGCCTCAACGTAAATACAGGGTGATTCGCTGCAAGTGCGACAAACTTGCGTTAGTAAACTAAGAGTAAAACTAAGAGTAAAACTACTTAAATGAGATTAACTACTAAACTTAGTAAAACTAAGAGTTGATAGTTAACAGTGAAACAAACATTTTTTGCGTATGGAAGCTGGGTCTCAATCCACTTATTCTATCATAAATGCAAAATGTCATACTCCAAGCCAAAACGATGTTTTGTTTATAACTTTGTTTATAACTTTTGTTTATAACAATGATGAAAATATTTTAAAGATATTTTCAACAGACTTAGTCTGATTTCTATGAAATGTTATAATTTCCTGAGAATTGCTGGAAATGGCCACGATCTGCATCCAAAGAATACTGGTCTAGACGCTACGAATTTGGGATGTAACTCACAGTACATAGAGGTCATTAAACTAATTACAGTGTATTGTCCCTGATAGCATTTCATTTCGGACATAGTAAAGCAAGTCTTTTGAAAATATCGATAAATTATCTTTATTAATGTTAAAGTTGTGAACGAAAATCTGGGTTCGACTTACAGTGAGACACTGTATTTATGACTGAATAAGCTGTCTACGACCCAGCTTTCTTATACAAAATTTGTTTATTGCAGTGTTCGCTATCACCTCTTAAAGTTTGTTGCACTGGTAGAGAATCACCTTGTATATAAAGTTTGAATTTTTGCTATGTTTCTCAAGAGCGATGTTCCAAAACCTAATATTATTTAAGCTTTATTTCTAAAAACTAATTGTTCTACAAATGTTGCTAATCCAACTTATTTTGCAATAATTTCCTTAATTGCTGAAACACGTATATACTGTATCCTTGAAAAAGCGTTTAGTTTTCATAAATGTAATAAAATAGCACAAAAAAGAATGAAAACTAATTGTAAGTTCCGATTTTTAAAAAGGCTGTCCCGCTTATTTTGTCTCACTGTCCCGCTTTTTTTATCTCACTGTCCCTCTTTCTGTGACAATGAACATGACAACACTAGCTGTGATTGTCCACGGAAGTGATTTGACATGCAATGTGGACACTTTATCTATATAAAAAAGTAACATTTTTTAAAAATATTATTTTATTATTTACATGCATTATATGGTTATACTACACCACATTTTCAATATATCATATTTTCAAGTCAATTACATATTTTATAAATATTTTAAGCCATTATTTTGCACGTTTATAGTAAAATGAGTCATTTATAATCTCTTTTCAAAAACAAACATTTATAAGATAAAATCCTGAAAATAATAATGACTTTTTGTCATTCAAATGACATACGTACTTCTTATAAAGAGAATATAGAACAAAATCAAAGAACTGAATATATTCCAGGACTTAATATTAATAGTAAATATTAAAATAGTTACAAGGTAACCATTAAGTCAGTAGGACAATATTTATTGCACATAAACGATAAGACAGTGGAGACATTTAATGTTATTCATAGATACGGGAGAATAATTTAATGCAATTCATCTAAAGAGAAGAATTAAGATGGAATTATTTTACTTCCTTAAGCCGCCGTAGAGAAATACGATTTACGAAAGCTTAAATATAATAATACATTTTTTGACGTTTGAGTTTTTTAACTAAAACTTTTCTTTTAACTTGGCCCATGGGTCAAAAATTTTTCATCAGTTATTTATTAAAATTCTTGTGGCATGCGTGTGTATACCGGCTTATTAATAAATAATCCACTTTTCGCGTAAATATTGCTCTTTTTTCTTGGGTTGCATTGAAATATGCTCCCGCTGCTTTTATGAGACTAAATTACCATACAGTTTCCACTCCCTATCTCTTCGTTCACGTGACTCAGGTAATTGGGGAAAAAATGTCTTTCTGGAGAAAATGTGATATCATTTTTATGATCTGTAATTTTGTATGTGGCAGTGGCATCCCACTAAGCTCGTCACGACTTTCGTTAAGTATTCAACGGCCAAAGGCACAGCTGTTGGTCTGGTTTACACTCTCACAGAAGAACAAAAGGGACTTAATAAAATGTGCATGTAGGTTAGAAGCCTGAATGGCCTATTTAATAAAGAAACCTTTCGATGAATAGCCAACTAAGCCAATATGGGTTTTAGTCTCTTTTAAAAGCTTAAATGGAAAAACTAGTAAAGAAATCGAAAAGATTTTTGAAGATTCTTTTAAAGAAATACAAAAAAAGGAATTTTAAGTTATGTTTTGATTTTTTTTTTCAAGATTAAATTAGGATATGTATTAAATATGTCTGTCGTGCATGCCCATCCTAATGAAGACATCATTTTGTACAGATGTTTTTTAATTTTTTAATGCTATAAAATATGCCACATTTGTAAATCATAACTAAAGGTTTAATTGTGTTGCATATTCTCGAAATTATTGTTTAACAAACATAAAACTGGTAGCTATTTTTTTATACCGTGTCTAAATTTTTTCCAAGATTATTCATTTCAATAAATATCCAATTTATTAAATAACGATGACTCCCGATGGCTCAGTGGTTAGCGTGTTGCTCTATAGATCGGGGGCTCGCCTCCTGATTTGGGTGTAAGTTTCACTTAACCTTTCATCCCTTCTTAATCATTATGAAATGAATACCAAGCGTGCTTGGGGAAATAAAACCAGGGGATTCTGCGTTAGGCTAACAACTTGACTGGAACATGTGTAATATATACATAGTTGCCAACCTCCCGATTTTTTGAATACCAGTAAAATCATACAAAAATTTTAGCTTTATTAAATAACAGAAATTGCACGATTCAATAAAACAAATATTTGTTCATAAAATACTGGTATGAAAAAAAGCGGGAGGTTGGCAACTATGTATATAGCGTCTCAGGTGACATGCTCACGAAAGCGGATTTCTGCATTGAAGATCATGAGCCTACAGTGATTGCAGCACCGTGGATTTTTTTTAATTAAGAAAAATTTAATCTATTCGTATTATATCTACTGCTATCAAACTTCAATTAATAATGAGGCGGAGTGCTGAAAATAACGTTTCAAAGTTCGTATGAGATCAAAGCATGTCAATAATAGGTGCTTTGCTTATAAAACTTGAAAATTGTGATTTTTATAATGCAAAATTAACTTTAGATTTTAGTAGATTATTCCTATTTCACATTATAAAAAGAGTAACTTCTGTTAAACCTTTTCGTAACTGGCATAAATACTTTTTTTCAAACTCGTATGAGATCAAAGCATGTCAATAATAGGTGCTTTGCTGATAAAATTTTAAAATTGTGATTTTTATAATGCAAAATTAACTTCAGATTTTATTTGATTATTCATATTTCACACGATTAAATAAGGTGAAGTTTGCTTTTAAAAATAGTGGTATTAAATGTCCATAAACCTCCAGGTCGTGTAAAAAAAAATTAGATGTATTCGTTAAAAAAAAAAATATCTTCATCAGTCGAAATAATCAAATAATATCTTATTACCTGAATTTGATCCAGTCAGTTTTTGAACAAAGTTTACTTTTTATATATTTTTCAAATTAATTCATTTATTCTTTACATAGTAATGTCACGGACATTAAAATTTCAAAATTTAACACTTTATACACAAAAAATAAGATACATATGTACCAATAAGTGAAATACGTGCAATTGTTTTACGCGTCAAGAAAAACGCACAAATTTACAATTCTAAAGATAGCCAACAAAACGACACTATAAAAATTTAATTACCAATTTAATATAAAAAGTTTTTGAAACTTTTTTTAAATAAACAGTTTATTAGAACAAAATAATTATCTTAATATTAATTACAGAAAATGCACTATAACAAACAGCAGTAAATTACTAATTTTATGACACGTCTGGTGCTATTATCCAAAGTTTATTTACATTACATTATCATTTTGTGAAAAGTATATATATTATGTATCTGATACTTCTTTAATGAAAAACCCATATACTACGTAGAAAAAAAATTAAATCGAAAATGTAATATTTTCGCGTTAAATACTGAAACAGAGCCACGGCACTTTGCGCCGCCGATGGGATGTAAAGCTCAGAAAGAAAATGTTTGAGAGCAGAGCAGAAAGAAATAGGCTGAGCTTAAGACTTTTTATCGGTCAGACTGCAAAACATCTTTTGTAATGTTATACCTATGGGCTTGGAATACATCCATATTTTTCAAATTCCTCATGAGAAATTATTTATTTTTTCTGTATTCTCTTCTTGAAAGATATTTCTTTCTTTCTTTTTTATTATCAAAGTATTTCTAAAATAAATATTTAGATTTATTTTAAGTCTTAAATTCTTTTTTCTAACTCGTCAGCTTCACTTGGATTTTAATACATAAAATATAAAATTAGGTACCGTAATTTCGCGCGTATACGCCGCACCTCAGACAATTCGATTTCCTACCAGAATTTATTTTAAATAAAATGTGACTTATTTCTGCTTAGCACTTATTTGACTTCTTATTTTCAGTAAAATTTCCGGTTTGAAAAAGACTTAACTAGGGTGCGGCGCATACGCGCGAAATTACGGTATATATTTTAGAAATTTTTTGTCAAATAAAAAATAAAGAAACAACCTTCAAGAAAAGTATGCGGAAAAAAGAAGTTAAAAATTTTATTTTTTAGATGATGAATTTAAAAAATACGGATGCATTTCAAGCCCATAGGTTTTTCATTGGAGCGGGGATTTCAGAACTGAATGATGAGAAGCCTTAAAGACCAGTATAAGATTCAAAAGGCTACAAACGCTGCAGACATATGGTTTGTTGACACTAGACTGAACCAAATTTTAGTGCTGCAGTAGCTGCAACCGTAAAATGATGAAATATTTTATCATATTTTGGTATTTTATGTGAACATGCATAGGCGCCGACTTAAGGGGGCGACGGGTGCTATCAGGCAAACTTCTACCACTAATTCCAAAATGTTATTTGTATCTTAATTAAACACAGTGATTCAATATGGGGGGGGGATGGAACTTTTAGTATGCCTAACTGTCTTCTGCGCCCCCGTGATGTCGGCACCTATGTGAACATGGTTCAACCTGAAACAATGGTGTTCAATCTTTTTGCGTGAAAACCATTCGTCATCACTTTTCCCTAATAAAAATCTTCGTCTTATTTAATTGCAAAATTTCTGTCATTAAATAAACTAAATTATTATATGCAAAAATAATGGTATGTTTGCTATTCGCTGGCTGCAGATTGAACACCCTTGTCCTAAAACAAAATTATAGTTCAATATAGTACCATTTAATTGTTCACATAAAGTACCAATATATGGTAAAATATTTCACCATCTTTTGGTTCCAGTTACTGAAACACCAAAATTTGGCTCAACCTAATACCAAATCTTTAGCAGCATATTGTATTAACTGTCAGTTCTAGAAAAAAATTCGAAATTATTTAACTATAAATTAGGTGAAAATAGAATCATCATATAAATGAAAGTTTTGATACATACAAAAAAAAGCACATAATTTTTCTATTATGCAATCATCGCTTCTTTTTACATATTTTGATGAAGGCTGTAAAATAACAAACATCTGATTTTTCTGGGTAATGTCCAATTTCTTGTGATATCGCAATTATCTGGTTATGCGTGATATAATTTACCCCATATTGTGATATTTAAAGCTCATTTCACTCTAATTTTCTTTTACATTAATATAAAAAGAAGTAAATTAGAATTGGTTAAAAATATCTGTATTTGGGTCAGTAGATATGTAAATGTACAGGATTTTGACAAATTGATTTTTTTTTATTGAAGTCTGGCTTGTTATAGGAAATGCCGGAAGATATTTCTTTCTTATATATAAACATAATTTGAAAAATTCCAACAGCAACCGTATGGAAATAGAAACAAATTTAATAATAAAAAAAATATGCATATATAAATTTTGTTTGCTAATTATTGAACAGGGTGTGTAGAGGTGTTTATTTTTGAGTATCATTGTTTCCGAATTGTAAGCTTTAATATATTTAATCGCAGGATTATGCTATAAATAAGGCAAAGATTACTATTGGGAAATAGTAGTTATACTAAAAAATAAGCACCTCTACGTACTACGTTGAATATTTTATATCATAAAGATGATTGCAAATAGTCTTTGTGAATGTCAGAATTAGTTGATAAAACAAATAGTTGATGTAGAGAGGGGTGCACAAACTGTGGTTTGCGGGTTACCATGCTACCACTATTTTAGATTAGAATAATTTTCTTTATTAAATGACAGAAAATTTGCGATTAAATAAGGCGAAGATTTAAAAATTGTGATGGTAATGGTCTTTCAGGCAAAATGGTTGTGCAGCCCTAATGCAGTGAGGTCGAAAAACTTGCAATTTCTTTTCTTCTGTGATAGATTTCGCATTGGATTGGTTTTCACATCGAAACACATATAGATATTTATAATTCTCTTCTTTTAATAGTTTGATCATAAATTCAAACAATTAGCCTTCTCTAATCATAAAATATTTTCTGATGTATGAAGATAGACGTTGATAAGAGACATATGTAGTACTAATAAATCAGTCTTATAAATAATTACATTTACAGCAGTGATGTATCCATATTCATAAATATTTCATGAAATTTTTATCTTTCAGCCACAGATATTTGCACCTCAACAATATTGTATCTCAACAATAATACAGTTAATTGCATAATGTTGATTATTACTGAATCACAGAAAATTTAAAACACTCCCGATTGTACTTTATTACTGTATATGAATTGCTTGATGTTAAAAGGGAACTTCTGCAAATATTCCTTAAAAAGTTTATATATACCAGTGTACCCGTGCGATGAGTTCACACTTAGTTAGCCCGGTCCACTCCGTTGTTCGAAGAAATGGAATAAGTGTAGGCTATTTTAAACGAAGTAAAAAAGAAAAGCCGAATTTTTTACGAAATGTTGCAAAATCGTAAAAATGTTGTAAAAAAGAACACAGTTAATTTACAGAGGAGTTACACTCTACAATACTTCTTTGTATACATTGTTGGAAGTTAGAATTCAATCGTTTCGTATATGTTGCATTTCATTTTCAGTGATTGATACGAAAATGTTGCTAGATTTAGTAACTCCCCAGAACCCCCCGACAACCCTCTGCCCCCTCCCAAATGTACCCTACGCACCTCCTCTGGGGGGGGGCAGGACCCTTCCCCTCTTTTAACTCTTTCATGGACAAAGTATTTCAGCTGCTAAATTGTTCAAATAATTGATCGACACCAGAATTTACGAACAAATTTATTTGAAAATAATTAAAATCGTATCTTCAAGAAAATTATGACAGCAAAATTTCATTAAAACATTCTGGGTGCGATTTGGCAGTTTGGAATTAAAATTCCAAAAAATCCAAGTTTGGAAATAAGTATTCGCGCCATGCAAACAGCTCCCTTTAAAGCGTTAACATTAAGCGATTCAGATATTATAAAATTTTTCGTATATACTGTGAGGATTGAAACATTGCTGAGGATATATAAGAAACTCAACCCTAAAAGTAGACTGTGTATCGTTACTAAAATTGAAATGTTAGTTTTTTTTTATTGCACCGTCATTGTTTTCATTATCCTTCTATAAATGGTAAAGCATTTCCGAATAAAAAATTTTAGCAGCAAAATCGACACCAGGAACATGAGCAATTACTATATTTTCGTTGAAGTGCGCTGAAGATTTTCGCTGCAATAAACACATTTTTAGTAAGTTAATCATAAAATGTAAACAGATCTATTAAACAAGATACATGCCTTTATCATCATCCTAAGTGTTTGAAAAAAGTATGCATGCCAGTTACGAAAAGGTTTAAAAGAAATTACTCTTTTTATATAATAGTAAATAGTTATATAGTATATATAGTAAATAGTTTAGAAAAACATGTTGTCCTAAGTAGCACAAAATATTTGGGCCAATGTTGGCTAATTGCTATCCCACGCAGGCCTACAGTAAGAATTGTCCACCTTGTCGTGCCATTGTCTTACGAACCATTTACCAACAAAGGCCTAACAGTGAACCGTTAACTTCTCAGAACCCTACTCGTATACGCTCTACATTAGAGGAGTCTCTGTACCTGCCATTTCCCAACAATTTCCCAATGCAATCATTTCCTACCTGTAGCTGATTTTTGAGTACCAATATTTCCGTATAGAAATATTTACTTTATTTAATGACATAAATTTGCGATTTAATAATACTAAGATTACTACTCAAAAATAGTAGCAATAGAAAATCGGAAAATTAGGTAGCTATGCAAGTATCTAAGATTAATTAAATCACGATAGTACTTCTTTAAATTTTAATCAATCCTATTACTAATGAAAATTGTGTGATTGAAAAATGCATTTGTTTTGTAATACTGGTGATTGTGCCTCTTTACTGAATCATTAGATGAATAAAATTTAAAGTACACTTGTGGCTCAAATACATTTGTAAGAATCACGGCATTTTTTTTTTCGTTTTATTTCTTTCTCTTTTGTAGCTTTCATGATTCATATGATTTCATACTTTACATATTTTTTATAAATCGTGTTTTCTAACAAAGAAATATCATATATTCCTGAATATCAATATAAATAATCTGCTTATGTAAATGGGGTTGCAGTTAAGTGCAATTTTAATAAGTATTACATTTTAGTTTAAGGAAAACTTTTTCTGCTTAAGCCAAGCCATCTGTATATGATTTGAAGTCACACACAGATGAATAAATATGATATGTCCCCAAAGTTAAATGCTATATCAGGAATATAAATTTAAATAAACCAATATAAATTCAATTTATAGATAATAGGAGTAGGTATATGCCGTTTGAGTTCTAAGAAAAGATTCAAAGTTTACAACAGCAAAGAACAATCAAACATTTTTGGAGAAATATAATAGGAAATACGATTTTGAGATTAGAAGACACTTTGTATATTTTGTTTAATGATTTGTTATTTTATTTTTGTCATTTTTATTTCAACAATCAACTTCATATAATGCTGAATATCGAAAATAATAAGAAAATTATTAAAAAAAGATAATTTTTCAATTAAATAATAAAAGAAACTTTTTAATATTTTTGCAATTTTATATTTTTTATTGTCATTGTAAAAATAAATTCGTTATTTGCGTAAATTCGTATTTTGTGGGATATTTTTTCCAAGGAGGGTAATTTCGTGAATGTGTAAGAAAGTAAATAATATAAATTTGAGTATATCTTTATTAGATCACAGTGCTAAAACAATTATTTTTATTTTTACACTTACAAAATTTCAATGGTTTGCAAGTTCAATTTCTCTTTTTTACGGAATTTTTTAAAGAGTAAAAAAAAAAGAAAACCTACATCCTTACTGAAAATAACAAATTAACTAGAATTTAACACTGTTACCTGTCAAAAATATTCTCAAATCCACATTCGCTACTCTCTGACACATTCACAAAATTCCTTTCATTGGAAAATAAATCAGGAAAGACACAGTGGCAAATAACGGAAATTTTTCATATTGCCTATCAGCAATATCCTTAAGTTTAGCAATAAGTATTCAAGAAACGCATAAACAATTCTGAAATAATTAGAAAAATAACGATTAAAATTTATATAAATAAAATTATTATTCCTGCTTAAGATTCGTGACACTTAAATGAAAAAAAAAAAAATAGAAATACTGTGAACTTTTTTATTGAAATCAACAGTTAACTAAGATTGAAAAAGAAAACCGAGATTTTGCCATCCTACATTTCCTAAAATTAATTAGTTTAGTTAATTCTTTATTACGTGCATATAAGAAACATGTCCTAAAATTTGACAATATACAAAAGGATTATTGCTATTTGGCGAAAATTTCCAAAAGATAAACACTTCATTTATCTTTAAAGCCCTTCATAGATAGTGGTCACCGATGCTCGTCTTGCGTGTATAAAACCCTCAATGTCCCGAAAGCACGTGCATTGCAGCGAATGGCTGGAATTTTAATTAGATATTTATGGTAATGTCCTTCATAAATTAGGGTTTTAAAATGAGCATTGATTTGTGCTGAGGGTACTCATCTTTGTGAAATACTGTTTTGTAGCTACGATGAAGCTTTAGAAAGCCATCGTTTTATTATATTGAAATGAGAAATACAATAAATATTTATCATGTTAACTCTTCAAAAATGTAGGCTAATGTGTATTTTCTCACATGCGGATATTACGTCAAGACGTAATTCAGCAGTTATCGCTTTTTCGTGTAAGAATATTTGTGAAACTCTTTTTCTGTTATAATGTTATTTCTTAACCTGTTAACCGATGAATAAACTTTTGTTCAACTCGTTTCACAATGGAAACTTTTTTCTTCATAGTGATAAGTAATAACATGAGGGTCTGATTACCAACGGGGCACACTTCCACTAGTAAAAAAAAAAAAAAGAATTTTTTTCCTTATTCATGGCAGTAATTTTGAATGAATAGGACGTTTTGTTAAGACGAAAATTTCTATTAAATTTTACTGGTGGAAGGGTTCAAAATATTACGGCAAATTTCCATGACGAAAAATGTCGTCATGCCCAATTCAGTAGTAGTTCAAGTATGACGAAATATTTCGTCATACAGTTAACAGGTTAAAGGCGCTAAGAAAATGAAATATATGTCAACATTTATTATTTATTAATGCAGTCAATCGAGTAAAATATACTCATTACAACGATTTATCATCATAGTTCATTTATCTCGATTATTTTTTACATATTTAAAGACTTTGAATATCGTTACGATATTTAAAAGTGATTTAAACAGAACACGGATTTCACACGGTTCGAAGCAATCTTTTTTAGCTACCACCATTTGCAAACAAATATGTAAGAAAAATCTACCACGAAGTGGATTTCTGCAACATTTGAAAGAGAAATCTAAAACAAAATTGTTTTTGTACATACATAAACAATTATTAATTTAAAACTACCATTAAATTTCAACTACAAATTACTCAGATTATCTGAAAGTTAAAGTTGAATGAATTTTTCCCAACAGAATTAAAATAAACCAGGAAAGGAATCGAATTTTCTGCCATTGGGGCTACCCGGACGATTCTAACCTGACACAATTTACTCACATGTTGGTATCATCATTTCTATGAACCCGCAGCATTTTACAGATGAAAACACGTCACATAGAAACTGCATCACCCATGTATATTTAAATATGTAAATACGAAGCCATTAAATTTCAATCACAAATTACTGAGAATAGGTGGGAGTTACAGTTAACGAACTCTACATTTCATATTTTCTGAGAATAAAGTGCAGTCATGGAAAAAGAGTAAATGGGGGATTCTTATAAAACATGAAAATTGCATGCATTTGCTTCTATTTGATTTATTTGATATTAAGGATGAAAAAGAAATTATGCATAAATATAATCTGCATGAAAATAAGCGTATATATATTTACAGACAAAATATAAAATTATTGTAATTTAAAAGAATAAAAAAAGTCATTTTCTGGTATGTCACAGGTAATTTTTCATAGTAACAATTTTTCAAATTATCCACAAAATATACAGGGTGCTAAATATATCTACCATCGGCAGTAATGCACCAGCAGCGTATCGTTTTCGAGATAGGAACGTTAACCCCGCTGTTTGCGCAAAGTGGCGCAATAAGCTTCCTCGTGAAGTAGCGAATAACCACTTTAGTATACCTAGACCATATGTATGATTACAGCTGTCACTGTTTGAAAAATAATAGGGTTACAGGAAGTCCTGTACACCTATTATTTTTCAAACAGTGACAGCTAGTGTCTGAGTATAGTGACTGGGTCCTTTTACAGTCTTTTAAAAACTCAGTTTGAAGCCTTTGCACAATCAGTGTTAGTAACATAAACAAGCGATGGGATATACATTGTCTAATCTGGCTTTCAGCTTGAAGCCCTTTTCCACAATTACTGAAAACACAACTTATGTCTTTCTGCCATAGGGTGTGTCTTGTAGAGCTTCGTTATGTCACTGGCAAGTAACCGGTGAGATCCGTTAGTTACCAAAGTGTACAGTGGCTGCTAATTGATCCGCAACCGATGTCGTTGAGTGGAAGTGACCAAAGTCACCGGTGAGAAACTGAAGTCACCGGGAAAACAAAATCTCGGTTAATTGGATCACGTGATCGGTTACATGAAAATTTATTTAAATCGAATTGGCAACAATCAATTTCGTCCATGGAGCTATGAAGATTAAAATGAGCCAAAATAAATGATGTCACTTGAATCTCTTCCTACCCCCCCCCCCCCCTGCGTCCGCCATATTTGGCTACGGTGAGATGCGCGTAAATTTCTCTAACACCCAATTTCTTCTCGCGGCGCAAATTAACTACGGTAAAAGCCAAATATGTGGAAGCAAGTGAGGAGAAAATAACTCTCGTTTTGGCTTCAAAGCTTTCCACGGTGTTAGATTGATATGCCGACTCCATACATCTTCTTAGCTCTATGATTTTGGCACTTGCTGATATGATGATTCAGACAGAGAGAAACAACAACAAAACAATAATTACGATGACGCAATATAGATAGCGCCGCAGCCTGGTAAATACTAGAGATCCTACATTAGAGAGAGATTAGACATTGACAAAATGTCCGCCATGTAAGTTCCAAACCAGGTGGAACGAAGTAGAATGCAATGTATTTTCATCACCGTCTAACACTTTTTATTGTATTAAAATCGTGAAAAATTCGTTTTATATGCTTTCAGAGAATCATGAAAATACATTCCGTTCTACTGTGTTCCACCTGCTTTGAACTTACATGGCGGACATTTCGTCAATGTCTAATCTCTCTCTAATGTAGGATCTCTAGTAAATACCGTCCAGTAGGTCTGTCGGCCGGTTATATACCGTGACGTAAGAAAGCGATTACATCGGTCACTTCGGTTAGTTTCCACTGAACGCGGCCATAGTTGTACAGTGTTATTTTAAAAGAATAAGAATTGTGAATTTTGCAGATTTCTGCGAGTGGCTGGGCATAACAAATTTGCTATTTTAAACAGATTTTAAGGGACGTGAAAATCACCAAACCTTTTCATGAGGAAGATTTTAGGATTAATTATATGTAATAAGAGATTTTTAAATGACGAAATTAATCTTGAAACAATTGTAAAATATTATTATTAATTTTCTACTGGGTACTTTCAATATCGAACTCGGGCTTTGATGACACATTCTTTTTCAGGCTCGGATTTCAAATCGTCGTACTCGGGTAGGTTCGGGGTCCAAAAAAAGAGCTCGAACTCATCTCTACTGTAGAGTTTCAAATGTGGAATCAAAACACCTTGAAAGAATTCCTCATCATTTATACAGAAATATGTTATATTAAATGCATCAAACATTGTGTATGAAGTAATTCAACTAGATGATCCATTATTTGCGAAAATATTGAGCTGCAGTATATAAAATATAATAGCTTTTTGGACTCTTTGAGAAATTGAAAATTGTTTATTAATTAAAAACCAAGCAATTGCTTTCAGTGTACCAATTATGTATTATGAAAATTTTAATGATTCAAACGATAACTCAACAAGAACGAAAAATCATGCGTCAAGCATAGATTATGTAGCACTTTCCAACGCTTCCAAAATAATTTTACAAAACATACCTTTAATAAGCTAAAAGATAACATCTAAGTAAACAATTTGGAAAACGCATAACATATTTAAAAACATAATTTCAGGAATTTCCAACAGATACAATATTCGGAAAAATATCCGAATACTTTTATTCAGCCCTGTATATGATCTATAGATTTGTATATGCTAGGATGCTAAATTTTAGTTTAGTTAGGAAGCGCGTAGCACAGTTTAAAATTATCTTTCTGGAGTTTCTGTCAATAAACGGAAATGTGTTCGCGAACTTTTGTGCTGCCCTGTATAGGATCTACAGAATTTATACACACCACGTAATAGACAAAAAGCGAGTTAAAATTAAAATCGCGTTTAGTAACTTAAAACGCACTTTCAGGAATTAGTGTTAACAGACAGTAGAGAATTCTTTTGTATGTCCCTGTAAATGAACGATGACTGCTATACACACACTATTCTGTAGTAAGCCTCTTGCAATGCACCTTAGATATATATATATATATAAATTTCAATGCGTTTAAAATAGTGAAACATTATTTAAATAAACCGCAGACGATTTTTCTCCATAGACGTCATGTAACGGAATTCTTTTGACTGTCCCTGTAAAGTAACTATAAGTGCTATGCACACCCTATTCCATATTAAGCTTCTTCTAATGCACCTTAGTGATATATATAAATTTCAATGCGTTTAAAATAGTGAAACATTATTTAAATAAACCGCAAATGATTTTTCCCCGTAGACCGCAATGTAACAGAATTATTTTGAGTGTCCCTGTAATAAAACTATAAGTGCTACACACTTCCGTTGAAATAGGGAACATGCTATAGATAACGACTATAACATATAAAAATTGCAGAGCAATCCGAGCATATTTACGGGAGTTAGAGCACGGACAGACGGCCAGACGGCAGACGGCCAGACGGCGGACGGCAGACGGCCATACGGCCAGACAAACCGAAGTCATAAGCACTTTTCAACTAGGTTGGAAAGTGCTAAAAAGAGTTACATTTAGTTTATTAACATTGTATTTGCAAGTCTTTTGTAATGTAAATGACTATCGTGTCTAAAGGTTTACTATATTTTAAAAGGTTAAAATGTTTCAGTGATTTATTATTAAACGATTATTGAATAAAAATGCTGTTTAAAAGAGATGTTAATTAGATAGATTAGAAAAGATTAATTGGAAAGCAGAACGTTATAATTTTGTCTTGTTTTTAGAACATGCAAAATAAAATTGTATTTCAATAGGATCACGAACATTCTCTCAGTAATTAATCGTGTTTAAGATGGAAGAGGTGAAGTTTGGTTCAATACTTATGATGTTTGTAGTCACTTTGAATGAAATCTTCTTTGTTATTCTGGTAACAGGGTTAAAATTTAAGACATTTCTCCATAAATTTGGAAGCACACAATTAAATAATTCTAACGATAAATCATACAGCAATACTGATTTCCATGTAGTTTGTCATTTGTAGGGTAGTCCGACCAGTAAATGAACGCTTAACCTTTTCCGGCACAGTGGTCCCACTCCGGGCACACCTAATTTTAATTCCAAACTTGCATACGGCACCAAGAATATTTTAATAAAATTTTGTTTCTACAATGAAAGCTGAAAATAAGGAGTTCATATTTTTTTTTAAAGTCGTTTGTAAATTCCGATGTCAGTCAGTAATTTCTCATTTTACGAACAGAATTTGTCTGTGCCGGAAAGGGTTAAGCACATTTAAAAAAATATATTAATAATATTTTAATAAACAGTACCTTTTGGTGTCTGACAGTGTAAATACATCTGTTTGTATAAAAATGATTAAAAAATAATAAAAGGACGTTTATATTTCATTTGTTTGGGAGGTTAGGGGTGTCTTAATAAAAAGCTATATAAAAACCAAGTAAATGAACAGTTCTTACCAGTGAGTAAATGCAAAATTTTCCAGCAAATGAACAGGTAGCTATTTAAAAATGCTTATGTTTCATACTATGTAATTTATTTTACAACTTCTACAAATAACTTATAACACGTTTTTACTGATTTACGGGTTTTTTATACCCAGCATGATAATTAACTAGTGGGGAGTTTTTCAAACCTTATTCTATTAAAATATTTGCTAATTGTTCATTCACTGGGGGCTGTTCACTTACTGGTCGGACTGCCCAACTGTAATAATTTGCCGGTTTATGAACAAATAAATAAGCTTGTGAACTTATATAAATCTATGTACGCACGTCTTAGTAATTTCTGCTAAAGGGTGTTGATCAGTGAGATCTCAAATTCCCCTCGCTAATGTTAAACTTATGGGTGTGTTATGCATTCGTATTTTAAAAATATCTTCTCAGAAAATTAATATTTTTAACTTCTCTTTTCTGTGTACTGTAAGTAAAGGATATTTTTTTTTAGTTGTCAAAATATTTCTAAAATAGATTCTTAATTTTATTTGAAGTGTTAAAGTTTTACTCACAGCTCTTCAAGATGTTAACACGTAAAATTATAATTTAAGTATATATTCTTAAAACATTTCGAAAACTAAAAAAAGGGAGATATCCTTTAAGAACATAGGTTTAATATTGGCGAGGGTAATTTGAGATCTCACTGAACAACACCCATAAGAACCTACGCCACTAACGCGAAGACACTGGCAAGCTAATGTTAATCCAATGGCAGCGTTCATTACAAATTTCTCGTTTGCATTTTAATATTTTTAATTTTTTTTTTTTTTTTTTTTGTATTAGGATATCTCAGACCGATGTTTGATCTTGTACGTTTATACTTTTTAACACTTTCCAACATAGTTGAAAAGTTTTTATGAATTTGGTTTGTCTGTCTGTCTATCCATGCTCTAACTCTCGTAAATATACTCCGATTGTCATGAAATTTTTACGCATTATTGAATTTCTCTGTAGAATGTTCGGTATTAAAAATGAAGTGTGTAGCTTTAATAGTTCATTTACAGGGACACACACTGGTATGGGGAGTACTGGCGGGTAACTAACGGAGGGTACTGGCAGGGACACACACATAATGTATTCCATTACATTATGGTCTATGGGGAAAAATCGTTTGCGGCGCATTTTATTGATATTACGTTATTTCAAACATAATGAAATTAATAGGCATTACTGGGGTGGACTACAGAATCCTTAAACCGGAGTATACAATTAGTAACATTTATAGTTCAATTACAGGGACGTTCAAAATAATCCCTTTACATTATGATCTATGGGGGAAAATCGTTTGCGGTGAACATGTTATGATATTTGAAACATAATGAAATTTAAAAAGATCATTAAGGTTCAATGCAACTTTTTTTTCTACAGATTATGAAGTGTGTAGAATTTATCGTTCATGTACAGACACGCACAAGAAAATTCGTTTAAAGGGCTGAATATGATCGGTAATTGCCAGTCGTGCTCTTTCTGCTAAGATATGCAATTTTATGCAATTTTTAGTGTATTACGTGTTGTTTACAAATTCTGTAGATCATATACTGGGTTGCACGAAATACTTCGAATATGGGCAGCAATTGTTGAAAATTGATTTTTACTGAGTTGTGTATTTTTTAAATGCTTATTTAGATAAATCATTTCATCTTATGAAAAAATTAAATTTCTGAAAAATATTCTGTTAGTGTTGGAAAGTGTTTCATAATCTATGCCGAATGCATGATTTTTCATTCTTGTTCTATTTTAGTTGCATTTTTTTCTGAGGACACTTACACTTTCGAAACCCGTTGCAAAAGCAAAAAGGGTAAAAAAAAAATAAAAAAAAACTGCAACCGAAATCGAAAAAGTACGAAATCACCCGGTTAGATATCAACTCATGTATTCTATGCAAAAAAATCATTTTAAAATATTTCTATTCAAATGAGAAATTTTAAAATAACGCTGCTAATCTTTTAATATTAGCATGCGAATATCTTCGCTTTAATAGAGTAAGGTTCTTAAGCTTAAAATCCTAAAACGTATCAGGAGTTGCTCATTATTTCATACTGGCCATTTTTTTCTCAAAATCAAAGAAAAGAAATAATCAAAAAGCATTGTAGCATCTGTTTCCGGGGTTATAAGCTTTAAAATGGAAATAGGATTGGCGTGTTTTGTTTCCTTATCTTACATCACCCATATATTCGCCATGTGACTCATCCCAAAAATTGTTACAAAATTAAATTTTTTATAGAAAATGAAAAAAAAAATTGAAAAGAAAAAAAAACTGCTTGAAGAAGGAAAATAAATTATTTGTAATTTAGAAAGAATGGGAAATTAATTGAAAACTTTCTGGAATTAAAAGTAATCTAATCATATATGTAGAATAAAAAGTCATTTATTTTTTTCCCGCATGCGCTAAATTACAAACGATTATATGAAGGTCTTTTGACAGTAGGGTTATATAGTAATGCCAAATGCAAATGTTAAATCAGTCTAGATAGGTCATTTTTGAAACATTTGAATGCGCTTTTCTTATCGTTTATTATCGTTATTTGGGAAGTATTTTACCGATTCACTCGTATGAGTATCTCTAAAATAACTTCCTTAACATGTTTCATTTTACGAATAAGTGCGCGCAATCGCTTAATACTGTCAATCGTAAGAATGGTTAGTAAAATATAATTTAGAAAAGTTTAGATCAGGGGTGACAAACCGGTGGGACACCTGATAAATCTGTTTCCGGATAGTAATATCCTCCTTATTTTATCGACGAATCATAAGGCGGCGAGGATTATTACCGTAATTTCCGGCGTATAAGCCGCAGCTCAAAGAGTCGTTTTTCGACCCAGAAATATTATTTTATAAAATGTAACTTAAAAGATCGCTGTAAATATTTAACTACAATTATTGAATAAAATTTCTGGGTCGAAAAACGACTCTTTGAGCTGCGGCTTATACGCCGGAAATTACGGTACTCCGAAATAGTGTTAACCCGCCGGCTCGACACCCTAGTTTTCATCTAATGGTTTCTGAATAGTAAAAATTATCATGGCAACAATTGAAAGATTTATGAAATGAAACGCCTATTAGCAAATTACAAATACACGTTTTTATAAGCATGAAAAATTTAAATTTTCATTTCATCATTTTTATAAGGAGAATCTGGGGAGTGGATTCCTTAAGTCTGTTTCGCCTCAAATATCGGATGGTTGACACTTCTAAAATGCTATACTGAAAATAGTTTAAACCTTCCACAGGGATTCATTGTTAAATATATAGTGTTTTGATACTAAAAATACAAAATATGCTTTGATTTACTATGTGCAATAGAGTATAATATTACAAGAAAAGTTATGTAATCATAAAACTTATCCCTTTCACTTAAAAAACGTGCCTTAAGTATCATGAATCCATATGGTAAATTGAGGATGAATTTATTTCATTCAATAAATTGTAACAGATGTTTTAATTTCCTGTTGCGCATTGATTCTTGTAATCAGGGTTTGTGGGTATACAAAATCAGTAATTTCCTGACTGAGTTTTGCATTTTAACATAATATTCATATTGTTAATTTTCTATATGAATTCTTTTTAATTATAACTGTAATTGGTTTAATGTTTTATTAATGGTGGCAACAAGATCGATATAATAATTGTTGTAATTTAACACCACATAAAATCTTACAGCATCAAACAAACTATTATTTTAGGCTTTGCTCTACTCTCTAACCAGAAATCTGCCCCCCCCCCATGTTATCCAGTCGGAAAAAGTGGTCGCACTGTTATGGAAATTTACATAAAACTTACGAATTTTTTTTTTCTCTCGATAAAAATACTAACATGCATTGTTTTGGAAACGTAAATAACTTTTATAATTAAAATAGAAAACAGTGAAAATTTCAATTACAGATTTGAGAATTGAGAAACTTTTAAATATCCTTTCTGAATCAAGGGGAAAAAAATTCTGTAAGTTTTATGTAAATGTCCATAACAGAGCTACCACTTTTCTCCATCAGGATAACATTGGGAAGGTGAATTTATAGATTGAGCAGAGCCTGAACACAAAATTTAGTGTGATGCTGCATCTAATGGCATATCCTAAATTAGTTAGTAGAACACTCAATTTGGTGTTAAAGTACACCAAATCAGTGGTAGTGTTTTAGTGCACCAGTTAATTTGGGTGCTTCATTACGGCAATTTACAGGTGGTGTTTCCTTACACCAGTTAATTGTTGGTGTTTAATTACACAAATTTACAGGTGATATTGCCTTACACCAGTTAATTGTTGGTGTTTCCTTACACCATTTTTGGTGTAAAGTTGCACCAATATTTTTTACAGTGCAGAGATCTGAAATTTAATTCCGGATAGATGAAGACAGGTCCGAATATACTTGGCTCTCAGATTTTACTTTTAATTACTTACAATTAGTTTTTATGTTATTTTATATTAAACGTAAAAATTCACGCATTTTCTCGATTTTTCAAATCTGCCGACGGTTTTATGTTACTTATAAAAGCAATCCAATTTCAATGTTTCAGCCGAACATAGTAAGTTTTGCCTTCTTTTCAATGAAGTTTTTTCGGTATTCGTGCAGCGATTTTTTAATTTTTTACGAATAAAAAAAAAGTCCACCTTCCGCAAAAATGAGAAATAAGTTAACCAATTTTTTGTTTAATACCTTAGCCATCCAATATTACATTTTATACCCCTATATGGAAAAAACCTTCAAGAATACTTTAAAAAATTCTAAAAATAATTTTAATTTTAGTGTATAGGAAATTTTAATAATATTAAGAAAAAGTTAAATTTCCTACTCCGGAAAGGGAGGTACAGCACGGGAACTTTTACGTGTTAGTTTGCTACGGCAACCTTTTGTCGCCAAAGACAGTTGTTATGGTGATGCACATTCTTCAGAAGTGAGGTCTATTTTTAGAACAGTGAAATCTATTTGTCTCGATGCGTTTTTGCCTTTTGGTGAGTATTTTGTCATTTTTTCCGCTTTTCAATTAAATAGGTTTTATTTTTGCTGTTGCTTTCAGTAAAGTGTCAGCACGGGCCAAGTCCGGCCAGAAGTTTGAATCCGGAGCGGCCTGCGGGGATGTCTCGGCCCAATTTTCTCTCATACGATTGGGGCCTAGCCCAGAGTTAATTTTTATCGTAAAATAGGGCCAGGCGAGTCTGCTAGTTTAATATAATTTAAATATAGATAAACTCATAAAATAATTGAATATATATATATATATATATGTGTATACAAAAGTACACAATTAGAGCTACTGATAATTAATGGAATCTTTTTATCTGTTTCAGCCAAAAAACCAACTTCCTGTTCATGTTCTTTGCTTTAAAGGTAAAGGTTCTGTCTCCGCGACTCTAAGTATGTTACTTAGAAGTGGAAGTAAAGAGATGAGACTAGTAACGGACAAGGTAAAAATTCCATATTTATGATTATTTTTCACAACTAGAACTATTTATTAGTACAACAAGGAACTATATAGTAATATGAAGTTATATAGTTGCAGAAAAAAATTAAACGCTATATAAATTAATGCACGGTGACAAAAAATTACTCAGACAAACGTTTTAGCTTATAATTCTACCGATAACCCCAGAAATTAAAATCAGTTTGCTAACTGACAGAGTATAGACCTGTGACTTACCAAAAGACTACAAGCTTCCGAAGTATCTGCCTTTTATTTTATAGAGAAATGATATATTTTGAAAACAATTTCAGCAATGGGCCGTAATTCATTCCCCAATATACTCGTCTATTCCTCCTGAACAGATAGATTTTTTCACAGATTACAAACCTTTATGAGGCTTAGAACAAACTCTTATGTATATTATTATGCAGATTAACCCACCTGGTTGACATTTAGAGAATACAGGAGCCATTTTTTCGGCCTCAAGAGGTCTGGCAGGTGTGACTTGCACCATTTCTGTGCACTTCTTGTTCTGTGTACGCTTAAGCAGAATCCTGTTGGAGAGTTCAGTTTTCGTTTCCCAAGTACTGTTGTGACTAGGGAAGCAAAATACTCTGCAAGATGTTTTAACGGTACGTTTGATGGTTGAATTTGATACCATCAGCTAAATAAAGCAGTGTTTTGCCAGTTGAACAAAACATACCCTACATCCTGAACAACTGGCGTTTTTGCCGTATTTCAATAACGGCTTTGGACCAAAACTATATTTTGACCTAATTTGTTTGTTGTATTTATTAGGGTCCAGTTCGATTGTGAAAATTTTGGAAAAGCCTTTTTTCATTGATCATCACCGGTCCGCTTCGTTGATGCTATCCGTTTTAAAAGTCTTACCTTTGTGTTGGCTATCGTAAGTTTCTAGTGCTGTTTCTTTTTCTAAGGGTGGCATCCAAGGAACTCCTTCATACTTTGTGAGGCTGTGTTGCAATTGATGTTCATCTTGTTTGAGTCTATTTTCTTTGAAAATTGGGGATGCATACAGTCATCCTTACGTCCACTTTTCGCTTTCTGGAAACGTTTTCTGCTCATTTATTTTTATCTTGTTTAGATCTATTCCTATTATATCTGAGCTTATAGAACGAATTGTTCCACGAGATCCGACACAGACTAACTTTGAACTTTCAGCGCCTGAACAAACCCTCTCGTGGTCTTATGCCTTTAGAATGTAATGCAAGAATTTAAAAAAAATAAAAAACTGGCACGAAACTTGAATTTTCAAGTTTTCAAATTTTCACTTTATTACTAATTTGAAGATTTTAATAAATAAACATTCCAAAATAGATACACATACTGTCTTAGTACATGTCAAGATTGTCATTTTAACACATATTGAGAATTTTGAACAATATCAAAACACATGGAACATTTTAAAGATGTGTCAGGGGTGATTGTGTACCGGTATTTTGAATGCCACTATTTTCAAATATTAATCTTCATTTTATTTAATAAAAGATTTCTGCCATTAAATAAGGAAAATATTGCTATTCGGAAAATGTGGTATTCAAATTACCAGAACACAATCACCCCTGATGTTACAGGCTTCTAGAAATTTGTGTTTGAAAAAATGCATTTAAAATACATTATGAAAATTTTTTTTGTTCTTGTTGTTCCTTTACTTAACTTTAAGAAGTATTAAAAAACTTTTCGTCAAGTATGTGGCAATTTATCTTTTTTTTAAACTTTAACACGTTAATAACACAAAAATAAAAACTTGCATTTTTTGGTAGATTTCAAAACTGACCGTCCTCTTAAACGTTTACAGATTGTACGACATTTTGTGTTCCACATTTTATATTTAGTTCACTTAACATAATAAGCATTTGAATATGAAGACAAATCAAAATTTACGGAGTTATATCATTAACTCTATAGATCGTATTTAATTTTTCTTAGATTTTGCATCATAAAAGGCTTCAAATTTACTGCGCCAAATTAATCTAAAGTGATGAGCATGTCTATCGTGTCATATATATTTCATCGACTTACTATCCTGGACTGTTTTGAAATATCACTATGTATACTAAAAATGTAGTCGGGGCGTATCTTTAAAAATAGAATCTTAAAATTATACCACATGAAGAGTGCGTGCAGTTCTACCACATTTTTTGAATGGAATTGTTTGCTTTATTAAATCACAGGAAAATATTACAAATCCTGCGACTATAAGAGGACGAATATAAATTCTAAGTTATAAATATTAAATAGAAAAATTTAATCTCAAAGAGTGGAAATTCTAAGAAGTGCACTCACCGTGTACAAGTCTTTAGGAATATACAGAGTATACAATATGTCCATAAAAACTTTTGAAAATCGTAAAAAAACAAACAACTGCCGGATAAAAAACTGTTTGTAGTGAAAATATTGAAAGCACATAGCGCTCTTCTACGTGAAAAAAAGTAATAGAAAAATCATTGTTAGTTGGTGCAATTAACAGTGACTACACTGGAAATATGCAAATTAAATTCTTATAAATATACCTGCGTGTTCCTAACTATTCAATCCTACGGTTTAAAATTGAAAGTGTCACGTCTCGAGACTGAAAATACGTTATGCGCTCCAGAAAAATGTGTTGTTAGTTAAGCTTTTAATAGGTTAATCATGAATCATTGTCGGCTGTTTTTCGAAAATTCCCACAACAAAAGATAAAACAAAACAAGATTTTTTAACAGCTGCAGGACTAATAAAGCTTGTTAAGCACATTTAAAAACTGTCACTTTTAGCAGATCATTCGAAAGAAGATGAATTCCGCACACAAGATGAATTCTGCTTAGATCTTGTGGCATCCGAAATGGAAGCAACGGCATCTAAAGCAGTTACTGGTATCAGTAGTGTCAGGAAAGCTACAAGACGATTGGAATTATTCGCATTGCCCGTACGGAATATTTTTAATGCACAGCTGCTACATTTTCCGCTTTTTTCTAGTCAAATAAACATATTTTGAACCAGAAATTTTACTTTAATGCAATCAGATAAGAACCAGATAGAACAAAGAACATTCTTTAGATAAATTTTCTAGTTAAAAACATGTTTGTTGGGGTTTTGTTTCACTTGGTGAGGTACTATTACCTTTAGCAAAAATTATGAATGAGTGCAAATTACCTATGACTAAAAATTGAAATGAATCCTGTCAATATGCATACTTACAAAATTATTCTCAAACTAAAATAAATTTAGAAAAAAAGAAAATGGATTAAATTAAACAGAAACAATTAAAATTTAAAGAATTTAAATTTCCTTGAATTCTAATTTTGAATTCAAAATAGTATAAGAATTAATTATTTAGAAGCACTGACAAGATTCTCAATTTGCACTACATCCAATTCCCCAACAATCAGCATTGTGAATTCAAGAATTAATATGAAGGGTAACAACAAGGAATTTTCATAGACATAATAATTTAGACTAAGTGAAAATTTTGGAATAAAGGGGACAAAATCTTTCTTTTAAAGAAAGTACAGAAAGGGGGGTACAAAATTGATGAGATAGGTTAAACAAAATAATATTCGACCAATATTAAAAAAAAGCAAAATCAATTCCAAGAATTCACAACACTGAAGCTGTGATCGTATAGATTAATCCTTGTTTGAGAGACCATGAGCAAATAATTAAATTTTGAATAAGTAATTCATTATAATAAAATGCTTCTCATAAGACTTTAGATCAAAATGTTAAAATTACTTTATATAAAAAATTCAGATAAGTATGTCCTATAATTAATTAAAGAATAGTAAAAGGTCTCAGTTAATTAAATAAAATAAGTTTGAATATTAAAAATTACAACATCCAGTAAATTAGCAGTTTATTTTTTTATTAGATTTAATGCTTAAAATAATATTTAGAAATTCCATGATTAGAGAATACAATAATTTACTTTAATTAATTAATTAATTTATTTATTTTTCTAACAGAATTAACACTCTTAATCAATTAAAAGACATTAAGTAAAAGGATTAATATAAATCCTAGGGAGATTGATTTTCGTAAATTAAATAAAAGGTAAAATACTGAAAGCAGACCTTTTGAAGTAATTAAGCAAATAATCAAAAAAAGAAAACAGAGAAGGAATTAAATTAGAAAGAACAAACGTTTATTAACAAGTAACACTTTAAATGATTTAAATATCATCTTATATATATATGTATCAAAATACTAACACACAGATAAGTTCCGTCATATCAGACAGAAAACATAATTTATAAATCATAATAATGATAAGAATTGTTTTTACTTGCATCTCGATAGAATAGAATGAAGGTGACAACAAACCTTCTCGCATAGTGAATATTTAATGCATTGGCGACTCGTTTTGCGGTTATATTACTTGTATTTTTTACACAGTATGCTCTGAACTGCGAGTCTACGAATAGTCGTTACATAAGTTTTTTTTTTTTTTTATTATGTATTCTTCTAACTCTACAGCTAAGTTAGTGAACACAGCGTTATTCTATGAGAATCATAATAAGACTATCACGTTTATTACATGCTTTATAATAGTAATGGGACGATCAACCATTCATTGCAAGAATAAAGTTACACAGATTCTCAGAATACACTACAAAGAGCATGTGTAGTGTCGGCTAGAGCACTCGATAAGATTCTCGCTGTCATCATCACTTCAGCAGGTATTTTCTCACAATTAATCGCTCATTCATTGCAAGAATAAAGTTACACAGATTCTCAGAATACACTACAAAGAGCATGTGTAGTGTCGGCTAGAGCACTCGATAAGATTCTCGCTGTCATCATCACTTCAGCAGGTATTTTCTCACAATTAATCGCTCCCGAGAAATACTATGCATTAAATATGGTATCAATTTCACGAACTGTTTAGAACATCCAAATCGCGACAATATGGTAGGATATCTCCTTCGTGGGTATGCACTTATAGGAAAAGCAGAAGTTTTTTCGGTCATTTCAGGTTACTTGATGAGCGAACATTTTCTATCAACCCACTGTCGCTACTGCCGGGAGAGAAGTGTCTCTCTCTCGAAAATTTCGCCACTGCCTAACCGGCGGGGTGGGGGAAGGGAACCCTCCACCCTCACACACCCAAACTATCCGAGCTTCAAAACATGACTGCCTCTGCTAACTACTCTTCGTTTCCTTGGTAACGCTGGACCAGGGGGTAAAAAAGGTCAACGCTGATTGGTTGAGTGGGGGGAGCAAATAACACGCCTATTGGATTAGTTGTTGCTAGGTGAAAAATCCTAGCTACAATTCCTGGAAATTAGCCGTCTGTTGGGTCCCACGAAAAGAAAGAAACCACGTGCACGCTTGCACCTGCTATCTCGTAAACAACGACTCGAAAGCAATATACTGATGCATCTTCCTAACAAGCCTTCGAAATAGTTTTATGACTCTCTTTACTTAGGGTAATAAAAGTTGTACACAATACAACTGACAATAATGCTTCAGTTATTCCCATGACTTCTTATAAAGGCCTTTTGTACTTTATCCAATCTGCCTGTGTGTGTTCCGAATTTACGATCCCTTAAATTACGTGAGAATTTCAAGTAAAAGTTGTTTGCGTGGAAACTATCTCATAGTGAAAAAAGAAGAACCTGGGTGGTCTTGACTTATAGAAAATTACAAATGTTTGGATTTTGAAAATAAGAGTTTTAATTAATAATGTTTAAGAAAAATAAGAAAAAGGAGGAGGGGGGTTTGATTAAATATTAAAATAGAATGAGTTTATAAAAAAGAAATGTTTTAAGATATTAATGAAAATATAAATATAAAAATTTAGATTAAATTACCTCTAACAAGAATCCCCCGTCTCTATTTAAAAAACACAATTTTTGGAAAAGTAAAAAAAAATTTTGTTTTTTAAGTAAAAAGTGCGAGTAAAAATTCAATGGATGCGGGAGAGATCACCAAATGGGGCCTAACATTTCAAACAAACCAGACTTCGGTCCGAAGAATTATCAAGAAACACTTAGCAAGCCTACCCCTCAAGGTATACAGTCAGGAATGCATAACCTGAGTTTGCATACACAAAACTCTCCTCACTTGTCAACAAAATCCTACACACACCTGTAGAATAACAAAAAAAAATTAAAAGATGAACACAAGGCTGGACATTGCTTTTGTCACCACTAACCTTATCAATCGGGAAGGTTCCATTCAAAGTATTTACCTGAACACTGTTTGCTAAACCACAAAAAAAAAATTTGAAAATTGCCAAAATAATTTTTTTTTTTTTAAACCAAATAAAAATTTGGGAGAGAACATTGCCAACCGAAAGAATCGCCAAATCCATTACAATAATAATGCATATCAATATAGGTATAAATTGTTAGCTCGATGTACACAGATATATAAAAACATACGAACTAGTAATGTATATGCATATAAAAACACAAACAAAAAGAATAAAAATGGGTAAAAGGCAATTTGCACGATATACAGTTAATTCACAATAAAATACATTTCACTAATTAAAATTCAGTTAACACAAATTGTATCAATGTGTAAAAATTGAGAAACACTTTCTCCAGTCGATTGATATGCAAGTTGAAACTATGAAGTAAGTTATTTACATATGCACTTACAGCGACACTGTGCATATTGGAAGAGCAACCCATTTATCTGTGCTATAAACAATTGCCAAAATAAAAGCATAATGGGGCGAAGAAGACCCAAAAGCTATGGTGAAGATTATCACCATCAGAGACTTAATTTATACAGTAAAAAATAAAATTTTGACAAAAGAAATCCTTTAAAAAAACAGGAAAAAAAATAACACAGAACCAGATAAAATTTTATAAATTTTTCAATAAAACCACACCACTATACTTTAATGAAGTAATGTACTCAAGAACAAAATTAATAACCTCAAAAATTTTCAGGTAAAAAAAATATATATACACAAAACAGTACACTAATATTACCTTACACTACGAAATACCTACATATTATATCTAGTAATGAGTAAAATTAATAGTTCCCTCAAATATAGTATTATCCTGTAGATCCACTTATACTCATCTACTGAGAACTTAACTAGAACATCAATTAAAATATAAATAATATGCAAATCGATGGATACTATCGTATTTCACATACAGGGAGTACTACATGAAAATAAAAGGGAGGGGGAAAAAAAATTTGGATTCCCATTTTCAAAATGCACCAAAAAATTTTCAAAGTCTCGAAATTACCCAAAAATCGAGAAAAAACGTAACATAATTCCAAAATATACCTGCGGAGAGGTTATTTGCACTATAACTATCGAAATATACCTTATTTACACTAAAATTAGCTATATAGAACATTAAATGTGATGAAAACACAACCGCTCAGATCGCTACCGCTAACCAAAACAAACGGTACAAGTACTCTAAAAAGCTTATTTTTCACGTTAAAATACAATAAAAACTAACTCTAGACTATCTATATACATTATACAAACAAAATATACGGTTATTAAAAAAAAAATACTATAATTAATACAACTTAAAGTTTATAATTGGGACGCTTGTCCCTGTTCCTGAATCCATAAGTATTTCTGGACGAAGGAATCGAATCAGTCGGTTTGCGCTGAGATTCGATTAAAGTCGGAATACGACTGGTTGAAGGAATAACAGAGGATTGAGCTTCAACAACTTCGTTAGCTACCGCGATATCTGGCGTGTCCGTAACTGCATTTTCAGCCGTGGAGGGGGAGGGGGTGGTTTCAGCTCGTGAGTTCTCGAACTCGGCTGAAGGAAGAGAGGGGGAAAGGGGTTCGTTGCTGGTGGCTAGTGAAGGCAACGTGTTGGCTGTTGATTGCATGGGCAATGCTTCATCTCTGTTTACTGCTGATGCTGTAGGTATGATAAACGCGCGCCTGCGTTTTTTCGTCCGCCGTTCTGGGTGATCGTTAATCGAATGGTGAATGGGAGTAGTTGGATTCTGAATATTCGATTGATCATCGAATTGACTCTGCGGCTGTTGGTCATTTGTTTGGAAATCAACATGCCTGTTTTTAAATTCAGTCAGCCTATCGACGTGTACCACTTGCGTTAATTTTAAATTTGATTGGAGGGCGATTTTAAAATTTACCTCATTTATTTTTTCAGTTATTGTATAGGGACCATTATTAAATTTAGATAGTTTTTTACATTGTCCTGGTTTAACAGCTGGTGTAAAGAGCCAAACTGAATCACCTATTTTAAGATTCTTAGAAACAGCAGTTTTTTCTCTGTATTTTTCTTGCTTCTCTGAAACTTCCACCAAACTACTGTGCACTTCAGCATACACTTTCTTCAAAGCAGGGAATAAAAGTTCACAATAGGTGGGGGCGTCATTATAATTTAAAGTTTGGGGGGTGGAAAAAAGTTTATAGGGGAGATTTAAATTTCTGCCAAACATTACTGCAGCTGGGGTTAATTTTGTAGAAGAATGCACGGCTGTCCTGAGAGCTAAAAGAGCAAATTTTAATTTTGTATCCCAGTCCGACTGATTTTCATTGACAACATGGCATAGGGCATTAATTAGAGTTCTGTTTTGACGTTCAATCTGAGAATTTCCTGCTGGGTGGTAAGCTGACGTGTGAATATGTTTCATTCCAAAGTTTTTATAGACTCTCTCAATGGCTTCTGATATAAGATTTCTACCCTTGTCGGAAACAATATAGCTAGGAGCACCGTACCTTGAAACGAAATCTGCTAGAGTATCCGCTACAACGTCTGAGGTGATAGAGGATACAGCATATGCTTCAGGCCACTTAGAAAAAGCATCGATATATGTCACGATGAACTTGTTACCCGAAAAGGTTGTCGGTAAAGGACCAATTATGTCGAAATTCACTTTTGCCAATGGAAATTCTGGTGTTGGCATTCTCTGCAAAGGGGCTAGATGTTTAGGTCGATAAGCTCTTCTTTGTTGGCAACTAATGCAAGACTCTACTAGATGCTTGACATCTGCAGACATACCTGGCCAGTAAAAATTTTCGCGAATGCGATCAATAGTTTTCTGGAAGGCTTGATGACAGGCTGCTAGAGAATCATGTGTTAGTGCGAACACTTGGGGGATTAGTTCTTTTGGCACCACCAGTTTGGGCAATTTATTTAAAATGGGAGAGTCTCGAGTGTCCTCGCACATCAAGAGATCATCTCGGAAGAAAAATTTCATGTACTTTGATGCTATATCCACTCCTTGATCTAGCTTCTGAGCAATTTGGCAACACTTTTTGTCAGTCTTTTGGAGTTCTTGAATTTTTTCAAGAAGATCAGTTTGGGGCATAAAAATATTCTTCTTTGCTATTTGTACACAAAAATTACAACTTACTGTATTTACAGAGATTTCATTAGAAGTAGTGTATCTAGAAAGAAAATCCGCAACACTGTTGCATTTGCCCTTGATAAATTTAATTGAAAAGGTAAAATCAGACAAGGTGCAAATCCACTTTGCCATACGAGAAGTTGGGTCCTGAATTTTAAGCATATAAGTTAGGGGGGCATGATCAGTGAAAATAAAAAAGTGGGTGTTAGCTAGGTAACACTTAAAATGGGCGGTTGCCCAGACAACAGCTAAAAGTTCCCTTTCTGTGGCTGAGTACCTTGTTTCAGGGTCCTTCAACTTTCTGCTAGCAAAAGCCACAGGGTGTAAAAAGTTGTTCTCATCTAGTTGAGATAAAACTGCGCCTAAAGCTTCACCACTCGCATCAGTATAAAGATAAAATTCCTTCGAAAAATCAGGGAGGGCAATACATGGTTTAGAAATTAAAGCAGCTTTTAAATCTTCGAATTCTGCTTGCGCTGCAGGGTTCCATGAAAAACGACCATTTTCTTTAGTTAATTCAATTAAGTTTTTAGCTCGTTTAGAAAAATCAGGGATAAATCTCCTGTAAAATGAAATTGTACCAATAAAAGATCTAACTGCTTTGCGGGTATCACGGGGTTGAAATTTTTCAATTACTTCTATATTTTTATTAATGGGTGAGACTTTACCTTTATGGATTTCAAAACCTAAATATTTAATTTTATCTGATAGAAAAAGGCATTTACTGGGTTTTAATTTTAAATTATGCTGGCGAAGTCTATCAAAAACAGTTGTTAATTTTTCAAGGTGGGATTCTACATCTTTGCTAGCAATAACAATATCATCTATATATACAAGAATTCCCATATTTCCCAGATCTCCAAATATTGCACTCATGAGTCGTTGAAAAGAATTTCCTGAGTTTGATAAGCCAAAACAATTTCTCGACCACTCAAATAGTCCTTTATGAGTTATGATTGCTGTTTTGTGTCTGTCCTCAGGACGCACAACTTGCTGGAAAAAGCCACTTGTTAAATCAAGTGTAGAAAAGAAATTTGAACCGGATAGTGCATCAACCGAATCTGTGATATTAGGGATGGGGTATGCATCTTTAACTAAATTTTTGTTTAATTTTCTAAAATCGACAGCCAATCTATAAGATCCGTCTGCTTTCTTAACCAAAATGACTGAAGCCGCAAATTCAGAAATGGAGGGGGATATTATATTAGCTTTTAACAGGATATCTAATTGATCTTCCATTTCTTGTTTAAGATTATGGGGAACTCTATAGGCTTTACATTTTACAGGTTTATCAGAAGTTAAATTTATTACATGGGGAATAGTGTCACAGCCGGGCAAGTCTAGGACTGATGCTGCAAACACATCTTTATTTTTATTAAGAAAATCCTGCATTTTAAGTTTAAGAGGGGGGTCTAAATGGTCAAGATTAATATCTGAACTCCAGCTGAGATCAGCATGATCAAAATCAGCTAGTGGAGTGGGCACATTAACATTAAGGGCATAATTACAATTATTAGAATTACACTCAGAATCATCGATGCACTTTTGAATTTTAGCAACCCTCATTCCCTTATTCAAAGTAACCTCATCATCCGAAAAGTTAGCAAATGAAATAAATAACCCGTGTTCCTGAGAACAGATTGTTCTAGATGATAAAACACCATTACCAAATTTTTTTACTAGGGGTTCCAAAATAACAACATCATTATTATCAATAAAATTACTTCTCGAGCAGTTTACTTGAGCTAAAATTTTAGATTGGGGGGGGGGGATAGTTACTAAATTTTTCAAAACAGCAAAACTAATTTTAATAATCTTAGACTTTTCACATGTATCACTTACTTCAGTTTCGACATCAGTAGATTGTGACTTTTCGCTATCATGACAACTCACTTGGCATACAGGGACATTGATTTCATTTTCATTATTTTTCACATCCCTGATAGTATTTACACTAAGATCACAACCATTTGTTTCACATATATTATCCCGACAAATTGCCTTATTTTCATTTAATTTATCACTATCCATATTACTACAATTTTCATGATTATTTGTACTATTAACATTTCCTAACTTTGAAACACTCTCAGAAGATTTTTGAACAGAGGAATTATTATCATTACTTTCACATTTATCTAAAATCACCTTATTTTTATCTTCGCTACTACATTTTTCACTATCTCGAATCTCTATTTGTTCTCTACTATCCCTTACATTGGCTTTTACTACCATACAATTGTTCTCACTGTTCTTATTCTTCTCAGAAATATTACTAACATTAGAAAAACATTCTACATTACCCTCAGTTTGACATGACATATTTTTAAGGCAAGAAATTTTGTTATTTACAATAATTGGCGGTTTAATATTTACATGACATTCTGAAATTTTTGGAACATATTTACAAAAAGTTTGCTCATTAATACCAAGACTAATAGATTTGTCACTACACCTTATGATAGCCTTGTACTTACTCAAAAAGGGCATACCTAAAATAGCAGTAAATTCATCAGCGAGTTTACCTGCTACTACAAAAAATTCAGCTTGGCAGCTGACATTACTGAAATTGAAAAATAACTTAACTTTCTCAGTGAGAGGGACACATTCACCTGTCACAGTGAGAATGGGTACATTGCATGCCTCAGTTTTTACACCTGGGAATAAACACAATCCCTGTCGAGAAATTAAATTGATACCTGATCCCGTATCACACAGTGCAGTAATAAAACTATCACCGACAGCAATCCTTGCGGTAGGGAGATTGCATGCTGATGGTGGGAAAACATTATACACAGAGGGGGTTTTGTCGTTCGGCTTCTCATGAGTCAGTCCGACTACTCCAGACTCAGCCATTACCCTTTTAAATTTTGTTGAAGATTGTGGTCATTGGCGGTGTTGTTATTCTGCTGGGTTACGTTATTTTGATTACCCCTATTCCTATAATTACCTCTCTGGCCATTGTTGGTACCTCTGTTTCTCTGGTTATTGCCATTTCCCCTATAGTTTCTTTGATTCTGATATCCCCTGTTATTATAACTGCCTCTGTAGTTATTGTTAGGTCTGGCCATACCTCTACGACCATAGGGATTTTCATTATAATTTTGCCAGCCTTGATTTCTGGGGTTTTGGGGGCAGTCCTGAAAAAAATGGTTGGGGTCGCCACATCCAAAACAGAAAAAAGGGTTGTACTGGACATTTTCCTGGGCTGGTGGTCTCGCTGCAGCTGGTTGTTGCATAACAAGACTATCAATTTTAGCCGTTAAGATTTCCATTTTGTTTTGGAGTTCTTCAATTTCATGGTTGGGATGGCTAACCTGGGGTGTAGGGGGGTAAACAGCAGCACATGCTACACCTGAGGGGACCTGGGGGGCAATGTTTGCTGGTTCATAGCTGTAGAAGGGGTTAACACTCCTACAAGCCTTTTCTTCAAGTAAGGCAAACGTTAGTATTTCCTGAGGGGTCTTTGGATCTTTTGAAATGACACCCTTCCGAATTTCTGGAGATAGGTTACCTAGAAGCATAGAGTGCAGTATAGCATCTCTACTTTTATTTACAATGCCCTCAGCAATTCCATCAATGACAAGAGCTCTGCGTGACAGATCAGAGGCTCTGTCGAAAAAATCTTGGACAGACATTGAAGGTGTCTGTTTGAAGTTAAGAAACTTCGATAATGCCACATCTGGCGACTCCTGTTCCGTGAATCTGTCTTGTATAATTTCTACTGATTCCTTATAATTTTTGCCTTTATTAGCCTTAATTAATTTGGCTGCTTTCCCTGACAGTCTGTTAAACAGGGCGAAAAATTTTTCTTTTTCATCCCAGTTAAAGAAGGTGGAAATATCTGTGAACTTTTCAATAAAGTCTGAAAAGGATATAGTAGAGTCCCCGCTAAAAGGTGGGATGTTGGATAAATTATCCATCAAAGACGATTTCTTCTGCAACTCAGCCATCTCCTTGGTAAGGGTCTCCGCCATATTTATGAAATGTTTTGACAACAAAAAATTCAGCGATAAAAAAAATTTATAATTAACCCTACCTAAACCTTAAGCAAAGAAAAAAAAATTTACACAAATGCAAAATCTAAATAAAATTACTGAGAGCTACACCCATGTATACATTAGTCGCCTTTGTCAATATATATAATCAATTGCAAATAAATATAAACAAATGGGAAAGGTATGTTAAAATTTCTAAAAATTCAGTGCGGGTGGGGTATTATGAAAAAACAAAAATATTATAAGCGGGTGGGGTATTATGAACAGCACAGATATGAGGGTTAACACTTCATAACATATACTCAAAGACATAATGCACAATACATTTTGAAAAAAAAGATAGTTGCCTTATACCCTGAACTTTAAGTATACACAAATAAACATTAAAAATTTGAATTGTGCCACACAGGTAAGTGTCACGGCATCAATTCTTTGTTGGGGTTTTGTTTCACTTGGTGAGGTACTATTACCTTTAGCAAAAATTATGAATGAGTGCAAATTACCTATGACTAAAAATTGAAATGAATCCTGTCAATATGCATACTTACAAAATTATTCTCAAACTAAAATAAATTTAGAAAAAAAGAAAATGGATTAAATTAAACAGAAACAATTAAAATTTAAAGAATTTAAATTTCCTTGAATTCTAATTTTGAATTCAAAATAGTATAAGAATTAATTATTTAGAAGCACTGACAAGATTCTCAATTTGCACTACATCCAATTCCCCAACAATCAGCATTGTGAATTCAAGAATTAATATGAAGGGTAACAACAAGGAATTTTCATAGACATAATAATTTAGACTAAGTGAAAATTTTGGAATAAAGGGGACAAAATCTTTCTTTTAAAGAAAGTACAGAAAGGGGGGTACAAAATTGATGAGATAGGTTAAACAAAATAATATTCGACCAATATTAAAAAAAAGCAAAATCAATTCCAAGAATTCACAACACTGAAGCTGTGATCGTATAGATTAATCCTTGTTTGAGACCATGAGCAAATAATTAAATTTTGAATAAGTAATTCATTATAATAAAATGCTTCTCATAAGACTTTAGATCAAAATGTTAAAATTACTTTATATAAAAAATTCAGATAAGTATGTCCTATAATTAATTAAAGAATAGTAAAAGGTCTCAGTTAATTAAATAAAATAAGTTTGAATATTAAAAATTACAACATCCAGTAAATTAGCAGTTTATTTTTTTATTAGATTTAATGCTTAAAATAATATTTAGAAATTCCATGATTAGAGAATACAATAATTTACTTTAATTAATTAATTTATTTATTTATTTTTCTAACAGAATTAACACTCTTAATCAATTAAAAGACATTAAGTAAAAGGATTAATATAAATCCTAGAGAGATTGATTTTCGTAAATTAAATAAAAGATAAAATACTGAAAGCAGACTTTTTGAAGTAATTAAGCAAATAATCAAAAAAAGAAAACAGAGAAGGAATTAAATTAGAAAGAACAAACGTTTATTAACAAGTAACACTTTAAATGATTTAAATATCATCTTATATATATATGTATCAAAATACTAACACACAGATAAGTTCCGTCATATCAGACAGAAAACATAATTTATAAATCATAATAATGATAAGAATTGTTTTTACTTACATCTCGATAGAATAGAATGAAGGTGACAACAAACCTTCTCGCATAGTGAATATTTAATGCATTGGCGACTCGTTTTGCGGTTATATTACTTGTATTTTTTTCACAGTATGCTCTGAACTGCGAGTCTACGAATAGTCGTTACATAAGTTTTTTTTTTTTTTTATGTATTCTTCTAACTCTACAGCTAAGTTAGTGAACACAGCGTTATTCTATGAGAATCATAATAAGACTATCACGTTGATGACATGCTTTATAATAGTAATGGGACGATCAACCATTCATTGCAAGAATAAAGTTACACAGATTCTCAGAATACACTACAAAGAGCATGTGTAGTGTCGGCTAGAGCACTCGATAAGATTCTCGCTGTCATCATCACTTCAGCAGGTATTTTCTCACAATTAATCGCTCATTCATTGCAAGAATAAAGTTACACAGATTCTCAGAATACACTACAAAGAGCATGTGTAGTGTCGGCTAGAGCACTCGATAAGATTCTCGCTGTCATCATCACTTCAGCAGGTATTTTCTCACAATTAATCGCTCCCGAGAAATACTATGCATTAAATATGGTATCAATTTCACGAACTGTTTAGAACATCCAAATCGCGACAATATGGTAGGATATCTCCTTCGTGGGTATGCACTTATAGGAAAAGCAGAAGTTTTTTCGGTCATTTCAGGTTACTTGATGAGCGTACATTTTCTATCAACCCACTGTCGCTACTGCCGGGAGAGAAGTGTCTCTCTCTCGAAAATTTCGCCACTGCCTAACCGGCGGGGTGGGGGAAGGGAACCCTCCACCCTCACACACCCAAACTATCCGAGCTTCAAAACATGACTGCCTCTGCTAACTACTCTTCGTTTCCTTGGTAACGCTGGACCAGGGGGTAAAAAAGGTCAACGCTGATTGGTTGAGTGGGGGGAGCAAATAACACGCCTATTGGATTAGTTGTTGCTAGGTGAAAAATCCTAGCTACAATTCCTGGAAATTAGCCGTCTGTTGGGTCCCACGAAAAGAAAGAAACCACGTGCACGCTTGCACCTGCTATCTCGTAAACAACGACTCGAAAGCAATATACTGATGCATCTTCCTAACAAGCCTTCGAAATAGTTTTATGACTCTCTTTACTTAGGGTAATAAAAGTTGTACACAATACAACTGACAATAATGCTTCAGTTATTCCCATGACTTCTTATAAAGGCCTTTTGTACTTTATCCAATCTGCCTGTGTGTGTTCCGAATTTACGATCCCTTAAATTACGTGAGAATTTCAAGTAAAAGTTGTTTGCGTGGAAACTATCTCATAGTGAAAAAAGAAGAACCTGGGTGGTCTTGACTTATAGAAAATTACAAATGTTTGGATTTTGAAAATAAGAGTTTTAATTAATAATGTTTAAGAAAAATAAGAAAAAGGAGGAGGGGGGTTTGATTAAATATTAAAATAGAATGAGTTTATAAAAAAGAAATGTTTTAAGATATTAATGAAAATATAAATATAAAAATTTAGATTAAATTACCTCTAACATGTTTATTTGATTTGAAAAAACGTAAAATTTTGCAGATCTGTTAGTGGAATCCTTTACGTACATCTATACAAATAGTAAGTTCCATAGGTTTTTAGAAGTGTATAACCCGTACTTACATCGGGTGACATTTAGTTCCCATGAGTACACGCAGAAATCAATTGAAGAGTACGGTGAAAAAAAGGAGTCAGTTTCATTTTTACAATTTTCTATGAGACAGTAAAAAATGTCCCTTCTTGCCAAATTTATAAAGGTAAAATAAATATATATTGTATAGTATCCATAAAAATGAAAGGAGCTGCGTCAAAGTTACGCCAATCGAAGAACATATTTTTAGTACTGTTTTGCATTATAAAAGTAAAATTCTGCCCTCTTCAATTAATTTCTCAAAAGTGTCACTATAATGTTTATTCACAGTTTTTCAGTTTAGAATAATTTGATTCAATAAAAGGCTGGACAATTTGCAGAGTAGATGCAAAGCGCTACAGCGTGATCATGTGATGCCATTTTCAAAAGAAAAATCTACGCTATTTATGGTAACATTTATTCAAGATGAATCAACGCTATAATCCAAATCTAATGAAGTTATTCACTATCGAGATTTTTGAGGCAGGATAAAATCATTAGAAGATACTAGAAGTTTCCTTGGTCTCTTCAATTGCTAGATATCACTCCGGCAGACTTCTGGATGTAGCGATATTTGAACTTGCTTGCGTACCGATCATTTTCTTCCATTTTATCCGAATAGAGAGATGCGACGGTCCAAGAGATGCTATCTGTACATATCGAAATGCTGTAATTTTGATTCGTGTACAATGTGTTACATCGTGTGGTGGAGGCCATATTGAAAACTTGCTGTAGTAATAAATAAATGTTAAGACACTCTCATTAATTTTGTGTATCTATTGTAATTAATGAAATATTACGTATAAAATTTAAAAAAGGTAATAACAGTTAATTTTTAACTTTCTAACCTTTCATGATGACGCAAAAACCATAATCCGTGAAGCTACAGAGTGGAGGCTTCCAACCGATGCGGGCTTCTATGATTACAAGTTCTAGTAATCTTCGCCTTTTTAACACTTTCCAACATAGTTGAAAAGTGTTTATGAATTTGGTTTCTCTGTCTGTCTGTCCATGATTTAACTCGTGTAAATATACGCGGATAGTCATGCAATTGATATATGTTATTGAGGTTTACTATGGCATGTTCGGTATTGAATATGGCGTGTATAGCACTTCATAATGTCCTTTACAGGGACATTTAAAATAATTATGTTACATTACGGACTATGGGGAAAAATCCTTTTCGGTTTATTTTAATGAGGTTGCACTATTTCAAACATATGGAAATTGATATATATCACTGAAGTGAATTACAAGATTCTTGCTATAGAGAAGGGTGTGTATAGTATTCATCGTTCATTTACAGGGACACACAAAAAAATTCTATTAAAGTAATGTCTGTGTTAACAACAATTGCAGGAAGTGCGTTTTCAGTTCCGGAACGCTTTTTTAAATATAACTCATTTTTTGCCCATTACTTGGTGTAAATAAATGCTATAGATCATATACAGGGCAGCACAAAAGGTCTCGAGTACAATTCCATTTATTGACAGAAATTCCAAAAGGGGAATTTTCAGCTGTGCTTTGCGTTTCGTAATTGAACTAAAATTTAACATTCCATGTAGTGTATATACGAATCTATATATAATATATAGTGCTGCACAAAAGAATTCGGATATTTTTCTGAATATTGTTGGTAAATCCTGAAATTGGGTTTTTAAATGTGTTATGCGTTTTTCAAATTGTTTACTTAGACATCATCTTTCATCTTATTAAACGCAAAATATTTGTAAAAGTATTTTTTAAGTGTTGGAAAGTGTTTCATAATCCATGCTTGATGCATGATTTTTCGTTCTTGTTATCCTTCGATTAGATAGAAAGAAGATTACTACTCTGAAAAAATGGTTACAAACAGCCTGCCGTTTAGACACCCTTACTACAAAGTATTTCATGTATTTTTTAACTTTTCTAATTAAATATACGTTATGTAAATTAAAATGTCTATAATTAATGAAATGATTCAAAATACACTAAGAGATTTTAATTCTACCTATCTATTTTCATATGTGTTTTATATGTACATTCTAAGCTCTTTAGAAAATCCTTTTCAAAGTAATAAGAGATATTTAAAAGACTACGTTTGTAAAAAAAAAATTATGACGTGCTTTTTAAAAATCTATAAGCAGATAAATGTTTGCATGCACTATTCTAATGTAAATAATATCAAAATCATTAATTTGATTCTTTTGTATATAAAATAATATGCATAACTTTTTATATAAAATACTTTATTCCATACTAATGACTCAAATTTTACTCAACTTCCACTTTTTACCCAATTCTGTAACAGGATGGAAATATCCCTCTATTTTTTGCTGCAGAGAACGACAACAATAGCATGTGCCGCGAGCTTCTCACAGCATTGGGCAAAGAGCAGCTAAAAATGAAAACAGCTAAAGAAGGCGACACAGCCGTGCATATTGCCACCAGACGTAAGAATGGCGAAATGCTTCGATTGTTTCTTAATAGTGGTGGTAACGTTGATGCTCAAAATGTAAGTACTGTTAAAGGCTCAAATCTTAATATCAATCCTAATCTCAAATCTAAACAGACTTCTTTCTCACACATTCCTGAATTCATTTTTGTTCGCTAACGCATGAAATTAGTAGATGGTGTTATTTAGAAACTATGTAATCGTACAGTTTTTCCGTTGTTTTATAAAAGCCGAGGATTTGTGAAAATGAGCGTTTTGAACAGACGTTAGAGAGAGGCAAAAAATTGCCGTCATGAGATAACAATCGCTTATAACTCAAGATGTAATTTATTTATCAAAAAATGAAAAACTGTTAGATTATAAATTAGTTCAATAAGTATGCCTGCAAGTATAATGCTTTTTCGTTTAAAAATGCGCCTGTAAATGTGTCAGAAATTTTCGCGTTGTTGAGCGGGGAATTTGTTTTTTTTAGAACACCCTTAAATGATTATTCCATACAAAGAACTTCATACCTTTTATTTCTATGATTAAAAAATGGAATTTTACATTGCTTACAACAGCGTTTAAATTTACAGGGATTCCACTGGACCACATTTTGAATAAAACTTATTTACCTACACTGTAAAAAAAAATCTGTAGTACTACTAGAAAATCTCTAGGCAACTGGGATTCCATAAACTTTTCTAGTAACCAATACAGCTTCTTCTTAAGTAAGATTACTGCATTAAACTTAGTAAACAACACATAGATTTCCTTAGTGAACCTACTAAGAAATCGTTTGTAGCCATTACAGGTGCTTTTTTAGTAATGTATACTAAGAAATGGTTAGTAGTATTACAGATACTTCTTTTGTATATTCACTAAGAAATGGTTAGTAGTATTACAGATACTTCTCTTGTATCTTCACTAAGGAATGGTTAGTAGTAATACAAATACTTCTCTTGTATCTTCACTAAGAAATTGTTAGTAGCCGTTACAGGTCCTTTTTTAGTTTGTTTACGAAGAAATTGTTAGTAGTATTACAGATACTTCTCTTGTAGATTCACTAAAAAATTGTTAGTAGGTGTTACAAGTGTTTTTTTCAGTATGTATAGTAAGAAATGGTTAGTACTATTACAGATATTTCTCTTGTATCTTTACTAAGAAAATATGTGTAACCATTGCAGGTGATTTTCTTGTATGTTTACTAAGAGACTTTAGTAGAATTACAAAAACTTCTTTTGTATGTTCACTTTCACAATGTTAGAATATAAGAAAACATTTGTAACACTACTAAGAAACTGTAGTAATGTTACAGGTACTTTTCTCATAATTTACACTAGAGTTTTAAATGGGATAGCATTTTATCTTTCATCCAAATATTCTGCAACAACTTCTGAATGTCTTTCATAATATTTTATGCTACAAAATTATAATATATATATACAGGGTGTTCCGTTAAAGGGGTCCAATATTAATAGGGGTAATAGAGGAGATCACACGGAGCATAAATCAGTATATAATGCCTGGCCGGATCTCAATAATTTTCAAGTTACAGCAAATAGAATGAAAAATCGGAAATTTGTAAAAAAACCCTCATTGCTAAACTATCGATAATGCTACATAAAAACGAAGCACATATTTAGAAAGAGCAGAAAAAATCCTACGAAATGACATAAGTTGTTTTAGAATATTGAGAATAAATATTTTAGAATAAATATTGCTATTTTAATACAATTGATGTCATTTTGTAGGTTTTTTTCTGCTCTTTCTAAATATGTGCTTCGTTTTTATGTAGCATTATCGATAGTTTAGCAATGAGGGTTCTTTTACAATTTTCCGAATTTTCATTCTATTTGCTGTAACTTGAAAACTATTGAGATCCGACCAGGCTTTATATACTGATTTATGCTCCATGTGATCTCCTCTATTACCCCTATTAATATTGGACCCCTTTAACGGAACACCCTGTATATATAATTATATAGTAAAATATAATGCAATTAATTATAATATATATATATATATATATATATAATATCAATTACAATTATAAACATTAAAATTTTTTATACCAAATACAGAGGCATCCTTTAAATATAACTTCCATTTGAGTTTTCTATCCCTGTTAATTATTAATTTTATAATATAAAGATCTAATTCTTTAATAAGTGCATCTGTATTTAGTATACAAATATTTTAATGTTAATAATTATATTTATACTAAATTATTTTTGTAGCATAATATATTATATAAAGACAAAGAAATATTTGGCTTACTATATTTCTTATTCTTTTAAACTGCTCTAAGTAGCATTCTCAATCTATCTGTTGAAAATTAAAATTCTATCCCATTTAAAACAAAAGTGTACATTCATCTAGATTACCTGAAGTATTTCTTCAAGTGTAACTTGAAACTTAAAAGCTAGACAAGACATTCATGTTAAATATAAACTGAAGATTTTTTCAAATAACCTATTTTCTCCTTTTCAAACACAATTTGGTAAGTTTTTCCAAGCTTTGAAGACACTGTCCTGCTTCACTGACTGCAAATCCCAGCAACACAATACAGAACGCAAAACTAGCACAACTTTTGAATGCATAAAATGTGTTCATAATGTGTTTTGTGGTGTTCTCGTATGGTAAAAAATGTTTTACTCCTGGTGCTAAATAAAGTGTTCGTGAGGTGTAGTTTTATACAGTTTTTACATGCATCGCTTTCTTAAATGCATTCACACATGTTTATATACATTTGGAGCAGATAAAATGATGCATATGCACCGGGAAGCATATTTTGACATCGGGGATTTCAAACTTACAATGTTTCTGGTTTAAGTCATAATTTCTTGATGAAATATATTAGCTTTTCCAATCTTTTTTGTTAATAGCAACTGATGTTAAGGAGACATGTTGTGTTATGCAGTTGTACACTGTTAAAAATAAAGTTCGACGTTTCACAAAAAAACTGGTGAAAAGTAGCTGAAATTTAGCTGCAACTAAGATATTGGTGATAAGTTTCACCCTTTTTATGGTGCTTTTGAAAATACCACTATATTCAGAGCCCGATTAAGGTCATCTGGGACCCAAGGCCCAGCAACTTTTTGGGGCCCCCTCGAATTAAAATAGTAGCTAGAAAAAATTTCAAGGATTATTATTAGATAGTATGATACAGTTGCCAAGCTAAGCAAAATCTATTTGTTTTGTTTTTGAGAAAATAATTGCAGAAAACTTTATTTTTAAGAAACTTTTTCTAAATAATTTTATTCATTTTGGGCCCCTCATCAGCAGTGGGCCTAAGGCCGTGGCCTGTGCGTTAATCAGGCCCTGACTATATTGGTGAAAGACTGAACAATGATTCAGGTTTTTTTCTAAACCAATTTTACGGTTAAATGTTGAATCACAATTCAGGGTTTTTTCTAATCCAATTTAATGGTGAAAGGTTGAACCAGAATTTAGGATTTTTCTTAATCCAATTTTATTGTGAAATGTTGATCCATGATTTTATTTAGTCTAATCTGATGGTGAAAGGTTGAACCATGATTCAAGATTTTTTTTCTAAGCCAATTTTATGGTAAATTGTTGAACCCTGATACAGGTTTTTTTCTAAACTTATTTTATGGGGAAAAGTTATACCAGATTGAACCAGGATTTTGGTGTTTATCATTTTATAGTGCAGTTAATGAACCAAGATTCAGATTCTGTGAGATTATGTTGCTCTAGAGAAGCTTACTTATTTTCTAATTAACATTAAACTGAAAATTATTATTAAAGTATTAATTATTGATTGTATTTGAAATGTATTTTTAAAAAATAAATGTAAACAGCTGGTTCTAATTTAATTACACAAAACAATAGCATTTTTTTTCATCAATGCTGATTAATACCACTCTGCACTTGTAAATTATAGAACATTTTTTCACACTTTTTAATTAGTTACTTATAATTCCTTTAGTATTTGTTTATCACAAACATTCATAATAAAATGTAATAAAAAAAATAATTTGATATACAGTTTTAGAACTTTTACTTTCTTTTCACAAAATGAAAAAAAAAGAAAAAGGGAAAAGAAAAATTTAACATTTTAATAATTAGTAAAAAGTATTTTTTAGACTTTTCTTTATAATAAAGGTGCAATGGTGGTTACACATATGGAAATTTTATATATTTTTTCACTATTTTAGGTTTTATACATTTTGATAGAATTTTCTTAAAGTTTTGGATAGTAAAATTCACATGCATTATCCAAAACCTCAATTCTGAAAAATTATTACTTATGCATTTATTTTAAAATTTTCATACTCTCTTTCCATGATAAAATTCAAGCACCTTTCCAGAAATGAAAATTTTAACGTTATAAAATACTATATTGCTTGTTTGTATAATGTAAAAGTATAAAGGAAAAAAATTCCATTTCCACATGTTTTCAGGTGAATGCCATACATAAAATACAGTAGCAATGTCTTAAATGTGAAATGTTATGAGAAAGTCTCCGAAAAATATGGAAAATCTTTTTGCATTCTTGAAAGTTATTTGTGCTAACACTAGACAAAAGTAGACACTTGAAAATTTTACATTGCTATGATATTAATACAAAATTTTAATTTTTACAAAAACTAAAAAATCAAAACTTACTTTTTTGAAAATCTCCAATAAATAATTTTTGAAAAAGGTATATTAAAACACAAACTATTAGCGTTAAATAAACTATTTTTCACTTATTGCTGGTTTGTTTATTTTCCTAGAAATCAAAGTAATATATATACAATGGTGTCAAAAAATTAAGGGGCAGTGACCGGATGCTTTTGTTTTTTTACAGTTTGTGGAATATCAACTGAAATTCTTTACAAATTGTTCTTGAAGTTAAAGGATGTAAAGCACATGTCTGACTTCAAGAACAGTAGAAACAGTATAATGTAATTAAAAAAATAATATATTGAATATTTCATGAGATATGGGCATTTGTATGAAATAATTTATAACTGTGCATGCTTGAACTATACCAAAGATTTTTTTTCAAAGATTTTCGCCAGTGGCAGCCTTGCAGCAGCTGAAACAAAAATAGTCATAGACACAATAAAATAACAAAAAAATTCAGTTAGGTTGCGGTACGCCACTCCATTTATTGAAAATACAAATTGATTAATATTAATCTGACATTTATTAATGTAATCACAATTACAGTACAGAGTTTTCCCCAGACAGTTTCAGGAGGGTGCAGCATCATGTCTACCCTTTAAAAATTCTTTCATTCTTGCAAAAATGAAGTCCATCAAAAAGTCGGGTAAAATGGAATTCCTCCAAACATCAAGTTAATTTCTCCACCTGTTTTAGTAATAAAAGGGTAAAATTATTAAGATATAAAATTGTTATTTTTACAGATATAACATAATTTTACTTAAATATATTCAACAAATTATATTAGAACAATGAAGATTTTTCGCATTTTCAAGATTTTATTTTTATACAATAAAAAACAAAAAAATAAGAACAGTATATTTGCTTTCTTGATTTCTAACAGGTTTTATATCACTCTATTTACTGTGTTGTGAAGACGCTACTTTTCCTATGCCAGGCTTGTGATGTCGCAGTTCATGATAAGAAATGTAACATTTGTTCACATTTTGGATAGTGCGATACATACCAAGCCTCTTTTTGTCTTGTAATAAAATCACGTGTAAAAATTTTATAAATGTTTAAGTATATAAACAGTAATTACTTTTTAATTATATAAAATAGAAATCATAACAAATTTTCATACATTGAACCTTATAATTTTTTTTATACTAAAAACATCTGTATAATTTTAGTTCATTTTCACAATTATATGCACATTTAGGTAAGGTAAAATGTTTGAAGCTCTATTTCAAACGGTTTTGGAAATATCACACGCGCAAGTTCGAAAAGCCTCATTTTGAGAAAAAGCCGCACATTACATTGCATTTCAAAAATATAAAACTCATAATAAAAGAAACAAAACTACTATTAATGTAACTTATTAAAGGGGTCATATATGTATTTTAAGAAATATAGTGTGTATTTTAAGAAATATTTTAAGAAAAATATTGAGATCATTATTAAGACTATGAAGTCATTGCCATCTATTAGACTATGAAGTGTTCACAAAGATTGTATTTGAGTTCAGGATTGCTACTTATTTCGACAATCAAATTCCTTCTGCTTTCCTGAGCAAAAAATTTAATTTGCCCTGAATAATTCCTCTGAGAATTTTCAAAATTTCAATAAATAAATTTTACATACCAAAATTTAGTAAAATTCTTTGTTTTTTAATACGCATTTTTAAATTCCCTCAGTCTTTCCAGTTTTCCCTATACAGTAGCAACCCTGAAGATTATTATTTGTGAGGAAGGTGGAATCATAGTCCACATTTTGGCATTTTAACCCAATTTATCCGGGGAAAATTGCCCATTTAACCTGGGTTTTTTAATAAAACCTGCCCGGGTTGGGTTTTTTATAAAAAACCCGGGTTTTTTACAACCCTGAACTAAATACAAGCTTAATAGCCGGGTTGCCATAAAAGAACAAACAGTCCCCAAAGTTTGGCGACTTTTTTCTTTTTTTTAACAGATTAAATTTTTTTTTTTTTTTTAGCGTCAGTGTAAAGCATCACATTAAATTGAATTTAAAAAATATAAAACTCCTTATAAAATAAACAAAACTCACAAATGCTACAACTTATTCAGTATTAAAAATAAAATTAGATTCTAGTTAAAATTGATAAATATAATAGTTTGTAAAATGCAAAAAATTTATGGGGAAGGAAAAAAAAAAAAAAAAAAAGGTAAAATGCAGGTATTTCTTGATTAATGTGGTTAATTAATCTTTGCAGTGTTCCCACACTAATAGAAAAAACACATTCAATAGGGAAAAGTATAGATACACAGCCAATTTTCTTAAAAACATCCACACTAATCGAAATTTTCTAAACACTAATTGAGAAAGCGTCTGAATTTTTTTTTTTTTGCACCAACTGAAATTGCACTAATTGAGGAATACATATAGTAAAAACATACCACTTACATGTGCAAAATAATTTAATCCAAAAAAAAAAAAAAAAAAAAATTTCTTTCACAGTCTGCAAAGCAAATTATTTATGTCATCATAACCAATTTGGTTTACATAATTTTATCATATATTTCACATTAAAATTTTCCACTTTCATATATAGGGGAGATCGGTACACAGTGGACAACTTTTTCAGTAAATTTTTTTTTTCTCTTTAACAGACTGACCGATCTGTATGAAAATATTTTTGAATAATCCTTAAACCTTCTTACATCCATCAAAATTTTCTCACAACATAGTTTTCAATACATTTTTCAAAAAAAAAGAAAAAAAAAAATATATATATATATACACTTGTAAAGTAGACCAATGTACCCCGGAAGCGGGGTACAGTGGACCACTATTAGGTATTATCTAAAATACAATATAAATCTATTTTTCCTGATCTAATTCTTTTTTGTTGCCCATTCACCCGCAAAATAACATAGTAATATAAATTTTCAGACAAAAACAAAAAAATTATTATATTTTAAAAATAATAACAGATTTATACAGGAACAATTGCAATTTAGTTGAAGTTATTACTTTAGTACAAAAAAATCAGCTCACATTAAAATTTGCAAATGAAATTCCAAAGTACTTATGAGTAAGATTGAGCCTGGAATTTTCAAGAAATAATTTTGGGTCTGAGAGCAACATTATGAAATCATTGACATCAACAGCAGATTCATCAACAGTTTCGGGAGAAATAAACTGATTTCCATTCAATTTGTATTTCATGAATCTTACTTGAATAGAATCATCAACAATTAGACTACAGTTATATTTATCAAAGGCAGTAAATACAAAACAAAATATTTCTTACTATGTTAAATAAAATGTTATTTTTATTTATTTACTTTATTTTACCGTTAAATCTACTGTAAAACAATCTTTCTTTATAGAAAATAAGCAATTATTAAATATTTTGAACATTCTGCATTAGAGGAGTACAGTGGATTGTGGACCACTGTGCCCCAGGAGTGAGTCGTCCACTGTACCCCATGTTGAAGTTCAATAAATAATCATATTAATATTGTATATAGCTTTCTTTTAAACATATTAACTTTAAAGTAAAATAAAAACAAGTATCTTAGCTTTGCAAAAAAGCTGTTTTATTTTATTTATCTACAACCTTTAATTACTAAAAAAAGAAAAATATGATGATGAAAAATTTTACTTTTAGAAGCTCAAAACAACAAAGCAGGATAAAATAGTTCAATTTGAGCTAAACATATTTTTTGAAGGCTATAAATAATCATTGCAGTGCTGTTGTCTATTAGGATAGAAGAGAAGCTTAAAAATTTTTTAAATAAATAAAATATTAGGGGGTGGTCCACTGTGTCCCGGTCTGCGGTCTCCCCTAACCCCTTCCTCTTGTTTCATTTTTTCTAATTTTGCAGTATTAAGTGATGTAAACTGGACAGTTATAGACACATACATATTAATTTTGTGTTTTTTACAAAAACCTAAGACTACGTTCCACGATTTTAAACCACGTTTTTCTGATACATGGCATATTTGAAGTGGAACTGAAAATCTTTAGGCTTACTTACGCAACATACTGTCGATAATTTTTTTCAAGACAAACTTTATATTTGAGAGAAAGATTAAGACATTGTGTACAACAGAAAAATAAAGAATAATCACTTGTGCACTTACCTTGATTGTTTCACGAAAGACAGTTGTTTTGGAAAGAAGGGTGTTGTTGATGCTAGCTAGATACATGAACGAGGAAGACGCCATTAAATTGAGATCGTTGCGTTGCCACTTGCCGATTATGATTATTTCGTCTTGACGGAAGCGGAAGGACGCATGCGCAATAAGCATTAAGTTACAGCTGTTTTCTATGTAAAATTACTAAGAACGAATGATTACAGATATTTTTCTAGTAATTGGTAGAATATCTGTAATGATACTAAGTATATTTTAGTAAAATTGCATACTTTTTTTTACAGTGTACATTAATTTTTATGGTACATATTTATTACAAATGTTGCAGACACTTACCACGAATATTACTGTTTGAAAAAAATGGGTATTCAATAAACACACCCTTGGAGCCTTGTACTTATAATGTTTATTTGTGATACACATAATAGTATAGCAGACAGATGGAATAAGTTAAAGAAATCATTCTAATGTTTATTTTTACGAATGTTCAATACATTCATAGAAATATACATTAATGAAGCTTTTGAATGCAAAATTAAGTGGCCTTATTTGTTTATCTTACAGGTTACATAAATTCCACTTGAGTACAAATTGTTATTTTTTTCGTTCTTTGGGAAAGTATATGCTTTGCTTATAGCTTAGTGAATGTCTATTTAAAATGTCACGGGCTTTATATGGAGAACTTTGAGACCGAAGCATAAACAAAAGTCCGAAAACTCAAAATAGTTGTGCGTTCCAAATCCAAGTATAACTCAGAGAACCATTTCTTAGTATTTCAGATCACATGCACGACTGGGAGTCGAGGTTAGGTACCATGAAAATGCTCTTTAATATATGTCTAGAAACCTTTGGGTTTTTTATACACGACTGGTGATTAAAAACGTGGTCTCATCATGTTAACATTTTGAACACATGTATCTACAGACCACAGCGCAAGTGATTTTACTTTTAAGAGATAATACTTTTTGCAATAATATTGTATAGGATAAATTACAATACGATTCAAATATAAAAGTTTATCATAATACTATTACTCTTAGAGTAATAAAAAGTCATTCCAATGTCTGTCAGGCTCTAGTAGCATATAAATAATGGCTCAATATTGCATCTATAGGCAACTTTATTCAGGCAAATTTATAGGGATTAGTAATATTTAAAATATAATATGAATCTGTTTTTTTAAATAACTTTAATTTAATTCGTATATTTAAGAAATATCAGCATGTCATTTAAATATTTCATTATTATGCCAATATTTTAAAAGAACTCGGTAAATATTTCATGATAATTTCAACTATGTATATACTAATATACACTGCTCAAAACAATTAGGGGAGTACATGGTTTTAACGAACTTACACAAATACGTACACCAATCAGTAACTTAAATTAAAGCATCCATAATTTAAAGCATAGCAGAAAGCAGAAAAATAAAACTTCACATGCAAATCAAAGTTCATGACGTCAAAAACCAGAAAAAGGAGATAAGTGAAGAAATCAGGATTTCACAGAAATGTCTGTTTTACTGTCTCAGTTGCGAAATTCAATTGCTCAGCTTTTGTTTTGAGAAAGGGTGATTTACCGGAATCCATGGCTTGGCGTATTAGAGATAGAGCTTGAATCCGGGCAAACACAACGATGTGTAGCGGACGCTGTTGGAGTTGCAAGAAATGTCCTTGCAAGGCTGTGGAATCGATTCCAAGAAACAGGAAATGTTAGTTGTCGACCAGGGCAAGGTCTACCACGTGCACCACAGCAACTGATGACCGATATATCCTGTTAACAGCTCGTCCAGACAGAAAATGGGATGATATTCAGTTGCAAAAACGGTAGCTCTTGGCAACACGATGAAAGGTGCCCAGCCAAACAGTGCGAAATATGCTTCATCAGGGTGGTCTCTATGCACGTAGGCCAATGCTCTGTATTCCGTTGACCACAAGCCACTGTGCAGCCGGAAGAAGTTGGGCTGCTGAACATCAAGATTGAAGGCAACGGATTGGAGTCAAATGCTGCTTCCCTATTCAGTCTGGAGTGTGACACTTGACGTGTTTTTGTATGGAGAGAAAGGGGCACTTAAAATCACCCCACATTTGTTCGTGACAGATCACGTTACAGACAAGTTGGTTTTATGGTATGAGCTGGAATCAGCATAGGTGGACGTACGGACCTGCATATCATTTGGAATGACACTTTGATGGCCCAAAGGTATACAGACGAAATACTGAGACCTCATGTCATACCTTTCGCTTCACCCATGGTGATCCCTTTATTTTCATGAATGATAATGCCTGACCGAATAAACCTCGTCTGTTGGAGAACATGGTTGAAACTGAAACAATACAGCATATGGAATTGCCAGCATGCTTTCCTGACCTGAATCAGATCGAGCATGTTTGGGACACACTCAGACGACGCATTGCAGCAAGACGAATGCTTTCTTTTATTGTCTGGGAAAAGGAGATTGCAATTCTTGAAGAGTGGAACAGTATTCCTCAAAGTCTTATCGCTAACCTCATCACATCCATGGAAAACAGGTGTGCAGCAGTCTTAGCTGTTAGAGGGGACCACACGCTGTATTAAACAACTTGCATCATTACTAAATAATACATTTTTTTTGTAATTTACATGTAACCAACTTGTTTCCCTAAACCATCTTTTCATGTTCTTTCCATCCTTTCAAAGAATTAAAGCTGCCTTACAATTTTTTGCGTCTTATTTTCTGTATTGCGTATTGATACACGTGTATACTCTCCATTATTTTATACCCATGCATGGCTGTCTCGCACGGTTCTCTTCTTTTATTTGCTTGCTCCCCTAATTTTTTTGAGCAGTGTATAAACTCTTTTATCTGAGTACAATATTGTACTGTTACACCCAGAAAAAAGTTTTGTTGAATCAACAAAAATTTGGTTGACCCAACAAAACTTTTTGTTTAAATATAGGTCAATGGAAATTTTGTTTGAATCAACAAAAAAAAATTTTTTTTACAATTGCAAAAAAGAAATTTGTATCGTCAGCAAAAAATGTTTTGTTAATTCAAGTAAAATGGTTCAATTTTACTTGAATTTTGCTAAAACAAATAAAATGTACTGAAAAAAACACGTTTTGTAGTTTTAATCAATTCCTTTTTCTGGGTGTACCTTTTTTTTACAAAATTAAAAAAATATTCTCAAAATTCATCTGTTATTAAGATACTATTTCTTCTAGGGTATGTGGGATACATTTTTGGGGACTACATTATACCAGAGTTAGTCTCTTATTCCAAAAACGTGCATTATTCTTTGTAAAATTTCTAAAGCGCCCGGACATAGAAACAATTTCAAAAATACCGCAATAACCAAAAGTTAACAGTTTTATTTTGCTGATATTTTGTATACTTGATGTTTTTAGAACAGTTAAAAGTTTCAAAAACATTATTGTAAAATTTGCCTAATTTAAACTTACTTTTCCAGGATGATGGTCTTACTCCATTGCATATAGCATGTGAACAAGGAGACGGTGAAATTCTTAAAGTGTTTTTTCAATTTCGAGCTAATGCAAATATTACAGACAACCAAGATAGGACACCTATCCACATAGCTGCTGAAAAAGGCTACAGTTCCATAGTTGAAACGTTAGCAGATAAATTCAAGGCTTCAATTTTTAAACGAACAAAGGTGAAGTACGATGTTTTGTTAAAGTTACATTTCCAAAAATGCATTTTATGTATCCATAATTTATTTTAGGGATCTTCATCTTTTTGCTTGAAAGTCTTTGTCATCACAAATTCCAAAAGATAATATTCGCCTTCTTGAATTGCTAAGTTTTTGGCATTGAATAATGCAAATTTCTCCTTTATAAAATAGTAGTAACTTAGTAACCCGCGGACAACAGGTTGAAGACCAAAATTCTGTTTGTTTCGTATGCTCATGTATGTGTATGTAAAACGCGGATTATTTAGAGATTTTTTTTAAAGTATATACATTGGTTTACTTTAAATATTCAGAGGTGAAAATACGTGCAGGGATAACAGGGTTCCTACTTTTCAATACCACTATTTCCGAACTTTCAGTTTGTTTAATAACATAAACTCTGCGATTAAATAGGGCGAAGAATACTATTTGAATGTAGTGGTATTCAAAAGTAGCAACCGTGCGATTCATGCACTGAGGAAAATTACACTTTCAAATATGAGTAAATCAATGTTTTCATTCTGTTATGAAACTTTTTGTTTCAAATATGACGATCCAATGCTTTCAATTCTGAAATACCAGAAATAATCATAAAATTGAAACATGGACATACTCAAAACTGAGCGCATAGAGGTCAGTTCATACTCATTTTTGAAACATAGACATACTCAAAAATGATTAGAATTAGTTGAAACTCATTTTTGAAACATGGAAATACTCAAAAATGAGCACATAGAAGTCAGTTGATACTCATTTTTGAAACATGGACATACTCAAATATGAGCACATAATGTTTTATTCTTGAGTGTGTGTATGTTTTCAGAAATGAGTATATACATGTTTCAAACATCAGTAATTTTGATTCGGAGCCATTTTGACTATGCGACATAATCAGATTTGAATATTTTTTGCTCAGTTCCGCTCAATTTCCAGCTCCGATTATGGAAAAATACAAAAATCCATCCTAATTATTAAAAGGCATAGCTGCGAACTTTTACGCTTTTTTGCTTCCTTATCTAATCACACGATTTTGTCGATATAATAAGATAAAATTTACAATCAAATTTTAGTGGTAGGAAAAAAACCTAAAAGTTGGCAGCTATGAAAAGGGTAAAATAATTAATATTAATAATGTTGACTATAGTCTTACAAATGTAACGACAAAGCTACGCTACAGAAAATTTTATATTTACTATAGTTTTGTGTCATAAGAAAGTAACTTTAAAGCATGTTTTACAGCGAAACCATAATTTTAACTTGTGATCATTTAGTAAAAGTATGAGGCACACTGTAAAAAAATACATGTTTCTTAATCTAAGGTAATATAATATAACCACGATTGAAAATATACAATAACCCTTTTAGAGTTAACCACGATTCCGAAAAGCGTTCTTTATCATTAGAAACGCCAGAAACCAATATATTTTTGTAATTTAACCCTTCTTTGCATGAGTTTTTCTTTTACAATTGTGTTTTTTTTTATACATATATTAAATATTAGACACCAGAAATTTTAAGATAGATTTTTAACTTTGTTCAGCAACATAGTTCACGAGAAATTTATTGGATTAATATTTTTATATAAATATAGTGGTGGCGAAGAAGTTGATTTATTTATTAAAAGTTAAATAAACAGTGATGGAAATTTACATCACTATGCAATTAAGGGTTAAAGAAGCATAAATTAAAACAATGTTTCTTCTGCTGCCACTCGGAAACGTTTCCGAGTAGATTTTATCGTGTATTAATCAGTTTTCTCATCCCGAAATGTAGTTTTTTCAGATGCTGTCAATTCTCAAGTAAACATTTTCATCTTTAACAAATATGTTTTACAGACAAACACGATAAGTTAACAGCATTAACATTAACATTAAAATTAATATTATTGTGTTCCTCTTGCATTTATAAATTCAATTACGCAGTTGAAAATATTTAATTGAGAATTGGTAGCATCCTATAAACCGATATTCTGGTATGAAAAAACTGATTAATACACAATATAAACTACTCAGAAACATTTACGAAAATCAGTGGTAACAAAATTTTAAAAAATATATATAAATTCTTTTTTTAAATCTCGAAAATATATTGGTTTCTGGAGTTTGTAAAGATAAAGAACGCTTTTCGGAATTATGAGTAACTCTGAAGAGTTACCCATATATTTTCGTTCGTTGTTATAGTATAGATCAAGAAACATTTGTCTTTTTTTACAGTATAACTAATTTGTTAGAATGACTTTGGGGGATCATTTTCTCAAACTATCCAAATGGAAAGTCACTGACAGGCCGAAATCATAACAAAGGAGGACAGAGGAAGACAGATCCCTAAAAGCAAATTGATTTATGTTTTATAGGTTATCTTAGGACGCAATATTGCATTCATCGGAAATATGTTTAATGAAATGCAAATATAGTGTTATACATAAATATATTATTAATACTTTGCCGTCCGCATGTCTCGTAAAAATACTTCTATTCGTAAAATGTTGAAATGATTGATTGACACCAGAATTTAGAAACGAATTTATTCGAAAATAAGTAAAAGCTTTTCTTCATGTACTTAATAAAAGGAAATTTTTCATTCCAAAATTTTGGTGCGAATGTAGTAATTAAGGATTAAAATTAAGTTACTTTACTAGGGATTCTCGGGTTACAAAATATTGGTGAAAATCTTTATTGTTTGTTTTATCAAAAACACTAATTGACTTTTTGCATTTAATATGTATTTTTTTATTACCCTCCAACAACACCAAAAGTTTTTTTTATATTAAAATTTAATACCCGATATATACATGATTAATACACGATAAAATCTACTCGGAAACGTTTCCGAGTGGCAGTAAAAGAAACATTGTTTTACTTTATTCTTCTTTAAATATCGAAAATATATTGGTTTCTGAAGTTTCTAATGATAACGAACGCTTTTCGGAATCGTGGGTAACTCGAAAGTGGTTATTGTATATTTTCGATCGAGGTAATATTATATTTTCCAGGATTAAGAAACATGTCTTTTTTTACAGTGTACCTCATACTTTTACAAAGTGATCATAAGTTAAAATTAAGGTTTCGCTCTAAGACACGCTTTAAAGTTACTTTCTTATGACGCAAAACTATAGCAAATATAAAATTATACGTATCTTAGTTTTGTCGCTACATTTGTAAGAATATAGTCAACAATATTAGTATTAATTATTTTATCATTTTAATAATTAGGATGGATTTTTGTATTTTTCCATAATCAGAGATGGAAAATATGCGCATGGCTCGCACGGTTTCTACTTTTGAAAACCACTACATACGAATAGTAATCTTCGTCTTATTTAATCGTGGAGTTTTTGTTATTAAACAAACTGAAAATTCGTAAATAGTGGTATTGAAAAGTAGGAACCACGAGATCAATACACACATTTTTCAGCTCTGCTTATTTAAAGTTATCCAATGTATATATTTTTAAAAAGCAACATACCTGAATTATCAGCGTTTAAAATTAATTAAAAGCGGCACTTTCGTATTAGCGCATGCTGGGAGTTGATAGCCGAATATATCGACAAATATTTCACTACTTACTTACAATAGACTTTTTGATTCTGATAATTTCAGTGGTTTAAGTTATAATTACCGTAATTTCCGGCGTATAATCCGCAGCTCAAAGAGTCGTTTTTCGACCCAGAAATATTATTTTATAAAATGTAACTTAAAAGATCGCTGTAAATATTTAACTACAATTATTGAATAAAATTTCTGGGTCGAAAAACGACTCTTTGAGCTGCGGATTATACGCCGGAAATTACGGTATTAGTTTAGTTATTTATGGATGAAATTTTAATTTCGTTATGGCATATTAGCCGAAAAGAAATCTCTGAACTATTTATATTGTTTTAAGTGCAAACGGGTTAGTATTTTGAAATCTGGCTGCACCTATTAGCGATAGATTTTTTAAAAAAATCATGCATGAAAATTATTTTTGAAAACACAAAATCAGTAAAGTGATATGCAGTTTTCAAACAAATTGCATTTGAAAAATGATATTTTTTCTATTCGACGGTGTAAAATTTGAAATTCTATGACGTTTATGAGTTAAAAAAAATTGCCATAAAAATGAAATAATTTGCTCATGTGTTGAGGCCACAGTTAATATGACGTCAGCGTTAATCACGGACCAATTTTTGCTTTATAATATAGATTTTTAAATTGTGCATATTAAAACATGTCAAAAAAAATTCTGTACATTTCTCTTTTTATGTCTGAAATGTAATTTCCATACTAAAAAACAGTCATAACTGCTAAATTTTTCGAATCAGTGAATGAAAATTTCCAATTGATTCTTTTCTTCCACGTTTCCAATTAGGAACATTTACCTGCAAAAGCTTAATGCTTTAAAAATATATCGATCATTCTTATACGTTCCATTTAAAATCATCCTGAAAATGTTAAATCCTCCAAACCTACTTTCTTCTAATCTTCACGCTGAAAGACGTCGTTTTGTTAATGAAGTTACAAGTTTTGCATGCGAAAGTTCAATAATTTATCTTAAGCGTATCCGGTGAATTTGAATGCTTGTCACGCTAATATGTATATCAGGGAATTAGAATCTGATAATTGAGATAGATAACAAAATCATTGATTCTATATTTCCCAAAATATGTAAATTAAAGTTTTATTCTTTAAAGATGAGTAAACTAAATTGATTTAACTTTTCATGCATACAAATATAATTTTTATATCTGACTGCTAAGAATACACTGGCAAATGTTTATAATATATTGCGTTTGTTCTTAGAATGGAACTATGAATAAAGAGGAAAAGACATGTAATGTAGTGTCTACCAGTTGCGAGTGAAGTAACTGAGGATATAGTCACAAGATGGTGGCTGTGCTTTGTTTACATCGGATCAACAGGGCCTCATTACCGTTGAAACAAACTTACACCAGTATCTTTGAATATACATTTTCGCCTTTTTTAAACGCCTTTTTCAAGCAAAAAAAAAACAATTCTGTCATAAATAACCAAAAATTTATTTCTATTCGTTTTTACTGGTGTAAGTTTGCCCCGGCGGTATTATAATCTCTTTCACTGACAGTGACAGAAGGATTGTTTATGTTGTCACAACATGGCGAACACGCAGGGACTGACTACCACCGGGGCAAACTTCCACCAATAAAACGAACAGATGTTTTTGCATTAATTATGACAGAAATTCTCAATGAATAAGGCGTTTAGATAATGGGAAAATTTCTTTCAAATGTACTGGTGGGAGTTTGCTCAGGTGGTAATAAGCCATGCATAAGCGGTTACAGTTCAAGCTTCATCATTTTGAAGCTATATCCAGAGGCGTAGCGTCAAGGGGGGCACGGGCCACTTTACTACCAGTATTTTTATATACTATATATGTCCTTATTTAATTCATACCATTCAAAGATTAAATAAAGCTAAAGGTAGTATATAATTATACTGGTAGTAAAATGATCGTGCCCCCCCTGACGCTACGCCACTGGCTATATCAATCTCTCTTTATTCCTAGTTCCATGGTTCTTATGTGACAGTTGTTAGAAACTATTTAAAACACAAAATTAAAATAAACACTATTTTACTTTTATACGAAATTTTGAATGTAACTACATTATAATATAATGCTGAATAATGTAATCGCATGATAAACGCCTCATATTTCCTTCCTCGGGGGTTTGTCAAGACTTTTCTCACAGGGTCCTGTTTTTGTGAAATTGTGATTTTTTTACTTGTAAAAAATCTATATATATATTTGTCTTACGTGGCGCGGAAATAGGGCTGAATTTCTAGCTTATTGTTGGCAACAACCGTAGTTTCCAGAGCTCAGACCAATGAAACGACTGGATTGTGTTAGATAGATCAGCTCCGCCTCCAATATGGCGGTCAGTGTCAGAGCAGTGAAAATCAAGCTAGCAAATATTAAAAATAAAATAACATGTACGTAATTCAAAGCGTCTGAGATTATTCCTCATTTTAATTATGAGTAATATTGTTAATTTCAAATGAATTCTCAACTATTATTTAGAATTTATTTATGAATTTCACTCACCGAAAAATCGGAGAGAAGTAAAAATATCAACTGCCTAGGTTGCACCTGCTTCCATCTGTTCCAGAAATGTATAATCAATTAGAATAGTAAAATGTCAAACGAAATTTAAACAATCATTGATGATAAACTATCTTCCTGTTACGTAGTTTTTTTTTATGAATAAGCCGTGCTGTAAAATATTATAGGTGCAATAAGTTTTAAACAAATTATGTCTCCAAGATCATTTATTCATAGTATTTAAATGATTTATATGCTCATTAGTAACTCCAACTAAATGCATTTTTAGTTGTGTTTTCAACGGAGTTCAATTACTTTTTTACATTTTAAAAAAAAATGTCAATTTCATATGTTCAAGTGATTTATGGTAGTACTTATTCCGTCTAGAATTACTGCAAAAATAAAAAGGGGCGAGTTAGCGAAGCGAGCAGGGACAGTGTAGCGGTCTCAATGTGAATTGCTTCGCAATTAACTGGGGGGGGGGGGGTTGGCGAGCGTTAACAAGTAGGGGGCTGAGCCCCCTAGTATAATCATAATTTTGTCAATCTGAATTTACCGTTTTATTCAGGTTCTTGTGTAGACATTTTTAATAAGGTTCTTTATATTTATTTATAGCTTAATATTAGGTTCTTTAGTAACTTCAATCGTTTTGTCACAGGTCCAATTTTATTTTTAAGGGGACGTTAAGAAGAATTGTAAAAAGAATGTTATGCTTAGAATAGTCAAAAATGACGAAAGTATCGATTTTTTTTTCGCTAAAAATACTTTTTTTGGCAACTCTAGTACTATATTTGAGCGAAGTTTTGAAACAATCTGTCAATTATAAGTGTAGTAAAAACGCTGTTAATATTTTGCTAGCCCTTTAAATGCCACGCTATATATCTTATTATTAAATAAATGTTTCCCAATAAGACTGCAACATCTGTAATTTAGAGGTGTATAAGCTGCAAAGATATTCAGTTAAGGTTAATAAAAATTGAACAGTTTTAATCATTTTATCTAAGTATAAAATCTTTAAATTGATTTGTCGCACTTTGCTCTTTTTTGAAAACTTGCTGTGTTTAAAATGCTAAATCTTCAACAATTATTTTCCAAATGTCTTGATTATTTTTTATACATTCAGTATGATCTATTTAATAAAATTATGGATAAATTTTGCAATATAATGAGAAGAAAAAAATATAATTAAAATGTAACAGAATCCGTGTTTTTCCAGCATTTTTCAATAGATGTATGCGTTTTATTTTTTTTCCTCAAAAACTAATTAATTGCAAAATCGATCCTTGAAGTTAAAGAGTATATTCTTATAAACATAATAAAAAAAATCAGTGCTTATTATAGTAAATTTAAGAAGAAGAAAGCATTTAAAATCGGTGATTTATTTTTATTTTAAATTTTACTAACAAAATAATTGTTTTGCCAGTTAAAATGAGTATGAGTTTATCTAGTAATAATTTCTAATAATATACATAAGAGGTAATTGAAAATGTTGTAGTAAAAAAAAATGTCCAACGGATACCGTGCCCGATTAAATTATTAAATTTGTGTTGGGTTGAGATGGGAAAAGTTTGCAGGTTTTTTACTGGTCCGTTTTTTAATACCAGTATTTTCAAAGAATATTTTTGTGCTAGGTTTCTACTCCACAGCATTTGCAATAGGAATAACCTTTGGGGTACGTTTCTGCAAAATTTGCATTAAAAAATCGAAAATGTGATATTAAAAAAAAAGACCATGCGGAAGCCCTGAGTTTGGTGAAAATTTTGCTTTTAAGTCGAAAAATTTTGTCAAGCGTACTGTTTAAAGGTGAAATTTTTTCTTGAAAGTCCTGTTTTAAGATGGAGAAATTTGTGAAGGGATATTAACAAAAAATATGACGGATCCCTTAAAGAACACAAATTCTTACTAAACAAATTCCTATTTCTGCTGAATTAGAGCATGCCAATGAGTGTATAATAATTCAGAAGTCTAATCAAAGTGTGGTGTTTAATTTATCAAAAACAAATTTATACTTGGGCCAAATGCGCATATCACATATGTCTAAAAATTAAACATTAATGTAAAATGTTAATAATAATATTATTATATTATTATATTAATGTTAATAATATTTTTCGAACTCATTAGTTAGAAACTAAATTTATTACCGTAATTGTATAGCATATTTACAATAACTAGTCGTCTTACTGCATTAGCCATTAAAAAATGTATTACAACTGGTATATCATTGGCAATTAAAGTGTTAAATCAGGAATGTCAAACTCGTTTACCATGGAGAGCCTAATTAAGCATATGCAAACCCGTGGCCCGCATTTTAAAAATGTAGGTTTCTATTAATACCATCACACAGAATAAAAATTTTACATTCAAAATACAACCATTTAAAAAATATATTCATGCAAAGTTCCAAAGTTATTATTATTAATAGTTTGTTTTACCTTATTGTGTGAAAAAGTATATCATGAAACTTTCCATCAACCAAATCTAAAACATTTGGTTGAAATTTTTAAATTGTATTTATTTTTTAAATTGACTGTAAAAGTTGGTCTGTTAATCTTTATCTGTCCGTACTTGTGTTAATCTGTAATATTGAAAACAGCAATGGCAAAGACACAGCTGCTAATCTTCCGGGTATTTTTCAAGTTATATATATATATATGGACCAGAAAATGTGTTTAATGAAATGTATGTTGGGTGCATGTGGTACTTACTTGATTGCATTTATTTAAAAAAAAATCTGTTTTAAATTATGTTTACGTTACTTGAAATAGAAAACAGAAGCTTGGCAGCTAATGCAAAGGTTTCGTACAAGAGTGTGCTACGGCACATAGCTAACATATACTTAATTATCCATTATACATTGGGAAATCGGCCGGCTGCTAAATAATTACAAACATTTGGAAACACCACATCCATATCTTTTCGTTCCAATATGGAGTCACACTGAATTTCGATTAACTGTAATAATAACATTTAAACAACAATTTCAACATCAATCATTGAAAATGAAGTAAATTAATTAAATTAATTTTCACATTTCTTTGAAAATAAAAAAAATATTTTGAATTATTTTTAATGAGATTTTTAAAACTTAATTAATATATTCTAAAATTTTCCATTCCTGTTATTTTTATAGTAATGCCTCATAAAATTTAAAATGAAATACATTTTCTTTGTAAAAACTGTTTTGATAAAGTAATAAGTTCTATTTGAAAACACTAACACTGTCAAATAGCAGGATGACACTATGAAATTTGCATTGAAGTTTAAGTTTACTAAGGTGATTTGTAATATCAAGTGAAAACTGGAAGTACTTTGTACATTGGGGATCTTTTAGTAATCCACTTTCATAATTTGGGGATTTAAAAAGAAAATAGTTACAATGTGTACCTATTTATGTAACCGTTCTAAATTAAATTAAAACTTTATGAGTGGAAAACCATAAATTTTTGGAATACAAAGGTAGTGTGTAAGATATGTTTGCCTTCTAACCAATATTTCAAAGATATATACTAGATCGACGATGAATTAAGCCCATGTGTACGAGTATAAGTGACAGTTTTCAAATACAATTTTAAGCACGTGTCCAGCTTATAAAATTTTAACGTACAATCAAAATGATACAAAAATGTACTACCTCGATCTTTGCATTTTTTACGTAATTTTGTAATTTCTTTCTTTTACAAAACCAGTCTTGGCCAGTTTAAAAATTACTTTTTATTTTGACCAGTTTAAAAATTACTTTTTATTTTGACCAGTTTAAAAATTACTTTTTAAATGACAATGTGTTAGGGGTCTTCAACCTGTGGTCTATGGGCCACCAAACTAACACTATTTTAATAAAAAATAATAACTTTTTATATACTATTAACCAGGCCCCTATTTTCCGGGAGGCGTGCCCAGCTCAACGCGTTGTGTACCTGGCCACGGGGCAAAATTCGCCTGATCACCGCATGGCGAAGAACCACCTGGCTAGTACCTTAGCCGTTATGGCTCGAGTACTTCTTGTTACTTCCTATGTTGGTCGGTAACTTTTCGACTGTGTCGATTTTGCACCGCACACTACAGCGAAGTCACGCTGTGTGATAAGAGTTTGCTGGATGTTTTTGAACTGAAAGATCAGTACAAACTTTGCAAGAGGAATATTTTAGAGGGAGGTGAAATAAACTTAAACGGGTTGCCACTGGAAAGTAAGATCACCAGAAATAAAGGAAATTTTAGGCCAAGGTGGAAGACCTCACTTTTACACAACACTCGCATGATCTTATCCGCCGTCACTACTCACACTGAAAGTCGTGAAGGAGAACCTGTAAAAAATGGGTTAATACAATGGTTAGTTCATGGGTTAGTGCATTTTTGTTAATTAATAAACTATAATTAATAATTATTAACCTACAAAACGATCTAAATTAAATTAAGTCTACTAGGCTGTGTAATTGTAATAAGTTTCCTTTTAGAGGATGGGTTAGTTTGTTAGTTCACATGCATTTGACACAGATTATAAATAATATAATACTAAAATTAAACTACTGGACATGCATACTTTCTTACTGACCATCTAGCTCACCTGCATTCTACCATACTTTTTTGCTTACTTCCTTTCATACGAACATACTCGCTAATATACAGCCTTTCCTACATATATCCGTGCTTTCATACTATCAGTTACATGCAAATACTATGAATAATAATTAATGTTAGTTCACTAAAAGACCTAGTAGGTTAGTTGAAAGGTTGGGTTATATATCTATGATGTGTTATTGCTTAGCTTATTGACATTTCTTTTGGAATAGACACATGAGCAGTAGTGCTCAACGGTTGGGACTAAAGTAAGGTAAAATGACATTTATCCATGGCTCAGCTCCAGCCCGTACACGGCAGCTGGACGGATGGTGGAAAGTTAAAGTGAGATTAGATTACCTGCAGAGAAAATAACAGAGACAGAAACTTTTCGATTAAGTAAGTTAAAGATAAACTTACGGAATCAGTGGTGACTAACAATATGTATTCAATCACAACTTTCACAAGCGAGTAAAATGTATCAGCTATGCTGATTATACCGAGCATAGAAATGATTTCAAGAAGCTCCTCTTCACTTATTTTTAAATTCATATCATATCTTTGAATAAAAACAACGAGCTGAGTAGATTTCTGTGCATTTGCACTTTCGTGAATTACACTGATGTCCAAAAATTAAGGGGCAGTGACCGATTTCAGACGTTTCGTCGAATATCTATTGAAATTCGTGAGGAAATGCCCGAAATTCCTTTGAACTTTGAGGATGTAAAGAACATGTTTGACCTCATGTTTTTCAGTGAAGATTTTGTCGCCAGGACAATTAGGAGAAGGAGCAATAATAATTTTAAAACTAAAATATTATTTTCAATCACCCAAGTAACAGAAAATGCTAAAAATGGTCTGTCATTGTAGCAAATGACTACGTAGGTCCTGTTCAACATTTGTGTGAATTTGCGTAAGCATAGCACGTATATTCGTGAAGATGTTAGCGTTTCTGTGAAAAATTCCAAAGTTTTTTTTGTAGCATGCAGAGTTTTAACCGAATTTAACACCGCTTTCCAAAAATCTTGACAAAAAATTAAGGAAATAGTATACTACAATTAAAATATTAATATGTTGAATATTTGATGATATACGGGCATTTGTATGAAACAAATTTTAACTGGGCATGCGCCAACTACAGCAAAGATTTTTTGTCATGATTTGATAGTCAATACTATAAGGCAACTTATATAAAAAGACCAGTCAAATATCGTGAAAACTCAAACAGTTACAGGCAATACGGTGAGCTAATTGATAAATTGAGGAGGATGGGATTTTTTGCATTATTGGCGATTCTGCATTCATGTGTTCTGTTACTATAAGTAATTATATAACACATTTTCGAATAGCTTTCTTGTGTATAATAAGTATCGTGCTTGCAATTTTAATGAATACAAAAAAATCGATCGCATCTAATTACTGGCTCAACAATAAAAACAGTTATTTCGAGTAAAGAATTATTTTAAAAACCCACTTGTGTTTCACAAAGATTTGTTAAACTAGAAAAGAGCAATATAGTTTTAAAAAATTGGTTACTTTTGAAAATTAATATTTTGGGGATTTTAATTTTTTTAATCAATTCAATTTATAGGATGGAAGGACTCTTATGCATATAGCTTCTGAATCCGGCCATCAAGAAACAGCTTTAGTCTTTTTGAAAAAAGGAGTGCCACTTCACATGTCCAGCAAAGTAAGTTAATTTTTCTGAAAGAATTCTAAACACAATGTACAAATGAATTGGTTATTTCAGAAATCACAGAAGACCAGTTTTTTTTTTCAAACAGCACTTTTTGCTACGAACGTGTCTTTGAATGTAGGCTCACATGTTTCCACAAAAGTTACATACGTTTTTTTATCCTTTGCTAATCAAAAGGCATGGTAAAATAGTCATCCAATGCAAAAACGATATTAGCCAATTACCAAGATGTATTCCAATGGCCAACAACAGAAGAATAAGAAAATTGAACGCGATTGTGAAAATACTAAATAAGTTCCTCAATGTCAATCCTTAGAATGCAGACGTTAGTGATTTATGTCTATTTTGCCAAATATCCGGGATGAAAACGTTTCACCACTGTGGGCCGATTATCACCACTATACTATAATAATGTTCTTCGCCTTATTAAATCTAAAAAATTCTGTCATTAAATAAGGCGAAGAATACTATTATAATTTAAGTAAACAGTGAGAGCATATCGCTGTTTCTTTCATTTCAATATTTTTAAGAGTTATGTATACGTTTTGAACACCTTGTAGGATGTAAATAAAGCCTCGTTCAGTTTGTAAAAACTAAAAACTAAGACCTTCCCAGTTGGAATTTCTTTTGCGTATTCGCTTGATTTTGCTGATAAGTGGAAGCGTCATTGGATACGTCATACACGTCATTCGCTCTCGGCTCACCGCCGCCTGAATACAAGACCTGACATAAAAATGGAGGCTGTCGTACGCGGATTTTTTTAACACTTGTACGGCCCCTTGAGTTTTAATGCCAGTAAATTCTAAAAGTTTTCCTCGGCTTATGTTTATAAAATTAAATAAATGCGAAAACAATTTTAGAAAATACTGGTTTTCAAATCCGAGGGACCACACAAACGCTGAGAAAACTCACCTACGACAATCGCCATTTTCATATCTGCGCGATAGGCCTTGTATTCAGAGGGCGGTGCTCGACTACACCACCCCCTGAATACTAGGCCTGCGCACCGACACAAAAATGGCGGCTGTCGTAATAGCGAATTTTTTTAAGCGTTTGTACCGTTTGTACGTTTTTTGACATGTTTAATCTCAGAAAAATAAGGCGGAGAAATCTTATAGAAGTTATTGGTATTCAAATTCAAGGGACCGCACAAACGCTGAAAAAAATACCCGCCTACAACAGCCGCCATTTTTGTGTCAGCGCATAGGCCTAGAATTCAGGGGGGGGGGCTGTGCTCGACTACTCATTCTGGTTATTTTTCTAGTAAGTGGCGCTGTCAATCGTCGACAACACATAGTTCCATTCTTGACTAAGGTTGCCAGTCCGCTACTTTTTTTTATTCAGATTTTTTTTTATTGCTGCCGTTTTTTTAAAGTAGTATAATTCACCTTCTCTTCTCCTTATTTAGTCTGTAATTAAAAATTGTGAGTATTTTTATTCCTAAACGCAAGCAGCAATTGAGCAATTTGGATTTTACAAAAGTAGCGAACTAGAAACACTGTTGCCGACAAGATATCCCGTATGCATAGGCGAAACGTCATTAAACTGGACATGTATATGGTAAATAATTCTTTGTGAAAACAATGCACTGCAGTGGGAAAGCAAAGCAATGCAGTTCTGTGAAGAAACAATGCTGCGCTATAAGAAAGCAATGTGTCTTCTCACTAGTAATAAATATCAGTATTAAATGAAAGATCCCAAAATGAAAGATAATAAAGTCATAAAACCAAAGAAACATTCAATAGGAATTTTTTTTTAATTAAGGAAATTAATTAGTTTTTAAGAAATAGTTCTTTGATTCTTTTTTTTTAATTTCACGGCACTTTGTGTACTCTAAAAAGGCCAGAAAAAGTATAAACTTTTAAAATTTAATATTTTAATAGCTACTTAAGTGTAGCTTAATTATAATAGTTCATTTTTATTCGAAATATTCAAAATGAAATCAAAGTTGGAATAAAAATTGAAAGGTTTCACAATCCTGTGTTAAATAGTTTTTTTATAAATGTCGTTATCACCCATTTTAATATTATAATATCGGTTTTTAACTATCTAGTTTAAAACAGTTTTTAGCTACCACTATAGACAAACAATAATCTTCGTAGTAAATTTCACATGCAAATAATGTATAAATCAACAATGCAGATTATTGCTAGAACAACGTGGTAGCTACATTAACTGCGCCGATTTCTGTAAAAAGTGCAATTAAGTTGGGAATACAATTTTTAATTAAATTTACTAAATGACTTTAACATTCTTAACCTTTTTTAGACAGGAACAAAAGCTATTCACACTGCTGCTGCACACGGATTTGTTGAGGTCATCAGAAATCTTCTAGAAAGAGGAGAAAATGTTGATTCCTCAACGCCAGTAAGTTAGAACTAAATTTAATAATGTTAGTCGTTTATTAAATCATAAGAAAACATTTTAACATTTAAATACCTTTACCTTTGTTTTCTTACTTTATCTCTCTTCATTGAATATATGCCGTTTTAACTTTCAGGACAATTTTACTGCTTTACACCTTGCTGTTCAAGCTAACCAACCTGAAGTAGTCGAGATATTACTCGGTCATGGAGCTAATGTTCAGTTAAAGGCTGGAAAAGTACGTTATAATAGTTTAGATTGTGATAAAGAAACTGTAAATGTCTAAAATAAAAATATTGTTGTTCATTTTTTTTAACCCATTCGGGACCATGGGTGCATATATGCACCCTCAAAAAGAGCATACAGAATTTGTTTTAGGCACCAGTAAAAAATAAAAGTAATATTTACTTTCTCTAATTTAAGCATTTTTGTGATAATTTAAATAAAGGTAGCTTTCTAAAAAAAAGTGGTGCCAACCGAATAAAATTTGTGTAAAAGCCGCCGGTCCCAAAGGGGTTAAATACCAAATGATATTTTGTGTTGTCCATGTACGGGGTTCTTACGGAATTTTCCAGGAGTGTTTCCAGTATTTTTTTATAGAAAAAGAAATCTGGATTAAACTCGCGAAACTTCGCCTTCTTTTAAGGATTGATTTTCTGTACGAAAATACTGGTACCGAAGAATTTCCTGGTCTCAAAATTCCAGGAGGCGTACGAACCCTGCATGTACTTACTTATCTCGATTTGAACTTTTACTATATCAGACCTCCAAGCGGTCTTTTTTTTGTCCACCAATATTTTTAAACAATAATTTTCGATTTTGAATTTCTCTTGAAAATGTTGTAGACATTTACCACGAAGATTAATATTTGACAATGGTGATGAGCTGAAAAAAAAAGCTTGCTTCAAGGCTTTCTGTATCAACTTATTTATAAAAATTGACTGTAACACGTATCCCACGGAATTTTGAATTTAAGCACCACTATTTTTGAATAGTAATATTCACCTTATTTAATGGCGTAAATTCTGTGATTAAATAACGCGGATCTTACTCTTCAGAAATAGCGGTACTCAAATGAATGAACCCGTGGTAACCGTATTTTATCTATCACTTATTATAAAATTCTGCCTGATATTTAATCGCTTTGCTTATTTTATTGCAGAATGGGGAAACCGCATTACATATGGCTGCGGGTGTTGCTGACGGCCATAAGTGTGCAGAACTCATTATCAAAAGTGGAGCAGATGTAAATGCTCAAAACGAGGTTTGTCAGATTTTTTACTCAATGTTTGTTTAATTATTATTCAAATAATAATTTATTCCCAATAATATAAAAAGATTTGAAAAAATATGCATAGCAAACTTTTACGTTTTTTTCTTGCCACTAAAATTTAACAGTAAATTTAGCCTTGCTCAATCGTCTAAATCTGCAACAAAATAATGCAAAAAATTTTATAAAATTTTAGTGGTAATAAAATGTCGGCAGCTATACTATATACACCGTGAATCTTTCAGTCTGTTTTGCTTCAACTGGTAAACCGAATTAACTAAAGCCATGAATGTGATATTCAAAACAGTTATAGGCTACACGATAAGAAAAAATACTGATATTTGAGAAAAATAAATAATGATAGGCAGTAAATAGAATTTTAAACACTCGCGTCTGCCGATAAAAACACCTAGGACAAATTATAATACAGAAACACATTTCTGCATAAATCCCTAATATTTGAACTATGTTTACAAATAGTCCTGAAATTATTTCTTTAAAAACTCCTAATTTGTTTTAATGTTACAAATTTATCAACGTACTAATGTCGTGCAACATGGAACTCTTGCAACAAGAAAAAAAAACAGAGGGATAATAATATACCGCAAAACGAACAATTTTTGACAAGATCCTAGGACAGAATACACCAGTTTGTCCACTCTAAGAGAAGCCGAATTTTCGCTCATAAGTTACTGGATGAATAATAAAGATATTGTGACGGTATTTTCAATAAACATATTTTTTTGTGTGAAATCTGATGGAAACACGTAAAGTTTTGGAGGTGCTCAGTTATTTGGTCAGTAATATTGTATGTACTATCAGCTACCACTACTAGATTTTCATTCATAACTTTAAAAAGAATGCATATATTTTAGTGAAATACAAAACAAATTTACGTTGTTTTGTACGAAATATGAAGACAGTACGAGAAAAGATTAAAGTAGTCCCTAGCTGTGTCCAAACAATGCTGAGATATATACAATACTCTATTTCGAAATGAAGTTTTGAAATGGCCACAAATGGCTACATGATATGTCTTTGAAATATTTTATTGTTGTTTTTTACTATCTGTCGTATGTGTATAGTTTAAAATATAATTTCTATTCCATAATAAATTGATCACACGCAGTCTATCACCCTACATAAGATATTTCTATTTTTAGGGTTTCGTTCATCTCACAAAACCCTATCTGTCTCACTCCTTTGTCTGTCTGTATGTCTGTCTGTATGTCAGTCTGTCCGCACCAGAGACTGCATAAGTTAGAGACTTGAAATTTTGTGTACTTACATCTGAGTACCTACTGTCACACACGACAAATCATAAAATTTTGAAAGTGTCTTCATTAATGCAAGATATTAATTAATCTGTTAACTGGCTATGATGAAATATTTCGTCATCAACGAAGTACTGTTGCAATATTTTGAACGCATTACTTCCACCAGAAAAACTTTAATATAAATTTTCGTCTTATTAATATTCATGCAAAATTGCTGCCATGCATACAGTGTTGCCAGTGGGCTACTTTTTTTTAAATTCAGATTGCTTGATTGGCACCACTTTTTTGGAATTGTATAATTCACCTTGTTTTTGCATTATATAATCTGTCAATAAACAAGGCGAACTTTAGTTTCTCAAAAAACTGGTGGCAATCAAGAAAACTGAATTTGAAAAAAGTAGCCCACTGGCAACACTGCATGAATGAGGAAAAAATTTCTATTCTTTTTTACTAGTGGAAGTGTGCCCCATTGATAATCAGACATATCAGTTGAACAAAAGGTTATTCCCCGGTTAACAGGTTAAAAGCCCATTCATTAATGGAAAATATTAAACTAAAGCGTAGAATTTAATCAAACCGCAAAGAAAATTCATTCTGAAACTACAGAAGAGAGGGAAGGGTTGACATAGTCATAGCATTGCAATGGCGATAACAGACTGGACGTTTTCAAAGACACCCATATCTCATAAACTATTCAGCCTAGGAACGTGAAATTTCTGACACACACATAAAAAATTGTCTTTTAGAATTTCTAATTTTTTAATTACTCCCACTAGAAGTGTAAATATCAATTAAAAATCCATTTGAATAAATTCGTTTAATTTCCTTTCATTGGAAAACCACAGACGAACAGTCTGACATCTGTTCCTACAGCCCAAAGATAGCGGACTAGGCACTTATCAGGCTCTACAGGGTGTTTCTAAACTCATGGTACAAACTTTAAGGGTAGGTAGAGCACACAATAACAATCATTTATTGTATAGGACCAAGTGACGCATTAAGGTAAAAACACCAGGGGGGCAATTAGGCCCCTTTTTTAATTTTCAAAATTTCTCACTCATGCCAGAAAATTTTTATGCTATCCTTTTCTTGACATTTCATAATTACTTAACAATAAAATTCTATGCGTATTTTAACGCTAAATCCAAACATGTAATTTTCGTAAAAATCCTTCAATTACAACCGAAGACATTATTTATTATTTAATTAATTCGATTGCAGAAAAATAATTCCTTTGAACCTCTCAATTTGAATGAGAGACACTTGGCTGAGGAATATGACAATGATGGAATTTATAGCCCCTAATTTACATCGGGGTCTTCAACAGAATATTTGATATAACTTTTATTTTAGGAAAAAATTATTTGTTTCTTTTACTTTCAAGTGCGAAAGATTAAAAACAAAAATAAACAATACTGATGATAATTAAATACCTCACTCACAAATTTTAACGCATATTCAAAATTTTAAAAGTGTTCAAGATATGGATATGAAAATTGGTATATATACGCAAAATCATATATTTAAGAAGTTCAAATAATCCAAAAATCGACCGTTGATTTTTTTTTTATAAAAACCCTGATTTCTCATAATGAACAGATGAAAGTATATTCAACTAGGTAAATTATATCCAATGGTTGGAGTATCATAGTTGAGATTTTTCCAAGAGAGCGAAAATATGCCGGGACCAGGACTCGAACCTGGTTACTTTGGTTTGCCGTACCAGCGCTCTCCCTACTGAGCTATCCCAGTAGATTTTCCCGTAATTTCAGATTCATCATGAAAATGCTATAGTTATAACTCGGATGAATGAAATTAGTGCTGCAGTTCGCAGCCTTGTCCAACAAATAAGAGTGAAATATGCCAGACAGGATATCGTTGGCATTGCTCAGTAGGGAGAGCGTTGGTTAGTACGGCAAACCAAAATACCCAGGTTCGAGTCCTGGTCTCGGCATATTTTCGCTCTGTTGGAAAAATCTCAACTATGATACTCCAACCATTGGATATAACCTGATTTATTTTATGGAAAATAAAATTTACCTAAGTATATTAATTAAAGAATGAATAATTAATAATTACAGAATAAATTAAAGAATAAAGTGTTTTAAAAGGAATCTTAAACGAAACCCTTTGTGTGATCTTCGATCACACTTACCCACTTGTTTTATTTAAGCATCCGTCTGCCGTTTCAAAATTTGTGAAAAGTTATATTTTCTATAACATAATAAAATAAAATCTAAGAAAATAAAATCGCATCATAGTGGCAATAAATTTATTACAAAAAATGTTAACCCTTTGTATCACTGCGTTGCATATCTGCAACATACTCAAAAGTCAATGTAACTTATACAGTAGGCTTTAAAAGACGATCTTATTTATAGCTGATATCGCCCAACACAGCAGTTAATATAAATTGTTCATAGAATTCTCAACAGGTGGCAATACTGAGTTAAATTTTCATAATAGATTTTTTACAAAGGTAAATTTGTATACTTTACAATTTTGTGTTAGAAAATTGAAAATATTTATGAGAAGTGTGTAATTTTCTGTTCATTGCAGATAAGAAAAAAGTATCTTTTAGTCAATACATTTTTTATTTTAAGTTCTAATTTATTTTATTATTTTTACATGCTTAAAACAGGGTTCGTACGCTTTTACCACAATTTTTAATAGAATTTTTCCATTTAATATTTAAATAGCAAAAATTGCAGACGCCTCATTTAATTGCAGGATTTGTAATACTTTTCTGCATTTAAATAAAGTGAAAAATTCTATTAAAAAATTGTGGTAAAAACGTACAAACCCTGTAAAATGATGTATTCTAACATCTTAGTAAATATTTTTTAATCGGAGTTGTTGAGTCATAAAGGGATAACTTGAAAATTTGCATTTTTAACTCATAGAAAATTATTTATAAATTTTACTAAAAGAAATTTTAGTAACTGTAGAACATATGTCAGATTCATTAAAATTGATTCAACAATTAAGAAGAGAGAACATATCTTAGAAATATTCAAATTTTAATTGCTTAATAGGCGTATAGCCAACATAGTGAAAAAGTACCCAAGTCGGGACTCGGACCCGGGTCATCAGTATAGCGCACAGATGTTCTAACAACTGAACTACTTGGCTCACGGAAAATATTCCATCTAGTGCTGCGTTTGTAGCCTTACCAACATGTTATAGTGAGAAAGTTCCAGGCTGAGTATCGTTTCCAAGTGGTTCAGTTGGTAGAACATCTGTGCGCTATACTGATGACCCGGGTTCGAGTCCCGGCTTGGGTACTTTTTCACTATGCTGGCTATACGCCTATTAAGCAATTAAAATTTGAATATTATGAATGCAAGGCGTGAGAAATTTTCTATGGGAAAATTTCCAAGTATTAAATATGAATTTATATCTTAGAAAATTTGAATAATAATTTGTTCAGGAAACTAGAACGTACACGGACCTGATAATTTGCAGAATTATTACATTTCGTACAATCATGTTATCGTAAAAATATCATGACAATTACTCTTAGATCGTCCAGTCCATGCCGCTTCTCCTGCTGTGCTCATTAAATCAGGAATATCCGACCAGCAGAGGAAGTTAATTACCAACACTTTCGAATAGTAATCTTCAATTTATTTAATTGCAGAAACAAGCTCGCCATTCACTATCATTATTTCCGAATAGTAATCTTCGATGTATTTAATCAAATAATAATAAGGCAAAAATTACTTTTTGGAAATAATGGTAACTAACGGGTAGCCTGTTGAATACATCTGCTTTAGATTCAAATCCACAGAAAATTCAACCTTTATTATAGAAACTTATTTTTTGTTTGTTTTCTAGGAAGGGGAAACTCCTCTGCATAATGCTGCTCGACATGGGCAACTTAAAACAGTTACACAATTGCTCGAAGATGGTGCTGAACTGGATTCCGTGTCTAAGGTAATGTATAGTATTTTTAAGCGACTTCAAAAAAAAAATCTGTTTTTAGTTGTTATGTATGTGTATAATTTATGTATGTATGTATGTATGTCCTCAATTTTCTCAGCAACCACTAAACAGATTCGAATATTACTTTTAGACTATAATTCTAGTGCAGCAGGGAAGGTTTTAACCCGGGAGAAATCGCGCATATCTAGGGTATGAATAGTTTTTACTATGTCACCAATAAATACAAACAATAATTCTCAACTTACTTAGTCAGTGACAACTGTTACAAATTGTAGGATAAAATACGCTAAAGATTACTTTTCGAAAAGTAGTGGTGATAATTGTAAAATCCGTATTCACTCGGGGTGCGACTTCTCCAGGGTTAAACTAAAAGGATTCCTTGTACCGTGTATAGTTTTTTTTATAGGGACACGTCAAATATTTTAATTGTCTACTGCGTTTCAAACGTGAGCTATGAGCAATAGATAGTCTTTATAAATGTAAGAGATGTGGTATACGTGAAATAAAGTTTGGTTGGCTGAAAGGATTTTGGACAAAATCTTGAACAATGAACAATTACAGTGCCTTTGCAAATAAGAAAGTGGCAATGTACGTGTAATAAAATTTGATTGGTCGATTTGGAATGAAATTATGAATGATGATAACCTAGAGTGCCTTTATATAAGAAAGTGACGACATACGAGAAAAAGCGAGGCTAACGAAAAAGACAGGCTACCGCGGTGCATTCCACTTACCTTTTTTTACAGACCGCTAGAGTGACGTGATGCTCTTTTCGTACACCTTCATTGGTGCATTCGAGCATCACGTGACTCCGGCGGTCTGTAAAAAAAGATACGCATAAAGCACCGCGGTAGCCTCTCTTTTTCGTTAGCCTCGAGAAAAAGACGTTGATGGGTCAAGAGGATTTTGGACGAAAGCTTAGCGAGCCTGCCATTGTCGCCAAGTTAATGTCTTTGACTTGACTTACTCTTTTAATAGAACTTGCCCAGGCGATTATAGCCGAGTTCTGGAATATGGAATATGGAATGCAAAAGTTTGGACAAAAATTTCGGATATGAGCAGGCGCCATGTGCCTATGCCACCACTCTTTTATTTATGAGAACACTCAAATCCCAACAACATAGATTAAATGGATTGTTGTTGTCACAAAAAAACATCGCTTGTGCCAAACCACTCTAACTAAAACAAGTGTCGCTCAATAAATTAATAAATAAATATGCAATGTTAATAGTAGGAGAGGTTCGCACAATTGCAAGCAAGTCGTTTATTAAGAAACAGTCACGTGAAGTCGAGTTGATTTTTTTGTTTGAAAATTGCTTGTGCAGTTTAGTGACGAGATGAATTAAATAGAGGCCTCCGTGGCCGAGTGGTTAAGGCACCATTCCGCTAATCGCTTGAGAGTGTAGGAAGCAGGCCGGCGGTGTTCGATTCCCGCCAGCTCCATTGCACGCACTTTGTGGAGCTCCGGATGTAACTCTTGGTGTTATAAATTTCCTTGTGCTATCTCGTCAAGATTTATGTAATTGTCGAAGTCATGTATGTGTTTCTGTGAATAAAATGTATATGGATCATTCGGGACAACAGCCTTGTAACTATAGGTCTCAAGGGGGCCTCCCTGGACGAATGGTTAAGACACCATTCCACTAATCGCTTGTGAGCGTAGGAGTCAGGTCGGCGGGTTCGACTCCCGCCAGCTCCATTCCACACACTTTGTGGAGCTCCTGGATGTAACTCTCTGGTGTTGTAAGTTTCCTTGTGGCTATCTCGTCCCTGTATATTGACGATGACTTATAAGCGGGCACTTGATGTCAAGCACACAAGTCAGATGTATGTTCTCAATAAACAATAAAATAGGTCTCAAAGCATCATTCCTTCAAATGTCAAATGTCAAATGAATTAAATATTTTTTGTAGTAATGTTCTAGAATAAAGCGCATCAAATGTTACAAGTTACAATTAATTTTGAAATTGATTTCTTTGTTTTGAATTTCAAACTAATTAAGTGGAAAAAGTTTATAATGAAGCTGAAGTGAGCGTGAAGCGATTTGCAAGGAATTTTAAAAAGTCCGATCTATTTGGTGCTTCGATTTAGCCGAATTTGTATATCTGGGTTCTACTTTATTTGAAACATGATTATTTAAAATACATACAGTTGACAAAATGATTATTTGTACACATCAATATTTAAACGTTTTAACAAAGTACAAACAGTTATTTTTATAAAAATAATTTTAATAAATTATTTATTGTGCTTTTTAACTGAAACACAAAAAGAAATTAGAACGAAAAATCATGCATCTAGCATATATTTGGAAAAGCATTTAGAAAAGGAAAGGGAAAGCAGTTAAGAAATTTCATTTTTCATTCAATGAAATGAGAGATCTAAATAAACAATTTAAAAAACACATGACGCAGTAAAAATTCATTTTTTGTAATTGATGTCCAAACGCGGTTAGCTATAGTTAAGTTTAAAAATGCATGCCGCATTTGAAAACGCACTTCCAGCAATTACCGATCATAGTCCATGCTGTACCCAATTATTTTTCAGTGTCTCTGTAAATGAAAGGCAAATTCTATGCACTCTATAATCTATCGAAAACATGTTGTAGTTCACCTTAGTGATCCATATTAATTTCGATACGTTTGAAGTACAATAACATCTTTAAAATGCACCGCAAACGCATTTTCTCAATAGATCATACTATTTTTCTTGTGCATCTCTGTAAACAATCTATAAATGCTACTTATTCTATACTCCACAGAAAGCATGTTGTAGTCCACCTCAATGATGCATATCCAAGTCATTATGTTTCAATTATCTTAACATCATAAAAATGCATCGCAAACGTTTTTCCCCCATAGACCATAATGTAACGGAATTCTTTTGTCTGGACCTGTAAACGCACTATAAATGCTACACACTTCATTTTCAATAGATAATATTCTATAATGAGCATCATTAACATATAAAAATTACACGGCAATACGAGTTTATTTACGAGAGTTAAGACAAGGGTCTGTGCACCCAATTAGCACAAATAGTTGGCCCATCGTTGGAAAATTGTGGATACCTTTGAGAAATGATAGGTCTACAATATTACACATAGCGTGTCCGCCAGTCGTTGCGCCGTAGATGTACTCTGTGTAAAAATGTCCGCGGTCGACACTTTGAACAATTGTTGTAAAATATTTGTTTTCTCTGGACATCACGGGTTGTGTTGTACCTATTCTGTGCAATAAATAATTTTCTGGAGTGTTTCTTGTCCCAGTTTGTCCATTTCCAGAAGCATTTTCTCGATTTTCATTCTTTAAGCCTTTCAGGGGAAAAGTACTTTTAGTACTAAAATGTTGAAATAAATGACTGGCACCGGAATTTACAAAAAAATTTATTTGTAATTAAGAAAAAGGCTATATTTCACATACATATTAAATGGAAAAGATTTTAGCGAAATTCTGGTGCCATTGTGGCGTTTTGGAATTCAAATTAAGTGGTTTCATAAACATACCACTGCCCTGAAAGGGTTAAACGTCATTTTCGACCCCATGTTCCATTGTATTTTTTGTTCATCTTCATGAGTACTATCATCCCTCTAAGTTTGTTGAAGCATTTCAGATACACCCTGTATATAAAGGTTAGATATAAAGGTTTCTTTAGAAAATTCGAGAAATTTTTGCATATTTTTTGTTTATAGCATGCAGCACCCAAATTTAACGCCACTTTCAGGAAACATGAAAACGTACAATAGAAACAATAAACTATTATTAGAATATAAATATTTTAAATATTTGTTGCAATATGGGCATCTGTATTAAATATTTTTAACTATACATGCGCTAACGATATTAAAAATGTTTTTGTATAATTCAGTAGCAACTCATATAAAAAAGCCAGTCGAGAATCGTGAAAATTCAAGAAGAAATTGACGTTATAGTGATCTGAATTTTAGTTGTTTTCTAAATAGAGATGGGTGATAAGGGATTTTCCACAAATTGTCGTTTTTTCATCATTTTATTAACTGATTTCCAACAAAGAAGTTAGTGTTTAAAGTATGTCCACGCGTAGCTTTGAGATAAATGCTTCGATTTTGATAATTCTTTTTTGTTGTTATTGTTGTTGGAATGAGCTCGTTCAGAAGCTTCAAATTTCAAACTTCAAGCTCGTTCAAACTTCCACGAAGTACTAAAGCATCAATAAAAAAATGAAGATAAAATAATATAAAAAATGAAAAATGACAATTCGTGAAAATCCCTTATCATCCAGCTACTTTTAGAAAGCAACTAAAATCAGCTTACTATATCGCCGATGATATTCGGCAGGCCTCTTTATATGATACACCGTATATAGTTGACTGCTAAATTATGCAAAAACATTTTTGCTATTGTTAGCGCATGCGCAGCTAACAATTATTTCATACAAATACTCACATTTCCTCAAATATTTGATATATTTATATTCTAATTATAGTATGTTTTTCTATTGTACTTTGTCACCATACATTCTGAAATTGGCGTTAAATTTGGTTGAAAACCCTTCATACTATAAAAAAAACATGCAAAAATTTCTTCAATTTTTTAAAAAAAAGTTATATCGCCATGAATATACAAGCTTTTCTTACACAAATGGATCCACATAGTCATGTGCTGCAGCTACGAATCATTTTGAGCATGTTTTACAGGGTGATTGTAAATATCATTTTTTCTTCAATTTGTTGTTGGGCCCCTAATTGCGCTCGTGATCAAATCTTTAAATATCAGGAGAAGCATGTTCTTTATATTCCTGCAGTTACAGAAGAATTCGTCAAGTATTTCTCTAGCTATTTAACAAACGTGTAAAATCGGAAATGAATGGTGCTTCTTGGCCATATAGTGTAGCTTCCTTATAACTACCAACCTTCAGGGTTTTTTTATGTCAAACAGACACACTTTGAGCCAGAATTTTTTCTTAAGAATTGAAACCAAATAAGTACCACACAGAAACAAGTCACACTAATAAATAATTTTATTAAATTTTATGGTACTATGTATGTTTTTTGAATTGGAAAAAAAACGAAAAGTTAGCATCTATATAAATATAATACAGTGGTCACAAAAATATAGCTGCTCTACAAATCTCAAAACTATTTGTAACTCCACCACAAAATCAAGGCATAAACCTAATACTGAAAGCTTTGGATTCTATTGGATAATGAATTTTAAAAACATTGCTTAAATACTAGGCGTATGTGTTGATTCAAAAAATGACGGTTGTCGTTGGCTGATTTTTTCAGCGTTCGTAAGGCACCTTGAATTTGAATATAGATATTTCTGAATTGTAAATGTCTTATTTAATAGTAGAAAATAAAGCGAAAATTGCTATTCGGAAATAGTGATACTCAAATTCAAGGAATCGTGAGAACGCTGAGAAAACTCATCCTACGACGTGTTCAAATAGTTTGAAAGAAGATCTCATGTAAGAGTAGGAGTCGATAAACACATACAACAAAAAAATGCATGGACAATGAGTGTAAAACTGGTAGGTTAGTGAAATTAGTGCCACAGTACATTCAAGCAGTTACAAAAGTCAAAGAACTTCAAACTTGCCTTATTATATAAGCAATTTCTTGTTAATAATTTAATATATTTTGTATTATTTTTCTAAGTTGTCTCTTGAAATATTAAAAATCTGTTATTTTGTTTCGCTTTGGCATAGAAGCTATAAAATACATTAAAATAATTCATTGCAATTCCTTTAGTTTAACACTCGTATTTTAATTTTTACACTTGAAATAAAATAAGTGTACAAATAATCATATTGTCAGTTGCACGTGTGAAACGTAAAATTCATATTGTTGATAAATGTATGAAAATAAACGATCTACGAATATTTTTACTACTATTTTTAACTCATTTTTGCATAACCAGTGGACCCATGTGAGGTTTTCGCATTGCAATCTTTGGGATCATTTGCTGATACCTTTGTTCACTAATTTTTATTAATTGTAGTTTTTAATCAAACGACTTGTTTTAACAAAATGTGAATGTACTCTGTCAAAAGCCTATTCATAAATCTTTCGAATGATACCTCAGTCATCGTTGTGCGTTTTGTTGATCATTGTGCATTATGTTGACTTCATAAATAATAATAACAGGGCTCCCAAATGGTCCGATTTTTAAATACCGGTATTTCTTAGAAAAATTTTATTTTTAGATTTTCCATGCAAATTTTGTAGAAACCTACCATGAAATTTTCTGTTAAAAATTATTGGTATTCAGTTTGTGGACCATTTGCGAGCCCTGTAATAATAACATGTATGATGATAGTTCAAGCTTAATATAGACAAGAAATGTATATGCATGTTAGGCCAGAAATGGACCTCTTCTGATTTGCTCTGTTATTCCGTGCAACAAGATTAGTGATGCATGTCCTATACGACAGATCTACATATTTAAAAAATTCTATCAACATATTATAGTCTTATTTCTTTATAACACGGATGTGCTAATAAAATATCCATGCATATTTCGCCATAAATCAGGTGTGTCCAACCGGTGGACCGTTTGTTATCACTATTTTCTAATATTTATATTCGTCTTATTATTCTGCAATTAAATAAGACGAAAATTACTATTCAGAAATAGCAGCAACAATCAGGGTGCCAGATGTACACACCTGCCATAAATGAAGAAAACTTTTTTTATCGAATTTTTGGCAAAAAAAGGCATTTGGGAAAATTGGTTGTAAATTCTTTATACTAATTTCTAAATCAATAGCATTTTTTAAATATCATTCAGAAAAAGGTTTATACAAAAGATTGAAATTTCATTCTTATTGAGTAATTTTTTGTCTACTATTTAATATATCAAGGTTATTATAATATATTTCTATGCCTTAAAATTTATGATTAATATATACTTCATTTCAGTATGGAGAAAGTGTGTTGCACGTTGCAGTAAAAAACTGCCATTATGAAATTGCTAAAAGCATAGTTACATATAAACAGGATGTGTCAACTGAGGACGAAGTTATCAAATACGTCAATTTGCCAAATAAAGTATGCATTTTACTCTGAATTTTATGTTTCTAAAAATTTTCAAGATTATTTTATGATATATATTAATAATTTTATTAGTATCTGCTTTCAAATAAGCAATACTCTGCCTTTTTATGCTCATATTTTTGTATTAGTATCTGCTTTCAAATAAGCAATACTCTGCCTTTTTATGCTCATATTTTTTTATAAGTATCTGCAGAGGCGTAGCGTCAAGGGGGGGCACGATCACTTTACTACCAGTATTTTTATAAACTACATTTGGCCTTATTTAATTCATACCATTCAAAGATTAAATAAGGGCTAATGTAGTTTATAATTATACTGGTAGTAAAATCATCGTGCCCCCCCCCCCCTAACGCTACGCCACTGAGTATCTGCTTTCAAATAAGCAATACTCTGCCTTTTTATGCTCATATTTTTTATTAGTATCTGCTTTCAAATAAACAATACTCTGCCTTTTTATGCTCATATTGCAATTCTATTGTTTCTGTTGAATTTGTAACGTTTAGAACCGGAACTATAAATTCTGTTTATGCTCGGCTTCAAAATTATGCTCAATTAAAAGAAAGTTTATCCATATTCAAACAGGGTTCGTACGCTTTTATCACAATTTTTAAGTAGATTTTTTTGTTTAATAATTAAATAGAAGAAATTGTAGACGCTTCGTTGAGCTGCAGGATTTGTAATACTTTTCTGCATTTAATCCCTTGAAGGGCACCGGTATATTATATATACCACTTAATTTTAATCCCAAAATGTCACAATGACACCAGAATTTTATAATCAAATTTTGAATTTATAAGGTACATAAGAAAAAGCTTTTACTTATTTTAAAATAAATTCGGTCGTGAATCCTGGTGTCAATCAATCATTTCAATATTTTAGCTACAAGAGTGCTTTGCCCCTGAAGGGGTTAAATAAGGCAAAAAATTCTAAACAATTGTAGTAAAAGTGTACGAACCCTGTTTAAAGTCATCCTTTTTAAATATGGATTTTTATTGTAAATCGCACTTAAACTTCTTTAATTCAGAGTTAGATAACTCAAATTTTCGATATTTCTAAAATATTGTGCACTACCAAAGTGAAAAAACTTGTTTTAATTAGCTTTATAACTCAATCTTTTCATAATTCAAAGTATACTTAACTTCTAAAGAAACTATTTGATAAAAGTGTTCAACTGTACTAAATATTTCATTCTAGAGACAAGAATTTGGAAGTTATTTAAAATACACGATTAGTCAAAATTATGTTAATACTTAAATGATAAAACATTTTTCATTGTTTAAAACATAGACAATTGGTGACAGTTTAACTTTAGAAGAAAAAAAAAGGTGGTAACAAGTTTTATATAAATATGTGGTTCTCCACCCACAGTCCGTAGAAAGTTTGCGAAATGATTTGAATGAGACCTACTAAGCCAGTTAACGATTAATGATGTATACAAAAGTATATAAAGGCTCATTCCGTTGTGAATAATTACAAAGTAATGCTCAACATCTCAGCACATGTAGAAATAAAATTAACATTGCTGATGTTCAGCAATCAATACTAAACACTCGAGGGAAATTTACCACATGACGTAGTCTGGAAACACTGAATATGTTCAATAACAGTTTAAATATGTTCAATAAATCTGTTCCGATTTAAATATTAACATAATTTTGACTAATCCTGTATATATTTTACATACTCAAACAATTTCTCACCCATTCAATTTTCCCATACATATTTTAAACACTATATATTTAAAACCATATCTTTCCTATTATTTGGGCAATTGGAAGAACTATGGAATGACTAGAATATTCCATGTTGTGGAGAGTAGTTCTTTAGACATTTGTGAGTGAAACAAATATTTGGCAAACAATATTTTTATTAATGCATTGCTATCTATGATGTTAGGAATGACTAGAATTACCGTAATTTCCGGCGTATAATCCGCAGCTCAAAGAATCGTTTTTTGACCCAGAAAATTTATTCAATAATTGTAGTTAAATATTTACAGCGATCTTTTAAGTTACATATTATAAAATAATATTTCTGGGTCGAAAAACGACTCTTTGAGCTGCGGATTATACGCCGGAAATTACGGTACTATCGCAGTTCTATTTCTCAACAGAGAGGATATTAAACTCAAGGCTTGAGTTATGGCAGGGCATCAGGAGCATGGATCCAGATCTCCCCCCCAAAAATAAATAAATAAATAAAACAGATTTAATAGAGGAATAAATTATGTAAGGTAAAAAAAAAATTGTTCGACGGGACCCTCAAAACCGTGAGTTACCAGGCTTTGGAAGTTAATAAATTGTTCCCTGTATAATCTATTGATTCTGGGATTGTAATTCAAAGTTCAAATATATTTTAAACGATTCATAGGGTTGTTAGTGGCATTTTATTGTTTATTCTTATAGTAAGTAGCATAGTATCATAACAGAACTGTAAAAATATTTTCATTATATATAAAAATGAATAAACCCAGTTATATAAAATATTTTCTCGCAAAATTTAAAATCTTTAACTCTACAAAAGGTAAACTATAAACTAATGATAATATCTTAATTGGGTAGATAGCTATTACCGTTTAATTATTATAAGGTTAATGCAATGGAAGTAAATTACGTTTCCAAAGATAGAGTAAAATGCCCAAAATTCATTCCCTTTGTGGGACATTGTACGACTCTTTTCCACCTTTTCTGTATAATGTTGCTATCACTTGGCAAGCTTATTAAACATTCCCGGACTTCCCAATGAAGCATTGACAGTGAGATAAAAAAGAAATATTCTTTTTCTCCGGAGTATTTTTCAATTACAGTTTGCTCGTTATAGATTTTATTCAAATTCATAATGTTATTATGACGCCTCAAGTTACGTGTTTTAGCATTTCATGATTAATATTTGTAGATTCGAGCATCTTTGTCACGTTCAAACTCTCTATAGCCTATCAGGTTCATCGTTAGGCTAGGAGTGGCCAATATGTTTTTAATACCTCTAGTTCTAAATTCGTCCCCCTTAAATACCACAATCAAATGTTCAACTACAGGTGACCATTTCAAAAATACCAAAGACGTTCATACGATCCAATCTTCTACTTCTGCTAGAGTCGTGGTGTGGGCCCTTAGTAGCAATGCAAGCATTACTTGCCCGTCCTCCAAGTTCCCTGTGAATTATACCTCTGGAGGTGCCTAATCAGGTGAAGGTCTCGTCACCTGATCAAGGCTCTAAATTACGATACCAACTCGCATACCGATGGCATGACGTACGGGTGTGATGCCAAGCGCAGGTCCATACAAAAAGAATAACATCAATTAGCAGCAAATCAAAAATGGGAACAAAACAAAGTCCTCCACATAGCCGTCCTGCCAGCAATGGCCAGCCGCTACGCGGCATCCCTTCAGTGGCGCTACGCGCCCCTGTGCTAGGCACTAAACCCGTTTAAGCTAGGGAAACCTGGCAGGTAGGGGCCTGGTCGCCGGTCTAAAAAAAAGCATTACTTGCCCACACCTACCAACCTTCCAGTTTTATTTTGAAGATCGGCGAAAACCACATACCTGCCAACTTTTAACTAAACTTCCGTACAATGTCAGTTAATTTAATCCCGGTTAAAGACGTTTCTAACCAGAAAATAGATCTGAAAAAATAATATATATTTAATTTCCGGTTCTTATATGGAACCTATTTGAATGCATTTCCTTAAAAAAATTCTGGTTTGAAACGTGTTAAACCTCGGTTAAATTAACCTTCATTGTATGGAAGTTTAGTGCGATGTTGGCAGGTATGAAACCAGAAGCATTTTTTAATAAAAAAAAATTTTGTGTCTATGTAGTTAAATAATAATTTATTTTATTAAATAAAATTTCTGGTTTTATTTGATTTGAAAAAAAACAGGAAGTTTGGCAGGTGATTGTAACTTTTGTCACGCAATGCTTGCATTGCTTCTATGGACTGCACTTCACTGACTAGAATTGACACTTCATTTTCTTTCTTGGACAGGATCTACCCACAAAATGTCACTAAAACTTCACAACAGGAAAAAACAGTTACTGGAAGAGTACCAGAAGAAGCAACTAAATTTAGAAAAAATAAATTTCGTTATGGATGTTACCTGCTTTTTTTCCAAATATCTCCCCACCCCTTCAAATTATGTATGAATTGTAAATTTAAGTAGAAGGAAAAAGTTAGAAACTCTTCTTCAAAATTCGAAAATTTGAGTTACTTTTGCTTTTGCTTACTCGAGAGGTAAATGTAACTCTGGCCAGTTACCAACTAGCTTCTGTTGTTAAGAAGGACAGCTGCTTAGTTGATTTTTTGGTAGGGGGAATTTTATTTTAATTTTCAAAATTGTGAATTTTCCTTAGGATTAAATTTGGGCATTTCACTCCATCAAAATAATTTTTATTATATAGTTTTTACAGTGAGTTCATATGTTCAGATTATTGGATTTTGGGTCATTTTATTTCTTAATCCATTTGTTCTTTCCAACATATATTATCAGGATTTGTGCCACTAACTTAGAAAAGTAACATTTGTCTTATTTATTGGCAGAAATTTGCAATTGAAAAAAGGGAGTATTGCTGTTTTAAAGTAGTAGTATACAAAAGTAAAATAGTAATAATCTTTTTTTTTGCACTTATGTTAGATATATAGAACAGATATATAGATATTAGATGTTAGATATGTAGAGCAGTGTATTTTGATACTTATTTGTAACACTCCACTATTACATTTAGGCAGAACCAATCAGGTGTTGGCATTTTTGTAAAATATCAGCAGCTTTTAAAAATTTATCAAAATACCATCCCCTGACTGATTAAAATCTTTTCAAAAATAGCTAAAAATATACCTAGATCTCTGCCCATGTCTACATTTTCTGCATAAAGTTTAATTAGTAGATCTGTTGTTGTCCCATGAATTTTCACATCATTTAACTGTGCAATTTCCCCTTGGCCAATTTTCTTACCAGGCTAAAAACAGCCAATAATTAAACAATAAGTGCCAAGTTTGTTTTCAGGCATTTATAATAGATGATAAAGAAAAGAGTTGTATGTTTAAAATACAAATATTCTCAAAAAAATAATTCTCGTAACAAATGAGGGGATTAGAATGATAGTGGAGTAAGTCAATATTTAGTAATTTGATAAATGAAGGGTTTTGTGAAACTTGTCGTATCGCCATTGCATTAAGTGAACCAACTTGTTTTGCCCTCTCAAAAAACCCTTAATTGCGTTTAATTTCGACTAATGGTTTAGGGCAGAGGAAGTGTTCGCAACAGGGATGAGATTTCTCCGCTTTTTTGAGTACCAGTGTACTCTTAGAGAAAACGTTTTTCTGTTAAATTGTAGAATGTTCCGATTACATAAAAAAACATTTTCTGTAAGATTATACTGGTATGCAAAAAAGTGGAGAAATCTCATCCCTGGTTCGCAATGACTTTCCTTCCAGAATTATAGTATAGTAAATATGATCTTTTCTAATACTAAAATGTTCTGCGATGAAGCAGGAGGAAATTTAATTTAATAACATACTGGTAATAAAGTTATTTTTAATCCCCTGATGAGCCGCTACTGGTTTAAAGTTTGTGCTTCATTAAGATCTTGATTTACTTAGGACGGTGAAACAGCAACGCACTATGCAGCTTCAATCAGTAAGGAACAAGCCAAATATCCGTCTGAAGAAAAAGACATGATTGCATTGATCCTACAAAATGGAGGTAGCGTAACAACAGAAACAAAAGGAGTAAGTATTTACATTTTTTAATTCATAACTTATTCGTGAAAGCATTCAGTGCAATGTAGGGTGTTAATGCATGATTGGTTCTTATTAAAATGGGGACGTTTTAGACGATTACCAGTATTTTTGTCCAGTATTTTTCATCTTATGTAACACTAAACATACATGGAATTTTATTGAAGCTTTATATAAGTATTCAGACCAGAATTTTTATTTAAAACTATTTAACATTGTTATTTAACTTATTTCTGTGTGCTTTATATTTTATTTATTTTATGAAGAAGTTTCTGGTTCGAATCGACATATTTTCATTTGCTACCGGTCAAATGACCGGTTGTTGATAGGGTTAGTGTTAATTTCAGAATTCTTCGATTAAATAAGATGAAAATTTCTATTCAAAGATAGTGGGACTCAATACCCTCACCCCTCAGGATATGCCAACATCTAGTAATACCTGATGCCTTTTCCCTATTTTTTACTCATTATAAACTGGCAAAACAAAATCAGATGTTTGTGTTCATTTCAAAACAAAATCAGACAAGAAAGTTTCAAGCACTGCTTGTGATACCGTCTCTTTATCACGCTGTCTTGAAAAGCTGCTTATTAGAGACCTCCAATTCAAATTAATAAAAGATGCGAAAAAACAATATTTCCCATGTTCTTATCATTGCTGAGTATCAGGAAGAAAATATCGATCTAAAAACATTTTAACTTTTTCTTGTTTTAAATATTCAATAGTGTAGCAGATTTTCTTTCCAGTGATATCGTCGCTACCATGTCAAACTATCGAATGTGAAAAAATGCATTTTTCATTACTTTTAAAAATGGGCCGATTGTCACCACTAAATTTTAAGAGGGTTGCAGGGTTACAACATCACCATGGTTGCAAGTTTGGCCTATTTTTCCATTGAGAAATGTTGAATCCATACCAGAAATTTAAAATAGACATTTTTTTCCTTATATAATGACAACCTATCTCGTAATTCCTTACAGTAAAACATTTTCTCTCAAAATTTCCGGTATGAATTCGGCATCTCTGAATAAAAATGGAGGCCAAACTGGCAACCTTGTTTTTCACAGAAATTTTATTATTATTTTTACTAGGCGAAGAATTCTAATATAATTTAGTGGTGACAATCGGCCCATTTTTAAAAGTAATGCAAAATGCCTTTTTTCATATTCGATAGTTTGACATGGTAGTGAAGTGACGATATGTTGCACACGAAATGTGAATAAGTGGAAGTATAAGAATTATAGACTTTTTCCTTGAGTATTTTGCAGGTAACAGGAATAAGTAGAAGATAAAATATTTGAACTGTTTTACCTCATAATATAGATTTTAAGGAGTTCGTGTACATTTTTACATTTTTCTCATTACTTACTAAACGTCACGTATTTTTTGATTAGTTCAGGAATGATTTTTTTAGAAACTTATATTAATTGAAAGATGGAAGCTTCCTTACAATTAAAAATTTCAATTAAATCTGTTTTTCAAAATAAATAGAAAATTAAAAGGTTCGAAAATATTACTCTAGCCATTATAAAGGGTTTTTTTTTATATTTTTAACGTAAGTTTCTGAGAAAAATTTACGTGAAATCGTTAAATTTGACGTCACGCTGATAAGACTTAAGGACAATTCTCAAATAAGTGGGTAATTTGTGTCCTTCGTGGTTATATACTCTATTTTGTCATTTATACAGATTTTTTCAGCATAAAATGTATTTTGTAATGTATTTCTACAATTTCAAAAGGTATTTTCAAGAAAATAACTGTAAATTTTACTCCAATAGCATTTTAAATAGTCAAATTATCACATTTGTCCCTTGTTTCCTCCTCATTCACTCATAATCTTCTGGAGCAAGTTTCAATGTAATGACAACCTATTTTAACCAATTTTACCATCCCAAACAAACTTTTATACTCTAAAGTACATAATAAAGTATTTTTATTGCAAATTAAATATATTTTTATATGTATGCTGGCCACAGAAACGTCTCCCCCTAGTTTTTATGTCACTACTTTGTTCTTGTATAAAACTGATCATGTGACCACCAGGAGGGCAGATAAAATTTGGGGGAAAGCTGCATTTAGTAGAAACAGCAATCTGGATTGCTGAGAAAATCACAGGATGTAATTTTCTGGACTTTCAAAGAATCTACAAGCTACAAAATGGATAGAAAGATAAGAACGTGTTTATTAATTGTCATTACTGTCCCCTACTTAAATTATTCTTATTCTTATTTTTATTTATTTATGATTTTGTCATGATGTAAATTACTTTTGCTTAGTTCAAAATGTCATATTGCAGTCTTACTGAGATTAACGTACTGTGTGCACAGAAGCAAATTTCTTAATTTTGTCCCCTTTCAGTGAAATTACATCTGCTAACTTGGAATAAATTTGAAATTGGTAAATTTCAGCTGCGTTACTTAAGCTATTTCACATGTGACAATGTGAAATAGCTTTAATGTTTTCTTGTAAAACATTATGTTATACAGGGTGGCTATAGATAAGGGAAAAACACAGTCAAAAAAGGGGATGAACACCAGTATTTTCTTGTAGTAAAAATTATTGTTGTTTATTTGAGCGTTTAATCAGTCCAATATTTTTATAAGAAAATACTGGTATACACCCTTTTTTCGACTGTGTTTTTTCCACATCTGTAGCCACCCTGTATAAAGTAATGTTTTTAAATAAAAATACTGTTTAAAGTTTATGCCTAAATATTGTATGTTACTCACCAGCCTATGCCTTATCTATTTATAATGAATTTTTTTTTTATTTAACTTTATTTTTCAATAAATCACAAAGTGAAATTACCCACTTATTGGAGAATCACCTTAATTTTCTTTAAATCTAATTATAGAGTGTAGCACTCTATAACTTATCTAAAATAAAATCTCATATATCTAGATGATATTATCGTACCGGTTGTTTGGGTTGTCTCAATCTAAAAATAATATAAGACTGTTACACTAAAAAAATAAAAATAAAAACTTTTTCTGTAACTTGGGATTTTATTCAAAATATTTAAATCTCATAAAAATTTAGAATAGATAAATCAAACAATTGTTTCATTCAAACTGAAGAAAATATTTTTTTTATTCACAGTGGTTACCAAACGTATTCGCACACGAACTATTTTTCATACAGTCACGACGACATTTTTTAACTGTTAGGTTATATTTACTTAAGAAACATATAAAAAAATGCATTATTTTCCCTAAAAGAAAATAATACACATTTTAAAAATTAAAATAATTTTATTTCATAGAATTTTCCTTTCATTAAACGGACCTTTCCTTTCGTAAAGGACTCCCTAACTTTAAAATTCAATAATTCACTAACTCTCATAAATATAAAGATGACATAAGTGGCATACCAAATATTTATAAGGAAACTCATAAATTGTGTACACAATAATTTTAAAAGTAGTTCCAATTTACATCAAAAATGACTTTGAGCTCTCTCAAACTCAAAAAATACTCAAATTAACTTCAAAAGTTCAAATTATAAACTTTTTTTCGTGTTTCAATAGCTAAATAGAATAAAAATTAAAAACTGATAGATATTTTATGCAATTTTACGTTTGAACAGTCTTAAAATTTGAGACAACGCAGAACCATTCATTGACAAAATTTTGAACTATCTTTTTAAATTATTGAATCAAGAGTTTATGAGCTATACTACAAGGGCAAAAGTCACCGAACATTTTTTATTTTAGATATTTTGTCGAATATCTAGAAAAAGATTTGACGAATCGTTCTTCAATTTCGGAAATGTAAAGAATAGGTTTGACATCCTATAAAAAATTAAACAAAAAGCATAATATTTGCGATCACCCCGTGACATAAAATGCTTGAAATGATCTGTCACTGTATCAAATGACTGTGTACAACGTCTTCCTGCATTTGGGTAAAAATATCACTTATATTCATTAAGATATAAACGTTCTTTCAAAGAAAAATATTGCGCATGTTTTGTGTTTCTAACATACAGGATTTTCAACCAAATTTAACGCCACTTTCTGAAAATTTGACTAAATATAATAATATATTTATTTATTATGAGATATGAGCATTTGTGTGAAATAATTTTTAACTGCGCATACTCGAATGGCATCAAAAAATATTTTTTTCATAATTTTGTAGTCAACTGTATGTGGCAACTTATATGAAAAGGCAGTTGAATATCGTAAAAATTTCAGTTGTTTTCTACGAGGGTGGATCAAATAAATATGAAGCCGACTTTTTGATAGATTATTTTCGAAATGTTATTTACCAAAAAATCAGCTTTCTTTAACATCTACACACTTTCTTCAAAATAATACGAGGTTTTTATTCTTGTATAATAAAAGAATTACGCCGTGTATACTGCACAAAAATTCTCTGACTTCTTTTTCTAATAAAAATCTTGCTCCGTCTAATGCTTTTTTAAAGCGGCTCTCGAAAAAATATTTTTCCCCGCTCAACAGCGCGAAACTTTCTGAGACATTTACTGACTCATTTTAAACGTAAAAGCATGACACTGTCAGGCATGATTATTAAAGTGATTTGTAGTCGAACAGTTTTTCATTTTTTTTTCTTAAATTAGTTACATCATTCTTGTCTCGTGGCATCCCTTTTATTCCTTATCCGCACTATCGTGTCAGAAAATTCGATTCAAATTGCCAAACTTTGACAAAATTTTCTAAAAAATCTTCTACCTTTACCGAAACAGTTCGATTACATAGTTTCGGCATAAGACCATAATCTAATTTCATGCGCTTGCGAACAAAATTGAATTAAAAAATGTTTCAGAAAATAGCCAGTTTTGATTTAAGAACCGCCTTAAAGGAATCCGAATAAATGTTAGTCAGAATATTTTAAGTTTGGACTAGGAGGAAGGTGATCGCGAGCGGCTTACAGTGAAATTTTTGCTTCGTTACACTTGTTGTGTAAGGTATTGTATTGTCCAGGAAAAGAGAACATTCGGATCCAAAAGGAAAGTTTTCAAAACCGATGCACAGTGGGATATTTCTCGAATCTGGTTGACCAAAAGTCGATTTCAAAAATTACAAAACATGGACAAAAAAATGGATACATGATAAAGATTAATCATCGAGTACGCATGTGATACAATTTTTTACTCCCATACACAAACAATGATATTTTTTATTAGTCGAAACGAGAGCGTTGTGTCCAATGCATGGGTATTTAAATCGTTTTGCAAAGTGATGGTTTGTCTTTCGAAAGTAAATATATTTATTTTGGGAAATACATGATATCTAATTGTTATAAATTGTGACGAAGAAGGTAAGCGAGCATAGTTTTTTAATATTTTGACTGAAGCATAATCAGTTTTAGTAATTGTAAAATAATTTAAAATGAGGCATTTTTTTAAATTGTTCTTCTTTTCATATTTCCAAAACTCAAAGCTTATAGCTATATTTCCAAATCTGGACTTATTCTGTTGAGCTGATTCAGATATCAGACCAGGTGCTATGACAAATAAGGTTAAATGGATGAATTAGGTCCTCCAGATTCGACCGGGATGGCTCAGTTGGTAGAGCATTGGCAGGTTCAGCCAAGAGATCCCAGGTTCAAATCCTGGGCCGGGAATTTTTTGTCAAGTTGAAAAATTACAACTCATATGATTTCTTCGCCAATTTGAATAATTGTGTTAAAATTAATCTAGTATAATCACGTATCCAGCGTTTACTGGAGTTCAAAATTACTTGCGATTTATTATTCTGTTGAGCTGATTCATATATCAGACCAGATGCTATGTCAATAATGTTAACTAGATGAGTTAGGTCCTCCAGACATGACCGGGGGGGCTCAGTTGGTAGAGCATTGGCAGATTTAGCCAAGAGATCCCATGTTCGAATGCTGGTCCGGACATTTTTCGTCCAGTAGGAAAATTGCTATTCATATAAAGAAGTATGTATTTAACATATTTCCATGCGTAACTTTCAAAAACAGTTTGAATTTTGATAATTATTTTTTCGGTGGATGGTCCTCCCATATACATTAAATCGGTAACCGAAAAGGTTTGTTTGTCAAACATTACAATTTGAGGAAAGTTCCTTATCATCTAACTACTTTTAGAAAGTTACTGAAATTCAGCTTCCTATATCGTCGGTATAGTTCTGATTTTTTACGATAATAAACTAGCCTTTCTTATATAAGTTACACTATATAGTTGATTTAAAAAATCTAAAAAAATTATATTGTTCGCATATGCGCAGTTAAAAATTGTTTCATACTCATGCTTTAATGCTCCTATTTCATCAAATAATAAATATAATTTTTAATCTACAATGTATTGTTTCTACTGCATTTTGTCAAGTTTTCTTAAAGTGGCCTTAAATTTAGTTGAAACCCAGCATACCATAAACAAAAATCATTCGCATGTTTTAAAACTTTTTAAAGAAACGGTTATATCTTATGTGAATACATGTGCTATTTTTACAAAAATGCAGAAAAATGTACAGGGCCTATGTAGTCATTTGGTACACCGACAAATCTTTTGCAGCATTTTATGTTACAGTGTGATCGCAAATATTTGTGATCAATTATTTTTGGTTCCCTAATTGCTCCCATGACTAAACTTTCACTTTAAAATATGTAATCAAACCTGTTCTTTACATATACGAAGTTCAAAAACTATTCGTACGATTCGTCCAGTATTCGACAAACCGTCTAAAATCGAAAATGTCTGGTGACTTTTGGACATATAGTGTACCTGAGTTGTTTCATCTTTATGTTTGTTATGGTTAATGAATTATTGAATTTTAAAGATATGGAAACCTTTATGAAGCACTCTATATCAATCTCATAAATTTTCAGAATCGATAAATCAAGAAACTGTTTAAAATGAAATTCTACAGATTTTTAAGCCAAAAGCATAGCCACCAATTTTTACGTACTTTATTTACCACTAAAATTTAGTAAATTTTGTCTTATTCATTCACCAAAATCTTCGATTAAGTAAGTCAAAAATGTCTATTAAATGTTAATGGTAACAAAAAAGCGTATAAGTTGAGAGATATGTGAATGTTCTAATAAATTTTGGAAATGCAAATGTAAGTGAAATAATCACACAGAAAATATATTCATTTTTCTTATTATTACTTTAATAGTTTAACCCTTTCCGGCACAGACAGTCTGGTCGTAAAATGAAAAATTGCTGACTGACACCGGAATTTACAGAACACCTTTTTAGAAAATATGAACTCCTTATTTTAAGCTTTCATTATAGAAACAAAATTTTATTAAAATATTCTTGGTGTCGAATGCAAGTTTGGAATTAAAATTAGGTGTTTCCGGAGTGGGACCACTGTGTCGGAAAGGGTTAAATTTGTAAAGAAGAATAGTGAGAAGAATATTGAATATCTTAACCTTTATGTTATTTTAGAATTGTGAAACTCCTATTCATTATTGCTGCAGAGCAGGAAGTGAGGACGTCTTGAAAGAGATAATGTCGACATTGCCAGCATCGGAGCTACAAATCGCTTGCAATAAACAAGCTGCAGTAAGTTCATAATTTAAAACATGTTTTTCTTTATTTAATTTAATTTTTTAATGTTTTGATGAAATGTTGGTGCAGTATGGAAAAAAATCTGATTTTGATTTATCCATTAATTTAGAATGGCTGGTCCCCACTGCTGTATGCCTGTAATTCAGGTAACTATCATGTCGTGCAACTTCTTCTCCAAAATAGTGCCAGAGTGGATGTATTCGATGTTGTAAGCATTATAAAAGCATAATTATTCTTATTATTAAACATAAATTTTAATATTTTCATCAGTGATTTTAGTTTATTTATATCAACCTTTCGTATCATAGTGTTTTTCCAAAGTATTTATGTTTGCAGAAAATATTTGTATTCATGATCATAGGTACAGAGTAACTCAGACAGACTTTTTCGCTTATAATTGTTTTAATAATCGCAGGAATTAAAATAAGATTGCTAATAAACAAAGTATAGATCTGTGACTTTCATTAAAACTGCAATTTTCCAAAGTGTCCGCATTTTTCATTTATGTAGAAGCGAAGCCTTTTGATAAAATTTTCAGCAATGGACCAGAATTTATTTCCTAATATTTTGGCCATCCCTTTTGGAGAGAGTACTTCAGAGACTGCAAACGTCTGTGAGGTTTATAATAAACCAAGGTTCGTACGGGTCCTGGAATTTTAAGACTAGGAAATTATTAGGTACCAGTATTTTCTTATAGATAATCTCTTCTTAATTAAGGTGAAATGTCGCACATTCGAACTTGATGTATTTTTTTAGAAAAATGTACTGGTATATCACCTGGAAAAGTAACGGTACTCGTACGAACCCTGTAAACTGTTTTCTGTAAGATTATCAAGCAGAGTAATCCATTTGGTTAATATCTATAAAATACAGGGGCCAATTTTGTGTTCTTAAGAAGTCTGTAAGATGTGATTTGCCAGTGCGCTACTTTTTTTTAAATTCAGATTGCTGGATTACTATCACTTTATTGAATTAGTAATATTCGCCTTGTTTGATGGCAGATTAAATAAGACTAAAATAAAGTGAATTATACTATTTCAAAAAACTAGTAGCAATCAAGCAATCTGAATAAAAAAGAAGCGACAACACTGATTTGTACTATTCCTGTACTTTTTTTTCTGTGTGCTGAAAGAGAGCTGAGATCTTGCTGCAGAATCCAATCTTCATTGCCAAAGTTCTCTTAGAACCAATGAAGCAAAACGCTGTGTAAGATGTTTTAATAGTACGTTTGGTAGTTCATTTTGACGCCTTCATCAACAAAAGCAAGCGGTGTTTTTCCAATTGAACAAATCCCAGCCTAAATCATAACCTAGTGGGCCTTTTGTCATATTTCAGTAATGGCAGTTGGATTAAGAACAAACTTCGATCGAGTGCGATTGCTTTATCGATTGTTGCATCAAGATCCGAGATTTATTTCTCCTGTAAAGATAATAAAATTTCAGTGACGGAGTTCAGTAGGGTTGTTTTTGAGTTCAATTTGAACTTTGTTCAGTTTATTTTTTGTCACCCTATAAATGTTTGTGCATGTGTGTAGGCATGCTTGTATGCATATATACATACTTACGTAAGACTACAATATGCGTCAAAATATACAGTCAAGACATATTCACAGATGCCAGCACTGTCAGAAAAACTCTTCTTTATATACTACATTATTCCTCATTTTCCAACAAATAATTTCCGTAGTACTAGAGAACATGATTTTCCCTCGAATGTTTCCCAAAAATCTGAAGAAAAGAAAAACATTCTATTTATTCCGTGAACGCTTGTATATAGGCCAATTTCGTACAAACGAAAAATTCTACTTCCACCAGTTTGCACTGAAAGAATTCTTTAAATATATATATATCCTCTAAACTCGTACTCATACTTACCTGGCACTGGGGTATTCCTTGATCAAGAAGGCGGGCTGAGACCTCTCATAGCACGTCGAGGGGTTGACGTTCGCCACATCCGCAAAACGCGGGTGCTCGGGGTGCATAATTTTTGGGACTGCGTTCGTGCTGTTTTTGCAATCAAAAAGAAAGGTCAGTTTTTTTTCTTTTCAGCAAAGACCTGTACTAAGGATCAAACTGGAGGAAAGCTTCTTCAATTGACGGATATTTTCTCTCCTGCAACGGAGAAAACAGAAACTGGCATTCTTCAAATAACGAAAATATATCGGCACCATTACTGCCAGTAAAATTTTCGAGAATGAACAATTGCGACTTTTCCATGATCGTTAAAGTTTTTTTTCTTTTGCATACAATTAGAAGCTTGTCCCCATTTGTACCCAAAATATCTGATCTTTGTAAATTACTGACAAAATTACTGAAAGTCCAAAAGCCATTGCTGAAAATCATGTTCTTATTACTAAAAAAACTTTCAAAATTTAGAATCTCGTGCGCGCATGTTTATTTGTCCTGAGTTATAACTCTAGCCAGGGCCTTATTAAAACGCGGGCCAATTATATCATGTCCCTGGGGCCTGCAAATTTGTTTTACAATTTCCTTAAAGCTGATATCATGAATCTCTTTTGACTTTATATCGATTGTAATCAATATTTTGTATTTTTAAAGTAGGATAAAATAAAAAGCAAAAAATACATTCATATAAGTACGTATTTATATAAATATATATCTATATATCTATATATGTATTCTAAAGCTTCGAAACTGTTAAAATATTTGTGACAGTACATGAAATGGGCCAATTTCAAGCCCTGCGACCCTCTTTGGCTTAATCGGGCCCTGACTCCAGCCACAAATATTTCTAGGAAAGAAAGTTCTACTGCGCAGTTGTCGTTATAAATGTCTCTTTCGGTGAAAGAAAGGGTATTTATAGATTGTATGTACCCTATAAATTATGCGTAATTGTTACCAGAAAATTAATAGTAATTTTCCTCTTATTTAATCGCAGAAATTCGGTCATTAAAAAATTACTTCTCTTAGACAATATTGGTACCCCTTCCGCATAATTTATGAGGCCCTATTTATAGACAATCATTCACATTTATTGAGTATTATTTTCCTTCATACGGAGATAAACGAGAAACCGATCCAGTTTTGAAAAGGTGGCAGAGCAATTCGTGAGTAATTTAATATGACGGAAACAAGCAACACATTTATTCTGCTTTAAAGAAATTTTTCCTGTCTGGAAATTTACTATGCTATAAAAATTGACTTTCCATATTCATCCCATTCCATTTCTGCCAACTTTTACGCTTTTTTATACCACTAAAATTTAATAGTAAGTTTTGCCTTATCTAATCGTCGAAATCCGCGTTTATGAGCCAAAACTTTCTATTCAATTTTAGTCGTAACAAAATATCGTAAAAGTTGACAGCAATGCAGATTCAAGCACGTTCGGCCCCTGATATATTGCATCATCTCATGCTTAATTGTGTCTTACGAAAGTACATATGCATATTGGCCATTTTCGTACAAGCGAAAAATTCTATTGCTACCAGTTTGCACTGAAAGAATTCTTTAAATATATATATATCCTGTACTCTCGTACTCATACTTACCTGGCACAGGGGTTTTCCTTGATCAAGAAGGAGGTTCCTCCGAGCTGAGACCTCTCATAGCACGTCGAGGGGTTGACGTTTGCCACATCTGCAAATCGCCGGTGTTCGGGGTGCATAATTTTTGGTACTGGCGTTCGCGCTGTCCCTACAATCAAAAAGAAAGATAAGCTTTTTTTTAACCCTTTCCGGCGCGGAGTAAGTCTGTTTGTGAAATGATGGACTGAGACCAGAATTTAAAAACGAATTCATTAGAAAATAGAAACTTGCTTATTTTCCCGTACTTTATAAAAGGAAAAATTTAATTAAATATTCGTGGTGCCGTTTGTCAGTTTTGGAATTAAAATTAGGTGTCCTTTTTTGTGGACGCCGCCCGCTAAAGGGTTAAGCTAAGAAAATCAACCAAAATCTGTGTCTGCATTATTCGAGCAAATCATCTCATTTTCAGAAATCTATAGCAATCATTGTCCCAGGATATTTTCTCGAATCAGTGTGAACGATAGTCAGACAATTTTATACCGTGGTTTTGCACATTTCGAAAGCTTATATTGCTCATGCAGTAGTAAACCAATACGCTAACACACAGGGCTGCAAAATGATAATAACGATCATTTAATTGACTAAATAATAAATATAATTATATTTATACACATATAAACCATATAAATTGATTTTATTAAGATAAATATGCAATATAAACATTTAAATATAAACATTTCGAAATAGTTATTGTCCGTTCTTATCATTGTGCTGCGACATAAATTTTGCAAAATACATATTTTGAAAAAAATTTATTTTTTATCGTCTGTGTTTGACAGTATTTTTTCTGTTGCTGTTGTTATTCGATGTAAAATTGAGACGCGTTGTCCACTCTTTAAGTTGTATAATTACATTTTTGGTATTTTTGCTATTGTTAAGTATATAATGTTGATCACTTCAACTATTATTTATATAGAATATGAATTCTTATCATTGAAAGGTAAGATTTAAATGCTATTTTAAACATTTCATTTTAAGAATTTGAAAGTGAACAGTGAGCAAGCGGGTCTCTGAAGTATTTAAATTATGTTTACTTCAAGATTTATGTATAAGTTTTATATTTCTTTCGGTTTTCTAGTATAAATATAAGCTGTTGTGACTGTTATAAAAATGCAAAAAAAAATCAAGATTACTATACAAATAATAACAAATACACTATCATTTTTTGCAAATTCCGATGCCAGTAACGGCCAATAACTCTTGCATAATTTTATAATATTATATTAATGATTTCATTAATTCCATTGCCATTTCAATTGTAAAATTTACTAGTCGGTTGCCCGGCTTGATGCCAGTAACTCTTACAATTCTTTTTGGGGTGTTTCAGACATTTGTGTTGTTGAAGTTTGATAATGAGTTTGGATTCTCCATCGAAAATAAAGAGTTGCGTGTTTCATAATTTTTTGATTGAAAACCCCCTTGATCCCTAAAATGCCCCTAACCTCCTCTACCCCTGATAATTTAGGAACTGTATGTCCAACCTATGCATATGATAGTATGATAGTACAACTGATAGTACTCATCTACAGGAGTAGAATGGGGGGAATAGCACCTATAGTCGTCGTCTGGTCCGTCCGTCTGTCCGCATATAACAGCGCAAAAACTGCCCAACCGAACGTTTGAAATTTAATATATATAATCGTTGCGGAATTTTGTCGAGTCATTTCAAATGTTATGAAAATCGAATCAAAACTTAAAAACATATTAGTAAAAGTTTTCATTGTATTAAATCCTATCATACGTAATTAATTCAATGATATCCCATGATAGGTAATGATTCTAGGTTGCCATGGTGATTGCGTCCTATTTAAGATGGAGTCATATCATTTCCGTATTATTGAATTTAAAAACCGAATTTGTATACTAAAATTGTTCAATTATAGCAATCATATAATCTACCGACAGTTTTTTGGATAGATGTTTCCGGAGAAATAGATATTAAATGGAAAAAGAGTTTAAATAAGGATTTCAAGTTCTGAAATTTTCAAAGCAAGGCTGAAGTTTCCCATTGGAATTTTCAGTAAATGTCAACAAAAGATAAAATGTTGCTAACTTAAAATGTACTTATTTTATTACGGAAATTAATCATATCATAATAACAGACTATATAATTCATTTTTTCAGTGAAATAATAACGATGATTTTTAGGGTTTCGTTCATCGGACGAAATCCTATTACTCCATCTCCGTTGTCTGTCCATCACAGAGCCATTCTCAATATGTAATTTATAGAGTTGAAACTTTGTGTATAAATCTGAATACCAGCTGTAAAGAGCTCAAAATATTAAAATTTGAAAAATTCGTATTATTTTAATAAATAGAGATAAAAAACCAAAATTCTAACAGTCTTTTCCTATTAAATTTAAACATTTTTTGTTATAGCAGATGCCAAAAATCAAAAATCCACGATGAAATTCTTTCTACAATAATTGATTTTCTATCAGACGATTTCAACGTGAAAAATTAAAATGAAATAAAAAGTTTCACCAATTGAAAAAAAGATTAATATGAAATAAAATTGATTGACGTCATAGTGGTAATAAAACGGAAAGATTTCTCAATAATACAAGGAGTATGAGTATGTGTATGTCCACAAAGCAGATTAATATCACGTCATTAGAGAATTAAAAAGAAAATCTGACGTCATAACGGAAGTCTAACGGATTTTTCAAATGTTTCAGAAAAATACAAAGCGAGTATCAAGATGAGTAATAGAGAATAGTAAATGTATGATATAAATGCTGGACGATTACACCATGAAACATTACTACATTAAAGACGTGAGTATAAAACATCACAAATTTACTGAATGGTGTATACAAAACGTTTGTATACACCATTCAGTAAATTTGTGATGTTTTATACTCACGTCTTTAATGTAGTAAATATGAGTTTGAGGAACATATTGAATCATGATTAAAACCCGATTAAGGAAATATTCGCATATTTTAACATTTTGAAGTTGTGAAGTTGACAACATGTTAATTTTGAAATTATTTTTTTTAAATATCGCATTTAGTTTACATGACAGATATTATTATGACAGAATATAATAACGGGCTTCGCCCGCTATCGGGCTGGTTTAGATATTCGAAAAAACGAGAAAAATAGACCGGTAAATTTTTACTTTATAAAAAACGACTTTTTTTTTTGGTTGCTAAATGAAATTTATTTGGATTTATTAAAGAAAGGATAAAGTGTTTTGAAAGGATTATTAAACGAAACCCTTTGAGCGATCTTTGATCACACTTACTCACTTGTTTTGCATTGTCTTGTATTGGATATTTGCGCATAGTATAATTTTAATGTAACAGAATTGTTTTTAATTATTTGTAAAAGTGTATTAAAACTTAATTTCATAAAATAAAATTAACATGAAAATCTGCACATAAAATAAATTTTGTATTAATGCATTTTTGCATAAGAGTGCAACAGCTATTGCACCAAGATCTGAATATTTATAAAAGTGGTTATAGTACGAACACACCTCATTTGTCACGTTTGACATACAATTTCCAACTTTTTTATTTACATTTTAAAATATCACTTTAAAATGAAAAATGCATATTTAATAAAAACATTCAATGCATTCCCCTGTACAATTATTGATGTTTTTACTTTACAAAGTTTTACAATATTTTCTCAATGTGTACCCCTTCTTAGATTATTATTTGTAATACATTACTGTAACTAAACACTGGAAATTGATATAAAGAACTCCAAATATAGTTTTTATATAACTGTTAAACAATCAGCAAAATTATCAGACTTTTGTAACTATTCCAAAGTACTGAAACATTTGACAAAATTGAATATACCGTAATTTCCGGCGTATAATCCGCAGCTCAAAGAGTCGTTTTTCGACCCAGAAATTTTATTCAATAATTGTAGTTAAATATTTACAGCGATCTTTTAAGTTACATTTTATAAAATAATATTTCTGGGTCGAAAAACGACTCTTTGAGCTGCGGATTATACGCCGGAAATTATGGTATTAAGAAATACTCTCCTGTTAACCCTTTAACGTTCATTGGTTTCCCTAGGAAACCACAAAACTTTAATTACGAAATTCAACTGTGACAGCAGAATTTTAATAGAAATATTTCCCACTTATTATATATGTGAAATATTGCTTTTGTGATATATAGAAATAAATTTGTCCATAATTTCCGGTGTCAATCATTTATTTCAACATTTTAGCAATTGAAATGCTTTATCCGTTAAAGGGTTAAAGAACTTTAAAGTTCTGGGATTTTAAGCTATTTAAGATACTTGAAACAACGAAATGTGTCAAACATACATATACTCTATGTCATAACATATACTCTATGTTATACATATACATATATCAGCCCTAAATTTTCCTAAAAATAAATATTTTAATGCATCATTTTAATTTATCCTTAAAAGAGAAGTCGAAAAAAATCGGCATTACATTTCTTAGAAGTTTTATGGGGTTTTGCCAAATGTTATCATATAATACATTAGCATTTTAAATGTAAAGCGATATTTTATACAAAATCTGAATATAATTATTTTTTATATTACGTAGAAGCAGATGCTTTTAAATTTATTCATTCTTTTATTTTTACCAATGCATTAAATTTAGGCATAAATTATGCAAAAGCTGGTGAATATATTTTTTTATTCCTTTAATTGTTACCCTTACGATAAATTTAAGCATAAAAAAGTTTTTAAAAAATCACATACAATCACTACGTTCAATTTATTATATGGCATGCATGTGAAATATAACTTTGGGTGCATTTTACTGCGACTTACTTCCTTTCTGTTAATAAATAAAAAAAGATAGGATACATTCAAACATATGTCCATTTGTTCCAATGCATAGTTAGAACTCAAAACATTGTTGATACCTTCCTTAATCGCGTGCAAATATTACTTCGAGCCAAATATCCATGTATTCAGATCTTGGATAGCAATTGTCATCCGTGTAAGTGATTAATTATAATTTCTGTCAAAAAGGTGACTACATTTCTTTTCCGTTCTTGAATATTATTCATTCGCGGGGAAAAAAAACAGAAAAATCAGCATACACTTCTTGGAGCAATCGTATTAGAATTATATTACAGTCCCGCAATGACAGATTTAGAGCAAAGATTATGCTTATGAATGTATTCCTCTTGCAGCTATTAGTATACATATTTATAAAGTAATTATTATAAGGAAGTAAAATTAATTTATTGGGTTTATATAAATTTAAAATTAAAGATTAAATAATATTTAACATCAAACTTCATTAATTTTTTTTCCATGGGAAAAGAGAAAATGTACAAAACAAAATGAGACCCATACCTTTTCGTCTCAAATTGCCAACAAAAACGGAAATAGCTATTAAATTAGAAATTATGTTTAAAAATAAGCTTAGGAGGACGTCTTCATACTGAAATTGTATCAAATTGACATTTTCAATATTTCCCAAATGGTCCGCCAACTGAATACCACTAATTTTTAACAGAAAATTTCATGGTAGGTTTCTACAACATTTCCGCAAAAATTTACCTCCGAAGGTGGTTTCTGCAAAGAAAAATCTAAAAATAAAATTTTGCTAAGAAAGTACCAATATTCAAAAAGCGGAATATTTGGGATCCTTGCAATATGAGTACCTAATTTTAACATCATGGTTGGCTTTTCTCGGCAAATTTTGACTTGTATACCAAAAAGAAAGTCATTCGGTCAAATAGTTTAGGTTTTACATTTTGCACTCCACTGACACCTATATGGTAACATACTAAGTTTAACCTGAAAGGATTAAATGACACCAGAATTTAAAAACAAATATATTTGGAAGTTAGTAAAAGCTTTTATTCACGCACTCAATAAAAGGAAAATTTCCATTCAAAAATTCTGGTGTCAATCAATCATTTCAGGTTAAACTTAGTATGTCACCGTATAGGTGTCAATGCAGTGCAAAAAAGGTTAAAGTTTGTAACACTTAATGCTGAATTCATTTGTAATCGTTACAAAATAGTTTGGAGTGTGGACAGTTTTTTAACCCATTCGCTGCTAACCACGATAATACTCGTGGTTGTCAACATTCAAAATGAAAGTGTATGATAAAAAAAAAACCTGCCTAGCTACCACTATTTTAATATGTTAAAAAGTACTTTATTTAATGACAAAAACTTTGATATTAAAGTTACCAAATATTATCTTACAGAATTTTTAATGGGAAACGAATTTCAGTAAAATTGTTGAAGACTCCGCCCACATAGTTTTGGCAGTTAATGGGTTAAAGATGACGACCAAAAACTATTTGGCGGAATGAGCTGTAATTTTAGATTCGCGTACTTGAAGATTTAAAAAATCAATTTCTGTTAAAATAATTATAGGTTGCAATTAATATTTTTTTCGAAAATTAATTGCAAAAAATATTTTTTTTCGAAGTAAATTTTCGAAAAAATTATGAATTGTAACCTAGGAATTTTTTAACAGAAATATATGTCTAGAAGCTTCAAATATGCGAATAAAAATTACAGCTCATTCCACTAAGTAGTTCTTGAGTTATGCTTGAAAACATACCTGCATCTCAATCTATTTTGCAACAATTGAAAATGAATTATACATTAAAAGGTCCAAATTTTAAACCTTCCTAGTTCCCAAACTGCTTGACCAAATTTCTTACCATTTGATACCAAATATGATTCACATTTAGGTTTCATACAATTTCAGTATAAAGACAACCTTAAAGCTTTTTTTTTTCTTTTTTTTTTTGCATAAATTAAAAGAAATAATTCCCAGTCGAATGGCTATTTCAATTTTTTCTAAAACAATTTTGTGATTACAGTACATGGGGTGTTCTCTTTTATTTTGGTGGACTTTACTTATACCTAGTTCAGTGGTTCAGAGCAGATTCCTCCGGGAGTATAGATTCGCAATAAAAATGAACATAATATCAGAGCATTATTTTTTACTCATTATAGTTCAAATAATGCAATTTGAAAATGACAAAATGTATGTAAAACGTGAGTTCTTTAAACATTTTGATAATACAATTAATTTAAAAATTGCTTGATTTTTCTGACTGCACTACAGTCGAACCTCGTTTACACGAACACTCAAGGGGAAACTTTTTTTGTTCGTGTTAAAAGTAGTTCGTGTTATCCGACATGTTATACATTACATACAACTGGACGGGGCAATCGGAAACAGTTCGTTTTAAAAGTAATTGGCGTTAAACGTGATCGTGTTAACGCGGTTTGACTATATACAAAAAGAAGAGAGTTGTACACATTGAGACAGATTTTTAAAAAACATTAAGAGCTAGATATAATCAACTGAAGACATTTTAACCATTGCATATATAAATATGCTTATTAGGAGCATCTTGCATACCTAATTTACTAATACACATGAACAGAATCAGGAAAAAAATCCTTTAAAATATCTTCATATCTTTCACTATGTACGATATAAATATATATATATATATATATATATATATATATATATATATGCGTGTGTCAGTGGATGACGCTTCACTTTACTACTTCACTACCAGAATTATTACATACTAAATTTGGTCTTATTTAATATCTGAACGTTATACCAGTAAATAAAGCCAAATTTAATACCCCTGGCACTACGCCACTGATGATTTACGTAAACATCTTTAACACTTTCAGGGGCAAGCACTTGTGCTCCTGTAATGTTGAATTCCCACCAGAATTTAGGAACGAATTTAGTTGATTATAAGAATAAGCAATTTTTTTACTTTTTATCGTCAAAGTTAAAAAAGTAAAATTTCATTAAAAGTTTCTGGTGTGAATCAGATTAAAATTAGGTGGTATATAATATATATCACCGCCCCTCAAAGGGTTAAAACCTTGATGAGCGGTAGGATATTTTTATACCACTTTATTTAAATCAAGAATCTCACCAGAATTTTTGAACAAAATTTTAATTTTATAACTTTGGTGAAAACCAGCTGTAAAATTGCATTTCCTTATTTTCAAATAATTTTTTTCTAAATTTTTTTTCCGGTGCGAATTCAACATTGCAGAAACATAATAACTTGCCGCTAAAAGAGTTAACCCTTTATAAGGCAAATTATTTATGTTGATAGGATTTTGAAATAATGGATTGTCACCAGAATTTAATAACATATTAATGAAAAAGATTTTACATAGATTTCGCCACGTAAAATATAAACTCACAATTTCATTAAAAAAATCTGGTACAAATTATGACTTTTGGGAATAAATTTATGTAGCAAAATAATTACGACTGCCGTATAAAGGGTTAACCTTTTAAATACGGGATCGTGACATGACACCATACGTCCCCGTGACTATTTGTTTACGAGTGTAGTTCGAAAGGTTCTCGGCCTGATAATGAAAAAACAAGATTTTTGACATAATTTCATTTAGTTTTCTATGTAGTCCCCTTGTAACTCAATACATTTAAGACACACTCTTGTGTGCGAATTCTTTAGTGCAGCCCAGTACGAGGGTGGCTCGAAAAGTTCCAGTTCTAACAAAGAAAACACAATATTTTTGACATAATTTCATCTTATTTTTCAACTTGCAACACAGCACTCTTGAGAAATGTTTATTCTTTGGCGTTCAACAAATGCGGCAAGAATCGAGTGGAAAGCTTTTTCATACCCAAAATATCGTGTAAAATGTAATGGACAGGGTCTATAATTTAGCAGACTACTTTTTTATCGTCTAATACGAAAAGGAAGAATCATTGTATGACTGCTCGAACTTCCATTTTTTCCATTTTTAGAAAATGTCAAAATTTGTGTACTTTACTTTATCGCCAAGCAATAACCAATGAACTCACGCGTCTGAAACTCGGCAGCATGCCATCTAAAGGATCATACTTTACAAAAATCATTATCATTTAGTCATACTTGTACCATTTCTGTATCAGGCCGAGAACTTATCGAACTACCCTCGTACTTTATTCGTACCACTTTTTCAAAAATAATCTCTGACATATGCTTATACTAGGGTATTTTTAAGAAAAATCTATCAAAAATATTTTTTTTTGGAAATTGTGGTACTATTTAATATAAAACTAGTCGCCGGTCCTGTCCCATAATCAAAACGTTAAACAAAATTTCCTTTCCTTTTTTTGGAAGACATGAACCAGAACAAATTAAAATAGTTTCATTTGTTTTAGGAAGGACGTGCAGGCCTGCATCTGGGTGCAGAACATGGCCACGCGGATGTCATAGAAATTTTATTGAATCACAAAGCTTTTGTAAATGTAAGAACAAAAAGAGGCATGACACCTTTACATCATGCTGCTGCGCAAGGGCATACTAATGTTGTAAAACTTCTTGTTGGAAAATATGGAGCTGCTATAGATGGTCTAACTTTGGTAAGTTTATAAAATTTTTAGCTTTAAGTGTTTTTATTCCTCAGGAATGAGATAATTAATTATTGTTTTTCATTTTAATAAATTCGTGTCGTCTGAATTGTTTATTTACAAACAATGTAGCTTAATTAATCCTTTAATGCTCGCATAACCTTTCACTTGGTAGAAATTTAAAAATCATTTTTATACTTACTAGAGTCTAATTAAGAGAAAAAACTGACAGGGAAAAATATTTACTTTAACAGAAGATACAAAATGTTGAGAAAACGTAATGTCAATCCAAATTACTTTTGCAATACATGAAAAGAACATCTTTATATGATCGTTTGACCGGTACTTCCATGTTTTACACATTTTAAAACTAAGATATAAAATTAGAAAAATACTCAAAAAAGAAATTTTTATATTGTAATTTATTGCCAATATGATAACACATAATTGTATTTTTTAACACTTTCCAACATAGTTGAAAGGTGTTCATGAATTCGGTTTGTCTGTCTGTTAGACGTCTGTGTGTTTGACGTCTGTCTGTCTGTCCGTGTTGTAACTCCCGTAAATATACTCCAATTGTCATGGAATTGTTATATATTATTGAGGTTGACTATGGCATGTATGGAATTGAAAATGAAGTGTGTAGCATTTATAGTTCATTTACAGGGACACTTAAAAATATTCCGTTACATTACGGTCTATGAGGGAAAATCGTTTGGGGTATATTTCAAAGATGTTACACTATTTTTAACGTATTAAAATTGATATGTATCACTGAGGTGCACTACAAGAAGCTTACTGTAGAATACGGTGAGCATAGCATCCATCGTTCATTTCCAGGGACACACAAAGATTTCTGTTACAGTACTGTCTATAAACATTAATTGCTGGTAGTGCGTTTTTCGTTGTGCTACGCGTTTTTAAATTAAACTAATTTTTTTAATATTATTTGGTGTGTATAAATACTGTAGATCATTTACAGAGCAGCACAAAAGATACATTTCGGTTTATTGACGGAAATTGCTAAATAGGAATTTTTAACTGTTCTATGCGTTTCCTAACTGAACAAAATTTTAGTATACTATGTAGTATATATACAATCTCCAGTATATATAGATCATATGCAGGGCTGCAAAAATAATTCAGATTTTTTTCGATTATTGATGGTAATTGCTTAAATTGTGTTTTCAAGTTTCTTATGTGTTTTCCAAATTGTTTACTTAGACATGAACTTTCACCTTATTATTCGGTAAAGCTTTCTTAAGGTATTCTGGGAGTAGGGGTGCAAAAATCTAGGCAATAATGGGCCGATTCCTACCACTAAATTTTTAGTATTCTTCGCCAAATGAGAATACTGATAAAACTTACGCGAAGTATACTAATAAAATTTGACGAAGAATACTAATAAAATTTAGTGGTGGGAATCAGTCCATTGGCGCCTAGATTTTTGCACCCCTGTCTGGGAGTGTTGGAAAGTGTTTCATAATCTATGCTTGACGCGTAATTTTTTGTTCTTGTTTTTCTAAGAACTGACTTTTTTCTTCAACATGCTTAACATTTTTGTAAGAACTCATAAAAAAGAATTTTTAAAAAATCAATAATAATGCGAAAATGTAACGTTAGGCATTAATGAGTTAGTGCTTATAGTTTAAAAAACATTATATTAAAATATATTAATTTGTCATACAGTAGTACTTTAAAGTCTATATTGAAGAAAAATATTTAGTAGCGTTTTATTCCATGTTTTGAGGAATGTGAGATAGTTTTATTATCTTAACAGTATTTTTCATAATTAATATTTTAAAATATTTTTAATCAAAAACGGCTATTATTCCAGTAATTTTTTTTTATTCGAAAATACATGTTTGATGAACATGTTGCAGCAAAATGGGAAAATAAAATTGTAATCAGTATAAACAATAACTAAATTTTAAGTTTTAATTAAATATTTTTTAAATCTTAATTCAAAGATAATTTTATATAAGCAAGGTGCGTACACTTCTTCGAATTTCTAAAGATTCTGACACCAGTTTTTCTAATTAGAAAATTTTTATTTAATATTATTTAAATCGCAGAATTTCTAATCGTCTCGTTTAATTGAAGAGTTTGTAACATTTTTCTGCAATAGAATAAGAGGAAAATTCTATTACAGAATTGTGGTAATACGTACGCACCCTGTACATGTACAAGTATGAAAATAACGAACACGACAAGAATTTAAGAAAACTTATAAGAATAAAAATTCCTAAACAAGTAATTTTTTTGCATTTTTTTCCTGCAATTTTTAGAACAGGTGTTATAATCTGCGATCAGATACCGGGTGTCCCAAAAATGACTGATGGAGTTTAAAATTCAATAACTTGCAAACGGTGACAGATATTTTAAAAAATTCTTGCAGGAGGATTATGTATGATGTCAGGAGTTTTTTTACTGTGATTCTTAATTTTAGTTCGAATTTCAAACAATAGATTGCGCTGACACCGATGGGTGCTCAGTCGATGCTGAAACTGACGTCACTCAGGATTGATGCACCGCCCCCTGAATACAATGTCTGCGCGCTAAGAAAAATGGCGGCTGAAGCAAGTGGGTTTTTTTTTTTTTTTTTAGCGTTTGTACGCTCCCTAAAACTTTGACACTAATAATATCTAAACGTTTTCTTTGACTTATTTGATATGAGAAAAACTAGGCGAAGAAAACTTTTAGAAATTATTGGTGTTAAAGTTCGAGGGACCGTTCAAACGCTGAAAAAAAAATCCGCCTGCGTCAGCCACCATTTTTGTCATCGCACAGGTCTAGTTTTCATGGGGCGGTGAATCAATCACCGCCCCCTGAATACTAGGCCTGAGCGCTGACAACAATGGCGGCTGTCGCAGGCCGATTTTTTTTTCAGCGTTTGAACGGTCCCTCGAAATTCCACACCAATAATTTCTAAAAGTTTTCTTCGCCTTGATTTTCGGAGATCAAATAAGTCAAAGATAACTTTTAGATATTATTGGTGTTGAAGTTCGAGGGACTGTACAAACGATTCCGCCTGCGACAGCCGCCATTTTTTTCAGCGCGCAGGCCTAGTATTCAGGGGGCGGTGAATCAATGCTGAGTGACGTCAGTTTCGGCTTGGACTGATCGCCAATCGCTGTCAGCGCAATCTATTGTTTGAAATTCGAACTAAAATCAAGAATCACAGATAAAAAAAACTCCTGACATCATACATAACCCTCCTGGAAGAATTTTTTAAATATCTGTCACCATTTGCAAGTTATTGAATTTTAAAATCCATCAGTCATTTTTGGGACACCTGGTATATATTTTAGTTAGGCTGCGCACAATCTGTATCGTTCTAATACGCAGAGATACCAAGCTCCCACTAATCTTCCGTAATATGTGGATTACTTTGACCCAGTTTAACAACGTATTAAACAAGAAAATTTATTTGGTTTATCTTTATTTAATTTCAGATTTATACATGAAATATATTTAATTTCATTCCTTAAAAAAGTTTTTGGTGCGAAACGTATTAAACCCGGGTCAAATTAACTCTTATATTACGACTATTAGTGAGAGCTTGGCACCTCTGAATACGTGGGAAGCGCTAAATTAGTTGAAATTTTAGGATAATGAAAAAAACTGACGTTTATTCCTCCATGCACATAAATCCGTTTACGACCCTGAAGTCAGGATAGATCAAAATCTAAGGTTTAATCACGATATAAACATAAGTAAGCTATCTCTTTCTAATATATGTCGCCAATATCACGTGACATTTAAATATATTGTGTACATGGGTGCCAAGGATTACGGATTTTAAATACTCAGTATTTAAAAAAAATCTGCGCCTTGTTTAGTCGTATATTTCTGCGATTACATAAAGTGAAAAAAAAATTAATAGTGGTATTCAAAATCCGTAATCCTTGGCACCTATGTAGTCTAGTACTGTATTATGAACTATTATTTGAAAACATAAGTGTATGTAAACAAAGAAATGAAGTTAAACTTTACTAAAACAATCATTAAATTAATTTATGCTTTTTTCTTTCTCATAGAGCAAGCAAACGGGTCTTCATTTAGCTTCTCACAATGGGCGTTTTGAAACTTGTAAAACGCTTTTAGATATGGGAGCGGATCCAAATGCTACAGATAATGTAAGTATTCTTGTAATATTTTATTTTTATATTTGTGTTATATTTAAAAATTAAGACAATTCCAAGATTTAGTAATTAGAAAATTTATATTATTCAATAAAATCTCAAATGTTGTTTTTTTTGAAAATACGTTAGTGTTTTATTTCATTTTTATTCACTTTATACTACAGTGGCATCTCATTTTCTTTTATTTCTTTCATTTTAAATTTAGATTTATGTGAATATGTTGCTAAGGTTTCTAAAATAAAACGTTAAAAGACTTACACTTACAAAAATTCAAGTTCAGATTATTTTTATTAATAAGGATATACATATACCTTCCTTGATTGTAGTCTTAACCTCTTAGAATACGAACGGCGTATTATGTACGCCAGGGGTGGTGAACCCGTGTACCAGCGGGCCAATTGACACTACTGTTTCCGTTTAGTAATCTTAGTCTTATTTAAAAACAGAAATTCTGATATTAAATAAGGCGATGGTTACCATTCGGAAACAGTGGTGACAGTTGGCCCGCTGGCACGCGAGTTCGCCAATCCTAGAGTACACACTACGCCATCCACATTCTTAACCTGTTAACCCCTTCGGGACCGGCGGCTTTTACACAAATTTTATTCGTTTGGCACCACTTTCTTTTAGAAAGCTACCTTTACTTAAACTATCACAAAAATGCTCTAATTATAGAAAGTAAATATTACTTTTATTTTTTACTGGTGCCTAAAACAAATTCTGTATGCTCTTTTTAAGGATGCGTATATTCGTTTGGCACCACTTTCTTTTAGAAAGCTACCTTTACTTAAACTATCACAAAAATGCTCTAATTATAGAAAGTAAATATTACTTTTATTTTTTACTGGTGCCTAAAACAAATTCTGTATGCTCTTTTTAAGGATGCATATATGCACCCATGGTCCCGAATGGGTTAACCAGTGAATGAACTTTTGTTCAACTGATATGCCCGATTACCAACGGGGCACACTTCCACCGGTAAAAAAGAATAGAAATTCTTCCCTTATTTATGGCAGTAATTTTGCATGATTAGGGCGTTTTAATACGACAAAGATTTCTATTAAAATTTTAATGGTGGAAGTAATGCGTTCAAAATATTACGGTAGTTGTTCGTGTATGACGAAATATTTCGTCATACCCAGTTAACAGGTTAAAGGTTAAATTTACAAGTCGTCAGAATTTCGTCTAAATGTGGCAAGAAGTACACTTTAAAATATGCATGAATTAAAAATTGAGCTTAGAGAAGTTTAAACGAGCACTAAAATTATATGAGGAACAGGTTAAGGAATTTTTAATGACAGAAATTGTCTTTTTGAAGAAAATAAAAGACAGTTTGAGTAGTGAAATACTTTCCATGATTAAAAATTGGAAATGTTACCAACGTATTTCAAATATAAATATGAAGCTATTGAAGAACTTACATTGCACAATTTTTTTTTCCCATTGACAAAGTCTTTCATTTTTATTAATAAATTAAATTATTTATAAACATATATCTCATTTTTAACACTGTATATGGCATTGTGTCCTATTATCTCCTATGATTTTTTTTCCTGTTACAATACATACTATTAAATTCACTAAAATAAATATATAACTACATTTATAGAAATTTTATTGTATATTTTTCAGAAAGCTTTTTTGCTATATAGTAACTAGCACACTACACATAAATATAGTTTTGTTAAAGAATTATTACAATTTTTAAATAAACCTCTTTTGCCTAGTTTTCTTTACCTATTTTAATATTTTGTTACATTTGGGAACTTAAAAAAACGTTGCGACTAGTAGATATTATGAAATATTTTACTAGAAAATATTTGAATTTTCAAATCAATTTTTAATTACTTTAGAAAGGACAGACGCCTTTACTTCTAGCAGCAGAAAATGACCATTCTGAAGTCGTAAAATTATTTTTGCAGTTGAAACCTGATCTAGTAACAATGGCTAGTGCGGTAAGTACAACTATCTTTATTTTTTATTTCAATTTTATATACTATTATTAGCTTAGATGTTGATATCTTTATAATTTTGCAAAGTTTTTAAATTTGAAACCACTAAAATCTTCATGTCAGAAACATTAATCCCATAAAATATCTCATGCACCGAGTATCATCTTTCAGTTAATCTAGAATACTTTTGTAATTAATTGCAAAGTCAGCTTCCTTAAGCCCCCCTCGAACTCATTTCAGTTATTTTCTGACACACTCCTAATTCATTTTTATTCGTAAACGCATACAACTTGAAGGTGTTCTTATTTAGAAACTATGACGTCTAATAGCATTTTTCATTTTTCGGAAAAGGCAAAGGATCTTTCAGAATACGCTGTCAAAGTGAGTGTTTCTGGATCAACAGCGCGGAAAAGGTTGCCATCAGACAGCAATTGCTTATAACCAGGGCTTTACAAATTTGAAAAAATGTGGTAGTCAGTAAAAAATTCTAGTCGCCAGTAATAAGTATGTATCCCCCTCTTCCTTTCCCTATCATTGATTTTCAAAAAGCACAAAAGTTTATTATGAATTAATTGCGAAAAAATAATAACAATCATAGTTTAGAATTACTATTTACACAGTTTAGAATTACTAGTTACACAGTTTAGAGTAATATCAGCTATATGCTCCTTTTTTCTGTACCTAAATTTCCTGCTGGTCATGAAAAAAAAGGAGCATATAGCTGATATTAAGTATAATAGAAAAACTACACCCCTGGCAAGATTATATCAAGAAGAAACCATCCAAAGGAATTTCAATGAAAGTAAAATAGTACTTTTTGCTTTCCCTCCAGTCTATACTATCCATCCATAATAAGAGAAACCATAGAGATACTAACACGCAAAAATAAAATATGTAACGATGCGGCATCTTTTAACTTACCGAAACTGTGGCTCGAGTGACTCCATGATTACAGATATGAAAATAAACAACCAAGTAAAAATAAAATCTAACGTGCATAATTTTTAAAAGAAGTACATGAAAATTAAATGATAGCATTTTAAATAATAACTTCAAAGCTCGTGCAATTATGGAATATTCTCATTTGTTTTTGAAAATGACTAGGAGTGAGTCGAAACATGTCAAACAACCTAATAAAAGTTATTTTAATTCGTATTATGTTGTTAATTTACACCATTTAGAATTTAAAAGAAATATATTATTATAAGGAGTTATAATTTATTATACTGTTATATAAAGATTTTCAATCATAAGAAGCATTTTCATCCAAACCACCGTCTCGTACGCCAATTGCTTGATCTTTCATTGGATTTTAAAATGTGTCACGGACTTTTGGGACACCCTGTATTACACCTTTTAATTAACATAAATACAATTCAGGACGTTCGTATTAATGATTTTGGTATTATTAATTATTTTGAAATGAGTCTGTTTCACAGATAGACTCAAAATTTAAATCCGTTACTTATATTTTAGATTCAACTGGATGATCATACTATCTAACCCAAAACAGACACAATAGCTGTTAAATGAAACGTAATCAGTGGAATATTTAATCCTGCAGTAAAATACAGACTGTAAACTTCTTTTTGAAATTAAATTACCGTAATTTCCGGCGTATAATCCGCAGCTCAAAGAGTCGTTTTTCGAGCCAGAAATTTTATTCAATAATTGTAGTTAAATATTTTCAGCGATCTTTTAAGTTACATTTTATAAAATAATATTTCTGGGTCGAAAAACGACTCTTTGAGCTGCGGATTATACGCCGGAAATTACGGTACAATATTTCAATGATAAAAATATGACTCTGCATGAATTCCACATGTGATTAAAATTACATTGCTTTAACTTTTAAGTATCACTTGACATGAAAATTTTAATACATCAATTAATCAAAAATATGCCATTACAAGATCAATATTTTAGTGTACAGTCTGAAATAATAATTTTAAACAAATTTATTTTAATTATGATTGTAAGAGATGTATTTCATTGGAATAACCTTTTCAGTGTTGTAATAAAGTTAATTTTTTTGCACGTGCAACAGATCTTTTACGCAATTTGTTACATGTGCATGACAAGTGGAAATGCTAGTTTATTTTGAAAAATATTAAATTATAATTAAATTAAATACTTCTTGCTTTTTGACTGTTGTATCATCCCTTTAGATACAGTTACGACATTTTTTGAAACATAAGTAACAAACTATTTGAAGGGATAAACTTTAAATTACATTGTGCGATCAAACAGAAAGCATTTCGGAATCGAGAGTAATAAAATATTTTATGGGTTATAAATCATAATATTTTCGAATATTAATTTCAAATATTGTATTCCATACTATAAACTTATAAAAGTTTCTTAATATTTTGCTTTAAATCTCTTAGCAGTACAGTCATTTCCAAAAATTACCATGATGTGATAAACAGAATACAAATAAGATCCAAAAATTGGCATGATTAGTATAAAATTTCAGAAAATAAAAATGAAAATAAAATTTTGAATATTTTTAATTCGAAAACTTCTCGTCCAAATGATGTGAAATATGTTTCTGTGAAAAATCCGAATTTTGTTGCTATAAACGTAGATTTAAAACAATTTGTCAAAACTGGATGCTGCTATTGAAAATATAAAAGTTAGTACAACTAATAATATGGAAATGAACCATAAAGTATCATAAACTTTAAGCATAATTTTTAACATCAAACATTATTTATTTCGACTGGTACAACAAAAATTTCTTTATGATGATTTGTGGCAGAATTAGCAAATTGTGTTCACTTTTTCAGGGATGTAAATTATATTAATACATTGCTGACGGCTGACGTGCATTCACCTTTTTTGTACACGTTAATTCCGCCCACAGGCGTTAATTTTGGCATCTTAGGTTTTACATTATTTCTCAAAAAACATATGTATTCGTATTTTTACAATTAGAGCACTGTGTATATAAATATTTCGATTCAAAACAATACTATTATTATATACATTCATTTATAATATAAACATGAACAGGGAAAATATTTTTGTTAAATAATGTATTAACATGTACATATAACGCCCATAGGCGGGGCTTCGGCGAAAACTAGCTTTCACCAACGTGTTAATATCTATTACACTACTTAAAAGACTAAATTAATTATAAATTTCAATACTTTGAAATCATTTTTCAGCTCGTTTACATAGTTATTTCTGTTAACAAAATAAACTATTAAAAATTTTTGGCGCTAAATGCTCATTTTCTGATTAATTTTAAATTCCTTTTTGAAAACAAAATGTTGAAAATTATATAACGTATTAAGTAAAAATATTTGTGGCTGTATGTAAATATCACGCTAAAAGAATTTTTTATTTTATGATAGTAACTTAAAATACCAAAATATTTTAGAGTGGGGTTACATGTGGTCATATTGCTGCTATGAAAGGAAGTGTTGCTGTCATTAAAGGATTAATGAAGTTTGATCCAAAGCTTATAACAACGGCAAAAAGTAAGGTAAGAATTCAATTAATTTATCCCATCATTAAAGATAGTATCTTAAAATTTTAAATTCAATGTAACGTTAAAATTGTCTTTTGTATAAAATGGTATGCTTAAATTTATAGAATAATGCAACAGCTCTTCATCAAGGTGCTTCAGGAGGAAACGGAGAAGTTGTTGAAGTTCTTTTAGAAGCCGGAGCAAATCCAACAGATGAAACAGATGTAAGTTTGCTTTATTCAATTAAATCTTTTAAACATATTTTTATATTTACATTCATTTAAACAGATATTAGAAGATTTTTTCTAATAGAAAAGACTTTAATAAAAAAAATTTGTTTGATTATACGTAGCTACCATATCAAACTATCGAGTATGAAATATGCATAGGTGCCAACCTCTCATTAATATTCCGTAATATGCGGGTTAATTTGACCCAGGTTTAACACGTTTCGCACCAGAAATTTTTTTAAGATATGAAATTAAATAAATTCCACGTAGAAACCTGAAATTGAATAAATAAAGATTCATCCAATAATTTTTCTGGTTTGAAGAGTTGTTAAACTCGGTCAAATTAACCCGCATATTACGGAATATTAATGAGAGGTTGGCAACTATGAATATGCATTTTTCATTACTTTTAAAAATAGGCCGATTGGCACCACTAAATTTTTGTAGAATTCTTCAACTAGTAAAAATACTAATAAAATTTCAGGGAAGAACAGGGTTGCCTGTTTGGCCTTCTTTTATATTCACAAATCCCGTATTCGTACCGGAAATTTTGGGAATTTTTTTTTACTTTAAGTAATCATGAAATGTCTGTCATTAAATAAAGCAAAAATTTATATTTTAAATTTCTAGTATGGATTTGAAATTTCTGAAGGAAAAAAGGAGATCAAACTAGCATCCCTTCTGAAGAATTCTATTAAAATTTAGTGGTGACAACCGGCGCATTTTTAAAAGTAGTGAAAAATTCACTTTTTCACATTCGATAGTTTGACATGGTAGCGACGACTGCAGGATTATACGTGTTATATATTAGACACAAATATTATACAATCTGCTATGCGCATATACTTACGTACCTATTATACAGACTTTATTTTTCAGTATTTTTCTGATTCTTGATACTTTTCTATTTTTAGGAAGGCTATACAGCTTTGCACATAGCGGCCAAGTACGGTCATATTGAAGTTCTTCATGCGCTTAAATCAGCTATGTCTTGGAGATACGCAAGCAAAAAGGTAAGCTAAAAAAATGTTTAAGCTCATAAAATTGCATGTTCGTAACATAAAAGGTGTAATAACATTATATCTAATAACTTTGTGTGGACAATATAAACATTAACATTAAAGCAAATACGACCATAGGCGACGACTTCACGGGGGCGAAATGGGCAATTATTCATACAGCTACCGCTAATTAAAAAAGTTTTGTCCTATTTAATACCTGTGATTAATTAAGACAAATGTAACATTTTAAAATTAGAAGTGGAAATTTTCCTGTATTGCCCCCGTCGCTACCGTTAAGTCGGTGCCTATGAAGGCGACATTTAGATACTAAAATTTGTACAGGCTTTCATCAAGTTGCCAAAAATGCATTGTGAGGGATTGTGCGAACACTTTGATAAAGATAAAAAATACCAAAAGAGGGAAAAATAGGTGCGAGTGTAAAAGAAAATATGATAACAGGGTTCGTACAGTTTTACCACAATTTTTAATAGAAATTTTAGCCTTATTTAAATCCAGAAAAGTATTACAAATCCTGCAGTTAAGCGTAGCGTCTTCAATTACTGTTATTTAAATACTAAATAGAAAAATTATATTAAAAATTTGTGGTAAAAGCGTACGAACCCTGTATAATGGGGAGTATGGAAAAGGAGATGAGAAGAGCTGCTATAACAGTAGACAGCGTGAAAGTTCAAAAAAAAAAAAAAGAAAGGTTGAATATCCCTATTTCAGCACAATATTGTGAAACTCGTAACTAACGAGAGAGACAGGCTGTGATATAGGAAAGTCACATGATCGAGGTAGACTTAAAAGCAGTTTCACAATTGGTGGAAACCAACGTATGTTGAATACATGACAGCATACATGGCTAGATGTGCAGCGGCCTGTTTTTTTCCCTTGGCTGTGGTGAAACTCATACAGCGAATACCTGTTGAATACCTTGACATGGCAGTAAGAGCTACCCAATACTGTTAATATAAGTCCTTATTAAGATATTTTTTGCGAAATGTTTCAAAACAAAATCATCATGTTGGTGAATTGATATCGCGTTCGATAATAGGGAATGACTAGGTAAGAATAAGCAAAATACCAAAATTGTTAGAACTTGTTTCACTTTCCACGTCACTGACAGCCTATAAACGTCCAGAAGACAACATATTACGGTTAACCAATATTCTCTGGATGGATACATTGTTCGGTACACAGCCACAGAATTTTCTTTCGATTTCAAAATCTCACGCCTATAGAGGTCCTGCTTTTTATCATTGGTGACGATTTCACGGGCTCAAAAAATACAATCAGTTATACTTGCACCACTAATTTTTTAAAGTTTTTTTGCCTCATTAAATCACTTTGATTAATTGCGGCAAAAATAACATTTTAAAACTAGTGGGGGAAGATTGCCTGATTGCCCCCGTCAAGTTATGTTTTTATGACATTTTTAGGACAATTATAGGTTAAATGAATACTCTGGGTCTGGATAGCTAATGGAATATTCTGATAAAATATGACTACTACAGTATCACTAGTAGGTTCCTTTTATGACGTCTGGGTGACGATTGCGCTTTTATGGGCTATGCCAGTTATTCAATTAATATAACACACACAGTATATATTTTTTTCAATTTAAGCTTTGAATATTTTTAAATTATTTTGGTATTTTTGTATAGTACACAGATTTTTTTAAATTTAAAATGTAGTTATTTATTCAAACTTTATTTTTATAATTTTCTGATTTAGTTGATTTTTTTAATTAGACAGGGCTTACTGCTTTACATGTTGCAGCTAGTTATGGGCAAGAAGACTTTACTAGAGAAATGCTAACTCAAGTACCTGCAACAATTACCAGTGAAAAGCCATCTGATAATCCCGATGGCGACGTAAGTTCAAATATTTTTTTTCTATTTCTGATTCAAAACTTTTTATAATCTTGACAAATTCTAAGAGACCAATATTTTCGATGCCCTCATCAACAAATATAAATTCTAAAATTAACGTTAATCATCGTTAATATACACTGATAACCCTTGTAAAAAATTTAAAGTTCTCACTGTAATAATAGAAATTCCCAATGAATGAATAAATGTATATTTCTAAATTGTGTGTTTTATCATGTATAAATAAATTTCACTTACTCAAATAAACGAAGGCTCGTATTTTAAATATCTTGAGATATGTCTATACCGGGGGGGGCGTGCCAGAGGACAAAATGTCACCACTATTTCCGAATAATGTCCTCTTTAGTACTTCATCTTATTTAATGATAGAAATTATGTCATTAAATAAGGTAAAGATAATTACTCGGAAATAGTGATGACAACTGGCCCGGTGTTCCGCACATTTGCCAAGCCTGAATTATACATTTGGAAGTTTTTCTTTATTTAAACTGTTGGAAATTGCAATGTTTACAAAGAAGGTCTCCTTAAAGCGCATACTCTAAAAATTACGAAAAATGTACTGAAGAATCTACGTACGCAGATATAACAGGGTGCGTATGATCCCTACTTTTGAGTACCATTATTTCCACATAGTGAGTTTTGCCTTATTTAGTCGCAGAAAAATAATACAAATTATGCGATTGAATGAGGCGAATACTATTGTTCGGAGATACCAGTATTCAAAAGTAAGGACCGTATGTACCCTGTATGAGATCAATCAAATTTAGTGGCGGAATACCTATGCAGGGCTCCCAAATGGTCCGCTTTTTGAATACTGTCTTTCAAAATTTTCTTAGAAAAATAATAAATAGAAATAATTAGAAATAATTTTCTTAGAAAAATTTTATTTTTAGTTCTTGCAAATTTCGCAGAAACCACCTTCGGAGGTAAATTTTTGCGCAAAGGTTGTAGAAACCTACCATGAAATTTTTTGTTAAAAAATATTGGTATTCAGTTGTCGGACCATTTGGGAGCCCAGCTATTGATAACCAGGGAAAAAATGTCGAGTTTTATCACCAATTCCATATTCTTTGTCTGATTTAGTGAACATTAGTTTAATGCGATTTACGTGTAATACGTACAAAAGTTTACGGAAGTAATCCATTTTGAAACTGCTTTTGAAAACTTTTCTTCCTTTTTCCATCTCTTTCTGATTTAAAATACAGCCAGCAGCATAGCGTATTTCTGTTCATTTACTCTCCAATGCCCATGGTAGCATATATGCTACAATTAGCGTTGTCAATTTAGCGGATTTTTTTATATATATAAGGAATTCATGCGAGAAATTTCAAATAGTACTTTTTGTTTTATTTAATGACAGACATTTCGGGATTAAATAAAGCGAAATTTACTATTCGGAATTTCTGATATGAATTCGGTATTACGGAATTTCTACCGTAATCCTACCATAGACATTAGCGGTTTATGTAAAAGCAACGAAATTAACTTGTACTAATTATTTAATTTTGTCATTGAATTTTCTTGTTGATTATTTTTTCACGAGTTGCAAATACTCTTTATTTTATCTTGCATTTAAGATTATTTTCAAGACCTTAATTTTCAACCTGAACTATTAAGACGTTATTCAATTTTCTTTTTAAAAATGTGTTACAGACGTCGGAGTAAGCACATACAGTATTGTCTATAAGTTATTCAAATAATATATTATCGATAAAACTGGAACGAATGGATGTTACAGATGAACAAATTAAATTTAAAACCTCATTATCAAACTTTCAAACAATATGAGCATCCAAAAAATGGAGCTATGAATAAAGTGGAGGAGACATAGAGTGTAGTGCCCACCAGTCGCGAGTGATGCAACTGAGGATGTAGTCACAAGATGGCGGAATGTTGTTTATTTACATTCGATTAACAGGGCCTGATTACAGCCGGGTCATCAGTATAAACGAATAGAAATTTTTCCCTTAATTATGACACAAATTCTGTATGAATACGGCGTTTAAATTAGGGGAAAATTTCTATTCAAATTTAGTAGTAGAGGTTTGCTCCTGTGATAATCAGCCCCTGCGGAAGCGGTTGCAGTTGCAGCTTCACTATTTTGAGGATATGTCAATTCCGCTTTATTCATAGTTCTATGATCCAAAACACATTAACCTGTATTAATATCGTAAGGAAATCCTTGAAGAGTTGGGAGCGTGGAAAATATCTAACTATTTCAAATATTTTTTTAATGTGTTATACATTTATTAATTTGTATACTAACACCCGCATGAAAGCATTTGTAACGAATAAACATGTTTGCAGTAACAGCTTTCCTGTATTACTTTCCAAATTGTCCCAATATTCATATTAAGCAGAAAAGTATATTAATCAAAAGATGAAACAGAATTGTAAATAAATAAATAAATAAAATTGTAAAACGCTTAAAAATAAGCTGTGTCTTACATTTTATATATTGGTTACATTTGTCATAGTTGCCGCAAAGTTAAATAGCAGTAAATTTATATTTCCTTCCTCTCGAATAAATATGTCTCCCATACCACCTCCTTATTTTTATCTTGTTAACTGCTTGTGACTGCTTCCTATGTAGAAACCACTATTAGTCTGAATTATGTTTATTAGTGTATGGAACCTTTATGACAAAATTTATAACTTTTCATTTGGAAATCCTGGATTTTATAACTAAATTTATAATTTACCATCCACGCGAAAATTCTCCATTTGGGCCAAAACTGTACATGATGAATATGTTTTAGTATTTTCCTCGAAATGAGCATAAACAAATACATAATAAACAACCTTTATATTGCAGGGAAAATTACATGTATTTGTTATTCTCATGGTCCTAAGCTAAAAGCAACTATTGCCTTATAGTCCCAACGGCACTTAAAAATACAACTTCAAGAAACGCTTCAAAAATAAAGTAAAAGTATATTAATTTTTAACTTCACAAATAACATTATTTCTCAGGCTTTAAAATATATATATATATATACAATGGGCGTACCTATGAATGGTGAGATGTTTCACAGCAAAAACCTAGTATCTCTCACCACGCAACAATATTGCAGCTAAAATGAGTTAAATAGATGAAAAAATGTCCTTCTTAAACATTTACTGCTTCGCAGAAATACTAGTGCTATCTATCGATGATAGAGTGAAATATAAACAATTGATCCTGAGGCGCACCATTGGAATTTAATAATAAAATATTTTTTTTATAAAAATAAGATTCTACACGTGCTTTAAAGCACCATGGAAGGAGAAAGGGTTAAGCATGGATAGCTGCCAACCTTCAGGTTTTTTAAACAAAAAACATACGTTCTATTATAAAATTTATTTAATAACATTATTTAATTATGTGACTTGTTTCTCTGTGGTATGTATTGGATTTCATTTCTTTAGAAAAATTGCTAGTTCAAAGAGTGTTTTTCAACTTTAAAAATTAAAAGGTTGATATCTATAAACATACGAAACGTCATACTTAGACAATTCATTACCTCGAAATAATACGTCACCAGAGGGTGAGGTATTGCCAAAAAATGATATTTTTCATCATTTTTTTAAACTGGCGTAATATTGATTAAAAATATATATATAATTATGTATTTCCGCATGAATAGTATCTTCAGGATTGTTTTTTTATTTATTGTCATTTATTTCTTTATGTTTTATTTTATTTTATTTTATTTTATTTTTATTTATTTATTTATTTTGGAGAATGTTCTTATGGTGATATTTCCTGTTAGTGATTAATAATTTTAAAACAAATGTTAAAATTAGATAGCATAGAAAATTCAAGATAAATACTTAAACAGATACGGTTTACTGAACGACAGAGTGAAAAAAACATAAAGAATCTACTCAAAATATTGTCTAAGCGTAAACGTTCAAGTCTAAAATAATATTGAAATATTCCCATTAGAACTGAAACAATAATTTGGATATTTTATGCATTACTTTTCTTTAACACTTTTCTTTCTTTACAAGTACGGTTTTACACCTCTGCATATGGCAGCTCGACATGGCAGAGAAGATGTCGTCCGAATGTTGTTAAACAGTGCCGGTGTGCAAGTTGATGCATCAACAACAGTTGAAGTAAGTTTCTGTATAAGAGTACATATTATTAAAAGTACATTTCGCTAAACAAAATGCGAATAGTTAAGTTAACCCATTCGCTGCCAACCACGAGCATACTCGTGGTTGTCAACATTCAAAATAAAAGTGTATGATAAGAAAAAACTGCCCAGCCACCACTATTTTTAAATGTTAAAAAATACTTTATTTAATGATAAAAAAAAAAACTTTGCTATTAAATTTATCAAATATTATCTTTCAGAATTTTTGGTGGGAAGCGAATTTCAGTAAAAATATCGAGTTTTGGCAGTTAATGGGTTAAAATCGTGAACAATGTCATATCTTTTACATTGAAATTTTAAAATACAGGCTGGTATATTTACGAAAAATCATATACAAACAACGCATAATAAAATACAGGGTGTTTTTAAAATCCCTATGTATTTTTGAGAAATAATTCCAATTTCTTTACAGGTGATCTGATAAAATTCTTTCAACAGAAGGTAGAATAGCCACTGTTTGTGCTCGTCTACGTGGGTTAACAGATAGTCAGAAGCAAGCAGACTTAACCAGTAAATTCAGAAAATCATCTCCTACTACAGTCACTATTAAAATCTTAATAAAACTAATTCAAGCGAAATGGTAACGAGTGTTATAGATGAAGATCGTTCAGACAAACCTCTGGCAACAAAATATGTTGTACAAAATGTTACGCGTAGCTCCAAGTTATAAGTATGCGAATACTTAGCCGAGATTTCGCTATTCTCCATTCTACTGTTTGAAACATTCAACTTTATCATTTAAACAAACATGCCTATCAGATTCAAAATCTGCATAAGCTTTAAACTAAGGACTATGCGGATCGACAAACTATGTGTCACGATTTGCTGGAAGGTGTGGAGAATACATACCTGCCAACATCGCACTAAACTTCCGTACAATGTTGGTTAATTTAACCGAGGTTAAACACGTTTCAAAATTGAATTTTTTTTTAAATGCATTCAAATAGGTTCCACGTAAGAACATGAAATTAAATATATATTGTTTTTTCAGATATATTTTCTGATTAGAAACATCTTTAACCTGGATCAAATTAACTTGCATTGTACGGAAGTTTAGTTGAAAGTTGGCAGGTATGAGAATGAGAATTTATTCTGGGGGTGTCCTTTTACAACTGTTCATACGTTAATCCACATAGACGAGCACAAAAAATGTCTGTTATTTCTTACGTTGAGAGCATTCTATCAGTTCCCCTTCAAAGCAATTGGATTTAGAAACTATTTTTCAAAAATGAATAGAGTAGAAGTGCACAATCGCTGCCCAGTACGCCACCAAGATAACTATTTTTACACCGAATAATTTGCCTTATTTAGTGACAGAAACTTTACTATTAAATAAATCGAAGATTTCCTTTCAAATATTGTAGTGGCAGACAGAACTAGTATAGAGATTTTATAAATATCCTATATTTTGATTTGGAACCAGATAATTTTGTTGCAAATTGTTATATTTCATGAATGGCTCGCTTATCAAATATATGTTTCTTGCATTACAATTCAGTGCCGAGGTGATCTCAGGGCATTTAAATGTTGTCATTTTCAGTATTGATATCAAGCACTGCAATTTATTTTTGGGGATTGTTGCCATTGGGCTACTTTTATTCAGATTGCTCGATTGGCACAACTTTTTTTAAATTGTATTATTCACCTTCTTTTCGCCTTATTTAATCTGTCATTAAATAAGGCAAATTTTACTTTCTCAAACAACTGATGGTAATTAAGAAAACTGAATTTGAAAAAAAAGTAGCCCACTGGCAGTACTGTTTTTGGGTGCTAAAGGGAATATCTACTTACAGGAACCAAAACAATTATATACTGCAAGTGGTCATCGTAATTTCTTCCGGGATTTTTCATAGGCCACTTGGAGTCGCAAAGAACTGCAAAGATAAAGTTTCAGCTCCAAAAACTTTCTACTTTAAAAATTAAATATTCTGAATGTATTTTTGAATATCTCAAAATCGACATGACTGGTACAATAAGTTTGAGTTGTTTTCAGTGTATGACATTTTGTGTGCCACTATCTACTGTTATTTAAAACTTTATTTGCTTAAATTTTTCTGGATCTTTTGAAAAAAAAAATAGTCAGCTATATGTTTAGAGGGTTCGTGCTATTTTACTACAATTTTTAATTGAATTTTTCGGCTTATTAAATGCAGAAAAGTATTACAAATCCTGCAATTAGACGAGGCGTCTATAATTTCTGCTATTTAAATATTAGATAGAAAAATTCTATTAAAAATGTGATAAAAGTGTACGAACCCTGATTTATAATAACCTTTATTTTATGTTCTAATACACTGTTCAACAAACTTTAACGAACTTTGTGTTTCTCAGTAAACATTGTATGTTTTCTATAGATTTTAAGGCGCTAAAAAAGAAAATTTTCTTAAATACTTTCTGTTACTCTCCAATTTTATGCAAATCACGGTCATAAAACTATTCCACTATAAAATTCTGTCGTGTTTTAGAAAATATTACACTAATTTTTGTTTTTGATAATTATATTTTTAATTTTAAGGTATAAAAATAAACAAACTAGATGTTTTGAATCCTTGGTCATAGATTTTCATTGTAAGGTGGAAAAATTATTTAAATTAGATCAAGGATTATACTTTCTTCACTTTTTCGGAAAGCAAAATACTTTAGATATCCAAAAATATGATTTATTGTCGCCCAAACAAATAAGGTTCTGGTCAAAGTATAGTCCTGTAAAAAATGAAAAAAAAACGTACCACCTAATGCTATTTTATCAAAAGACTGTCACACAGAGTTTGACTTGTATCTTCAAATGTGAAAGCATTTTTTAAATAGGAGTCGTCTACATATTAAAAATTGGACCAACTCTGAATTTCAAAATGGTAATACCCACTTTTGACCCCATATTTGAGTTCCTGGGATCAAAGCGGCCCAGAAAAACGTATAGTTTATAAACTTTTTCTTAAATATTTACAAAGAGAATAGGTCAAAGTTTGGGGATGCTACTGTTAAATTGCACGTGGCAAACTTTAATTTATATCTTTCCAAAAAATCATCCGATGGAAATGTCTCTTTTTTAATGAGAAGCATTGAATTGACAGAAGCTTATTACAGGCATTTTGTCTATTCAGAAACATATTTTTAATTATGAAAATTATTAATAAATTTATATTAAAACAAATTATGAATAATGACGTAATAAATCATAATGATTTTCACTCTCATTTCTCTCACTAATCATTTTCACTCTGTTGGAAAAATTCTCAACTGTGATACTCCAACCATTGAATATAAGACATAATAAATTTTTGCATAAAACGAACCAAAATCGTCAAAATCCTAAGTGTGTAAATTTACCGCTCATTCTAATCGTTACTTTTCAAGATATAAATACATTTTATTTTTCAACGGTTATCGCTGACATACACAGAATAGACAATAATAGACAATCATCAAAAAAGTTTTATTCATTTTCGTTTCTTATAAAGTGAGTTTAATATATTTAGAATTGCTAAATATTTTTTCTAGTAACTGATTGAACATTCTAGATAATTTTCCTTAGAAAATGTTAATTTTATTTTTCGAAATTTATGGATAAACCCCTTATAACATTTTCGAAAATAACTCTATGAAGATTTAACAAAAAATATATACCCTATACCTACCGTAATTTCCGGCATATAATCCGCAGCTCAAAGAGTCGTTTTTCGACCCAGAAATATTATTTTATAAAATGTAACTTAAAAGATCGCTGAAAATATTTAACTACAATTATTGAATAAAATTTCTGGCTCGAAAAACGACTCTTTGAGCTGCGGATTATACGCCGGAAATTACGGTATATTCTTTTAAATGCTAAAAGGTGTAAATTAGCTACATAATAGACAGTAAAATAACTTTTATTAGATTGTTGACATGTTTCGGCTAAAAGTACATGAAAATTAAATGATTTTATTTCAAATAATAACTTCAAATACCGTGCAGTTATAGAATATTCTCATTTGTTTTTGAATATGGCTCGGAGTGAGCCGTAACATGTCAACTATCTAATAATAAAAGTTATTTTACTGTATATTATGATGTAAATTTACACTTTTTAGCATTTAAAAGACATATATTATTACAAAGTGTTATAATTTATTATATTTTTTATACCCTATACCTTTTCCCGGGCTACTTTGATGCAAGCGACACAAATATGGTGTCAAAATTGGGTTGAATATATGAAAATACAAAGTTGGTAAAATTTTTGATATGTAGAGAACTCATATTGCAAAATTCCACTAATAGTCCGAAAGTAGACACAATTCCGAATGATACCTCCCGCATCCCTCTGCGACAATTTGGTGATTCAATAGCATGAGGTCGTATAAGACGTATGGGACGTTATTTTTCTCTTTCAGAACTGTACATTACCCTTGTTATTAATACCATTTTCATTTTTTAGTAATTATATTGAAAATGTTCATTAATTAATCTTTGCATTACAACTTTGTTTTTCACATTCATTTTCTGTCATCACAAAATACGCTGATGTTATAAGAGTTTTCAATTTATTCTAGGCAATAATGCCCCTTCATTTAGCTGCAAAAGGGGGTCATTTAGCTGTGGCTGGGTTAATTTTGAGCCGAATAACGGACAAATTTCATTCAGGTGATAGAAAAGGGCGTACACCTCTTCATATGGCAGCAGCCAATGGCCACGAAGATATTGTTCGACTTCTTCTAGGTCAAGGAGCTGATATCAACGCAGCCGACAATGTAATTACTATTCTTGCTCTTTTTTTTTTCAAATAAAATTTTATAAACATGTGCATTGCTATAATATTTTATTAACATTATTATTTTTACAGAATGGTTGGACAGCATTACATTATGCTGCAAAGCAAGGTTATCTAGACATGATTCAACTGCTTATTGATAGTGGAGCTTCCTCGGAAGCTGCTGCAACCGTAAGTATGACTTACATCAGTGTTGCCAAATATCGGAAATAATTGATTTAAAATGTCCACCACTACTTATTCCGACTAGTAAATTTTGCTTTATTTAATCGCAGAAATTTGCGATTTGATAAGGCGAAGATTACTTTTTGAAAAAATGGTAGATAGTTTGAATAAAATATTTCCCCCGTTTGAAAATACTGACTTAGTTCATCATCTGGATTTTTTAAATAAACATGGGCAAGTCTGAGTTTATATCAAATTGTGTATTGACTTAAGTTGCTGAGATTTGATTGATTATAATTAATGAAGTACTTATTTATCGTATTATTACAGAATAATTCTGTACTTAACACTAGAACTATCGGAATTTTAAATATAGTTTTTTTTTTTAAACTATTTCACACCAGAAATTTTATTTAAAACTGCTTAACTTATTTTTTTTAACGTATTTCTGTGAGTTTTATATTTAATTTATTTTAAAAAGAAATTTCTGTTTTTAATCGGAATATATTCATTTGGTAACCTTCAAAATGACGGCTCATGGTAGTTTTAGTGTTAATCCCTTCGCGACGAACGTCCTTTACAGAATTTTTAATCTTTTATCACCGGTTTTTCAAAGCAAAAATTTTCGCCTAATTGAGTAGCAGAAATGCTAACATTAAATAAGGCAAAGCTTACAATAAAAAGTTACTGGTGGGAATAATCGAGGATTCTGAGCATCTTATGCGTCAAGTATACGTGTCGCTCGTCCCCAAGGGGTTAAGTATACCATATCATAAATATATTTGCACTGAGTTATTTTTGTTTTATATGGAAAAAGTATGCTTACTGTTTCAAATATTTCGTTAAAAACGCTGATGCTGTGTGGCGTGCTGGTTCATGGTGAACCCTAGTTAGCTCAGTAAAGAAGTCAGAAAATAAGTTTAAAACCAATTTTTTATTTAATATCTTAACCCTTAATTGCATAGTGATGTAAATTTCCATCACTTTTTATTTAACTTTTAATAAATAAATCAACTTTTTCTCCACCACTATATTTATATAGAAATATTAATCCAGTAAATTTCCCTTGAACAAAGTGAAAAATCTAACTTAAAATTTCTGGCGTCTAATATTTAATATATGTATAAAAAAACACAATTGTAAAAGAAAAACTAATGCAAAGAAGGGTTAAGGGGAAGGACGATGGTTAAGTCTCATTCACAGAATTTTAACTCGGACTGATGAATGCTGTCTAAATAATCCCACTAGAGAAATATACTTTAATACACCATAAGAAAAACCACTTGAATAAGACGAGTAAATAAAACTTTAACCCTTAAATACATAAATTTTTCTTTTAGAATTTTATTTTTTATATTTATATTAAGGATTAGACACCAGAAATTTTAAAATAGTTTTTTTAATTTATTTAGTAGCATACTTATGTGATTTTTACAGGATTAATATTTCTAAATAAATATAATGGTTACAAAGAACTTGATTTATTTATTAAAAGTTAAATAAAAAGTGTTGTAAATTGTATACCCTATGCATTTAAAAAGTTAACTTACGCACAGATGAGATCTTAACTTTACAACTCCAGAACTATCCTTGCCGCGATACACAGGCTTCCACAGCTTTGCGACAAGATGGCTAAGTATCTAAATCAAAGCAGCCCGTGGCTGCCAAAACAATCTTTATTGAACTAAATAATCTAATTTACCTTACCAAACCAAGCTTCAGCTCTAATCAAACTTCACAATCGGAGCGAAACCTCTTCCTGCTGATAGAAGCAGGTCTTGAATTCCTCTGGGGTGTGATACGACCAAATCCAACGATACACACATTTTCACTTGCTTAAATACATTGCTGACGACCATAAAAGCCACAATTTGCATAAAACTGTTTCGAAACGCAGAAAACCAACAAATTCCCGAAGGACACATGCATTCGTCGAAAGTTAAAGTAAAATAGTCTACAGATGTCGCTGCACGCACACAGATGTTATTTTTCCCGAGGCTAACGAAAAAGACAGGCTACCTCGGTACATTCCACTTATCTTATTTTACAGACCGCTAGAGTGACGTGATGCTCTTTTCGTATGCCTGCATTGGTGGATTGGAGCATCACGTGGCTCCGGCGGTCTGTAAAAAAAGATACGCTTAAAGCACCGCGGTAGCCTTTCTTTTTCGTTAGCCTCGATTTTCCCAATACGACCTCAATCAAAACAAACGACGGCCTTTATGAAGAGTCGACAGTTCACTACAACTGTTCTAATCCGTCTTAGTAAGCCATTATCATATCCTCAGTTACTGCTTGACACCCATTATTTATTTGTGTACAGCTTTACTTTTTTACGTTACTTAAACATTTAAATTACGGTTTGAGCTAATTGTGCTAATTAGTAATATCTTTAAATATTTTATAGGAATATTAACATTCTTAATGACATATATAGATAGATGGATAAATAGATAGATAGACAGATATAATTTTTGAACATTAATGGGGAAAATGGAAAGAAAATTAAACACATGAAAATGAAAATACAAAAATAGGAAACTATAAATGTTTATGGATTCTTCAAAGGAACTTCATAAGCACAATTCATAGTACAGCTATGTTATTTTGTCGAATATTGTTGGCATAAGGCCTAAAAATGGTAATATTAAACTCCTTATAACAGGACTGTCCAACCTGGTGCACGCTGAATACCAGATATTTCTTGTAGAAATCTCTGCCTCATTTAATTGGAACTATTCGGAAACTAAATAGGACAAAAATGTATGTAAGAATGTTTTGGCATTTCAAAGGTGCCACATTGGACAGCCCTTCCTTATTTATGACATATCGAAGGACACCATACATGTTTTGTTTTCGTTGAGAGAGAGAAGGTGTGCATTTTTACAATGGGTAATACCAAGGAAAATAAAAAATAATCTCTAAAATAAAAATGTCAGAGATAACAGTATTTTATAGCATCAACTGCTGTAGTTTGATGAGTATTCGCGAACCAATTAATAAAAAATTGACGCAAATATTGAAATGTTATTAAAGTACTTGAAAAAATATGAACGAGAAAAAATTATCATCCAACGGATGAAAAATAAAATCAGTAATATTTACATAGAAAATAGGGAGATCCCTCAAACATTTCTTATAAAAATTATCCCGGATGATCCATCAAGGTCCCAGCACAGATCCCCTGTACATTGTGGAAGGAACAGTGGAGTTTTATCAATATATTAAGATACAAGAGCTTAAGGTACAGGACTGGTCCACAAATAAACCTTTTACATTTACGCATGATACAACGCCTTGCTACAAGGCAAATTGTTCTTAAATTCGTGATTGTAAAAAGTTTTTGACTGGTCAAAAACTTCCTCGCACTTTCAATCCTGCTGAGAAATTTTAGAAACTGGCTTTGGAGCACACATAAGGCGGAGTTTTATGGATACCACTATTTTCTAATGGAAATCTACTATTCGGAAATAGTGGTATATATACCGCCACACTCATCCCCTCCAATGGAAACTAGTGAAGCGCGAAAACTTGGTGAAATTCACAGAAATCCTGACCAAAAATTCAAAGAGGCAGTCGCAGCAAAAAGTTAACACATCGCATCGCACACTTATTTCTAAACTGGTACAACTTAAAAAACGAGATTTTCAGGATATCACTGTTAAATCCCAAACACATTTCCTCATCTGTCATTAAAATCACATTTCAATATCTTTAAAAATGACCTTATTACCGTAATTTCCGGCGTATAATCCGCAGCTCAAAGAGTCGTTTTTCGACCCAGAAATATTATTTTATAAAATGTAACTTAAAAGATCGCTGAAAATATTTAACTACAATTATTGAATAAAATTTCTGGGTCGAAAAACGACTCTTTGAGCTGCGGATTATACGCCGGAAATTACGGTACTTTTATCATTTTTCACTTGTAACGTTATACAACCCTATTATCTACAATTTTTCAGATAATTGGATGATAGAATTTAGATAATTGGGTAAAGTAAATAAGCTATGTTTTATTTTAGATATCAAATTTTGAAATATTTCAAGATTCGTTTTAAATTAAAATCATTTTTTTATGCTGAAAAATGTTTTTCAACCTTAGTGAAAAACGTCATTTTTCTAGTTGTGTTACTTTTGAAATAAGAGATATATTGAGTTCATAATTATTTTATGTTATTTTTCTTAAATTATTTAAGCTTACAGGAGTTTTAATTTTCCAACTGGGTGAAGTAACCAGGCCAGGATTCAAACTCGGGACCTTTTTGGCTGAAGCTGCTAATTCTCTGCCAACTGAGTTATCCTGGACAACTTTTTCAGCCAGTTGGAAAATTACAACTAGTGTGATTTATTTACCAAATAGAATAATTGTGTTATAATTAATCAAATATAATTACGTATCCAACATTTCTTGGAGTTCTGTTACCTGCGATTGACCTGTTGAGCTGATTCAGATATCAGATCAGATGTCATAATCAATAAGGTTTGTGGGTGAATTGTGTGTCCGCCGGATTTGTCCAGGATATCTCAGTTGGCAGAGCATTGACAGCTTCAGCCAAAAAGTCCCTGGTTCTAATCCTGGCCTGAACACTTTTTCACCCAGTTGGAAAAATTGGGTCGTGTGATCAATTTACCAATTAGAATAATTGTGTTAAAATTAATCAAGTATGTAAGCTTACTTTGCTCTTTTAAACATTTAAATTAGAGTAGTAATCTTCAACTCGAATCCTGCGTATAAGGAGCGGTCCGTCTCTCCGTGTTATTTTGAATATTACGGACGAAAAATTTTCAGCTACATCGGAAATTTTCCGAAGTGCCTAATTAGAGCAAAACCATAACTGAAATTTTTTTCTTACTCTTCCATCAAATGAACTTGTTTTGAAACAGAAAATTTATTTATTAATCTGTTTCTTGTTTCTATGTGGCACTTCTTTAATTTTATTTATTAAATAAACGTTTTGAACCAGAAATTTTACTTATAAAAAGCGTACAATTTGATAGCTATGGCAAATCTCTTCTTTAGATAAAAAATGACAAAGAAACAGGGAAACATACCTCGGTACACACGCATGTATTTCTCCATATCAACTCAAATGCCGGATGGATCTGTCTTTGTATCTCTTTTTGACTCTTTGCTGATGGATCTCTCTGCGTCTGTTTGTTGATGGATCTCTCTGGAAGTGGATATCTCTTGTTCTCTTTGGTGATGGATCTCTCTTTTCTTGTCATACAAATTCTGTAACTGTTTGAGACCAACAGTACCACTTTATGCTATAAGAATCAAAACATATAAAAGATATTTATTATTCCTTGCAGTGTCCGCAATCAATAATCTTCGAGGTAAATTTCTTTAACATATGCAATAGAAATATATCATGAAGGAATAGGGGTAGAAACAATGAAATTTCTCCTATACGCTTCTGGCTACTCTCTCCTGTACGCAGCTCCCGATACTGATTCAGGGTTGCCAGTTTGGCCACGTTTTTATTAAGAAATTTCTAATTCATGCCGAAAATTCCGAAAGAAGAATTTTGGCTTTAGGTAATCACGAAATGTCTGTGATTAAATAAAGCCAAAAATATGAAGCGGAATTTCTGGAATGAATTAAGGATTTCTGGATAAAACAGGAGGCCCCTGTGCCGAAAAGTACGTTTTCTCATCTATTATAACGGTATTCTGTTGTAAACACAGTAGTGTTAGCTTGTTTCACTTTCTTGCGTGCTTCCAGACAGATTATGCTACGTATTACGATTACTATTAATAAATCAAGTAATTGCATACGATTTCTGGTGTTACAATTAAATACTGCGTGCAGATATAAAAAATAAAAAAAAAAGTTCTTATAAATCAAGAAGAAAATGAGAATTATGTACTTCCACAGCACGTATATATAACCCAACCCTGTTCTTGAAGCCTAACCGGGTATACATTTTTTGTGTGTGCTATTTAATTGAATTATTGTTGGTCCGCACAAACTTTAAGAATTTATGGATGTGACCATCAAACGTGAAATGTTGAAGACTCCCTACATTAGAATATTGATTTATATAAAAATAATATAATATGAAAATCTTGCCATTGTGATTTATTTTTAGCTGAAACTCATCAAATAATTATTTTCTGGTAATGAGAATCTATTAATTTGATCACGAACTGTAATGTGTAAATAATAAACTGTTTTAGAAATGATATTAGTATGTTTCTTAATATTATAATTTTAACAAAATTATTTCATGTTCTTCAGTACTCCTTTATTTTTTCAGGATGGGAAGATACCGTTGAGTATAGCTGCAAGTGCCAATCATTTTTCAGTGTTAAGATATCTTTTTAAAAAAGAACATAATACTATTACCTTAATGGAAGACTCATCAGTGAGTATTTTTTTAATTTACTTTCAAAAGCATATTTACCCATTTCTAAGTAGTACTTACTTCATAAATACGGCCAAATAGATCGCTACATGTATGTAAAAACTGGAAAAACCATAAAGAATTTTAAATAATATTTCAAGCTTTTTTCATCCTTTCTAGTTTTTCCTCTTTAGTCTAGTCATTTCTAATGCAACATTTTGTCCTCAATTAAAACAGTAACATAGCAAACTGAATGACCTTTAAGATATATCATTTCAAAACGTTTTCTTTTCTTTTAATAACATATTACGTAAAAAAAACCCAAGAACAAAAACCATAGAAAACACGAAATTGTACATTCAAAATATAAACAATTAAAAATTGTTTAATTCGAATAGTGCAGTTCGCCTGAATATTTTTAATTTAAGCTAACTATTTTCAAACCTGTATCGTATCTCCTGTGGATTATTTACGCTTCGCGAAATCGCAAAGTCGGCATTTCATATAGCGAGCGAAAAGGCAAATGTCTCGTAGAATGTATATTCTAGCTCCATTAAAGCAAAATAAGATAGAAAATATTAATTGCAAATTTTTGCATAATCTTTCCTCAATAAATCTATAAGAGAATTTTCAATGTACAAGAGTAATCCAGACTTCATTTTAAGTACAGAAAGCCCACTGGTCACTTTATAAGCTACCATTATTTTCAAACAATTATTTTCATTGTAGATTTATACTACAAACTTTGTAAATATTTATCACGGAAATTATTTTTTGGAAGTAGTAGTAGCTAAAAAAGGACGAGTGGGGTTTCTGTAAGTACATAAGTAGTAGCTTTAACAGTTCATTTTAGTTAGATACAATTTCATTCACCCAACTTAAAAACCAAATTTAAAATAAATTACAAATTTCATTATAAAGAAATTTCAGATATTTGCGGTTCCGTGTTCTACTGACATTCGGCTGTATTTTTATTTCTAATTTTGACTTCATTTGTGATTTAATTTTACTTAGACATTAGATCTGTTGAAAGTACCGTAATTTCCGGCGTATAATCCGCAGCTCAAAGAATCGTTTTTCGACCCAGAAAATGTATTCAATAATTGTAGTTAAATATTTACAGGGATCTTTTAAGTTACATTTTATAAAATAATATTTCTGGGTCGAAAAACGACTCTTTGAGCTGCGGATTATACGCCGGAAATTACGGTATTTATCCAAGATCACTTTCGTAGTGTTAGTAACTCCATAGGTTGGCACGGTCACTTTTTTCGCTACTACCGAAATTTCCGGCGTATAATCCGCAGCTCAAAGAGTCGTTTTTCGACCCAGAAATATTATTTTATAAAATATAACTTAAAAGATCGCTGTAAATATTTAACTACAATTATTGAATAAATTTTCTGGGTCGAAAAATGATTCTTTGAGCTGCGGATTATACGCCGGAAATTACGGTACTATTTCAAAACAATAATTTTCGTGATGATGCAAAAACATCTCTTGCAAATTTTGTAGAAATCTACCACAAAAATTATTGTTTCAAAAAAAATAGTTGCGAAAAAAGTGAAAGTGTAACTCATAATGCAATTTAAACATTACATAAGATTTAAATGTGGTACTCGTTAGTATGCAACAAATTAGTTTTATTATTCCAGTGTTTGTAAAAGATAATTATGTTACATAACTTAGAATTCTTTAAATTTGTCAGTTTCTATATTTAAAAAATCTTTATTTCTATTTTCTGATACTTTAATTAAAACTGTTTGCATTTATTTTAGTTTCTCGTTGACCTGATGGTGTGTGGAAAACTTCACAACAACATTCCACTGTTAGAATTCGTATTCGTTTCACCAGCTCCTATAGATACAGCTGTAAAGTTGTCCCGTCGATATGAAGATCTCGCACAAAGGGAAAAAGAAAGAGCAAGAGATTTGGAAAATATGGCAGTATTTTGTGAAAGTCTTGCTTCGGATTTGTTAGCAATAGCAGCAAGTAATAACGCAGCTGGGACGCTTCTACAAGCTGGTGATCATAAAAACACAGTTTTTCTTGATGTTCTTATAGAATTAGAGAGAAAAGATGTAGTTGCTCACTCTGCAGTACAAAGATATTTGTCAGATGTGTGGATGGGAAATCTGAAATGGCCTGCTTGGCAAATTATGCTCCTATTTCTTGCATTTATATTTTGCCCCATAACATGGATGGCATGTTCACTTCCATTACATAGGCTGGCCAATATACCTATTATAAAATTTATGTCTTACTTAGTATCCCACATATTTTTAATATTTTTACTGTGTTTTTCAATTTTAAATCCGTATTTTCCTTTATGGAACTCAAATAATCTACTACCTCACCCACATGAGTGGTTACTTTTATTTTGGTTACTAGGCTTTATGGTCGCTGTTAATGTCAACCCCAGAGAACGTGGAGGTTTAGGTTGGATAAAACTCGTTATTGTATCATTTGGAATGGTTGCTATTGTCATTCACTTAATAGGGTTCTTTTTCTCCGACGATAGTCGCCTAGTTATACTCTATATCCGAAACCAACTTTTAGCCGTGTGTTTACTTTTAGCCTTTTTTGAGTTTCTTAACTTTTTAACATTCCACCACTTATTTGGCCCTTGGGCAATTATTATCAGAGACCTGATGAAGGATCTGATGAGATTTTTAGCTATACTTGCCATATTTTTGACAGGATTTTCATTACATATCTGTGCGGTTTATCAACCTGTTTTTGATCCAGGAAATAAAACTATTGCCATGGGAGCGGAGGTTTTCCAGTCGCCCTTAGGAACATTTGAAATGCTTTTTTATGCCTTGTTTGGACTAGTAGAGCCAGATTATATGCCTCCAATGCATTTAAGTCCACCATTTGCTAAAGTGATAATGAAAGTCGTCTTTGGAGTATACATGATGGTAACTGTCATCGTGCTTATAAATTTACTCATAGCTATGATGTCAAATACATATCAGCGTATTCAATCCCAATCTGATAAAGAGTGGAAGTATGGCCGAGCTAAACTAATAAGGAATATGAATATGACTTTGCCTACGCCACCTCCTCTCAACATTTTTACTTTTATTCCTACATTAATGCAGAGATGGAAGGCAAAGAAGAAAGGTAACTTTTATGTCTTATTATCAAATACTTTGTATAGTGTAAATAAGTATAATTTGAATTTCAGATAGTTAAAACTGAAAAAAAAGCATGACAACATGCTTTTTTTGTCATATGATTCAAACATGGGGCATATGAAGATTGTGTATGAAAGTAAGTTATTTCGTTAAGAGGGCTCCCAAATGGTTCACTTTTTCAATACAAGTTATATCTTAAGAAACATTTTCGTGGTAGGTTTCTACAACATTTGCAATAGAAATAACCTTCAATGTAGGTTTCTACAAAATTTGCAAGAATAATCTAAAAATAAGATTTTTTGTGAAAAAAGTAGTATTCAAAACACGGACCATTTGGGAACTGCTGTTATGCTAGTACATAGAGACCAGCCATGTTCTGAATATTCTGTAAAAGTGGGGCGTGAACTTGACATCATGTCGACCTTGAAAATATTGGGTGCTCATTTTTCAATCAAAAGAGCTTTTATACATTTTGTTTCTAAAGTGGAAAACAAACGAAAAAGTCTTTTGCTTCTTGAAGAAGTTAAAGTTATTGAAGAATGGGAAAATTGCAATTTCACAATGTGAAAAGTTGAATTAGTGAGGCCATTTCAACAGTCAAGGTCTACTGTTAAAAGAATTTCGACGATTAAAGAATGACATTTTGAAAACTGTACAGCTTCCAAAATCTCATGAGTAATCACATCAAAAATATATTATATAATCTAAACCGGAAAATGAGAATTTGACGAACCTCTTACTCAATGGTTTAACGATACCAGGGCATCGAAAATTCCAATATCTGGTCTTTTATTTAAACAAAATGCTATGATTTTAGCAGAGATATGCGTAATGGAAAACTTTCAAGCTTTCTATGGATGGTTATCTGAATTCAAGGAAAGGCATTTACTTATCTTTAAAAGTGCATATAAGGAAAGTGATGCCGCCGTAGCTGCAGAAACTGTGTAAGAAGGAAAAAATAAAGCAAATGATGTTATTAAAGAGTGTGATGCCAAAGAAATTTTTAACGATGATGACACAGCATTTTTTACAATTTGTTGCCAAGTAATACATTAGCATACAGTAAATATTGCTTTGGCAGTAAACGAAGTGAAGAGAAAACTACTGTTTTATTGTGCAGTAATAGTGATGCTTCAGAGAAATCATTTCCTCTCTGTATAGGTAAATCCAAATACCTGAGGGTTTTTTCAGTGAGGGACGTTCCAATAAAAAGAAAGTGATTAGAAAACCATGCGATTATTCGAATATTGTTAAAGCTTGGATGATATCTTACATTTTTAGCACTTTCCAACATAATTGAAAAGCTGAAGGGCAATTTTCAACTACCCGTTATGTATTGCCTAACTGAACTAAATTTTAGCATACTATGTCGTATATAAACAAGTCTGTAGATCATATACAGGGATTCACAAAATAATTAGAATACTTTTCAGTCTGTCTGTCTGCCTGTCCATGCTCTAACTCGTATAAATATACTCGGATTGTCATGTAATTGATATATTTTTTTAGATTTACTATGGCGTGTTCGGTATTGAAAATGAAGTTGTAGCATTAATAGTTTGTTTGCAACACTGAAAAAATTATGTAACTGCAAAGCGGTTTTAACATCGGAATTGAGTAATGTGCAATAAAATTGTGACGATGTTAAGCAAGAAAATACAGTAAATTCAGATAGTGGAGTAATCCGATTCCCCAAAACGAAAAAGGAATTATCCCTTACAACATTTAAAGATGCCAGTGCATCTCTTAATGTTCTTTCTTTTTTTTCCGTATTACATTTGTACGTTTTCGTGAATTTAATATTGTCTTAATGTTTTGTGTATTTTTATATGTTTTTCTCTGTAACGCTATATAAAATCAGTAAATTAAGATACAGTTTTCAAACAAATCGCATTTAAAAGAACGTGTTTTTTTTTCTATTCGACGGTGTAAAAATTGAATGTGCGCGATATTTAGAAGTTTTTGTCAAGTATTTCCACCGTCAATATCACGTCAGCGTTACTCAAGGACATGTTTTACTTTATAAAAGAGATTTATATGAATAAAGTTAAGTGAAATACTGACTAATATAACAAAAAAACGTTTATTTAATTCCATAAATATATTTTTTTAAAGTTTATAGAAAAATTGTTTAAGAAATAACTGTAGAGAAAAGTATATTTATAATTAATTTGAAAACTTAACAATGACTAATAATACTCACTTAATTTCTAATATTAACTATAAATATAAAATTCTTAGAATATAAATGTTGTTTGAGTAGTTTTCTCTGCACCAAATCATTTTATAAATGTTGCTATAAAGTTCTTTTTTAACTGCAGCATCAAGCAAAGTAATTCGGACAGAGGCAAAAGGAGACAAAAAAACAGGTATTTTCTGGCTATTTGGCCGCGGAGCTGCAAGATCTTGGTTCAACAGAAAAATACGTAAAAGGCCTATTCAAGTTTCTCCAGTTGGTAAGTGAATCATTTTACGTACCTTTCTTAATTTTTTTAGACATAATCAAGAAACATGTCTGTAAAATATTAGATCTGTGTTAGTTTACTTTTAATTAATTGAGTTGTCTAAATTAATATGGGCCTTACAAGGATATTTTTAGAACAATTAAAAAGTAATTTTTAATATTAAAAAAATATTGGGTTGTCGGAAAACTCATTGCGCATAGCTTCTAACTTTTACGCTGTTTTTGTTACTACCATTTTCGAGCAGTAATATTCGCTTTATTTAATCGTAGAATTTCTGCGATTAAATAAGATGAAAATTACTATTGAGAAATAATTATAACAAAAATGCGTCTTAAGGCTAATCGCTTTTGTTTTGCTACCGTTATGACTGAAGTGATATGGAAATTCAAGAAGACTTAACCTCTATTCATTTATCTGATGTGGACTCGAGTTGAAGTTTCGTTTAATTCGAATCTTCGATTAATTCAAACTAATCATAAACTCCTAAAAACTGTCCATTAAAGCTAATGTTAAAATTAGTTCGTTAATTCGAATTTATTTTTAGAACGTCAGTTAATTCGAACTAAAAAACTAATATTTAAATAAAAAATATAAAAAGATACGAGATATTAATAGAGAAAAGAGTGTCACAGTACATAATAATTTCAAAATATTTGGTAAATTAAGTGATGAAAAAATTACTAAAACTATTACAGGGAAAGAAACAGAAAAATAACTAATCCGGGAGACGACTCTGGGTCAGATGATGCGACTTCCAGCATCGTTAAACGTCCTAGCATATTTAAAACAATTCAAATTATAGAAAATGCAAATTTTCCTAATGTTAAACAAGTATTCTTTCTTTAATGATACGTGAAAATTATTTTTCTTTATTAAAATTGGATAAATCGAACATTTTCTTGGTTCCTGAGAGTTCGAATTAACGAGCGTCGATTGTAAAATCACCAAATATGACTGAAAGAAAATTAAATTATTATTTTGAAGAAATTTTGTCAATGATATCTAAACTCAATTGAACTTTTTAGTGATTTTTCTTTCAAGAACGCTATAAATTTAAACATATTTTCTTACATTCTTTCAATACAATTTAAACATTCTTTCAAAAGTGCCATAAAAAAGACATAAACAGATATTAAGGAAGAACTCTAGAGATATTTTTAAACATACAATGAATGTAGTAACTGGTTGCAACCTTTTACAAGAGTCCAGTTGGCTTCTAATACTCTAAAATTTTCTTTATAAAGCAAACTGGCAAACTGGTAATAATGATAGATGTGTATATATTTAAATTGCTGATTTTCGAAACTTGTGTTTTGCGAGTTCGCATTTCATATCTGTAACGCCTCAGTTTTCTTATTTTAAAGAACCTCAAATCCTTCTTTACGCTAAAATAGGGATATGTGACTCAGAAATAAATTAAACAGCTCTATTATTTAATTTCGAAACGTATCCATATAAAAACAATAAAGTAAAATCACAAAAACTTGAAAGTGTTATTTTGTCCTTCTTTAAGTGCAATGACGCCTGTTATGCAAGGGAATCTTTAGATCAACACAAATCTCGATCTGTAACTGTTGCTCATAAAATGCTGCGTATCACAAAATTCGTGTGTGAAGCATTACCTGCAACTTTTCCACTATAAATGAGAAATACTTCAGTGTTCCGCGTAGTTGATCAACAGCATAATAGCGGTAGCAATAGAATCCAAAATGGCTTCTATAGCGCTTAAAATTTCGTCTGCTTCTTCAGTCTGATTGGACTTTCACCGAGTTATGTGAATTTTTCCTGTTAAGTAGTTAGCAACTTATCGTCACCTCATTTTTTTTTTTTTTTATCAATAAAACTTTTATGCAGTGCTTGGAGTTTCGCCTGCTTTCATAATCTGATAGGGCTTTTCATAAGACTAAAAGGGGTCGACGCGGTCATTTTAGGCTATGACTATTTCCAAATAATAATATGCGTGGTAGATTTCTACAGTTTTTGCAAGAGCAATCTATCACGAAGATTATTGTTTAGCAATAGTAGAGTTGGAAAAATCCTATTTATTCCCAGGTTTATTTCCAATAGACCCGGTTTATTCCCAGGTTTAAACCGGGTTTTTCTAGCCTTTGCAACTCAAAGCAATAGTGATAGCCAAAAACGGGACGACGCCGACCCCTGTATTAGGCTACGTGTTTCCTGCTTCGAAAATAAGTACGTTTAAGCACATTTTCTTTACAAAATGTATTGTACTGCTAAATGAAAAGCATTATTCTATTGGGTTATCGGGAAAGGCATGATGCATAGATGCGAAATTGTACGTCGTTTTCTACCACTAAATCCGTCTAGTATTCTTCGTATTCGAATTATTCAATCGCAGAAGTTTTACGATTAAATATGTCGAAGAATACTATCAGGATTTACTGGTAACAAACAGCGCACAATTTGGCATCTATGCATCATGTCTTTCTGACAACCAATAATAAAATAAAAATTAGCATTTTATTTTTGGTACTTATTTTTAATATATATATTTCACTTTTTTGCTTTCAAAATCAAACAAGGCTATGTTTTTAACGCGTACTCTAATACTTAAATTTCTAAGTATAATCAATGTCAAAACGTAAGTGATCCATCTTTCAATCTTCAGTTTTCAAATATGGTTATTCCATTATATCACTCTTATAAATGTTTTTGTTTCAGAGTTTCAGAGGCAAAGCGTGGATACAAGTCACGGAGATTTACGACCAATAAGTTCTGTAATCAACTGGAAAAGTATGGTGAGCAAATATTTAGAAATAAAAGGTATAGATTTAGGAACAACTCCCCAAGATGGAAGTCAAGAAGAATAACGACTTCTTATCCATCATATCAAAGATATAAAATGGAATTATTTTTTTGGTTGTACTGCTATTTACATACATTGCAGAGTCAGTCTATATTTTATACTGAACTAATAAGGAGCTTAAAAAATATTTCTTTTATAATAAATTATAAATATAATTTTTATTTTCTTCGTATAATGCCGGACAGAGAACAAATACCTCGGAAAGATATTATCAGAAACAATGTTTACAACCAGCTTTTGTAGTTTTTCGATGTAGTTTTCTTAAGAATTTTGTAAAAGATTCATAATAAATACATTTTTTAACAAAAACGTATTCTTAGTTATTGATTTTATTAAAATATTATAAGAACATAAGCCTTTTTTATTATTATTTAGTTATTGAAAATAATCATATTGATTATTTTAAATTCAACATATATTAAATAAACTTTCACATTTTAATTTTATTAACGTTTATTTACTGCATCAAACGCTTTTATATACAGCTAATATTACTAATCAAAAGCCTCAAAACAACAAAGACCTTTTATTTTTTAAGCTCAACAATTTAAATAGTTATACAATAATTACTATTCGAAGTACTTTATGGAACAATATAAATTTCAGGTAGTCAATCATTATTAAATCTTTTTATTTATAATATTTTTAGAGTTGCAATATACGTAGATTTATCACAACAAAATGTTGAAAGGAGCTCTATTATAATGAACGAATTAATACGAAAGTGATTTCCCCCACACAGATGCAAAGAGTAGCACTAAATTTCCCACTAAATATTCAATATAGCTCATTAAACCACAAATGAATACTAGCTATTCAAATGGTAAAACTCTTTAACAACTCAACGCAGATTGAAATGCGAAACATTATATTTTTCTTGATATAAGAATATTTCTGAATATTAGTGAATATCAAATCACGATGTTTCAATTCTTAATTCAGAATAATGTCCCAATGCTACAAGGTAAAGCTCCTTAAATCTGTTCCGTTGCCTAAATTTCTCCCGCCTTGGTATCTCACATGGAAATTCTTGTAACCGGTTGGCAACCTCATGAAACACTTCCGTGTCGTCTAATGAAGCGTGTACAATAAAATGGTAAGAAATGTCTTTTAACGCAATATTTTTAAAAAATAGTTCGAGAAGAAGCTGGTTATAGTTTTTACCCAACTACACAAAGTTATTCTGATGTCTTAATATACGTTTTTGGGCAATGTAATTGTTACTGGTAGATTATAGCGTCATTTGCTTGTTTAAATTCCGCATGACATGTAATTTTTATCTTTAGACCAGTAGTGGCCGTCACGTTTTTATTAATTGCTTTTCTGATTTCGTCCCCATTAAGATTCTCCAATACTACAAACAAAGAAAGGACTAAAGGATTCAGAAAAGTTTCTACAGTCCAAACTTTAACCTCTGCTGTAACCAAAGCCATTAAATAATAAGCCCAGTCAGATAAATGGGAAACTTTTCGCAAGTTGAAAATAGAGCCCTCTAGCGGTTGGGAGTGCTGCATTCGGCACCAAGAATATTTTAATAAAATTTTGCTTCTAAAATTAAAGCTTAAAATAAGGAGTTCGTATTTTCTAAGAAAGTCGTTTGTAAATTCCGGTGTCAGTCAGTAATTTCACATTTTACGAACATAATTTGTCTGTGCCGGAAAGGGTTAATTGCATAGTGATGTAAATTTCCATCACTTTTTATTTAACTTTTAATAAATAAATCAACTTCTTCGCCACCACTATATTTATATAGAAATATTAATCCAGTAAATTTCCACATTTTTTTTTCATTATAGTTTTAGCTTTGATGTAAAAGATCCCTATAATTAGCAAGCTTTTAAAGGAAGTGCAGAAAACAAAACATCGATATAAATAAATCGTATCGTTTCTCTGCGACCCACTTCTGTTTTGTCCTCCTTCCGCAGCAGAGGTTTGGCGCTAGTGTGTCGCTAACAAATTTAACACTATCTGACTGGGCTTATTATTTAATGGCTTTGGCTGTAACCAACACTTCCTTTTTAGTGATAGAATCTTCCCCTAATAAGTCAAGACACTTCATAATGATAAAAAAAAGGAAATTGAAGGTCATCAGATGAAACAACCTCAATTAACCCTTTTAGGGCAAAGTACTTTTATTCGTAAAATGCTGAAATCATTGAATGACATCAGAATTTACAAACAAATTTATTTATAAATAAGTAAAAGCTTTTCCTCACCTACTTGAACACCCAACGGGAGAGCCAACCAAGCTTACGGCTAAATCCTCTGACGGAAAGATTATCTCTGCCACCCAGCGAAGCCACAGTCCCAAGATGGCCCAGAACATGGGCGTATACTTAAACTAAACAATAAGGGAGAGTAATCCACTCCCAAAACCACCATAATAAATATACAAACGAAATACAATATATTTTCGCAGCAGCTTGGCGTACTAACAAAACAAAATTATAATAACACAGAGACACAACCACACTGTGTACCAAAATTTTAGAGTTTCAGGAATCAAAAGTCTAAATGAATTAATCTAAATTAATCTATTAACTGTCCAAAAGTCTTATATGAATTAAAATCTTACGAAAGTTTAAACTCATACCGATATTAGCCTGAATGACAAAATTTTGGATTAGCTGCTTGCTTTGGTATATCACAAACGTTAATTTTTAATCATAAACGACACTTTTCAATCTCATTATCTAAACATTAAATGAAAATTAAACAATCTTTTTTAATGACATTGCCTGAATCTCAACACTAGAACGGCCAGAAATTTTACTCAAGTTTTATTAAAAAAAATAATTTACACTATAATCTTTATTTAAAACTGTTTAACCAATTTAACTTATTTCTGCATGGTGTACATTTAACTTATTTTATGCAGAAATTTCTAGTTTGAATCAAAATATATTTAATTGGTACCAGTCAAAAAGACCGCTATGGTCGTTCTAGTGTTAAACGAAAATGAATAAAAACGTTTGTCTGAATCATTGTGAAATGTTTTAAGTTATGAAATTCTATTGCATATAAAGACTGCATATCATGTTTATATAGATAGCTAAGCGTCTTCTTTTAGATCATTGCAAATAGAAAACAATATTTAAAAAGTACTCATCAAATCAATACATACAATAATGTTAAATTGAATATTTATCAGTTGAACTTATATATTTTCATTGAATCTTATGAGCAGAATAAGCAGCTTCATTGGTAAAAATTATTAATAAGAACACCTCATAATATTCTGAAGTATGTAATATAAATTTTAGAAAATTATATAATAGGTTATATTTATAGAGGACCGATTAGTAAACATTAAGTTCTTAGAATCTTCAACAATCAAGAACAAAAGGAAATTTCCCATATTAAATTCAGATTTGTAAAATCAATATAAGTAGTAAATTAAAACAGTTAGTTATTACATCATTGTGAGTCTGTTATATAAAATTTTGTAAAATAATTAAAAGTCATATTATTTTCTGATTTCTTTTATTTAAAACAAAGGACAGTTTTCTAACTAGTTACACAGTGATATACAAATATTTACTTTATATAGTATTTTGTAGATACAAAAGGCATCTTTGTTATTGTCCCTTCGATTTCCTTTTTATGAATTAAAAATTTCACTTTAGTGCCGACTTTAGATGTTGCTGTGTCAATATATCCCATAGATACATTTTTACTTAGGCATGGAGACGGACATCCACTAGTGATTTTCCCGATGGTATTTCCCTCTAAATTAAGAATTGGAGTGGCAGCTACAAAATAAAATAAAATGATAACATTTTCGTAAAAATAATGAGCATTAATATTTTTGTACCCTAATATTTTAAGCATTTTTCTCAATAGTTAAAAGATTTAAATTAAACTAATTAATGGTATTTTACATATACATTGATCAGCCAAGATATTATTATCATTCCTAAAGTATCCAAACAAGGGTGTTTGGCTGACATATATAGCACGAAGAAAATTGCAAAAGGTATATAAGTTGTGCTCAAAACAACAGTCTATCATTCTGTCGATCTTATGTACGTGTAAAAGATGTCGGTTGAAAAAAATTTCAAAATTCACAATATTGGCTACGAGATCATAGGCGCCGACTTCACGGGAACGAAATAGGCAATCAGGCATACTAATTTTAAAAAGTTTTATTGTCCTTTTTAATCACTGTGATCAATTAAGACAAAAATAACATTTTAAAATTAGTGGTGGAAGTTTATCTAATTTGCACCCCGTATCCCCCGTTAACCTATGACGAGCATTGCGCAGACTTCACGGGAGAGAAGTAGGTAGTCAGGCATACTTCCACCACTAATTTTGAAAAGGTATTTAATCACTGTGATTAATTAAGATAAAAATAACATTTTAAATTTACAGGGCTCCCAAATGGTCCGCCAACTGAATACCAATAATTTTTAACTGAAAATTTCCTTGTAGGTTTCTACAACATTCCCACAAAAATTTACCTCCGAAGGTGTTTGCTGCAAAATTTGCAAGAAAAATTTAAAAATTAATTTTTTTAAAGAAAATACCGGTATTCATAAAAAGGGGACCATTTGGGAGCCCTGAATTTAGTGGTGCAAGTTTGCTTGAATGCCCCCATTAAGTCGCAACCTATGACTACGAGTATACCAGAATGAGTATTCTCGTAGAATTTCGAAAAGTTTGTTGGATATTGGCAAGCTGCAGTCATCTGTGTATTTTAAAGTCGAATAAGAATAAGATATCTTCCAGGAGAATAGTTACATTTTATATGTACAGTCGTAAAAAAAATGATACTACCATTTTAATTCTGCCGCAAATCGTCGTATAAAAATGTGACTGGTACCAATCGATTAATAATAACGGCTACTAATTAATGCTATGCTTAAATTTTGCTTAAAGTCCGTTTACATATTAAAAATTGTAGACATTTTAAACAATTCAATAATAACACCTAATTTTTACATTCTATTTAGATTATCCTGTAAATTTTACCTTCGGATACCAAACAAAAAGTCATTCTTTCAAGTAGCTTAGGAATTGAATAGATTTAAAGTTTGGAACTACTAATATTAAATTCATTTTTAATCGTTGTAAAACATATTGTAATGCAGATGCATTTTTAGGAATAGCTCTAAAACTACTTAGCGGAAATAGCTCAATTTTTTATTCATATATTTCACAGCTTCTAGAAATTAATTTCTGTTTAAAGAAACATAGGTTACAATTCTTTTTCTATTGAAAATTAGTTTCAAAATATAATTTTTTTTTATTTATTTTTTTTAATATTTTAATATCTATGAAATTTTAACAGAAATAGGTTTCTAGAAGCTTCAAATGTGTGAATGTCCTGATCTTCCACCTCACCACTCAACTATTCAATACAATTGTTGTTTAACGGAACGACAGCTAAGAGTTTACAACAACCATCTTTTAATGTACAGGAATGAAGGGGTCGGGGCAAGAAAGTGCCAACCCACATTTTTGGTGAAATAAATCTAACACTGTAATCTGTTGCTTAATATTGTAATTTATAATATACTACATATAATCTGTTTCTAATGTCACTTGGTGGCAGATTATGCACATGTTTCGTTTTTACCCCAGATGTCTATGCACCCAATGAAGATAGCAAATTTACAAAAAAACATAATAGTAATATCGTTAAAGTAATGCCATATTGTTACTGAGAATATCTCAAATGTTACTAAGACATTGGCGAAAAAACTTAATGTTATATATCTTTATTTGGGTATTTCATCAAATTTTCAAATTGAAATATCTCAGAAGTTCAAAAATGCGGCTTAGCACTCTCATGCCCCGACCCCTTCAATTGAATGATTTATGTTTGAATATTTGGTAGAATCTATCCTTTAACACGTATTAATGATTTATTCACTACATGTCACGACTACTTGCAACTAATTTGAATGGCAAATGGAGGGTCAATACTATATTAGGTGGCTGGTAGTAATATTTTGGCTGATCAATGTCTTTTTAAAGTTAATTATTTCATGTTTACAGTTTTCACCAATGAAACTACAGTAGTTAAGATGTTTACGATAAATACTTTTTTCCCAAGATCTAATATTTTTTGGCAAATAATAAGTTAACTTAAGGATTAACATCACTTCCGACATTTGATTTTTGATATATATATTAGAAAACTATGCATAAGAATGAAAATTGGTTTGAAGATATTTATTATATCAATCTTTAATATCATTAATATATATTTTTTATTAAAAAAATCAAAATGAAGGCGTTGGAGCTGTGGCAACATGTTGGTGCCAAAAATGCAGCTTGGAGTACAAGTGCTCTCCAAATGAGCCTTTAATAAAAATGTTTTTTTTTTCTTGTAATCAACATAACAATTTGCAAAACTGGCAAACATGCGAAAAATGGGTAAGATTTTTCGTATAAAATTAACTTTAAAAATAAAAATATTTAATTTATCATAATAATCGTACTTGTCTAGAGAAAAATATTGAGATTTCGTAATTCAAATTTGTAAACGAACCGATGATAATTGTTAAAGGTATACTGCAAGTCACATTTTTGGCATCACCATGTTTCCACAGCTACAGCGCCGTCATTTTGATATTTTTTTTTTTTTTTTGTGTTTTAGTGATATTAAATATTGATATAATAAATACCTTCAAACCTTCAACACCTTCATTTTTATTCCAATTTATAGTTTTATTAATTACAAAAATTATTAAAAATCAGGCGTCGGAAATAGTGTTACCCCTTAAATGCAAACAAAATCAGTAACAATCAAAACAAAATATTAGATATCATTTTTGGTTGATATATTTCACTTTTAGATGCTTAAATTGATAAAACACATTTATTTTCTTAATTAAGAAATAAATACAGCTGTTGATTTAAATGTCCAAACAATGGCGTACCCAAAGGGGAGTTCATGGCCACCGCTATTTTCAAAAAGAAATTTTCCTCTTATTTACTTGCCAAATTCTGCGATTAAATAAGGCAAAAATATTGGTATCCATGACTCCCCCTCTCCTCCCTCTTCTGGTGTATGCAAGCAGTACAAATATTAAAATATGGTCTTCCTGTTTGATAACAATAAGAAAACCAGCTGATAGAATGATAAATTTGATCAATTTTATACCGAATGAACAACAAACCGTCTAAAACTTATAATTATGCCATAGTTATATCGCTGTTATTATCAGTACTACAATAATACTAGTATTACAGAAACGCCAACAGTGTATCATTTTTTTAATTCAAAACAGTGCATTTTAATTTGATTCCCACTTCTATATTCCTTACTTTCTGAAATTGTGTATTGTCTGTAACGGGCTGGTTTTATGTTGCTCAATCTACATACGGAAATTCTTATTCTCAATTCAACCTTGAACAAGAAAAAGAAACTAAGAAAAATAAAGTGAAAATGAATGAAACGTAGAATAACATAATTCGTTGAATATGTCTAATTGATATATTGTTTACCGTGTTATTTTTCATATATGGAAAGTGTTCATTTATATGTATCACTATACCATGTGATTCAAAGCAGAAGTTATGGCGATTATCTATAAGGCTACGGCCACGCTTACGTTTTCTGAATGTGGACAAACAACGTAAAATCACACTGAAAAATGGATTGTATGTCAAATAGGCTACACAAAACTCTTAATTCCTGCTGCGGTTGAAGAAAGAAGACGGATTTCAAGATGTACAGCAAAAATCAAAATGGGCCGGAATCCATTTTTTACTAATTTTCACGCTGTTTGTGTAGCCACACTTCCTTCGAAATCAGCCACCGCATGCGATTTTATGTCCGCTAGTGTCTGTTGTTTTGTTATAAATCGTCATTTCTTTTTCTTTTTTAATTGAGATGGAGCAAAGAGAGTAAAACAAAAATCGTAAAGCTTTTTATATGAATCGGCTGTCCAACCTCTAACTTCTGCGATAAAAACACGCAAATGTAGCCACAGTACAGCGTCAGATGATGATAAGGGAAAATAAACAGCTTCAAGAAATGCAAATGGAGCCTTAGCCTTAATCCGCTGATGGTAGAAACATATTCCAGTTACAAAATGTATTCAAATCAAGTACAGGTTTTATATATGACATTTGTTTTACAAAGGGCTGACTGCTCATTGAAATACATTCGACTCCGAATAATACATTAGACTTATGTTATTGCAGAATTTCTGTAATTAAACAAGGTTAATATTCGGAAATAGTGGAATTCAAAAGTAAGTGGGAACACTGTTTCTGGATAAACGTTATTTATACATACATACGTACGTATGTACGTACACGCACGCACATACACACACCGACATACATACATACATACATACATACATACATATATATATATATATATATATACCGGGTGTTTCGAAAGTCCGGAGCAAATGCAAAACGCGATTAAAAAATAATAATAAATCTAAGGGTTGAAAGACTTTCGGTTAGCAAATTAATATTCACCGTGATACAGGATTTTGTATGGCATGACAAAAAATAATTAGTTCACATTCTTGATAGTAGAGGGTGCAGCTGCAAAGAAAACAAAGAAAAGTTATAATTTCGAAATGATAGATATTTTTTAGCGTGCTCTACAGCTGGAAATTCTCCACATTCCAGCATTGAGTACAGCAGTTGCATAACGTCAGGGTGTTCAGCATCACTTTACTACCAGTGTTATTATATACTACACTGGCTTCCAAAAGTTAAGGTACAACCGGTTTTTTGCGTCTAATTTGCAAATGAATGAATATAGAAACAACAAATTTGGAGTATATATGCGCTAAACTGTTATTTAATAAATACGACATAGAAATTTACTTAAGTTAGACGTATAAATGAAATTACAACAAAAAAGCACTCATGGTGGAAAATTCCATTCTTGGAGAAATTAGTACATCGCAGTATTATGCAGTAAAATGTGACAGAAAAATTAAAAACCTGGTTCTAATGCGGAATATGTCCACCCCGGACTTGAATGCATTGGCGGCATCGACTTTCCATGCTCTCAATTAAATTGTCGGACACCGAAATAGATAACGCTGACCAGACTTGGAGTAAGCCTTGTTCCAGCTCATTTAATGACCTTGGAGAAGGACTTAAAGCCACAACCTGTCTTCCATGATAGTCCCAAAAATGTTCTATCGGATTCAAGTCTGGAGAGTGCGCTGGCCATTCCATTCTCTCCAAACCGTGATCTTCAAGATAATCCTCAACAACCACAGCTCGGTGTGGTATCGCATTATCATCCATTAGAATGAAACCATTGCCAATAGCACCGGCATATGGGCGCACATATGAATCAAGGATCTCATCCCGATATCTCGCACCAGTCACAGTTCCTCCATGGAACACATGCAGGTCAGTGTGGCCTCCGAGTGAGATCCCTGCCCAAACCATGATTTCACCGTTTCTGTACCTGTGTGTTTCGACAGTGTTTGATTGATAGTATCGAGTGCATTGTTCTCTCCAGATCAGAAGACGTCCTGAATCGCTCTCCAGTGTGAATCTGGACTCGTCTGTGAAGAGTACAGAAGCCCACTGTTGTCTGGTCCAGGAAACATGTTATCTTGCCCAACATAAGCGGGCCCTTCTCTGTCGTCTGTTGAGGGGGACACACACAACTGGTCGCCTTGCATAGAGACCTGCATTGTGAAAACATCTTCGCACCGTAGTAGCGGAGATTCCTCTCCCTGATGCTGCAAAGTGGTCTGCAATGAGTTGCGGCACAGTAGTGCGTCTTCTCCTTCGAGCCGAAAGAGCTAGCAACCGGTCTTCTGCAGGTGTTGTAACACGTGGGCTGCCTGGAACATGTATTCTGGACACAGAATCTTCGGATTCATACTGATCCCAGAGTCGTTGGACTACACTGCGTGACACATTGAGCCGTCTAGCAGTATCGGCCTGTGACAACCCCATTTCCATCCATCCTACCGGCCGCCACCTTAATGAATCAGGCGAACGACTTCTTCTAGACATTTCTAGACTCTACTGGCTGTTGTGAACAAAACTTACACGCGAAATTACGAAAGCTTCGTAATTGCATAGTTTTCTCTCATTCACAAATACCTATTCTTTTCTATAAAATAAAAGTGGTAGCTGTAATTTTTGTGTAAGTTTTTTTAAAGCTTATTATTGTCATTCATATAAACTATGAAGTTTAATCTGACTGCCATTTTTTGTCTGGTGAGCTTCGAAAAACATGTTGTACCTTAACTTTTGGAGGCCAGTGTAAAATTGGTCTTATTTAATCTTTAGATGTTATACAATTAAATAAGGCTAAATTTAGTATATAATAATACTGGTAATAAAATGATGCATCAACCCCTGACGCTAGAGTACAGTCACGGTATTATGCCTGATACAGCCCGAAACAGTACATCAACGAAAATGGTTGGTATCTCTTGCCTTATGGTGTTTTTAGTACTAATAAAGAATGTGGGCTTCCTCTATAAACACAGGATTATAGGCAGCCACAAACCAGCAAGGTAAGCACAGTTCTTCTACATTTTTTTAACAGAAATTTCGCGTTACTTAACCACAGAAAAATAAGACAAAACCTGCATTAAACAAGATTGTTAGAAATTCAACGATTTAAACATTAGATAGAAAATTTCTAATCAGGGCTGTAACCAACCGTCAAAGCCAGACAGAGATTGTAAATTTCTGGTAGGACTAATTCACTGCTTAAGTGTTTTTTCTCTGCTTTAATGATAAATAAATATAGTCATAAGTAGAGTATAAGTCCTCCTTATCATAAAACTTTTTATTACAAAGTTTTACAAATGTTAATTGTAATATAGATGCTATAACTATTAAAAGGTTATGGAATCTATAGAGGGCTTAAGAAGATGCTAGGGGTGCTCCGCTCACCCTTCTCCCTTCTGATGACGGCCCTGTTCATTGCTCCCAAATGGTCCGCTTTTTGAATACCGGTATTTTCTTAGAAAAATTTTAGTTTTAGATTTTTCTTGCAAATTTTGCAGAAACCATCTTCGGGGGTAAATTTTTGCGGAATGTTGTACAAACCTTCTATGAAATTTTCTGTTAAAAATATTTGTATACAGTTGCGGACCATTTGGGAGCCCTGCCTGTTTCTAATATGAAATAGTGATGCCATACTCCTTAGAAATTCTAAGGAGTGTACGCACCTTGCAACCAGAAATCACACAATGTGTTTTGGCATGATCCTTATTTTACGTTGTGCAAGTTGCATGCAAAACAATTTAATTTGAATTAATTATTTTTTCCGTGCCAAACAAAATCCCGTATCACGTTGAATATTAATGTGCAAACCACAAGTCTCTTCGACCCTCTGAACATTTTTATTGCGGTTTACTTCTGCTACAGACTTTTAAAACACCTATACTTCAACTCTGATTTACAAGTAATTCTATCTCATTTAATAAATATCTGTTCTGAAAATACCTCTTGGACATGCTCCTTGAGATATAAATCCTACTCTTTTCCTTTTAGGCTTGTCTTTTAGTTGCTGAAGAATAATTTTTGCTCCGGGAAAATCAGCCTGCTCTCTTCGTCTTTTACCTATGAAAAAAATGACATATTGCATCAAAAACTGAAGGAAGTAAATAGAAGGAAATCATGTAATTTATTTAGCTTACATTTACAGATTCGTCATCATTTCACAAATCTAAAATTCTAGAAAGTCTCCAGCTCCTAACTTCTCCAAGTAAATTTCGAGACTAATTTCAAATCACATGAATATAGAATTGTGCAACCTCCAAAATATTTCATTGATTCCACAAATATAATAAATTATGGCCTGCACAACCTGTAGATCTAATTTTTTTTATTTATGAGACACCGAATCTTAAGTTCATAATATTTAGGGATAATGAACCCCGTGATCGCTCCCTTAAAAAGGTTCATCATAGTTGAAAATGTTTATGATTTCGGTTTGTCTGTCTGCCGTCTGTCCCGTCCAACCTCCGTAAATATTCTAGCATTGCCATGTAATTAATATATATTATTAGGTTTAATAAAGCATTATCGTTATTGAAAATGAAGTGCGTAAAATTTTTAGTCCTTTTACAGAGACACTCAAAATAATTTAATTAAATTATGGTCTATGGTAGGATTCTTCAACCTGTGGCCCGTGAGCAACCAAGTTACCACTATTTTAGTACAGAAATAATTGTACTATTTAATTACAGCAACTTTTTTATTAAATAAGGCAAAAATTGTCTTTCCTAATTTCTGACGGTAAACGAGATTCAGACAAAAAGGTTGAAGACTCCTAGTCTAAGGAGAAAAATCATTTGCGTCAATTTTAATGATGTTGCACTATGCCAAACATAATGTGGACATTCATAGCTCTAAGCCGAAAGGCGGGTTGTCCAGAGTGGGAGATTAATGTCAAACATAATGAAATTGATATACATTACTAAGGTGCACTTCAAGATACTTATTGTAAAATATGGTTAAAATATGGCCATTTTATATTAGATAAAGCAAGTATAATTATTTATTTTCTTATTATACCTATTTTCCCTTACTATAGCCTTCAATTTTTTTAATAATAAGGAATTATTTAATTTCAGTTATAATTAAATATATCTTATTTCTGAAATGTTATTTCCGTGCTAAAATTTAATTATATTTCATTGTAATAGAAACTTTGATCATAATGAACAGAGGAAAGTATATTCAACTAGGTAAATTATATTCAATGGTTGGAGTATCGTAGTTGAGATTTTTTCCAACAGAGCGAAAATATGCCGGTACCAGGACTCGAACCTGGTTACTTTGGTTTGCCGTACCAACGCTCTCCCTACTGAGCTATCCCGATGATATCCTGGACTGGCATATTTCACTCTTATGTGTTGGATAAGGCTGCGAACTGCAGCGCTAAATTCATTCATCCGAGCTATAACTATAGCATTTACATGATGAATCTTGAAATATCACGGAAACTCCTGTATACCATGTAATTAGATCATAATGAACAGAGGAAGGTATATTCAACTAGGTAAATTATATTCAATGGTTGGAGTATCATAGTTGAGATTTTTTCCAACAGAGCGAAAATATGCCGGTACCAGGACTCGAACCTGGGTACTTTGGTTTGGTGATCTAATTACATGGTATACAGGAGTTTCCGTGATATTTCAAGATTCATCATGTAAATGCTATAGTTATAGCTCGGATGAATGAAATTAGCGCTGCAGTTCGCAGCCTTGTCCAACAAATAAGAGTGAAATATGCCAGTCCAGGATATCGTCGGGATAGCTCAGTAGGGAGAGCGTTGGTACGGCAAACCAAAGTACCCAGGTTCGAGTCCTGGTCCCGGCATATTTTCGCTCTGTTGGAAAAAATCTATGATACTCCAACCATTGAATATGAAACTTTGATCTTCGTAAAGGGACTATATATATCATCTGCTTTCATAAAATAGTAAATAAAAGATTAAAAAGTATAGTCTAATGTGGCCTTGGTAGCCCAAAAACAAGTATTAAATTTTATAAAGACCCTTTCCTTGTAGAATTCGCAGCCTCGACATCTGTACGACACATAGGTATACTCATAAGAGTATACTTTTTCTGAGTCCGACAATTTGAAATCAGAGTCAACCCGAGCCATAAAAATTTTGTGTCATCAAAGCCCGAGCCTGATACCAAAAGTACACAGTAGAAAATTGTTATTAACATTTTAAAATTGTTTCAAGATCAATTATCTTATTTAAAAACCTCTTCTTACATAGATGTAAGTATTAATCATTAATCCTAAATATTTCCTCATGACAACATTTCGTGATTTTCATGAAAATCTGTTTAAAATAGCAAGTTTGTTATTTATACCAAACCACTGGCAGAAATCTGTAAAAGTCACAATTCTTATTCTTTTAAAATAGCAATGTGCAACTATAGAATTAAGACATGATTTCTGTTTCATAGAAATTCTGAGAAAAGAGCTTGAAACAGAAAGCGAGAATGGACATGGGACACTGACTTGACTTCAGAAGCAAATACAATCTTTCTATTTATATTCCATCAATAACAATTCAGTTCTCTTTTAAACTGATTTTTAAAGGGTTGTAAAATACTTTAAGAAACTTGGTATACATTGTTTCTCAAATAGCAAGGGTTTATTTTCCTTTTTTCAATTTCTGAATAAATACAATGTTCACTTTGAGCCCAAGCCCGAAGAATGATATAAAAAATCGAGCCCAAGACCGTCACGAGACCGGGCTCGGTCACGAGCTTATGGGATCGGACTGAGCTCGTTTCCTTTCTAATACTCAGGAGAAATTCTGATGATATATGAAAACGAAAAACAAACTGCATCTAAAGTATTTTAGGAACAATCGAAGGTCAAAATTTGAGATTAGAATTTTGACGATATTTTATGTCTCCTTATAAGTCACAAGTGAGTATCAGTTCAAAGCAATGTAACCTACCTCCACCACATAACAAAATGTTGATAAGATAATGAATGCTTACACTGTGATAACACAACATAGTTTTATACATATACTTGCTACAAAAGTAAAATCTGTAAGTAAAAAAAAGTTACAAAAGAGAACTTTTTAAAGATAAGATAAAGACTGTATTATACCTGAGAAATAAATTTTGTTTATTTCCAATAGTCTCGCTGTAATTTAATATAAGAGTAAAACAGACTAACTGAAACATCGTTAAAGTTTCAAAGAGGAGTGGTTTAAAATGTATTGGCTTAATTATTTTTTTAATTGGTAGCTGGTAATTTATGAGTTTCCGAACTAAAACATTATCAGTATGAAAACTTTTACTTAATTTTGTTGACCCCATAGTTATATTATGTTTAAAATTCGATGTAGTTAGGCAACGAATTTGATTAAAAATTAAAAATGACTACATTATAATTGTCTAGTTATTTATTTTACTAACCTAAACAGCTGTATTAGTTACCATTTTTAAATACCTTTCACTGTCAGCTCATTTTCTAACTTTATATACATAGTATATTGAATTTATCTTACATATTTTATAGGCCTTCCGAACGAATAATGTATCAATTTCATTAAAATAATTAACACTTTGCACTCCAGTGTGTCCGCTGGAAGGACATTTAATATAGGCTTTTTATATTATGGCAAAATTTGATTTATATAATAATTAAATAAAAACAGGCTTTAATTAAAATAAATTTATTGTTCATATTTGAATATGATACCTATTGTGCATCGAAATTCTGTCCGAATAGATTCTTGCAATTCGATTTAAATAATTAAACGAGAAATATAAAAAAAAATTACCATATTTTTATTGTTATTCTTTATAGATTCAAATAGTGCTACTTATTAGGAAGCTAGAATAGAAGGAGTTGAGGTGTCAATCTTCACCTGTGGAATGATTTGAAGCCGAAAAACGAGTTTTCCCCCCTCTTCTGCGTCCACCATATTTGACTTTGACCAATCTCTATCAGCAGTGTCCAGTGCAAAACGCGGCGCGCGCGTCTCCCGTGGTGCGCCAAATAAGGAGGACGCAAGGGAGGGGGGGGGGGGTAACAACGGCTTCAAGTGACGTCGTATCATATTCAGTCCTCCTAGGATAGTTAAGAGCTGTTCTTTAATAATGAATTTTATTGATTCTACAAGTTTCATTTAAAATTTTCCACGAATATTAAAAATCAAAATATATTAAAATATAATTCAAATAAAAACACCCTTATAACAAAAAAAGGTATACTGCTCAACCTATCGTCCATGCAAGTCCGGCTTCGATAGGTGTCGTTTCATGAGTAATATCATTGCCATACAGGCAGAGTCCAGCTTCAAGACGCAGTGTATCTCTGGCTCCAAGTCCAGCTAGTCTAACTTCATCTTGTTTTGACTCCAGAAGTGTTTCTGCTATTAGCTGGCTTTTATCTGCTGGAATTGATATCTATATGAAACAAAGACAAATAGATTATAAATTCAGTCTATAAAACTTGCTCAATTTTAGAAAACCCAAAACAATGCACAAATCTTTAAAAATAGCAAAACATTCTCGTACATCGAATATTATCTCGAGACAATACAGATACATAACGAGTGAAATATGTTAACAGATTCGAATCTTGTATAAAAGGCATCGTCGATCAAAAACGAAAAGGAAAATCATATCTGAGATAGCATAAAATCTAAGCATATCCGTTTTGTAAGCATGTTGGATCCGTGATTTAATCTTCCAAATCACCAGTCATCCAATCGATCATATTATGATACAGTTCAGCTTCTCATTTATTTTTGTTGTTGGAATAATGCATCTGGATCAAAAGGAAAAAGGAAAAAAAGTAGAAAATATTTCCAGTTATATATTATGACTATTTGCTTATAATAAACGAAATATCCAAATTTGTAAAGTTGTTTTGATTCGACAAATTCAAACCCAAAATAGAAACATATATAAATATAGATATCGGTGGTAAATATGTACGTTTAAAAAACAGCCTAAATCTGAAGAATGTGATTATAAATAAAGTGGAAGCAAAAAAAGCTGAAGTTTTATTTGAGGCCACGATGCTCTAAGTGTAATATGACAGCTATGTTTGACTTTTCTGCCATCGTATGTTAGCTCAGAATTGTACTGTTATGCGGGTGGGTATATTTTGACTATTCTAAGAGTTACTTCATTTACTACCACTTGTAAATATATAGTTAGGTCAAGTCATCTCCCTTAATACATCCATGCCTTTAGCGCTATAATACGGGATGACGGATACATACACTGGTGAACAATTTCTAAGAAAGGATGATACTATCAACTGTAACAGCCACAAAATCGGAAGCAACAATATGCGAAAATTAAGTTCGGAATGCACTAACAAGTATTGAGCGTGTGATTTTTTTTATTTCCACACATGTTAGTCACATGATAGCGCTGGTATGGGATTTGAAGGATTTGGTGCGCTTTGAGAGTTGATGAAAGTGAAATTTGAATGCGAAAAAATTAATTAAGGACCTTGAATTTTTTATATGTATTTTCAAGATCATTTAGAGGATTCTACTTGGGATCGTATTATTTGAAAGATCGAAGAACGGCGACAAAAAAAACAGATGTTGCCATTAATTCGATATCGTCCCATACACAGTGCTGTTTCCTGGCTTTGAAGAGCATTTCAAAGAACTAGGATGTGAAGTAGAGTCACAGTGGGTCGTCTCTTTTGCAGTACGACTACCTCAGAAGACAGAACTATCTGCAATAAGGATCGGCGCACTGTAAGTAGTTCAGTGACAAAGCAGTTTCTTGCAGTCACAGGAAAACAGATATCTTGAATACTGTAGCCAGGCATTTGCAACATGGAAGACTATACGCTCGAAGAGTTGTTGTGTGTGCCCTATTGTAAAGAGTTCACAATAGCGCCCGTTTGCAATGATGTCGTCAGCATCCCAATTGGACCGATGCTACAAGTAACATATCGACCCCTTTTATGGATATTCCCTTGATAATCAGCACTACCCCTCTCATGCCTGATCACTTGTCTTCTACTATCAGATGACAGACTTAACCTACTATCATCCGAAATGTGTACACAAGACCAGTCGCTCTCCGTCCAATTGCCAGTGAACTAGACAACAGTCACAAGAATTGAACGAGCAAACGATATATTCGAGTAATATTTGTAATAATAAGACTAATAACAGTAAAAACAAAAGAAAGAGAAGATAATTGAAAATTCTAAAAGGGTTGATTCTAAAATTGTCGCGATGGCAATCCCAAACGTAGAGAGTCTTATAAACTTAATACCAAACTATGACGGAAGGAAAGAGGCAAATATTAATCATTTTCTTTTACAATTTTTAACGACCTTATCAATCAAACTCAATTAAATAACAATTCAAAATTAACGATATTGGAGGCTGAAATTGTCGGACCGGCTAAAGATTGATTAAAAACATGGATTGAACGAAAAAAGAGAATGAAAAAGGTATTGGTACAAGATATTGGGCGCTGTTTTTCGGATTTCAAAATTGCGGTGCACCAGTAACAATATTCTCGTTATTGGGATATATTGGCGGAGTCAGAAAATAGATATCGTTATTGCAATATTTTAAAATATATCAATATTTGACCGATATATATAAAATTTCAATGTCATCACATTTAACTTTCTGCGTTCAAATTCAAATTTAACTGTTGACGCGCGCAAAATCTTTTAAATCACTTATCAGCTTTATCACATGTGTGAAAATCAAAAGTTTGCATGCGCACAACACTTGTTACTGAATCATGCACTTCTGCTAATTTTCACATGCTAATTCCTTTGATTTTGTGGCGGTTTTCATTGATAGTATCATCCGTCCGTAGAAATTATCCCCTTGTGTACGTCATATACAAGGATTGTGAATTTTATTATATTGCTGCAGAAGATTTTAAAGTACAATGATAATCTTCTAAGTAAATTTGAAAAATATTCTATATTTATGTCACCATTTCGAAAGTAACCCACTTGAAATTGACATATCAAACATAATTTATTGACTTAAGGGATTACGTACGTAATTTCAGATAAATGGATCTAGTGGTAGAGACGCCTGAAGAGAGGTGAGAATATATATTTTAGAAATTTTAATGGCATGGAAAATTTCTGAATCCATGTAAAAAAGAGGGTACATAAAGATGTACCCTCAATAACTTCTTCACATATGAGGTTTTCAGAATCAAAGGGGACCATAAGATATCACCAGAGATATTAGTAGTTAAAATTGATGAACTCTCCTTCATTTCATTCAGAGTCATGGGAGACTAGCGTCATTTGGTTGTTCACATTTTCAACATATGACTTGGTTTGTTACAGCACCGAATAAATTATTTTCTATAGAGAAGATCCAGAATTCATTTCAAACTAGGTTGAACGAATAAATGCACTTGATCCACGTTGGTTCTGAACACCTCACATCTCACATACATGTGTATTAAGAGTTTTTGTACATTAAAATATGGTTGACAAATTATAGACACTTTTTTTCAACGTATTATTACATAAAATATCACATACAAATATTGTTTAACTATTCTTTAAGAAAGAAGCAAGCCTTAAAGATTCTACCGACGATTAATAAAAAGTAAGTTAAATCAAGAGCTATCTTTCATATTTTAGTTCTTACATACTATAACTCTCTCGATATTCTGTAACCTACTTTATCCTCTAACCCAAAAGTTTATAGGCAGGTTGAAGCATTGAAAAGTTTAAGGGAAAAGAAAAAAATGTTTGTTCTTATAAAATAATATAACGGAATCAAATGAACCAATAAAAAAAACTATCAGATAGCATGTTTTATGCATTTATATTATCATATAAAACATCTAAATCTAATTATGGTATACTATGTAATATACCGGGTGTTTCACGAAGGACCCCTAACTTTGACACTAAATAACTCGGAAACGGTGATATATAGAAGCATGAAACCAGTAATATGTTTATTAAAAAATCGTAAAAATCTGTTACGGAAACCTCAAAATTGTAGTAACAAATTGCGCCGATAGATTCAAAATGTGCACCTTTAACACAACACACAGGTCTCAAACGAAGAATGAAATTGTCAAGGACTCTCTGCAGTATGTCACCGGAAATCAACACACAAGATTGACAAGTAGCCCTCCAGCTCGTCGAGTGGTAGAGGATTGTTGCGGTAAACATTGTCTTTCAGTGTCACTTCCAGTGTTGCCAGTGGGCTACTTTTTTAAAATTAAGTTCGCTTCATTGGCACCACTTTTCTGAAATGGTATAATTCGCCTTGTTTTCGCGATATTTAATCTGTCATAAAATAAGACAAATTTTACTTTCTCAAAAAACTGGTGCGAATCAAGAAAACTGAATTTAAAAAAAGTAGCCCACTGGCAACACTGGTCACCTCCGGAATTTATTTCACTGTACGCTAATAGCGGTCACGTTTCAACGGTGAAAACTTCGATGACTGATCGTTCTTGGCGTCTGAGCTCTCTTTCTAGGGACCCGTAATACTGCTTGCAGTGCCATCTATCAACGCTATTTGTAACAAAAATTTTGAAGTTTCTGTATCAGATTCTTACGGGGATTTTAATAAACATACCACTGATTTCATGTTTCTATCTATCCCCGTTTCCGAGTTACTTATTTTCAAAGTTAGGGGTCCTTCGTGAAACACCCGGTATTATAGTCTGGAAAAATCTAAATTTGTTTAACCACCCATCTGAACCTCTTATAAGACGCCTAACTTAAATGATAAAAAACAGTGTGTTTTAAAATTTGTTTTTCGACTAAATTTTATTTTTAGCTATATCTCTTAAACATACAGACCTCATATATGACATTAATCGTTACTTTTGCACAATCGTGAATAGAATTTTAATCCTTCTTTGCATGAGTTTTTCTTTTACAATTGTGTTTTTTTATACATATATTAAATACTAGACACCAGAAATTTTAAGATAGATTTTTAACTTTGTTCAGCAACATAGTTCACGGGAAATTTACTGGATTAATATTTCTATATAAATATAGTGGTGGCGAAGAAGTTGATTTATTTATTAAGAGTTAAATAAACAGTGATGGAAATTTACATCACTATGCAATTAAGGGTTAATTGTGCCAGCTCAAATGATTCGTGAAAAAAAAATCTTTGAGAAATGGGGTTATAAAGGTTACATATACACTGTGAGTGGCTATTCCACTGGACCACGCTGGCGAATCAAATTACCCGAAAACGAGTAATTCGTGAAAGATATTCTGGAATGAGTAGGAAACCTTACTGTTAATAATAAACATTTAAACTGTCATATTAACTCGGGAGAAGTCGGGCATAACCAGATTATGAATGATTTTTACATTGTCAACAATAAATACAATTAACCCCTTAATCGTCGCGCCCTTTTAGTGTAGGCTACTTTTTAAAAAATGAGATTGCTTGATTACCACCAGTTTTTTTAATTAGAAATGTCCGTCTTATTTAATAGGCAGATAAAATAATGCAAGAATAAAGCCAATAATACTATTTAAAAAAAAACTGGTGGGAATCAAACAATCTCAATAAAATAGGCGTAATCTACGCTGCCCGTGAATGTCTCGGGCACGACGATTAAGGGGTTAATAATCGTCACTTTATTTAGTCTGAAACAATTGTTACAAATTCTATGATAATGTAAATTATAGATTACTTTTCAAAAAATAGTGGTGGCAATTGTAAAAACCGTACGCCCCTGGGGTATGTCATACCCCATGCGACTGCTTCCGGGTTAAGGGATCAGAGAAATAAAGACAGCCTCCTTCAACAGTTCCAGGTAGCACTCAGAATTTAAAGCAGAGTCAAATAGCATGTATGTGATGATATGATTTCTCTATATTCTACACCTCACCATTATCTTAACGCCAAAAAAACACTTTCTATGGATCTGTTCAGTGAGGATTACTGTCACTGATACATGTGGTTCTCATGGTTCATGTCAGCATTGACATAAAAAATTGCAAAGAATAAGTTCGTTAACTTTTAGTATTAATAACTCTAAAATCAGCACATATATATGGAAAATCTGATTGGGGCAATTGATTTCTTAGAAAATGACGTTGTTATTTGATATGCAACATGGCACCCTTCCAATTTGAAATTGCTTATCTTGATTGAATATGGTGAATTTTAAGATAGCTGCCATACAGCAGACACAGCCTAAAACAGGAATATTCAACCTTCGTGTCGCACAGCTACCACTGTTTACGAATAACAATATTTGCTTTGTATAATGACCGAAATTTTGGGATTAAATAAAGCAAAAATTGCTATTCGGAAATAGTGATGATAAACGATTCTCAGGCAAAAAGGTTGGATATCCCTAGCCTAAAAGATAGATCATCTTACTCTTTCTTCAATGGGGTAGTCAAATATTTCATTTTCTTTTCAAATTTGGAAATACAGCTGTGTCCAAATATTTTTTATTTACCCTGTATTTAAAAATTTAAATTATAATTATTAATATTTACTTCAACTCCATCCTCGCCAGTGTAACCGCATCGGGTGACCCGACAGTCATCTACCCCGCATATTTTGGTGTTAACTGTTTTCATGAATGTCAAAACATTTAAATCACAATCTGTTAATGGTTGAAGAACCTTGGTCATTCCTGGACCTATAAAGAAACATGTAAAAATTAATGAAATTTGTACATAATCTTATACCTGAGTACAAATATAATACTGATTAGTTCAAATATTTGTGTGTAATTTTCCGTAATTAATGTCTGTTCTGTTCAACAAATATTGTTGATTTTGGACATGTGAATTAGTAGGAAATGAAATGACCCAATTACTACACTATCATAAATATTGTTTATTGATAGAAGCTTTTGAAATACTTTTCATTGGGTTCTATCAATTGAAAAAATAAATGTATTAAATACCCAGTAGTCTGACCAACCTGCAAGAATAATGCATTGATAAAAAATAAACAAGAATTTTAAGTAAAACTTAAAAGGAACTTAAAATGCATTATTTTTATGTCACCCCAAAAAATATAGACAAATCGGGCTGAAATTTATATTTGATAGGCCTTAGTACATAAACGTGAATCTTTTATGTAAGTTAATTATAATTATTATTAAATAAAGCTACTGTCTTTATAGAACTACAAGAAAGATAGTCAAATCTTGCTGAACCTTAAAATATATCTGTATTTAAAAAAAATAGGAACATTTTGAATCTGATTTAAAGTGTTTCTATGGCAGATTTCTTGAAAGGTTAATGTTGGAAATTTATTACAGTCCACCAAAAGCTACGACGTTTGTTATTATTTTTGTCCCTGTCCGTTTTGGCGTAATTCTTTTGCATGCTTCAAATCTGGATCTAAACTGGATCTTCTTCTATCAGAAAATAGTCGTTGGGGGTCACCGTAATACTTACCCATCATGGTTATGCATAATATAAAATATGAAAATAAAGCATGTGTAAACTATTTATAAAATGCATTGCAATTCAAATACAATCCTGGCTTGATGACGTCATAAACTTTAAATGCTCTATTACTGAATTGCGTAAAAGAAACATCCTTATAACTCCAAAAATTATAATCATATTAACTAATAGTTTACTGCGTCGGTTTGAGCGTCTCATTTCCAATTAAAATATATCTTTGAATTGAAATTTGAATGAAATACAAGGTCATGAGAAATCGAAAAGTGTGGGAAATAGGATTATAAATATCTCGGCAACTAATTATCCGATCGACTTCATTCATTATGCAAAATTTATGTTTTTTATTGTCTTTTATATTCATTCCTTAAAATAAAAAATTTCGAAAATTTTTCTATACGTTTTATCAGAACGAATATTTCGAGAGTCCGAAAAAAATAGTTCCGGATAATCGAGGTTTCTGAAATTCAATAAACTTCTTCCCATTATTACATACTAAGTACATACCGATTTTCAAGTCTCTATCTGAATTTGTTCGGGAGATAGAGCGTTTACAGACACACACACAGACACACACACACAGACACACGTTCACAGACACACGTTCACAGACACACGTTCACAGACACACGTTCACAGACACACACACAGACAGACGGACGGCAATTTTTTTTTTCTAAAAATATGTTTTTCGGAATCTCCAGTGTCTGAAACGTGTAAATCCGTTTAAAAAAAAAATTCGATTTTCAAAACGATTACAAAACTTACCCTATACCACGTATGATGGGTAAGTAAAAGACATATTGAATGAATGATGGATGGATTTTGGCGTTATCCGACACCAGTTTCTCTATGTTCGTGATATAAATGTTTTTAACCTTTTAAGATCGAATACTAAAGATCGTGCGGGTTGGAATTTATTGAATTTTGTAACGTTCTGACCCGTCATTCCGTCCTAAATGACTGTGATACCTAGAAATACAGACTATAAAAAAGGTGATTCAGAAAAAATGGTTGAACATATAAAAATTAATTTATCTTGCTGTAAAAAAGATATTTATTCCGTTCTAAAAATTTCCCTTAGCACTTTTATCCGTTAAATACATGTTTCTTTCTTTTAGAATTGTGTTTTTTTATACTTATATTAAAGATTAGACACCAGAAATTTTAAGATAGATTTTTAACTTTATTTAGTAGGATATTTAAGTGATTTTTTACAGGATTAATATTTCTAAATAAATATAGTGGTTGCGAAGAACTTGATTTATTTATTAAAAGTTAAATAAAAAAGTGTTGCAAATTTGATACACTATGCATTTAAGGGTTAAACCTTTCAGGGTCAAAGTACTTCTGTGAATTCTGGGGCCTTTGTGACATTTGGAGATTAAAATTTAATAAGATATATAATATCCCACCTCCCTTCAAGGAATTAAAGTGATATACAATATACCGTAATTTCCGGCGTATAATCCGCAGCTCAAAGAATCGTTTTTCGACCCAGAAAATTTATTCAATAATTGTAGTTAAATATTTACAGCGATCTTTTAAGTTACATTTTATAAAATAATATTTCTGGGTCGAAAAACGACTCTTTGAGCTGCGGATTATACGCCGGAAATTACGGTAATTGCGATTGCATAAACCTAATTAACACAGTATGTAGGCCAATATCTGCAGGGATACTCTTATTTTGAGATGGTAATTTGCAGTGGCGTATCGAGAGGGGGTATGCATACCACTGTTTTTGTATAATAATTATCACCTTATTTAATCACAGAATTCTGCGAAGATTTATAGTAAAAAGTGGTATACATGAAACACATCTGGATACACTAATGATAATATGCTAGATCATCATGCGTATTAAGTCAATCAAGTTCCGTTATTGACGATTTTTTTCAGATTTCATAAAACACAGCTACCAAATTTTCCAATTTTTGATCATCACTATTTCCAAACAGAAACATTTATTTTAAAAACACAAATTGCACAAATTGTGCTTATTAGTTGCTAAAATCAGTGTAAAAATTGTTTTAAACTCATAAAAGAGCTAAAATCCTACATGTTTCGGCTTTAAACTTAAAGCCATCATCGGGGAAGAGGAACAACACAAACGACTACTGATCTTTTACTTTTCGACACGAGAAAATTGAAATCAACAGTATGGAAAAATTTAAATAAAATAAGCGGGCGCTCTCTGTTGCCAAAGAGCGAAAAACAAAACAAGGAATTAACAAGGGGTTAAAAATGTATCCCATAAACTAGGTATGTTGAAAGAAAAGTTATCATTACAAATACAATCTTTTCTAATTTTAATTTCCAATGATTCCCTAATGGCGGCTTTAAATGGGTTATTGAACCTATGGATAATTCTTGCTTTATCGAAATTAATTACAGTATCATTATTTTTAGCGTAAAACCGGGAGAGTGCAGTGGATAACTTTCCAAATTTTATGTCGTTTTTATGCTCTTTTAACCTTTCTAAACAGTTTCTTTTAGTCATACCAATGTAAAAAATTATACTATTATTATTTAAGCTAATGGGGATTTCATAAACACCTGCGAATTGATCAGGGGGGATAGGATCTAATTTACATGAAACTAAGTCAACCAATTTTCTGGGAGGGACAGCAATAAGATGGATATTGTATTTACGGAGGGCCCTTTTAATCCTTTCAAATATAATAGGTATATATTGGAATTTACGATTCGATAAAGCAAGAATTATCCATAGGTTCAATAACCCATTTAAAGCCGCCATTAGGGAATCATTGGAAATTAAAATTAGAAAAGATTGTATTTGTAATGATAACTTTTCTTTCAACATACCTAGTTTATGGGATACATTTTTAACCCCTTGTTAATTCCTTGTTTTGTTTTTCGCTCTTTGGCAACAGAGAGCGCCCGCTTATTTTATTTAAAGTTTTCCATACTGTTGATTTCAATTTTCTCGTGTCGAAAAGTAAAAGATCAGTAGTCGTTTGTGTTGTTCCTCTTCCCCGATGATGGCTTTAAGTTTAAAGCCGAAACATGTAGGATTTTAGCTCTTTTATGAGTTTAAAACAATTTTTACACTGATTTTAGCAACTAATAAGCACAATTTGTGCAATTTGTGTTTTTAAAATACTAGTTAACAGTGTAGTGTCCAAATGGATTCAATTGAGAAACATTTATTTCATTTAGTGCAAAAATTCTATGATTAAATAAAAAGATTACTATTCATAAGTAATGGTATTAAGAAATCGGAAGGCTTGGCAGCTGTGCATAAAACAAGAACAAGCATTTTTGTAAAGCATCTACATTTATTATTAAACTATCGATAAAATCTTGAATGCCACACTATTTTTTTTTCAAACTTCTATACAATATCTTATTAAATTTTAATAATGTCTGCTTATGAAGTAATTGAAATGATGCCCATAAAACACTGAAAAAATAACAGCTACTCCCAATGATATTCAACTACCTCCAAAATAAAAACGGCCGTTAAATTTCCACATAGGAAACAAAAATTCCTTCAAATGCAGCAGGCCATATGTATACTATCCCTGACAGGCGGGCCACTGACCCAGAAACGTACATTTTCATTGATAAAATTCTGGCAGAAAAACTTAAAATTAATGATAAAAAAAAATGTTTTATATTGCTTTGGACTTATCTAACATCATGCAGTTATTTTCTCCGATCGTGGAAAATATATTATTAAAAAGGCATGTTTACATTACCTAGATACTATGTTATGATGCATAATTTTTTTATTCGTATGATTAACTGTATTATGAATTATCTATAAGATTACTTATCTATATGATTAACTGTATGATTAATTATTTATAAGATTAACAATCTATATGATTAACCGTTAAAAAGCTGTGAATTACATTCAGTTATTTCTGAGGCATCATAAAACAATCACTTGAAACTATCATTGTTTTTAAAACAACATTTATTTATATTCGAATGCATTACAGACAGTTGGTCAGCAACAAACATAATTAGAATTTGAAATACAGTTCATGCTTCTTAAGAAAATATTTCATTACTATTCATAAATATAAAACTACGGAAAATATAAAATATCTTTATTTTTATGGTGATAAATATAAAAAGGGTGGCAAACTGTAGCCCACGGGATACCACTATTTTAATAGTAATAATTGCCTTATTTAATCACAGACTTTCTGCCGTATATTGACACCCCTGATATATAAGGGGAGTTTTTCTTGTTTTTTTATCTTTACTTTAGTTTGGATTTTAGAAACGCTTCTGTTGTATTATATATATGTACCGTATTTTCCGGCGTATAATCCGCGGATCAAACAATCGTTTTTCGAGCCAGAAATTTTATTTTATAAAATGTAACTTACAAGATCTCTGTAAATATTTGACTTCAATTATTGAATAAAATTTCTGGGTTGAAACAGAATTGTTTGATCCGTGGATTATAAGCCGGGAATTACGGTATTCTGCTGTATTGTAATGATATACAGATGGTCGACAAAATAGTACGAACACTCATGAAAAATGGTGAAAAGAGCAATATCTAGAAAAATACATGAGGAATTAACCTGAAACTGCAGGTGTGTAAACAGTATAGTATAGGATATATATTTCCGCGAAGATTTTTTCACGAAACCCCATAGGGGACTGTCAACAAATTGAAAAAGAACGAATATATTTTGGATAACTCTGTAAAAACTAATGTAGCAAAAGCGTTCAAACTCGAGATTATTAATAAGTGGCTTATTGTAATATACTGTGTTCGTTTTTATGAGGATAGCATGTATACTCGTACAGAAATTAAGATTTTTATAAAAACATTTCCAAATTTCGCCTAGTTTTTTGCTTATAATTTGCAGAGTTTTTAATATAAAAAAAAGTTATTTTCAGAAAATATGACAAACAACATTGTACATAATACTTTGCAATCAGAATTTAAAAATAATAAAAATTGGATGAAAAATGAGCAGGTTTACTAAACAATGTTTCACTGCTCATGCGCGAATGCAATCAAAATATAATATGCATTATGTATTAGCTAAGTATATAGAGCAACTTTTTTGAAAGTCTCAAAATCATAGCTTGAAAATTCTGTAAATTATCGTCGATAGAAGAAGCTCGAAATCCGTTGTTCCCAAAAAGAAGCAAAAAGATGAGGGGTTGTATCAAATATCTGTTGATTAGTGCCAAGATAGCGTACACAATATTGCACGTACTACTATATTTGGATACAACCCCTCATCTTTTTGCTTCCTTTTGGGAACAACGGATTTTGAGCTTATTCTATCGACGATAATTTACAGAATTTTCAAGCTATGATTTTGAGACTTTCACAAAAGTTACTCTATATACTTAGCTAATACATTATGTATATTATATTTTGATTGCATTCGCGCATGCGCAGTGAAACATTGTTTAGTAAACCTGCTCATTTTTCATCCAATTTTTATTATTTTTAAATTATGATTGCAAAGTATTATGTACAATGTTGTTTTTCATATTTTCTGAAAAGAACTTTTTTTTATATTAAAATCTCTGCAAATTATAAGCAAAAAACTAGGCGAAATTTGGGATTGTTTTTATAAAAACTTTAATTTCTCTACGAGTATACATGCTATCCTCATAAAAATGAACACAGTATATTGCAATAAGCCACTTATTAATAATCTCGAGTTTGAGCGCTTTTGCTACATTAGTTTTTACAGAGTTATCCAAAAGATATTCGTTCTTTTTCAATTTGTTGACAGTCCCCAATGGGGTTTCGGAAAAAAATCTTCACGGAAATATATAACTTATACTATACTGTTTACACACCTGCAGTTTCAGGTTAATTCCTCATGCATTTTTCTAGATATTGCTCTTTTCACCATTTTTCATGAGGGTTCGCATTATTTTGTTGACCATCTGTATATAACGTATTGTAATGCTCTATATAATGATACTGTCACTAATAAACAGCCTACATCTCTTTTAGACATAAGCATGTTAAAGAACTTTTATCAAACAACTTACCTTGTATGGCAAGAAGAACTTTGTCTCTGATTATTTCCAGTTTTACATCAGCTCCTTTCGTAACAAATTCATTTATTTTACTCTAAAAATATATTTTAAAACCAACATATTAGAAATTTCAAGCTAGAAAAATTACTTCAAAGCCGTGATCTAGAATAAAATGTTATTGAGATAGTTATAAATTAGAATTTTCTTTATTACATGTTTATTTTTCACACTTTTAACACAATCTCTACCACAAACGAAAAAAAAAGTGTTTCAAGAAAAGCATTAACTCCTTGTTGAAATTTGAATTTCAGTTCAAAAATCTAATACATAAGCAGCATACGGAATAGCTTTTTACCTTCCTTTTTACGCTTTTATTAGGTGTGTTCGTAATTATATAAATATTTAGCACTTATAGTCGTCGTCTTGTTAGTCTGTCTGTCCCTCTGTCTGTCCGTCTGTCCGTCCGCATATAACAGCGCAAAAACTGCCCAACCGAATGGTTTGAAATTTAATATATGTAATCGTTGCAGAATTTTGTCGAGTCATTTGAAATTTTATGAAAATTGAATCCAAACTTAACAAGATATTAATAAAAGTTATTTTTAATCTATTAAATCCTTTCATACGTAATCTATGTAATAAAAGCCCAAGTCATGTGACTGAGGAAAACAAATACGGGCTAACGACTTCTTATTTCATATGTCAAGCGGCCATTTTTATTCAAAATTATTTTTTCGAATAAAATTGCATCAAAGTTACATTTTTAGAAAGATCGTTCAAAAAATTGCTTGCTTGAGAGATTAGTTACATTCAAAAATGTATAGATTCTGAGATAAGTTTAGTGGAAATGAATATCGCAATCCATTAAGTAAATAAACACAAGAGATTCGTTCATCGTCAGTCATAGAAATATTAAACCATGCAGGTAATCATTCACAAAGCAAGATCTCTATGGTGAATTTTGCAGCGCTGTCTGGTGTCGAAAAAAAATCGCATCTGTAAACGTGGCATACGTAATAAGAAAAAAAAAAGGCATGCTCATTTTGCTCATAACAGACGATATAACTCATTTCGCTGAAATAATAACGATTATTTTTTTACATTGTAAAACTAGTTATAGTACGAACGCACCTCATTTGTCACGTTTAACGTTACAATTTCCAACTTGTTTAACTTAACTTTGTTCCAGTATGTAAAGGTGGAATTTTTTAACCGATTTTTCACTTACTTCATGGTATGCTATAACTATAGAAATTACGCACACAGGTGTGTTTCCGATGACAATACAATATTATAACATTTTTATGACTTAATTATATATTAACAAATTCATTTTAAGGCATTTTTCCGTTAGCCGGAGGGCATACGGCCAAAATCGCCAATTGATAAATCGCCAAACATTATTTATGGTTACAACTATATATCAGTTACAAAGACAACGGAGTTATAATTATGCGCCAAATCACGATTGTTAAAATATGCCAATTGGTTGTCAAACTGCAACAAATAAAATATTTTAAACACTAAAAACTAGAAAATAGAATATATACAAAAAATAATATTTAAAAAAAATACGCTTTTATCACTTAATAGTTTAATATTAATTAAATTACGATTATACGTTGAAAAAACAGTACATATCTATACAAATTTTTGAGATAGGTTTCTACAAAATTTGTAATAGAAATAACCTTTGAGTTTCTATAAATGTGCAACAAAAATCTAAAAAAAAAAATTTCTTAGAAAATATTGATATTTGAAAAACGATCCATTTAGGAGCATTGCGAATGGAAGAAACAACATTAATTTACAAATATTTCGTTCTAAAAAACATTATCGTTCTGCAATTTTTCATGAATCTTGTAAAGTATCCATAATTTGAACTCTATACTGACCACTGAGAACGCTTTATGATATGGCATATTTGCCAACCTCCGGCTTTTTTAAAATGAAAAAAGTACTTTAAACCAGAAAATTTGTTTAATTAAGTGTGTCTTATCTCTATATAGTAGTCATTTCAAATCTACTTACCGTAATTTCCGGCGTATAATCCGCAGCTCAAAGAGTCGTTTTTCGACCCAGAAATATTATTTTATAAAATGTAACTTAAAAGATCGCTGTAAATATTTAACTACAATTATTGAATAAATTTTCTGGGTCGAAAAACGATTCTTTGAGCTGCGGATTATACGCCGGAAATTACGGTAATTATCATTAAATAAATTCCTGGCTCGAAGTATGTCTTTTCGGTTTTAAAAAAGCCAGAGGTTGGCATGTTTGATTGGTTAAGTAAACGTTATCTAATATAAATAAGATTGAATGACTGAACATAGTTTGCTTCAGAAAATTACAGTAAAAATGATCTTTTATTTTACGTGAAATTTTCTGCAGTGTCGTAAACTATATTACTGCTTTCCTTTCAGCCTATCCGATGATTTGATATGATTACTCTACCTCTTCTACATGAACAAAACATTTCGCAATTAGTATTTTTAATTATCACGCAAAACATAAGGGGCGTACCTACTTGCATATGTGCTAGATCTTTATCAGAGCAGCCAGCATTTGAAACTACGTAAAGATAATCTTCATCTGTCTTAGTAACGATCAAATCATCAATTATTCCTCCTGATTCATTTGTGAACAAAGTTAAAGTACCTTGATTGCTGTCTAATCCTAAAGTAAAATGACATTTTTACTTAGATTACCGCACAAAGAAAAAAAATGCTTACATAAAAGAACATTCAAATGCATCATTTAAAAGTCCATTGTTAAAACTGGATAAGTTAACCCTTCTTTGCATGAGTTTTTCTTTTACAATTGTGTTTTTTTATACATATATTAAATATTAGACACCAGAAATTTTAAGATAGATTTTTAACTTTGTTCAGCAACATAGTTCACGGGAAATTTACTGGATTAATATTTCTATATAAATATAGTGGTGGCGATGAAGTTGATTTATTTATTAAAAGTTAAATAAACAGTGATGGAAATTTACATTACTATGCAATTAAGGGTTAAATGTATTCATTTTTAAGTACTTTCTCAACTTAATATAACTCCTAAGATTTAAATTTTTGCTACGTAATCGTTTTATACTATGCAGTATTTCACTATTACAAAACTCCGCTTTTATGAATGTATGAATGATAAATCATTTTGCCATAAGAAATTTTTTTAAATGAGACACATAGTCACACATGGATTCGATACATCCATCATAATATGTAGTTTATTAAGTATGAAGTGTGAAACTTTTATTTTTAAACTATTCTGACAAAATATTTAAGAATTCTACATTCACATTTATTAAACAATTTCTTTTGAAATCTATAAATGCGTAAAATGAAGTAATGCGAGATTATATTTAGTGACAAGGTTATTTTTCAGTAGGGGAATGTAGGTTAAAACCGAGTGCCTAACGGTTTTCCTTTGTTGACAAAAGTCCAGAAGGGTGGAAAAATCGGAACACTCCAAAATAGTGTTTGGGGACATCTAGGTTATTGAAAAACCCCACCTTTGCCACAGGAAAAATCTTCTCTACTTGGGAAAATGCGTTTTCTAGGGCCATCTGAAACAGCTCTGAATTGAATTTTTGTGGTATGGTAAAACCGGGTACTAATCAGAAGTTAAATTTTTACACATCCAGTAACAAAAAGCTTTACTTTAATAAATTTTGAATCAAACTTTAAAACATATATACATTTTTTAAAGTCAGTAACTTTTTTCTTTTCAGGTTTTCAAGCAATTTTTAGTTCTTGTATCCGCAACACTACTCATGTGCCCCCTCTTTTTGGTCTGAACATTGTAATTCATCCTTCACAGGAACAATTGATTGTAGAATTCAATGCAAAAACATGTGTACCTGGTTTTGGCTCAACATACGATCAAAAATCAACATGGTCGTTCTCCAGGACGGACACACTTCTACTTGGAGTTAAAATATCGCGTGAAAGATATAGAAACCTGTGGTGCACTTACCTGTATCAAATTGATAGGCTAAATTTAGTTGAAGAGCAGAAAAGACAGCGAAATATTAAAACTTTTGATGTGAATTTCTTTTTAATAGTACTGCACGCATACAGAAGTAACCATTTCAAAAGCCGATAACATACTGCTAGGAGACGCTAAGAGACGTAGTTAAGATTGGTGCTGTCCACAGGGTAGCGACCCTCAGTGAGAAAATAGACTACCCGTTTTTACCCTACTCTCCCCTAAGTATATTTACTTTCACTTGTTCCTGTCGTGCTCTCATCAATGGTACAATTATACGTTTAAAAAAGAGAGAGAACAGTCTTACTTTTAAGTAGATTTTTTCAACTGTGCGAAATAATATTTTACTTACCTTCAATGTCTGATACCACTAGACTTTCGATGAATTTTATCCGGTCTTTCCCAGATATTTTTGTCTGCAACATGTGCGATACATCGAATATACTAACATGCCCTCTTGTATGTCGATGAGAAGCAGAAATATTCAGATCTGTGTATTGAATGGGCATCAAGTATCCGGCAAAATCTACTATTTTTGCTTTCTTTTCCAAATGAAAATCATGGAGAAAAACTTTCTTTTTCACCTAAATAAAGAGATAAAAACATTTGATAATATTACCGTTATCTTCATTTACACTTTTAACCCTTAAATGTCTAGAGTATCAAATTTGCAACACTTTTTATTTAAGTTTTAGTAAATAAATCAAGTTCTTCGCAACCACTATATTTATATCGAAATTTTTTTTTCCTGTAAAAATCACATAAATATACTACTAAATAAAGTTAAAAATATATCTTAAAATTTCTGATGTCTAATCCGTAATATAAGTAAAATAACACAATTCTAAAAGAAAAATTCATACATTGAAGGGTTAAGGATTAGACACCAGAAATTTTAAGATATATTTTAAACTTTATTTAGTGGCATATTTTTGTGATTTTTACAGAATTAATATTTCTATATAAATATAGTGGTTGCGAAGAACTTGATTTATTTATTAAAAGTTAAATAAAATGTGCTGCAAATTTGATACTCTAGGCATTTAAGAGTTAATGATTAGTGACAATTATTAAGTGACAAAGATGCCTATTGTTTAAATCATCATAAAAACGTCGTGTCACTTATTAATAAAAGTAATCCAATCAGGGAAAGAAACTATTGCTGCATCACTGTAGTACTAAGGGGGATCTATTACTGGTTCCTTTTTATACACCTATTCATTTCAAATAAAATTTAAACGCTAAACAACACTTGCATAAAACTAATTGTAGGGGTGCAAAACCGCTGGCCACAAAGGTACCACTATTTTTACGCAGAATAATTTGCCTTAACCCTGTCCACTCTTTTTTCAAGTGTGACTTGACAACGCTTGTCGCTACCGCTACTTCAGAATTAATATCCTAAACTAGTAACGCAAAGGCACTCTCAAGCTAATGTTAAACCCATGGGAGCGTTCTTTTAAAATTTCTCGCTTGCATTTTAATATTTTTTAAATGATATATTTTTTATATAGGATAGCTGAGCTTGGTCTCTAACCAGATTAGTTTTACCTTTTCGATTTTGGTTGCAGATTTTTTATGACTCTACTTTCATTTCCGAAACTGGTTCCGAAAGTAAAATTAACTGTAATAACTTCGTAACTTTAATTGATACATTTTCGTAAATAAGGTGTTTCAATAACGATGTTGTTTTATATGTGTTGGGTTTTTTTTTAATAATAATTTTAATATCTAAGTTAATTTTTGTTTAATTGCTTATAAAAAGTGTTAAATGGATTGTGTTACAGGTAAATATTTTTTTTTAATTCTTCATGAAATAAAGAACCCTTCAGCAAATATCACCTGTGTTATTTCACTTTTACTTGAACAAATATAAACGCCGCCTAAAGGAACAGAAAATTTTCACCATCCACGCCTGCAGTGGGTTCATCTTCTTAGAATAATGTCTCAATTTTTTAGACAACAAAATATTACTTATAGTATTTCTTCACTAGATACGATAAAGTTTCAAGAAATTGAACACATGAAGTTGCGCGATTTATATTTTATATAAAAACCAGTTGACACGCCCGACGTTGCCCGGGCCCATGATAATAACCTTAAATATATCTAAAATCCATGTTGAATGATTTTATCTATCTTTTTTCATTTTGAAACAAAACATTTCACGATACTACACAATTTATGAAATTTTTGCGCATAACACCCTATAACTTAAAAATAAGCATAAATTGATTAAATTACTTGAAATTTAATAAGAAAATTTTAAAATGCAATGCGAAAATTTAGGAAATGTAGACCCTATTTTTCAGTCATTTTAGGACATGGCACGTAGGTTGGTTGGTTGGTTGATTTATGACAGCAGATTATCTACTCTTGGTATATAGGCCCTAGGGGAAGTGCCCTCCGTGGAGAGTCTTTCTAAGGGATCTTAACCCGTATTTAACGCAAGGTTCGAAGAAACCATCGAAAACTTCGAATGGTTAGGTCGACGAGCGCGACAGTGGTTTCAACCCAGCACCTTTCGTCTACCAGCTTTGAGAGCAGCACCTCTCAGCCACTGGTGGGGCCATGGGACGTAGGATCTTCCTCTCTAAAAAGAAGGGAAGCAGGTGCTTCCAGTGACTTTTCGATACTCTAAACGAATCTATAAAATTTTATCTATTGCTATTGAAATTTTGAAACAATTTTCGCACATATAGAGCATAAAGAGAGAAAATTTTCAGTTGTTAAATTGTTATATCACATTAATTCTCTTTCAAAATATATTTCACCTTATGTTATTTTCTTTGGTTTCAAATTCCTTAAATATGATTAAATGAAAGAAAAACAAATCATCAAGGTGTAAGTGAAAAGTTTTGACGTCAGTTGCAATGCAAAAATTTTGAAGATTTAATTTATTATGTAACTATGCAAAGACCGTATTGGTCATTATCCGGGAAAAAACAATGTATCACAATATTTATTGTAAAAATAATTGTAACTGAAATGTTTATTTCATAGGAATGTGGTGTCGTATAACCGAACAATACATGTAAATAAGTAATAAAACTAGTCGTTGGGGGCCACCGTAATACTTACCCATTATGGATATGCATAATATAAAATATGAAAGTAAAACATGTGTAAACTATTTATAAAATGCATTGCAATTGGAATAAAATCGTGGCTTGATGACGTCATAAATTTTAACCCATTTACGCCTAGCGTCAATACTTTAGTAAAATGGTAAAAAGTGCATTTCACACCACTTTTTTTAATAAAAATTTGGTGTCTTATTTTATCGAGGACGCACCATATTTCTATTTAAAGAAAATTTTAAAGAAAGTGGTGTGAAATGCACTTTTTCCCATTTTACTAAAACGTCCCAAATTTGGGACGCTAGGCATAAATGGGTTTAAATGCTCTATGACTGAATTACATAAAAGAAACACCCTTATAACTCCAAAAATGATAATTATTTTAACTAAATCTTTATTGCGTCGGATTAAGCGTCTCATTTCCAATTAAAATATATCTTTGAATTGAAATTTGAATGAAATGCTGGGTCATGAAAAATCGAAGAGTGTGGGAAATATAATTACAAATATCTCGGCAATATAATTACCCGATCGACTTCATTCTTTATGCAAAATTTGTTTTTGTTTTTCTTGTCTTTTATATTCATTCCTTAAAATAAACAATTTCAAAAAATTTTATATACCTTTTATCAGAACGAATATTTCGAGAGTCCGAAAAAAATAGTTCCGGATAATCGAGGTTACTGAAATTCAATAAGCTGCTTCCCATTATTACATACTAAGTGCATACCAAATTTCATGTCTCTATCTCAATTTGTTCGGGAGATAGAGTGTTTACAGACACACACACAGACAGACGGACGGTAATTTTTTTTTTTCAAAAAATACGTTTTTCGGAATCTCCAGTGTCTGAAACGTGTAAATCCCATTGACTTCTAATATTGTATGAGATGTCAATGGTAAATCCGTCAAAAAACAAAAAAAATCGATTTTCAAAACGATTACAAAACTTACCCTATACTACGTATGATGGGTAAGTAAAACTAGTCGTTGGGGGCCACCGTAATACTTACCCATCATGGATATGCATAATATAAAATAAGAAAATAAAACATGTGTAAACTATTTATAAAATGCATTGCAATTCGAATAAAATCGCGGCTTGATGACGTCATAAATTTTAAATGCTCTATTACTGAATTGCGTAAAAGAAACATCCTTATAACTCAAAAATTGATAATCATATTAACTAACGGTTTACTGCGTCGGATTAAGCGTCTCATTTCCAATTAAAATATATCTTTGAATTGAAATTTGAATGAAATACAGGGTCCTGAAAAATCGAAGAGGGTGGAAAATAGGATTACAAATATCTTGACAACTCATTATCCGATTGACTTCATTCTTTATGCAACATTTATGTTTTTTTTTTCTTGTCTTTTATATTCACTCCTTAAAATAAACAATTTCGAAATTTTGTATATATCGAGAGTCGAAAAAAATTGTTCCGGATAATCGAGGTTACTGCAATTCAATAAGCTGCTTCCCATTATTACATACTAAGTGCATACCAAATTTCATGTCTCTATCTCAATTTGTTCGGGAGATAGAGCGTTTACAGACAGAAACACAGACAGACGGACGGAAAAAAAAAATTCTAAAAATATGTTTTTTTGGAATCTCCAGTGTCTGAAACGTGTAAATTCGTCAAAAAAAAATTTCGATTTTCGAAACGATTACAAGACTTACCCTATACTACGTATGATGGATAATTACTAGTACTTTTTCATATAAGTAATGTCCACAGAGCCTGATAAATTATGCCAGTGTCCTGTTACAGCCCTAGTTTGTATCACTTCCTGGGTCTGTACAGTTGATTAAAATTTACTTTTTTCATGATACATTATTTTTATTTCAATGCTTTGCAAAGCAAAGGTTTGTAAAACATCAGGTCCAATTTCAAAGAGTAACCCTTTTTGTTTATAGTTTTATTTGATAAATAACTACTGTCACTAGAAACTGAGTCATGTCCGTTGGCAGAAAAGTAATAGTTTCTAAATATCTCCAAAGATGACAGCAACAAAAATCTTTAGTGTGAAAGAGACGCTTTTTAGTCATTTTAAAAGAAACAATACGTTTCAAATGTTAACTTGTAAAATATTTATTTATCTTTTAAGAAACTGTGAAAAAATCATGAATGTAAAGATATCAGCGTCAGTTCCATGTACAAGATAAAAACAAGTAAGGATTATAAAATATTAAAATTAAATAGTATAACATCTAACATTAATTGCACAAAATCTAATTTAGCAACATCATTCAATTCGATCTATAGTAGCTAGTGTCTACAAATAATTTACGAAAGAAATCGTTAGGTCTGTGGAGTGTGGACATCATGGTTACGAACATAACATCTAGGTAATGAAAAAATGCAATTTTAATAAATATTTCTCAAAATCTGGGAAAATACAGCATGATGTTAGATAAGTCCACAGCAATATAAAAAGATTTTTTACCTTTAATTTGATTTTTCTTTTCTTTTTTTTCAGAAAATTTAGCAAGAAAAATGTACGTTTTTGAGATAATGACTCGTACTAATGTGAAATTGTAAAAAAGTGGACAAACATTTTTCAGTGCACTTATACTGTCCCTGTACTCTCTATATATGTAGATTAAATGAATTCCGAAACTACGAGTCGTAAGTATTTAAAAATTTGGTAAATACACCATAATGAAAAGTAACATTATTTTGTTTTCATTATTATAAGTGTAATAGGATAGCATTTTAGCTTTTTCAAACAGCTTTTAAAACAATGAATTCCAAAAAATAAAATTTATGGCATTTAATAGACTATTTTCAAGATTGTATACGGTATTTGTTTTCAATTGTTAATATTTTAGTACAGATCAATGTTTTGAAACTGTCTTTCAATGACATGTTTCAATATATCAAAGATTAATAATAGTTATTTCAGATTTATTCAATTTTTTTTTCATACCTATGCTTGAAGAAACACGAGATTTTATATACAAAAATTTAATTTGTATATTACTTATATTTCAAAATAAATAATATTTTCAATCAGTCATATTTTTTTTAAACTTTATTCCTTTCCTCATATACTCTTATGAAATATGGGATATATATGCATTAAAGAGAAAAAATGAAAGTAATAAATCATGAAACTGGGTTCGTACGCTTTTACCACATTTTTTTTTTAGTATAATTTTTCTATTTAATATTTAAATAGCAGAAATTGTAGACGCCTCGTTTAGTTGCAGGATTTGTAATACTTTTTTGCATTTAAATAAGGCGAAAAATTCTATTACAAATTGTGATAAGAGTGTACGACCCCTGTGAAACCTATTTTTGTGAAACAAGATTAGTTTTTTAAATCTATCATTTCAATTCAAATGAAATATTTGGGCACACACAATCTCAAATATAAGTTTAAGAGTTATTAACTTTTATTCAGGAAAAATATGGTTTTATTAATTAAAAATATTTTTGTCTTATAGTAATATTTCTACTATAATATACAAACACTCGTAACTCATATATTCTGGTACTCTTGAGTTGAAAAATTGTGGTGTACCGCAGAATTGTTAATAAATTAAATGTGTGTCACTGATCGAAGAGGAGTGCAAAATACTTCTATACTGCATAAGAAAAACAAGACTGAAAAATCATGCGTCAAGCATAGATTGGGAAACACTTTCCAACACTTCCAGGATACTTTAACAATATTTTGCTGTTTCATAAAATACCTAAGCAAACATTTTAAAAATGCATAACACACTTCAAAACCGGACTTCAGCAATTGCCGTCCACAGCAGGAAATGTACTCCAATTCTTTTGTGCAGCTCTGTATTTATCTATAGATTTGTATATAGTCTATATAGTATGCTAAAATTTAGTTTAGTAAGAAAACGCATAAAAGATTGAAAATTCACCTTCAGCAGTTTCTACCAAAAGAAGCATACTTGAATTCTTTCAAACAACCCTGTATATTACCTACAGATTTTTATACACGCCACATAATAAGCTAAAATTTAATTCAGGCTAAAACACGCTTAAAACTATTGAAATCACACTTCCTGAAATTATAATCGATAGGAGATCATGTATCCAGTTCATTTCGTGCCCCTGTATAGGATTTTATTTATATTCTATAAACATATCTTAGCATACTAAATATAGTTCAGCTTGAAAATGCATAACTAAGTTAAAAACCACATTTAAGCAATTCACGCTCATATTCAGTAATGCTTACAAATTATTTCTTCACTGTATATGATCTATAGCATTTATACGCACCACGTAGTATGTATAAATTTAGTTAAAAAAATCCCTAACGGCTCAGCCTACAGGCACAGGTAGATTTCAAAGACGCAGACCCTGGGGCGTCTGTTTATTGTGAATTGCAGAAGAAAATGCCTTTTTGCCATGATGCGACAGTTGGGACCACCCTCATCGAAATCTACCTGTGTCTGTAGGCGGAGCCGGCAAAATTTTTTTGTTTTTATTTATTTTTAGGTGCTTTCGTAATTATATAAATACGTAGCACCTATTGTCGTAGTCGTCTGGTCCGTCCGTCTGTCTGTCTGTCCGTCCGTCCGCACATAACAATGCAAAAACTACCCAATCGAATGGTTTGAAATTTAAGATATATTATCTTTGCAGAATTTTGTCGAGTCATTTCAAATTTTATTAAAATCGATTCAAAACTTTAGAAGATATTAATAAAAACATTTATTAAGAAATTTGAATTTTTTTTAAAAATCGGTGCTTTTTTGTTATAGGAGCTTCCGAGATTTAACCGTCAAGCGACCGAGATACTTATTTTATTACAGAAATTAATCTGCAGACGATATAATTCATTTCACAGAATTAAAAATCATCAAGATCTGAATATTTATATAACTAGAGGTACGAACGCACCTCATTTGTCACGTTTGACGTACAATTTCCAACTTTTTTTTTTTGGTAAGGGTTGGTCCTATAAAAAAACTTGTCAATATAAAAGTTGTAAATAATATTAAGAGGATTTATAATAAATTTAAGCGGATTTGATATCTTGTGAATTGACAAAGTTATGAATTGTTTTCTTCTGAAACCCCTATCCCCCCCCCCTTGAGGCCATTTTTAATGATACCAAAAATCTGTCATACATAAATTTTTGGCCCTTTTCTTAGAAGTAATAATAACTTTAAACGGATTCGATACGTATCATAATTAAGAAGTTACGGGGGGTTTCTGTTTTCACAAAAAGCCTCCCATCCCCCCCCCCCCCTTGGTTCGATTTTGCCCATTAACGAACTTGACCGAGATTTTATGCCCCTTGATTTTATCTATCAGTTTGGAGGAGATTTGTGCAGAATTATTGAAGTTATCGTGAACATAAAAAAGTGATATAGATAGATAGATAGATAGATAGATAAAGTTATGATAACTGGGGGCGGTTTTGAGAGTCATAATCAGCGTAGATATGAAAAAAATTTCTAGAAATTCCAACATAGGGGAGAATGTAATAGGTAGTATTTCTTACGAAATGTACCTAAAACGCATATCATAACTGAAAACGCACTTCGGATACAGTACTGTATCCGAAATCTTCTGTGTGTCCCTGTAAATGAACGATAAAAACTATGCACATCATATTCTACAGCAAGTATTTTATAGTCAACCTCGGTAATGTATATCAATTTCATTATATTTGAATTAGTGTAACATAATTAAAATACGCTGAAAACAATTTTTCCCCGTGACCATTATGCAACGGAATTCTTTAGTGTGGCCCTGTACATGAATAATAAATGCTTTGCACCCCATATTCTATATAATGCATGTTTTAATGCACGTCATAGATGCATATCAATTTCATTATGGTTGAAATGGTGTAACATCATTAAAATGCACTTGAAACATTTTTTCCCATTGACGATAATGTAACAGAATACATTTGACTGTCTCTGTAAACGAATTATAAATGCTACACAATTCATTTTCAATAGCTATCGTGTATTAGTAGCCGTCAATAACATATACAAATTACAGGGCAATCCGATTGTATTTACGAGAGTGAGAGCACGGACGGACAGACAGACAAACCGACAGACAGTCATGACCGACAGACAGACAACATGAACACTTTTCAACTATGTTGGAAAGTGTTAAAAATTGACAAATTAAGTACAGAAAACCCCACAAAACATAAATGAAACAGTGTCGCTGTAAACATAAATGCAATAATTATTATCATTCACACTTTACCATACCGCGCGCCGCCAACCCTCCCCTCCCCCCCCCCCCAACTAGAAGGTTGGCAGCTATGCTTTGCTTATTATAAAATATAAATATATCATAAAAACTTGATTATCCAATGACTATTTAATATTTTACCATAAAAATACAAGAATATTAATATCTGTCGTATTACATGACAGAAAAGTTATAATGAAAAAAAAATAAAGTATAGCAAAAAAAAAAAAAAAAAAAAAAAAAAAAAAAAAATAGTTAACGTATGACTAGAGTGACCAAATTTTATAACGGGACTATTTTTAAACTGTCATAACTTTAAAATTTACACCTTTAAGATTTTTTTTTATGACCCACAAATTTATCACCTTTATAAAATGCAATAAGTGTTTTAACTAAAGCAAATTAATTCTGTTGTTAGAATGTTGAAACGACTGAATGTCACCAGAATTTAAGAACAAATTAATTTGAAATTAACTGCTTTTCGTCACGTACATTACTAAAGAAAAAAACTATTCAAAAAATCTGGTACAATTTGGAATTTGGGGTTTAAATTTAAGTGAGAAATATACTTCTCACTGCCTTAGAAAAAGTTAAATCAAAAACTCTGGGAACTACAGGAATTATAAGTTCTCAAATTTGAAGACGTCCCGGAACTTCGAAGACGTTCGGTCACCTTATCTATGACTCGCATTTTAGATAGCATAAATTACGAATATCTATTAAGAACATGCTTTTGCATTTTATGCGTTGACCACGTGAATTCTTAAGTAAACTACCTCAGAAATCAGCCTAAACACATATTGAATCAACGGATGAAACCGAAAAACAAGAACGAAAAATCATTGGTCAGGCATAGATAATGTAACACTTTCCAACACTTCCAAAATACTTTTACAAATCTTTACCGTTAATAAGGTGAAAGATGACAAATTTAGGAAAAGTAAACAATATAAGTAAATAATCCAAGTAAACAATTTGGAAAACGCATAACACATTTGAAAAGCCAATTTCAGGAATTACATACAATATTCGGGAAGATTTTCGAATTCTTTTGTGCATCCCTGTATATGATCTATAGATTTGTATATATATAACATAGAATGGTAAATTTTAGTTCAGTTAGGAAACGCGTAGCACAGTTTAAAATTCCCCTTCTGGAATTCCCGTCAATAAACGGAAATGTACTCGACATATTTTGTGCTGCCCTGTATCTTATCTGTAGAATTTATAAACACCAAGGTATATGCAAAAAATGAGTTAAATTTAAAAATGTGTTCCGCAACTGAAAATGCACTTCCAGCAAATATTGTTAACAGACAGTACTTTAACCGAATTATTTTGTGTGTCCCTGTAAATGAACGATGAATGCTACGCAAACCATATTCTATAGTAAGCCTCTTGTAATGCACCTCAGTGGTATATACCAATTTCAATATGTATGAAATAATGTAATTTTATTAAAATAAACCGTAAATGATTTTTCCCCCATAGACCATAATCTAACGGAATTCTTTTGAATGTCCCTGTAAAGAAACTATTAGTGTTACACACTTCATTTTCAATACCCAATACGACATAGTAAACCTCAATAACATATATCAATTGCATGACAATCCGAGTATATTTACGCGAGTTAGAGCACAGACGGCAGATAGATATAGACAAACCGAATTCATAAACACTTTTCAACTATGTTGGAAAGTGTTAAAAAAAACAGAATATTCTCTTATAGCTTTTTATCTTTTTAAATAAATCAGTTAAATACCTTCAATTTGATCATGCATTTTAAAATTTCTACATCAAATCTTAAACAGAACTTACCCCATTTGATGAACTCTGTCTTTCAATATTGATTAAAATACCACGTTTAAAACAATTTTGAAGCCTTCTATTGAAAAATCTCATCATTTTTAACTAGTTACTTCACAAAAGTACAAACCTGAAATGTAAAATACTTTGAATCTTAAGCTTTGGGTGCAGAAATTTTCTCAAGATAAAACTGTTATCTAAATCTGCAACTGGAAAGTATTAAAAGTGATTCAGACTCAATACTTATCTTTCTCGTCTTGTTTACACAGATAAATATCACTGATGTCTCTTTCTGTGACTTATTCACTGAAAAAGTGGTTACTTTAACGGGAAAGTAATCTTATTATTTATGTTATTCTAACAAGAAATTCCTCAAAGAAGTGTTCTTTAGCATGAAATCAATAGATATTTTTAAAAAAAATACTGACCATTTAAATTTAGGAAAAATTTACGTTTTTAAAGATTTATTTTACGTTCCATGCATTCCAATTTTCAAAATATATTTTTCATTTATTCCTTTTATAACTTAAAAAGACTTTAAAAAATTGTGTATCAACTTTTCAATGCAACTGACAATTATTATTTTTAAAACAAACTGTCACAAAACAGAAATTTCGTTAAAAATTCACATTTTAATAAATTTTATTACTATCTAACTGACCCACCCGGCGTTGTCCGACACCGTGATAATAACTTTAAATGTACCTAAAATCAGTGTTGAATTATTTTATAGTTTTAATCAAAAATCTTTCAAAACGAACAATGTTTAAGGCTCTGTGCCTTCGGCAGCGTACACCGTCTAATTTGTTTGATTTTATATTTTTAAACGAAAATCTTTCCAAATAAACCTAACGTTGGAGGACACACTGCCTTCGGCAGGGTACACCCTCGAATTAGTATGATTTTATATTTTTAAACGAAAATCTATCCAAACGAACCTAGAGTTGGGGTCATCCCCACTGCCTCCGGCAGCGTACGCTGGAAGGCAGCACACGCTCCGATCTGTTTTTGCAAACGAACCTCGAATTTGTCTGATTTTATATTTATTAAACGAAAATCTTTCCAAACGAACAAAGGGGCTCCCGTCATATAGATTGCCGATTTAATTTCTGACATTTAGATATTGAACTTTCAATTCTGACCAACAGTTCCTGAGCAAACCTAAATAATATAAAAAGTGTACCATCCCCTCGCTCTTTTAAAATGCGAGGTGGTATATTCTCTTAATCTTCGTACCCTATTGAAAATTTACTCAACCTTGATAAAAACATTCACAGCAGAATTTTTATTTAAAACTATTTAATATATTTATTTAACTTAGTTCTCCCCCCCCCCCCGTGGCTTTTATTTAACTTATTTTATGAAGAAATGTCTGGTTCGAATCAAATGAAATGATTTATAAAAACGGGTCCATTAGACCCATCAGGGTAGGAAGATTAAACGGGGAAACGATATCTTCAAAGGTACTGAGTGAGAGAAAAAAAAATCTGGCGAAAACGTGAAACGACTTAAAGAAACTATTTTTTGTTAATAGTAAATATTAATACTTTTTCAACTAAAGAATCATTAAAACAAGAAACATACCGGGAATAAATGAGTATTTTTTTTTTTATTTACATTTATGTATACATGGGTTGTCCCAAAAATATTGACCTCGGCTTTTATTCCTTAATTATTTACCATAGACATCTATTATAAATTACAAAGTTACGTAAGAAAGGTTTTTGAAATCGATGTTATGTAATCGATGTTATGTACGATTGTTATGAAATCGATTAAAATTTTCAGGGAGTTAAATTTGAAGAAATACAAAATTTAAAGTTTTCTGCGGCCCCCGTAGAAAAAATTTCCCAGTGAGTAAAATGTGCCCCATACACTAATAAGGTCATGTACAAAATTTCAGCATTTTATCATAAAATGTCGCAGAGATATGAAAATACATAAATGATGACTTAAACCACTTTTTGATGCTTGTATATGAGTTCGCAAAGAGGAAAAATCATGTCTGATGATCGCGTTTCAGGGGTCGTACACAAATTTAAAAAGTCCTTCCGGCCTGTATCGGGAGGAAAAGGTAGCTTTCCTATATCTTCGTTTTAAAATTTTAGCTAATGTTACACGAAAACAGCAAGTTAAAATGCAAAGAAACGTTTACAAAAGATTCGTTAATACTGAATTTGAATAAGAAATTCGCCAAATTATTGAGCAATAGCCAAATTGGCTTCATTTATGAAGACTTATTTTGGTCGCCAAATGTAGCCAATTTTGGCGAGAATTTGGCGCTAACGGATATGAATATATAGTTTTATGCGTATGATTTGGAAAACTATTACAACAATGAAAGAAAATAATTTGCGAGTAATCGCGTTAATGTGCTGTTTTGTTTGAAAATGTCAGCCACCCTAGAATTTCAAACTGCTCTATCTCAGCCATTTTTTAAGATAGGGGTAAACCAAAAAATGCCTTAGAATCCTTGTATCAAGGCCTAACACGTAATTAAAAAATAAATTTGAATTTTTAATTTTTTTGTACATTTATTTTAGTTTAAAATTTTTAAATGGCCGCCATCTTGAAACAAAATGGCGGACCAAGCTGGCCAACGAACTTGGTCGAGACATTGGTGAGCTTAATACACACAATTGGTTTCATCGAAATTGGTTTATAAATACGAGCGTTATTGTATGACATAGGTCAGATATATATATATGGATATATATATATATAAATCAACATTTAAACGGAGGGTGGTTTTGGGGTCTGGGGGTCATGATCGGTGAAAATATATCGAAATTTTCCGGAACTGCTTTCCCCCGAACGGCTGCAATAGGTAGCTTTATACTTTTTTGTATTGAAAGCTACCTAAAAGAAAACAATGATTGCATAAATAAATAATAATTATACTATATATTGGTATAAAAGTACCTAAACTGCGTAGAAATAATAGCTTTACGCAAAGATTACAAATATTGTGACGGTATTGCGATTATGTGACACACCGATCAGAGGCAGATATTTGTATACGCAAACATATCTACGCCGTTCTAATGTTCATTGACTGTGCCATTTCCAAGTTTTATTCTGTAATTCATCATATAAAATTTTAAGGTATTTTTCAAGAACCATAGTTTTGTAAATTTGTAAATAAAACTAAATATAAGAGACCGATATCACGACCCATGTGTTACCCTATGTAACTCGGGGTTCCGCCCATTGTTTCTTCGCTGAGCCCACACACCGAAAACGCACGCGACGTAGCACTTATGTTGCAAATGTTTTTTTTTTTCTTATTCCGTCGCACTTTTGTCTCTCCTCTCACCTAAGCTCCAAGCTTCAATTTTCATTTATTTGTGTCTCAAGAAAATATCGTTTTGGCACAAATTATCGGCAATTAATATAAAAAAAAAACTCTCTATTTTAGGTGCATTTATACAAAAAGCCATATAACTTTAAAATTTTCAATATATATATAATGAAAATTATTAATTTTTTTTATAAAATTTTATTTTAGTGTTATTAATTTTTTTAAACTTAGCTTATAGCCACTGAAATTTTGCTTACATTGTAAATAAATGAATATTTCTTTTCAAATGTAATTAAAGTATGAGGAATATACAATACCCTTTGCTCATATATTAATGCAGATAAAATTTTATAATGTGTAAAATAATTGTCAGCCATACTACACTGTTAAAAATTTGCAGCAAACTGTCCAGTCATTTGACCGTTTTTATAGAAAATGACTACATAACCATAATTTAACTCTATTCTGACCATAATATCAGCAATTATATTGTCAGAATGGAGTTAATTTACGGTTATGTAACCGTTTTATATAAAAACGGTCAAATGACTGGACAGTTTGCTGCAAAATTTTAACAGTGTAGTAAATTAATAGTTTCTGTTTACTTATGGAATAAAAAGATGATTTTTAATGATAAAAATTTAATTAATTTTCTTTAGGCATATTAAAAAAAAATTGGGGATTTATGTTGAGATAAACTTCAAAAAGTTTAAATTATTTAAATTTACATAAAATTAAACAGAATGAAAATATTATTATTTTCGTAAATATATTCATTAACTACGAAAAACTCAAATTGTGATATTTCTTTCAACTTTCAAGAGCTTAACTTTTAATCCATTTAATTTTTCTATTTTGTTTGCTTTATAAATAAAATGAAAACTATATTAAATTTTATCATTAAAAATCATCTTTTTATTCCATAAGTAAATTGCAACTATTAATTACATTTGTATGGCTGAAAATTATTTTACACATTACAAAATATTAAATTTTATCTATATTAATATATGATCAAATGGTATTTTGTATTCCTCATATTTTCATTACATTTGAAAAGAAATATTCATTTTATTTACAATGCAAGCAAAATTTAAGTGGATATATGCTAAGTTTTTAAAAAATGATAGCACTAAATTACAATTTTATGAATAATAACAGTATTTTTTTTTTTTACATTGAATAAAATTTTAAAGTTTTATGGCCTTTTTTTTAAAAAAAAAAGCGTCTAAAATACTACTCAAGAGAAGGTTTCTTTATATTAATTGCCAATAAATAGCGCCAAAACGATTGTATCTCGTTTGTTTATTGAGAACATACATCTGACTTGTGTGCTTGACATCAAGTGCCCGCTTATAAATCATCGTCAATATACAGGGACGAGATAGCCACAAGGAAATTTACAACACCAGAGAGTTACATCCGGGAGCTCCACAAAGTGTGTGCAATGGAGCTGGCGGGAGTCGAACCCGCCGACCTGACTCCTACGCTCACAAGCGATTAGCGGAATGGTGTCTTAACCACTCGGCCACGGAGGCCCTTGTATCTCGTGTACTCGTGTCGCTCTGGTGTGAGGATGAAAAAGTTGAAAATGCAATTTGCCTCTGTCGTGATTCGCGATTTCATGATCCATGCAACGTGTGCCGCGTCGCTTGTCTCTTTAGTATTTGGCGCACCTAACATCACGGGTCATCAAGGCTTCAGAAAAAAGTTACCAATCTGCCGTCTATTGTATCAGGGCAATGCCAGAGAAACCGGGCTTACTCATTCATTATCATGACGTTACAAATGGTGGCTGGCCGCGACCAACGAAATACACAGCCGATTCATAACGTTTACGGCGATTGGTACAAAGCGACGCAGCCATCTTTTTGTGCCAATCGCTGTATGTCGTTGGTCGCTTCTAAGACTCCTATAATAGGAGCTGACGCATATCCATTTTGTTTCGGATTATTGGTACCCAGTTCAGCATCATTCTACCGCAGCCGGAGCTGGGGTTGCCTAAGACTCCTATAATAGAACAGATACTGATTAGCTTGGTTTTTTGACTGTGCTCCAATTCGGGTGCCAAATCTGCGAGGATGCGTCAGCCTCTATTATAGGATTTCTAGTCGCGGCCAGCCACCATTTGTGACGTCATGATAATGAATGAGCAAGCCCAGTATCTAGTGTTGCCCTGATTGTATTCCTGGTCTATTCATACCATCGAACAAGGAACCTACTGCAAGTAGCATAAGAAGTTAGTTCCGTTCTCATTTCGGCCGGGAATTCTGGGATTGGTATTCTAGTAAACCTAAAGTGCTTGATAAAGTTTTGGCGTTTTTTTTTCTTGTTCGATGTTTTTTTCAACCACAATTAGTTCTGTAAGCAGCCTCTTTTTAAGCACGAGCTCCACGGGTGTCTTTTAAGCCGTTCAGCCTTCAAGTTTTCTTATTTGTCTTATTTTAAATTTTTCTTAAGATTAAGTAAATAATGTCGTGCAGTTTTATTTCCTGTCGCTGTTCAAGGCATAAGAAAGAACCTGGAATTACGTTTCACAAGTAAGTGTTTACTTTATTATTTTCTGTGTTTTATTTTTATTTTTTTTAAATATTGTATGAATATCTGAAATTAATAACGTGTTTAATATATTTTTAGGTATCTTTGTGTTATATTTAGTAATTTTTAAAAATGTTAATTGAAATATAATATGTAAATCATTTTAAATATAATCCGTTAATCATAAAAAAAGTACTTATTTTAAACCCTTGTAAAGCATCATAAAAAAAAAAGAAAAAAACCTTTTGTTTTTCTGTTAATAATGTGGTCTTTGCACAAGTAATTTACCGTAATTTCCGGCGTATAATCTACGGATCAAACAATCATTTTTAGACCCAAAAAAGTTATTTAATAATTGAAGTCAAATATTTACAGCAATCTAGTAAGTTGCATTTTTTTAAATAAAATTTCTGTGTCGAAATATGGTTGTTTGATCCGCGGATTATACGCCGGAAATTACGGTAAAATTACTGTATTAAATTTTATATAATCAGCTAGATATGTCCTGAAATAGAGAACAGAAATATATTTCATATAAAATTTAACTTGAATCCAAATTTTGTTGCAAGGAGTATATAAAAAAATTCACAGTATTACATGATCTGTTGAAAATATCGAACCAATTCCATAGTCATATTTCTGGTAATAAATCAAAATTTAGTTCTAATAATTAAGTTAAGTTTTAAAATTGTAATAATTAGTTGTAATAGTTAGTTGTAAAGCGAGAAAGGAGCCAAACAGCAATAAACGCGCCATACTATACCACATTCCCACTATAAATTTTGCGATTGATCCTCCAAGGCTCAAACATAGTGGCAACTTTCAGGAAGAAAGCGGTCCATGTTACGGGATTGATATTATCCTTCCAGTTATAGGTTCCTACTTCCATGATGCATACCAAGAACACATTCTACTAAATTGTAGCGATAGCGCTCAGAACTAGAATGCCTCTATATAAGAGTGGCGACATGTGGGAGATAAAATTTGATTGACTGCGGCGATTTTTAACAAAACCTAATCGCTAAGCATCTTAGTGGCCTGCCTTTATCGCCTAATGTTAGTCAAAATGTCTCACTCGTCTAATTCAATTTGTTTCAGCTAGTATCACCAAATTTTGAAATGTAGGTTTGCCATAGTTTGGGAAAACACTTCTGTGTCACCACAGTCTGAACATGCGCCCTGTGCGTATGTCGCCATTTTCGTATTGGGTTCACCTGGCTCAGAATTAGTAAAGTATCCTGCTGCTGTTACACATTTCGATATCGATAAAGTCGTGTTTCCATGGCAACAATACTTTTCTCTATAATGTTTCCAACGCCAATGATACCGAAATCGTATAACGAAAAATCAGGGGCCTCCGGTGGCCGAGTGGTTAAGAAACCATTCCGCTAATCGCTTGACAGCGTAGGAGTCCGGTCGGCGGGTTCGACTCCCGTCAGCTCCATTGCACACACTTTGTGGAGCTCTGGTTGTAATTCTCTGGTGCTGTAAATTTCCTTGTGGCTATCTCGTCCTTGTATATTGACGATGACTTATAAGCGGACACTTGATGTCAAGCACACAAGTCCATGGAAGTAGGAAGATATAATTGGAAGGATAACGTTGCAGGAGTATGTGCGGGAGCCAGGATTGAACCTGGAAACCCACGGGCAGTAGGTGAGCAAAAGGCTAGCTCGATCGCTTCCTGTGAGAAACTCGTTTTCTACTGCCAGTACAAGATGGCGTCGCCACAGTACTCCACCCCAGTGAGGAGAACGTCTCGTTGACGTTGAACGAGCGATGATCACTCATGTTGCGCGGCGGTTGCCAGGTTGCTGCTGTCACGGCGTGCGCACGTAGGACCCCGATATGTGCGGCGTGACAGGCTTTCGTGCTATGAGAGTCGTCATAGGCTTTCGTGCTGTGATCGTTTCACAGGCTTTGCGTGTTGGGGTGTTTCAGTGCTGGCATCTGTTGGACTCGAGAGGAGATGATGATGTCGGCGAAGGTGCGTTTTCGTTTGTCCAAGGTCACCAATGCAGGAGGAGGTGCGGGAGCCAGGATTGAACCCGGGAACCCACGGGCAGTAGGTGCGATCATTACCGCCAAGCAAAAGGCTAGTTCGATGGCTTCCTGCGAGATGCTCGTTTTCTACTGCCCGTACAAGATGGCGTCGCCACAACGTCAATACCGTAACATAAGGCGCTTTCTACCTGAACGTTGCCACTATGTTTCAGCCTGTGAAGTATTAATCCCAAAATTCATAGCGGATAGGGGGATAGTATGGCGCGTTTATTTCTGTTTGGATTCTTTTTCGCTTTACATTTACTACTTTTTATTTAAGTGTTAGTTCGTACACAGATTAAATGTAAAATCAGTAATCCGAGTTCATCGATAACTCATTTCTCATTTTCACTCGGCGAATTGTTGATTCACATATTTTAATGTTTATTGGCGAATCATTCTAAACTTTAACAGTTTGATACTGAGAATTATAAATTTTTAAAACTGATATTAAGGCTGGGATTGCGGTGCCTCGCTTAAGATCAATCTTGTGCGTAAAAGGTTAAAGACTTTTTTATAATAGTTATTTAAGTTGATCGAGATATGTATTTATTATTCTGTTAAAATGATGCATTTGTTCTTAATTCTAGTGATATTTTACCTTTTTGTAATTTGTTTAAACGTGTAATGTTCCATTCAAGCTTCATTTCACATTAAACAATTATTTTAACTTTATTAGCTCAATTATTGATCAAAACTACATTTACGAAATGCCATTATTAAAAAAATAAACAATTTTTTTTTCTTATATCAGCAAATACTAGTTGCTTTAATTAGAAAAAAAAAGTATGGAATTCTCAAAAGCATTACTCTAAATTGCTCAAAAAATGTTTTTTTAAATGCTTGTTTTTAAAAAATTCAAACACATTAAAAAAAACTTTGGTAATTTGTGCATAAGAGTTTCCGAAATTCTAATTCAAATCCGAAATATATAGAGAGTCACTTAACAGTGTTGAATTCAGACACTTTTCTCCGGGAGGGATTTCTGTGGCTGGCTCCAGGGGAGGTGAATTCCACCTTTTAATCATTAAAAGCATAAAATCATAAATCTTCTGGGCGAGGACATTTCAATGCTCTGGGGGAATGTACCCCCCCCCCCCCCCCCAGTGCTACACCCTGATTTCAACACTGCTCTCTAATAAGGACACATTTAAGAAATTTCTTTCATTCTTTAAAAAAAATAATAACTGCGATTATATTTCAGTTTTTAATACTATATTAATTTATCAGTGGTGTATCTAGAAATATCATGAAGACTGAAATAGAGTAAAACTTGCTAAGATGGAATTGCAAGGGACTGAGGAAAATTCCGTTTAAAACAGTTTTTTTTTCATAGCAGGCATTAAACCGTATTTTTTTTTTTCATCGGAACCAAAAAAATGTAGGCAAGATTTTGTTATATGGAAACTTCTGTTTTAGTATCAAACTTTAATGTGAAATTCCATTGTAAATATTTTTTAATAACCGTAAAGAATTATTTACAGTTATCTGCTAAACATTTTTTCAAAGTTACAAAAAAGGCATATACATCTCGTTAGGTGTAAGGCCCCAATGCAAACCTTTTCAATTGCAATGTATAAAAAATATTTTTACTCACATTGGACACCTGCCGTACACGTTTGTGGCAGACCCTATCGTTGTATCACAGAATGTTTAGAGATATATAAGCGATTTTTATATACGTCATGAATTTGATTAGTTGGTTAGAAAATATCTAAGGCAGTGTTATGAAAACAAATTAATCTGGTTCAATTTTTGGAAATTAATTAAAACCAGGTATATATAAAAATTTTGTTCATATTACATTCTGGTAAGTGCAACTAAAAAATTAAATTTGTTTACTTAGCTTTTCAGCTAAATTAGAAAAGATTTTATGCCCATTATTGTTACATTTATCTTTTTTTTAATACTCACATAAATATGTATTCAGTAAAAAAAAGTTGAAGCTTTATGCTATTTTTTTATGATAAGCATAGTGCAGGATAATTTAGGAGTCCCCCCCCCCCCTACTTGCTGAACTTTCACCCTTTTTCTCTTTAAATACATCAATTTTTACTTTTCTATAAATCGAAATATTAAATTAAAATAAGATAAATAAGAAAACTTGAAAGCTCAACGGCTTAAGACACCTGTGGAGCTCGTGCTTAAAAGAAGGCTTACAGAACTAATCGTGGTTGAAAAAAAAATCGATCAAGGAAAAAAACCATTAAAACTCAGCCAAGCACTTTAGGTTTACTAGAATCCCATTTCCAGAATTCCCGGCCGAAATGAGAACGAAACTAACTTCTTATGCTACTTCCAGCAGTTTCCTAGTTCGATGAAGAAGTCAGATCAAGGCAACACTACCCACGCAACACAATGACGTCCTCGAGAAATCCTAAAGTTGTCATTTGTAGGATGTTCTGATTTCCTAAGGACATCTTATTTTTTCCTCCCGACATCCTAAAGACTCCTTTAGGTAATCACAATGTCCCACTTGGTGACATCTTCTGGAAGTCAGTAATAAGACACTTTTAGGTTCTTTCAGGATTTTTTAGGACATCCATAGAACAATCATAGGATACCTTTAGGATTTATGCGACATACTAAGGACAAAATTAGGATGTCTTCAGGAATTAATAGGATAAATTTAGGAACTTTCAGTATCTCCACAGGACAGTTTGAAGACTCTGTTTAGACTTAATAATGATAAAAAATATGATGTTTTCTGGTATTTATAGGATTGTTTCAGAAACTTGCAGGATGTCTACAGACAAGCAGGAATTTTTGGGTTAGGTTCTTGTAGTCACATATTTTTTCTTAATATCTTTAAACAAAGTGTTTGTTTCCATGTTAAAAAGTACTTCTTTTTTTTAGATTATTTAAATTCACTTTTAATCTATCAGAAAGATGAAATATAAAGAAACTTGCACCTTTTTTCAGAATAGAAAATACTTGTTTAAGCAACAAAATAAAACAGATTATGAAAAACTAATTGTTTGTAATACTTTTATTTTAACCATTTTTATTCGCATAAGCTTTTATGTGTCCAAATTTTACTTACAAATTCTTAAAAAACCTACATACATGAATTTTTTTTTCATTAATTAAAATTCTTTATTAACCCCTTTGTGGCAAAAATCACATGACAAATGATCAGAATCCGTGATTTGTACAAGTAATTTTTAATTGAAAAGTTTGCCTTTTAAAATCAAAGCATTTCTGGAATTCAATTGGCCAAAAATTTCTATTTTTATAACACTGGTAATAAAAGATTAAAAATTCTGTAAAGGATGCTCATCACAATACTATGTAGACACTGCAAATATTTTGACCTTTGCATATACTCCATTCCAAATACTGTTAAATTGAAATTAAACAGCAGCCCCTCACCATTTTTCTTAGGTAGTGTAGCCCTGGTCAGATTTATGTTCTCAATCAAATAACAACAACGAAGGGGCATGTTTACAAACACTTTCGTCAACCAATCTAAGCAACCATATTATTGTTTAGCAACCAATGTCACTACTCTCATATAGAGGCACCCTAATCAGAATCATTCTTTACTGTCCTTATACTAGGGTTCTTCTGAGGCTAACGAAAAAAAGGCTACCACGGTGCTTTACCAGGGCTACACTACATACCGGGCTTGCTCATTCATTATGATGACGTCACAAAAGGTGGCTGACTAGGAGGAAAGACATGCAGCGATTGGCACAAAACGATGGGCGCGTTGCTTTGGACCAATCGCTGGTCGCGGCCAGCCACCATTTGTGACGTTTTGAGAGTGAATGAGCAACCCGGTATCTAGTGTTGCCTTGGCTTTACGCGTATCTTTTTTTACAGATCGCCGGAATCACGTGATGCTCGAATGCACCAATGCAGGTGTACGAAAAGAGCATCACGTCACTCTAGCGGTCTGTAAAAAAAGATAAGTGGAATGCACCGCGGTAGTCTGTCTTTTTCGTTAGCCTCGGGTTCTTCTATATGAGAGTGTCACTGAGTTCAGAGCAACACTGGATACCGGGCTTGCTCATTCATTATCATGACGTCATAAATGGTGGCTAGCCGCAACCAACGAATTACACAGGAGATTCATAACGTTTACGGCGATTGGTACAAAGCAGCGCGCCCATCGTTTTGTGCCATTCGCTGCATGTCATTGGTCGCGGCCAGCCACCATTTGTGACGTCATGATAATGAATAAGCGAGGTCAACGAAAAAGAAAGGGGGCTATGATGTCTTAGACTCAGCACAGAATTTTTATCGGTTATAAAAAGGAAATAAAGTCGGTAAATTTAGGGGATTTTTTCCTTTAATGGCAACCCAGCTATTGTATTAAATTACTGGTTTGGCGCGGGATTGAAAATCGCGCCAACCAAAAAGTCGCCAAACATCGATGCGTGAGTGTAACACATCTGTTCCAAGAAAGGCTACCGCGGTGTTTTACCGCGACCTGCGTTAATACATGGCCGGTGAATGACGTTTAAAACGTCACATGTAGTGGATCATTTTTACACGACGATTGGTGCAAAACGGAGGGCACGTCGCTTTGCACCAATCACCGTGAAAAAATGATCCACTTCATGTGACGTTTTAAACGTCATGCACCGGCCGTGTATAACGCAGGTCGCGGTTTTACTCGTATATTTTTTTACAGACCGCCGGAGTCACATGGCGCTCGAATGCACCAATGCAGGTGTACGAAAAAAGCATCTCGTCACTCTAGCGGTCTGTAAAAAAAGATAAGTGGAATGTACCGCGGTGGCCTCTCTTTTTCGTTAGCCTCCTGAATAAGCAAGCCCGGTATCTAGTATTGCTTTGCTGAACTCCACAATAGAACGGAGCTCTAACTCTGAGGAAAGAAAGATTTCAGAGGGAAAAAATATGGCAAAACGCTGATTTCCTCTCATTGCATAAAATGGGGTAGATATTTTCAAATTCGGTTTTCTTTTTAACGATGCTAACGGAAAAGACACGCTTTCGCACTATGTTTTGCGTTCGTTTTCTTCTAACCGCTAGAGTCACGTGATGCTCTTTTCGTGCGTTGCTTTCGTTTTTTTCCTGCCCATACGTCACGAATGTGACTCAATTGGTCCAAAAACAGACGAACGTGCTGCAGTCTGTTTTTTTTTTCGTTAGCCTCGTTTTTTAAATATAATGAAGATGCCACAATTTTCACTGATTTATATTTTTTACCCAAAAAATTACAGATTTTACTTAATTTCATCCTATTTAAAAATGAATGTAAGCTCAACAAGAAACATGAAAAAAATTTTAAGTATTTCTCATAAAAATATGTAAAACGTGTAGAAATAACCAAAAGTGATAAAAAGTATGCAGGAATGTTTTAAAAGGTGCCGTTCCTATTAAGAAAAATGCAAGCTTTATGTTGTTGTTGTTGATTTACGGCCGATTATCTACTCGAGAGATATAGGCCGAGGGTGATGTCCTACGTGGGGGTCTTTCTAAGGGAACCTAACCCGTATTTACGCAAGATTACCCAAGGTAAAAAAACACGGAAAACTCCAAACGATTAGGCCAACGGGCACGATTGGGTTCGAACCCAGAACCTCTCGTCTACCAGCTTTGAGAGCAGAACCTCTTAGCCACTGTTAGAGCTGTGCAAGTTTTAACACTTACGCGCATCAAAGGGGTGATCCTGTCGCGCCAAAAAGTGGACCGCTGAGTTAGCGTTCCATTCCAAAACGCAGTATAGTGGCAGACATTGTTTGCTATTAGAGTTGCCAAAAAACTGTTTTGGTCCCAGATTTATTTACAATACACCAAATTTATTCCCAAAAAATCTGGCTTATTCCCCAAAAAAACTTATTCCCAAGTTTAAACCGGATTTTTTCTAATCTTTGCAACTGTCATTGCTATATTGCAGAATATAAAATTTTATTGGTTGAGACGATTTGTGATTGTTATTGTTAAGGCTTTGAGGTATTCGCTGCAGCATATTCGCCGGCATGACCTCAAATGATCACAAAAATTAAAACGACACTTAAACCATCCCAGCGCTCAGCTTGAGCTCCATGGTGAGATTTCGTGAGCTAAAATGTCTAATGTAAATGTTCCAAATGTCCCACATCGTTTTCACGGAACCCCACCATATAGCGCGGATCAGTCCATTCCATTTGCTACATCGCGGAGGGGAGACAGAATTCTCTGCCTCGAGGTCTGAAAGAACTGTTCAGTTTTTGCGGAGAAATGGTCCTGTATTTCTCGCAACGAGGTCCGAAAGAATTTTTCAGTTTTTGCGGAGTAATGGTCTGATATTGTTCGAAGCCGTGTATCGAACATCTCCACTGAAGGAGTGGTGTGAACGATGTGCGTCGATCCAGTCGAAGAGTCTGGACTGTCATCGAAATCGAAATTTCCATGGTTGTCGAAGAAGCTTTCCCGGTGTCTGCCACTGAAAGAGAAACATCCGTTTTGTCACTCAAGTTGCTACAATCACGGTGAAGGGGGGTCTGGTTCACCAATTTGGGCTTCTTTTAGGTCTACAAGTCCGTTTAGAGGGAGAGTTAGTCGACTCTTTGGCAGTACATGTAGTCTGGGTCATGCCCGCGCAGGCTTTCATGAAGGAATTAGCCAAGCTTTCTTCTGCTTGAAGAAAGAAATTGGTCCGCTGCTGCAGAACTTGGAGAATGCATTCTTCAGTGCGCTGAAAGAAAAACTCCATAGGTTGTTCGAGGTCTGTTTTAGCGACATACGTAGAGGTGGTAGTGGGTTCAGTAGTAGCTTTAACAACGTTAGCGTAGTTTTTAGGCTTGGAGGTATTTTCATATTGTCTACGAGCTTCAGTAATTGACAGGTGGTTATTCGATTTGTATTTTAAAAAGGCCATTTCCTTAGAACGAACCGGGCACTGCGCGTCCGACGCCAAGTGCGCGGTTTGACAATTCGCGCACTTAAAATCGGTGTTACTTCATGTAGCAGTCGCATGGTTTTCGCTGCATTTCCTGCAGACTGTTTCATTTTTACATTGCCCGGCAGCGTGATCAAAATGCCAACAATTAATGCAGCGGCGAGGTCTGTCATAAAAAGGTCTGATCTTTTCAACCATGTAAAACAGCTTGACGTTATTAGAAATAACCGTACCATAAATGTCAAAAGGACAGTTTCAGTTAAAAGAACCTCGGAATTAAATTTTTGTTAAAACGGCGTAGCTCTTTTACCTTTATATTATTCTCAGCTTGAATCTCCTTTCGGAGTTCCTCAAGGCGTATGGTCGTGTCTATGTTATGTAAGACAAAACGTGACGTGATAGATTCTTGTTGGATATAGGCTCTAACAGGAATGTGTAGTATTTCATTAATATCCGATACAGTTTGAACGCATGTAACGTCTGATGTTTCTATCAGAAGTTCCTGGTAAAACGAATCTTAATAGGCGCATTAAGACCTACTTTGCTATCCACTTCAGATTTTAGAGCCAAAGGGTTTTTTCGTGGGGTTTGACCAGCTTATGGTTCGAGGAAAATACATACTGTAGAGAAAATATTTGCAAAAGCATATGCAACCTGTTGCGAGGGAGAAATAATTTCTTGCACGAAAATGTCCGAGTCAGTGGAACTGGCATCTGTGATAGTAAATTCAGACGTCATACTTGACTTTGTGAAACACCCACTGCAACACTATGCAGGGGAAAAATTACCACTCGACCAGCAAGAGAAAATTACAAAAATATGAAATAAAATGCAAACACAAACAAACGCGGAAAAAACCAGCAACTCGTAGCCGCTGACGGAAACGGGGACACTAAACTTGAACGCACGGAGCCAGGCAGCAAAGAAGCCTACCTCTGCAACGTCTCAGGGGCGAAAAACTTGAGACGATTTCGGACAAAAACAAATCGACAAGCATATTAGCCATTATCACTAAGCTAATGCTAGGTAGCTTGTCTCACCAAACTCATCGAACTTTTCTGGGCGGGTATCGCCAAGTTCTGTAAAGTAGGTTTGAAAAAAAATGTCTGTCTAAGCACAGCCTGAGCGCCACCTACGTTATACATGGCCGGTGCATGACATTTAAAACGTTACATGGAGTGGATCATTTTTACACGGTGATTAGTGCAAAGTGCCGCCGTTTTGCACCAATCTCTGTGTAAAAATGATCCACTCCATGTGACGTTTTAAACGTCATGCATCGGCAGTGTATAACGTAGGTCGCGGCCTGAGCATGCGGTTTTTGCGTATGTCACCACTATTATATAGAGGCACTCTAGTTATACATTTGATATCAAAGCCATTATATAATAAGTCTGAGCAGATGAATGGAAGAAATTTCGCAAGTTGAAAAAAGCACCCTCCTGCGACTGGTAGTATTTTTCTATGCTGTAAAATGAAAAGATTACACCAAAAAATCACAAAGAGAAAGTGTAAAATATTAATCCGTATAAGATTGGAAAAACAGGCTCAAGTGCGGAACCTCGATTGAAAACACACACTTCTGTAATGTCAGTGAGAAGAATTATGGAACTTGTGAATTACCAGTAGCTATTATTTTTTTCTTCAAATTTTTGCTTTGACACCTCACCGCAGGAGAAGTAAGTGGCGCTTATGTACGTGAACAAAATTTGCATATTGTGCGCCTGTGGCGCATTTCTGTTTTGTTCACTGGCCGCATGAGAGGAAAGAAGCGCTAGTGCGCGCTAACAAATTTACCACGTACTGCATACGCTCTAAGTATAATAGCTCTCTTTGATATCAACGAAGACGTTGTTCCCATAGCAACAGTACTTTTCTCCATAGTCGCCAATCCAACACAACGACACGGGCCCACCGTGGCTGGGTGTTTAAGGTATGGTATCACACAGCTGATCGCTTGAAAGCATAGGTGAGCTGCGGGTTCAACTCCCGCAGTCCCGTTGCACACTCTTTGTGAAGCCCCTGGTTGTAATTCTCTGGTGTCGTAAATTTCCTTGCGGCTATCTCGTCCTTGTATATTGACGATGACCTATGACGGACACCTGATGTCAAGCACACAGGTCAGATGTATGTTAAATAAATCAAATCAAAATCAGACATACAATGACATCGCAATCGTACTGACCGCACTCAGAATCATACCCCTAGGTTACCTCTGTATAAAGTGGAAACATGCGGTAATTAAAATTTCATTGGTCAAGTTAATTTTGGACAAAAATCAATCTCCAAGCATCTTAGCGAGTTTGCCATTATCACTACACTAAGGTGTTAGTTGACTTGTCACACTTAAGGTTGTGATGTAATGTATCTGGCAACAGTTAAAAAGAGACTTATCGGGAACTCTGAGTTCGAGGCTGGCTATTGTGTTGATGTTCTGAGCTGGTAATTGTGCTGTACATATCGTGCGCTTGAGATAGTTTATATATAATAAAGCAGTTTAAATATCTTCCGAATTTTCACTTATATTACATGGTGGCAGCTTTTATTAAAAAACAATGTATCAAATTCCTGCGCCTGAACAATTTTCCTTTCGCCCGGATGATTGGCAAAAATGGATAGATCGATTCGAACGTTTTCGATCGGCATCGGGTTTGAAAACGAAACCAAAGGAAGAACAGGTAAACTCTTTAGTTTATTTAATGGGTTCTCAAGCTGAAGAAATCTTGTCATCTTTTAACTTAAGTGCAGACGATATAAAAGATTTTGATGTTGTAAAGAACAAATTTGAAACTCATTTTATTCCTACACGTAATGTTATATACGAAATATATAAATTCTATACGAGAACACAAGACGAAGGTGAATCGGTAGAACAGTTTATCACATCGTTATATACATTAGTGCAAACTTGTGAATTTCCTACCTCTTTTCAGGAAGAAATGATTAGAGATAGAATTGTTTGCGGTATTCGCGATAAGAAGGTGTCTGAAAATCTACAACTAGATATGAAACATACACTTGAAAAAGCAATTACAACAGCTCGTCAGGCTGAAACAATAAAAAATCAACAACAAGTTTTGAGTAATGATTCTACATCATATAAGGTAGCTAACAGAGTAGCGATACCACAGAATAAGAAAAACAGACAATATAAAAATGTCGAATCTTATAATTCGGATAAGAAAAAAGAAGTATGTTTTTGGTGTGGAAAACAAAACAAACATACGAAATTAGAATGCCCTGCACGTAAAGCAATTTGTAACAGATGTAAAAAAGTCGGTCATTATGCTAAAGTTTGTAAATCAAAACTGCATGTTAACGAAGTTGAAAAAACAAAATCTACGAACTCTTCTGATTTTTTGGGTTTCGTAATGAATACTTCGGATAAAAATAATCCAATAAAAATATCAGATAACCGTTGGAACGCTAAAGTTTTGATTGAAAAGACTCCTTTAGAATTTAAGATCGACACAGGGACAGATGTAACGGTCATTCCTAAGAACATTTATGATTCGAAATTGGAACATATAAAGTTAAAGGGATCAAATAAAGTTATTTGCGGTCCAGATGGGAAAAATCTGAAGATAGCTGGGATAATTCACGTTAAATTAAAGAGCAAAAGTTTTAGTTATGAAGATGACGTGTATGTAATAAATAATTTACAACATCCGTTGTTAAGTTGTACAGCTAGTGAGAATTTGAATCTCATCCAAAGAATCTTTGAATTGAAATCAAAACTGGATCCTGTGGCAAAATTTCCTAAATTATTTAAAGGAATTGGTAAGGTCGAAAGGCCGTATCAAATAAAATTAAAAGATGATGCTAAGCCTTATGCAATTTCTGTTCCACGGAGAGTTCCATTAGCTTTAAGGGGTAAATTAAAAAAATTATTAGATGAAATGACAAAAAATAAAATTATTGAACCAGTAGACGAAGCCACAGAATGGTGTGCGCCTATGGTTATTGTTCTAAAAAATCAGGTGATATAAGAATTTGTGTTGATTTATCAGTTTTGAATGAGACCATTGAAAGAGAATATTTCCCCATGGCATCAGTTGACTATACTTTAAGTCAATTTAGTAATGCTAAGGTGTTTAGTATTATTGATGCAAATGCAGGCTTTTGGCAAATAAGTTTAGATCCAGCTTCAGCAAAGTTAGCTACCTTTATTACACCTTTTGGAAGGTTTGAGTTCAAACGTTTACCGTTTGGAATTAAAACGGCTCCTGAAGTGTTCCAGCAAAGAATTCGTGAAACTATTCAAGAAGGTCCTGGTATAGTGGGTCTTATGGATGAATTTGTAATTTTTGGTTCGACTGAGGAAGAGCATAATCAACGACTATACGAAGTTCTTTCAAAACTTCAAGCTGCTGGGTGGACTTTAAATGCTGAAAAATGCCAGTTTGGAAAAGAATACATACATTTTCTTGGACATATAATTTCTGAAAATGGAATAAAACCTGATACAGAAAAAACAAAGGCTATTTCTATGATTCCAACACCTAGGAATGTGACTGAATTAAAAAGATTTTTAGGAATGGCTGGATTTTTAAATAAATTTGTTCCCAATTTCGCTGATGTTGCGAAACCTCTTTACGAATTATTAAAGAATAATGTAGAATGGATTTGGGAAAAATCTCAAATGATGGCATTTGAAGATATTAAACAGAAACTTTGTCATACTCCTGAATTAGCATTATATGATCCAAAGAAAGCAACCTTTATATCAGCAGATGCATCATCGTACGGCATCGGTTCAGTTTTATGTCAGAAGGATAATGGTAATCTACGTCCAGTTTTCTATGCATCCAGGACATTATCCAATACAGAGAAGAGGTACGCACAGATAGAAAAAGAAGCATTGGCTATCGTGTGGGCATGTGAAAGGTTTCATGATTTCATTGTCGGACTAGAAGTTCACATCGAAACAGATCATAAACCTCTGGTGCCTATTTTGATGTCTAAACCATTAGATAATTTAACTCCTAGACTACAGCGTATGAAACTACGAATGATGAGATATTCTTATAGCATCAAATATACTCCAGGAAAGAATCTAGTCATTGCAGATACGTTGTCCCGAAGTCCTTTACCAGAAAAAGGAAAAGAAGAAGTAAGTGAAGAAATAACTGCTTATGTGCAAATGGTTATGGAAAATTTTCCTTCATCAGATGCTAGATTGGCGGAAATATGGTCTTTGCAAAAAGAAGATCCGATTTGCAATCTATTAATTAAATTTTCCGAAGGATGTTGGCCAGACAAAAATGAAGTGCCAGATGAATGTCTAAAATACTGGGAACATCGACATTCAATTTCTGTACAAAATGATTTGCTGATGAAAGACTCTAGAATTATTATACCTTTGAAACTGCGAGAAGAAATATTAAATAGAATACATGATGGTCATCTTGGAATAACAAAGTGCAGAGCCAGAGCTCGTGAGTCTGTTTGGTGGCCAGGATTATCATCAGAAATTGAGAACTTAGTCTCAAAATGTCACAGGTGTATTCAACGACAAAAATATTTTAAAGAGCCTTTACTTCCATCATAATTCCCAAATCAGACCTTGGCAAACAGTCGGAGCTGATCTCCTCAAAAGTGGTAACTGGTATCTTATAATGGCAGATTACTATTCTCGATATATTGAGGTGGCAAAGTTAGAGAATCTGAGTTCAGATGCAGTCATTAATCACATGAAGTCTATTTTTGCACGCCATGGTATTCCAGAAGTAGTTCGGAGTGATAACGGTACTCAATTTTCTCAACGAATAATAGATTCCAAATATAGAAAATTTGCCAAACTTTATAAATTCTCCATCAGGACATCCAGTCCAAAACATGCACAAAGTAATGGTTTTATAGAATCGATGGTGAAGAATTTTAAGTTGCATTACCTGAAATCTGAAAATGATGATCCTTATGTGATGTTACTTGCATTAAGATCAACTGCACTTGAAAATGGGTTTAGTCCAGCAGAACTACTGATGGGAAGACGCTTAAGAACGCCCATTCCGGCAGTGAACGACAAGTTAAAGCCTAAAGTTTTAGATGAGAAATCTATATATAAAAAAGAACAGGAAAGGATCAAGAAACAAACATTTTACTTCAATCGTCATCATCGGGCTAGACCTCTACCACAACTAGACGTTGGTCAGCAGGTATGGGTATCCGACATGCGGACATACGGAAAGGTTAAAAGTACTCATGAAGCCCCAAGATCATACATGGTTGAGACTCCCAGAGGTATTCTGAGGAGGAATCGTGTATATCTGCATCCTTCTACGGTTCCGAAATCCTTCAGATGGGAAGATAATGATGTTCCAGTGAAAGAGAACTGTGTTCCTGATGCTGTATCCATGAAAGACGGCTCCCAAGATGCAGTGCCTATGAGTGATCCTGTTACTATCACCCACTCTCCTAATGCTGTAGTTCCAAAGACCAAGCAGGCCAGTCCATTTAAGACTCGTAGTGGCAGAACTGTTCGTACTCCTTCAAGACTTATTGAAGAAGACTTTTAAAGGGGGAGATGTGATGTAATGTATCTGGCAACAGTTAAAAAGAGACTTATCGGGAACTCTGAGTTCGAGGCTGGCTATTGTGTTGATGTTCTGAGCTAGTAATTGTGCTGTACATATCGCGCGCTTGAGATAGTTTATATATAATAAAGCAGTTTAAATATCTTCCGAATTTTCACTTATATTACAAAGGTGTTGTCACTCTGATATAGGTGTTGTCACTCTGATATAAGTGTTGTCACTCTGATATAGGTGTTGTCACTCTATATCAGAGTGACAACATACGCCAGGAGCAGGGCTACACTAGATACCGGGCTTGCTCATTCATTATCATGACGTCACAAAAGGTGGCTGGCCGCGACGAAAGACATACAGCGATTGGTGCAAAACGATGGGCGCCTCGCTTTGTGCCAATCGCTGGTCGAGGTCAGCCACTATTTGTGACGTTTTGAGAGTGAATGAGCAAGCCCGGTATCTAGTGTTGCCTTGCCAGGAGTCGGAAAAACTACTTTTTTATTGTAGTGAACTACAAATAGAACTACTTTATCGAAAATGTAGTTAACTACAACTATAACTACTTGTTTTAAACAGTAGCGACAAGAAACTACTTTTCAAAAGTAGTCCCTACTTCGTAGGGTTGGAAAAAACTGGTTTATTCCCAGGTTTATTTCCAATAGACTCGGTTTATTCTCAGGTTTATTGCCAAAACACCTGGTTTATTCTCAAATAACCAAGTTTATTGCCAAAAATCCCTGTTTATTCCCAGGTTTAAAACGGGTTTTTTCTAGCCTTTGCAACTCTACTGCTTCGCTACTTTTTCACTTTACTCTTGAAACTGAAGAAACGGATTAAACCGCGACCTACGTTATATACGGCCGGTGCATGACGTTTAAAACGTCACATGGATTGGATCATTTTTACACAGCGATTGGTGCAAAACGGTGGGAGCGCCGCTTTGCGCCAATCACCGTGTAAAAATGATCCACTTCATGTGACGTTTTAAACGTCATGCACCGGCCGTATATAACGTAGGTCGCGATTAAACAATATACTGACCCCTCATTATATCGCGTCTGCCGGAATACAATTAAATAAGTGCGATATAACCGAGGGCATTAAAGGGTTGCTATGTTTCATTTCGTATTAAATATAAATCGTAGAAATTGTTAACACTGCATATAAAGTAATAAGACACTTAGCTATGAGATACAGGTATAATATACAAAAAAATTAGAAAATATAACATAGCAACCGTTTTATTGGAGTCAGTATTCAACCAAAACGTCATGACTGACGTTACGACTAAAAGCATCTATATCATTTTATCGTGTTTGCATAAAAATTAACAAATATACACCCATTAATATTCAAATATATAGGTTTTTTTCACTTGAAAAATATTTAGGACTTTCTTTTGAGGAGTCAGATCAACCCAAACCCGACTCGAAAGTGTAAAAACCCAATCCGAACCCGAAGCATTAAATCAATCCGACTCAACTAAAAAAATACCGACCCTTGGGTTGAATTCTGTTAAAATCGGGTTACCCGACTAGATACATGACTCTAGTCTGAGCATATGTCCTAGTCCTGTACGTATATCACCTCGAGGATGTTACAATGAGAATCACCAAGGCTAACGAAAAAGACAGGCTGCCACCCTACGTTTCGCATTCGTCTTCTTTCGGACCTCTATAATCACGTGACGCTCTTCTGATGAACCTGCATTCCTGCCTTTACTTCAACTGCGTCACGAAAAGAGCATCACGTGACTCAAACGGTCCGAAAAGAGACAAACGCGTAAGCCGTGTGGCAGCTGTTTCGTGTACCTCTCGTTTGTTTACATACCTCATTACTTACGATTTCCATTTTAAAAATTAAATAAAAGAAAAAATATGCATAAAATTTCATTAAAATAGAGAACAGAAAATGACATATAACCTATACCTGTAAAGGTCTTACACAATATAATGACTAAATATAAGCGTAAATCAAGCGATTAAATAAAGCACAATGCTTTTCAAAGCGCGGTGCTGCATGTTATTCCCAAGCAGACGAATTTTTTCAGCCTCGAACCCCCCAAAAATAAAAGGCAGGGAAGAATTTTTCACTTGAGATGAGATGACAGGGAAATTTTTAGGGAAAATGATGTTTCAGGCGCATCTGTTCGGAGACGCAACAAAACATGACGATAATGGCTAATAGTTATGGAAGCAAGTTGTCAAGCTCAACAATAATAATGCTGTTAACGAGTCAGCTGACTCCTTATTTACTATGTTAGTGAGAAATTTCTAGGCTACAAAATGCCTCCAAGTATCATGAAAACTGTGGGAGCAAAATGTTCCCTATGTGTTCGTTTTTTCAAATGGTTTCCAGTTCTGTTTATCGCCACAATCGTTGCTTGGTCATATTATGCTTATGTCGTACAACTTTGTTATTGTAAGTAAACTGTTAGTGATTATTTTCATTATTTATAGTTCTGAGTGATCAGCTATAGAAGTGTAATCCGAAATTAATTTATTATTAAAAAAACTACCCGCATAATATGCATAAGGAAATCTGCCCATTAAAATGTATTTCCTTGTGAAATTTTAAAGCTAATTAACATTGTCCCATATATTATTTCTACGTCTGTTCCTAAATTTGTATACGTTAGGCGATCAACCAGCATTTATTATATACTTGCATGATACTTTTCTGTATAGTAATTTAATAGTAATTTTATTGCAGTTTAGATTTAGAGTAGTTTATTTTTATTATTTTTCATTGCTGTATCAGCAGTTCATTCAAAATGTTTGACTATGGTGTATTTGTATGGGGGAGAGGTGGGGGGGGGCGATGTGGATGAATGGGAATTATGAATTTCCATAAAATCTTAGGTATGAACAATTTTTGGGCCATATGATTGTACTTTAATTTATTTTTGTGTGTTAAAAAAATAAAAGCATTTATGGGTATACAATAAATCTAAAATATGTTGTATATCTAAGTCTAACAGTTATTTATTAAAATTCAATATTCTGTTTACTTGTTAAAAAGTAATTCTTAATAAGGTAAGATATCTGGAAATTTTTAATTACTTTCATTACGATTGTTCGATTTTTACAAACTTTTAGCAATATTTTCCTCTGTATTTTTCGATTTTTACAAACTTTTAACAATATTTCCCCTGGATATTTTGATTTTTACAAACATTTAACAATTTTTTCCTCCGGATTTTTCTATTTTTACAAATTTTTAGCTATTTTTTCCTCCTTGCTTAAACTTTGTAAATTGTCACAAAACAGAAAAAAATCAATTTTTACTTTGTGAAAGAAATTCTAATAGGAACTGTGTAAGTATTGAGTTCTTTGCCACAAAGCACGGAGGTTATGATTGGGGAGAATCTTGAAATTTCTGATTGTTCGAATGCATGAAACCCATTCAAACAGTGATTAGTAACTTATATATATATATGTACACTTCATGTACATTAACAGACCCCCCCTGGATGCATGAAACTGCCTGTGCAGCAATTTCTAGAATGCACGAAGCTCATTTAAACAGCGGTTAGTAACATATATATGTACGCTTTGCGTACATTAAGCAAAAAAAAACCCCTCTGGATGTATGAAATTCGCTGTGCAGCAGTCAGTGGTGTAGCTACATTTTTTGGCAGCTGGGGCAGGAAGAAATCTCCCCCCCCCCTTTCCAATAAAAGAACTGACCACATTTTCCCTCAAGATGAAAAAAGTCCTTCTGGTTTGTATGGTGAGGGAAAATGTAGCTTTCCTCTTCCTTGTTTCTAAGAATTCAGTTAATTTTACTCAAACACACAAAGCTAAAATGCGTGGAACTCATAGAGGATTATAGCGAAAGTCAGCTATCGCCAAGTTGCATGAGAATAACAACAATGAAAGTAAATTTGTGAGAAATCTTGCTAAAACTCATAAATTAAACCCGATTATGGACAAAAAGTCATGCCCCGTTTCATTTACGAGGTGCGTATACTCTTTGGAATTCTTAAGGAGTTCCATATGTTCTAAATGGCAAAAATTCCGTAAATATTTTTCAATTAACTCGCTGTTTTTCTTTTCTTTTTTGGGCAATCCTTAAGGTGCATTTCATAAAATTAAAAATAAAATTTTCAGCAATATTCATAGTTATAATAAAGTCGTTTTTATTGTATTTTAAAATTTGTCTTGACATTTTAATTGATTAACTTTATGAAAATCTGATCCTTACAGTTATAGAGCAGATTGTCAAGTATGAAAAAAATGTTGCAAAAAGTTAAAAACTGTAGAATAGATACACTGGGAAAGTGTGGTTTTAAAATTTTCTTTTAAAATATTTTCAGTTAAATATTTTTAACCACAAGACTAATTTTATCACAATAGTTGGAAATATATCTAAATAAAATGTTATGGTAAATTTTAAAATCTGTATTAGACTATTTTATGTGTATTGTATTTAAATATTTTTTTGGAGTAGTGCATTAAGCTGATTCAAAGCTTCTGCTGAATATTTTTTTGGAACAGTGCATTATGCTGATTCAAGGCTTCTGCTGAATATTCAGTGTATTTTTTTTTGGATGTGGCATGCTGATGAGCCAATTTTGTTAAAAAAAAAAAAAAAAAAAAAAAAAAAAAAGATGAAATAGTTTACTTTTGATTGAGATTGAAATATATTTATTTCTATTTCATCTTATTTCAATTTTTAAAAAAAATTTAGAACTTTTTATGTTTCATTTTTAAAATATTAGGACAAATTTTTACCTGCTGATAGTTTTATATTGAAGAAAATATATTGTATTTTCTTTTTACAGATGCTGTAGAAAGTATTATTGAACGTGGTAAGTATTTTATATTTTTATTGTATTTCAATAATCTGATATTCCCAATGGATAATTGCATAGACCTGGCAACAATGTTGCTGAATGTCAAAAAATTCTTGTAGAAAGATTTATTTATAAAGCACTTTTTGCCCCCAAAGCATTTAGTTTATTTGCCAAATAGCGACAGCCAAAAGAAACATGCTATATCACAGGGAAGATTCTGTTCTGAATTTTCCGAAAATTTAAGGCATTAGGTTCCGAAATTTAAAAAAGATATTGTAAATTTCACCAAGTGGTTGCCAAAAAAAACAATTTTGTCATTCGTTCGCAAATTTCTTTAAAGAATCGAGAAAAATGACACAAATTTCGTCAAAGGATCACGGGAAAAACGCGAATTTCTCAAAGGATTGTGAAAACGAAACGCATATTTCGTCAAAAGATCGTAGAAAAAAAACGAGAGTTTCAATAAAACATCGTAGAAAAAAATGAGTGTTTCAATAAAAAATGGTGGGAAAAACATAAATTTCATCAACAGATCACAGAAAAATGCAACTCATGCAAAATTCGTGAAAGAAAAAAGCAAAATTCGTGAAGGAATTACAGAACAAAAAGCGAAATTCGTGAAAGAATCTCAGAAACAATGCAAAAATTGTCGAAGAATCATGGAAAAAATGCAAAAATCATCAAAGAATCATGAAAAAACAGTAAATTTCATTTTAATCATTGAAAAACGAGAATTTCGTTGAAAGATTGCAAAAAAAAAAAAAAAAAACACGTATTTCATCAAAGTATCGCAAAAAAAAGCTTATTTTGTCAAAGGACCGCAAAAAAATGCATATTTCGTCAAAAGATCATGGAAAAAACGCGAATTTCGTTGAAGGATTGCAAAAAAAAAAACCCCTACATATTTCATCAAAGTATCGCAAAAAAAAGGTTATTTTGTCAAAGGACCGCGAAAAAATGCGTATTTCGTCAAAAGATTGCAGAAAAAAAACAAGTATTTCATCAAAAGATTGCGAAAAGAGACGCTAGTTCCAATAGAAAATCGTGGGGAAAACCCAGAAATTTCGGAAAAAGTCGTCAATGAATCTCGAAAAAAACTGGAAATTTCATCTCAGAATCGCAGGAAAATGCAAGTTTCATCAGAATTTTGCAAAAAAAATAATGCAAAAATCGTCAAAGAATCACAAAAAAACCCCGCAAATTTCATCAAAGGATCGCAAAAAGTGTGAATTTTATCAGATTGGGAAAAAAGGCGAATTTCGTCCTAGATCACGGAAAAAGTGCAAATTTTGTCAAAGGATCGCGAAAAAACACAAATTTTGTTAAAGTATAGCAGAAAAAATGCGAATTAATAATTAATGAGGAATTAATAATTTTTGCATAGTTAAAAATAATACACATTTATATAGAAAGTTTGCATAAATGAAACTTTTTTTTTTTTCTTGGCTAAAGCTATTTTTATTGGGCTAAAAGTTATTGGCTGTAATTAGCCAAAAAGCTACAAATCTTTTTTTCCTAGATTAAACCCTAATTCTCCATTTTCTATTTTTGGTTACTGCCTTAATGTGGCAAAAATTTTTCATATTTTTCTTTGGTGCATAATTTGACTTCTTGACAAAAAAAAGTGGAAAAATGATTCTAAATGGATTAAATAGTTGTCTTTGTGAGTTATGGAGAACACTGAATCGAACTATACAAGGAGTTGTTGATTGCAAGATTACATTTTTAGGGTAGGTACAGGTTACATTTATGAGTCCCTACATCATAGCCAGAGAATCTGGAGATGAAGATATTATTAGTAATGCAAATTTATCTTATGCAAGACCTGAACAGTGAACACCAACCTAAACATGACACAAAATTTTTTGTTCACTCCGAACCCAACAAAATGAGTTTTGTCAACTTGAAACCTGACTTGAGACAAATTTGATGCACTTCAACCTGAAACACAAAATGAAAAAAAAAATCCATGTTTAGTGAAATTATAAAAAATAGTCCATACATTTATTATCATTACTATCAATTTTTATTGTTTATGTTGAAAAATTGGTATGTATAAACATTCATATTCAAATATATCTTTTTTTTCATATGAAGAATATTCTTTCTTTTTTTTTTTTCTTTTTTGAAAAGATCTGGTTAATTGGAACCTAACCCACAAGAATCAAAACCCAACCCCAATCTGACACGAACCCAAAACAATTACAGTCAACCCAACCTGCAATGAAAAAAATAGTAGCAACCCAACCCAAACCACTGGTTAGGTTAGTTTTGTGTAAAATCGATTACTTGATCTGATGTAAGGCCTCTAATGAGAATGAGGGCCCTTAAGGGGACCACAAAGGTTTAAGATGATGAAAAGTGACTGAAGTTTGCTCAAGGATTATGAAGCCTGTAATTAATTTAGACTATTATTACTTTTCTTTTGCATTTATTTATCTGTGTTTTATAGAAATAAAAAAAAATGTTAAATTGTAGAAAACAATAACTAAAGTTTTAATATTGTACGGCATAAGTAATCTTTCAAAACAAGATTTGCCTCGTTTGTAAAATCTAAGTTATATATTTTTGAGTTGTTTTTCTTCTTTATGCTGCTTATTATGTTGTTTCTCAATTACACCTGAAACAAACTAAAAAAAATGTGAAATATTAAAAAAATATAATGAAAAATTCAGAATTCAAAAATATTGATCACATATTTTGCTATAACTTAAGAAAAAAAAATTTTTTTTAAGTTATAGCAATTTTATTTAAGTTGAAGAAAATAAAAAGATTTTTTAAAATTATTTTTCCGGTATTGTTTGTAAAGAGTTTAATTTATTTTATTTAAAAAAAAAAGAAACATGAAAATCCATTAACTTATTCAAAATTTATTGTGGCAAAACTGCTGAAAAGCAGCGTTTCTAGATAACTGAATTTAAACTTTGCCCTTCGCAGGTATCACCAGTCCACGGCTTAGTATTTATGGCTCATATGACCGTAATTTTAGGACTTTTCCTATTGGACAAAACTGTATAACATTATAAAAGTAATAACAAAAAAAACATTTTTTTTTCCGTTATTTCAACTTTTTCAGATCTCCTAAGTATGGTATAAAAAATATATGTACTTGTTGAATAACTCCTTTGTAAAAAATATTGCTTATTTGCTTAAGGCATGTTATAACTTTTTTTTTTTTGAAAAAAAATTGAATTTTTTTTTTACATATTTTCATTTTTTGAACCCTAAAAAACTTTGTGGTACAGCAGTTTTTTTAAAATTCGTATTGGTTCAAAAGTTATCCGCTTTTTGGTGTTGCAATGAATTTTTAGTGTATTGTGTGCGGCACACATGTAGAAACAAAAGAATATTGAGACTATTGAGAAAGAAGTCCAGGAGGGTTCGTTATATGGGCCTAGTATAGATAGATGATTATATGTAAGTTGAAAGTTGTCACTGTTATCTATGTTTGTTTAAAAACGTTTTAAACTTTAAACCTGTTTTTCTCAAAACTCTGTTTTACAAATTTGTACCAGGTAGAACTCGAGATTAGATCGACCAATTTGGTTGAAATTTTCATGCTTTTCTAGTATATACCATAATTTAGGGAAGAAACGCTGCACCCTTGAAAATTGACATCGTTTTGTAAAAAATATTTTGACCTATTAACGCGGCAATAGGTACACAAAAATAACATAAATACGGCTAAATTAACGGAATTATTAAAATAACTAATTATCTAAAAATGTGCAGAATTAAAATATTTACAAAGTGGGATCGATTATCTGAAACTCCAAAATCCGAAAAGAACCGAAATTTGAACTTTTTTCCTGAAACATTTTTCGAAAAAACTGTTTTGATCTGTTTTTTTCTTTATTTTAAATCTTAATACATATATAGTAAAAACTCAATTAACTGGCGTGCTTGGGAAGTGCCAATTTCCAGATATTTGAAAAGTCCCGGATAGTTGAGCTCTAAAAAATCTGTCATGGGGGGGCATCGATGTAACAGTGAAAAAGGAAAATGATTTTTTGGCCTATTTTCTTGTCATCAGGAAGTCGATAAAATAATTATTTTATTATTATTAAATTTGCATTTGATAAAGTTAATTTTGACGAATTAAAAAGAAAGATAAACAATATTTTGTGTTAGGATATTATTTCAAATTTATTTATTAATCTTTTATAATGCTACTTTATTTATAATTAGACATTTCAAAGAGTTTAATTTAGGACAAAGATGAACAGATGCTTCTCTTACTTCATGTGTTGAAAAAGTAAACATCAAAATAGGAAATAACAAAACTTACTCCGGCAAGAAAAGGTGCAACATGTCACCATAATAATGAGTCTTTTCTGCATGGCTAAGAAAATTATCAGATGGAAGCTGTAACGTCCGATTTCGCCTCCTCTCAGATCACGATAAATACAAATTAATTGTCAGCACTTTTTTTTTTTTTGAGTGGCTGGTCTCAGACAGTGAGCTTTTTTTGAGGGGGTCAAATTTTCTGAAAACGTATTTTATTTAAATAGAAATTTGGCAAGTGGCCTAATTTATTATTATTTGAATTTGCTGAAAATTTAAATACAATTGGATGATTATAAACAGAGATATCAATTATTTTTTTTAATAATAAGTAAGGAAAAGAAAAGGGTATCATTTCGTTACTTCTGTTTGCTGTTTATTCTGCTGAAAAATATTTTATCGGCAGACGGCTGGAAAGAAAATGTTTGAAGTGATAAAAATACAACAATAAAACAAAAACAATAGAGAAACTAACTTACCCTGCAGTATCTTTTTTTTTTAAATTTCCAGTTAAGTGTATATATTCTAAACGTATTCAGTTAAAAAATATAATATTCTTGAGTAAATATAGTATTTAAAATATAATATAGTATAAAGACAAAGACCTTAGTAAATAATTCTTTAAAAATAATAATTTCTTATTCTTGAGTAAGTAAAATAATAAGAAAAGATAGTTTGGGATAAATAATTTCTCAGCAGTTACTGGGCATTTGATTGTGTTCCTTTCGATGTGTCACGAATACTACGAAACACATGGCATGTCTAATGTCTGTGTGTCTGAAAGAAAATTATCTTTTTTTCATGAAGCGTTCTTTTATGAGATGCCATAGCTTCTTGTGCCAAAGGATTAATTAGTCTCTCTTCTCTCCTCACGTTGTTTTTCCCCTTCTCCTCCTCCTTTTTTTCGCCGGGAAAAACAGCTGCGGGTGGATGACGCAACATAATTCTGAACAATTATTCTGTACCATCCAGCTGTACTTTTTATTTACGTTATATTTTTATATTTTATAACATTCATTGTCATGAGCATACATAGATTTATTTTAAGCCAAATCGGTCGCAGTGATAATTTGAGAATGCTAACACTAAAATTCCTAAAATAACAGTCATAAATTTTCATCTGTTTATGGGAAGAGAAAAATAAAGGAGTTCTCGAAATTTTCCAGTTAGTTGAATGCCAGATAATCAAGCTTTTACTGTATATATATATATATATTATTTGTATACATGTTGTTACAAAGTTTCATTAACTAGGTTAAGCCATATTTAAGTGAGATGTTTGATAACTGGTGAAAGAAAATAATTCTCGGAAGAATTTTATCAACTAAAAAAATGACATGGCAGAATGAATTCTGTGCCCCTTAACTTTTGGCATCCCCTGTCGCGCTCGTCCACCTAACCTTTCGGAGTTTTCCGTGGATTTCTTCGAACCTTGCCGTAAATATGGGTTAGGATCCCTTAGAAAGACTCCTACGGAGGGCAATCCTCTCTAGGGCCTATATTCCTCGTGTAGATAATCGACCGTCATAAAATCAACCAACCAATCAATTTTTGGCACCTGGTGCAAGAGCTTCGACCCCTCCCCTCCTTCCATTTTGCACGGCCCTGAGGGGAACTGTGCTCTGAAAAAATTATTGCAGTGCTTTCAAGAGAATTTTGCATTAATATATATAATAATTTCGCATTAATATCGTAAAAATAAATGCCCAAAACAATTATTGAATAAATAATCAAAAAGATTTTAGAAAAATCTTCTCTATGGGTTCGTCGTAAGAACGGGAATTTCAAAATTGCGGATTAACGAGAATTGTTATAACAGAGGATTCAAAATGCATTTAAAATATAAACTTCCAAAACTATTATTGAATAAATAATCAAAAAGATTTTAGAAAAATCTTCACTATAAGTTCGCCGTAAGAACGGGAATTTCATTAACAAAAGATCGTTATAACAAAAGTTGAAAGAAGCAATGACAGCAACATAGTCTTTACTTTCCAATGAATATAATGTAATGTTTTAATGAGTAATATAAAAAATAAACAAAAGAGTTAAATTTCCATTGCTAACATCAGAAAACAGCTTTCTTATTCTATGTTTCTACAGTGCAGTGCAATAAAAAGGAATTTCCATTGTTGCTCCCTGTCCCTCCTTTATCCATTCACCATATTTTCCCCCAAAAGGGGACTCGTGTATTGCATTCCTTGGGTACCATTGGAACTTTCACTTACCATCGGCAACATCGCTTCGCGATCGAGGTGAAAATTTTTCAAAGAAAAAGAAAGGATGAGTGAAAAAAAATTCTAAACACTGAATATTTAACACAAAATTTTCACAAATGCCACACCGCTATAAATGCCGCATTTTGCAGATTTTAAACTTTTAAACTCGTAAACGCTGTGGCGTTTCTTCCCTAAATTACGGTACTATTTTGTAGTCCCTTACGGATGTGTTTTTCAATATTCAAATTGTAAATATTTTTTTGCGTGATTTAAATCTAAAAATGTTTGTCTAAAATCTACAACTTGAAATTTGAACAGCCGCCATTTTGTTCAGGATCGAAAATTTGATAAACCCATCCGAGAATTACTTCAAAATAAAGGTTAAAATTCAATATTTGTATTAGTAGCCAGTGGCTGGTAGAGGCTGTATGTTTAGTAGCCACTATTGTCGAGTTAGTGGCCACTTATTACTGTGATTTGTAGATTTAAATAGTTTTACAAGTAATATTTTTAAAATATGAATATTACAAAAGCATCTTTTAAAATATATGAAAATAAAATTGGCAATTTACTTACCCCAACAAAAACAAATCGTAGTTTTATTTCGCGATCATCTGACGAAAATCGCAGTTTATTTCATGATTGTCTGACGAAAATTAGTTTTTTTTCATGATCGTTTGTCGAAAATTGCTGTTTTATTTCACGGTTGTTTGCCGAAAATCACGGTTTTATTTTGCGGTCGTTTAATGAAAATCTCGGTTTTATTTCGCGATTGTCTGATGTAAATCAGTTTTATTTTGCAATCACCTGACAAAAATCGTGGTTTTATTTTGCGATCATTTGAAGGAAATCGCAGTTTTATTTTGCAGTTCCTTGTCAGAAATCATGATTTTATTCCATGGTTCCTGGGCAAAAAGTGCAGTTTTATTTCGTGATCGTTTGACAAAATTGTAGTTTTATTTCGCAATTGTCTGACAAAAATCACAGTTTTATTTTGCGATCACCTGGCATAAATCACAGTTCTATTTCATGATCACCTGAAAAAAATCATGGCTTTATTTCACGATTTTTTGAAGGAAATTGCAGTTTTATTTCTCGATTGTTTGGCGAAAATCTTGGTTTTATTTCACAATCGTTTGACGAAAATCATGGTTTTATTTATCGATCATCTGCCGAAAATTGCAGTTTTATTTTGCAGTCGTTTGAAGAAAATCAATTTTATTGCAAGATTGTTTGACAAAATTCGTGGTTTTATTTCATGGTCACTTGCTGAAAATTGCGATTTTACTTTACAGTCACAGTTTTATTTTGCGATCATTTGACTAGTGTTCACTCTAGAAAAAAAAAGGGCAGGGTGCTAGTCATAAAAAGGGCACTAGTTTCAGCGAAAAAAGGCATTGTTTCATAAAAAAAGTATACATTTTCGGAACCAATATAAGAAACTCATTATTCTTCATCATATACAGTCAACTCCCTCTAATCCGCAACTCTATAATCCGCAAACGCCTATAATCCGCACACAGTTTCAGATGTAAACAATGAAAATTTGGTTACCTTTAACTTTGCGAGAGAAATACAAAATGGCGACAATTTGATCAATGATCAGCAGTCAGTTTTTCTCCCCCCTAAATTTTTGCATTTCAATGAAGTAAAACTTATTTATTAAATGAAAAAAGAAAAAAAAATCAAATATACATGTCTTTTTTCTGCCTGCTACTTATTGTAACAAAAAAAAAAAAGCAATATTTCACAGAATGGTTTGAAATCTATTTTGAAAAAGAAGGCTACATGCATTGTAGTACAAAAGTCAGTTTACCTATAGATTGTAAAATATTATTGCTCTTAGACAATTGTGCTGCACATCAAAATTATGACAAAAAGACAATGTCTCTACATTAGTTTTACCTGCGAATACAAATTATCTTATTCAGCCAATGGATCAGGGAATTATCCGTAGCATGAAATGGCAATACAAAATGCAATTTATGTGCAGAATTCTAACCTCTGATTTAGTGGCTAATATGGAAGGGTATAGAAGACAATTTCCAATTAAGGGCTGCATGGGACTCTATATGCAAAGATACTTACTTTAGTAGGTGCAAAGCGTAATTTGTGACCTGCATCTTTATTTCTAGACAGTAATGGTTGAAGATGTTGACTTTGGTGGATTCAGTTTGGATAGTGCTAAACAGAAATATGCAGAAAAATTCACTAACATAAAACTAAAACAAAAGATTTCACTGTGTCTGATTTCTTGAATGGATATCCGCCCAAGATAAAGCTCCAATTACAGAGAGTTTCAGAAATGATGACATTATAAGTACTACTCTGTTAAACTCTACTGAAAACAGGATAATTCTGACACAGAGTATGATGGTGATGGTGAAAAAGTAACTCTTGAGCAGATCTTGGATATGGGTTACAAATATTTGAATTTTCTTCAGAAACAGAGTTTTGTCTCAGAACAAGAAATAAAGACTATACACATAGACTCCAAGAAAAAAATTCTAGACCAAAAGTCAAACGTTCTCAAACAAATGATAATTCATACTATGTTTGAAAGTTGTAAAAACAAACAAAACAAATTATAAAATAAAATTTTAATAATTTTTTCCTTAAATATAATGTGATTTTTAATCAAATAACCCAATGTTTACAATATCTTTCTTTTTTATCAATTAATTTATTCATTAATAATTAATTTACTGTAAAATTACAGGAGAAAAAAATGTAAACAAAGTAATGACCTATAATCCGCAAAATTCTATAATCTGCACAACCTTTGGTCCCAAGCTGTGCGGATTAGAGGGAGTTGACTGTACTCATCAATGTTTGTACACACATTTAGTAAAATAAATTATAGAAATACATTTTTATTAAATTGATATTTTAAGGTTCTAGTAAGTAATTAGGTTAACATATGTGGATATAAAATTATTAGCCGCCTCTAAACTATGAATTTTAAGGGGGAAGCAGAAATTTTGAACTTAAGATGACTGATTTAGTTACCTTACTAAAGATTTAAAAATAGGACAAAAAAATTTAAATAAAAGAGTTTTAACTTAAATTTCATGTGCTTGGAAAGTAGGGGGGGGGGGTCATCAATTTTGGGTGAGGGTGTGGAAAATTACTTGATCGATTATTTGCTGTAATAAAGTGACAGAGCAGAAAAAAAAAAAAAAAATAAAAAAAAATAAGGCTTTTAAGCTTGGTGAGCTGGGAGAGCAAAAGATGAGGTTTTTTCTTCCCAGGGTGTTAAGTGGGGGGATTGCGTCCCTTTGACGAAATTTGCATTTTATCGCGATCTTTTGACAAAATTTGCAGTTTTTTCGAGATCTGTTGATACAATTTGCGGTTTTTTTCGCTATTTTTTTGACAAAATTTGCCGTTTTTCGCGATCTGTTGACAAAATTTGACTTTTTTCGCAATGTTTTTGACGAAATTTGCTGTTTTTTCGCGATTCTCTGACGAAAGTCACGTTTTTCCCTCGATTTGTTGGCAAAATTTGCCGTTTTCTCGCGATCTTTTGACGAAATTTGCCGCTTTTCGCAATGTTTTTGACAAAGTTTTCGTTTTATCGCGATCTTTTGACGAAATTTGCAGTTTTTTCGAGATCTGTTGATAAAATTTGCGGTTTTTTTCGCTATTTTTTTGACGAAATTTGCCATTTTTCGCAATCTGTTGACAAAATTTGACGTTTTATCGCGATTCTCTGACAAAAGTCATGTTTTTCCCGCGATTTGTTGACAAAATTTACCGTTTTTGCGTGATTTTTTGATGAAATTTGCTGCTTTTCACAATGTTTTTGATGAAATTTGCCACTTTTCACAATGTTTTTGATGAAATTTGCCGTTTTTTCGCGATTCTCTGACGAAAGTCACGTTTTTCCCGCGATTTGTTGACAAAATTTGCCATTTTTTCGCGATCTTTTGACGAAGTTTGCCGCTTTTCGCAATGTTTTTGACGAAGTTTGCCGTTTTATCGCGATTCTCTGACAAAAGTCATGTTTTTCCCGCGATCTGTTAACAAAATTTGTCGTTTTTTCACAATCTTTTGACGAAATTTGCCGTTTTTCGCAATGTTTTTGTCAAAATTTGCCGTTTTTTCGCAATTTTCTGACGAAAGTCACGTTTGTTGACAAAATTTGACCCGCGATTTGTTGACAAAATTTGCCGTTTTTTCGCGATCTTTTGCCGAAATTTGCCGCTTTTCGCAATGTTTTTGACGAAGTTTGCCGTTTTTTTGCGATTTTTTTGGCCACTTTTGACTATTTTAAAAAAAGGAAGGGCGCATTTTGTCGATTTTAAAAAGGGCAGGGCGCTGCGCCCTTAAAAAAAGCCTAGCGGGAACACTACATTTGACGAAAATTACAGTTATTTTTTCACGATCACTTGACGAAAATTATGATTATTTTTTGCAGAAATTGCTGATTCGATTTTAAAAAAATTTAAAAAGTGGAAATCTGCCGTTTGGTAGAAAAGTGGTGTCCCTGTAAACAAAATGGTACAAAGAAATCAGATGTACTACTGTATGAAAAATATAAATCACCATTTTGGCAATCAGATATAGCACAAAGTCGCCAATTTTTTTAATTTAGTCGGCTGGTGGCGACCGAGAATTTTAACCTTTACTACAAAAATATCATAAATTTTAAGTTTTTTTTTTTTTTTTTTGTTACAGATAAGCAGATTTTGCTATTCATCTGGTACTGTGGAACACTTCAATTTTTTCACACCTCTGTATCAAAGGCCGCCAGAGGACTATTTTTCGACCACTTTCCAAATAAAAATTGTTTTTAAAACTTCAAGATATGCTCTTTTATTTGCAAAAAACTTCATTACTATTACTGTATAATTGCACTAAAAAAAATATTGCAAAAAAGTGGAGAAATTTTAGGTAATTTAAAAAAAAAAGTTATAACATGCCTTAGTTCCTTCAGAATGAGTGTCACATGTACATACAGTATAGGATCTGTTATCCGAAATACTTGGGACCTAGGTTATTCTGGATAAGGGTTTTTTCTGTAATTCAGAACACTTTATTATAAGTATAAGAAATGTACAAAATAACTAATTTCACAACTAGTGATAAACATGAATAATATATGTAAATACATACTTACAATTTTGTTAATTTCATAACTTATTTACATAGAATTAAAAAAAAACATTCTGAATTACAATTCAAATTATAAAAATATTATATTAACAATTAAGAATTAGTTTTGGGGCTTGGGAGCAGAGTCCTTTGATGTGGATTTTTGGAATATTTCTATTAAAGTTATAGCTATTAAATATTCTATTAAAGTTACTTATAACATGTCTCTTGCGCTAATTGTTCTTGTATCCTGTACATTGACATGATCTGCTGTTCATGGAAGTAGCTTCACTGTTGTATTCCACAAATCAGTTGTTCAGTGAAAATTATCAGTTATTCATCTGTTTTTAATGCTTTTATTATAACATTTTTTGCACCATAGTGATACATCATGCCACATACTTTTTTTATTTCATTTGCCATCACTCGATCAGAGTTGGTACTAGCAGGGCCACCTTTAAAGTGGTGCTAAACACTGTGGGGTGGAAAACATGCAAAATGTTTGGTTAAAATAAAGTAGTTTCCTTAGAATTTATCATTGGGCAATTATTTGGTAACAGAATTACGCTTCAGAGCAAATTTGTAAAATTTTATTAGAACTACATAAAGTTAATTACTTTTTACAAGTTTTGTTTACTGCAAGAACAATTAGTGTACACTGAAAAATCAAATATAAACATTTACAATAATTAAAAAAAAATATATAAATATCATTTAGAAATTTTTAAATGCTTGGTAACAGAATTACAAGCAATGGATTCCATGTAATACTGTTACCGAGCATTTAAAATTTTTTAAATAGTATCCTTATATATTTTGTAAATGTAGTCAGTGTTTTTTTTATTTCTCAATGTGTACTAATTGTGCTTGCAGAAAACAAATCTCGTAAAAAATAATTAACTTTATGCAGTTCCAATAAAATATTACAAATTTGTTCTGTCCATTACCACATAATTGCCCGTTATTAGGGGACAAAGCCTGATTACTGCAGAGGTAAACTTCCACCAGTAAGTTATAATAGTACTTTTGCATTATTTAAGACAAAAATTTCTTGTTTAAATAAAACGAGGTTTTCTATACTAAAATACTTGTGGAAGTTTGTCCTTGCAATAATTGACACCTGGTTAGGACCACTAACAAATCGTACACAGAGTGTCGTGGTTTCTAAAGCCATCACTGGTTACTGTATTCTCTTCCATCAGAAGGAGTGTTTGGTAAAGATCTGCATGGGATCAGGCTCATGCGAATTTCTTTTATTTACACTCTGTCCAGACAGATTACTTTTATTGCTAGACAGATCAGGCCATAAAATTTTTTTGTACAAATATTAGTGATATTGTATTTTTTTTTCCTTACCAGAATTTTTAGAAATTTATTTTAGTTTAATAAATTTCAGAGAAATATTCTTAAGTGTTTTTACTATAGAGATTTAAAATTCTAATTTTTTAACAATCTTTTTCTTTTATTCTAAATCACAATTTTTTTAAATATTTATTTGAATCAAATCATCATTAATGTTACTATTGTATACTCCATGGCTTGCGACAAATAATCTGAAATATGCTGTAAAACTTTCACATAAATATCTAGAAAAGGAATCTTTAAAAAATCGTAATTGTTTGTGAAGAAATGTCATTTTTTCAAAAAGGGCCAGGTTAGGTCTTATTTTATTAATTTTTACATTGGCTGGGCTGAACTTTTAGGTTCTATGCTGGGCCAGGTCAAATCAAGGTAGCTTTCGTTCTGTCTGGGCCGGGCCCATGCAGACTTCTTGTGCTATTAGTGATTTAAACTAGTGTATGTGCATCCCTATACCAGAGTCTGCTTTTGATGTGCTGGATCAGGTTATGCACAACACACCTATTTAGCATAAATGCCATAGCATTTATACTAAATCAGGTTTGCTGCATTGATTTAACTTCAAATTACTGCATATTGAACTTTGTATTACTAAACTGTTTACTCACACAAGATACTTCAAGTTTGAGACAATCCCTTTACAAGTAAAGTCAGATTAAATTATCACTGATCACAAATCTATCAGAGTTGAGATTTTACTTTCTAAGGAACTTCTGTCCACACTCGGATAACGAAACAACAAAATAAAAATAGTTGCATGGTGCTCTGGAAAAATTGGCGTGGTGCTCTTAAAAAATTGGTGACACATTTAAATAATTGCACATTGCACTTAAAAAATTCTACCTTGCACATAAAAAATAGCATGGAGAATTAAAAAGATTGCACAGTGGACTTAAAAATTGCACAGCATCATGCCGCACTAAATCTACTTAGACTAATCTCTATCTTAGGACTTTAGTGGACACCCTGTATATGTATGTAAGACATTGAAGTAATCTGAATATTTTGTTTTCTACAAATGATCTTCTGATCTCCAGGGTCCATGGTATTTGCCACCCTATACTTGACATCACTGAGTTTATCTTAAAACACTGAACCAATTTGCATTGTTTAGCCTAACTTTTTTTTTTAAAAATCCGTTTCTTTATGCTTTCTTTAAATCTCTTACTGTGTGTTAATATATTTTTGTATATCTGTTTTAATGCTATATAAAATAATATTGCAAATTATTGGTTTGTAAATTTCTGGTTGAAAACCTTACATATTTATTTATTTTTGGTTATTGAAAATAAATTTCACATTTGTTGCACACTACCTTTTTATTTTTTTTTGCTTCATCAGTTACAGGAAGGAAAAAGATAATTCAAATATTTAGACCGTTAAAAAATTTATATCAAGAATGAGAAATTTCTGCATTTCGGCAGATACCTGTTTTTATAAAACAATTATGTAAATTCCTCTCAAGATATTTGGTCTCCCCCTTTACTATTCTCAGCATTAAAGTGTAAAATCTTTAAAACTCTATATTTATAAACTTTTTCTGTCATGTTTGTTACTTTTTTATAACAATAAATAAATAATGATCTGATTTCCCATTCATAATTTCTGCCCCCCCCCCCCTCTTTTGCCTCCCTTAGCACACAAAGTTTAAAAAGTCTTTAAATTATTTATTATTATTATTATTATTTAAATACTGTACTATTTTTTAATTTATGGTAAACAATGCATAAATAATTATCTAAATTATTCCCTCTTCTCAAAATTTATCCTTTCTTCCTTTGGGCCTCCAAACACACAAGTTTAAAATCTTTAAAACTTTAATTTTTGTAAATTTTTCTGCCTTACATTATAATAACAATAAATAATCATGTAAATTTCATGAAATTCCTGCCTCTCCCCCTTTTAACCCTTGGCAAAAAGGAGGATTTCTAGATGTGAAGAATGACAAAGAAAAAAATATCATTTTGTATATTTTTTTTCAGTTTTGGCTGCCCTGACTCCTATTTATATGTTGAAAAAATTTATTTATATGTCTGACATTAATTGTATGCAATTGTTTAAATATGTAAAGTATGTATGCATAATATATGTTTTAAACCTTTGCCTTTTTTCATTTCAGTTTTCTACTTTCTTATATATCATGCAATCTTTGCAATGTTTGTGTGGTCATACTGGCAGACAATATTTACTCAAATAGGCGTAGTTCCCAAAGAAGTAATTTTTAATATTTTATTTTTTAATTTTCTATATTCTGTTTTTAAAATTTGTGTCATTTTCTTTAAAATAGTGTGTATTTTCATGCTTCGTTTGCTCAAGTTTGTTAACATTAAAAAGGCTTCATTAAAGATCTTGATGATGAAAATTAGGATATTTACCTATTTCCCAGCAATAAATTCATGCATTGTTTATTTTGGAAAAGTTTTGTTTTTTAGTGCATTCCTTATGAAGAAAATGATACATTTTTTCTTATAAAGCCCTAATCATATTTTTATTTAGTGTTGTTTATGTGCATATCTACTTAAATTTTGAGCTAATAAAAAGTTTCTGGCTGTAGTAATAATCTTTTATGTCATAAAAAGTGTAATACAGAAGTAAATTTTTTTTGTGAAAATGGCCTTTGTCCTTGTAGAGTTGGTAAGGTTTTAGAAAAGGGAAAGGGCTAGAAAATTAATGTCCTTTTTCCCGTGACCATAATGGCTATCTTAGTGGTAATCTTTGTTTTAGGACTGCTCCAAGTGACTAAAAAAAGTCTTTTCATCTTGCAACTTGCTTAAAGTTTACCATGCTAAAAAATTTACTATGTTCACATCTAGGCAACTTTTCAGCAACTTTTTGTACATCCCATGAAATTTTCCTTCAAAAGTATCAAAAACGAAACTGTTTTCATCACTATTCCAATGTTAGTTTTGAACAGAGAATAATCTTCTCTAGAGCCAATCATAACAAAGTTTCATTCATAAGGAAAGGACCAGACATTTGTGTCACTGATTTACTTAAAACAAATATAGGTAAATGGAAGACCAAAGGTATAATAACCTTGAAATAAAATAATAAAGTAATAAAATAAATAATAAAGTAATAAAATAACCTTGAAATAATTAAATGCAACCTTTCAAAAAGAAAAAAAAAAAATTAAAAATCTTGCAGACACTTTTACATCAAGTTATAGTATGTTGTCACACTGATAGATCAAGAGCCATGGCCATGGCCAAGTAATTATGTTAAAGTATTGAATAAACTGTTGTGATACTATAAAAGCATAAAAAACTTCTTAATACCATAAAAATAAGGAAAGTGCTAGGCCTTTCAAAAGAACTTTGTCTTTCTTCATCAGGCGCAAAGAAGACGTGCAATCCACTTTGAAGGCAGGAGCAAGACTGAAAGGAAATGGGAGGGAAAGAGGGACAAGTTAAGGGAACAGCCAATAGGAAAGCAGAAGGCATCAACCAATCACAGAAGAGAATTACCTAGAATGCAGAACATAAGGAAAAATATCCAGAAAACTGAAAAAAAATTAAAATGCATAAAAAATGAAAGTAAAATGGGGAATAAATGTACAAAATATAAACAAATATAAAATTTAATGTCATTCTCATGAACAAATAGTCATTAGATCATTATTTCAAAAATATGTATATAGGGTGGATGTGACATGGTAAATTGAATGAAAGAAAGAAAAGTAAGGGTTTGTATAGAGATTTTCAAAATTTGTTTAAAAATAAATATGTATTTAACCCCTCAAGAAAATGTAACTATGAATAGGAGTATAGAAAAAAAAAAAAATGTGTTGTAAACAGCTTTATTGTGTGTCTTACCATATTAAATTTATTTAGAATTAAAATTGTGACTTATCGTTCAGATTTTTTTTTTTTTTTTTTTTTTTTTGGCTATTGTTATAAATATTTTACTTTTGAAAGAACATTAGTTTTAAAGCAACTTAGATTCCTATTGAGTCATACATTCAGTTAATTTTTGAAGATGCAGTATGTTAAATTCTAATAATGTTGTTTTTTTTTTCTAAACTTATAGTTCAAATTAGCTCCTGCAGAAGCTGAGAAACTAGAAAGGGACCAGTCAGAAGATAATCAGCGTCGCATGCTTGAATCTTTTGCTAAAGATTTACCTGTTGTTTGTCGCACTATGAATGGCTGTGAGTTGACCTTCAAAACTTTTCCTTCTTTCCCTCTCACCTTTCTTTCCTTATATCTCTTTATGCATTCTGTGTAAAAAGTACCTAGAATTTATCATTTAAAATATGTGCATCAAAGGTATCATGTAAATTTTTTTTTTGTAAATTTGTGCCATTGAACCAAGTTACGATGCAGAGTTTGAACACTGTATGTGACTTAGTGTGTTGGCCATAGCTGTTTTTTTCAGTCAAAATTTTGACAGCTCTGCAATTTTTGACAGTAGAAAAAGTAGTTTAACAAAGAGTTTGCCTTAAATTTTGTGTTTCAAACGAAATTTCGCTTATTGAACATCTTTAAAATCTTAGAAATTTCATGTGGATTTTGTGCCATGATGATGCACCATTGCACAAAGCTATTGTTGTGAAAGAACTTTTGACAAAAACACAATGAATGTCATCGACCAAGCACCATACTCGCCTGATATGGCTCTGTGTGACTTTTTTCTGTTCCTGAAGTTTAAAATGCCCCTCAAAAAAGGTGGTTTGAGTCAATTGAGGCCATAAAAGAAAATTTGTTAAAGAAGCTGAAAACAATGCCTCAATCAGCCTACGAAAAATGTTTGAAATATTAGCCAAGTGCTGGCATAGTTGTATTGGACTTGATGAGGCCAACTTTAAAGGTGACAAAATAAATTTTGTTGAATAAATAATTTTTTTATATTTTATTTAACAATTCTGGGTACTTTTTACACAGAATGTTTCAAAATAACGATGAAAGTTTCTTTCTGAAATAAATTTGTGCAATGATTAAAGTACCTAATCTTTGAAATATATATTCAGCATGTGCATTTATTTCTATATTGCTCTTACCTGCTTGAATTGATCTTTTAAATCTGTCTTAATTCATCCCTGACATAATTTTAATAATATTTCTTTGAAATACTAGATCTTGATTTGTTTGGTATCTCTTTTAATATTCATAAAATTATTTTCTATTACCAGGGATGCTATTCATAAAATAACAAAAAAGAGGAGATTATGCATGAAGTAAAATTTACGACATTTGTCACAACAATTACACAAACTATATTGTATTGAATCTAAAATTACATTGACAAAATTACATTTGTATGTTAAAATGATTTATAATATTTTCTGTAATAAATATTATTTCATTTTCATAGTTGCATCTCAATGAAACAACTACCTGTCAACTTGTACAGTTTTATACTACATTAGCACTGTTTCACCCAAATGTAGAGTTTGGTTTCCATGTATTTTAAGCAGAAGCAAATAATGGAAGAATATTAAATAGTTAATTATCATTTTTATATACACAGAAGACAATAACTTGGGTCAAATTCAATAGTAATATATTTTTTTATTTGTTTTACTAACAATATGTGTATTCACATAAGTACATAATCATAAAATGCCGATGTTTTTTGTCTCCTACATGGCCATGTCTTGTAGGAAATCTCACATTATTTTAGAGAATATAAATAGTAATCATATTTAAAACAGTTATTAAAAACCACATTGTTGGTTATACAAAAATAAAGGCGTAGTTTATTTAAATACAGCATACTTTGTATGTTTTAGTATACAAATTTATTTATTTCAATATATTTTTGCAGTAATGAAAAACAAAGATTTTATTTCAATACATAGTAGTTAAAAAGTAATTATTATACTTAGGTATAAATCAATTTATGGATACATAAAAATTTGAACACAGATTAGAAACTGTTATCAAAAATCAATATACAACTTATGACTTAGATTTTGTATCAGCCCTGAATTCACAATCAAATATAATGTTATATTATGTAATCAATGTTATATTATGTATATAAAATCAATTAACCCTTTCCGGCGTGGAGTAAATCTGATTTTAAAATGATGAAATAATGGACTGACACCAGAATTTATAAACGAATTCATTAGTTAATAAAAACTTGCTTATATTACCGTACTTAATAAAAGGAAAAATTCTATTAAATATTCTTGGTGCCATTTGTCAATTTTAGAATTAAAATTAGGTGTCCTTTTTTGTGGACACCGCCTGCTAAAGGGTTAAATAAGCCCCACTGAATTTGAAAAAGGCATAATATCATTAAAATTCAATATTTATAAAAAGTTCCAGGAAAATTAATAACATTTTCAATGTGATTTTAAAATACACACATTTGTAATTATACTAATAATATGAAAAAAACAAACAAAAAAAAACACACACCACAAATTTTGGAAATTCATAAAGATTTTTGCAATTTTTTTATAAAAAATGGAAAATAGAGATCGTATATCTAGAGAAATTAAAATCATTAACATTTTTAACTAGCTTGAAAAATGAAGAAAAACAAAAACTGCTTCTTCTTCCTCTTCTTTTTTTTTTGTAAACTTTAAATACTTCCCATCAAACTTGTTATCCTCTGCACTTTTAATGCTGTTAATGCATCATGTATGAAAACTTAAACTATTTAGTAAGTAAATATAATATTTCTTTAGGTCATAGTATTTTAAATAATTTGAGGTAACCCAGGAACAGATTCAATTAACTAAATGATCAATGATGCTGCTTTTCTTTAAAAAAATAAAAAATCAATCAGCGATTTCTGCAGAGTAATTATAAAAAATCGCATTGATATGCACTGTGAATGAAGTCAGGGGTGATTTCATGACACAATTAGCCAGTAGTGCAGAAACATTCATGTCAAGAAGGGACTAATTTTGGGTCCTATTCATTAAATTTGTAGCTCAGGAATTATTCAGAGATGTTCGTAGCGGGATACACAAGATGGGTATGTTATTTTACCATGAATGATTAATTTTTGCCCACATTTTGCAAAATCAATTCATCAAGCAGTCGCAGAAAAAACCCCCACGAATTTTGTTGAACGATCACAGAAGAAAATCACAAATTTTGTCAAAAGGTCGCAGAAAAAATTTCTAATTTCATCAATCGGTCACGAAAAAAAATAGAGAATTTTCTCAAAGAATCATATAATAAAATTGTGAATTTTGTCAATTGCACAAGGAAAAAATCGTTCTTATTTAAATTTTGCTATTATTTTTAGTTAAATTTTGTTAATAGCTAGCTCGCAGAAGAAAATTGAGAATTTTCTCAAAAAAAAAAAAAAAAAAATTTAATTTCATCAAACAATTGCATAATAAAATCACAAATTTCGTCAAGAACTCGTGGAAAAAAAAATCAAGAATCCCTTTAAACAATTGCTGCAAAATGTCATGAATTTCATCAAATGATTGCGATATAAAATCACAAATTTCATCGAATGAGCGTGGTATAAAATCACGATTTTCGTCAAATGAGCGTGGTATAAAATCACGAATTTCGTCATTCGGTCACGAAAAAAATTGAGAATGTTCTCAAACAATTGGCAATAAAAAAATCGTGAATACCATCAGTTGGTCACGAAAAAAATAACAAATTCCGTTATTCGATTACAAAAAGACAAGAATTTCATCAAACTATTGCAGAAAAAAATTGCCCAATTTTGTCAACCACATGGTGAATAAAATCGCAAACTTTGTCAGTCCCTTGAAGAAAAAATCCAGACTTTTGTCAAATGAACACAGAAGAAAATCACAAATCAGTCATGAAAAAAATCGCAATTTTCGTCGAATCATATAAAATCGTGATTTTTGTCAAATGAGCATGGTATAAAATCGCAAATTTCGTCAATCAGTCATGAAAAAAATCAAGAATTTCCTCAAACAATTGCAGAACAAAGTGCAAATTTCATTGAACAATAACAAAAAATCACAAATATCTCAAACTATTGCAGAAAAAATCTTGAATTTCATCAAGAGGTCATGTAAAAAAATCATGAAATTGGGCAATCTTGCAATTCTCCTCAATCGTTCATGAAATGCGAATTTATTTTTCTCCATAGGGATTTAAGAAAAAAATCATTCTGCCAACAAAATTGCAACACAGCTTACAGTGTTCGACCTTTCTCCATCTGCAATATGAATTGCAGAATTAATTTTATTAAAATCTAAAACCTAAAAGGAAAAAAAAATCTCTTCATATTCCTTGCATAAATATATTTTATTTTGATTTTTATAGACTTTTTTGTTTTAATTTGATTTAAATTATGGTTTTCTGTTCATATAACAATGATAGTTAACTATTTAATATTCTAACATTATTTGCTTCGCATTAGAATACACCAAACTCTGCATTTGGGTGAAAGAATGTTAATGTAATATAAAACTTTACAAGTCGACAGGTAGTCATTTCATTCAACTCAACTATGACATTACAATATATTTATTACAGAAAGTACTATAAAATATTTTAGTACATGAAATTTTCCAATATATTTATTTTACATTCAATACATTATAGTTAAAGAAATTCACATGCAAATGTTGTGAAAAATGTCATAAATTTTACTTTTATGCATGATTTCCTCTTTTTAGGGTTTCGTTCATCTCATGAAACTGTATAAGTTAGAGACTTGAAATTTTGTGTACTTATAGCTGAATACCTACTGTCACGCTGAAAATCATAAAATTTTGAAAATGTCTTCATTAACGCTAGATATTAATTAAAACCTTAAAAACCCACTCATTAATGGATAAAAATATTCAACTAAAGTGCAGAATTTATTTGAAATGTTGCCAATTTGTAAAATAGTGCACATAATATTTTTTTCAATTAAAAAATGTATTTACACGTGACTATCAAAAACAGAAATAAAACTTTAAAAATATAATAATGATCACATGTTAAAAGCAGTAATTGTAGAAAATTATGTAATAAAAAATATATTTGCACGTGAATATTAAAAAGAGAAATAATTAAATTATTACACATTCAAAGCATTAAATAGGGAAACTTACATCATATTTAAAATGCTCAAATAACAATATTTCCAAACAGTTTCAGTATAAAAATATATTTACACAAGATATTAATTTATTTCGACAAAATATTTTACCTATCATTGCAAATTTTAAAACAGCGTAAATAATAATACAGTATGGAACCATTTATCCGGAATCCAGTTAACCGGAAAACCAGTTATCCAGAATGATATTTCCAACTGACTGATTTCAGATTCTTTCCAGATAAAAGTGTCATGCAGTGCGAGTTTGACCTGTGCATTAGGGTGGGTCGAAAAAACCAAAATTTATATAATCGAAACATAATAGTGCGGGAAAGTTGCCATTGGTAATAAGGAATTAAGTTGCAAAATATTACACCAAATGGTTAATATCTTTTACCGCCGCAAGAGAGCCAAAGTTTCGAAAAATCACAAAAAAAAATTAAATTATCCAACCATAACAATACAATTTCTAATAGATTGCAACAGTTACTTCAAGATGTTACTAATATTCCAATAAAATTTTATTATGGTGAAATCATTTCTATTACCGCCGTAGGGGCGGTCAAAATTTTGAAAAAACGGCAAAAATTTCAATTTTCAGTTTTTTTTAATTTTCCCAATTTTTATTATATGTCTACAATTAAACAAATTTACATTATATCTAGTAATAACTTATAAATGTCTAGTAATTTTGATCATGGTGTAGCCAACCAAGGGCGAGAGGGGCTCGTCCCCCCTCCTACATTTGAGAGAAAGGGAATTTTTGAAGGGATTCTGGGGATTTTCCGGGATTTTTTTGTAGGGTGCCTCAAAAGTGGAACATGATGGAGAATTTATGTATGGGGACCCCCCTACAAAGAAAATCACCAAAAGTTCCCGGAAATGCCTTAAAATTCCTTCAAAAAGACTTTTTCTCTCAAATTTAGGGGGGGGGCAGACCCCTCTCGCCCTTGGTTGGCAATGCCCATAGTAAAAATTACTAGACATAAGTTATTACTAGATATAATGTAAATTAATTTAATTGTAGACATATAATAAAAATTGGAAAAAACTGAAAATTGAAATGTTTGCCGTCTTTTTCAAAATTTTGACCGCCCCTGCGGCGGTAATAGAAATGATTTCACCATAATAAAATTTTATTGGAATATTATTAACATCTTGAAGTAACTGTTGTGTTCTATTAGAAATTGTATGGTTATGGTTGGATAATTAATTTTTTTTTTCGAAAAAATAATTTTTTTGCGATTTTTTGAAACTTTGCCCCCCTTGCGGTGGTAAAAGATACTAACCATTTGGTGTAATATTTTGCAAATTTATTCCTTATTACCAATGGCAACTTTCCCGCACTATTACGTTTCGATTATATAAATTTTGGTTTTTTCGACCCACCCTAATGTGCATTGCTTGTTAGATTACCACATGCATTGTACAACTTTACCAATATCTAGTATTTGAAATGAAAGCCTATTTAGTTATACATTTGAGAATATTTTGATTTTATGCAGAATTATTGTTTCCAAGGTATTGCTAGAAATTGCCTTCTTTCAAACTCTGATTAATCTTTGATCTTGGTAGGATCTGAGCTTTAATCAGAGTAATCTAATAATTTAAAATCATTAACAATGTTACAGCCATATATATTCTACAAATCGCATCAAATGGATGGTGTTTTAATGTCCAACCAGTTATCCAGAAAACCACTTATCCGGAATACATCTGGCCCTGACCATTCCAGATAAATGGTTCTATACTGTATTTCCCTTCAATTAAATATTTTAAAGTTTAATAATAGGAAGAAAACTTTGAAAATCACGTCATATTGGAAACAATACTTTTAAAGCGTCTTACTGAAAACAATTTTCGGTACTTCTTCATTATACTGTTGACAACTTTCCTGTAAAAAAAAAAACTATCGCCAAATTATTCACCGAACTCTAATGCCCGAAAAACCAATGAAAGAATGTTGCCATTGAAATCTAAAGCCCCACTCACTAAAGTGTCAACTATCAGTAACTTTAAACAATAAAATTTATAATACATTAATGTAAAGAGAAAAAAAAATTAATCTTAAATATTTATTTATTTACAATGTTTTTCTTAATTATCCCCCTCGGCTGATGGATAAGTGTTTATGACATCAGCTGAAACGGATCTGTTGTGCGTAACTATGCATAGCAACATTTTTTCAATGCCTTTTCTCTTTTAATATCATGACGCACTGTTTAACGTCGTTATTATTTTTTAAATTAATGAAATAACTAATAAATGGGTAAAATATTATTAAAAATACAGATAAATGTCAAATAAAAATCCCTCGATGACATAACACATATAACGCATCTGATGTCAATTGAATGTGACGCCACGGCAACACATTTTTTTCCCCTATATTTTGGCAAGAGTTTTTTTTTCTTTTTTGGATAGTGGTCGACAGGATAACAGATAAATACCCAATTTTTTATAACATCATTATACAATTCCACGATGCAACAGCATTTTTTACTTAGCCATTTTACACAATTTGATTCTTAAGTGTTTAATTGATGTTATTTAATCAATCGCGAAAACAGTTGTTAGTTGTTTCGACAGCAGTTGATTTCGCCTTAAATTACCTCAGTGAAAGGAAAATGAATGGAAACCCGATTACAGCATATCGCCACTGTTCGCTTAATTATAATTCAATCTTCCGTAATCATTTTTGAGTTAATCAAATTAGCATGTTTTTAGAGTTTGAGGCCTCAGAATGGAGGTTGACGAACGTAGCTCATAGGGGACAGAGCCCCCTACTAGTAAAAAGAAATAAAATGCTAATAAACAATGATGTTATTAATAATGTGAATAGGGATTGTTAACATTCTATTACCGGCTATAGAAGTTACAAATCTCATTCCCTAAGTACGACAATATCTTGGAATTCGCCCCTCCCCCCCACATCGGCGTGACCACTTCTTCCCGAAACATTTGTCTGGAAGCGCGGGGAAGTGTTGGGTGTGTATTGGAATCCAGGGTTGCGCTCTAATTCCAGGAAGTCTTGAGTAGGTTGTTACTTTCGCCAATTATCCCCATCCTGGATAACTTTCTTTGTTATATTTAACATGAGTGCTAGATCACGAGGATTGAATTAGTATATATGAATAATGAATCATTAGAAAAAAGTATTTTGAAAATTTTCCTGATCAGCATTGTGAGATAAAGTCATTAAAATATTATAGATGAACTAACATACATTATAAACTTATTGGAAATTTGTCAAATCAACTAAAATTAAATATATGTACATTTATTTTAACATTTATGTATAAAAATAATAATATTTATAAACACAATTGATTATGATATAATATAATATTAAAGTTTAAAAGAATTTTTTTTAATACATTATATATTGTGTAATTAATTCTAAAGTCCATATTCAGAGCTTTCAGGGTGGGGGGGGGGGGGGATAACCATTACTGACAACAGGAATGTATTGCTAACAAATTTTACTTTATTTAAATTGTATACCAGCTTAACTATATCTTATTTAGTATGTACTAACTAAAATTTGTTTGTGAAAAAATAAATTCATACACATACAAAAAATAAAAATAAATAAATAAAAAATAATTCTGTTACATTATAAGAGAAAAAACTTATTATTAAAAAAAGTTACTCTATCTAAATGTACTGAAATTGAAATGTGTTACAGCCTTGTAGAATATGGTCTACATAGCATTTATTTCTATATTTTTTACTGACACACAAAGAAAAAAATAACGAATTCGGTTACAATAAGTTTATAAGTGATTATTTTTGATAAGGTCACTTTCTGTCTCTATTTTTAAACATAAAAACATGATACTTTCGAGAATATTGATGGAAGTGATTCAGAATGAAATAGGGTATTTTATCGGGTATTTCCACATCTTCATTTTAAGATCTTGTCAAAAGAACAATTGACAGTTTCCTCAAAATCATCAAACTCACAATCTGAGTCACTGTCAGCATAATTCTCTGCATCGCATTCATTTATAAGTTTTAAAATTTCAGCTTGTCTGAGCCTCTTAAACCTGGACGCCATAATAAATGAGATTTCGAGATTATAAAATTTCCTCTAGCAAAATGTGCTGTTTGCTACCTATCTTCATATCTATTGATAAGAACTAATCTCTAATGTGTTAAAAGAAGCTATCACTAAATACTTAACTTTTCTCAAAAGAAGTATAGCCAACCGTAAAAACTCTCCTCTCCGCCTAATGTGGGAGGGAAATTTTCACGGGGACGGAGAAACTGACATTTGAGTAATGACATTTCCTCCAGAAAGGGGGGGGGTCGGATTGCCTCGGTGAGGAGTTTTATCAGCGGCGTACTGAAAGGATATTCTTCTCGTGGTAAAACTGTTTACCGAGCCGTTGCAAGGATGTTAATAAAGAAGGTGAGAGGGGGGAAACTACTTTTTTTTTAATATCACATTTAGTCCACATGACAGATATTATTCTGACAGAGTTTAATAGCGGCCTTTGCCCGCTTTCGGCCGATTCAGATATTCGAAAAAATAGACTGGTAAATTTTTACTTGGGTCATTCCATGTCAAATCAACCAAAAATTTTCAGTATTCAACCTGACACTTTCAGATTTTGATGAAACTTACAGGAATCATTCTCCCTGATGATACAAATGAGAATATACTTTTAATAATTTTTTTATCTTAGTAAATTTTCATACAACTAATTTTTTAAATTTCAAAAAATCATAATTTTTTGGCTTGTATGATTGTTTTCAATTTTGAATTTCTCAAGTTCTATCAGGCATAGAGAGTTGTTTGGTCCCTCATTTTAAAGATAATTTCATAAGGTTGAATTTGATATGTAAGTTGACTATGCTTCGTAAAAAACAAATAATTTAAAAATTAAATTTTTTAAGATTTTTTAAAAAAATTATATCTTTTTTGTAACGTTATAAACTTTAAATTCTGAAAGTTTTAGAGTAGGATCTCAATAAGATCAGCAGTTATAAAAAAAATAAATAATAATGTTTAAAATTAATAAGACAATACTATCTTTAGCACAATCATAAAGTTGGCGAGGTGCCAACTTTAAGGGTGTATTGAAATCCAAATTGCTTATTTTAAGACATTTTTAAATTCATTTTTGCTCTAAAATGCATTCAATTGGCAGGTTCTCTTATTCAGAAACTTCATAATATCCGTATTGTCTCGATTTTTTCATAAAGGCAGAATATATTTAAAAAAATTCTCTCAAAGTGGACATTTTGAACCGAATTTCCCGAAGCGATAGCGCTGTAAACAAAAAAAAAAAATTATCGTACTGTGAAAATAATTGTTTGGAAATCAATTTCTAATTTATTGAATGAAAAATAAAAACATGGGTCCCTTATAAATCTCTTCATAAATCACCTCACCAAGTTTCATGTTTTTACTTTTAAAAATGAGTCTGAAAATGTGTCTCAAAATTTTGAGTTGTTGTATGTGGAAGAGTATTTTTTTTTTAATACCTCCTTAAATGCCAGCTCCAACTGGTGTTTAACATTGGTTTTTTTAACATAACTGCTGATCCCATTGTGATCCCACTCTAAAACTTTCAGAATTTAAAGTTTATAATATTACAAAAAACATGTAATTTTTTCAAAATTTTAAAAAAACACTTTTAATTTTTTTTAAATTTAAAATTTTAAAATTAAATTAACTTTTATTTCGCCATGCATAGTCAATTTGCATATCAAATTAAACCTTATGAAATTCTTTTCAAAATGAGGGGTCAAACAACTCTCTATGCCTGATAGAGCTTAAGAAATTCAAAATTGAAAACATTTATACAAGCCAAAAAATGATGATTTTTTGAAATAAAAAAAAATAATTGTATGAAAATTTACTGAGATAAAAAATAATAAAAGTATATTCTCATTTATATCATTAGGGAGAATGATTCCTGTAAGTTTCATTAAAATCTGAAATGGTCTGGTTGATTTGACATAGAATGATCCACTTTATAAAAAACATGACCCTTTTTTTTTTATAGAAAATGAAATTTATTTGGATTTATTAAAGAAAGGATAAAGTGTTTTGAAAGGAATATTAAACAAAATCCTTTGCGCAACCTTTGATCACACTTACCCACTTGTTTTGTTATTTTCTGAGTGCCATCCCTGAGTGATAAATTTTACTATTTATTTAAAAAAGATGGCTATAAAAATCAAAATAAAAATTATACATGCAATAAATATTTATTTATTTTTAGGTTTTAGATTTTAATAAAATTAATTTAATATAAATTCTGACATTCATATTGTGGATGGAAAAATCTTGAACAATACTGTAATGTAAGTCTTGTTGCAACTTTTCTTGACAGAAAATCATTAATGATTTTTTTTATCCATATGGAGGAAAACATTTGCAAATTACATGACTGATTGAGGAGTTTCATGACCAATTGCCAAATTTCATGATTTTATTCTGCAACCATTTGATGAAATTTGTAAATTTTTTTTCAAATTAATTAAATTAATCAATTAACAAAATTTGTGATTTTTTGACAAAATTCACATTTTTTTTTCTGCGATAGTTTGATGAAATGTAAAATTTTTTTCTGCAACCAATTCATGAAATTTTTGATTTTTTTTTTTTTTTTTTTTTTTTTTTTTTTTTTTGACCAATTGGTAAAATTTGCAGTTTTACTCCAAGACTCACATTCCTTCTAAAATTCCTAATTTACCTAAAGTTTTTTAATGTTCTTAAAATACCTAAATTTATATTGCAATTTTACATCTTCCCCTAAAATAACACTAGTTACATGACTTTTGTTCATGAAATGAAATATATACGGTTACGTTACTTTGGGTATCTTTATCTATGAAAAAATATTAAAAAAATTCCAGCACGTCAGTTTTTTGAAATATTTATTAAGAAGGTTTTTACAAAAACTACATCTAAATAAACAATAGACAGTTAAAAATGGGTAATTTTTGCTCTTTTTTTATAAATATTTTCATCTGTATCGCTCACAACAGACTAACAATAGTCACCTAGCATATTTTGGTCCCAAAAACCATGATAATTTTGCTCAAATGATTTTAAATCTTGGTGAAATCGCTCACCATGTTCATCACTCATACCACCAAGATTTTCTGGGAAAAAATCTAAATGGGAATGCAAAAAATGAATTTTTAGTGACATATTTACACCCATACGCTCGTAATTTTGTAATAAATTTTCAACAATCTCTTTATAAATACTAACTTTTGTACTAGGAGCAAGCAATTTCCACTGTTGCAGCCTGGAGCCAAGTAATTTCGCTTTTGACTTAGACAACTGCAAATCTCTCATAAGATCGTTGAGTTCAGACTGAATTATTAAATGTGGACTGTCCTCCTCATCAAAAAATTTATCTGAGCTTGTTTGTTCACTGTCACTATGCTCGTGCATTGTAATAGTACTTGATGTATCTGTGTGAGTTTGGTCACTTCTGCCAGGTGGTGTTGGAACTGGTAAATCTCCTGAATGAAGGACCGGCTTAGTCACTGATGGAACGTCTGCATATTTTATGCTATCTTTATTTTTTGAGTTTAAACCAAAAGTTTTTGTTCAACAAAAGTAATAATCGTTTACGTGGTTCGTTGGCTCTCTCCATATCATTGATTTACCAAATTTCATTGATCTATTTTTACCTGAATACCAGGAGCTGCGGACCAATCTACAATTAGTACAAATCATATCAAGAACCCAATTTTTATCTTGATTTGATACCAAAAATCCAAAATAATGTAAATAGGCTTCTTGCAATGGTTTTGTTATGGGAAAACCCCGATTTAACTGATCAATTTTGCCACAAACATAACAAAATCAGTTTGGATGTAGTTTACACACTCTAGATGACATTTTTATATAAAAATAAGACTTTTGAATCACACAGTTTTTTACACAATAAAACGATAAACGTATTTAAACAATTGCGGGTAGATAAAAAACAAAGACCTTCATATCTGAGAATTGTGACATGCTACAAAAAATACAAAAATATTTTTTTAACTACCGTCCATAGCCTACTTAAATAATGTATGTTTCATTTCATGAACAAAAAAAAATTTTCTTTTTTGTAAACTAGTGTAATTAGAAAAATTAAAAAAATACATAAATGCTTTGTTTTTATTTTAGAAAGTACAATCTTTATTGAGGGAAATTTCCACATAAATTCCTGTCACCCCCGCTCTCCTCTCTTTTTTTTCTACTCCTCTACTACTACTCTCGAAATTTCTACCCCTTCGTTTGCATCCCCAGCATACAAAGTTTAAAACCTTTTACTCTCTTATTTTATAAAAAATAATCTTACCTAATTCTTACTTTGTAGAAAGAATAGATCTCCTCCCCCCCCTTTTTTTTTGCCCCTCTAGTAAACAATATTAAAAATTTTAAAACCAATTTTTTTAGTTTTTCTTTTACTTTTTTCTCTAATGCTTTCTTTCCAGTAACAGTAAATAACTTGCTATAAAAGCAAAGTTGGAATGATTTGCACCATACAAATTCCCTCCTTTCTTTCTGCTTTGAAAATTTTGCTTCCTTCCATCATACGAAGATTACAATTTTTAGTATTTTTTAAAACTCTCCCTTTTTTAAAAACTCCTATTTATTACTTTGCAGTAAAAATAAGTAATTAATCATCTAACTCTCCCCTCCCCTTCCCATCAAACAGTTTAAAATCTTATTTTTTGCCTTTTTTGTTACTTTGCAGTAAGTGAATAATAATCTAAATTATTTTCCACTAAAATCTCTGCCCTCCCATCTCCCTTATTATACAGGTTTAAAACTCACATTTTTTAAACACTTTTTTCTTATTCTTTACTTTGCTATAATAATAACTAAATAATAAACTCATACTTTCTATTAAAAGCAAAGTTGTATAATAGTGGATAAAAGTTTAAATTGAATTAAAAGTTTTTCCTTCTTTAAATAGATATATTTTAGTGACATGTACAATAATTAGTATTTTGGAAGTATATTTTCCTCAAACATCAAATACATATGAAAAATATGCTTTATAAGTCATAATAATTGTCTCTTTTTTAGAATTTTGTGAAAAAATTCCTAAAATTTTACAAAATCTTACTACTTGCCCTGCAGGAGTAATTGATGAAATTCACAGTTTTCTATTGCTTGTGATTGATGAAATTCATGGTTTTCTTTTGTCAGCAATTGATGAAATTCACAATTTTTTCCACTATGAAACTCACAATTTCTGCCCTGACTGATTGATGAAATTTGCAATTTTTCTTTCAACTAATTGATAAAATTTGTGATTTTTCCTTCGACTGATTGATAAAATTAACAATTTTTCCCTCAACTGATTAATGAAATTAACAATTTTTCCCTCAACTGATTAATGAAATTCAGATTTTTTTTTTTTCAGTGACTGTTTGCCAAAATGTGCAACAGATTGTCGAAATTCATGATTTTTAGTGCAGCCGATTGAGAAATTGATTTGGCAAAAAAAAAAAAAAAATAAAATAAAATTATCAGAATTTCGCTAATTCATCAAAGAATCATATGTCCATATCTAGTGTCTGCTTGTAAGAATATATCTTAATAATCCCTGAGCAGCAAATTGATCTAAAAGCAGTATAGTAACCCAGGAACAGATTCAATGAGCTAAGTGATGAATTTTACTATTTATTAGCATGATAAAAAAAGATGCCTGTAAAAATCAAAATAAAAAATATATATGCATGAAATATAGAGAAATTTTTTTTCCGTTTTGGTTTTAGATTTTAATAAAATAAATTTAACGTAGGTTCTGACATTCATATTATAGTGAAAGATTGAACACTATAAGCCTCGTTGCAACTTTTCTTCGCAGAAAATCATTAATCATTTATTTTATCTCTATGGAGGAAGACATTTGCAAATTTCATGACCAGTTGAGGAGATTCATGACCAATTGCCAAATTCCATGATTTTATTCTGCAACTGCTTTACAAAATTTGTGATTTTTTCCTTGATTGATTAACGAAATTCGCAATTCTTTCTGTGATCATTTGACAAAATTCACAATTTTTTTCTCTGAATATTTGATGAAATTTACTATTTTTTTCTGCAATCAATTGATGAAATTCACGATTTTTGTGGCCAATTGACAAAAGTTGCAGCTTTATTCTAGGAGCAATTGGTGAAATTCAATTCGCAATTTTTCCCTCAACTGATTAATGAAATTTGCCGATTTTTTTCAGTGACTGTTTCACAAAATGCACAACAGATTGTCAAAATTCATGATTTTTATTGCAGCCGATTAAAAAATTGATTTTGCTAAAAAAAAAAAAAAAAAAAAAAAAAAAAAAAATTATCGGAATTCCACTAATGCGTCAAAGAATCATATGCTCATATCTAGTGTCTGCTTGTAAGAACATATCTGAATAATCCCTGAGCTGCAAATTGATCTGAAAGCATTATAGTAACCCAGGAACAGATTCAATGAGCTAAGTGATAAATTTTAGTATTTATTAGCATAATAAAAAAGATTCCTGTAAAAATCAAAATAAAAAATATATATGCATGAAATATAGAGAAGTTTTATTTCTGTTTAGGTTTTAGATTTTAATAAAATAAATTTAACGTAGGTTCTGACATTCATATTATAGTGAAAGATTGAACACTGTAAGCCTCGTTGCAACTTTTCTTGGCAGAAAATCATTAATCATTTATTTTATCTCTATGGAGGAAGACATTTGCAAATTTCATGACCGATTGAGGAGATTCATGACCAATTGCCAAATTCCATAATTTTATTCCGCAATTGCTTGACAAAATTTGTGATTTTTTCCATGATTGATTAATGAAATTTGTAATTCTTTCTGTGATCATTTGACAAAATTCACATTTCTTTTCTCCGAATGTTTGATGAAATTTACTATTTTTTTCTGCAGTCAATTGATGAAATTCACGATTTTTTTGTGGGGGCCAATTGGCAAAAGTTGCAATTTTATTCTGGGAGCAATTGGTGAAATTCACCGTTTTCTTTTGTGAGCAGCCGATTAAATTCACAATTTTTTCCACAACCAATTGACGAAACTTACAATGACTCCCACGACTGATTGATGTAATTCCATATTTTTTTCTGCAATCATTTGATGAAAGTCACAATTTTTTCTTGCAATTGTTTCACAAAATTTACAATTTTTTCTGTGACCAATTGATGAAATTCATGGTTTTATTCCACGAATGATTGACAAAATTTGTGGGTTTTTTTCACAAGTAATTAACGAAATTTGCAAATTTTTTTATGATTGTTTCATGAAAGTCACAATAGATTGCTGTAATTCATGAATTTTATTGTGGCCAATTAAGAAATTGATCTGGCAAAAAAATAAAATAAAATAATTATAATAATTCACAGAATTTCACTAATTTATTCATCAAAGAATCATATGCCCATATCTAGTGTCTGTTTGTAAGAACATATCTGAATAATCCCCAAGCTACAAATTTAATGAGTGTAACCCAAAATTATCTTCTTGACACAAAATTTTTTGTGCCACTGGCTAATTGTGTTATGCTGCTACAGCTGACTGCATTCGTGGCACATATCAACACTATTTTTTTTACATGATTCTGCAAAAATTGATTTTTTAAAAAAAAACAGGAAAAGCAGAAATCCCATGAAAAGTGGCCACCCTGTATTAGACATGATTGCAAAAGTGTCTTAAACTTTAAATCTGTAATTATAGTATTAATTATATATACAGTATAGGACCCCAAATCCGGAATGCTCAGGACCACTGCTTTTTTTTTTTACTATTTTTGCTCCAAAACGAGCGTTTTGTTTTTTCTTTTCTACGGTGAAATCGGATTTCTTTGCGCCATTTTCTTCCCAGGAATGCCATTTTTCCGCCGAACGGCAGATTTCTCCTTTTTTAATTTTTAAAAATCAAATCCACGATCTGAAATCAAGATTTTCATCAAGTGATCACAGAAAAAAACGGCGATTTTCATCGGACTCTCACAAAATAAAACCTCGATTTTCGGCAAGTGAACTTGAAGTAAAATCATGATTTTTGGCAAGTGACCAAGAAATAATATTGCGATTTTCATCAAACGATCGCAAATTGAAACTGCAATTTTCGTCAGACAATCACGAAATAAAACCTCGATTTTCAGCCAGTAACTGCGATATATGACTGCAATTTTCGGCCAGTAACTGCGATATATGACTGCGATTTTCGGCCAGTAACTGCGATATATGACTGCGATTTTTGGCGATTGACTGCAAAATAAGACCATAATTTTCGTCAAACGATCATGACATTAAACCGTGATTTTCGTCAAACGACTGCGAAATAAAACTGCAATTTTCGTCAATGATCGCAAAATAAAACCTCGATTTTTGGCAAGCTACCTCGAAGTAAAACCTCGATTTTCGGCTAGCGACCACGAAGTAAATCCTGTATTTTCGGCAAGTGAACGAGAAATAATACCACGATTTTTGTCAAACGATCCTGAATTAAAACCGTGATTTCCACGAAATAAGCTGCAATTTTCGTCAGACGACCTTGAAACAAAACCTCGATTTTCGGCAAGTGACCGAGAAATAATACCACGATTTTCGTGAAACGATCGCTAAATAAAACTTCAATTTTCATCGGACGATCGCGAAATAAAACCTCGATTTTTGGCAAGCGACCTCGAAGTAAAACCTCAATTTTCGGCAAGCGACCTCAAAGTAAATCCTGTATTTTCAGTAAGTGACCGAGAAATAATACCACGATTTTTGTCAAACGATCCTGAATTAAAACCGTGATTTCCATGAAATAAGCTGCAATTTTCATCAGACGACCTCGAAATAAAACCTCTATTTTCGGCAAGTGACCGAGAAATAATACAGCGATTTTCATGAAACGATCGCTAAATAAAACTGCAATTTTCATTTGACGATCGCGAAATAAAACCTCGATTTAAAACGATTTTCGACAAGTGACCGCAAAATAAAACCGTGATTTTCGTCAAGCATTCACGAAATGAAGCCATAATTTTCATCAAGCAATCGTGAAATAAAACCGTAATTTTCGTCAAACAATCTTGAAATAAAACTGTAATTTTCGTCAAACAATCTTGAAATAAAACTGTAATTTTCGTCAAACAATCGTGAAATAAAACTGTGATTTCCATCAAACGACTGCGAAATAAAACTGCAATTTTCATCAGACGATCGAGAAATAAAACCGTGATTTTTGTGAGATGGTCGCAAAATAGAATCAAGATTTTTGTCATAAATTGGAGAAATAAAACTACGATTATCAGCAAGTGACCGCGAAAAAAACCTGTGATTTTCGTCAGACGATCGTGAAATAAAAGTGCAATTTTCGTGAGGTGATTGCGAAATAAAACTGCGATTTTCGATCTTGAAATAAAACTGCAATTTCTGTCCAACCATCACGAAAGAAAACTGCGAAATTCGTGAATCGATCGCAGAAAAAATTGTGAATTTCGCCAATCAGTGACTGAAAAAAAATTGCAAATTTTGTTAATCAGTCGTGTTTTTAAAAAATTGGTCGTTATGGAAAAAAATAATTTTTGATTTAATGCCATCAAATATATAATTTTTTTATTGGAAAAATATTCAGGAATTACTTTTGAAAAAGCAGATCAACCCAAAGCATTTAAAGCCAACCCGACCTGCAACGGAAGCGTGGGTTGGAATCAGGTTCCATGACCCGAAACAGAACACTATCTGTAATTTCGAATTATATTTAGGAAAAGGACTTTTTGTAAGTAATTGCTGTTTTTGTTTGTTTGCACCCTATCTTAAGAACTGAAATACGTAATTTAAACAAACTTCAGATTCAGTTAGATTTTGACATAAATTGTGCTAATTAAGTTTTGGTGTAAACTGCCCAACAAGTGGAGCTGCTATTCTGCATTTTTCATGATTTCCTTGATAGCTATACCTCAAGAACTAATGCACGGAATTTCTTCAAAATTCAGATTTACACGTTGACATAAATAAATGCTGATTAGGTTTTGGTTTAAATTGTCTGACAGGGGCATTGCTATGCTGCATTTTTCACGATTTGTGCAATAACTATATCTCAAGAACTAATGCACAGAATTTCATGAAATTTCAGACTCTGTTAGACCTTGACCTAAATAGATCCTTATTAATTTTGGGTGCATACTGCCTGACAAGTGTTGCTGCTATGTTTTGTTTTCATGATTTCTGCGATAGCTATATCTCAAGCTCGAATACATTGGCATTTAATTTTTGTTGCAGACAATTTGATTTATATAGAAGAATATTTTGTGATGGCCACACCATACTAGTTAGTATTGCTAATGCATCCCTGATATAAATATTTCATGGAGTAAGGGAGGGGTTAAATTAGTTTTCATTTCTTTGTTTTTTATGGCAAATGATCCGAAATTTGGAATCGCTGAGGTCCGGAGTATAGATTTTGTACTGTATGAGATTTCAACATATGTGTTGGGTACAATGGTGATACTAAATTTATTTTCAAAAGAAGAGCTTTTGCTGCTTCAAAAACTCATTTTCCTGCACCAAAAACTCTATTTCTTGCTCTATAAGTCATTTTTTGTTGCTCCAAAAACTCACTTTCCTGCTCCAAAAGCCTTTTTTGACTGCTCCAAAACCTGCTCCAATTCTTCCTGAGTGAATGTGACCCCTGTCATCATTGTCATCATTCTTTTCTGGATTTAAAACCATGTTGCAAATTTCATCTGTTAGTGAATGCGTTATAGGTGCATCATTATCTTCATTAAAGCAATCTTTGACTGCTTCCTCATTCAAACCTTCTTTGCCTTTGTACGTCATAGATTTTGCATAATTCAGCAGGTCTGGGATAAGGTTCTTTTCGGCAGAAATTGAAAACCCATGAAATTCATCATTACTTTGTTTGTCGTTTAAACAGATTAATGATGCCATAGTTTATGCCATCCGTTTGTAAGAATTTTATCAGGAATGCTTTGCCAAGCACTAGCTACTTGCCACAACACATCTTTCACATTAAATTGCTTTTGGAACTACAATACACCAGTACCGCTGTTGCATGCATTTAGCATTGCTAAACTCCTCCTTGTAGCAGTATTTCAAGCATCTTAGAATGCCTTGATCTATCGGCTGGATAAGTGATGTGCAGTTGGGTGGAAAATAATGCACAACAACATTATTCTTTTCCATAATTCCTGAAGCAGTGTGATCTGAGCAGTTATCGAGCAAAAGAAGGATCTTGCACTTTTCAGAAAGACTTTGTTTCCAGCAATGGTCACGGGCTTCCGGTACAAAATGATTTTCAAACTATTGCTTGAATCTGCTTTTCTGCTGTCATCCATGCTCGTTTATTTGCTTTTGTAAAGAACCAGCAAAATCTGAACTCCCTTTAAATCCCTTGGATTTTTACTTTTGCCGATCATTAACAGAAATAGAGAAAGAAGTACATAGCACCAACTTTTGCCGCCGGCGTGAAATATTTTCACCTAGCCTCCTTTTCTTTTTTTCTTTTTTTTTTTTTTTTGAGATAAAATCAGTTTTTTTTTTGTAAGAAAAAAGTTCCGGATTTCAGGTTTTCCAGATTTTGGGTTTTCTGGATTTTGAGATTTCATATTTGAGGTCCCATACTGTAGTATGTTATTTTAGTTTTATATAAATCTACATAAAAAAAAAAAAAAATTATAGTCTTGTAAAAGGTGATCTTGTAAATATAATTTATATTACATGTTCAGGGCTCCCACTAGGTTTCATTTTTTAGGAACTGGTCTATTTGTTTGTTTCAAGTCTGTATTGGCTCACTATTTGATCATTTGGTTCGTAAAGCCCTTTTTTTTTTTATGCTTTTAATCGATCTTTGCTTTAAATTTTATTGATGTTCGGCTAAATGCTGAAGATAGATAAAATTTTAAGCATGGAAGACTTTTTAAAAGTAGTCGATAAATCCACGTGGTGACAAGACTGAAATGGATCCAAACAAAGAGCATAACCGGAATTACTCTTCTTGCAGCCATGAACCCTGTTGAGTTGACAAATGAAGTTTTGTTTCGTTAAAAAGTCAGTGATGGTGAATTATCAGAATTAACATAACATCCATGTTTTTGTGTTACTTTCTCTAGTGTACAAAAGATGTATTTACAATAACCATGGAGGAAGTTTTATGGAGTGGAAAGTTCAATGAGCAGAAGTCGCTGATACCGCAACATTCAGTCGGCCTGCAACCCAAAATGAAAAAAAAACTAATAGTGATAAAAAAGCCATGATTTTTATAAAATTAAATAAATTATTAGCATTAGCAGAATTTCCACTTAATCTGCCATTTAAAATTAAAAATTATAAAACTGTTTGCTGCTGCATGAATTTTTACCATTTCTAATGCTTAGATTGATTTTAAAATTACATACTGGTTCTTAAGCATGGTAAAATATAGAACCTCCGATTTTGAAAGCTTTTATTTATATTATTGTTATCATTGTTATAGATTATGGAAAAAATCTATGCATGATCATGTGAAAAAATCTGTGATAAGCTGATCTTATTCTGAAAACATTCAACTTCTTGGAGCTGAATAAATAAACCACAGATCTCTGTTAATTTTTTTGGAGCAGCTCTAATAGTAGGATTTTTTGTAGAAGGCTTTAATTTTCTAAAAACTTTTAATATTTTAATAGAAATTTGATAAGCAGCCTAATTTATTATTATTACAACTTGCTGAAAATTTGAATGTAATTGATCAATTAACAACAAATATATCAATTATTTTTTAATAGTAAAGAAAAGAGAAAGGTTTTGTGTTTAGCTCTCTTTTTTTTAGTTATTATTTTTGTTGGCTGTTAAGCCTTTTCTCTTTCTTTTTTTTTTTTCTCTCAACAGCACGAAACTTTCTGACGCATTCACAGACTCATTTTCATACATAAAAGTATGAAATTTGCAGGCATGACTATTGAAATGATTTCAATTCAAAAGTGTTTTACTTTTTTCGATAAGTGCATTACTTACTTAATTGTAATTGACCACTCCCTGGTGGCAATAGTTATGCATCAGGTTGGGTCGACGTTAATTTTTTCCAATGCGGTTCAGGTTGGTTGACTTTAAATGTTTCAGTTTGAATTTTGATTCTTTTGGGTCTGATTCATGCTAGGATGTCAACGATTTTAATCAGATGATTTAAATCGGTGATTAAATCATAGTTTAAATCAACTGATTTTTAAAAAAAAAATCATTTATTTAAATCAACTGAGTTTTTTTAAATCATAAATTTTCTAAATGTTTAAAATGACATAAAAAATAATAAAATCTAAGATGAACATAATTTGTAAAGTTTATATGTATATTTTACCTTATGAATAAATAAAAAAATCTTCGAAGAATTGTTTCTAAGCTTAATTCTTTAGGCTTACAAAAAATATAAGTACAGTAAGTTTTTTAAAACAAGTTTTTATTGGGCGTTAAAAGCATTTTATTTAAAAATAATATTTAAATATAATATAGTTTGCAATGTCATAATTTCTTTTAAATAATCAAATTATTCCTTCTTTTATATAAAATAAGAATATCATGTATAATAAATTTCTACTAGTAAAAGAATAAATAGCCAGTACTTTACTTTTTTTTACAATAATAAATTTTTAGCAAATTAGAACTAAAGAAGAATTAATGAATGACATCTGCTCAACGTCCATTGTAAAACAATGTATAAGAGAAAAAGATCTAATTGGTATTAAAATGTTAAGCACAGCAACAGCTACTTCAGTAGAGGTTGAATAATTATTTTTTACTAGCTGACCCGTCCGACGTTGCCCGAGCCCTTGTAATAAACTTAAATCTCTTTAAAAACGGAACTCTGGCCACGGTCTATGATGGCTTCGGAACTGTATACCAGGCATGCTCATACGCTCTAGAAAATCTTTTATTTCCCCCTACCACCGCCAGGGGAGCATTCTGTTCTAAACAAACCTCTTTCCGAACGAACTTCTGAGACAGGTCCCCGCTGCCTACGTTACTGTATAGTAGGCGCACTACAAAATTGAGCTGGTTTCGAGAAGATTGGAACATTATTAGCCCAGTTATTGCAATTAGGCACAGTTAGAGAAAATAACCTTGAGTGAGGTGCTGAAGGGAGGAGATGTTCGAGTGTCCTTCAGAAAATGACTAATTAGGAGGCCCACTATGCATGCATAAATATTCGTTCATTTTGTTAAGCTAGGAACTTAATTACAAAGTTGGCTTAAACTCTTATTTGTAAATAGTGGTAACTGCTACTCATAAGTTTAATTTAATGTTATAAAGGGTGATTATTAAGTTAAATATAATGTTTGGAATCACTTGCGTTGAAATCGGAAAGATAGTTGCTGATATATAGAAACGGGGCATAGTTAGAGAAAAACCTTGAATGAGGGGCCGGGGGGGGGGGGGGGGAGGGTTGTTCAAGTACCCTTCAGCAAATGACTAATTAAGAGGAGCACTACGCATCTTTCGAAATTCGTTCGTTTGCTTAAGCTAGGAACTTAATTACAAATTTGGCTTACCCAATTATTCAGAAATAGTGGTAACCACTACTCATAATTTTAGTTTAATGTTATAAAGAGTGACAATTAAGTTAATTATAATGTTTGGAATCACTTGTGTTGAAATCGGAAAGATAGTCGCTGAGATATGGAAACGGAGCAGAGTTAGAGAAAAAACCTTGAAGGACCGGCTGGGGGGAGGGGTTGTTCAAGTGTCCTTCGGCAAATGACTAATTAGAAGGACCACTATGCATCTTTCAAAATTTGTTCGTTTGCTTAAGCTAGGAACGTAATTACAAATTTTGCTTAAACTATTATTCGGAAATAGTGGTAACCACTACTCATAAATTTAGTTTAATGTTATAAAGAGTGACTATTAAGTTGATTATAATGTTTGGAACCACTTGCGTTGAAATCGGAAAAATAGTTGCTGAGATATGGAAACGGAGCATAGTTAGAGTAAAAACCTTGAAGGACGGGGTGGGGTTGTTCAAGTGGCTTTCAGCAAATAACTAATTAGGAGGACCACTATGCATCTTTCAAAATTCGTTCGTTTCCTTAAGCTTTGAATTTAATTACAAATTTGGCTTAAACTGTTATTCGTAAATGGTGGTAACCGCTACTCATAAATTTAGTTTAATGTTATAAAGGGTGACTATTAAATTAATTATAATGTTTGAAATCACTTGCGTTGAAATCGGAAATATAGTTGCTGAGATATGGAAATGGAGCAGATTTAGAGAAAAAACCTTGAAGGACAGTCCGGGAGGGGTGGGGGGGTTGTTCAAGTGGCCTTCAGTAAATAACTAATTAGGAGGATCACAATACATCTTTAATGATTGATTCATTTGGTTAAGCTAGGAACTTAATTTGAAATTTGGCTTACTACTTTAACACTACTATTCGGAAATTCTGGTAACTGCTTTCTAGAAATACACCTTGAAGCTTAAATGTAATTAGACCCTTGTCCCTCTTAATTCCCGCAACTATAAAAAAGAATCTGTTAAATAAAGTTTTCTGTATTAACGATTTCCATCATAATAATAAATGTCATGTAAAAAAAAACTTAAACCCGACTAATTGTCATGAAGAAAAATATGCCTGCAAAATATTTCAATCAGTGGGACGTATGTGTAATTTGTCATGTGCAGGTGGCGTGACATTCGCATGGCTCCTCTACGCTGATAACTTCAATCCATGTTGACACTATTTAGTTAGAAATCCTTATTTATGCATCGCTACTCTGGTTTATTTAATTACTTCTGTGAAGAATCTATGCAACCAATCAGTGAACCAACCAACCCAAGAGAATAAAAGCGTATTTTTAATGAGAGTTCTTTGTGCATTTTAATTAATATTTCAGAAAGTAATTAAAATATTAAAATTCTGAAGTAATGGTGCAACAGGAGAGGGTTTGGACTACCTAAATCTAAATTTCCAGCCTTCTAGGTGGGCCAGATTTTCCTAGCCATCGCCAACAGACACATACACAGACACACAGAGCGAAACTTTCTTTTATTAGTTTAGATTTTTTCACTTTTAAACTCATATATATATACACTAAACAACAAAATTAGTTAGGGATTTAAAAGAATGCAATACTTTTTCTTTCTTTTTTTAATTTGAAACGCTGAATGCTAATAATCCCACTGAGTAATGCTGCTATTTAATATTTTGACTCATTTTCATAAGTTTTTCATCATACAAATACATGTGTTTGAGTTTAGATTTAGGCGATTAACAATACAAATGCAAAACAAGTTGCAAATAATATTTGTTTGTTTTGTTATTTGTGCTAACTAATGAAATTACTTATGTAGTTTTCATTAATTTTGTAATTACTCGCTGTTCCCTCTAAGCTACTTTTTAAGGGCGCAGCACGCTATCCTCTATTAAATTGCCAAATGCATTCTGCTTTTTTTCTAAAAATAGTGAAATTCACTGTTAGTTGTACCCAGAGATTTTTTATTAAAAACTTCTCCATACCACAGTATTTCTAAATCTGTGTGCCCAAGACCTTGCAAAAATATTGAACTTTATTTATTTACAAAAAACAGGAAGTTATTAAATCATGTTGTAATTTAATTATATTTTTCAATTTGTAATTCATAAAGATCATTAAAAATTAATGTCATGGTAATTATTTATCATATAAAAAAAAAATACTTTATTTTCCTTATATTGTTATTAAACACATTACTAATATATTTCCTCATGAAATAATGCCCTTTTTTCTACTGAACTAGTGCCCTTTTTGGGAACTACCAACATGCCCTATTTTCTTTGTAGACTGAATACTAAATTATCAATTATCATTTTACTAATTAAAGCATAAAAATGTATTTTATTTTCCTAGTAAGAGAGTTAATTATATAACAATTATTAATTTTAAGCAGTGTTAACAATTTAATATTGAAGCAGTTATTAATAATTTTAATAAATATAAATATCAATAGTATTTAATATAGTTACAAAGTATTTAATGTGCATAACATTATTGATTATTGCATGTTACTAACTAATGAAATTACTAATTTGTAGTTTTTATAATTTTTGTAATTACTAATTACTAATTATAATTTTATTAATTAAATAATAAAAACATAAATGAAGTTACTAATAAGAGGGTTAATTGTTTTGGAAAGCTAAAATTCTTGGTAGATATTCTGTATTTTAATGCAGGGAAAAAAATCATAAAAATCGATTTAAATTAAAAAAATCTGATTTTAATTAAAAAAAATATCAGTTTTTTAAATCCTGTATTTTTTACACCCTAGTTCGTGCTGAACCAACATTTCAAAAGAAAGTCTTGAATATTTTTTAAATGATAAAATTATATATTTCAATGTTAATTGGTGTATGTCTTCATTTTTATTCAAAAAGGATAAAATTGTAGACTACTTTTCCATAATTGTATTAAAATAAGGGATGGATTAATTTTTTTTGACTTTGGGTTGGTTTTTTCGTTTGAAGTGTGTCGGGTTGCCGGTTGACTATTTTTATTTTTCTGTTGAGTTTGGGTCAGGTTTCAGGTTGACTTTAAGCAAAATTTTCAGGTTTGGGTCGGGTTGTACCTGATCCATGCAGAACTCTAGGTTGTAATCTTTTTAGAACATCATGTTTCGAAAATCAGTTCAAAGTGCTAAATTTGACATTATTTCCTGAAAGATTCTTTGTCTTTCCTTCCTAGGTAAAAAGAAAAACACTGTTCAATTTCTTAATATTTGAATAAACATGAGAAATTTGCACTTGTCCGGGCCTAGACTGACCCTGACTGATCAATTTTTTTTTCACTTGAACTGGCTTGGGATTAACTATTTTTGCAAACTTGAGTCTGGCTGAGCCCATTCTTACTTTTTTTCTGAAGATTTTTGTGGGTTCGGGCCTGGAACTCATACTTCCTGTGGCAGTCAGGGATGGGGCAATTTTCTTTTTATTTATTTAGTTTTTTTCATACATTTCTTTAACAGAATCTTTAGAATTTGAAATTTGCAGAAAAATATATTTAAAAGCCTAGACTTATCCTGTCCCACTGGTTAATTTTCTTTTACTAGAACTGGCCTGGGCTTAACTTTTTTTTTTTGCAGACTCGAGTCTGGCTGAGCCCATGCTTACTTTTTTTCTTAAGATTTTTGTGGGTTTGGGCCTGGAACTCGTACTTCCTGTGGCACATTTCTTAAAATTACAATGTCAACTGATCATAAAAAAATTGCAAATTTCGAAAAATTAGTTGTGGAAAAAATCACAAGTTGTGCAAATTGGTTCCAGAAAATACTCACAAATTTCATCAGACAGTTGTAGAAAATCACAAATTTTGTCACTCGCTCATGAAAAAAAATGCAAATTTTGTCAGTTGCGTCAAAAAATTTGCGAATGTCGTCATCATTGATGGTGAAAAAAAATTGCAATTTTCATCAATCTGTCTTGGAAAAAAATCATGAATTTCATCAATCGGTTGTGGAAAAAAAAATATAAATTTTATTAATCAGACATGGAAAATACTGCGAATTTCATCAATCAATTGAAGCTAAAAGTCGTCAATAGCAATACTATGTAGAGGGGAATTTAAATTTGCTTTCAAACTGCAGTGGTGATACTGGTTGAAACTCATAAGATTATATTTTATTTTATTTTATTTTCTCTACTCGTAATTGAACAAATGCAAATGAAAATCATTTCAACAGAGACATGATATATTACAAACAATGGTGTTAAATTAAGCAAGAAAAGCAACTGTGAAAATTCTGAGACTAAAAGCTAACTTTTAAAAGTTGACTTTTTTTTTTCTTTTTTGTAATATATTCATGTTAAGTGAAAAAAAATATTTTCTTTAGTATGCAGAAATTTAAATAATGTTTATTATTTTATATCTTTTAAGAAAATCTATGTAATGTTTGGAAAAATCAATTTTTCCAGAAAAAAAAACTGAAAAAAACTGGGTTTTTTCCACCACTTCAAAATTTCCAGAAATTTTACATCTCTAATTACAAACAATTATTTATATTTAAAAAGTAAAAGTAAATTATGGTAACCTTCATTTCAATTATGTTTGTATGGATAAGTGCAAATGTTGTAAGGGGTAAGATTTAGAGAATATTTGTAAAGACTTGAAAAATATATCTTGAAAACAATTGTATGACTCCTGACATGTTAATATTTTATTCCTGAAGGGTGTCCAAAACTCCTGAAATTTAACTAGTCTATTCCTGATATAGTGTTTACAATGTTCTTGCCTATGATTTCGTAACAAATCAAACTGGAGTCAAACTTTTACCAGTTATACCCAGCCAGGCTGGGTCCATGGTGACTTCGAATTTTTATTTTACTTTCTCAGGAAGTTATATACAACACATAACAGGGAAAAAAAAAGATATTTTTTCAATTTCTGAAATATGTAGACTTTTTTGTCTGATTTCCCATTAGAAAATGGGATCATAAAAATTGATCTGAAACCAGATTGTCCAGTTAAGAGCAGTATGGTTGGCAAACATAATTTTTGTTAATAGTATTAACCACTTAAAAAAGTTTTATTTTTACCAAATTATACTTCTGACATTTATAAATAAGTGACAAATAAGAGGGAGGGGGATTTCTGTGTTTATTTTATTTTATGATTTATTGAAGTAGGTCCCTAAAGGTCCTCTTTTTAAAAAATATGTGGTCCGTTTTGTTCCCTTTAAAAAAATGGCCTTTTTTTTTTCCAATTTTTACTGCAAAAGTTTAGTGGAAGCCCTGCATGTTATATTATACTGATATGCATCTATATATCAGCATTGTTTCAGTTATTGTGCATAAGTTATGCAAGAATTTGTAGAAAGGATGCAATAAAGATATTTTGATGCATCCTTTACGATGCGTCAAATGAAATTTGAAAATAGAATAAATTATAATTACAAATGAATTAAAGGTATCGAGCAAGTCATCAACAAACAACAAGCTGGTAAATTGTGGTGAATGATGTTGCATTTGCATTAGCAACAATCATTATTAAAATTTGAACTGAATGAAATATAATTAAAGAACTTTGCTAAAAGGGATAAATCACGTAATATATCAAAGCTTTTACTGAATTTTCAGTTATTGCATACTTATAGTACATATGTAACTAAAACATATAATAAAAAAATTGTTTGACTTTTATTTATTGTTTTTATCAAATTTATATGTTTTTTTCTTTATAATTAGCCATTAGGTACTGTGAAAAGTGCCATCACATAAAACCAGATCGAGCTCATCATTGCTCAATATGTGGAGTGTAAGTATATAAAACAATTTAATGTTTTGTATATTAATCGTGTTTTAATCATTCATAATTCTGCAGTTATTTTCTCAATCTATGCTATTCTTTCATCCTCCCCAAAAAAGTGTAAAAATGTAGCAAATGTTTTTTTATCCCATAAAAGTGACAAATTGAGGAGAAAATCCAAGACTCAAAGAAAGGAATGATTATCTATCACTGTATTTATGTTTGTACAGTCGGCATAAACAAAAACACCCTGTTCATATTAATCACTAAATTGTCCCAGAAAAACATAGAAATAGCCATTCGACTGGAAATTGTCGTCTTTACATTTATATTAAAAAAATAAACTTAGTCTTCATAGTGAATTATATCAAACTCTGAAATTTTCAATATGATCACCTGTTTTTGACATCATATTTGAATTTTTTGGCAAATTTTACCTTAGGATACCAAACAGGAAGTCATTCGGTCAAATAGTTTAAGAATTGTGAAGGTTTAAAGTTTTGAACTCATAATGCTAAATTCATTTGTAATCATTGCAATGTGGACAGTTTTTTAAGGACAAGCTCAGAAACTACTTAGTAGAATGAGTTGTAATTCTAAAAATCAATTTCTGTTAAAAATTGATAGGTTACACTTCATATATTTAAAAAAAAAGAATAAAAAAACAACCCACATTGCAGCAATCTGTTTTGCAACAATTACTGATGTATTTAATATTAGGAATTCCAAAATTTAAACCTTCATTCTTAAACTTCTGTCCGAATGACTTCTCGTTTAGTATCTTAAAGTAAAATGTATTGAAATATCCAAAAATGATGTCAACATAAGGTATTCATGTTGAAAATTTCAGAATTGAATACAATTTCAGTATAAAGATGGCCCTCTAAGCTTTTTTTAAACATAAATTGGAAGAAGATATAATTTTCAGTGAAATGGCTATTTCCATGTTTTTCTGGGACAATTTTATGATTAAAATGTATGGGATTTTTTTTGTCTGACTGTACATTGGTTTATCTGTAGATTTCTTTCAAAATGCAAAAAGCATTAATGTTTACAAATAACCAGAATGTTCTCTTTTCAAAAGATAAAAGTCATAACTGTTAACTCCAAAAGCAACTGGAGTTTATATTATGTTGAAAACAAAAGCTGAACTTTGTGAAGCTTGATTAATGGTAATTAAGCAGAATCAACCTTTCGTTAAAAAAAGAGAGTTACCATCCCTTGATTTAGAATTCTGCACTAAAAATTACTCATAATATAGAATCAAAATGCTTAAAGATTAGGTTGAAGTTTCGCTCAATATGATTTCATGTAGATCGTAGGTAATATTAATAGTTTTATTTTTTTTAAAATAATAATAAAAAGTATTATTTATATATTTGGGTATTTTTTAAGTTTGGCCTGATCCATAGTTTGTTGGTGTAATTTTTTTACATAAATAACCTGTTTTGAATAATTCAACATTAAGCAGAAAAACATTATCTTAATTTGCACATAGTGTCAATTGTTTTTATTTAATTATTTTAATTGTTTTTTTTTTAAATCGTGTTCATTAAAGATGTATTTAATAGAGTTATTCTAATTGAACTTTAATAACTCAAAAATCTCATAATTGTTGCAATAATCATAATCAATCCTTGGAGTGTGGTACTGTATATGAAAACTGCTTGGCAACCTGAAGGCATGTGTAGTATATACGATTCTATATGATTGCATATTTAGTCTGTTATTCCTTTTTATGCCTTCTCTATTTAACTGCACTTTAAACTTCTCTATGAATATTCTTAAAATTGATGAATGGCATTCTTAATTATCTGCTTGAACGATCGATAAAAAAAAAAAATTATGAACATCATATGAAAGTGAGGCATCAATGTATATGGAAGTATATTTTTGGTATGTGTTTTGTGCTTGTAAAAATGAAAACAAAAGAATTAAAAGTAACGTGTATATTAATGTCATTGCATCATACATTAGATATTTTAAGCTATAACGAATGAACAAGTGATGAAGCAGTAATTATATTATTGAAGATTATATTTAGAAATAGGAATGAAATTTCCACACTGAGTACTTATCACGGTTACATCCAATTTTGTATATAATTTTATAGCATTTTAATAGCTACTAAGCTATTTCTCTTTGACTAGTTTATTTGATAATAGTAGTGCAGGTGGGAATTTTCATGTCAGAGGGGTTTAAAATCATTATTAAAGAATAATTTTGTTTTATATCTGTATTATTTTTTCTTTTACTGTTTTTCTGATTTCTTTCTTTTAAATTTTTATACATATTGCTAACTATGTGATGTGTAATAACTAATCCAAAGCAAAACACCCATTTAAAACAAATCTAGCTTGCAGCCAGATAATAAGCTTGAAACTGTTTCAAGGATTCATAAAAGAGCCTTAGTGTGAAAAAAAAAAAAAAGATCAACAAAGTATGTGTACTGCTATTGCTGTTGTTTCATTCTTTCTCTCTCTCCCCTCCCCCCTTCATTGATAGGGTTCTTTTTTGGGAAACTTTGAAACAAATTTATGCTATTTTTGAAAAGCAGCCCCATGTCATAATGGATCCATCACATAACTAATGTTTTTTTTTTTTTTTTTTTATCATGCCAATAATACTTTCAGCTATAAGGACCATTTAAGTCCCATTTTTTTCATCAGAGAAAATAACCTGCAGCCATTTGTCGTCCCAAGTCACCACTTGCCATTCCAACTGTAAACACTGTGTTTTGTGTCTAGTCTGTAAAGAGGCTTTACACAATTTTGCTGTGTATTGGAAATTTTGCTAGATCGAATAATTGTATTGCAGATTGTTTTCTTCTACCCATTGAACCCAGTCGTTCATAAAATTTCTTTGCTTGAATATTTTCCAGTTGTTGCTAACTTTAAAACTTTCCTTTCATCTCTGGGTGACAAGGCTTTTGGTCTGCCTCTAGCGTTTTGTTTTTCGTATTCGTCTTTTAACCTTAAAAAATTATTGATGACAGTTTTAGATCTTCCTATCTTTTTTGCAATAGGCTGACAACTTATTCCTGATATTGTAAAAGATTCAACAGCACCTTTTTCATATTCAGTCAGTTTACTTTGCTTTTGCTTGCTTGTTTATAAAATTAACAAAACTCTTCTTAATAGAAAGTGTAAAAAAATCACTATACGCAACAGTTTTTAACGGACAAATCAATAATAGTTATACGTAACATTTCTAAAAAAAAAATAATGGTGTCCTTAAAGTTTTTATACAGGCGAAAATAGCATTTGTTTGCATAATTATTATTTTTTATCAATACAAAGCTGAAAGATACATTTTGTTGATTTTTATATAAATATTTCAATTTTATGAAGAATATTAAATTTCCATTTCAATTTTCTTATTTTAAATTTATCAAAATTTTTCCTGTCCTTAATGTTTTTACATGCACTATTATACATTACTTTAAGAAAACATCAAAAATTTATACTAGCTGCAATAGCAATTTAAATGAGAGAAAAGTTATACACTATGTATAAATTTTAAAATCCTTTCCAACTTTATAAGTAAACCTATACAGGGTGATTCCAAACTCATGGTACAAATTTTAAGGGTTGGCACAGGACACTGTAACAAACAATTTTTGTATAGGGAAGCAGGGTTGGAAGTAAGGTCAAGAGTATATATCATATATATGTGTGTGTGTAAAAATTTTGAAAATTTGTAATTACTTAGATAAATTTTATTATAACATTTTCAGAAACAATCAAGACATTTTAGTTTAATATAACTTTGTCAGTCGAAGGTAAAAAGTTCATTAGTTTTTTTGTCAGTGTTTACATTTTTAAGTGTCATTGTTACATTTTAAGCTCAAGCGATTTTTTTTTCTTTTTTCCTCCATTATATAATCAATAAAATATCACTCTTTGAAACAGAAATAAATATAAAAAATTAATTTTTAAGGAGAAAAATATGACTTCAAGTGATTGGTCTTCAGTTTCTTACATTTATATGTACTTATTCCATGCCAGTTGGTATAATTTAGGTAGAGTGGTATGGCCACAACAAACAAAGTATTAATGGAGACAAAACTTTATTGTTATCCACATTAATTTTTAATCCCATTGTTGCCAATATCATTCATTTAGATATGTAATTGACAAGCATATATTGAAACAATGATATATTTTAGCATGCATCTGTAAAAAAAAAAAAAAAAAAGCTATACAATAAGATGGCTATTGTTAAAATGTATAGTAGTAAAGTGTAACTTAACAACAAATTAAAATTTTGTAGCGATATTGCAGCTAATTTTTATGAAAATTATAGGCTACAAAATTGAGAAAGAAACAGTTAGGTAGACAAACATACCATTTTTGTATCCTGATGATATTTATAGGGGATCACCACCGAAATGAACATTTTCCAACTAAAAGTCATTACCAAAATCAGAACATCCATTCAAAAAGTTTGCCTGGACATACTTTAATGTATATATACATATACATACAAATGAATTATAAAACTTATTTTTATTGGAAGTCTGTTAAAAAAGAATTTTTTTGTAATAAATTAATATTTTTATTCTATTTTTGTAAAAGTATATTATATTTCATATTTTTCTATTATATTGATGATTGTTTTTATTTCATCTTTCAAATGCATGGCAAGCACTTAAAAGTTCTATGTCATAATTTATGTTAAACACCATCGATATGATTGAATTATACAGAGTGTGTCCCAATAACATTGACATTGGCTTTTATGCCTTAAATATGATCATAGACATGTAAAATAAGGTACAGAATTTTGTGAAATTGATTAAAATTTTCAGCGGATTAAATTTAAAGAAATACAAAATTTTAATTTTTATACGGCCCCTGTATGAAAAATTTCTCAATGAGTAACATTTGTGCCATGCACTAATAAGGTCATGTACAAAATTTCAGCATTTTATCATAAAAAGTCGCAGAGATATGAAAATACGCAAATGCTGACTTAAAACCCTTTTCGTTGCCTGGATATGAGTTTGCAAAGAGGGAAAATCATTTCTGATGATCGTGTTTCAGGGGTTGTATATAAATTACTAAAGAAAGCAATGATTGCATAAAGAAATAATAATTGTGCTCTTTATTAGTACAAAAGTATCTAAACTGTGTAGAAATACTAATTTTAGGCAAAGATTACAAAGCTTGTTCAAAATGTTTTCCATCCATGCCAATACAGAACTGCATTTCTAAGCTGTTCATTGACTGTGCTATTTCCAGGTTTTATTCTGTAATTCATGTAAAATTTTAAGATATTTTCCAGGAAGCATAGTTTTGTAAATTTGTAAATAAAACTAAAGATAAGAGCAATATTTTATTTGCTTATGATCCATTTCTGCTTTGCATCATCTGCACTCTAGCTGTAAACATTTACATTTTAATTTGATTAACCCCTTACCAACTTTGTTTAAACATATCTGACTTTTCATGATAAAATGCTGAAATTTTGTACATGACCTTATTACTGTATGGAGCAAATTTTACTCATTGGGAAATTTTTTCTACGGGGGCCGTATAAAAAATAATTTTGTATTTCTTCAAATTGAATCCCTTGAAAATGTTAATCGATTTCATAAAATTTTGTACCTTTTTTATGTAACTTTTTAATTTATAATATATGTCTTTGATCGATATTTAAGGAATAAAAGCTGAGGTCAATGTTTTTGGGACACCCTGTATATAAATCATTTAGTATGTTTCTGAAGTGAGACAAATTTGAATAGAGTTATTCTACTTTTATTAATTTCTTTGTATTCTGTATGGATTTTTATAGTTTATGAAACATTCTATTATGATAATAATTAAGTAATTTTATTTTAAAGCTACATGAATCATTAAATAAAAGGATTTTAAATATGTTTATGAAATGCTGCATAAATTACTATTCTTGAATATTACTGTAGGACTTAAAAATGATTCTTTAAGCCCGTGAATTTTTCCAATGATGATGCTGGATGCATTCAAAATACTTAAATTTCGCTGAGTTTGTAGAAAGAAAACATTAAAATGTGGCCAAACTATCCCTAAATTGTAACCATCCATAGCATTCATATGTATTTGTTACCATTTGTGCAACTCTGTAAATAAACAGCAAACCTTAAAATGAATATTTTCAACAGCTGTGGTGAACTTCAGTAACATACCGGATTTTATCTTGAAGTCTTGTTCAATTGTTTGTTTGTCTGTAAGTGGTCTGGCATTCGTTAAAAATGCTGTCATTCTTCTATTGATTCTGTGGGTACTCTGTAACCAGGGTCCACCAGCACTCATTCCACAATTGAGGTCCACCGGCACTTTTATGTAATCATGGTATGAGTATAAACAGGACAAAAATGAAATTTACAAATGAGCAAATTATTACAATAGTCATTTTGTAATATTTGTTATAAATATTAGATACAGTGAGCTGATTTACATTTTTCACAGGAGAGTTTTTTTTCTTACTGCATTCATCACCTTTATGTTGTGATTTTAGAATATTTACAAATATAATAAGTACAAATTTCATACCACTATCAAATAATTAGACTGATAGGTAAACCAAAAGAAGTGTATATATTAAATATCATAAATTAACGCCTGAATTCATCTGTGCCTGCTACACTGCTATCTGATTGCTTGCCAGTGACATGACATTTCCCAACATGGATTAAAAGTGAGAAATTGCTAAGCTAGGATATCAGCCGGGGTAGCTTAGTGGTTAGAGCAACAGCACATTGCGCTGTAGTCCCAGGTTTGATTCCTGGCCCTAGTTAATTTTTCACCTCTGTTGGGTTTATTGTATTAATTTGTGTGTCTGAAATAAAAATTGTTCTTTAAGTGTACAAAAGAAGCGTTTTCTCAGAATATTCTTTTTCTTTTTGAATGTAACCTCTGTGTACTTTTCAGTGACGGTAATGTAATAGTAATAGAGGTTACATATGTTAGTCTTCAAAATTAGCTATGAATTCATTTAATTAAGAATATTTTAGGTGCACTAACTATAAACATAATTTCTAACATAGGAGGAGAACAAAATCACTGAATTAAGTTGGTGCTGGTAACTTCCATTACCTTATGTAACCTCTGTTACCTCATTTAGCCTCAGTTATGAAGAAGAAATTAATTTCTGAAAATTTTATATATTGACTATTGTGTATTCTATTGAGATGGATATACACAATAAGTGGCCAAACAATCCCTAAAAGTCATTTTTGGTATAAGTGATCATTTTTTAATTTCTTGAAGTTTCAGATATAAAATATGCGGTTTGGTTAATGAAGGTTACCCTGTCCTAATTATATTCATTCTCCTTAAACGTGTTTTGGTTAATATGCAGCCTTAACTTATCTGTTAAACTCAGTAGTAAAGAATATTGTTTGTCTGCTTGTTCTGATAAATATAAGTACAACTTTTTATCTGGTAACAGATATTAATTTTTTTTTCACCTATGTATCATTCAAGAGGTTTGCTAGCTTAAATAAATATTATTAAGCTCTGCTTTATTATTTGCTTTACTTTAACTTTATACAACTACAAAATTCAGTTATTGTGAAAAAAATGTTAAGAAAAAAAAAAGTCACTTCAGTAAAAGTGGAAATCTTCAAGTAAAATTAAAATAATCTTTATGTAAAGATAAAAATGTTTATTTAAATTTAATGCCTCATTTATGTGAAAATTCTGTGCTGAATGTTTTTTCTTGAGCAAGTCTTTTTACTATTCCTAATTTTTCTATTGCTGTATGATATATTTTTAAAGAGTTGCACAAAGCTTTAATCAGACAACATTAAAATTAGTTCGTATTGAATAATTTCATTATTGAAATTTCATGGATTCAAAATAAGTCGGACAAGTTATAAGCTATGTATGTTTCAGTTTAACAATGTGAGGAAGGGGGGGGGGCATAAATATTAGGTTCCTCAAAATTTCTGAAGTTGCACAAATTGATAGCAGTAATATAGATATGATGTTTCCTGAAAACAAATCTATTGTATTATGATCAGATGATATAATGAACAAAACAATATAAAAATACAATAAAACCTGCTAAGACGGAATCTCAAGGGACCAAAAAAATTCAGTTTTAGACAGGTTTTCATCTTAGCAGGTATAGTCTCGGGGGGGGGGGGGAAGTGGTCACCCCTTACTAATTCTGCTACAAATAATTACATAAAAAAGATATAGGTACCAATTGATTGGGAATTATGTCTACTATTAAGTGCTATTCATAAATTATGCTTCAGGGATCATCTACATATTAAAAATTGCCTTAACTTTCATTTTTTAAATAGTTTACCGCTTTTGACACTTTGTTCTTTAGTCCAGAAAAATATGTAAATAGTTTATGCATTTTTTTCTTAAATCTTCATAGTTATAAAAGATAGTGTTAGAAGTTTTTTCCGTAAATGCCAGGGGGGTCAATCCATGTCAATTCAACCACAAAAATGGGATTTGTACACCCATGGTCTCCGATTTTGATGAAACTTGGTATATTCAATAAACATGGTATTAAATGACCTCCTAATTTTTTTTAGCACTGATTTCAATACTTTTTTATTTACAGCCATTCAAAATTTCTTCAAATTCACCTTTTTGCATATATCCAAGAAGTGCTAAACAAGCTGCACTCGGTTGTAAAAAAAATTCTATTTGGTTTCCAAACCTTTCAGTTGTTTTCAAAATTTATTTACTTACCAACAAAAATAGGATAAACACAGAAAAAAATACTAGAGCTGTAAATATTTATTTTGGTCCCCTAAAAAATAATAAATTATTATTAATTTTTATTTTTGTTAGAAAAAACATGATTTTCTAAAAATGCAATATCAGGGAGAGGTATAATCTTGGAACATTTTTTTAAAAATGACCCTAAATTATGTTCTATCTTATTCTGGAATAAAATTGGTGGTTTTTTAATTCCTTCTGGGGGGAAAAAAATCACTCAATGCCATCAATAAAAGGCAACATCATGAATATAATTTTAATTTCACATAACTGTAATATAATTTTGGAATTTAGTTTAATAATTAAACATCTATTTAAATTAAATATTCATTTTTCTTAGTAATTTATTTTATAAATATATTTTTTATTTATTTATAGAGCTTAAAATGACATGTTTTCGGTAGTTGTATTTTTCTTAATTGTCATGTATTGTGTGTGTTAGAAAGACTTTGCTAATGATTAATATTATTCTTCCTTGCAATCAATACAGTTTAAATGTTATTATAGAATAATTCAACAATGAGAAATTTAAGCATTTTAATTTCAATTAAATCTGAATATAAACACAGGCTTACATACACAAGCAAGAATACACCATTTTGGGCACAGGCTACAAAATTTTGAGATACCCACCTTAGTGTTTGGAAACTCTTGCTTAAAATTAATATACTATTCACAAAAAAAAAAAAAAAAAAAAATATTTTACTAATGTGTACTTTTTTTCCCCTAAGCTCACAACATCTTTCATTCCTGTCATAATCCTTGAAATATCATCATTTTCATAAAAGTTTTTAACCATGTCAAGGACATCAGGTCTCAATTATTTTTCTCTTTTGGGTTCTGGTTCAACTAATATTCCTTTCTCTTTGACAAGTTTCTGAGCTTTACGAAATGCATAGTCTGATACATTAAATGTATCTCTTAATTTTTTTTTCATGTCCATGATAATGATGCTGGAATCCTTAACAACGGAATTTGTCTTTTATTAAATTTTTCAAATGTTAGTTTGTCTTTTATGATATCTGCTAATTTATCCATGTCTTCTGCCTTCTGTGCAACAAGGTCCTCTGTCCTTTAATCTCCTTCTGGAATTTTGATATCAAGAATTTCTTTATTTTTTTTTTTTGCTTTTAGCCCTTTTTTTTTAAATGAATGTAATTTCATTTTGTCATATGAGGCCTTGCTTTTTTCTGCAAAAGCATGTAATTTTAATGGAGAACAATCTACATCTGCAAAAGATGAATTTAGCTTTAGTATGTCATCTTCTTTGCTGCTGCTGCTTGCAATGGAAGTGTAATCCATGTCTTCAACTTCATATGGGCTATCAGAATTTGTATCGGTGTTGTTGTACAGACATTCTTCATTCTGAAATGCACTTTTGAACAAGAGCATTGTCCTACATTGACAGCATATTTTTTCTGCTGGTTTAACTTTAAGTCCCTTAAGTAAAAGATCATTATGTTGCTGAAAATTTACAGCACACAGTGTATTTTTCACATATTTTTGTGCCTTTTTCAAATATATTCTATGATGAAAACAAATGGTATGCAATTTTTCAGTAGCTTCTGTTCTTAACTTTAAAAGTATTTTGTCTTCTTCAGAGAGATCATTTGATACATTTACAATATCATTCTTTTTAATGTAGTTAGTCTTGTGACATTTTGTTGAAGTTTTTTTTCCCCATATCACATGTAGTACTCTCCATTTAATAAAAAGTCACAGTAATATAAAAAAAATATATACAGTTAATCCACTAAAGATTTTTAAAGCATATATCTAATTCAGGAAACTAACACTAACTGAACAAAAGATTTAAAAAAAAAAAAAAAACATTTCTCAAATGCTCTCTGCATGCAAAGCAGAATTTGAGAAAGGACAGAATGAGATGTTCTTATTTAAAGCTTATTGTGAGTATTTTCATAAACCACCAATAAAAACACAGTAAACAAAAAGAAAGAAATAAAGAAAAAAAATAATGTTGCACAATACTTTGAATGATTGCATCAGCTTTCTGGTTAACCCTAACATCTGCCTTGTAAGATAAACAGGAAGCAACTATAAGCATAAAGGGAAGGTAAACTGGGCCAGTTTACTTTTACAAACATATTGAGGCGTCATTTTTTATATCAGAATATACTGAATTTATCTATTTTAAACTAATGATTTTAACTGTATAGTTAAACAAATTAATTTGTTCAAAAACACTTATTTTTTTAAATATATTTAATTTAGTTTTTAATTTGATAGGAATTTTTCTTAGTTAAAAACCCTAATTTTGTAATTAATTGGCATGAACACTAATATGTGTTCTAAAGACCCATATAATCCCATTTGATAATTAATTAGATCACACCTAAATATTATACTTATATTTTGCTTGAGAATTTCATTTTGTCATTTGCAAAGCCAAGTGATGAAAAAAATCATGCAGAGCATCATGTTTAATTATTGTTTTGTGAATGCAAGTTTTAATTTCTCTTTCATCAAACAATTATAAAAAAATTAATACAATTTTAAATAACATATTTAAGTAATGTTTTTATCTTAGTTACATTATATAAAATAACTTTCTTAAAAATTAACAGAAATGTGGTATCGAAATTTTCATGATGTTGCCATTTTATTGATGGCATTGGGTGATTTTCTTTTTTTTTTTCCTTCAGAAGGAATTAAAAAACCTCCAATTTTATTCCAGAATAAGATAGAACATATATTTAGGCTCATAAAAAAAAAAAAAAAAAAGGTTCCAAGATTATACCTCTCCCTCTCCCTGGTATTGCATTTTTAGAAAATCATGTTTTTCCTAACAAAAATTAATAATAATTTATTATTTTTTAGGGGACCAAAATAAATATTTACAACCCTTTAGTATTTTTTTCTGTGTTTATCATATTTTTATTGGTAAGCAAATAAATTTTGAAAACAATTGAAAGGTTTGGGTACCAAATAGAATTTTTTTTTACAACCAAGTGTAGTTTGTTTAGCGCTTCTCAAATATAGGCAAAAAGGTGAATTTGAAAAAATTTTGAATGGCTGTAAATAAAAAAGTATTGAAGCCAGAGATAAAAAAAATTAGGAGGTTATTTGATATCATATGTTTATTGAATATACCCAGTTTCATCAAAATCGGTGACCATGGGTGTACTGGTGTGGTTGAATTGACATGGAATGACCCCTGGGTCTCACCTGAAAAAACATGGCAAAAATTAATTCCATATATATATTTTTCTGTAATGAACTCATCTGTAATTTCATGTGAATTATTAATACGAATTTCTACATAGATATATTTTCTCTTTTCTAGTTGTGTATTGAAAATGGATCATCATTGTCCTTGGTAAGAAATAATTTTACTTTTTGTAATACTATTACTTTTAAAGGTGTTGGTTTTGTATATTTTCATTTGAAAAAGTGTATCAATAGGCTTGCAATTTTCACTTAGTTTTGTAGCATTTCCAATAATCTTGACTGGTGAATAAGAAGCAAAGAGGATAAGGGTTAGACAACCTGAAAATATATATGCTCTGAATTTTGCTTGTTTGTTTGTGTGCATGTGTTTTTAATTCTTTTGTGTATGCATGCAGTAACAGCTTCAAGGAAATTACCAGGACAAGTGCTCCAGTTATATCCACTCACTGTTTTGAATGAGATTTGCAATAATGATTGGATTTAACAGTAGATCTATGAGTAAGATCTTGTTGAACTTAACAGCACCAGAAAGAAAATTGCCAAGACAAGTGTTCCAGTTAGATCTACTCACTGTTCTGAATTTCATTTGCAACAGTGAGTGATAGAACAGTAGATCTAGTAGAAAGTTCTGCTAGATCCTAACACCATCAGATAGGAAATTTCTAGGACAGGTACTCTAGTTAGATCCACTCACTGCTATGAACGGAATTTGAAATAGTGAGGGGATCTAACAGTAGATCTAGCAGCAAGAGCTGCTAGATCCTAAGAGCACCAGATCAGAAATTGCCAGGACAAATGTTCCAGTTAGATCCATTCACTATTGTGAATAAAATTGAGAATGATGAGTGTATCTACCAGCAGTTTACAGTTACAATTTTTTTCCCCAATAATCTTCAATATTTATATCCATAAACATTGGTACATTTCTGGCAAAAAGAAAATGTGAACACACTTACTAAGTACTAATCTGCAATTATTCTTTATTATTTTATCACACATCAAAGCATTTTATAACTTACATATACTATATGAGACATTTAAAAAAAAGTAGAGCTTACTTTGACTGTGAAGTAACTGTTTTGGGTGTTTAATCTCTTATTAGTGCATAGTTTAAAAAAATCTTAATTGCAAAGTCTGTTAAAAACATTTGTTTTAAAAATATCTGGTTAAGCAACAAATTATCACATCAAGATGATGACTAATATGCCAATTAAAAAGACAAAACAGAAAGGAATATACAGGAAGTATGCAAGCATACGACGAAAGGAAAAAATGCCAGTACTAAAAATATTGCACATCAGTTAAATGCCATAACACCAACTGTACACACCCTGTAATGTAATTTAGTTCTAGAACAAGTATCTGTTACTGAAGAATTGGAATATTTTGATAAAACTAACGATAGAGATTTTCAAGTTTACAAGGTGTTTAATCATGATGAATTATGCATTACTTTTCAAATACTTTACAAAGGCTTCAATGGAATTTAGCAGTTGATCCAACACAATAGACAGGTTTAATTTTATGTATAATTTTAATTCAAAGTATTGCAAGTACAATATTAAATATTGCAGTTAATGTAATCTAACTGTGTTCTTAATATTGTGATATAGAACATTGTTATTCATGCAATGTAAATGTAATCTAAAATAATTTAATTTTATTCTAAATATTATAATCCCGAATATCATTTTTCATGTAATTTAAAGGTAATTTGAAATATTGTAATCCAAACATTATAATGTAACTTGTAATATTGCAATTCAGATAATGTAAATATAATTTTAAATTAAAAAAAAATATATATATGTGTGTGTGTGTGTGTGTGTGTGTGTGTGGAAGATATTGAGCTAACCTCCTAATGTATCTTCTGGATAACGCTAATAAGCTCAAAGATGCAGAAATACATGCTATTAGAAAGTTCTTACAAACTTCTATAGTTATTGTTTTGATTTTATTTTTATAATTTACCAATCTCTTTAATTTATTAACTTTTTTTTTTTTTTTTTTTTTTTTTTTTTGTCAAAATGAGAAAATTAAGTTTGAAATCATGCAAATTCTAAAATAAAATTGCCATTTAAAAATTAGAATAATAATATAAAATCATAATTCTAAATATAATAATAAATTATAATGTAAATTAACTCTGATAAAAATGCAATTTATTTGTTGTGTTTAAATTCATGTATAATATAGGAAAAATCCAGTGTAATGCAGGGAAAATATCAATAAGAAATAAAAAAAATTGTGAACTCACTGTGCCATACTGAATTTTCACTATATTATGCTTGAATTTGAAGCTAACAAAAAACTGTGCATTTTTATTAGAGTTAATTTACTTTGTTATTTAGAAATATATTTAGAATTTTGTTTTTATATTATGGTAACTTTTCAAAAGAATTTTTTAATTTTAGTATTTTCATGATTTTTCTCTTAATTTTCCCATTTTATCACTTTTGAACTCTCCCCCTCCCCTCCCCCCCACTCCAATTTGAAAAATAAAGTTTATAAATTAAAGAGATTAGTAAATCATAAATCAAACAGTAATTATAGAAGTCTGTAAGAACTTTTTAATAGCCTTTATTTGTGCATCTTTGAGCCCCAGGAGATATTATGAGGAAGCTCAATATCTCCTGTATGTTTTTTTAAAAATTCAATTAGTGGGTCATTTTTGGGTCACTGTGGGTCAAGCTAATTTTATCTAAAAATTAGCTCAGACTATTTAGACTAAATTTTGCATCCTATGGTTTTCGGGCACGAGAAGACTGTTGGGCTAGCTCACATGTTCGAGAAATTTCAATTAGTGGGTCATGGGTCACTATGGGTCCAGCTATTTTTATCTTAAAAATGGCTCTGAGGATTTGAACTAAATTTAGTATTCTACAGTTTTAGGGAATGAAAAGACTATTGGGCTAGGTCACAGGTTCGAGAAATTTCGATTAGTGGGTCATTATGGGTCAAACTAATTTTATCTTAAAAATAGCTCAGAGGATTTGAACTAAATTTAGTATCCTACAGTTTTAGGGAACAAGAAAACTATTGGGCTAGGTCACATGTTTGAGAAATTTTGATTAGTGGGTCATTTTGGTCATGGGTCATTATGGGTCAAACTAATTTTATCTTAAAAACGGCTCAGAGGATTTGAACTAAATTTAGTATCCTACAGTTTTAGGGAATGAGAAAACTATTGGGCTTAGTCACATGTTCGAGAAATTTCGATTAGTAGGTCATTTTGGTCTTGGGTTATTATGTGTCAAGCTATTTTTATCTTAAAAACAGCTCAGACGATTTGAACTAAATTTAGTATCCTACAGTTTTAGGGAATGTGAAGACTATTGGGCTAAGTCACATGTTCGAGAAATTTTGATTAGTGGGTCATTCATGGGTCATTGTGGGTCAAGCTATTTTTATCTTAAAAATGGCTCAGATAATTTGAACTAAATTTTGTATCATACAGTTTTTGGGCATGAGAAAATCATTGGGCTAGGTCACATGCAGGAGAAAATTCCTTTAGTGGGTCAAGCTAATTTTATCTAAAAAACGGCTCAGACTATTTTGACTAAATTTTATATTCTACGGGTTTCGAGCACGAGAAGACAATTGGGCTTGGTCACATGTTCAAGAAAATTTGATTAGTGGGTCATTTTGGTCATGGGTCATGATATTTGAACTCAAATCTAATTTTGACCAAGCATAGCTCGGTCTTCCCTGCTCATTTAAAAATAAACAAGAACGAAAAATTATGTGTCAAGCATAGATTATTTAACACTTCCCAATGCTTCCAAAATAATTTTGCAAATAATTACCGTTTAATAAGCTGAAATATAACATCTAAGTAATTAATTTGGAAAATGCATAACATATTTAAAAACGTAATTTCAGGAATTTCCAACATATATTTCCAACATATACAATATTCGGAAAAATATCCGAATACTTTTATTCAACCCTGTATATGATCTATAGATTTGTATATATACTACATAGGATGCTAAATTTTAGTTTAATTAGGAAACGCATAGCACAGTTTAAAATTCTCCTTCTAGAGTTTCTGTCAATAAATGGAAATGTGTTTGCGAACTTTTGTGCTGCCCTGTATAGGATCTACAGAATTTATACACACCAAGTAACAGACAAAAAGTGAGTTAAATTTAAAGTCGCGTTCAGTAACTTAAAACGCACTTCCAGGAATTATTGTTAACAGACAGTAGAGAATTCTTTTGTGTGTCCCTGTAAATGAACAATGACTGCTATACACACAATATTCTGTAGTAAGCCTCTTGTAATGCACCTTAGTGATATATATAAATTTCAATGCGTTTAAAATTGTGAAACATTATTTAATTAAACCGCAAACGATTTTTAATCCGTAGACGTAATGTAACGGAATTCTTTTGACTGTCCCTGTAAAGTAACTATAAGTGCTATGCACACCATATTCCATATTAAGCTTCTTGTACTGCACCTTAGTGATATATATCAATTTCAATATGTTTGAAATTGTGTAACATCATTAAAATAAACCGCAAATGATTTTTCCCCATAGACCGTAATGTAACGGAATTCTTTTGAGTGTCCCTGTAAAAAAACTATAAGTGCTACACACTTCAGTTGAAATAGGGAACATGCTATAGATAACGACAATAACATATAAAAATTGCAGGGCAATCCGAGCGTATTTACCGGAATTAGAGCACGGACAGACAGCCATACGGCCAGACAAACCGAAGTCATAAACACTTTTCAACTCGGTTGGAAAGTGTTAAAAAGGTAAATAGGGGAAGGCAGGGCAAAGTGTAGGTAATTGAACAGTTGGTTCATTTCTTCTATATTTTGTTAAACCTTTTGACTACAGGGTTGGGACAGATGTAGTCCCAGAGACTATTTCTTTATTTTATTCTCAGCACTTTTTCAATTCTAATACCTGCCATACACTTATGCCAAGATAATTTCAAGAGAAATCTACCACAAAGAAATTCTTTTGTAAATTGTGGTACAAGTGAATATAAAAATCGTTACCAGTTCGAGCAGAGTTTCCCCCAGGTTTAAAAAAGGGCAGAGTGCTGCTGATGAGGAAAGGGCACTTTTACATTCTTCAGGGCACTTTTTTAATTTTTAAAGACACCTTTAATATTTAAAGGACGACACACTTTCAACTATATAAGTACATTTAAAAAATATATATATTTGTCTAGAATTAAGGTCTTACAATAATAAAATAGGTATGTTTATGCACTAAATAATAACTCACAATATGATATGAATTACACACGCACAACCTGTGGCCAGTGGGTCATTTGCCATTTTTCACAATGTTTTTGACCAAATTTGCCTTTTTTTCACGATCATTTGACGCAATTTGCCATTTTTCGCAATGTTTTTGACGAAATTTGCCGTTTTTTTCCATTGTTTTTGACGAAATATGCCGTTTTTTCGCGATTATTTGACGAAATTTACCGTTTTTTCGCGATCTTTTGACGAAATTTGCCGCTTTTCGCAATGTTTTTGACGAAGTTTGCTGTTTTATCGCGATTCTCTGACAAAAGTCACGTTTTACCCGCGATTTATTGACAAAATTTGCCGTTTTTTTCGCGATCATTTGACGAAATTTGCAGTTTTTCGCAATGTTTTTGACGAAATTTGCCTTTTCTTCGCGATCATTTGACGAAATTTGCCGTTTTTCGCAATGCTTTTGACGAAATTTGCCGTTTTTCACAATGTTTTTGACCAAATTTGCCTTTTCTTCGCGATCATTTGACGAAATTTGCCATTTTTCGCAATACTTTTGACCAAATTTGCTGTTTTTTTGCGATATTTCAACGAAATTTGCCGTTTTTCACAATGTTTTTGACGAAATTTGCGGTTTTTTCGCGATCTTTTAACAAAATTGGCCGTTTTTGACGAAATTTGCCGTTTTTTCGCGATCTTTTAACAAAATTTGCCGTTTTTCACAATGTTTTTGACGAAATTTGCCGTTTTTTCGCGATCTTTTAACGAAATTTGCCGTTTTTCACAATGTTTTTGACCAAATTTGCCTTTTCTTCGCGATCATTTGACAAAATTTGCCGTTTTTCGCAATGTTTTTGACCAAATTTGCCGTTTTTTTGCGATATTTCAACGAAATTTGCCATTTTTCACAATGTTTTTGACGAAATTTGCCATTTTTTCGCGATTTTCTGATGAAAGGCACGTTTTTCCCACGATCTGTTGACAAAATTTGCTGTTTTTTCTGCGATTCTATGACGAAAGTTACGTTTTCCCCGCGATCCTTTGACAAAATTGTCGACTTTTCTTCAGACGAATGACGAGATTGATTTTTTCCGGCGATCATTTGCCGAAATACCGATACATTTTATGTCCGAATTTTCGGATTTATGACCTATATTTTTTTCTAATTTTCAGAAATCATTGCTTTAATTTTTCGGAAATTTCGGACCAGAATCACCACTGCGTCAGGGAATTTCTAAATCTACCGCGATCGCGGCCTTTGAACAGACGGGAGACGAACGTGCGATCCTATGTGTGTAAAGTAAATGAGAAAACAACTTCCAGGCGCACGTTCAGGGTGGGCACAACAAAATGCAGTACGGGCATCATTTTTTAAAACGAGGGGCAGAAGGGCGCTATTTTTTGGATGAGGGGCAAAAAGGGCGCTATTTGTTTAACCAAAGGGCAGGCAGGGCGCAGCACCCTCCTGAAACTGTCTGGGGGAAACTCTGAGTTCGAGATCATAATCAAAAGGTTAAAAAAATAAATAAAAGTTATGCTCTACGAGCAAATAGGTATATATTTTTTAATTGCTTTCTATTACGTTTTGGGCTTAAATTGTTAATGCTATATCAGTAAATGCCCCTAACCCCCCTTTTAAATTAGTATTGCGATATGTCCGTAATATCAAAATTATTGATATATTGTGATATTAAATTTCTGATATCGTCCAGCCCTAGAAAACACCCAGAAGGGTGGCAAGCAAACTCGGTGCCTGGTGGAGCTCAATCCTTGAGTTCGGGTTCAGGGCCGTAGCTAGAGGGGTGCCAGGGGGGGCTCAGCACCCCCTGAAAAATTTTGAGCCCTCCCCCCACCCCCCTCGGGAAAGTTGCCAAGATCATCAAATGAAATTCGGTTTCAAAAATCCAAATGAAACTCTGTTCAAAAATTGAACTTAGTTCTGGGTTTTTTTTACAGTTTTGCATAAATTAAATTGTAGTATTTGTTTAAAAGCTGCAAATAAGTGCTTCAATATGCGCACATCCTATCTGCACATACTCAGAATTAGCAACCTTTTGCTGATGCAAACATTGACTTTTGCGTTAGTTATATACTGAAATTTTTCATTTTGCAGCATTTTCCGTTATTAGCATAAAACAAAGTTATTCTAATGAGTTTGATAGTAAATATGATGCTTATGATAAACATTATGTTTCCTATTTGGAGTCATCCTAGTTTAAATATATATATAAGATTCTAAATTTATAAATGATACTAATGAAAAAAGCTAATAGCCAATTTAAATAAAAGTGGTTTTAGCATTTGAATAATTTTGAGATGCAAAGTACATCCTTGATTTTTCTTATGTTTTTTATCATATAAAAACATATCTTTAGAATCTTTAAGGGCAGGGAATATTCAGAAAAAAATTAAAGGTTGCAACTCTTTTGAACTGTGAGCTTTTTATTTACTTACTGACATCATCACTTATTATTTCACTAGTATAATTTTACACTGAAAATTTCCATTCTGCAGCCAGTGATGTAGTTGTAAAAAAACCATAGGGCATACGCTGTAGGCAGAGGGAGTATATGCTGTAGTGTTTTTGAGAAGTGGGTATACGGTATTCCTTAAAATAATCCAGAAAATATACAGCATATCCACTGTACATCCTCCATTACATCCCTGTCTGCAGCTTTTACTTTTCTTAGAATGAAATAAAGTTATTATAAACAGTTTAATAAGAAACACAGTGCCTACAAAATGAAAAAATCCCAGACAGCTCAGCCTACAGGCGCAGGTAGATTTCGAAGATGCAGACCGTGGGGGGCCCATTTATTGGGAATTACAGAAGAAATTACCTTTTTGCCATAATTCGGCAGTTGGGACCGCCCACATCGAAAACTACCTGTGTCTGTAGTCAGAGCCAGCAAGGATTTCTTTGTTTTTAATTTTTTTTGCTGTAAGGGTTGGTCCTATAAAAAAACTTGTAGATAATATTAAGAGGATTTATAATAAATTTAAGCGGATTTAATATAAAGGCCATTTTTAATGATATCAAAATCTGTCATACATAAATTTTTAGCCTTTTTCCTAGAAGTAATAATAACTTTAAACAGAGGGCTGGTCTTATAAAAAACTTGTAGATAATATTAAGAGGATTTATAATAAATTTAAGCAGATTTAATATCGAGGCCATTTTTAAAATATCAAAATCTGTCATACATAAATTTTTGGCCCTTTTCATCAGGAAGTAATAATAACTTTAAACGGATTCGATAGGTATCATAATTAAGAAGTTATGGGTTTTTCTGTTTTCAAAAAAAGCCCCCCATTCCCCCCTCCCTCTTGGTTCGATTTTGCCTATTAACTAACTTGACCGAGATTTTATGCACCTTGATTTTATGTATTAGTTTGGAAGAGATTTGTACAGAATTATTGAAGTTATTGTGTCCATAAAAAAGTGATATAGATAGATAGATAGATAAAAGTTTTGAAGTGGGGGTGGTTTTCGGTTCTGGGAGTCATGATTGGCATAGATCTGCAAAAATTTTCCAGAAATTCCAACATAGGGGAGAATTTAATAGGTAGTATTTCTTACAAAATCTACTTAATATGCACTAATTTACTTTTATATATATACTTTGATCATATATATCTGTGTTTGTGCGTGCATGTGTCAGAGAGAGAGAGAAATAGTATGAGCCCCCCCTACATTTTCTTGAGCACCCCCTATTGTTCGCTTCTAGCTACAGCCCTGTTCGGGTTTCATTTGTTGTCTTGGGAATATTACAAAAGGAGGAACGAAATTCCCTCCCTCTGACATGCAAATGGAAAATGTTGCAAGAATGCCTCTTTCAGCTGATTTTAAACTACCTACTTTTTGTCTTTCCTTGAGAGCAAAAACTTAGGTTTTACTTTGAACTGTTGTCAGTCCAGTTTCGTCAACATCAAAAACCCTCCCCCCTTCCCAATAAACTTTTGTCTTCCCCAGCACACAAAATTTAAAATCTTTGAAAATCTTTTTTTTTTGCTTCATTTTTTACTTGATTCAAAAAATAAATAATCAATCATCTAAATCTCTTCTCCCCTTCCCCAAAATCAATGCTTTCCCTTTGCCTCCCTGGTACCAAACACACATTGAACCTTTATAACTCTTTTTTTTTTTTTAAATATATTTCTGACCTATTTAATACTCTATAGTAGCAATTAATAATCTATTATCTAAATTATCCTCTCCTCCCAAAATTTCTGCTTCTCTTGTTTTATCCCCACCTTCCTCTTCCTGAAGTTTAAAATCTTTAAAATTCTTTAATTTTTGTTTGCTCTATTTGTGATTTTGTTGTAACAATAATTAAATAATCATCTAAATTACTTTTCCCTTCCTCCCACCCTCCCAAAACATATCCCTTTTTTAACACTTTCCAACATAGTTGAAAAGTGTTTATGAATTCGGTTTGTCTGTCTGTCTGTATGTCCGTGCTCTAACTCGTGTAAATATAGTCATGTAATTGATATATGTTATTAGTGTTGACTCTAGAAAAAAATTGCCGCTGGGCGAAAATTTTTTGAACTGATTTGTTTAGAGTTCCCTAATAGAATTTGCGATATTTTCCCGCAATCAATTGAATTTTGCGATCCCCCCATGCCATCCTCCCCCTCCATCTGACGAATTTCGCATTTATTTTTGCAACCGACTGAAGAAATTCGCCATTTTTTCTCATAATTGAATGCTGAATTTAAAGTTTTTTTCCCTCTACCAATTGATGAATTTCACAATACTGTCAAACCCCGTTAAAACACAAACAAAGGACTGACTAAAATTTGTTTATTAAATGGATTTGCATATTAATCGAAGTTCGAATTTTCGCGAACGTGGTCTATCTAATAAGAACCTATATGTATAAAACACATCTTTATGCCAATTTTTAGCATTCTAAGTCATAAAATGACATTTTCTTTGTTTTTATCATTAAATAACTGATTATCTAAATTAGTTTATAATGGCTATTCTGCTTCAAATGTAAAGCTTGGAAAAGTTTTTTTTTTTTTTTGGGGGGGGGCAGCTAAAAAGTCACTGCCTAAGACAAAAGCTCTTTATCAACAAAAAGACACATCCAATAAAATCTAGGAAAAGTGAACTTATACTTGTATATGTGTCATGAAATATATCACGGTATATATATATATATATATATATATATATATATATATCCGTTGATATATATCACCGAACCCTGCAATCTCATACTTAAAATTGTTTTTAATTTGTAAATTCCTTATTTTAATTTTAATATATTTTTCATATAAATTATAAAATATCACAATCAAATTTAATTACTTTCATTTTTGTGGAAAGTAAGAGATGCGGCATTTAGTTTGAATTTGAATTTGTCATAAGAAGTACTAAGCAATGTTATTTTCATAGTTCACCACTACTCACAATTATCAAAAATATAGACTTATGTTCTGTTATATTACTAATATTCTCAATGACATTTCATATCAAAAGAAAATATTTTAAAAGAGAAAAAAAAAAAAAAAAAAAAAAAAAATATAGCAAATGTCTCAGCGATCAATATTTTTAATGACAAAGAAAGCTACATGAAAGCATCTAAAATATACAGCACATTAAAATACAGTAATCATATTGTTGATAAAAATATAAATTAGAGAAACTGCTATGAATCAATTTTTAATAAAATTTTCATAGTTTACAACTGCTTGGAACTAACATTAAAATAATTTTTTAAATTATGCTCTGATCAGTTCTTCCGTAATGCTTTTTTATAGGGCCGCGATACCCATCTTAACACATCTTGCCGGTATGGCTTCCTTATTAGGCTACTTCACTCACGTATTCAATATTTAAAATTTTTTTCTTTCTTTCGTTTGTATTGGCTAGCTGAGATCGATCTCTTGGTTGTTTTAGGTAGATTTCGTAAGAAATACTACCTATTACATTCTCCAGTATGTTGGAATTTCTGAAAAATCTTTGCAGATCTACGCCGATCATGACTCCTAGAACCTAAAACCACCCCCCAGTTCAAAACCTTATAATCCATCTATCTGTCTATCTATCTATGTCACTTTTTTATGGACACGATAACTTCCATAATTCTGCATAAATCTCTTCCAAACTGATACATAAAATCAAGGGGCACAAAATATCGGTCAAGTTCGTTAATGGGCAAAATCGGGCCATGGGGGAATGGGGGGGGGGGTCTTTTTGTGAAAACAGAAAAAAAAAACCCGTAACTTCTTAATTATGATACATAGCGATTCCGTTTAAAGTTATTATTACTTCTAGGAAAAGGGCCAAAAATTTATGTATGACAGATTTTTAATATCATTAAAGGGGGGGGGGGGGTTAAGAAGAAAAAAAATTATAACTTCGTCAATTCACAAGATATCAAATCCGCTTAAATTTATTATAAATCTTCTAATAATATATACAACTTTTATACTGAAAAGTTTTTTATAGGACCAACTCTTACATATATATCCTTCCGGCACCGCCTACAGGCACAGGTAGATTTCCACGAGGGCGGTCCCAACTGTCGCATCATGGCAAAAAGGTCCTTCTCCTGCAATTCACAATAAACAGGCGCCCCACGGTCTGCGTCTTCAAAATCTACCTGTGCCTGTAGGCCGATCCATCAGGGATTTTTTTACTTTTTCAATTTTGTTTACAGGTCTTTTTACTACCGGCTTTGAAAGTGAAAGTACCCTCATAAAAATAAAACCCAGCAAACAAAATTGAAAAAGTAAAAAAATGGCCTTTGTAGAGCTGTCCAATGCAAAAAAAATCAGTTAAGAATATGGAAATGCAAATAATGAGATATTAAAAAAAATTATAGGCTTAACGAGCGGGTGTTTTTGAGTGAGTGAAAAAGCCCCTTAAAAAGCCGTGATGATTCAAAACTCTACTCATTTTTTTCGTGTGAGAAACTATTCAAATTCTATTTTTTTACATATAGAAAGGACTTCTTGAAGCAAACAACAAAGAAAAGAAAAAAAATCAAAAGTCAAACCCTTTTTTCCCCTTAACTATATATATATGTAAATCCATCTCCTATGCAAATTGACCGATTTCTTTCAAATTTTTAGCAAGTTGAAATAATAGTTGATTAGGCTGTCTAACAAATTTTTATTAAAATATAATAAGTTATTAGAAAGTTACAGCCCCTATCAAAAATGCCTACTATAGAGAAACTGCAAAGGAAAAGTAGAAAGGTAATAGTGGTTTGTTTCTGTTTATTCAACTCCTTGAAATCAAAGTTGTATGTTTATACAATCTCATCATCAACTTTGGATGGATATGCTTTGCTATGCAGAAAGAAACCATGAATAGATTTTTTTTTTATTTGCGTTGATAATTATTAAATGTGTTGATAACTGAATCCGGATGATGGCGTCAAAGTCAAATTTGTAGCGTAGTTATTTTTTCAGAGGATACTGTAACAAAGAACTTCTTTTTCTAATATTTTATATTTTTCGATTTGTTCAATATACAGAAAAATTAAGTTTTGTATTTAAAATTTGTTGCAATTCAAGTTTTTGTTTACTTTTATATAAAAAAAAAGTATTATATATATATATATAAAAGTATTTTGGATTGTTTCATTTTTTTCTTCATCTAATTTTTTCATGCGATTTCCAGTGTTTTCTCGCGTTTTGCATCGATTTTCCCACATTAGTAAAAGAAATCCAGTTTCAAACTTTTTGTTCAATATAGTGAATTTTCTCTTCTTTTCAATAAAATTTAATCTGAATTCATACATAGATTTTTGATTTTTTCGCGATTTTTTAATGTCAATTTTACGATTTTTTCGCGTTTTACAGAGATTTTTCAGAAATGGTAATAGGAACCCAGTTTTAATCTATTAGCCCAGTATGATACATTTTTTTCACTGCAAAATGATTAGAGTTTTGTAAATTTTAGCGTTTTTTTGCGTTTTACTGTAATTTTTTTCAGATTAGTATGTTAGTAAAATGAACTCGTTTTCAAACTTTCACCCCTATATATTAAATTTTGTCTTCTACTCATCAAATTTTATTCGAAACTCCTTCAGCTAATTTTGAATTTTTGGGGCTTTTATTTATGTGATTTTTAAGGGAGGGGGGGGGGGGTGTTCGCAATTCGTGGCAATTTTATGACATTCGTAAAAGATTTTAATCTCACCCAATACAGCAAATTTTGCCTTCTTCTCATTAATGTTTATTCGTATTCATACAGCGATTTACAATGCGCTTTTTTTCGCTTTTCGTGCAATTGTTTTATATTTGTAAAAAAAAAAAAAAAGAAAGAAGAAACCTGGTTTCAATCTTTTAGTACAACATTTTATTCCACTGCAATTTTTTTGCGTATTTATGAATTTCTTGTGAGGTTTTTTGTGTTCCGCAGAGATATTTTAAAATAAAGGTGTAAGACATTTAACAAAAAAAAGAACACTCTTTTCGATTCCTAATCATGTCTGCAAAATATATTCCTTTAAGAATAAAAAAAAAAAAAAAAAAAAAGTCTGCGAATGTGTCAGAAAGATTCGCGTTGTTCGAAAAAATAAATTATTCAGCAACTAAGAGAAATAATGATTAAAAGAAAAAGAACAGAAGTTAAAACCCTTCCTTTCTACTATTTAAAAAAAAAAAATTGGTATCTTCGATATTAATTGGCCAATTTCGTTCAAATTTTCAGCCAGCTGAAATAATAATAAATTGGCTAATAATTAGGCTGTGTACCAGATATTTACTAAAGTATGATAAGTTATAAGAAAATTATAGCCCCATAAAAAAAAAGCCCACTATTAGACCCACTGTGAAAAATTTGACTACAATGTCAGTTTGTTTATTTAACTCTGATCAAAACGTCTAATGGGATTTGCAAAAATTCTTATTTTTTTAAAAGGTGGGAAGTCGAGCTCCCCGGCAAACGTGCATGCCATACAACTGGAGTAATTTTCGATAATATATATATATTTTTAATTTGTAATGAGAATTGCATTATAAATGTAGAAAAATAAGAAATACAAAATTATTTGGATAAAATCTAAATTTTTTTATTTTAAGTCATTCATCATTGTGTGTTTTGGCAGGGTTGCCCCTTTTCCACCGCAGTTCACTGTAACGTGATTTTCACTCATAATTGTGAACCATTCACTGTCACTTTCACTCATCATGACAAAGTAGAGTCAAGCCTAAAGGAACAGCATCGACTTTAAACTGCAGTGTTTTACAAGATCATTTGAGCAAAAATAACTTTTCCTAGAACAAATCGTACGACACACTAGAGTGTTCACGCAAAACCTGAAAAGTTATAAGTAAATTTGCCGGAAAAAAAATCTGAATCTGATCCAATTCCCAGTTAATTCACATCCCATGCTCGAAATTCTCATTAACACATCGCTAAGAATGGGACTGTGCAGAAAAATATGCACTTGCTTTCGTGCAAATGCTGATAGAAGAAAAGAAAATGGCATATTTTGATTATAAAGAAAAGCAATTGGGCGCTATGAAACTTTCTTAAAGGCCACAGGGCACATAGGAAGTATTAAAAAGGGCCACCAGGTGCATCCGAGGGGTTAAAAAGGACCGCCGGGCGCATCAGAAGGGTTAAAAAGGGCCGCCAGGCGCTGCATCCTACTAAAACAGCTTAGAGTCAACACTAGTTATTGAGGTTTACTATGGCATTTTCGGTATTGAATATGAAGTGTGTAGCACTTACAGTTTTTTTACAGTGACACTCAAAATAATTCCGTTACATTACAGTCTATGGGAAAAAATCACTTGCGGTTTATATTAATGATGTTATACAATTTCAAACATATTGAAATTGATATATATCACTGAGGTGCACTACAAGAGGCTTACTATAGAATAGGGTGTGTATAGCACTTAAATTTGTTTTACAGGGACATTCAAAAGAATTCCTTTGCCTTACATTCTATGGAGAAAAATCGTTTGCGGTTTATTTTAAGAATGTTTAAATATTTCAAACAAATTGAAATTTATATATGTGACTAAGGTGCATTACAAGAGGCTTGCTATAGAATATTTGAATCGTTCATTTACAGGGACACACAAAAGAATTTGGTACTGTCTGTTTTGTTAACAATAATTGCTGGAAGTGCTTTTTCATTTGCTTAACGCCTTTTTAAATTTAACTCATTTTTTTTTCTGTTACTTGGTGTGTATAAATTCTATAAATCATATACAGGGCAGCACAAAAGTTCTGGAGTACATTTACATTTATTGAGGGAAATTCGAAAAGGGAAATTTTAAACTGTGGTACGTGTTTCCTATCTGAACTAAAATTTAGCGTTCTATGTAACATATACACAAATCTATAGATCATATACAGGCCTGCACAAAAGAATTCGGATATTTTTTCGAATATTGTTAATAATTCCTGAAATTGGGTTTTTAAATATGTTATGCGTTTTCCAAATTGTTTACTTAGATATTATCTTTCACCTTATTAAACAGTAATGATTTGCAAAATTATTTTGGAAGAGTTGGAAAGTGTTACAGAATCTGTGCTTGATGCACGATTGTTCATTCTTGTTTACTTTGCCTCCATCCAACCATACACAGTTTAAAATCTTAAAAAAAATTCTTTTTTTTTTTTTTTTTTTTGCTCAGCTACAATTAAATAATCATCTAAATTACCTCTTCTCCCCCCCCCCCCATCCCCAGCACATTGAGTTTAAAAATCTTTAATATGTTATTTTTTAAAAAGATTTTTATGCTCTATTGTTACTTTGTAGCAACAATGAATAAATAATCATCCAACTCTCCCCTTAAATTTCCTTCCCCTCCTCAGAAAATAGAGGTGAATTTCTAGACATGGAGAAGGGGGGGGGGGAAGAGAAGATTTTCGTTTTTTTGTAGTTTGGCTGTTCTACCACTGAAATTTTGTCAGTGGTGGGAGGGTGAAAAAACTATTTTAGAGAACTTATTTATTTTAAAACATAAAATAAAATTTGATTCAGAAGCGAGAAAAGCCAAGCTGCAAAAAAGAGGGATTTTTTTGCTTTGTCCCCCACATATTTAACCCCCCCCCCCCTCTTGGTAGGAAATGACGGTTCAAAAATTTCAGGAAGGGGGGGGGGATTTAGATGAGTGATATTTAGCCTTTCTATAATATAAGAAATAGGGCAGGAATAAACAAAGTAATATTAAAGATTTTTAGCTCTTTTCTAGGTAGAGGGACAGGAGGTGGGGAAGTGGATCTTTGGTGTTGAAGAAGGATAATTTAGATGGCTGATTATTCATTTATTGTTTTTAGAGAGCAATTAAGGGAAAAACAAATTTAGAAGAGAGAGTGGTTGTAATTTAGATGATTGTTATTTACTTATTGTTACCAGATAGCAGGAAATAAGACAGATGGATTGTTTATGAATAAAGTTTTAAAGATTAATTTTTCTTGCTAGAGAGTGGCAAAGGAGGTAGAGGGATAATGAGGGGTAGAGGGATAAAATGATTATTTATTGTACCTAGAGAGCCACAAATAGAGCATATATATATATTTTTTAATAAAGAGTTTTAAATATCTTAAACCTTGTATGCTGAGTGGGGAAAGAGGCAGAAGTGTAAATTTTGGATGGAGGGTGGAGGAGTAATTTAAATCCTCATTGATTATTTACTTATTGTTACTAGAGAGTAACAAGTAGGACTGAAAATTTTTTTGAAATAATTTAAAGATTTAATTTTTTTCCCCTGGCAGTAGCAAAGGAGAGGGGGAGGCGAAGCAGACATTTTGGGGTCATAGGGATAATTATGTCTGATTATTTATTTATTATTACTAGAGAGAGCAACAAATAGAGCACAAATTTTTTTAATAAAGAGTTTTAAAGATTTTAAACTGTATGCTGAGAAGGTGAGGTATGAAGCATAAAGTTCTGACAGAGGGGGGGGGGGGTTGCAGGGCTATTGCTAGAGGGGTGCCAGGGGGGGGGGCTCAGCAACCCCTAAAAAATTTGAGCCCGCTCTGGGAAAGATTTCAAGGTCACCAAATGAAACTCTTTTCGAAAATCGAACTTAGTTTTGGAGCTCTTTTACAGTTTTGCACAAATACTAAGTGGTAGTATTTGTATAAAAACTGCAAATAAGTGTTTTAAATTAGTTTAAATAAGTGTTTTAAAAACAATAATAATTTAAAAATGCAAAATACATGCTTTATTTTGTTAATGTTTTTTATTATATAAAATTACAACTTTAGAATCCTTAAGGGTAGGGAATATTCAGAAAAAAAAATTAAAGGTTGCAACTCTTTATGAAACAGGTGAACTCTAAGTTTTTATTTACTTGTTGACATCATCACTTATTATTTCATCAGTATAATTATACACTGAAAATTTTAATGCTGCAGCCTTTTTTTTCTTAGTATAAAATGAAGTTATTATAAACAGTTTAATAAGAAACATAGTGCTTACAATATGAATGTGCACTAATTTATCTTTCAATATAATACTTTGATCACATATATCTGTGTGTGTGTGCGTGCATTTGTATGTACATGCATGTGTCAGAGAGAGAGAAAACATATGAGCGTCCCCTACATTTTCTTGAGGGCCCCCTCCCCTTATTATTCACTTCTAGCTACAGCCCTGGGGGGTTGTAATTTAAATGATTGATTTTTTACTTGTTGTTACTAGAGAGCAACAAATAAAACAGAATTTTTTAAGATTCTCAACATTTTAAACTTTTGGTGATGGAAGAGGAAGGGTGGAGAGAAGGGAAGCAAATAATCGAAATTATATAAAAACAAAAGTGGAAATGTGCCAAAAGATCAAAAGGTGGAAAATTCTCTCCCTTTGATTTTTTAAATTAGTTTTTTGTGCAAAAAATGTTGGGGTGGGGGGTTGGCGAGGGAAATTCATATTTGGGAACGGAAAATAAAATCTAAATTGCTTAAAAGTGGGTGAGGCTTGCTTTTGAGAGAGGGGGGGTGGTACAGTTGGGATTTTATTGTATTTATCTGTTCTGTCTCTGTGATGTGGTGTAAAATTTAGAAGGAAAAAAATCATTTCTATACTTTGTTTTCTAAAAAGGAAAAACAGTACTGAAAACTGAAATTATGATATTTATGCAAAAATTAAGGTAATATTTTTATTGAAATAAATGTACAGAAACAAGACAGTCAAGCTTTTAGTCCAGTCAAATTAGGTTTTTTTGCCATAAAAATGCTAAGGAGATAAAAATTGGTCCAGTTGTTCATTGATGGCTACTGATGACTATGTAAAAAGTCCTCATGGATAGGAGGTGAGTGGGGAGAGGGGGGGGGGGGCAAAATAAAGTACTTTTTTAGTTTTTTACAAATATCTCAGAAACTGTTGGTTTTCATGAAAAAATTACTACATAATTTCTGAGATATTTGTAAAAATCTAAAAAAGTTCTTTATTTCCCCCCCCCCCCTACCCTCGCTCACCTCATGTATTGTCTTCTGTCTGACGGATAATCGAGGTCCACTGTATATACCTGTCATTTGTAGAGAATTTTATGTTCTTTAATTTATGTCTGAGTAATTTTTTCATAAAAACCAACAGTTTCTGAAATATTTGTAAAAAACTAAAAAAAATACTTTATTTAGCCCCTCCCCCCGCTCACCTCCTATCCATGAGGACTTTTTACATAGTCATCAGTAGCCATCAATGAACAACTGGACCAATTTTTATCTCCTTAGCATTTTTTATGGCAAACTGCTCAAAAATGGGCTAATTTGACTGGACTATTTGAGATTCTTAACTGATGAAATCTTTGACCACTGTCACAAAATCAAATGAAAACTTGATTTATAGGTTTAATAATTTTAAAAAAGTTGGAATAATTGAGATTATCAAATGAATGATTTGAAAAAAAATATATATGTAAATCATTAAAAAATCCTTTTAAACACAGTTTTTTCCTCCAACAAAGAGAAAGTAGAATGCAAATTTAATATGCTGAAAAAGATAAATCCATCCTAACACATACTTAGCAACGATTTTTAAAGCATAAATGCATTTTCTTTGAAAATATCTTGTAAAATGTATCCTTCATATTTCAGCAAGTATGTATCTTTCATATTTCATATTATAGATATTAATTTTATTTTATGAAATTAAGTTTCAATACACTTTACAAACAATTAATTACAATGCTGTTACATTAAAATTAAGTTATGCATAAATATCCAATACAAGACAATGTAAAAAAATCATCATTCTTATGTCACTGAAAAAATTAATTATATCATCTGTTATTATGATATGATTAATTTCTGTAATAAAATAAGTATACTTTAAGTTGGCAACATTTTATTTTTTGTTGACATTTACTTAAAATTCCAATGGGAAACTTAAACCTAGCTTTGAAAATTTCAGAACTTGAAATCCATATTTAGACTTATTTTCCATTTAATATCTATTTCTCCAGAAACATCTATCCAAAAAACTGTCGGTAGATTATACAATTGCTATAATTAAACAATTTTAGTATACAAATTCAGTTTTTAAATTCAGTAATATGGAAATAGTATGACTCCATCTTAAATATGATGTAATCACCATGTCAACGTAGAATCATTACCTATCATGGGATATCATTGAATTAATTACGTATGATAGGATTTAATAGAATGAAGAAAACTTTTATTAGTATCTTTTTAAGTTTTGATTCCATTTTCATAAAATTTAAAATAACTCGACAAAATTCTGCAACAATTATATATATTCAGAGCTGCCAACTGCTACGAAAAAATCGTAGTTGCTACGATTTTGAACCACAAACTACGATGCTACGAAAATCTGTCTAAAACTACGATTTTCTGCGAAAAAAAACCCCGCGAATTTCGTCGCAGGATCACTCGAGCAAAACGCGAATTTCGCCACAGGATCGCACAAAGAAACGCACATTTCGTCGGAAGATCGCACGAAGAAACGCACATATCGTTGAAAGATCGCCGTAAAAACGCGAATTTAGCCGAAAGATCGCCGTAAAAATGCGAATTTGTCCGAAAGATCGCCGTAAAAACGCGAATTTATCCGAAAGATCGCTGTAAAAACGCGAATTTATCCGAAAGATCGCCGTAAAAACACGAATTTAGCCGAAAGATCGCCGTAAAAACACAAATTTAGTCGAAAGATCGCCGTAAAAACGGGAATTTAGCCGAAAGATTGCCGTAAAAATGGGAATTTAGCCAAAAGATCGCTGTAAAAACGGGAATTTAGCCGAAAGATCGCCGTAAAAATGGGAATTTAGCCAAAAGATCGCCGTAAAAACGGGAATTTAATCGAAAGATCGCCGTAAAAACGTGATTTTAGCCGAAAGATCACCGTAAAAACGGGAATTTAGCCAAAAGATCGCCGTAAAAACGGGAATTTAATCGAAAGATCGCCGTAAAAACATGATTTTAGCCGAAAGATTGCTGTAAAAACGCGATATTTTATATTATATATATTTATTTTTGTTAAAAAAATATATTTTTTAATAGCAATTATATTTGTTGCGCTTGAAATTCATAATTATTGCTCAAATGTCGTTCGCGCAGTTTTCAGCTTTTTTGTTTTTTTGTCAATCTCATCCCTGATGCTTTCGTTAGAAAATCGTTAAAAAACGGCAAATTTCGTCAAAAACTTTGCGAAAAACTGCAAATTTCGTCAAAAGATCGCGAATAAACAGCAAATTTCGTCAAAAAATCGCGAAAAAATGACAAATTTCGTCAAAAGCATTTCGAAAAACGACAAATTTCGTCAAAAACATTGCAAAAAACGGCAAATTTCGTCTAAAGATTGCGAAAAAACAGCAAATTTCGCTTAAAAATTGCGAAAAAACGGCAAATTTCGTCAAATGATCGCGAAAAATGGCAACTTTTGTTAAAAACATTTCGAAAACGGCAAATTTCGTCAAAAGATCACAAAAAAACGGCAAATTTTGTCAAAAACATTGCGAAATACGGCAAATTTCGTCAAAAACATTGCAAAAAACGGCAAATTTCATCTAAAGATTGCGAAAAAATGACAAATTTCGTTTAAAAATCGTGAAAAACGGCAAAAAATCGCAAAAAAACGGCAAATTTTGTTTAAAACATTGCGAAAAACAGCAAATTTCGTCAAAAGATCGCGAAAAAACGGCAAATTTTGTTTAAAGATCGCGAAAAAACGATAAATTTTGTCAACAGATCGTGGCAAAAACATGATTTTCATCAGAGAATCGTGTAAAAACGGCAAATTTCGTCAAAAACATTGCGAAAAACGTCAAATTTCGTCAAAAGATCGCAAAAAAAGGCAAATGTTGTCAACAAATCGCCTAAAATAGCAAGTTTCGTCAAAAACATTGCGAAAAAAAATGCAAATTTTATAAACAAATCTTGAAAAAACTGCAAATTTTGCTAAAAGATCATGAAAAAAGGCAAATTTTGTCAAAGGGACACAAAAAAATGTGGCGGAAGTGGACCCCCCCCCTCTGTTGTAACTTTTCAGAAAATTTGCTGTGAATTTCAGTATTTTTTTTATTACTCAGAATCACCCCCTGATTTGCTCGCTTAAAATTTGCAGCTTAAAAAACAGCCACCAACTAACCAACCTTCAGATAAATTTGAATTTGGTGTGCTACTATTTCTCCTTTTCAAAAGTTGGCAGGTCTGTATATTAAATTTCAAACCATTTGGTTGGGTAGTTTTTGCGCTGTTATATGTTCACAGACGGATGAACCAGACAACGACTATATTTGCTACATATTTATATAATTATGAATGCACCTAAAAATATCGCTGATGCCCAATTGGACATTTCTTTCTTTTAGTGACATTGTTATATGTTCTGTATATTCAGCTTACGGGAAAGAGCTTTTGCTAAATTTAACTTTCTCTAATTTTGACATTGAGACCTTTCTTTTGTGTTGGTGTGCTAAATTAAAGGAAATTTAAAGTTAAAAGGAAGCCTTATTTTATATTTAGAGATGCATCTTATTATTTAATGTAATACAGTCAAGTTCCGTTACAATGAAATCCAATAGAGCAAAATATTCATTACAACAAACTTTTTACAATTCCCAGGAAAATCTGCATTTAATAAATATATATATAAAAAAAATACTGAACAAGACTGAATAAAAGATATTAATTGATCTTACTAAAGTATCATGTTTTATATTTTGAGTTAGAAGCACTTTTTAGTATTCAATTGTCTCCGCTACATGAAAAAAAGTATATAAAAAAAAGTTATGTTTCAATGAAATTTCATTATAACAAACAGATATTGGCCACCCCATGAAGTTTGTTCTAACGGAATTTGACTCTAATCATGTATTATCTTCTTTCCTTAAAGCTGTTTTTATTCTTTTTTTAGGGTAAATAATTGTGTGTCATTTACAAATTACAAATTCTTCATTTTATTTCTCGGCTATGCCCTGTTGTACTGTTTATTCATAGCTGCTACATCATTAAAATACTTTATAAAATTCTGGACAGTAAGTATTTCTAAATATTTTATTTATTTATGAATATCAAATCTTGTTTATAAAATCTTACTTTTAAATCATGCTTTTCTGTTTGTTGTTTATAGGACGTTTCAGGTATTCTCGATAAAACGGTTAGTATTTCCAAGTATTCACGAATATTCAATTTTGTACAGTGTGGAACCATTTATCTGGAAACAGGTTGCCATACATGCTTACTTTTGAGTACTACTATTTCTGACTAGTTATATTTGCCTTATTTTGTTTAAGAAATTCTTCAATTAAATACGGCAAATAATACTATTTAGACATGGTGGTATTCAAATGTAAGCACATGTGGGAACCCTGTTTCCAGATAAACAATTCCATACTGTATTTTTTTCTTCTTCCACATTTAATACATTTTGTTTGTCAAATGTAAAATTATTTATTATTACACTTAAGAATTTTTCAGTTTTGTATCGTTTTCTCATAAGAAAATTGCTATTTAAGTCCTCCTTGGCAATAGTAGATGTTGAAAATAATCAAATCAATAAGCCACTAGTGAAATCCAATATTGGATTCTAAATCCCCAGAGGTGCCATTCTTCTAAATACACAATATTTTTTTACTATATCAGGGATGCCACTAGTGACTATTTTTATATTTTATTGATACCATTCTTTTCAAACAATAATTTTTGTGGTAGATTTTTTTACATTTTCTTGCACATGTTGTAGAAATATGCTTCAAAGATTTTTGTATGGAATTAGTGGTACAAATAAAATATAAGGTCACCCTTGATATATTATAAAAATTTGTGCCTTATAGAGAATGGCAACTCTGAATCCCTTATGTAGGAGTCAGTATATTTTGTTCATATTTTTGGTATTATCAATGAAATGAAAGTCTTCCTGTATTTGTTAATTGTTTTTAAATGCAGGTTACATTGCCAAATTGTAATTCAGAATCATCCTAATTTCTAATTGTTAATATTGCAGCTTATACATTGTTATGAATGTGTTATTGTGAATTAATCTTGTTAATATAATTAAATGATGATGATTGAAGACATATTTTGATCTGTATGAAAATGATTCTTTTGTGATATTCAAATTCCAAAACAATTTATTGAACTTTTTCCCTTAAATGAGTTATTTCACCATATCATACATTTTACAGCTAAGTAGTGAATTATTTCGCCTAGTCCCATTTCATAACAAATTTTATCATCTGTATTATGGTATGATTATAATATGAATTAAAGAAATCAGTTTGATATTAATGAATCTAACACTAAACTTCTGTACTATTTCCTAAATCAAATTGTTTTTTGCATAGGGAATTTTATATTATATATGCAGTGTCGTCTCATTTGAACATTTGTAGTTTATTTATTTTTTTTTTTTCTAGGATAATCTTGAAGGCTCTGGCAGATTCCATATACTTTTCTTATTTTTTGTTTCTGTTATGTTTGCTGTGAGTTTAATTTCACTTTTCGGATATCATTGTTACTTAGTATCAGTGAACAGATCCACATTAGGTAAGTTTTAAAAAACTGTAATATAGAATATTTTATTTTTTAATGAAAGCTGAGATGTATATAAAAAAAAAAAAGAGACTGTAACATACATTTTAATCTCCAAATCAGCATAACAAAAAACAGAAATAGACATTAACTAGAAATTGTATCTTCTTTCGATTTCTGTTTAAAAAAAGTATGCATGGGGTAGTTTCATATTGAAATTGTACCAAACTCTGAAATTTTCAATGTGGACACCTAATTTTGTCATCATATTTGGCTTTTTTGGTAAATTTTACCTTAGGATACCAAATGGGAAGTAATTTGGCCAAGTAGTTTAGAATTATGAAAGTTTAAAGTATGGAACTGCTGATGTTGAATTTTTTTGTAGTTGTTCCAAAATAGATTGCAATGAGGGTAATTTTTTAAGCATAACTCAAAAACTACTTGACATTTCATATTTGTTATGAAAATTAATTAAAAAATATGCATTTTTTCAAAATAAATTAAAAAATAATAATAATAGGAATTGTTTGTAAATCTTTTAACAGAAATCGATTTCCAGAGACTTCAAATATGTTAATCTAAAACATCACCTCAATCTGGCTAATAGTTTTAGAGTTATGCTTAAAAATCTACTCTCATTGCAATCTTTCTCACAACAAATACAAATGAATTTCACATTAGGAGTTCCAAACTTTAAACCTTCATAATTCCTAAATACTTGACTAAATTACTTCTCCTTTGGTATTGTAAAAAAACAAATATGCTGTCAAAATTAGGTGTTCTCATTACAAATTTCAGTGTTTTACAATTTCAATATGAGCATGACTCCCTAAATATATATATATATATATATATATATATATATATATATATATATTAACATAAACGGGAAGAAGACAATTTCCAGTTGAATAGTTATTTTAATTTTTTATGGGAAAATTTGGTGATTAAAATATATAGGATGTTCTCTCACTTTTTTTTTTGGTTTGACTGTACCTTTCATAGGCTGCAGTGTCCTATAGTTTGACTACTACTATTTTCAAGCAGTAATTTTCATGATATATTTCTTTAACATTTGCAATAGAAAACTACTGTGAATATTTGTGATTGAAACAGAGGTTTCATTTACAGAGGTCAGGGTAAGGCAATTTCCCCTTTGAGTTTGACTTTAAAAAAATCATTATCTTGTTTTCTTATTACTAAATGAAAGTTTTTGTTTGTTTTTATCAATATATTAATAAATATCAAAATATTGCATGTAAATAAATTATAACAATAAGAATATTCTTTTGACAAAAAGAATGCAGGATAAAATAGTTTCTTTCAAATGGACAGAAAATCTGGATTATGTCCAACAAAAGTATTTTTCCCCCTTCCAAGCAAAATCAGAAATGTGTCAGAAAGTGTGAAATTCATATGGCATTATATCATCTTGGTTTGAAAATAGTGGTTGTGAAAATATAGGATGCTGCAATCCCTGACCTTGTGAAAAATCACTGTCATTTGAAAAACATAGAAATAAATTCTTCTGTAAATAAACTTATAGCTATGAGTGAATAGATTTAATATTTTTACTTTGGGACGATGCACTACATGCATTAGATTTTATTCTTTTATTTTAAAAATTGTGCTGCATGTGCAACTCAAAAGCAGCACTCAAAATAGCCTTTCGTTAAGAATACATTTCATTCAGATTTTTATCAGTATACATTTTTGTGAATTAAGAGGATTTTCAAAAAGTTATTTCATCAAAATAATTAGATTCTTAAAAGTTTGCAATTATCATTGTTCTTCTTAAACAAATTCATGATTCTGTTTTAATATCATTTAAAGGAGGATTCATTTAGAATTTAATTTGAACATCAAAATAAATGTGCATAAATGTACTAACTCATATCTTTTAAGGAAAAGATTTTAAGGAACAATGTTACTTGATTATCTAATTTTCAGTCTGCTATGTATAATTACTAGTCAGTTAGTGCTCCTGAAACCCAGCTAAAGTCTTTTTGTGAAGTTATGTTAAATTCATCATACATGAATGCTTCTAAATGAATATGAATATACAAAATAAAAAACATCTAGAATAAAATAGCTTTTAATATTTTAAGCTTTATCATGAATGGCTGCGAATGTATACAAAGAAAAACTTCTGGATGAAACTACTTTTGTTATTTTAAGCTTTGTCATGAATGGATATGAGAAAAAAAAAAAAAAAACCTTCTGGAATGAAACTGCTTTTTGGCACTGTAGAATTTCCTTTTATCTTTTGCAGAATCATTCAGGCCACCAATTTTTCAAACAGGGCCAGATAAAGATGGTTTTAGTTTAGGAAGGCGTGCAAATTTTGCAGAAATATTTGGTGAAGATGTTGGAAAATGGTTTCTGCCAGTTTCCTCAAGGTAGAGTATTTTTAAGATTTTTTATTTTAACATTTCATTGTTTTATTTTTAAATTGTCAAACTAAATTTTGTCAAATGAAAATGCAAAATAAAATAAAATTGAACAAAATTATGAAATTTCTTGAATGCATCAATAAAGTATAGAATTTATACCACATTTTGAAGAAATACATCCTTTTACTCCAGACTAAGTCACACATTTCTACTACAAGAATAGGTAAAGGATTGAGAGTTAAGAATCCTGTTTCTACTGTTATAATAGTAGCATAGTTTTAACTTATGGAAAAAAGATTAATTCTTTTAAAACATAAGTATTGTGTACTGTAACCTTCTATGGCATATTTAAGAAGTTAAATATTTATTTAAATGATTGATCATATCTAAAAATGTTGTACTTTAGGAAGTCTATATTGTTTACTAAGAAGCTTTTGTAAACAAGCTCCAAGTTAATTGCTAATCTTTTTATAATTTAAATGCCTTATTATTTGACTTTTATAATTAAAGTACATCAATTTAATGTAATTTATTCCAGTATATGGTTTTTAGTTCAAAGTTAAAATATTGATACCCAGTTTTCTGTCTTCTCTATAGGAAATCTATTAATCTGTTTCTAGATTTAGAAATTTTGGAAAAAATGAAATAAGCATTTGTCTACAAGTAATATTATTTTTAAATCTTTAAAAAACGTTATTAACATTTGAAAGTTGAAATATATTTGTTCTATTATCCCTTTCTTTGTGTTCATGAAAAATGATAATGATACAGACAGTTTTTGAAGCAAGTATACAAAATGTCTGAATATTTTTTGAATGGATAGGTTCAACATATTTTGCTCCATTATATAATAAACTTTAGCTTTATAAATGTAACGCGTTATGTATGACATTTCTTTCTTTTTTCTCTGTTTTGTAAAATGGTATCTACATAAATATTCAATATTGTAAACAGAATTGCTAAATAAACTGTATTACAAAGAAAAGAAAACTTTCAAAATGTTGATAGAACTGTATACACAAAACTCATTTTTCACCTGTTGTGGTAATTGAAAATTGATGTATATCAAATATATGTTTGTTCACTTTTCAGTTAAAAATATAATTTAAATATACATATTTAAACATTTTACTAGTGAAGCTTCGTCACTACTCTGGTCGGTTTATTCCAAACAGACCTCGAATTAAATGAACTTAAGATTGAGCGGCCCACTGTCTTTGTGGATCCTGTCAACTCAGATTTAAATAAAAGACAAAGAAAAAAAATTCATTCATCAAAAATCATTCAAAAATCATCAAATTTAGAATCTTGCAGAAACTGCATCAACGTATTTTTAAAAACTGTGATTGTTGATTTATTTGTTGTCCGAAGGGTGATGCGTTTCTTTTCGACGAAAATTGACCCAGGTTCCAGGCAACAAAATGGCTGCTTGTAAAATTCATCTGAAGGAAAAGCTGCCATTTCAAAGAAAGACAAAGATTTTCCTCCCATTGGAAGTGGGAAAAAAGATGACTGGGTTTCTCATTGTGTGGGTTTGAACTGCTCCCTGTTCCCTTTTATTCAGATCCAGCACACCCTCAAACTATAGAAGGGGAGAATCCCCCTGGTATTTCCCCTCCTATTCCTGCTTTGAAAAAAAAGTTGAAGCATGCACACTGGGGCCAATTTCATGTGAAATCTGAAAAAAATGCTCTTTTAGCTTTAAATATATAGAGTCTGTTGAATCTCCATATATCAGAAATCACAGTATGTTTAATTATTGGTGAATCTTTGTGTTGAAAATGTGTTTTGTTTCAGGTTATTTTTTCAACATATTTAGTTCCATGTGTATAGATTTTTTTGGTATGTATGTTAGATAAGTCTTTATTGTATCTTTTATTTTTAAGTTGATTTTGGAAAATACTTTTCATCTTTGGTGGCAAAAAAAAAAAAATAAATAAACAAATAAAAATCTTTCATATTCTTTTTGTTCTTTAAGTTTAACTTCATTTTATAATGGTGGTATAAATTGTCATCTGCGAGACAATTCTGTTGCTTTCATATACAATAAACTCAAATTGAGTTAGTTATTTTGATACAAAAATAGAGGCATGGAGATTTTTCTATTAGAAAAACAAGACAAATGAAAAATATTTCTGGATAAAGGAAATATTTGAAAGATTGATATTGAGTGAAAATATGTGAAAAATCAACATTTAAGATTATTTTTATTTAAATCAAATTAAAATGCATTTTGTATGCTATTGATACTTTTGCAACCATTTTATATTTCAAAGAATCAGTAATACATTGTATGTGTCGTACTTAGATAGTAATATGATAAAAATAAATAACAAATAGTTATTTATAAAATACTAAGTACATCGTTAATCATTAATTTGAAAGCAACAACAGAAGCTAAAAGATAATCTTGAATCTATTATATAAAAAAAAAAAGTATTGAAATATTTGACATTTATGTTAAAAAATATTTATTCTTTATAGTTCCAGTAAATGCTTCCTTAACTAGCCTGCTTGGCAGCAACCTACTACTAGCTAACAAAATGGCCAGTTAAATAGATAATATTAAAATAAAAGAATGTGTGGTGCAATTTACTGTACTAAACTTTCAGATTTCACCATTACTTTAACAACATTTCAAAATATATTAAGTTTATAAACTTGTTTCAATTAAAGTAATCTACATCTTTACAAGCAATTCCTAATGCTCTGGATCTGTGATATTCTGCATGATGTAGTGCACAATGTCACAGATCTGAAACATGCGTTAGCATCAAACTTATAAGAAAAGTCAGTTTTCAGTACTTGGGAGGACGGATTGAGTAAAATGGTCAGCTGTCAAAATGTTAAACATTATACATACTCCTTACTGAGAAACCAGATTTGCATTCATTGGGTAAGCCAGTTAAGAGGTCATCTACGCTGCGTCCTTGAAAGAATTGAAACAGTTTTAATCAAAATAAAAGCAATCAACAGCAATCCATTTTTGCCAATGAGAAACAAACTATTTTTCTTGTAAACATAAAATTTTTATGTTTTGTAAGTTGTAAATTCACAGAATTGTCGTTTGGTATTGACTTTATTCCGGAAATGTTTCTCTTTCTAGAAATTATCAGGTGTTTAAAAATATGATAATCCATCAGTATGAAGTCCAGTGAATGTGGTGAGTAATTTCAGAATATCATAACCCAGACACATGTTGAGACAGATAATGATGGGTCGCATTTTGCTGATTAATGCTAGCTAGTAGTTTAGGGTACATTTCTTTTATTTCTCCACAGTATCTCTCTGCAATAAACATTCTCCCTGGATCCATGAAGTTATAAAGGATTTAACTGGCTGTGCATCACCATGTCACATTGATACAATTTAAGCTTCAGGGAGTATTTTAGAGAGACTGCATGATTCAACCATTATGCTAATCATTGTCACTTGCTGTCAAGAATACACTTATCTACTGAAATTATCTGGAAAAAGTAATCGCGGCATCACTGTAAAACATTTGGTGTAACGTTACTCCATAAAACTGGAGGCAGCATTGCTGCCATGTTACACCAGTTATATCCGTTAAATACCACCGTAAGACTGGAGGCAGCAATGCTGCCTCCAGTTTTATGGAGTAACGTTACACAAATGTTTTACAGTGATTTTAAATGGCTGGATAATTTTTTGCAAGAGAAACATTTAATCATTCAGAATCAAACTGATGCTGAGTTTTGGGAAATTCATCGTTTGAAGAACACTGGACTTTTTGTTTTTGGCATAAATTATCTTAACTCTTATTGACAAAATGTGTTGTTGCTGATGGTTTTTATTTTGTTTTTTTCTTATTTGTTGCTGTAATTAAGAGACAGTATCAATCTTTGCAATGATGGTCCATAAGAACTTTATACCAACCTAATATTTTCTTATTTTGTTATGTTTTTAAATTCTGTATTTCTCAATTTCCAGAGAGTTTGGAGTTTTTCCAGAAAAAATTTTGGCAGTAAACTTTTATTTCATTCTTTTAGAATGGGTCTTAAATAATTAACATCTTGCAATTTTTCAACCATTGAAGACTGTATGTTATTGGTTATAGTGAACCTAAAAATAGTGTGTTAGCTATCACATTATTTTCAGAGCTATTTTAATTTAGATTGCAAACAACCACACTTTCATTAAATACCTATAATTGTGATAATTTTTTTAGCATTAACTCTAAAATCTCAAAAATTCTTATTAATTCTTATTCTGAAACATTCATACATCTGTGCATGCATAATATTTTGATTGTAGTTGCAAAATTACAACTTATTTGTACACCTAATAATTATTATATTTCTGGGCATATAATAATTATTAAATTGTTTTAAAGCTTATGCTTTGAAAGTATCTTTTGAAGCATGTATTATTGTTATATGTAAATAAGTAACTGCATAAAAAAAGTTAAGCTATTTGTAATCTCAATTAAAATATTTGAAACATTCATGCATGTGTGATTGCAGAATTTTTTGGTTGTGGCTACAAATACTGATAGCTGCTGAGATTTAAGAAAGATCTTCAACACCTCAAAAGTTTTCATCTAAATGTGAGAAACTTAAGTTTCATTTTAAACTTTTTAAAAATAAGCTATACAAATATTAGTAGTATATCTGTCTCTTCTAAATCCCAATGTCTTCCTTAATAAGGATAATAACCGTAATTATTGTTCTTACATTATTGAGACTAACTCTTGAAATAGTTATTAAATTTTTGGTTTGACTATACCTTGCAGTATAAATACAAGAAAAGTCAGCAGATATCAAATTTGTGAAATTAATTTTTATACAAAATATGCTGTTTCTGTAATTTTTAATTGAATTAGGACCACACATTCATAATAAAAAGAGATTTCATTACTGCAAAATCTGGATTGTAAGCCCCATTCCCATTTTTAAGCAATTTTGATTTTCTTTTCCATTCCCAAAAATAAGCCCCCCCCCCTAACACACACACACACAAATTTTTTTTGTACAAAAAGTTACTTTAAAAATCCAAAGGAGAGAATTTAAAAATCTTTTGACTTTTTTAGCAGATTTCTACTTGTGTTTTTATATAGTGTTAATGAAATTACCCCCCACCGCCACCCCCTTCCCACAGGAAATGTCCACTTCCCTTCTCTGCTCTCCCCAACACAAAAAGTTTAAAATCTTGAGAATCTTAAATTCTTGTGTCCTTCTTGAAATGTAACAATAAGTAAAAAATCAATATTCTAAACTACATTCTCCCTCCTCCTTCAGCATACATAGTTTAAAATATTTAAAACACGTTATAAAAAAAAATTATGCTGTATTTGTTGCTCTCTGCTAATAAGTAAATAATCTCAGCCATTTAAATTATCTCTATACCCCTATCTGTCTTGCCCCTTTGCCCACCCCCTCCCCCCAGCAAAAAAAAAAAATCTCTAAAACTCAAAAAAAATCTTCTGTCCTATTTGTTGTTCTCTATTAACAATAAATGAATAATAAATCCTTTCCTTCAAAATTCATATTTCCCCCTCATCCCTCCAGAATACAAAGTTTAAAAATTGTAAAACTCTTATTTGAAGAAATCTTCTGTCCTATTTTTTGCTCTCTAGTAAAAATAAATAGATAATCTGTCACCTAAATTTTCTCTTTACTCCAAAAATGTCTGCCTCCCCCACACAAAATTAAAAATATCCCGAACTCTATTTTAAAAAAATCTGCTGTATTTGTTCTCTTTAGTAACAATAAATGAATAATCAGTCATCTAAATTACCTTTGTTCCACTTCACCCTCTTTCCTCCCACCCGGCAAATAGATTCTATAATAATAGATGAAATAGAAAAAAATAATATTAATTAATTATTTTTTTTTTATGCTGCCCTATTTGTTATTTTGTAGTAAGGTTCTCATCTGTGTCATCTCATATAAGTATCACTCATCTAAAATTATCATCCATCTCCTCTCCTCTGAAATTTTTGCTGTCTTTTCCTCCTGAAGGGGGGGGGGGGGGGAGGGATTTCTAAATATGTGATAAGAAAGCAAAAATGTTCATCTTTTTTGGAAAGTAACTTCCCCTCCTTATTAACAAAATATCAGCTGTGAGAATAGCCAAACTACAAAAAATAGTGAAATCTTCTCTCTGCCCTTCATGTCTAGAAATTCATTCCTTTTACTGGGGATGGGGAATGGAAATTTAATGGGAGAGTTAGATGATCATATATTTATTGTTGCTACAAAGTAACAATACAGCATAAAAAATCTTTAAAAAAAAAAGTTTTAAAGTTTGTGTGCTGGGGGAAAGGGAGAAGCAGAATTTTTTTTTAGTGTGAGCGGGAAAAGCAATATTTAGATAATTTATTATTTAATTATTGTTTCAAAAACGTTTTAAATAGAGCAAAAAAAAACTTTTTTAGACTTTAAAATGTGTACTGGGGGGAGGGGGGAGAGAGAAAAAAGGGGACCTTTTTTTTGGGGGGGGAGATAATTTAGATGTTTATTTAAATATTGTTATAACAAAATCACAAATAGAGCAGAAAACAATTAAGAATTTTTAAGATTTTAAAATTTAGGAGATGCATTTGGGAGAGAGGAAGGTCTTCATGAGATGAGGTTGGGGGGGGGGGGGCAGGGAGAGAGAAGCAGAGATTTTAGGAGGAACGGATAATTTAGGTGGTGGATTAGGTTTATTTATTGTTAGTATAGAATATTAAATAAGTCTGAAAATAAATTTAAAATTAAAGAGTTATGAAGGTTAAACTATGCATATTTTGTACCAGAGAGGGGGGAGGGCAAAGGGAGAAGCAATAATTTTGAAGGGGGGTATATGATTGATTATTTATTGTTACAATAAAATAACAAATAAAGAAAAATATGAAGAAAAAAAGATTTTTAAAGATTTTCAATGGGAAGGGGGGGATTTAGATGATTTTTTTAAAGCAAAAATCTGACGAAATACAGAAGTTCCTCGCCTCTTTTTTTTACTTCTAAATTAATGATGAAAACTGGTTTTTAAATACATTTTTTAAAAAATCGTGATTATAAGCCCTTCCTCCCAAATTTATTCATTTTTGCTTTTGAAAAAGGGGGCTTACAATTGGAATTTTACAGCATTATTATTTTTTTTTATAGCTGCACATTTCATTAACCCTCTCGTCACCCTGGGCCTCATATGAGGCTCCTACTTCGAATTGCAATATTTGAAAGAAAAAAATTATTTTTGTTAATTCCAGCACCTAATAGTGATAGCATATGTCGATACATTTACTATTATGACGTTACTTATGTTTCAGCATTTAATAATAATAATATTAATAAAAGTTTTATTATTTATTAGTAAACTGTTGGTGTTTCTTTTAATTTAAACATATGTTTCACTCTTTAAATTTAAATTAGGGACTCCTTTTCCGAATTAGTAATTTGTGATAAAAGATAAAAAATACTACTAAATTTTTTATGTTTGTTTAATCTGTTTGTAATATGACATTTTCCAAACGTCTTAAAAAATTCTTTCTTAGACTATTTTCATAGGAAAAACACACAACATAACTACATTCATTAGATTTTTGTAAAGAACACATTCGTTAAATTTCAGTAAACTGTAACTTCTGTGATTTCGATAGCTACTTTTAATTTTGTTAGCGTAAAAGTAATTTTTCCCAAAATTGGAAAAAAAAATCTGTGCCAAGAGGATACAAATTTGTTAGCTTGTGAAATAAATTATGATAATTTTAGGATTCATTAGTTTAATTATTGAAAAAAAGTATGGAATAAAAGCATACACTATTGTGTTTCCTAATATTTCCTGCCTTTTATTTATAATTTGAAGGTTTAAAATTACTAACTGCTATAACAGTTAAATTATGTAACAAAATGTACAATGACAATGGTATTGTCGGGACTTTCTGGTGTGAAATATTGCTCATCTAAAAATTATTCTTTTAACCCCCTGACTGCTTAATTTTCTTTTAAAAATCCTTTCGACCAATATATAATCGACGAGTATGTCCTCTATTATTACACATTTCAAATCATCATGTATGTGAAGTATGTAGTATATTTATAATTTGCATTTTTACACTTTGATGGTTGAATTTTGAAAACAAAATTGCTTCAAAAATTGTGTATTATATAAAGTTTTCTAAAAATATCTTGTCCATGGAAATTGTGGGATAAACAGCCAGAGGGTTAAAGTTTCAATTGCAATTTTAAAAAGAAAATGTTCTATCAAAACATTTCATGATTTAAAAAAAAAATAGTTCTTTAGCAACTTGTTACAAATCTTGCTTGAAGATTTTTAAGTTTGAAGATATTTAAGCTTGAAGATATTTAAATTTAGTGTTGTTTTAATGTATCTTGTAATTAGAGTTCAATCAAAATAATTAGAAAGAGTTTGGAATATGGGATTTTATGAGATTTAAGTGAATAAAATTCTACATGACACAACTAGTTTCTGTTCTTAAGAATTATTACAGTTAATTTTATAATAAAATCTATAAATTTTTTTGGGAGTATTCATAGTTGCATTTTTAAAAATAAAATATGAAGTGATTGTAATGTTCCTTACTGAATTACATAGATATGTGTGGTTAAATTTTATCAATTTTTATGAATAGATAAAGCTTCTCAAACAAAATGCTGATAACTGAAATAAGAATGTGAAATATTTATGAGAAGGATTACAGAAAAAAAAATCTAAAATATGAAAAAGGAAAAATCTGCACCTTTTTTTGCCTTGTCATCTTTCTGTACAACATCATTTGGAATAATTATTAAGGAATTAACATGAAGAATAGCCTAAGTTAACTACAATCTATTTATATTATTAAAATTTATTGTAATTTTTTTTTGTTTAAATACCAAAATTACCCAAGTAACTTTATTTTTTAACTCTTTCTTTTATTAATTTTCTTTGTAGATGTTCTAGATCTTTTAGTAACCTCCTTTTTTAACAACTCTTTTCAGTACTTTTTTCTTCTTTTTATAGATTTATCTTTATCCTTGGTGAGAATGTTTGTTTTATTATCATATCAGCTGGTTTAATATCTTGATTTTTAGCAATTCCTATTTTCCAATTTTATTCATATACAGGCATAGTTAGTTTGCATGTATATATAATGGTTAATATACTGTACGTAAAAGAAAATACAAAATATGAATACATGTCAGAATAATTAGAACTCCAGTTCTAAAAGTCACAGAATAAAGTTCTTTGCTCCAAAGTTCCATGCTTTTGATTTTCTATTAAGTTCCTTTACAGTGAAATCCAATGAAAAGAAATTTCCATTACAACAAAATATTTAGCATTCTTTCCCTTGCAAAATTCTTATAAATGAAACATACTTCCATTATAGCAAAAATTGATTGTGGCAAATAGATTTTATTCGTCTTATGGAGTACTTTCTAACAGAAGTCTCTCTCTATATATATTTTTGGTTACAGGGACAGACTAAATATTTAATTTTGTTTGAACATAAAACTTCTCTGTATTTTTTTTTCCCATTTGGTTTGTCATACCTTACACATAATTTGTCACTATTCTGTTTTAGGAAACACATTAAATGTTAGCTGGAATGTGGGGACTGTCATTATTGAGAAACACTAATGTTGAAATTTGAATGAAGAAACGAAAGTTAAATGCAAGTTTAACTATTAAGATTATGATAATATAACCTTTATTTTTTATTGAAAATAAAGTTGCTTACCTGTAATCTATAAACATTTACCATAGGTGAAAGGCCAGAAAATGGACTTTCAATTTTAATCTAACATAACGACCCAGGGGCTGCGCTAAGATTTTCAAAATGCTAGCCAGTAAATTAGCCAAATTAAAATATTTTTAGCCAAATTTATCTATAATTAGCCGAAAGTATGTAAGACATTTTTTATCATTAACTCTTTCAGCCCTGACTTTATTGAATGGGTAAAAAAGCATTTTCTCACTGCATTACATTTGCTGCATGTCCAAAAATTGTGCCCATTTTCTTCTTTTTTAATTTTTTCTAGTTATACTCCATCCAAAAATAAAAGTATTACCTTAAAGCATGGCTGCCAACTGTTCCAATTTTTGCATACCACTGAAATTTAATAGAAATTTTTGCCTTATTTAATCGTCGAAATGCTGTGGTTAAATAAGGCAAAAATTTCTGTTACATTTTAGTAGTATCCAAAAATCGGAAGAGTTGGTAGTTCTGCCTTAAAGTAAAGATTAAAATTAAACTGTTGCCAACTAAAAAAAAAAAAAAAAACTGCTGGTTAAATTTGAACTCAGTACCGTTTTATTATTGTTACTTTTTGGGCATTGCATACATATTTTTCACTACAAATTTTTTTTTTTAAATCATCTGCGTTTCAAAACATGATTACAGAACGATAAATTATTTGCCAGTCTTTTCGCCATAATAATTTTTTATTCGCCAATGTCATGATGTATTCGTATTTGGCGCATAGGCGAATGACAAGAACGGCCCCTGACGACCGTGTTGCTGCTTCTGCGTATATGTTTTTAATATGTTAATGAATATCTGTTTAATGTGGGTTGTTAAATATCTTTTCATTTTTCCTGTCAAATGTTCATAATCTGTAAGATATGTTTTATAGTTCTGATTTTAGTAATGGCAATCTATGAGATTTTAAATAACAGGAATTAACAGTATAATGCATCTTTTGGCAATAAATAAGAGAATATATTCAGACATTTTAATGTAGTAATGAAATATATCCACTTTTTTTTACACAAACTGTTTTTACACAATTTTGAATTAACACATTTTTTTTTTTTTTTTTTTTTTTTTTTTCAGAAGGCATTTACTTTTTACACAAGTTGACAAAAAACAACTTGGATAAAAAGAGAATGATTAAAAAAATGATGTAAATAAAAATCTTATAAAAAGAATTCATTTGAAAATAGAATCAATGTATTAATTTTTAATGTTATTTTGTCAATGCAACATTTGTGTATCCAGCTCACTTTTGTATATTTATATTCACATTTATAACGTCTATAAAAATTTTACAATGTGAGTATTAAAAAAGCTCCTATAAAATACTACCTTATTAGCAAATCTTATTTATGCACCAGTGTGTAAAAAATTAATGAAAAGTTTTACTTTTCATTTTAGAAGATATATTTTGCACTCTGGCATACAAATAAGATTGGCACATGAGACAGGTATGTTTTCAATTAACACTACCATCCAGAGACATGAAAAGATGTTGTTATAGATTCATGGTAGAAATTGTTATTGGAACCAGAAAATTTGTAGAGAGGAAAATACAAGGTGTAATCTAAGAGTACTTGCTTCTGATGAGTTGTGAACAGATTTCAATTTATTGTGACTTTTGTACACATAAATTTCATGCTGATATTTGAAAAATTGCCGGCATACAATGTGCTAATAGTTAAAAAAAAAATGAAATACAAACCTTCATATGCTGTTCTTTTGATTTTAATTCCCAGTAGAACATATATGCTGTTGAAAGTCACTATTTTATGCTTTGTATGACTATGATTAAAAAAAAAAAAGAAAAGCAAAAATGTTTCTTTGATTTTTAGCAGACAAATGTGATAGTAGATGTGTCTCTTCATAAAGGAGTACTATAATGGAAATGCCATGTTTATTTTATCTATAAAAAGTAGTTATAAATTTTAATAATTGAAATTATAGCCAAACGAATGATTGATTAGATGTTATTAATTACAGTGTTTACTTTTAAGTCATAACTACAGTGGATGCCCTCATAACTGACTTGGATTAATTGCCTGATGTACTAAATTATGTTGTATCTGGTTTCTTACAGTTGCAAAGTTTTGTGTGGGTAGTAGTTTAATAATAAAGTTTGTTTTTACGAATACGTGACTGTGTTGTGTGATGATAAGCATCACTGCTAACACCATGAAATGAACCTGATATTTTGTAACATGGCATACAATTAAGGTGGTATGTACTTTATTCTTGTTTTATTTTTTCATGTATAAGTTATTTCTGTACTACTGAAAATATAAATTGGTGTAATTTATAGTACAGTGTAACCTCGCTAACTCAGACCCCTTTAACTCGGATCTCCGGATAACCCGGACTAAGTCTGCTTGAGTTTCGAATTTCCATTTGCTCATTCACATTCTATTTTGAAAAGATGTTTCTAAAGATTTTGTGGACATGATTAAAAAAATTGATGGCTGCACTGATGTGGATGTCAGTGACGTTAGCAATTGGTTGAAAGTTGACAATGACGGAGGTTACGCTGCACTGACTGATGAAGAGATAATTGCCTCCTGCTTATCTAAATAAAATGTAACTGATTGTATAGATAAAATCGGGACTGATGATGATAATACTTCTACTATGAGCCATGTTGAGACAGCAACACAGCTAGATCAATTGATGGTCTATTTTGAGCGATAGACAGATACAACGCCGAATGATCTTGTACTCAAATGGCTGCTCACAAGCAATATTCAAAACTACAATTCAGAAAATCAAGACCTTTCTTTAATTCAAACTGGATGTTTTCCCATTCTGTAAAATAATGTTTGGATTTGACAATATGCAATGATTTGTGCAATAAATAGTTGATTATCTGTAAGTATGTTTTATTTTAATTTATTTTTTACACAATCTCCAGTTAACCCGGATTTTCAATAACCCGGACTGGCTCTAGTCCTAATTAGTCCGAGTTAACGAGGTTTTACTGTGCTGTATTAATTAATCATTTTATATTACTACACTTTATGGTATTTCACCATGTTTTAAACTATATTTTCAAATTTCACCAGGTTTGTAAAGTTTTAGTTGTTAACATTTTTATAGATCTAATGTTTTTCAAAATATTGTAAAAAGCAGCTTAATAGGTTAGAGCAGTAAATTGCCAGATATTTAATAACTCTTTCTTTTAATATTGTTAATTTAATTAACCATTTTATTACCTAATAGCAAGCAGGCTAGTTAAGAGGGTGTTCTAATTCTGTTTTTTTTTTTTTTTTTTTTTTCACAGTATGCCACAAAAAAGTGCCAATTTTGCAGTATAGAGTTTGAGTGATACAACAACATTTTTAATGAAATTTCACAGGTGTAATGCAGGTTTCCAATAGTTGAATTTGAGTACCACTAATTTTGAACAGTAATCATCACTTTATTTAATCATAGAATTTCTAAGATCACAGAACTTTTTTTTAATAAATAAGGTGAACATTACTATTCAAAAACAGTGGTATTCAAGGACTCATGGGAATCTTCTAATAATACTTAATTGGATTTATGACACATTATTTCAGAATTGTCACTCAAATGAAACTATAGAAAAAAAATAATTTTAACTTTTATTACAACTTTCATAATAAACATAATCATTCGAAAACTATGAAAAAATATCTAAATCTTATTCTAAAATATTTCACAAATACATGTGTTGATTTAATCTTCCTAATTTGTTGCTGAAATATGAGGCATTAAAAAAATGATTATGTGTCCTATTATTTTTTTAAGTTGTAGTTCAAAGTTGCAAGAACGTCAGGCAGCAAAGTGTATATTAAATGTGCCTGCATATTGAGCTGATATTCTGGCATAAGTTTCATGTGTACTTTCAATGGAGAAAGGGGTCAAAATTTTGTAGGTCTGTCATTTTATTCAGGAAGTTTGAAGTGCTTAAAGTATTTGTATGTGCAGAACCAATAATCCACACTAAATATGAACTTTGTGTGTGTGGGGGGGGGGGGAGGGGGGGGGACCGCTGTTTAATATGAACTATCACCTTGTGAAATGAGCATTGGTTCTGAAGGTTTACCAATAGTCTTTGCAGAAAGGAAATATTTTGTTTTATTTTTCATTATCTTATTCTAACTTAAGTAAATCTGAAAAACACTAATTACATAAAATATATTCACATGGTTATACATTTTTATACACATATCAGTAACTTTGTTCAAAAATCCTACCATTTCACTGTGCAAAAGTGGTTTGGCTGAGCCTTACTCTTGACATACGTAAATTATCAAGTCAAATATTTTTTTCTTTTTATTTTCTATATCTCTTTTCTTTTTAATGACAGCAATTGACTATATTGTAAAGAATTTCAGCATGATATTGAGTGTTGCTCTTCAGCTTGTGTCTGGATGGTTTAAGTGAATTTAATTTCAGTGGACTGTCTAATTTATTCTATATAGTCCTCTATCAATTTTTCTTAATATTTGTAAAAAATATAAATTTTTTATCAATTGCTTTCTATTTAGAAATAATTTGGTTAGATTTAACATATGATCTGTATGATTTTACAGGGTGGTCGCAGACCTGAAAAATGTGGTAATGTTAAGAAATTTTGTCAATCTGGATGAATCATCATGGGAATATCAGGGAAATTTGGGAAAACAAGGGGGGAAATTTTTTATTTCCATTATTTAGCAATCAAGGTAATAAAAAAAATATGACTGAAGTGACCTGAAGTGTTTTATTTTCAACAACTTATTGAATTCTTAGCATAGTTGAAAGGTTGCCAGTCCATATAAAATGACTTTCTATCATAACTATAGCCTCTTGTTGGTTCTAATGTTGAATTAAAGCAATTACTCAGTGCACCAAAATTCTCTTCTCCTCCAGATAATTAAAAATTTTCCAAATCCCAAAAACAGGGCTGAAGTTTATGGGATTCCTTCCAAAAAATATTTTACTGAACTATATATATTTTTCAAAGTTTTTTGAACTATTCATTAAAAAAAATCATTATTTAAAAATTATTGTAGTATAATGAATGTAGTATATCATTATAATACTATATTCATCATATTGAATACACTATATTAAAAGTAAAATTGTGCTTCTTGGATAATCTAGATATGTACAGTTGGCCTCCACAAAAAGATAACTCTCTATATGTGTTAATCACCAAATTGCCACAGAAAAAAATTATGTACAGTTGGCCAGAAAATAAAAATAAAAAGAGAGAGAGATTTAACACACCATACAATTTAATTTCAAATTGTCATAGCAAAAATCAGAAATAACCATATGACTGAAAATTATAATTTATATTAAAAATTAAGCATAAGGGTCATCTTCATACTCAAATTATACCAAACAAACAGTGAAACTTTCAATATCAGCAGCCAATTTTGACAGCATAATTTTTTTTTCGATAAATTTTATCTTTGGATATCAAACAGCAAGTTGTTTGATAATGTAGTTTTGGAATTATGCAGGCTTAAAATTTGGAACTCTTAATGTTAACTTAATATTTTAATTGTTGCCAAACAGATTGCAATGTGGGTAGTTTTTAAAGCAAAACTCAAAACTACTTTGTGCTGTAATTTTGGATTTGCATATTTGAAACTTCTGGAAATACATTTCTGTTAAACTTTTATGGGTTACAATTTACATTTTTTCTAAAATCAACTTTGAAATATGCATATTTTGAAAATTCATTTTTGAAAAAATATAATTTGTAACCTATGGGTTTTTTTTTTTTTTTTTAACAGAAATAAAGCTTCAAATTTGCAAATCCAAAATTACAGCTCATTCTGCCAATTTGTTTTTAAGTTATGCTTAAAAAACTATGCACATTGTAATCTGTTGTGCAATGATTAAATAGGAATTTAACATTAAGAGTTCCACAATTTATACCGTTATAATTCCTGAACTATTTGACTGAATAACTTGCTGTTTGGTATCCAAAGGTAAAATTTATTGAAAAAGCCAAATATGCTGTCAAAATTATGTGTTCATATTGACAATTTCAGTGTGAAGACAATCCCTTAAGCTTATTTTTTAACATAAATTGGAAGAAGACATAATTCCCAGTCAAATGGCTATTTTCGATTTTTTTCTCAGACAATTTAGTGATTAAAATGCCTGGAGTCTTCTCTCTCCCCCACCCCCCTTCGGATTGTATCAATGTATAAAGCTTGAACTTTTCAATAAAGTATAAATTTGTCTTGTATCCTCTTAAAAACTGTAATAAAAAAAAATATATTTATATGTTTACTGCATTTTGTGTAAAAAAAAAAAAAAGTAACAAATTTCTATTTATTGCATTTTCTGTAAAAATAGAAAAATAATGTAGAATTTTTCTTTTTTTTTTTCCCCCTATCATTTTTAGGATAAAATGTTTGTCTTACTTAGCAAATTTTTTTCTTGTCTTTATTTGACAAAATAAACACTTCGTATGCTTTATACCTAGAAAACAGCATAGTGGAATCTGAAAATGATGACATTTTGCACCACGTTAAATATACTTAGAATAATGACAGTAATTAAATAATATGATGGCGATTTTGTTGTCAAAGCTAGGTTATATGATCTTATGCACTTAAATACCAGAAAGACAGCAGGAATTATTTCAACAAAGCTAAACAATATCCTTATTTCATTGTAATATGCATGTATTGATGTATAATCTTACAATTTATATTTCAATTCCTGTTGTCTGCTCACCCATATTCTAATTTGAGAAAAAATGGCAGATTTCTTCAAAATTTGGATGTGTTTCTCAAATTGACAACAGTTTTTTTCTTTTTAGAAAATGGTCACACAATTTCTTTCTCTCTTGTCTTTCTACAGCCCCACTCCTAAAAAAAAAAGAAAATGAAGCAGATTATCTTTGATCGCTGTTGCTTATAAAAAAATACATAGTTTTAACTAAATATCTTCAAAATGAAATGATTTATACATTAATCTTATATGATTCTGTTTATCTTCAGACATTTTTTTAATATCCATATAATTAAATTATCACTATGTGAATGGAATGATGTTATATCCAGCAAAATACTCATTATGAGGAAAATTTTAGCACAAACAAGGAAATATCAGGAAAATGACACCCTCCCCCAAGAAAACAAGAAGATACTTATTTGATTGGTTACACAGTTTTTAACACCTTCCAACATAATTGAAAAATGTTTGACTTTGATTTGTCTGGCTGTCTATCCATGCTCTAACTCTCATAAATAAACTCTGAATGCCCTGTAACTTTTGTATGATATTGATGTTTACTGTATCATGATGACCATTGAAAATGAAGTATGTACATTTATAGTTTGTTTACAGGGACTCAAAAGTATTCTGCTACATTATGGTTAATGGGAAAAAATCTTTTCAAGTGCATTTTGATGATGTTATACAATTTGAAACAATGAAATTAAATGCATTTATGACATGTACTAAAACATGCTCTCTGTAGAATACAGGGTGCAAAGCACTTATTATTCAGTTACATGGCCACACAAAAGAATTCTGTTACATAATGGTCTATGGGGAAAAATCATTTGCAGTCTATTTTGATATTATACTATTTCAAACATAATGAAATTTATATGCATTACTCAGATGCACTGTAAGTTGCTTACTGAAAAGTATGGTGTGCATTGCCTTTATTGTTCATTTACAGGGTTACACAAAGGAATTCAGTTGCAGTACTGTCTATGAGCAATAATTGATGGAAATGCACTTTCAACTTTGGTTTGCAGTTTTAAGTTTAACTAAATTTTTGCATAGTATGTGGTTTGCATCAGTTCTGTTGACCATATACAGGACTACACAAAAGAATTCAGAAGTATTACAGACTATGGGAGCAAATTTCTTAAAGGTAGTTTTTAATTGTGTTTTGCATTTTCCTGCTAAACCATATTTAGTAGTTTGTGGAATGTAAATATATTCATATACAGGGCTATGCAAAAAACAAGATACATTGTTATTTATGGTTGATAATTGCTGGAAGTGCATTTTAGGTTGTGTAATGCATTTTTTACCTGAGTTAAATTTTAGTTTAATATGTGGTTTGTACAAAAATCTTTAGACAACATACAGGACTGTGTGAAAGAATTCCAAGTGCATTTCCATTTTAGCATGCTATGTAGTATATATGCAAATCTATAAGTCATATACTGGGCTGCACATAATAATTCAACTACTTTTTTGACTATGGAAGGAAATTACTAAAACTGGATTTTTAAATGTGTTATATGTTTAAAATCTGTTTACTTTATCTTCTTTCACCTTATTTAACTGTGAAGTTTTGTTACAGTTTTCTGGATGTGTTAGAAAGTTTCCTAATTTATGGTTGATAATTGCTGGAAGTGCATTTTAGGTTGTGTTATGCATTTTTTTACCCAAGTTAAATTTTAGTTTAATATGTGGTTTGTACAAAAATCTTTAGACAACATACAGGGCTGTGCGAAAGAACACATTATTTTTTGTTTTTATTTTATTTTTAATTTTAAGGGACTTGGCACTTTTCATTTTCCAAAAAAATGATGAAAATATCCATTTTCTAACTTGTTGTTTAAAATGAATTTAGACATATATTGTATATTCTCACACAGTGCTGTAAAGATCTGAAATTAAAAATATGCAGAAAAAGCTTTTTACTGTATTCGTTTTTGTTTAAATGATTCAGCATTGTAATATCTAAAAAAAATTGTCTCAATTTGTGTTTTTACTTTCTTCTATCTATAATAGAAGAAAATATTGTAATAGAAATTCTCTCCAACTTCCAGTTTTTGATAGATTTACATATTTTAGAGGGTCAGAGATACTGAAAAACATATTTTTGCAAAATGTCTCTCTCTGCCTGTGTGTGTTTCCTCTTTGTATCATCGAAAATCATATGAAGTTATACATAGAATTGTATCAAACTTAACATATATAAGGATGCCACTTTCTGCCTTAAGACAGAATTCCCTTCTTTATAAATTTTGCGATTTCTATTTTTTTTTTAATATAAAATCCTTGATTTCCATTTTTTTATATATCAAATCTGCGATTTCCGTTTTTTTATATATCAAATCTGTGATTTCTGTGGATTCTCCTCCAAAATTCCACGATATTCGCTTTTTTTTTAGTGCTTATGATTAAAAACTAACTGATTAATTTTAAAAATCTTTAAATTAATCTTTTAAACTATTGATTAAAATTAAACAATATGACTTCCTTGAGTTTCATCTCACTGCCCTGTATGATTTGCTATACAGCAGTGCATTTTTCCGGAGATGCGCGGGAGTCATGAAGGACGAAGTTCTACTCTCCATCCTGCCTAATCAGGGATGCCAATTTTTTGGTTTTTCTTGTTTTTTTTTAAAAAATCACTCAGCAATTTCTGCAGAATTTCTAAAAAAAAATGCATTGATGTGCACCGAGAATTACATCAAACAATCTATGAATAAAATCGCAAAATTTGGTTACAATCACTTAACAAAAAAAATCGTAGCTTCCTTCAAACGGTCTCGGAAAAACTCGCAAATTTCATACGAGGTTGAATTAAAAAATCGCGAATTTCATCAATCAGTTGTGGGGGAAAATCTTAAATTTCGACAGTCAGTCATTAAAAACAATTGCAGAAATTAAGTGTGAATTTCGTCAAACAATTATGGAATAAAATCATGAATTTCGTCAAACAATCGTGGATTATAATTGCAAATTTTGTCAATCGCTTGAGGAAAAAATTATGAAATACATCAATTGGTTGTGGGAAAAATAGTAAATTTTGTCATCGGTGACAAAAAAAATTTCTAATTTTGTCGAACGATCGCAGAATAAAATTGCGAATTTCATCAAACGATGGCATAAAAAATCACGTATTTCATCAACAGATTGCATTAAAAAAAATCACTATTTTCAATATTTAAAATCTCAAATTCTTCAATTTTAAAAAAATTTAAATTAATCTTTTAATCTATTGATTAAAATTAACTCCCTTGATTTTCATCTCACTACCCTGTATGATTTGCTATACAGCAGCGCATTTTCCCAGAGATGTGCGGGAGTCATGAAGGATGAAGTTCTACTCTCTATCCTGCCTAATCAGGGATGCCACTTTTCTGCTTTTCTTTTTAAAATCAATCAGCAATTTCTGCAGAATTGCAAAAAAAAAAAAAAAAGCATTGGTGTGCGCCGAGAATTACATCAAACGATCTATGAATAACATTGCAAAATTTGGTCAATCACTCAACAAAAAAATCTTAGTTTCCCTCAAACGGTCCCGGAAAACTCGCAAATTTCATACAAGGTTGCATTAAAAAATCTCGAATTTCATCAATCAGTTGTGGGGGAAAATCGTAAATTTTGTCAGTCGGTCACGAAAAAAAAATGTCAAACAATTGCAGAAATTAATTGCGAATTTCATCAAATGATCATGGAATAAAATTGTGAATTTCGTCAAACAATCATGGAATAAAATTGCCAATTTTGTCAATCGCTTGAGAAAAAAATTGCGAATTTCATCAATCGGTTGTGGGAAAAATCGTAAATTTTGTCGTTGGTGACAAAAAAAAAAAATTGAGAATTTTGTCAAACGATCGCAGAATAAAATTGCGAATTTTGTCAAACGATTGCAGAATAAAATTGCGAATTTTGTCAAACGATCGCAGAATAAAATTGTGAATTTTGTCAAACAATGGCATAAAAAAGCATGTATTTCATCAACAGATTGCATTAAAAAATCGCTATTTTCATAGTTGGTCGTATAAATTTTTTTTTATTTGATCCAAGATGTGGTTATTTTTACGTACAAAAATGATAGTTAACTATTTAATATTCACAGTATTTGCTCCTGATTGGAACACATGAAACTAACCTATACATTTGAATAAAAGAATGTTAATGTAGTATAAAACTGTATATGTTGACAGGTAGTTGTTTTCTTTAACTGAACTATGAAAATGCAATGTATTTATTACAGAAAATACTATAAAATATTTTAACGAGAAATTCGTTAATGTATTTATTTTATATTTAAAAACAATATAGTTTACAAAATTCACAAGCAAATGTTTCGAAAAATGTCATAAATTTTACTTTCATGTGTGATTTCCCTGATTATTTTCTGAGTGCCATTCCTGAGTGATAAATTTTACTATTTAGTTGCTGTAGGGGAATTTTCAATCATTCTTTGTGTTTTCTAACTGTAGTAAATTCTAGGCTGCTAAAAATTGCTGAAACATATATACTAATATATATTATATACAGTTGCTGAAACATATATACAAACCTATAGATCATATACAGGGCTGCACAAAATGATTTGGATGCTTTTCTGACTATTGACAGTAATTGCTGGCATTGGGTTTTCAAATGTGTCATTTTCCAAAATATTTACTTAGACAATATCTTTTACCTATTAAACGGTTAAAGTTTTGTTACAGTTTTCTGAATGTGTTGGAAAGTGTTTCATAATCCATGCTTGTTGCATGATTTTTCTTTTTTTGTTAGCTCACAGGCTATCAAAGCCTGAGAGCTAATGTGCCCGCCGGTTCTGTATGTATGTATGTAGGTACGTAACGCGATAACTATTGGTAGAAATAACCGTTTTGCTTCAAATTTGGTTTTTAGGTTCATTGTGATAAGGCGCTTCCCTGATTAGTTTTGGGGGTTCATTGGTTAAGTATAAAGGAGGAAAGGGAATCTAATTCTTCCCCCTTAATTTAGATAAATGGGTTTTTCATGCAGATTTATCCGATTTTCTTCAAATTTTTATGTAGGTTCATTGTGGTAAGGCGCTTCGCTGATTAGTTTAGGGGTTTATTGGTTAAGTATAAAGGAGGATACAGGGGGCTAATCCACCCTTAATTTAGATAAATGTATTTTTCATGCAGAATTATCCGATTTGCTTTAAATTTTGTATATAGGTTTTGTATATAATATGGGTTTCCCTCATTAGATTTGGGGGTTCATTGGTTAATTATAAAGGCGGAACTGGGCATGATTCCCCTTAATATATTGTCAATTTCTGTATTTTTTGAGGGGCTTATTTCAAATTTTTTTAAATAAGAATATAATGTACAATTAGTGTGAATAGTCTGTGAGCTCAATGCCCTCAGTTTAACTGGGCAATTTTCTTTTTATTAACATATGTCATTTATATTTTTTCTTAAACTAATTAACTTGTCAGAAATCTGATCTTTACAGTTATAGAGCACAATTCTAAGAGAAATATACTATAAAAAATATATTTCAAAATGTGCAAAATTGCAAGACTAGTAAAAATTTAAAAATTATCTTAATATTTTTTTTAATTAAAATTTTCAAATTTTACTGTAAAAATTGCATTTTTGCTTCATTAAATCTTTTTTTTTTTTAATATAAAACAATTTAATATGTCAATCATATTATAAAATGCTCAAATTTTAATACAAGTTCAGAGGATACTGAGTCCCCTTAAATAATGCAGTTTTTGAAATCATAAAAATAAGAAAATTATATTTTCAGTCATTATTTTGTTGTAGTTTTACAATAAATTTTAATAAAAAAAAAAAAAAAAGAAAGTCAGAGCTGTAATACAGAATGTGCCATAAGTTTCTATACATATGGTTTTTACTATTTATTTTTTACATTTCAGATACTTTTAAAAAGTGTTTGCATAAAGAAGAATGAATTGAAATCATACTGATGACCTAATTGATATTGCTATTCATGATATTCATGAATCTTACATATTATCTAAATATAAATGATTAAATGTTTTTTTTCCCTCTGTATGGAAACTTATGGCTCATCCCATATTTTTAATGTAGAAGGCTATTCCAAGTACCATTATTAGATTGTACTTCAGTTTTTTTACATGTAACATATTACATCAATAAAATTACATCATACATACTACATCAGTAAATTGTTTCATCAGCATTTTAGATAGATAGCAACAGTCCATTTTTTCATATTTTTTATATGAAAGGCTCACTTTTTAGGTCCTGTGTCCGTGTTTAAGTGAATGGAAAATCGAAATTTCTAGCCTAGTTCAGAAATAAAAAGTTTCATGCAATAAATAAAAAGAAAATAGAGAATACATTATAATTATTTAACAAGTATGAAATATGATTGAATCATATTTTATTTTTATGTGACTTTAAAACTACATAAATCTGTTTTGATTCTTAGATTAAATAATCGTTGAAAGTTATAACATGCTTATACTATTCTTATCCTACCTCTCCATTTTTCAATTTAATATACTTCAGCTATTATATCTAAAATAAAAATATTTTTATAAATGTTTTTTTTTTTTTTTTTTTTTTTTTTTTTTTTTGTATTTACAAGGGCAAAAAGTATAATGAGATATAAATGATGAGTTTTTCCTATTCCCCCTAATTGTTTTCTTTCTGAATTCTGAGATTGAACCAGTGTTTCATATATAGCATTTTGAAAGCCCTATTTTTGCCACAGTTTAGGCAACGGTGTCTCATTTCCTACCCGTATGCAAGCAGGCAGCTCCTATAATTCCATGGGAAATACAAATCAAAACAGGTTAGACTTATCTTCATCTTCTTTTTGTTTGTGTAAAATTTCTTTATTATTGTATTTAAATTAGCTTTGTCTTAGATAAGATTTTATTTTTGGGCAAATAGAAGCATAGTATAAGTTTAGTTTTTGAAGTATGTAGATTTGTTTTCCTTGCAATGATCTCATACATATCATGCTTTGTTTAAACTAAATTTCTAATGTATGCATTAGTATTTAAAATAGTTATTTGGCTGGAATTGTCAGATTGTTGCTTTGGAATAGCCAGATTCTAATTGCTTCAATTACATGTTAGAGAAAAGTCAGAAGAAAGTTTATTTTTTCTATAAGCAGCGTAAAACTTTTTCAAATTCTTTAACTCTCAGTATGCTTGCTAGAATGTGTTGTATGCCAGCTTAAATTGCTAGTAAGTCTAAAGACAGTCAGTGATAACTTCAAATTTTTTTCATACTTTGGTGATTTCATCCTACCTAGGTATAAAAAATCCCATATGAAATTTGAGCTCTTATGCATAAACTAAAACATTTTGCTGATAGAATTTTCAATATTTTAAAGCTTTTGTATGTATGCCATACCTTTTTTCACTGAAATCATCTTATCGCTTTTGGTATGTGGTGTCTTATATTAGTGTTCCCCGTTATTAATTAATGATATATCTAAAATCTTTACTGTATACAGGTTGTTTACTCTTATCTATAACCAATAGCTAACTCCTTAACCATAAACTATAATTTTAGAAGTATTGTTCTGCTTGCAAAAACGTTTCAGATATCATTCTTCATCATATCAAAAACCATTTACAGCTAAATAGTTGTTTTTGTAAAAGATATGAAATTTAAATTCTTATACAATCCCTGGGTTCTATAATTTGTATTTAGATAAACTTTCTCCATGCTGATGCTCTAACAAGTAAAACAATAAAATTTACATTTTTGTGTGACCAAACTTACTGATTTATGATATAGGTATAGACATTATTATATAAGAGAGATAGAACATGTTTTTCTGAATATAGGACTGAAGGGATACATAAGACCTAAGTACCATATAAAAATAAATTTCACAATTTTTACACAAACAATTATTTTGACATAAATGGCACAATAGGCAGTAAATGGGCAATAATATGATGAAAAGTAACATTTAAAACATTTTTGCAACTGGAGTAATACCTCTAAAGCTAAGTGTTTGGGAATTAACTATTGTAGAATAAGAGTAGACACCCTGTATAGTGTGAATAAATTTAGAGATGTTATTAACTGACAACAGTTTTAATAAATGTACATCAACATAAAGTGATATGGCATATTATAAGAAAAGTGAGAAGATGATTTTGGTGAAAAAATGTATAGCATACTTGTAAAAGCCCTAAAACATTCAGAAATTCAATCAGCTATAACTTCTTTGTTTATGCATATCAGCCCAAATTTAATTATCTAGGTAGGACCTTCAAACCACCAGAATATGAAAAAAATTGGAGTGTATCACTTAACAGTAGATGACATAGTCTTATTTTAGTTGATTTTATCAGCTACCATGCATCTCAAAACAACGAATTCTCAATTTTATAACAAATGTTGGTGTTTCTAGAAGTACCTTTTAATAGAAATCTCTTAATGTATATCTAAAGATAAATAAATACTCTCTTGTTTAAGTCAAAATTCTCATATTAAAAAAAAAAAATCTTCTAGAAAAAACAATCCCTTTGGCATACATAATTTGTCTGATTGCATATTTTTGTCATAATTAAGGTTTCAGATATGAATGTGTCAGCAATGTTTTCTTTTCAGAAAAACATGAGATTGGAATTTGTTGAGAATTTTGAAGATGTATTAATGTTTCTGCGACTAAAATAATCATATTGGGTGATTTGCTAATAACTGTATGTAGCCCAATATCATAAATTGTGAAGAATTTATAGCTATCTCTGTTAATAATTTGAAATTTGCAGAAGAAGACTTTATGAACTTATCATGTGAATCAAGAAAACAAATATCTTGATTTTATCTTTACTACACTGCTTTACAAATGCCAAAGAACAACGAATTTCTGCAAAATTGTATTTAATTGAGCCGCACAATCACACAAAAAAAGCAACAACGGTGGAGGACGTTGTATGGCTAGGGCCTGATTAGTGATGGGGCAAACTTTTACCAGTAAATTTTAACAGAAATTTTCATTTTTAAATGCCTTATTCATGCAGAATTTCTCTCATGAATAAGGCAAAATTTTCTATTCTTTGTTGCTGGTGGAAGTTTGCCCTGTTGGTAATCAGATCCTGTATATGGCAAGATCTCTTGTCTGTGTTAAAGACAGTACATCCACATCATTTCCTTCTTTGAAATTGCAAGTAGTAACATTTGAGGGGAAAGTCACACTGTCAGTTTCTGAAGATAGAGCTGTGAATTTCCTTTTGGATGACAGGTATTGACTGTTAAATGTCTGTAAGACATCATTTGATTGTATTGACCATGGTTGAGCAGTTTAGTTGTCTTAAGGTAAGACAAAGTGTCACTCCAGTTACCAAAGCAAGAAATGTGTCAAATGGTGTAATCTTGTGGTTTAAAAAGACCTGGATGTGTAAATGCTATGAGAAGACAGTGGGAGGCTGTGGTAAGATCATCACACCTCAAGAGCATCAATATGTCAGCCTAGTGGCCAAGAGGAACATAAATGAAATGTCAGGTCATAACCTCATACCTTGTTAATGCTACTGGTACTTGATTATCTTCAATAACTGTTTCTCAGTGATTAAATAATGTTGGCATAAATGCACAGTAGCTTGCTACATGCATTCCATTATGGCACATCAGCATAGGGAAAGTTTACTTTGGTGTAAGGAGCATATTCGTTTGAGTCAGAATGAGTGGTTCAGAATCATGTTCTGTACTGACCAGAATCACCATAGACAGTGATTCTGGGCACCAGCTAGTGTAGAAAGAGAGAGGAATTCATTCCAATCACCAGAATGTACAATAAATTTATATGTATGGCTGAAGAGTGGTTTTATGAGCGGGTATCGGGCATAATGGCAGAATTCTGCTTTCCAAATTTGAAAAAAGGTACAGTGACCTTGTAGTGGTATTGCACAGGTGCTTTCTAGGATTATATCCATCTTTTCTGTGGTCCAGTTAATGCAGAATTTTTGTTCATGGATGACAATGCATGCCCCATGGGTGATTCCGTTCCGAAAATTCCGAAAAATTAAGGCAGTCATTTCTGAAAATAAAAAAAAATCTGTCATAAATCCGAAAATTTGGACATAAAATATATCGCATTTTTCGACAAATGGTCACCTAAAAGAATCAATTTCGTCAACCGTTCGAAGAGAAATCGCCAATTTCTTCAAAGGATTGTGGGAAAAAATGCAAGTTCCGTCAGAAGATCGCAAAAAACACAAATTTCGTCAAAGGATCGCAAAAAAAACGTGAATTTCGTCCAGGGATTACGAAAAATACGTGAATTTTGTCAAAGAATCACCAAAAAAACATAAATTTCGTCAAAAGACCGCCAAGAAACCACAAATTTCATCAAAGGATCACAAAAAGACCTCAAATTTTGTCAAAGGATCGCGAAAAAACCACATACTTTGTCAAACGATCGTGCTAAAACGACAAATTTCGTCAAAGGGGCGCGAAAAAAACACATAGTTAGTGCCGGGAGTTGATTCCCTCTCCCCCTACCCTGCTTTGTTGCAACCTTTCAGAAAATTTGTTGTGAATTTCAGAAATTTTTTTTTTTAGATTCACCCCTGGCATGCCCGCATCATAGATTAATATACAAGATAGGACACTATCATAGAGCGTAATGATAACGAGATGATAATCACAGCATCTGTAGTGACAAAGGGGAAAAAATGTCTCATAGACGGAATATATCTCCTTTTGAATGCCTATCTTATTATGATCTTCCTTTTTTTAAATGCTACATGTTTACATTTTCAACTTTGTAGGAAAAGCAAAAAACGAAAGTTTTAAAATTCTGATTTATATGCAGACATAATTCTACATGACATATTTTAACATCTTTAGCCATATTAAAAAAGTTCTGAAAAGAACTGTTGTTTCAATAATAATAAAATAAAAAATAAAATGAAGTCCTTTAAAAATAAACTTAACAGACCAGCGGCCAATTTGAACAGAAGCGTCTGCCTCGAGGTGAAAAGAATAGATATTAAAAACATAGGGCATAAACAGATTTCATATACATAGGTAAATTTTGGAAGCCTCTTAGTTTTCCCCCCTAGTCACTAGTGATGCTATTATTGTTGTCATTACAGATTTTGCTGTAACTCTCCTATCTTTTATGTTAATCTATGGCCCACATAAGACAGCTGAAGTGTTCCTCACACTTGCAAGAGACGATATTGAATATATGACGTGCCTTGTTTATTCTCTGGACACAAATCCTATAGAGCACGCTGGGATGAACTCAAAGTCATAACTCGCCTTGAACCATGCAGGAACTAAAATTTGCTCTGCCGAACGCATGAAACAGAATTCCTCAAGCTCTCCTCAACTGTTTAGTGAACAGCATACACATACGATGCAAAATGTGCATCAGTGTCAGAGGAGGTCTGTTCCTTTTTTGGGGAGAACAAACATTTTTTGAAACTGTTGAAAAATACTGTAAGAAGCATATTTTGTTCTTTTGTGCATGTTGCTTTGCCATGTGATAATATCTGTATCGTTTTGCATTATAAAGGTACATCATTAGTTATGACGAAAAATGTCTCTGTTCCTTGGCAATTGTCAAGCAGTGTATATAGATATATATATTGTTTAGCTTAGCTATAAAAATTCTCATAAATACACTCTTCAGCCAAATCATTAAAAGCCATTTACTTAATAAAGTGTATTTCCTTCTTTGGGAATAAAGACTTGATGCAGCATGTCTTCAACTAGATGTTGACAATTTGCTTGTGGTGTATTATGCACTGATTCCAGTAGAATTTAGCCTAATTCTTGTAAATTCCACGGTTGTGATGTTGATGCCCAGATTTATTGTTGTAATCTAATTGAAACTGTGCTTGATGGGGTTCATGTAAAAAAAAAAAAAAAAAAAACTTATTGCATTAAAGAAACTTATTTTTTTAATTAAATCATTTTAAAACTGTTCAAGCTTTTAGACATGCATTGTCACCTGGAAAGATATTATCATGAAGTAGTGAAACTTGGAGGTCTACACAAACCAAAATTTCTAGACTCTGGCTTGTCCCATACAAAATCTATATTGGTTCTACACGTACAAAAACTTTTATTGGCCCAGCCATTAAAATTCAGTCCGACTCAATTTCTACAAAACATGCCAATATTTCTGAAGCAACATTATCTTACAGTAAAATTATTCAAAAAGCACACTTACTTATGCATAGATTTTATTTTCAGGTTATTTATGGAATTCTTCAAATCATGGAATATGGAATAACAATAATATTAATGACCACTTAGACAATTACATTCAAATGATAAAAAAAAAAAAAAAATCAATGTAATTTAGAATGAAAAAAAAAGCTGGTAAAAAAGTTGCAATTTAAAAGCTGTACAAAGAAAAAAAGTAGATTTTTAAAAATATTTCTCTCTAATTTATTAAACAAATGTACAACATCACTTTATTTTTACAAAAATAAATAAATAAAATCTCAGCCCAATGTGGAGCTCAGGAGAAAGAAGTACTGGAAAAAAAAGTCTGGCCTGGCTGAGTCTCATGAAAAAAATTGGCCCGCAGGCTCTTGTTTCATCCCAGGTCCATACTCGTGTAGACCTCTAGTGTAACTGATCCCCCAGGAAGTTTAAGTTCATGACTCTATTGAGAATTCCTTGTATAGTGACAATAAAATCAAGTATGCAATACAAAAATGCCATCTACACCATGGGTTGTAAATTTTTTTTACTGCCTTGGGCACATATGGATTTTTTACTACCCTTGCAGGTACGTACATCTCTCCCACTACACACATACATACATATTTATTTATGTTTGTCATACATAAACATAAATAATCCAAAATCTATAGATATAGGAATAAATTTTTGTTAAATTTTATAGAGAAAGAGATGAAATCTTTGCAATTCTTTAGAATACAATGATTGAAAGATGCCTAAAAGTGATATATTTGTCAGTGCAAGGGAATCCTTCATATATTGCTCACAGCAGATTTCCATTTAAGAAAAACTGCTGAGATTAATTTTTTCATTGGCAAATGTAGCACATGAATCTTCTCAACTATTTGATCTAAAAAATGAGATTAGTCTAACCAAACAACTTTTTGATTCTTCTGAGTAGTCCAGTGGGCTTGACTTTGTGCCCACAGCATGCGCTAATGGTGATGGACTGGAATAAGCATAGGTACTTAAATGGAATGACTCCCTAGTCCCATAGGCAACAATGTATGGTGAACTCTATGTTCTTAATCATTTCTTGTTTCAAGACTTTCATTGGCAATGATAGCCAATAGTGCAAGTCTTTCTGCATACACAAGCTGACAAAGCCTCCTCTTTTGCCATCAATGGTTCTTGGCTAGCCAGTACCTTATGATCAGCTAGATGTTCCTACTGTTTCCAACAATCAGTGATATGTACTAACTACTACATATCTTGAACAGCTGGAGGCATTTCAGATTAAAAAAAAAAAATGAAACAATAATCCTCCAAAGATATAGTCAGGAATTTCTTCAATAAAGAGAATGATATTAAACTTTTATTAATAAATATGAGCCAAATAAATGCTTTAAGTTATTTGATGAAAAGTTAATGTTGCGAGAATTAAAAATTTTTATATTCTTCCTTTTAATTTGTTCCAGTTGCCACCTTGTGAATACTATGTATTTTGAATTTCTGTAAATAAGTCCCTTTTCATTAACATCATTGGTTAAAAGCAGAGAGGATTGTTGCTTTTATTTTTGCATTAGTATTTATGTATTTTAAACTTTGTTTCTGACTTGAGTGAAATCCAAGTCTGTAAGTTTGACAGTGTTTTATAAGAATGGTTTAAAGTACCATTTATTGGCTAGTGTTGTGCAAGTAGTTCCTTTCACTCTTGTTAACATTTTATGTTTAGTTATGCTTTATCGTTGCAGAAACAAATAATTGTGCAAAAATTTTGTCAATTTAAAAAACAATTGATGAAATAATTTCTAAAAAATACAAATTAATGCTTATTAAATGTTATGCAAGTTGATCTCCATTAATAGCATGGTCTAAAATGTTAAATCTTATCTTTGAATTCAATCCTATGCATTCTATTTGCCCAGTTTTCTAAATAATGTATTTTATTTGTCCAATTTCTTAAGAGCTAGTGATTGTTTTTTCAGTGCTGCTGAAATCCAGTCTGGTTTTATTTTTTTAAACATTTTACATCAAATTATAAATTTTAATAACAGTCAAATGTTTAAAAGTAGAATTATTAATTCTGTTGATCTTGGTTCAGGTCAGAAAATGAACTCCTGTCAGCAAGTCAATCACCTGCATAAGAAAACATCAAAAGGAAAAAATATATTTTGACAACTTATTTATAAAGCATTAAATAAACTGTTATTTATTTTAATTTGTATCATTTGGTGCAAGTTTTTATGTTTATACTTCAGGATTTTTTTAATTTTGTTTATTTATTTTGCTTTACCTTTGTTTTTTTTAATTTATAATTTAAAAGACAATTATTTAGGTATTTTTCAAACTTATTTATTTGTTCTGTTTTTGTAAAATTTTATGTATTTGTGAAATATCTGATGCACCTGAATGTTTAAATATTTGCATGTTTTGACACTCTGAACATGCATTATTATGCTAAAGTTCATTTGACTGTGTATCCAAATATTTTGAAATGTACAATGTTGTTGAGAATGCTTTTTAAGTTTTGTTGATGTGATAAAGCTTAAATGACTTTAATGTGAAAATTTATAAATGTTTGTTATGCATTGCTGTTTTTGTTATGTATCACAGTATTTATTCGGGTCATTTCAGAAGTATTTAAAGAAATTATATTATATAGAAAACATGAATGTTTTCTATAATCCTGTGCTTCAAAGTCATTTGTCTATACTTATACATATAAATATATATTAATATAACTAAGTCAAATAGTATATTACACCAATTGTGTAGTTTTTCTGTAATAATGAATTAAAAAATAAATAAATGTATATATGCATATGAGTGACGGCAGCACTTGGTTTTATAGTTTTGAAATTTTGATCATAAAATTTCTTTTTGAATTTTATTAGCTTTCAAGAAGAAAATATATGAAATATTTTACAAAAACTATTGAATCACTTGTTTTTATAATTTCTACTAAATGCTTTTTTCCCACCTGTGATATTGTTGTTGGCAACATCCCTAAAAGTATCTTTGAACTATATGACATAAGTGAATAAACATTATTGTTAAATAAATGTTTTGTTGTTTATCATGTTTATTATGCAAACTATGCTAGTCTAAGAAATTCTTGTAATTTTTTTTTTTCTTAAGTTGCTTTTGGAATAGTATTGCTTCATTTTAATTTTATTAGTTGCAATTAATCATGATGATAATTTTTGGAAAAAATCCATTAAGAGGTTTTTAAATATGCTTGAAAAAGAAATCTTTTCTTCCTTAAACATATCATCATTTCTTAATATTGTATTTTAATATAATTTTGTGCTACTCATGGTGCTTGAGGAATATCACTTTTTAAATTTAGTTACTATGCTGTTGTGCATATGTGTTGCAGAATCACCAATTTTATGTGTATTTTAAATACATTTTTAATTTAGTGATTTTTATACCATTATTACATTTATATTGCTGTGGTTTTTGTTACTAGCTAGTTAAACTGTTCTTGTTATTAAAAAAATTTACAACACTTTTGAATAATTAGATGTTAGATTTTTCTCTGAGATAAAATATTTTTTAATTCCCGAGAATTGAGCTTAAAGTTTTGATTTCACCATGTTTATAAACTGTTAGCATGAAAGATATGCAGCAGTAATAAACCAAAGCTTTAGAATTAGAATTAATTTTTAGTTCACAAAAATTCTGAATGAAGTCACTGAAATTGCTTAGATTTTTTTAATGTTGAGTAGTTATAATCTCATTATTATACAATTTATATCTTTTTATAAACTTTGCAGTTCTATAAACTTTGTCCATTTGGTCTTTGATGTTTCTTAATTATTATCTTTTTGAAATTTTATGTAACAATAACTAGTTCAGTTACAGACCATATTAACAGAAAATCTTTCCCATTTCCAGTCAAAAAATGTGATTTATTAGTTATATGTCAATAAGAGATTAGATATTTATGTTTTTAGATTAATTTATATTGTGATTATATCATTTAGGCAGTAAGATGGTGATAACATTACAAATTTTTTTTTAAAACCTATTTGCCTATTTGTAGTTCCTTTGTTTAACCATTTTAGGCATAAAATGTAATAACTTGTTTATTTATTAGAAGAAATTATATTTTTGATTGAATTTAACTAGAGTTGGTGTCTCTTTCTAGAATGGTTATGTAATTGTTCAGGATAAGCAATTTCATTTAAAAGTATTTATAAAAATAATGTTAGTGAAATGTTAGTGTCTGGTTGAATATTCACTTTCATTTTTGACACTACTGTGAAGAAATCATGAAATAAACAGTTATAATGTAGCATATATGAATTTAAAAAAATTAAATTTATATAGAAAATAATCTGTTTTACTGTTCAAAAATGTTCTTCATCTTTTCAGAAAATTACCACTTTTACGATTTATGTCCATATAAGTGTAAGATTTTTAAGCGATTGCCAACAATGACTAAAAAACATTCTATCAGTCAGATTTCTGCTACTCAAACTAATTTCTTATTAAAATATTTTCATTATAAACTCTAACCTTCTCAGTGCCATGAACTGATATATCTGTTCACTATACTGCAATAGAAGCATTGTTTAAATTAAAATAATTCTACAGATATAATCCAATTTTTAAGAATTTCTTACTGGGTAATGATTAAATCTCTCAAGGATTATATTCATATACATAGTTAAAATTTTTATATTAAGATTGAAAAATTATCTTTTTTTAGCATTTTAAAAATATTACAGAGAAAACAACATTACAATTTTGCCCTTTTGCTCAGTGGTCAAAGGGTTAAAATAATAAAAATTAAACAGCATTTATATTATAACTAATATAGAGTTGCCAAGGTTATGTTTAAGGGAAAAAAACTCTGAGTAGGATCATGACTTAGGAACCACAGTAGGCAGTAGAATATGAAGTATATGAATGAACACTAATTTAAGCAATATCAATTAAGGCTAGAGCGAGACTTGACATCTTGGAGAAAGAATTTAGGAAACCAAAAAACTCATTGAATATTCTGCAGTTGCAACCATTAATAAATGTGTAAGTTGCAAGAAATAGTTGATTATTAAAATTTAAATAGACCTGGTGCTGTGCATCTGTGTTTTATCAAAAATGTCAAGGGCCTATTCACCAGTAGAAGAAAACTAAGAGTGTGACTTAGTTAAATGCAAATCCATACTTCTGAGCAGTTATTGTATTGGATTTTATCAGGCTATGGAATCTAATCTGTATCAGGCCCTAATGATTCTTCATTGACAATATCAATCGCAGTAACAATTCAATGAACACGTAAACTTCATGATAAAAGAATAAAATAAAGAAGAAATCTTTTCTTAGATGAATTGAATTTCTTTAGAATTGCCTCAATGGCATTTTAAAGAAATCATCTTCCACACATTCGCTGTCAGAAACACATAGGCAGAAGATGACAGTATTATACTTTGAAGATGTTCTCTTAGAAATTCCAGGAATCATTAATACTTCAGTATAAGTTGGAACCAGTTGTATCCATTCATGTTAACTTCTTTCCTAGATGGGAGAACATTTTGTCTTGTTTATATTTTTATTGCTTCACAGTTAGCAAAAAGTAAAACTTGATATTGTTTATTATAAAATAAAAAGTAAGTTATAGTCTATTCCCAAAATTTTCTTTGTTTAAAAATAAAATTTCAGTCATGCCTTTTAAGTAAGCCCATCTATCAGTGTGATTACACAGAGACAGCATGGCACAAAGCTAAGAAATTTCAGATAAGAGTTTCTTTTAACCCCTTTTTAATAAAAATATTAAAGCTTTTTTTTTTTTACATTTTTAATTAAATATTTTACAAATATTGTAAAATTTTGTGCGGTTTTTGTTATTAACATGTTATTAAGATTTGGAATTTGAGATTAAAAACAAGAAATTTCTTATTATGATGGGTATTAGGTCATAATTCATTGATAGAAAAAAATGCTTCAAATTTTGCCATTCTCCAATGCCCTTAAAGCTGAGTTTTTCAATCTTTTTGTTTTGTGGAACACAAGAAAGTGTAATTAAATTTCCATAGCACACTTATATTATGATGAAAAATAAAGTAAAAAAAGTAATGTAATTTTGTGAATTATTTATTAAAAATAACAAAAGGTCCATCAAAAAAAAATAATAATACAAATCAGTTTATTATATTTGTGATAAAGTAAATAGCGATTAATAAACAAATATTTTTTTTCTTTATTTTACTGCTTAACATGATTTAACATAACATCCTTTTAAGACTTTAGATCTTTGTGAAATTTAACCTTGGATTAACATACTCTCACTCTTCCAGATTTTCTAGCCTTGATTGATTTTTATTAGATTCAGAGAAAAAAGCTCATTTCACACAAATATGACTAAAAATGGAATGTGTGTTTTCTATTACTTTTATTTTGATTTTTGTTGAATATTTTGAGAATTTATTCTTGAAAATTAACAAAAATGTAATGATGTAATTAATCATCTTTTAAATTTTTTTGTGACACATCTAAAATTCTCTCATGGCACACTAGTGTGAAATACTACAATCTTTAGAGCAGCTGTTGAAAACTGCTGCACTGAAGAGATAAAATATATCTCAGAATCTGCCATAATCAAAGAAAAGAAACTTTGCGAATGGGTGCAGGATAAGAAGGATTTCTTTAACAAGATGATTGATTTAGTTTGGACACAAAATATAAAGTTATTTTTATAAAAATTTGATTAGGATCCATGATGCACTACTAAAGGAATCACACATTGATGAATTTCGAAAGTGGCCAGGAGAAATATCCTTCTAGAACACCAAAACATTCCCACTAAGTGATTTTTTAACATTCCTCATTAATCTGAAAGAACAATGTTCTTTAGTTGTCAGTCCCTTCCCTAGAAGAGTAGGCCTCCTTTGCCCTCTCTCCCAATTCAGCACTGTGGAGCCACAGATGTTCCTGAAAACATCTGAATTGACGAAGAATGTCACTTCAAGTCATTTTTGAAATATTAATGGCTAAGTTTTGCTATGGTGGTGATGGGGTGATGCTAGTTAAAATAGGTGTTCTTTTTATTTTTTCTGAAGTAGTAGTTGTTTACCTCTAAATATTCATCTACTATTTTAAGTGGATGCACTTATATATCCCTTCTGTCACTATGCGGACCTCAATATTCATCATATTTTGACTGACTATCCATTCTTACGGCATTTGCGTAGAGTTTCTTTCAATCCATCATTACCTAAACGAGTGGTTTTCAAACTTTTTGATCACGTGCCACACTTGAACCCACAAATAAACATCTGTGGCACACTTGAGCCAATAGTTAAACTCCCATGCCTCACTTAAATTATGATGGTGTAAAGCAGTATGAAAGAAATGCACTTGTAACAGATCTCAAGTTTGTAATAGTTCTTAAATAAGATTTTTACACCTTTTCACCAGTTTCATAATTTCTATTGCATTTTCGATTTTAGCCCTTTCCTTTCAGAGCAATAATTTTTATCTACAAACATTAACATAGTCTGAAGATGTGACAACATGTTCACAATATTCTTCCATACTCCTTAAAAGTATTCAAACACTGAAATTAACGTTCAAGAAATACAACTTTATTGTACTAAATATCATCACAAACTAAAGAGCACAATTTAAAATGTTACTTCAATTAATCCATAAAATTTTTATAGAACTTTGCCGAAAATTTTCATGGCACACAGGTGGAAAACTTCTGACTTAGACTCACAAAACATCATTGGGAAAACACCTCATGAGGCACTTTTTGCCTTAAAAAAAAAAGCACATGTTTTTATTGTAAAATTTAGTACTGCTCTTAATTTCTTTTTTAAGAAAGCCAGTTTCATTTCACTTAAAGTTTTTAGTATTGACAACTATTTTTATTTGACTATACGTGGATGGGAAAATCCCATCCAAATAGCTCTTGCTTCTCTTATCATTCAATTTGTGTAATTTAGATTTTTTTTTTTTTTTTTGCTTGATGTTTAAATATTCACATTATAAATAAATATATATATTTGCTTTTGTTAGCATTTATTTTTTATTCGGTGCTTTTGTGTTATACATGCCAGAAAGATGGATTGCCAAAAATGGTTACCAATTGCCAATCATGTCTATGCATGATCTGATTTATGTATGTTTCTGATTCAAAATCACTTTAACACTGCTCAAGGATTATTAAGACCATTAAAAGATGTAACTAAATTTCTATGAAAGATTATTATATTATATAAATCTCAATAAAAATAAACAAACATCTTTGAAGATTGTGTTTTCTCATGTTAAATTTTAGTAAGAATTTAAATTGCTGTTTCTGGCTTATTTATTAATAAAATTTTAAATAAGAGATTCTACTTCTCTTATACCAATTATCCTTTCTTATTCAAATATGCTGTCTGCATTTATCTGCATTACATCTCCACATATAATTATTAATGTACGATTTCATTTTGTGGGAATTGGAGCACTTACACATATTTTGTATAATTATACCACATTCCTAGAGAAAAAAGAATAGCTTCTGTTTCAGTTCTTTGGAAATCCTTCAAGTGCATTATTCAAACTAAAGAACATAAAAAAAAAAAAATTAAGAATAAAGAATATAAAATAGCCACAATGTAGAAAAAAAAAATAAGTGCTACTATAATTAGTATAATAAGTGCCATTGTTGGTTTGGTGTATCTAACCTGGCATGGATAATATGTAAGTACCTTTTATTCTTTGTTTGGCACAATATGTCCGTATAGGGAGAAGCCTGCATCATTAAACTCCATCCATCCTTTTATTTTTCACTCATCTCTTATCTCATTTTCTTGGTTACTTCCTAACAACAAAGAAAATTCTTATTATCCTTGATTTTGATGTGATTTTTTAAAAATTATTATTAAGAAATTTTAGATCATATTAAAGAAATTTCACAAAAATTATTTGCCTAATTATTCTTTCCCTACTATAATACTTTAACGAACAATTAAATTTTACATATATATCTACAAGTTCATTAAAATTTTCGTTCTTGCCTGTGTATAGGGTTTGATATTCACTTTAATAGAAAATTTTCTATCCTTATTTTATTATATATATAAATAACTGCTTGACAGTAACTTCAGCTATCCCAATGAAACATTCATTAAGAAAATAATATTAAAAACTTAAGAATAAATTCACTGGACTATAAGTGCAAATGGTGCCAAGGATTGCTATCATGTTAGCCGGTAACCACTGTATTTAGTTTCCGAAGTTTAAATGTTATTTTAAGTACCAATCAAGATTGAATCACACTTTTTTTTAGATGCCTGTAAATTAAACTAAGAAATTTGTGTGAGAGAAAAAAGCTTCTAGCATAGTAACTGGTAGATTTTTTTTTTTTTTTTTTTTTAATTAAGGCTTGTTTCCTGAGCATCCATAAAGTTTTATAATCATATATATATATAATATTTACAGAAATGACAATTTACAAAAATAAATTTTCATGCTAAAGATGATGATAGAAATTCAGAAATGTATTGCAAAGAAATTTCTTAAATTATGCTTTCAGAAAATTATTCCAAAAACTGCAGGTATTAAAATCTGTAGTCTATTATTGAAACCATATCAGGAGATCATAAATTTGTGTGGAAATGGAATATGTGCTTATTTCTTTGTCAACATATTTTGTGACATTTCAGTTTTCAATTCTGATCATTTAGAATAGAATGTTACTTTGTTTATTAATTTAATGGGTTATGCAAGATGTCTAACCACATAAAACATAGACAGCCAGTCAGTGATCTAAATTAAAGTCTGATCATATTTTTTAGAAGCAGAAAAAAAAACAGCCTTGAATATACTCTGTGATAGTCAACTATATTTTGTTGCTGATATTAAAAGTTTATATTATTTTATTTTATAAACAAAATTTTTAATAGATCAGTGCTTCAACTTACAGATTCCTATGAACTATTAAAAGTATTTTTCTTGAGAGCAACAGATATCCATTAATGAGGCTTAACTATTTATCTTAAAACTTGTCTGGATGTTTTTAATGTTTTAATTAAAATATTTTTTTCCCTTTGCTACTTAAGTGAAAACCCAGCTGAGACAGTAGATATTTATTTTTATTAACTTTCTATCAGGTGCATTTAATCTGTAAAATTAGAAAAAAAAATTCTTCCATTTTTCACTTTAGTTTTCTTCCAAACAGCAACTCCTTTACAGTAGCTTTCCCTTTCATAAAAAAGTTACTGAGAACATTGTCATTATCTGTTTTTTTATACATCTTGTATGTTAATTAATAATTCATATGCTGACTATACCTTATCTTTATATGAAACACTATTTTAAAGAAACACTTTTTTTTTATTATTTGGAAATCTTTTATTCCTCATTTTTAGTCGTCTATATATTTAAAATTGCTGATTCTAAGTTGTCAGTGTTTGATGTTTGATGAGTGTTTGAATGACATGTTACATATTTTGTCATTTTAAATATTATCTGTTTGCCATTTTGCAATATTAAACATATTATTCATATGAACCGAATGTTTCAAAATTACTTCATTAACTGCATCAACATGAAAAAAAGTAAACATTTATGTTATCAATTTAACAGATTAGATGCACCTAAACATATTGAGATTTTTATTGTGCTGTAATATGAATATCTTTTAAATATTAAGTGTTTAGTATTACCATTCATTTAAGTATAAAATGTAATAAGTTATTACTCTTTGACTTCAATCTCAAATGTGAGAAACAAAATTTAATCCTACAACATACTTGCTTATTCATATTTTTACATTGTTCATAATCATTTCTTGGGCATCTCTTTATTTTGATCATGGAAAATCGAGTCAACATTTCACTCCAGTATCAATAACCGTACTTCTTCTGTTTTAAAATTTTTACTTCTTATGTGACACTTCAGGTCTGATGGTACAAGACATTTTGGTTTCCCTGACATTTCATCTGTATGGACTACAAACGATGTTGAGGATGAAATTCTGGAATTTGAAGTAGTTTTCAGGAAACTATTTCTGTTTGACACCTGTGTTATTTCTGATGCTTCAGTTTCTTTATCTAAAGATTTTGACGAAACATAATTCGCAAATGAAGAGGCAACAGGTATTGGAGTATCATTCGGCATATTAGGTGACATTATTAGAGCGGTACTTTGTGAATGCATACATGCAATATTTGTTGGTGGAATGTAATTATTTGAATATTCATTAATACTTTCTATTTCAGATGCCGAGTCAAAACTGTTATTAAACATGAAACTTCCAGCTTGAGTTCTTGCATCCCCATATGTTTGAAAGGGGAGTTGAGGGTGATATGAACTGGTGATAGAAATCTTGGATGCATGTATGACAGAAGTTAAAATGGGTGAATTGGCGGTAGAATTCTTGGACCCACATATGGCTAGAAGGGATGTTGAACTGGATAGATGGGTGTTAATGGGAAACCAGGGTATCGGTTTACGTCATACACGCTAGTACGATGGTCACTTGAGGCTGATAAAGAATTCAAGTAAATGCTTGTTCTGGGCATAACATTTGTCTATTTGCATGCGAATGAAGTTTCTTTTATAAAGCTTATTTCTGCTTGAATTAATGCATTTGTATCTATTTGCATGCGAATAAAGTTTTGATAAATCAATATTGATGTCTGGAGTTTTTATCAAAGCATGAAGTTCTTCAGGATTGGTGTTAAGAAGATTTTTATTAACTTCAAATGTTTTTCTCTTTAAAACTTTAAGCTTTGAAGGTGGATTTTTTTATTGGAATTTTTTGCTTTAAAAAAGTCTCTCTATTTGAAACTCTGTTACCTTAAAAAGGTTGTGACATTTTATTTTCAGCTGACTTTGCATTCTCAACAGTTTCTTTTGAAATAGAATTTTCAATTAGTTTTTCAGACTCAATTATGTTAAGATCGTTAATTTCTTTACAGTTACTAACTTTTGTGGCTTTCATAGTTTCTTTAGGAATAGAATTTTCAGTTCATTTTTCAGGCCCAAGTTAATTAAGATCATCAATTTCTTTGCTGCAATTAACTTTTGATGGTGCTTTTTTCATGGAAATCTCAGTTGTTTCTTCTTTCTCCAAATTATTTTTACAAAAAAACTTCATTCCTTGTAAAACTTTGTTAAAATCACAACTATTAGCTTCACTATCAGTGATGCCATAGACAAATCCATCACATTTGCATTTTTCTATCTCCATACCTTTATCATTAATGTAAAACAAGAAATTATTGGCCTGTTTATCAGCCAAAAGGTTGATATTTTCAGTAGTAACAAATTTATGTTCTTCCACATCTTCAATACTTAGCAAAGAATTTCTGCCACTGTTTACCAAAGAATTGCCTTCACTTCTCTCACTGTCAATGTTGTTATTATAAAAAGGCTCAAAATCTTCATATTCATCATCAGAATTTTCTTGTACTTTCCAGAACTTTCATGTTACGGCAATTATTTCTTATCCTTTGAATTAATAAAGGCATAATCTTTAAATGATCAGAATTAGTATTCGTTTTAATAATCGCTATTTTAGGAGAAGGATGGGGAGATGATATCTCATCTGTTACATTCTTCATGCATTTACTAATCTCCTCTTCGGAGTTTTCTGGATTTAGAGAACATTTCAGAAGTCCTTCTGAAATTGGTTTGAGAATATATTTTCCAAATGGAGATTTTTTTTACGGACAACAATGCATCTTGTTGCTTAAGATTGAATTTTAGAGCATACAAAACATGAATACGTATAGGCAACTGTCTGTTCATGTGTTCTGAATCATAAGCTGCTATAAATGTGAACGCGAGAACAAGAAGCGTATAAGATTCCGTGTCTGTGTGGTGTGTGTAATATTTGCAAGTTTCCGTATCAGCTTCTGGATCAAAGTGTCTTAATTTAGATTGGATTAAATACCCGAAAATCTTAACAGTATGTTCGTTAGACTTTGTGCCATAATTAACAATTATGATGTTACCAGGTTCTGGATAGGAATCAGGTTCGACATTATATACAGTTTTGCATTTAACAATGACATGATCTTTCTCTCTAGAATATGTAATTGTTTCAGCTGAAAATGGCTTTATTACACTAAGGTGATTCAACGATGCATGTATCCTTTGCCATGTTTCAATAATTAACCCTCTAAGCGTGTGGAACGTAATATTCCGTTCACTAAGCTCCAGGTTTCACTGCAATATATGCAATGTTTAAGATAATATAATTCTATAGATTTAATGAATTTTCAAAACATTGAAGAATGATTAATACTATCAATGGTTACATTCATATTTGTAATTAAGTTTTATTTATAATGCTGAAGGAATCATATTTTTTTAGCATTTGAAACAAAATGCAGGGAAAACAACATTACAATTTTACCCTTTTTCAAAACGCTCAGAGGGTTAACAATGGGAAGAAGGTGTTGTAATAATCTTCAAAATATTCATATGAATTCGAAACTTTTTTAACATTATAAGATTTCTGGTTTGTGTCTGATTGTTTTGGTGAGGCATCTGTAAATTTACCAATATCATGGGTACCCATATGTATCTAAGCAAATTTCTTTCTATTACATCTATAAGGTTTTGTAGATTTGAAACTAAAGTAGAAAGAAAAAGCATGGATTGCTAGACAAAATATTATAAATGTGTTTGTATAAAATATATTTGTATTAAGTTGCAAAAAGTGATTTAAGAGAGACCCTGACTTAAGAGAAACTGTGAGTTAAATATTTGTTTTGTGAAATTTTGCAATCACCTATAGAAAGAAACAAAAAAAAATTACACAGCTGCATTGTATGTATATATTTATAGTGCATATAAAGTTTATTTCTATGAAATTTTACAAGCATATTACGATAAATATATATCATGGTTACAAAAATCTGATTTGAAAATGAAATATATTAGAAATTTCATTCTCTATCAACTACCTTTCACATGAGTGTCTATTAGCACCACTTTATATGTATGCATTATTTTATTGCTTATTTTTAATGGATAATTTTATTTAAATGAAAATACAATAATGCTATAGGTCTACTGTTTCACACATGAAACACATATTCTACCCACAAATAGTGCTAAATTTCGGCTTTTAGCATTTCCTCTTATCAACAATGGAGATTACTCGGTGTTGAAAATTTTTATAAACACTGAATCGTGCAATTTCATCATTATGCATTCTATATCTCACATGAACTTTCATGAAATTTTCACTTTGAGCAGCAAGAGTGTTCTTATAATGGCACATTTTTTAATATTTGCACATTATGTGATCTACTCTTAACAATGGTCATGTCAACAGTTTATATATTATTTTTATCTTAAAAAGCAGTGTATATGCAGTTTACTAAACAAAAGTTTACATTGTAAGAAGTGAAAAGGTTTTTTTTAAATGTTAGCATCCTCAAACGTTATTACTGAAAAGTTTATAAATGTTAGTACATAAACTGATTATGATTTTGTTCTTTATGGCTTTTTTTATGGGGTTCTTTAAAATTTCTTTTTTTCAACCTAGTCCCTATTGAAAATTCTGTTTATTACTGCATTCATTTATTTTCATAGGGTAGATTATTTCATTCTATGTCATTAACACTTTTGTTAATTGCATTGTTTTATTTATTTAAGTTATTTCGAGGTTTAAACTTGGTTAAAAAGTTGCAGATTAAAAAGGTTTGCAGTTACAGTTTTCCAGTTTCTTTGTGCTTTTACTAAACTGTCATTGAACAATTGTTGAACATATTGAGTATTATAATTTGTTGTTTTTGATTCTTTTCCTGAATTTCTTTCTAAGACTAGTAGTATTTGATATGAAGTCATTAGCAAGCATTCAACATAATGTACTTAATTTACTGTAATTTTTTGAAAAACTAGTTGAATGCTTATTACTTTTTTAATTTTTATATTAAAACCGGTTATTTTCTTGTGAGTTTGTTGTTACTGTTGTTCATTAAATTAATTTATTGATTAATGTGAAACCTTTATTCTTACCAAAAATATGTATTTAAAATATAAAGATAATATATATTAAGATATAATTATTGATTTAAAAGTTTGTGTGTAAGTCATTTTTTACAAAGTATTCAAAAGGAACTCTGTAAACTTGAAGAGACTAATTGTATGTTTCTGTTTTATTTGACTTATTGTTTTGGGTTGTAAGAATTTTTACTTAAAACAGCACTTAAGGAGGAAAAATGATGTCCAGTTTGATTATGTTAGATGTGGTTCAATGTTATTTTACAAATATTTGTATAATTGTTCCATGTGGCCTTATTTGTTCTGCCTCCTTTATGTGTAGCATATCTATGTCATTATGTTTGAGATTTAGTGGCATGGAAAGTCATTTAACGACCTTTATTTCTTCACTGAATCTTTGACATTCCTTCTTATTGTAAAACCTCTCAAATCATTTTCATTTGCTGTAAGGCAACTTTATATGGACAAATTAATCTTTTAATAATAGATAATTCCATCTAAATTTTTTATGGTTTTAATCCCAAGTGACCAATATAATGTGTTCATATAATACCATAAAGAATTTAAAATGTGATATTTTGTAAGTAAATTTAACATATGTATTCTAAATCTGTGGTACATTTTGTAGGTAAGTCTTTTTAGAATGAAGGCTAGTCAGTTTAGTGAGAAAGGATAAAGATTTGAGCATATTATTTTGCTTAATGTACAAGTTTTGCATAACAATTTTTTGTTCTCAAAGTTTTATGAGTACATCAAAATAACACAGATGTATAGAAATAATCTTTCTCTCTCTCAAAGGGGAAAAAATTTGGTTTATAGTCAGATTTTTCCTCAAGAACATAAATGTTTTGTATTTTCAACTCTTTTTATAATGTAGTAATAGGTGATTTGAATGTCATATTAATATATGAATTTTTAAACTGTGATATTTTGCAAAAAAATTGTTTTTTAATATATAATAAGATGAATGTTTGTATGAAAATGCTGTGTAATTGATGCATTATCTTCAACAAAACTTTGCAGAAATAAAGGATGTTAAAAGACTTTCCTAATTATACTTATAAAAATGCTTTTTCTCAAAAATTTTTTATCATAATTTTACTTGTAGCTATAATGTGTAATTTGAATGCATTAAAAACATTTATGCAATTTTACTTTCAAAAAGAAATATTTCTTCTGTATTATTTTATGTTTACAATTACTTTCTATTGTAATATATAACTAGTATCAGTATGGTTTAGAAAGTCTAGTTAAACTGCCTTTTGAAATTTCATTAATATATTGGTTAATAGAAAATAACTTGGATTTTTTTTAGATTTAGACTGAATTTTGTGCTTAAGTGCCAAAATTTCGAGCCTTTTTATCAGGTAAAATCAAATTTTAAATCTTTATAAAATGTTGCATCAGTCATAGGTAATAGGGTTCCCACAAGTTTTGAAGACTCATGAAAAACCTCTTATATAAAAAATAAAACTATTTAAAACTATTAAAAATATTTTTCCCCCAATTGCATTGATGCTTTATATCATAAATAACATATTATGCTAATGCTCCACATTTATAGAAAAGAAAAATGTATCCAAAATTTTTGGGCTTCTGTCCTATATGATTATGATGGAAAAGCGTGTAATTTATGTATATCTGTGAGTTGTAGATTTTTTACATTGTGAAAAATGTATTTTGAATAATTAGAACATCAATGTGTTTCAATGACATGGTTTGGCAACTTTCTGCATAGCATTTAAAAATATGACAGGTCAGATGTTTCCTTACTATACCATTTTGCAGTAGTTTATATTGAAAATTAGTCTGATTATCAAAATTTTATTCAGAAGTATTCAAACTTTCTGAAAATAATTGCATTTACTTGATCTCCAATGAGGCAAAATTGTCATTTCAGTGTGATGTGAAAACTTCAGGAAGGATATTATTTGAGATGACTTATAGATTTTTAAGCACTGATTTTCTGATACGTGTCTGCTTTCTTATGGATATTAACATTTTATGTGTACCTGTCATAAATTAAAAAGTCCTTTAGGTGGGCTGGAACAGATCAGTTATTTTAAAAATTAGCATTTGGACAGTGTCTTATTTAATATAGATTCATTAAAAATATATTTTTCACTTATATTTATTTTTTTCTTTAATTTAAGAGAATATAAACTATACTTCAATGAAAAATTACTTCAATGAAAAATTAAATTAAGACTTTTTATAGTAATTTTCTTCGAAAATTTGGAAGCAACTTTTGAAAGCATCTTGAATGAGGATTAAAAACAAGTTGGGACCCTAAATTTTACTTCAGAAAGCAATTTTGAATTTAAGAATTCTAGCAATGTATTGAATGTTAAATATTTATTCTTTTCATATGAATTCACATTTGAAAAAAAAAATGTTTATAATGCTTGAAGTCTGTCTGTAATTAGGATTTTAATATTTGTTCTTTGATGCTAACCATTGTTGTATTTCGTAAAAAATAAAGTAATATATTTCAATTTGTTTTGCACATTTTCTTTAAAGGTGTTTAAAAAACATTTTCTTCATTGAAACTCTTATGTTAGATACTTTTCTTGAGTTTTTTCATTTTCAATTTGATTATATTCAGAAGTTAACTTTTTCCTAACAGTCCTAAGCATGATTTTTAAAGCCGTATTCACTATTTTCTTTTTCAGAATTTTATCTGTGAAAGCTTATGCAATTCATAACATAGATGCTTAGTTATATCAGTAAAACAGTAATCTTGTATTGTACATCTGTAGTTAGTATTCTACATTTAATTATTTTGTATGCATGCTCAGCAACAAATTTTGGTATGGTAAATTTTGCATATAGCAAATCTTTGTAGCTTTCGTAAAGTAAAATTAATGTTTAGAAAGATATATCTAGCTTTCCAGAATTTTGCATGAATTCTCCCTTCATATAAAACATCAGTAGATCAGATATAATATGTTATAATGTCACAAAGGTATATGTAGTCTGTGCTAGATCTCCTGTAAGTTTTCTTGACCAAATTATCATATACATACATACATGCATGAACCTCTATACCAGGACTTCTAACGAAGTAGCCTTTCCAAGAAGGAAATCATTCCTCGAAAAGAGTCTCAAATAGGTGGCGCATGCAGTAAGACGGATCCTGCATACGTCACTATTTCGTCTGCTTCACCGTTTGACACTACAGTGACAGCCATAGGTGCTGCTGCAGCACGGATTCTGGCCAGTTGCGCAGAACCATACGTGTAGCTGTGCAGCTGCCATTTAGTGCCGAAGTCTCGACACAATGTTATCACTATTGCATTAGAAGTCCTTCTATAGAGGTTCATGCATACATGCATACACGGTTTCTCCTAAAAGAGAGGATATTTATTTTGAAAAAAATTTGTATTAACACTATGCTGGAATATATTCAGTATTTTTTAAAGAAGAATCTTTGAGCATCAGTACAGCGATTCAGGTAGTGCTGCCACAGAGTGGCGATGAATCAAAGATATCAGGAAAAAGTAGGAATTTTTTAGACATATGAAAATAATCAGATAAACTGAAGAAATGCAAAAAATATTTGCTTTCATGTTGCCAACAAGATTGATTTGTTGCCAAACAGGTGATATATTAGCCTAGACAAAATGAAATGTAGCTGTAGTAAGCAACATCCTATATCATTTATCTGCGTGAAAGCTCAATGTTGCCAAGTAATAAGTAATCACATTGTTATAAATGGTCTTTTGAGAAGTTCATTCAGTATATTTTTTTTTATTAATTTTATTTTGAGGATAATTAAAATAGAAATCTGTTTTGTTAAAATTTTCAAAACTAAATTGACAAACCTAAATTGGTAATAGAGCTAATATGGCATCATATATATTATCACAGCCACAGATATTGCCATCACATGAACTTAAACAAGTATGTTCAAGATGTTGGCAAACCAGAACACATTGTTTCTTATTTCGCCACTTGACAAAACCCCGTATTCTTTCATAATCATGTATTAACACTGGTTCCTGGATCAACAAAGTTGTAAGTGTGATTGACTGTGTAATGATTGTATTTAGATTATATTGGATTGTTTTTCCAATTCTTCTGTACTGTACACTTTCCAACAATTGGAATATATCAATACATACAGATCTTTAGCTTTTGTAAATTAAAAAAATCACACTTCGAACCAGAAATTATTTAATGAATGAAATTAAGTCTATTTCAAATGTCTACCACAAATTTAAGCAAATTTTTTTGGTTCAAAGTATGTTTTTTTTATTTAAAAAAAGCCAGAGGTTGGCAAGTATGTATATCATTAATCCTTCTCTTCCTTCATGCTTTCTCCACGTATTTCACATCTCTGTACCAAATTTAGATGAAGGAGAAAATATCTTTTTATTGGAAGAATACAATTGTTTGAGTTTCACTTGATGGTAAATTAAAAATTGTCATCATTTTGAATCTGGAAAACAACTTCTCATAAATGAAAAGAATGATTTCACAATTCTTATGATAACGTTTTCTTTCTCCTTTCCACATCATAAAAAGAAACTGAGCAAAAATGAAAATATTTTTATTACAATCCATTAATTAGTACTTGTTTGATTATGGTTTATATTTGCTATATCATTTGGTGAGAAACACAGCTAAATTTAACAATTAATCTCAGGGGTGATTCTGTTCCAAATTTTCCAAAAAATTAAGGCAGTCATTTCTGAAAATTAAAAAAAAATCTGTCATAAATCTGAAAATTCGGACATAAAATATATCACGTTTTTCGACAAATGGTCGCCGATAAAAATCAATTTCGTCAATCGCTCGAAGAGAAATCGCCAATTTCGTCAAAGGATCGCGGAAAAAACGCAAATTTCGTCAGATTGCAAAAAACGCAAATTTCGTCCAGGGAATACGAAAAAAAAAGTGAATTTTGTCAAAAAAACGTAAATTTTGTCAAGGATCATGAAAAAGTCTCATATTTCGTCAAAGGATCGGCAAAAAACGACAAATTTCATCAAAGGATCGTGAAAAAACGACAAATTTCGTCAAAGAATAGCGAAAAACTGCATATTTTGTCAAAAGATCATGAAAAAACGGCAAATTTTGTTAAAAGTTTGTGGAAAAACAGCAAATTTCGTCAAAAGATCACGGAAAAACCGCAAATTTTGTCAAAAGATCGTGAAAAAATGCAGATATCCTCAAGGGGTGCAGAAAAAAAAACACATAGGTAGTGCCGGGAGTGGATTCCCCCACCCCCTTGGTGTAACCTTTCAGAAAATTTGTTGTGAATTTCAGAGTTTTTTTTTTACTCAGAATCACCCCTGTAATCTATAGTCGATGGTAAACTGAAAAGTATCATATGTCATTAGTAACGGGAAATTTGATAAAGTCAGGGAAATTTTCTGCTCGATTTCTGTAGCCACCCTGTGTCACTCACTGCCTTAATAACTGAGATGTCTTTCAACGTAAGCATCAGAACTGCTTTGATATTTGGATTTGCTATGAAACAGTACCCCTTTCCTGTGTACTGGCACCTTCTCACTTTGCTAATAATACGAATGCAGTGATAGCATGCAAGAAATTGTCGTATTGCACACAAACAGCACCTTTTGTATACAGTATAGGATCCATTATTCAGAATTCCAAAATCCAAAAGGCCTCTAAATCCAAAAAAAAAAATTGTTTAGAAATTTTCTGAATTTGTAAATTTTTACTGCAATTTTGCAGATTCCAGAATTTTTCTGAAAATTTTATGGATTCTAATTTTTTAGTCCATTGTTTCAATGCGTTAACCAATAAAATAATATATTACTTGAGTGGTGTAGGTGGGGGAGCATGAAACTCTCTTCTCCCCCCCCCCCTCCCCAGGGAAAAAAGATTTTCTGAGAAATTAAAAAGAAAATTGTGAGAAATCTTGCCCCCTCTCCCTATTTTGAAAGAAATTTTTGGCTATGCCACTGTATCTATATTATAAAGGACAAACATGTCCGTGCATAACGCTGACGTCATTTTGTGAATGGCAACACTTAACGATGAAATTTCGGTTTTTCGATTTTTGCTACCTCAATTTCTTTAATTTCGAAACATTGACAGTTTAAATTTTAACACCGTTACATAGAAAATAAATGAAATTTTTTTAAAAACTGTATCGCAATTTACTCATTTATTATAGCATTTAAATTTATAGCATTTAAATTCATACATTCCTTTGCCTGTAACACCCGAACTCAGTTCAGGAAATGCAAATGCTCCAATTTTGGAATGCCCGACCTGAGTTCGGGCAAGAAAAATCGGTGTTTCAATTAACGTTTTTCTCAAATATATTCCACAGGCAAGGGGTTAAATTTCAAGCATGATTTTTTAAAAATCTATCTCTATCGCTTGCAGACAATTACAAAATATTAATCCGTTTACACTTTAAACAATATAAAAACTGCGACATTTGTTTCCAGCTAATATTCAATAATGAAATTAAAACTCCATTAAGCAATAAATAAAATAGTTATATATAAAACACAGATTTAACATTAACAGACATGTAATTGAAATAATATCTTAAAATTGCTGAAATTTTCAGCATAAAATAAAATTAAAAAAAAACTGTTGCGGATAACAAAATGTTTAGAGATTTTTTTGGCTATTAACTTCTGGCACGAGGCCAATACGAAATTACTGCTTTTAATAAATTTCACAGTTTTATTTGAATATATAGTTGATATATTTCATGTAGAAATGCATTTTGGTGATGTTAGGCGGCAACCTAAAAAAAATATTAAATGTAAAAAATCTATTAAGTTTTCAATAAAAAAAAATAAATGGTTTTCACATATGTTCTAGCTCGGGTTGAATACCCTAGTTACTTTAATAAACATAGAATAGCAGAGTTCTACTTATTTGCTTGTGTCCTCCCTCCCTCAAAGTTTTTCTGATTTTGAATAATTATTAGAGGAGTTGCATTTTTTATTTGTTTATATATATATATATATATATATATATATATATATATATATATATTTTTTTTTTTTTTTGCGGGAGGGAAGACCCAAAATCCTGTAAGCATTCATTCCTAAGGTTTCTGGATAATGAGTCCTGTACTGTACCCTTCTTATTGACCCATCACAAATAATCTCTTTTTTTTTTTTTTTTTTTTTTTTTTTTGTGCAAACTATATGTATGAGAGAGAGTGAAAAGAAAATTACTTCTAAAAAAATTCAATTATATACAAAGATAAAATAAACTGAATATTTTGATAAAATTGTCCAGCATTTTGTTGGAGAAAGCAAATAAAAAAATTCAGTTATATGACTAGTTAGTTTTTTCAATGTTCTGAAATTAATAATAATAAAAAAAATAGCTTTTCAAGAGAACATACAGCATAGAGTAAAAATAAATAAATAAATAGAATTGACAAAAATTCTTCCTATGGGAAAAATCAAAATTTTTAAATGAACATTGCAGTCCCTTCACTTTTAATGTTTAAACGTTTTTAATCATTAAAATTAAAAACATAACATATAAATTTATTTTCGGAAGGTTACATTTTTTCTTGTGTAGAAATTTGTTATGGAAATAGAAAAATGAGTTCTTTGAGTACATGATTTGTAAACCCCTTAAGATACTTATAACATGTTATCATAGTTAACTGTTTATCTTTCAAAATATACCCTGAAAGATACCACAAAGTTTGCAAATAGCAAATGTAACCTTTAGTCTGTCAATGGGCTGGAATGCATTGGTGGAAGTTTAAAAATGCAGGCTATCTGAAGTGGGTCCTAAAAAACTACAAATACTAAATTTTCTTGTGGATTACAGAATTTAACTTACAACATCCCTTAAACTCCCCAGACTTTTATCCAGTTGAAAATTAGTGGGGTATAAAACAAAACGTTGTAAACAAGATCTAATCAGTATTATAGAATGGTGACATATTATAGATTTACAAGCCAGTTTATGATTGTTGTAGATTAATGGAGCAGTAGTTTATGTTTATAGGTTTACTAAATTTTTTTCTCCTTACTGCAATTTTATCATTATCACCATATTCTTTAACCCCTTCAGGACAGTGTCTTATACGCAGATTGTATTCACTTGGCACCACTTTTTTTATAAAATAGTTATCTTTACATATTTAATCATGGAAATGCCTTAATTAATTAAGCCATTTTTTTCTTTATTACTGGTATCAAAAACAATTTCTGTATGCCCCTTTTGAAGATGCATATATACACCCATGGTTCCGAAGGGGTTAATTTTGTTAAAATCAGGGCTATCTTCATAAAATTCTATACTTTGATTGTAGTGTTTTTGCTTGAAAAATTCACAGGGGAACAATAAACTATTATAGTATATATACATTATGCTATTTGTGATCATTTTCTGAATGTGCATGTTAACAGAACCTCTTTGTGTCAGTATCTGTTTTCTCCTGATATTCCACAAGCACACATCTTATCATTTTTGTGATTCTGGAACACTGAGTGTACACAGTATATTCTCACTTTAATTCAGAGTGCATGCTATGAAGATTTGAATTTATTTTATATATTTACATGATATGTTTAAGCTGCATAGTGACTTTTGTTTATAATGATTTAGTGATAGAAATGTTATTGAAGAATTCTTTATTTAAGTATGGATGAAGAAAACACATTTTAAAGTGTACTTTATCCATAAATATTTATTTGAAGCCCATTTGAAAATTTGTCTTAGTTTTGCCAGACCTTGAGCCTGTGCATATCTCTAAGCTACATTAACTTTTCAAATGGGTCTTCATTTGAATGTATTTATCTAAGTAATCAATTCACTTTATAAAAATAAGTACTTATTAAATGAATATACATGCAGACTAATCTATTTGTCTTCTTTAAAGGTGATTCCTTATTAGATTTCCATTCAAAATAGGAACTGCTATTCTTATTTTGAATTTTCTTTTTAAATCTCCCTTTAAAAAAAAAGAGTTGTGGGGGAAGATATAATTTCTAATGGCAAGAAAGGGTTTTTCTTATACTTATAATGAAAGCTTATTAAAAAACAGTTAGTTTATGTGATTATGGTTATGAAGACCATATGGATTGTGCTGTATGTTGTGTGTAATGAAAATTTTGATGACACAGCTTCCTGACTCGTATAATCTTAAAAGTATGTTGGCACGTTTTGCATTTAGGTTTGCACATTACATAATAAATGTCACCTACTACAGTAAAACCTCCCAATAGGGGATACCAGTGGGACCAGATATTTTGTCCCTTAGTTAAATAGAAATGTTCTTTATTAAGAAGTATGGTTCAAATATATGTTACAATTTAAATTCAATCAACAAATCTAAGATAAACAAAGATGGGAACAATTAATTATAAATTAAAAGTGAGTGCTCCATATTATTTTTGTGTATTAATTTAAACTTAGTAATTAGTATGTATTTAGTACAAACCATAATTTATTATGAAAAAAAATCAAGGAAGGCATAAAATGTGTGTATCTCAAGTTTATTTAAAGTTCCATTAAAAGAGTTTATTTAATAAATGTTGCTTGACAAATATTGTTTTTCTATAAGCATATTAAACTTGCTTAAATTTAATCCTTCACTGTGATGTATCTTTATAAAAAATTTCTAGTTCTACATCACATTATAAAACCCCACTTACCTTTTTAATATAAAAGTTTTCTTGTTTCACACCTTGATGAAGAGCAAGATCATTTTTAGAGACACAATAAATTCTTCCGCATTCTTCATGATCTTAAAAGAATGAATGTCCACAGTGACTTTAAGCTCTTTTAATAGTGATTTTCTAGTCTTTGGAATTGCCGATTAGTTTTAATAGTTTTTCTAAATGGTTTAGAAAATAATTTTATTAACAAGATGGTGTCATTGAATAATTTTTAATATTTTTTCTTTTTTTCTCTGGAAGGAAATTATTACTGTCACATAATGGAGGGTTTCTTATTTGGATGTTCAGGAGACTTGCTGCTCTTTGAACTTTTTTTAATTCCAGTGTTTCATAATATCCTTTTGACATATATTATTAAATGGTTTTATGAAGAAAAATGATTAAATCAAGAAAAAATGCAATTCTTGAAAAAAAAATTCTATAATTTTTTTTTTCAATTTTGAAACACTTCTTTTTTACATGCTTTTCTTACACATGTATTCTATAATGCTGTGGATTGTATCTCCAAAAAGTTAATTAGTTTAAGAAAAAAATAAATAAAATGTCATGACATATGTAAAAAATACAGTTAAAATGACTTTACTTAACATTTTTATTTAAAAAATAAAGTATTTATATTACTGAAAATCCAAACTCTAATTTTATTAAATGCCCCTTAAAGAAACCCCCTCCCCTAAAAAAATAAATAAAAATAGTGAGTCAATTGAAAAGTATGTATTGAAGTTTTAGCATTTTGATCATACTGATATTTTGAGAAAATACAAAATGAAAAAAATGAATTTAAAGATTGTAACTTTAGTACATTTAAAGGGAAGTGGATGCAGTAAAAAGCCTTTTTCACATATTTATAATCATTGGATCTTTATGTAACTTTGTCAGAATATACCAGAAATGTCTAAATACATTTTAAGCAGAAAATTGGAAAATTGATATTTTCGTCCTTTTTCATAAAGTGAAGGGTAGCAAGTCCCCTTAAATGCATCATACACCCTATTTGAAGGGACTGAGATTTAAGAAATTGTTGCCTATTTGGAAATATCATTTAACCCTTTAACGGGTGGTGTCCACAAAAAAGGACACCTAATTTTAATTCCAAAACTGACAAACAGCACCAAGAATATTTAATTAAAATTTTCCTTTTATTAAGTACCTGAAAGTAAGCAAGTTTTTATTTTCTAATGAATTCGTTTATAATTTCTGGTGTCAGTCTATTATTTCATCATTTTACAAATAGACTTACTCCGCACCGGAAAGGGTTAAAGGAGGTTTTATTTATTTTTTCATTTGGATATCATTCCATTTGTCTCTCATAGAGAAAAGCTTACTTTCTTAAAGCAAGTTAAAATATCTCATTTCCAGAAGTATTGCTAAAACTTTTTTGTATACTAATTACAAAACTGATAAAAATAATCTTTTCATATATTGAAGAAAAGTGATTTATTTAAGTCATCATGTTGTCTACACAATTTTTGGGGATATTAAATGAGAATATGGAAGTTTTTAAAAGTGAAGGAACACTGAAAATATTAGAAAATAATGAAAGTGGGATTGCTTTGATGCTATACTGTGCTTTTAGAACTCATAATAGAAGAATTGCATTAGATTAAGTAAGTGCCAGAAGATATTGATTAATAATTTTTCTTAAATTGACCATGTATATGATTTTTGAAAAAATATTAAAATCTGCTATTGACAAAAAATATTCCCTTTCTTTTTATTTCTGACCTCTTTCCCTTTTGCTTTCTAAATTTACTGTTATATTCATTTGCTTGTAACTTGCATTACTAATAAATAACTTCAGCAATATTTTAAAGAATAGGCCTGTTATTTCCTTTTGAAGAGAGTAAAATGAAAATGAGGTTAATTCTTCAACTTGAAAGTTCTGTCACACTGAACTGAACCAAACCACGTGACACTACAATCCATGAATGATCATAGCCTGAGGTGCTAATGTAAAGAAATAAATTCTAAAATATAATGTAAAAGCATACAGCTTGATTTAGTGGCTCTGGGAAAAATATTCAATTGAGCCCCCCCCCCTCCCCCCTCAGTAACATTTTTGTAGCCACAATTTGTACTCATTTTAAGAAAATATATCTGGAAAAATATAGCTTTGGAGCATCCTTTTACAGGTAAGGGCCCTGGGAAACTGTCCTGTTCACCATTGCAATAATCAGGCTCTGTGCAGAACCCCCAGTGTTTAGTTCTCAAACTGACTCGATACTCATTTTATTGACGCAAAACATATGAAAGATTGATTGATACAGAAATGAACCTTAGACCTGTAGTTTAGCAGTGCATTGCACCTATCGCTGACTACCAGACATTGATCCTGTTACACAAACACAGTTATATTCTTATGCATGTTCAAAATATACAAAACTTTAGCCTAAAAATGTTGGTGTAAATGGTGTCTGTTGTTCATTTCTTTATTTGTATATGAACATTACACACACATCTATGTTAATCAGAAACCTGCCTGAGCAGTTTCTGTAACTGTACAAGTAAAGGAAAACAACACTGAATTATAATGCAGTGGTTGTTCCATATTAGAGTTCAGGTTGATAAAGTCATCTGATTTTATAAATCAAATCACTGGGATGTTATATTTCCCATATATTAGAATAAGTTGGTGTATTGAATTGATACTCAAACATGATTCACTTAAACAATAATAGTACTATGATGATAAGATTTTTGAAAATGAATTTTCTGTGTTCTTAACCTTTTGACTAGAGAGTTGTTGCATAACCTATTTGACTAGTAATGTACATCTATAATGTTTCTAGTCAAAGGTAAAATTAATTCAAGGTCTCAAATCAATTTTCAAAATATGATTGCTACAACCTCCAGAAAATGCTGTGTGGTTACCCTTAGAAAATTTTGCAGCGTTTTTCTATTGAAATTTTTTTCTTAATTGAAATATTTTAAACTATTTTTATTAAAAAAAGAACTCTACCAATGTGTGTTTACAGGATTTTAGGTTATAGTGTAATGTAAAATTGTAATAGTACTGATTTAAGCTTGGCAGATCTACAGCTGATTTTTTTCAGATGGCAGGGCTAGCTTACTAGTTTAAATTATACTAACCAGATGTAGGATGCTGTTTATTAAAAACAAATGCAATCCAAATATAATATATTAACCAGAAAAGCAAGACTAGCATAACTTAAAGATAGTCTCTGTCTTTTCAATCTCTTTCAAATGAGATATGTCTGTTATATTGTTGACATTAAGCATATGTTGCTGAGACAAGGAAATATACTAAATCTGTTAAGATTGAAATAAGTATTTTTATTTATATTTTTTTAGGAGCTGAATTTTGTATGTATAAACAGTTTACTGAAGATTTTTTTTACAGGAATTTATTTGAATCATTTAATACATTAAAAAATTATCACATTATTTTGAGATAACTCTAAAAACAAGGCAGCACGATGAAGTTTCATTCATCAATAAAGACTAATGTTGCTAAATTAAGTTTGAATTTTATCAAATCTTGTGTTAAAACATTTCGTAAAAATATTGAAAAAACAGGCATTTCATAAATAAAATATGAAAATAAACTATTTATTTTTTCAATTCTGAAAGTCATTGAATAAAGTCTTTTTCATCTTCTTTTTTGTTATGTTGTGTTTTTTTATGTTGTGTATTCTTTTGTTGATATATTTTTCAAATAATTGTTTTATTTATTATTGTGAGAATTTTTTTCAATCAACTTTTTTCCAATTTATTGGCCTAAACCCATTCCCTGATAATTCTGCAAAAAGGCTAATTTTTTTTAATCTTGTTTCTTTTTAAAGTAAATGTTTGGATCAACAAAAATATTTTTCTTGGAAACTAGAATGTTTGTTTTAACTAATTAAATTTTATTAGTTGCCAGTCACAATTTTTTATATTTAAAATAAAATGTGAAATTATAGTATTTAAAAAAAAAAATGCAAGCAATCTGTGCAAAAAAAAAAAATGCCAGACCGTACATTTTTCATAATTAAAATTTGAATTTCCATGAATTCCATAAAAAAAAATATATGTGACCTATTTATCATAAAATATTAGTTTGAAGCAAAAATTTTAATAATATGTTATTGTAGCAGGAAATAGGTTACATTTAAAAGTACCTTGAAGAAATTTATCTTTTTGGAATAGCAAATAAAAGCTTTTTTTTTAACAATATTGTACTTTCCGAAGATTGATTGAAAATGCTGTTGAAATATATATATAAATATTTAATTTGAGAAACAAAAGTTTTAAATGAGCATTCAATGAGCATCATTAGTTGAAATCACGACTTTTGTATTAGTATAAAATTAACAAATGCCTTATAAATATGCAGAACTTTTCTACAGTGAAAGAGTTACATAGCATACAAACAACATATTCAAGAAGATCATTGTATGTTTTCTCGGTGATTTTTGTAATATTCATTACTTATATTGTTTTTAGCTATAACTAATAGTCTGCTGTTTCTTACAGTTGCCTATTTCTTGTATCTACTTTCATGAACTTGCAACCACAAGTTAGAAATGTTCTCATTTGTAGAAGCAACATTTCTAGTACTCTGACATCTGATTCTGAAGGGAGTACTAATGGATAAAATAATGATAAAAATGATGTCTTATGAAAATAATTCTTCAGTTCTAAACAACTGAAAAAAGAGAAACAAAAAAGAGATTAATACAATATGTGCATATTTTTATTTTTACAAAATCAATTACACTAATCTTACAAATTAAACTGATAAGGGAAAAAGAAAAAGAAACCTCTTGAAATTTACTAAACAGCCTGTCTATGTGGTGATTTTGATCTTTCTTTTTTACCAAATATCCTGTGCTTACAAGATATTTTACTGTATATCACAAACTTTATTTTTTAAAATTGTGTTTGGGGGTTGTATCTATGAATAGATATCTAATAGAAGTTAAATTATTGTTTTTGAAAATTGAAACGTTACTTTTTACTTCATATCAGAGGTAGCACAAAAAATGATTTATTTATGTGTCTGCTTTTCACTAAAAGGAGATTTGGAAATTTATTAGTCTGATTATGTATTTCACTTTTAGGGTAATGAGGTTTCCCTTAAGTATAACATGAATTTATGATTCCTCACTACAACCAAGAAATAATCTCTTTTATTAATATTTAATGAAAGCTGTTCCAGTTGTTCTTATATTTAAATATATATAACCTCAAATAACATCCTATGACGTTGAAAAAAGTTTGGTGTTAAATTTTAAAAAAATGTTGCATATATTTGTATATCAGAAATTAGGCTTATTTTTCATTTATATATATATCTGTATTTGGGCAGGAATGAATTCATTAAAAAATGGGCTCAATTTTGAATCAACCCTGTGTGCTCAGTTAATTGCTTGTCATATATTTCTGCTTACACTCTAAATTATCTTAAATTTAATATTAGTAAAGTTTCTATAAAAACATAATGTATTTAAAATAAGTTGTAAGTTGTATAATTTATATAAAAAAAAGTATATATATATATCCTAACTTTTGTTTACAAAGTTGACCTTAAAAAAAAAAAATATATATATATATCAAATATATCTCTCCCTCTTTTTTTAGTGAACACTCTGATTTACCAATTAATATGATTATAAATTGAAAGTAATCTTTATTGCCAAGCAGAATGTACATATATTTGAGTTAAAGGCTTACTTAGTTTTATAAGAGTTTGATAGTAAGAAGTCTGAACTTCAAAAAAATGACATGGATTATATAATAAAATTATAAGAAGGCTGTTTACCTTAAATTAATTTTAATGCAAAAAATGAGATTTTTTTTTAAATGAAATAATTCCATTTTTTATAATTATATCAATTGTAATGAAAAAAAAATACAATTTTATTTTATTATTATTTTTAATGTAAAGAGAAAAACTGATGGATAAGTAAATTAAGCAGTATTTTAAAGTGCCATAGCCGTGCAGTAGTAGTGCAGCATTTTAAAGATTTGAAAAAAGTCTGCATAATGAAATTGCAATCAACTCTTAATTTTTTAATGTTTTAGTTAATATTATCTTAAATGTATAAGGTATTGTAATAACCGTGACCAGTAAAGTCTATACGATTGGTGATTTATTAAGCATAAAGGAGATGTATTAACCATTTCTGGTTGCCTTGTGATAGATTCTTCTATTGGTCAAGATGCTTTTAGGTGAGATTTTCTAAGAGAACGTAACTTTAAATACTTATGTGGGAAGGAAGCTTTAGACAATCACTTTTTCGCATCATACTATGGTGTCTGGAAGATATAATATGGTAACTGGGTATTACAAAAACTGCTAAAAAACTGAAACTGATAAATGTTGATTGCAGTGACATCTGGTAGCTCAAACGTGAATATTGTATATATAATTTTCTAGATACTATACTTATACAATGCTAATGTTTGAGTTACCAGATGTCGCTGTGATAAACATTTATTGTTCAGCATTGTTTGACATTTATCAGCTTCAATTTTTTGCACTTTTTAAAGCATTACTGCAATAGTCAGTTGCCACACTATATCTTCTAGACACTATAGTCATACCAACATTATAGTCATTTCAACTTGCAAATTGAAATTATGAAGCATCATACTACCTTAATAAATAGTGAGTGGGCTGATGACAGAGATCATCTGCATGAGTTCTATCAGGATAAAATATCTTTTGAATATCTGTTCAGTATATGTACAAATAAGGAGCTTTTAAAAAAATTTAATGTAAAAAATGCTTTATAAGGCAGGGATTTCAAGCTATTAATTCTAATATGCATATCATTTTGTAAGTCATAGCACCACTATAATAACTCATGAGCAGATGCTAGCCTCAAACTAAAACGATAAATATTTGAAAATCTCTTAAAAATTTTAGTGAATTCAGTCAATAAATTACTTATACTTGCATAAATTACTTGTAGCAGTGCACTGAATATTCAGTTTGATATATTGGAATTTGAAAATCGAAGTTGGATGTCAGTAAACCTGAACACACATGTGCAGACTTGCAATAATCAAAAACAAAAATGAATGTCACTGTAAAGTTGAGCTAAAGGAAAGTTGAATGATAAAGCTGTGCCATAGTGGAATTGTTGCCCACTGAGTTGAGTACTTCATTGCATAGTGACAATTGACATGAAATGCATTAGCTTCTATCATCCTCTCTCTCTCTGACACACACACACAAATATATATATATAGTTATTTATCAAACACCTTAACAGAACAGCAGATGTTTATTTATTTTTTTTAAATTATTTTTCATATTAAAATCATTCTTTCCATTTTTTTCTTTTTTGAACTTCATCCACACATCACTGTTATATCCAAATCTGAGGTCTCTGGAGCATTCATATAATAATTTACTTTATTTATCTTTATTTTTTATTCTTCCAGTTCTCTTTAAATGCATATAATTATTTAATGAAGATGCAACTTCTTAGATTAATAACACTGGTCTACAAACTGAAAAGTAATTTTTTTGAATAGAAACCCCCATTAATTGAATTTTATGTTTTTGTTAATGCTGAATCTGAATACAAAAATGAAGTCAGTTTTCCTTCATCATGCATCATATTTTTGTTATGCAACCATAAGAAAAATTTGGAGAAGTATAAAATTGGCAAAGTGACCACGTTTATTGACATATGAAATTATGAAAAAGGTAATTAACTAAACCTGCATAACTGGAAGAAATATAGGACACTTACTGAACTTGCAGAATTTAACACAAATTACCAGACACAAGCACACCTGCCAATAGCTTTAGCTGCACTGACAAAGTGTGTTCTTTCAAACAGGTTCTGCAAGGATAACTTATTGGTTAAAGCCATTGTTCATTAGTGGCAGGTGGATCACTTATTTATTTATTTTGTTTTTGTCCTATCTGAATGACTCGTTGTTTTTTAAGACAGTACATCATTTTTATTATGTGCCAAATATGACATAATGGAGGTCTTTAAAGTTATTTAACTAGAAAATGTGATATATAGAGCATTTTTATTATATTTTCTGTTTCAGCATTAAAAATACTTTCTAAAACACTCATTGACTTATATCGTGTAGACCAGTGTAATAAAACTGAATAAATTATCAGAAGAAGGGATTAATATGCTATATAACTAACATCAAATCATTAACATGAAAATGTGATAATTCATCTTCCTGGTAAACAGTGTTTTACTTATCTAGTTTGATTGTGAGAAGCTGCATTTCTACCGTAGCGTAGCCGTTATGCATTCCAGAATCAGTTAAAATTGTATTTTAGTGCCTGTATCTGAGGCCACTAGTTACCTATCAATATCTTTTAGAAATAATTTAATTTTAATTTTTGATGGTTAGTTTAAAAAGAGAATAAGTAATTGTATCTGTATGAACTTGCCAGATATTAACCATCTCACTGCTGCGAACCGATACATCCCTTCACTATGCTGCAGGTTTCACTGCAGTATTAGCATTATTTAAATTAATATAATTCTACAAATATAATGTAGTTTTTAAACATTAAGTAATGATTAATAGTCTCAAGGGTTATATTCATATATGAAATTAAGTTTTTTATATCATGTTTGAAATTTGTTTTTTTAGCATTTAAAAAAATTACATAGAAAAAAACATTACAACTTTGCCTTTTTTGCTCGGCGGTCAGAGGGTTAAGAACTATTTGATTGTATATATCTGGTACAAAAAATCATAGTCTTTAGCTAATAAATAATCCATTTGATTAAATGTGTTTACTTGTGACAATAAATTAAGGTAACATGCATAATTTAAAGCAGAGCTGTCCAACATGGTGCCCTTTTGAATGTTTCCAGGTACTAACATTTTTCAAAAAATAAACCTATTTTGAAAGATGTTTTTTTTTTTTTTTTTAAACCAATAATATTTGATTTTTTTAAATAATTTAGGCTTTTAATAAGGCTTTTGACTCATTTTCCCCTAAAAAATGTTTTTTGAGATAGATTCCCCTTCCTCCTGAAAATAAATGAAATTTTAAATTTCCTATGATTTATGTTTTTACTTCAAATTACTTTTACATAGAATTTTTTACTCATGAGGACCTTAGAACTACAACTGTGAGATGTATGTGCATCGTATTAGACGTGTATATGTACATTGGTACCATTATTACAGTGAAATAATATTCTTGCATGCTTTGATTTGAGTCATGTGAATGAATGTGCCCTTCATTGTTTCTCTTAAGCTGAAGTGCTACTCAGCTCACTGAAAAGTTGGACATGTCTGATTTAAAGTATTGCTTCTTGGGAAATTGAGTGCAGAGAATGAAGATTTGTATAAAATTCAACTCCAATTGGTAGTATGTTGTCAAAAAAGGGAAAACAAAAAATGCTTAATTATAAAATATTGCTTAAAGAAATTTGATATGAGATGGACCAGATATCATATATACCTTATGTCCTGCATGATCTTTCACAGTTGAAGCTTTACAGAGTCTGACTATTGTTCTTTTTTAATTAATAAATAAACAGCGAATTCTAAAATAGCTAAAATATTTTAAGCTTTAATAAATAGGCTAAAATATCAAAGAATTATCTTCTTATATTGATATTAGATTGATCTGATCATTTCCTTCTGATTTATTTCCAAGTTTACAATTCCTCTTGGAAATATCCTAGCGCAATAATATCTTTTGAATAGGTTAATCAAACTCTTCATCATTTATGTTTTGAAACATTCTGTCATTTCCAAATGGCAAGTAAGTATGTTTGTCATGAACACACAAAAAAATGCTTGTATTAAATTTTCAATAATGTATTGCCAAAGGACTCTGTTCTGTAGTATGTAAAGGAAATTAACCTTGAACTTCTTGTGCAATAGAAGTTACTCTATTACTCACAGTGAGTTGTTACACCCAGTCTGCTTTTTTCACTTTTTGAAATATTTTAATATATCTTAAATGCTTCGTATGTCATTATACACAGCATTCATAATATCACAATTGGGGAAAAAAGTAAACTAAAAAAAATCTGACTGGCTGAGTCTGTGAGACCTACAATGAGCATTTCAGGCTTAAATATCAGTAAATATAACTAAAGAATATAGTTATCCTTTCTGTTATTAAGCTTTACTGATATTTGAATACTTATGGTTACACTATGGGCTTCAACATTTACATTTGCACCTGTAAGTTATTTATTAAGCCTTAAATCCAGATGCTATTTCATATTGGTATCAACTAGAAAGATGATATATGTCAGCTACATAGATATGTTAATTAAATAAATCCAAATTAGAATTTCCCTATTTGAAAACTACTGTTACAGTTTGATAAAATTAATACATGTCATATTTTTATTAGTAGCATGTCTTTTTAATTTGAATTGTAATTAGATGCTCCAAGTATATAAATATGTACTGCATGGTAAACTGGATGACATATATTATTTAACTAAACCGATTTTAAATATTTTTATTCAATTCTTCTAATAATTTGTTTTCCTTGATTTATCACTTATAACTTTTCAAATGCATGATCGTTTTCTTCTTTATCTGTATGTTTATAAATTCGCATGAATATGTATTATTAAAAACAAAAATCTGATTCTGTTCCTAATTGTGTTTAATTTTAGCCTTGGTGATGGAGTTAGCTTTCCACAAAGAACTTTAGATGAAGTAACTAATGGTTTGTTAGATGAGCGAGCTAATTGGGTGGAAGATGAAAGTGATGATAATGGTAAAGTGGTCTTTGGAAATTTGTATAAATCTGGTAGGTTTTTCTAGGAAACTAATTGTAAAATCACTATCAATAATCTGGAATCTTAAATATGTAATTATTTGACAACAACTATTGTAAAATACTTTTGGACTCAATACCAACATAAAATCTTATTTAGGCATTTTATTTTTATCTGTCTTATCTAGCAAATCAGAGTGTTGCAGGATATATAAACGAAAGTATAATGCAAAATAAAACATAATGTTAAAGAAACATTATTTTAAATAAAACTTATCTCCTAAAGAAATCTGTAAGAATTTGCCAAAAAATGCATTTTTGAAGACACTCTAAAAATAAACTTCTCTACCAATAGAAAAGTAATTATTTCAAACAGTTTATAGACAGTTATCGGTTAAGGGTTTTAGTCAAACTAATTTCTTTCGGTTATTTTTCAAAAATGCATTTAGGACTTGTTTTTAAGCTTGAGAAAAAATTTTAGCAGGCAAAAAAAAAAAAAAAAAAAAAAAAAAAAGGGTAAATGATAATTATTTCTGTGTATTGATACAAATAACAGCACTTTATATTAAAAAAAACAACAACATAAATAGAATATAATGTGATTTATTTTTTATTTTTTTTTGGTTTAGAAGTGAGAGAAAAACAATTTCTACAAAAAATACTGTAATATCTATTAGGGTGGTCCTTATTTATGTGTATTTTTTTTTCCTCAGAGAAATTAAATTGCAGAGTCTCCTAGATTTGATATTTTAATATTCACCTTATCTATAATTATTTTATCCTAGGCTTATCAAATTAATTTTGCTGTCAAATAAAATTTAATATTGTATATTTAAAGCCTTCATATAACTTAAAAGTTCTACAAGTTATAAATAATAACAGAATAAAAAATAAAATAAAACAATGTCTCAATTATATGGTTTATTACCATCTCCCTGTTGTGTGTTAGATAGTTATTATGATACTTTTACACTGTCTTTAAATTGTTTTTGAGATTCATCTTCGGTAAACTGAGTATGAAATTTTTCAATTATTTTTATCCCATTTTGTATCCCACTGTGTATCATTAACAACTCTTATTGATTTTGCTATTTCCCACCCTTTTAAATGTCTTTCTTCATTTTGCCAGTGTACAGGATCCAGTTGTAAAAAAAATATTTTTAATTTGGATCCTTTCAAATAATTTTGATGATTTACTTATGATACTTTGCAGAAGAAAAACCACCTATTCTTATCTGAAATATTATCAAAAATTGTCAGATTCATTTGCTTCTGTAGTAAAAGCAAATTCGCAAAGTGCTACACATTTGCCTATAAAATACCATAAATATTTAACAGATTTTGTAATTGCTTTTTCTGCAGCTGATTTGCCATACTTTTGTAAGCAATAAGATTTTCTAAGCAATGAATATCATTTATAGGATCTTCGACTCTGTCTGTAGCTGAAATTCATGATTTGGTAGAACATTTTATTATGAAATGACAAATAAGCTTTGGAGCATTTTCTTCCTCAAGTTAATTAAAATAGTTCCTTAAAAAAATGCATTTTTAAGAAATAGACTTCTTTGGGATCAATTTTGCTAAATGATAGGCAGAAGGTTGATTGAAATCACACTTTCAGAGATTGTGTGTCCAGAAATATAGTGATAATCCATTCTATGAACTATCTATAGGAAGGAAATTTACTGGATAGATCTTGTTGGATTTTGCATGCACATAAGTCACATGCATATCCTTCTTCAGTGTTTCTTTAGTATCTACACTTGACTGCTATGTTAAACATTTTGTCTTATCATTGTTCTACAGATTTTGGACACTTTTAAATTAGGGTATATCTGGTCCAATGCTTTGTGAAACATATACCTTGTTAAAAATGGCTATATCCCAAAAATGTGATGACAATAAGCTAAATATAAACATCTCATTTCAGTTTTTGTTCTAGCAAATGAATGCACCATTCAAATGATCTGTATTGTTGTCAATTTTATTAAATACTGTAGCTTGAACAACATTCAATAATGAGCAATCATATAAGATATTGTATGCAGCTGAAACGATTTGAATTGCATTTTCTAAAGAAAATTCCAGAAGTCTTAATTGCTGTTCAATGTTTGGAGCTGTAGTTATCATAGAATGTCTGTCAACATTCCCTTTGCTTGTAATATCAAGGAGTAGTTTTGAATCCAGTTGGATAACTACAAAGTTTAAGTGTAAAATAAAAAAAACTTAACATGACCTTTCATGATTTTTTGTCATGGAATTTTTCTCAAGCACTTTTAAGATATATACAATTGCTGTTAAAATCATTTGGATTTAACCCTTTGAAGGGCAGTGGTATATGACTTATACCACTTAATTTGAATTCCAAACTGCCAAGTGGCATCCAGAATTTCTGAATAAAATTTTGCTTTTGTAATGTCTGTAAAAGAAAAAAAAAAGAAATCTATCTTCAAATCAATTTGTTCATAAATTCTACTGACATTCACCCAATTCAACATCTTAGTAACAGAATTACTCTGCTCCTGAAAGGTTTAAATTTACTGCTTTTATACATGCTGTTAATAAATGGTAGGAATTGGTGTCCCTAATCCCATCTCTCAAATACTGCTTTTAGGCGAGAAGGCATCATCACTTTTCTAGCTTTTTGGCATTTCAGAAGCTTAGATGTATAAAAGAAGTTTTCTACATACAGTTCAGTTTTAGTTTCTAAATCTTTTAACTCGGTAGAGAATCAGATGACTAAAGAAATTTGAGAACTAAAATAAAAGAAAAAGCTGTTAAGAAAAAACATTTTAATACTAGGAGTTAATGATCAATGTCTTTCAGGGTGAGGGTGTTGAATAGATAATAATATTAAAAATTTTAGCTACATTTTGCACTTGATTTTATGTTTCTTACAATTCGTCTGACATACTTAGAGTAATTTAAATAAATGACCTTGTATAATTTGACAGGACTCTGTAGTACATATTAAAGGGAAAATCAATTTTAAATTATTTTACAAATACACACAATTATGCAAAAAATGATAGCTTGTGCTAGGATTTGCACACAGTAGAAATCGTATCATATCAAATCATTATTGTATGTAGCCTTTAAAAAAAAAAAAAAAATATTGATGCTATATGAGGCACAAACTGGGATAGGTTCATGGTAACTTCTATATAGCTGTATGTTGCTATTTTTGAGCTGTGTGAGGCGCATGCTAATATTTTTCAATTAATTTAGAGCTTTGCACAAATCATTTATATATATAACTGAGTGGGCACTGTATAAAATATCTTCAACTTGAAAAATGAGGATCACCCTAGTAGTATGTTTTAAAAAATATTATTCACACATTTGTTTATAATCAGATATAAGTCTTAATTTGATTTATGCAAGTTTGTCAATTTTCATGATTAAGTTAAAACTTTATTCATAGGTATTTAAGCATTTCTAAAATAAGTCAAAATGTAGACTTTCGTAAACTTTATTTACATTAATTTTTTTTATATGAATGTGATGGATGTTTTCATTACAAAATTTTAAGTTCATGTTTGAAGATTATACCTTGTAATTATATCACACTATGTAGTGTTATATAAATAAATTTATCTGATCTTTCTTTCTTATATTTTTTAGTTTTCATAATTCAGTCATAAAAATGTTTCAGTGTAATAAAAATTGCTTATCATTAAATTTCATTACACAGCAAATACTTTTAATTTTCAAATATTTTTAAAAAATATAAAATAAATGATTCTGTAACTAAGAACTACTTTAATCCATTGTCATTTTATTATTAATTACTGTATTTTGGTTTCAATATACAGAATTATTTTAAGAATTGAAATTTCCAATTAAAGTGTTTAAAAATATAAACGATCTGTTTCTTTATTTGTTCTTTTTAAATAATAATAATAATAATAATAATAAAACATGTTCTTTGTTCTAAATGTTAGTAAAGTAATTTTCTAAAATCATATAGATAATTTTAAGGCTAATATATAAACATCTGATCAGAAATATACCATGTAAATTTAACAATTTATGCTGAATGCCATTATTTTGAAATTTTAAGAGATTTTATCATCTTTTCAGCCTCAAGAACAAGCATTACTTCAGATATGAAACTCCTAAGTCAGTAATTGTATATAAAATTTGTACTTTTTTTTCCTGATATGCCACATGCATATTGTAGTTTCATCATAATTTTAATTTTGTCTGTATGATTAATGTTTAATTTTATTTTTTTTAATCTGTGAGTTTTCTTTTTTTTTATTGTCAGTAAATAAATGTTGACTATGACCAAAGTTTTTTAATGAATAAACTTTAATTTTGAATGCAATTGTGTAAATGAGCTATATTTAGTAACAATTGTTCCTTCAACTGAATTTAAGTGTTAATTATTTACATGTACTTGATATATACTGCAAGCACATGGATATTGCATCTAAATTGCGAAATACATAATGCAACAAATATTTTACTTACTTTACTTTATAGGAAGTTGCTCAAAGTATATATTTATTATGAATATATTTTTAAAATTAGCTTATGCATTATGTTTCAAAGTATTAGTATAAAATTATGTGTTTTAAAAAGAAAAACAACCAAGTACAAACCCCTAATACAACATTTAAATAAATCCTAGTCATATGCTGAGAACAAAATAGCTGATTCTTCATGTAATATATGCATATAAACAGCTAGTGAACAGAATGCAGGTATTTGAATACTTATTTTCTTAAAATAGCTTAACAAAAGATAAATTAATAAGTAAACAAATGTAAACTTTGGAAAAATTATGGTGTGCTGTATTTTAATTTTTAAACCACTGGCATCTAAATGAATATAATGAAATTTGGTTTCTCTTCTAATAATTTGTGTTTTATTTCAGTTTTAATGAGCTAATACCCATCATATTTGTTTCAGTATTATTCAGCAGCATAAAACTTGCATTCTTTTTATGTACTTGTATAAAGATTTATGTTTCTCTTTTCAAAAATATATGTTGAAAGTAGTTTTTGTTAGTATTCTACAATAACTCATGTTGTTAATTTGAATGAATTATTTTTGTTGTTTGTTTCTAGGTTGTTTTATAATGTTTAATGTACTGCTGTATAATGAACTACTGTATAATATACTGCTTCTTAAATTCTGGACTGAAATTGAAATGTATTTTCTATTTAAAAACTATAAAATTACCTTTGCATACTATATTAATGCTCTATTGCCTGTTAAACTCTCACCCAGATACATACGAAATCATTAAAATATTTTCTGGTTGTTGCTTAACCCTTTGAAGGGTGGTGGTATATATTTATACCACTTAACTTTAATTCCCAACTGCCAAAATTGTACCAGAATTTTTGGAAAAAAAATTGCTTTAATAATGCACTTGAAAAAGCATTTAATTATTTTCAAAATATTTTGCTCATAAATTCTGGTGACAGTCAATCATTTTAACATTTTAGCAACAGAACTATTTTGCCCATGAACCCCATGCCTTGGACGAGATATCTTCTCCTTGGTAATTTTAGGACAGCTGAAAGCAAATGAGATATTTTGTCAGTGACAGTCAAGAATTAACTATCATATTAGATAATTGTTCAACTTGAAGAGTAGAAACATAATTAAAACTGTATGAAGCATCTTTGCTCATACAAAATGTATAATAAAGCTTTATTGATGCCTTGTATTGGGGACCACCAAAAAATAAACTATGAATAATTTATAAATGAAACAATAGATGAATATTAAAATGAATTCTGCAAATATTTTATATACATGTATGAATTAGTATTTAATTTCAAATTTTTATTAATTTTTTCTTTCTGTTTGTCATATATTTTAAAAATTTTAAATTGTTTTAGAGTAAGCTGGAATACAGATGATTGTGGCATATATTTTAATAACTACTGAAATAATTTGATAAGCTAAAAATTTAGTTATTGGTTTTGAGATTTGTTTATAATTTCTGTCCCTTATTTCTCTTTTCATTCTATTTTGCTCATTATAAGAAAAAAAAATTAAAGTACATTTTGTATAATTCATTTATATTATTAATTCATCTTGTTCATTAATTATTTTACAATGTTGAAAGCTAAAAATTGTATCTTGAATTCAGATTTTTAAGATTTATTTTCTTCTTTCTTTTGTTAGTGCTCTCATATTATTATTTAAAAAGTTGTATGACTCTGTAGTGACATAAATAAATAATACAGAATATTATTTTATTCATAATATATACTTTGAAACTTCTTTTCTAATTAGAATGTATTGTAAAGTTTAAATCAGTTGTATATGAGTTGTAAATTTTGAAATAGTTTATTTTGGTACATTTTGGCATTTTTTTGTGCTGGTTCAGAACCATTCTACTAAACAATTACTCTGCCATGGAAAAGTATTTGATTTTAAATTCAAAGCAGGCTCTAATAACTGTGATGTGTGCATATTTTTGTGTTCCTATTTCATGATTTTTTTAATTTACTAATGAAATGTGAGATGTTCACTTATCTTATTTGTAACATTGTGTATGTTTATATAGCGTGTATTGTATTAAATATGTAAAGATCTATAAGCTAATAATATATTATCAATGTTAGCATTTGTTTGTTAATTTTTTAAGGATATCTTGAGTTTTTTTTTCAATCTGTAGTTTAACTATTAATTGTAACTCCTCTCATAAGACTACTTTAAAGGGCTCTTACATAAAGCTTAATTCTTTAGAAGAAAAATAAATGCCATTCATTTGAGGCCCCTTGAAGTTTGTGGTTCTCCTGCACTACGGGTGTTTGCACCTGCTCATTTTATCACTGATTTTAATGTACACTTCCCATTAGGCTTGCAGTTTTAGTAAAAATAGTTAAAACAAGTATTTTTAAACAATGAGTATAGATACTTTTACAAATGGTGACAATAAGCCACAAAGCATTTAAAAGTTACATGTTTAAAATGTTATGTAATTATATTACATTATGGAAGTATGTAACTGGATGTGCTGCTCAGAATGCATATTTTTATTAAAATATATTAAGAATGCCACATAATTTTAAGATCTTGTGATGTTTTTAAAATGTGATTTTTAAATATTTTTTCTAATATATTCTAAATCACTTTGTTTTATGAAAGTTATCAATAACTATTAAGTTTCTAGTAAATATTAGTGTTATTTAAATTACCTTCCCCATTATCAGTCTACAAAATATTGTATATCAATTGCTTAATATCTAATATGGCTTCTAAAAGCCCTTTTCACCTATTGCATCAATTTTAATAATTTTGTGAAACTTAATGATTGAAGCATTGTTTAAATTAAAAACAGTGCAAATTCATATTTTCCTCTAAGGGGAATCTCTCTACCAATATTTGTAAATGGTGGGGGGTAGCACTTTTTGAGAGGAAGAGAAAATTATTGTTAAACCTGCATTTATTCTAATGAGCTATTTAAATTAGCCATAAGTATTGACATATAGCAGAATATCATTGAAACAACTTAGAATCAACAAGTCAGAATAATAATGGTAAAAGTTCGTTTTCATTTTAAAAAAAAAAACAATATTTATATAAGTTATTTCTTAGTTTTAACTAAATGCTATGTGCCCTAAATAATTGGGTTTCAGTCTGATTTTTGTGCAAAACAACTCTTGGTTCCAAGGTTTCTGGTATAAAGATCTTCTACTGTAATAACAAATGTTAATAAATTATCAATCTTCTTTTTGACAAACCTGTAATTAAACCTATTAATATATTATGTTTATATTTTAATTTTCAATTAATTTTTGCCATTTATGTACAATATTTTGCTCATAACATATTATTTTATAGCACATTTATGTCTCACTATCCCTTTACTCTGCTTTGTTTTTTTAATACATATAAATTTTTTGTAATTTTTTCTAAATTATACAAGATCTAAAATTTTTTCTGGATATTTTTTCAAAACTAAATTTTTCTGAGATATTGTGATCAGGTATCTACTTTTTTAATGTCTGTATTAGTGTTATCATATTTTCTTGCATGGCATTAAATTTTTTTCACCAGGCTATAAAAAATATTTTTTCACCATGATAAATTGAATTAGGCAATCGGTTTTTTTCTTTGCCAATATTAATTTTTATATTATTATATATCTTGTTTTGTTCAAAAAGTATGTTTTAGCTACTTTTATGGGAAATTATTTCTGTTGTGTGTCAGTTTTATAGCAGCTTTCAACAGTTTTAATTTTATATTGATGGTTTAAAATAAATCATAGAATGACAAAAATTGTATTATTTTTTGGTCCATTCTTCAGGGTTAAAATCAATCAATCAAATATTTATGGGAAATGTGTTTTTAGTACAAATATCAAGGTGTGAAAATGTCATTTGATTTACTTTTGATTTTTATGTTTACATTTTTAAATATTTAGTGACTGATTATTGTTTATATATTAACATACTTACAAATCTTTTTACACATGGTATTTTATGATTGAAACGTTAACTCTGTGAAATGAATAATAATATCTATTTATACTTAGACATGTATAAACTATTATATAAATTGTCCATAGCTAATAGATTTTATATGCACCAGTGAAATTTTTATCTGCATTTTCTGAAAGCAAAATTTGAATGTATCATAGAACTTTACTTATGGAATTAAAAGATGAATTTCAGCAGCCATGTTTAGATCGAGGTTAGTAGAGTTTTGAATATAATCATAAATATCTTTTGATACTTATTTTTAAAAGGTATTTGAGAAGTTTGCTGAGGTTAGATAAAATAATATTTTAAAATTAACTGTATGAGATAGAAGTGTATAACAGTCATTTATAAGGAGCATTTGAAGAAGAAATAATTTAATGAGTCACATTACAGAGACTCAGTTTGTCACTCAGTATATAAAAGATTTTCTTCAACATTCACATAATCAAAACTTTTGCCTGTGGAATCTTTATTATTTAATTCAATACAGAATAAAACATAAAAGGATTAAAAGAATAATCATCTTGCTAAAATTAAATTATATATAGCTTAATCATTAATCTTAAGTATAATAATAATTTTTAAAAATGCATGTAGAAATACATTTACATCTATTAGATTTACTATCTAGTTAAATTATACTTTAAAATGCTAATAAAGGTTCTTATATAATAAAGGTATAGATAATAAAGGCTCTTATAAAAGTTATTTTATAACAGTTTTTTTAAAGTCTTATTCTCTAAAGCTATCACTATATTTAAAGATCTCTTTGAGCTTTTCTGTCTTATGGAAAAACATTCCTTGTATGTCTGTGTTCACAATTGAACTTTGTGAGAAGGAATTGTTTGTTAGTTGCTGAAATAATCATGGTCGACAAAAAGTCTAATTTAACATTTTATTTTTATGAAATGAAAATTGATGATTCACCATGTGATAAATTTAATTTTGCTGGCAGGATGTGCTTTAAGTGAGATTAAGAAGTATAATTATTTGATAGATAGTAACTTAAATTTGGTACATAGAAGTCACTAATTAATATGAAGTAAATCTGAATTTGTCATGGAAAAATTCACTCATAAAACAGGGAAACTAGCTTATAAATAAATAATTTAAAATGAGATGAATTACTGACATTTCTGCATTTAATGATTATGAGAATAAGTGAAGTCCTACTGAATTTTTCATACCAATTGATGGAAAAGAAATATATTTTTCCTTCTTGAAAATTTCTTCGATAATAAATTTAACATATTGTTTTCATATTTCATGCTATCTGAAAACATTTAGTAGAGGAAGGATAAAAATACATCCCAATATGAGAAAATAATTTCTGTTGAAGTAAAAAATAATTTTTATTTTATAAAAAGCTAGTAACTGGATCCAAAGTGTGCAACGTTAGACAGCTCTGTTCTTAATGATCTGTTTGCCTTTCATTTAATATTTTTATTTTCTTCTTAAAAACAGTTTTATTGAGAATAAAAATTACATTGTGTCATATTTCAATTCTATATTCTGGTCACCATTTGAGATTTAAAAAGAAAGTAAAAACTGGATAACTCCCTACTTTGTCCTTTGCAGCATGATGTTTTAGACTGTCATTTTATCATTACTCACACAATTAAAAATGAACTACCTACACATAATCTTGCCCATTATTGGGACAGCTTGGTATCTAAATAGTCGAAAGTATATTTTTATTTGTAAAAATCTATTAAACATTTTAAAAATAATTTTAAGTAGCTTTTTATGATTATTGTCTTGAATAAGCTGCCTAAAAATTTATGTGATTTTTATTTCATTTTTCTTAAATGTTGATTGGTAGATTTCTTCATAACATCATTCGTTTAACAAATTTTAAACTCCAATTTCAGAATTCCATTTCCAAGTCATGACTTATTTTCCCTTTGCATTGTACATGACATATGTACATGACATACTGCTGTCTCCCAGTTACTGAATTGAGTTATAGTCAATTTATTTTCAGAAGTTCTATAACTTAAACTATAGATGTGAATGTAAAACAATAATGCCATTAAGTTTTTTAGTTATGTGACATAAGTGCTTTTAAATTCTATTTTTTTTTATATTTATCACATCACACTGCTAAAAATTGACAATATTATACAAAATTAAAAACTGACTACTTAGTACAAATGGAAAACATATCAAATATCTCATGTATCCCTAGTAATCTCTTTAAATTTGGTTAATCTAAAATATGTATTTTGTGGTAGGATAGAGCATTGTCTAGTATACTTTCAGGTAGTATAAAAGTAATTGTGTATTAAATTATAAATACTACTAAATTACACAGATACTGCCTATGCTGCTCATATGTTTGGCAATTTTTTTCTAATAAATTATGCCAATAAATTATTTTATTACTTTTTTACAATAAAAACAAAACCCCTAAAAATTGTATATCCCACTATACATGCATTTATTTTAAAGCAAAACAGGATTGAATGGTCCCATAAAAATTATTTCATTATTTAAAGTGAATTACTAGGATAAATATCTTATGAAGTGTTTCAAGCAAGGAATAAAAAAAATGAGAAAGGCTTGGTAGTGAGTATGTCAAATTGATAAACTATTTCATTAATCATAGAAAAAAGTTCTATAAACAAAATTATGATGACATTATGAGGAATTATTTGAATTAATTTGTTGATTATTTCAATTAACCATTAAGTTTGCAAACTTAAGATGACTGACAAAAATGTTTGATGAATAACATATTGATTTCAGATCTTACTCTTTTGCTAAAAGAGAAAAAAAATTCTGAGACCAGGAACCTAAAGGAAAAATGTTGATTTGTCATAAGATAGGTAATCATATAAAGATATAATAGCTGTCTCTGAAACATGCTAAGTTTCTTACAATAATGGTTTAAAGTTTAAACATTAATCTCATATTATATATATTAATGCACCAGTAACTTCCTTTATATGTATTAAAAACCTTTTTTATTTTTTAATATGATTATAATTAGTTCAAAATAACTACTAAAATTTTGATAAATTTTGTATACCATAAAATGCTATCTGCCATGCTTTTTTTTTTCAATTCATCTTTTTGCATCTATTATCAACAAGTAATGAAATCTACATACATTTGTATTCTTCCTTTTTATGGGATAATTTCTAATAAACTGAATTATTTCTGTCTATCACAATTTTACTAGTCTTTTTAAGTGTTAATAGATTTTATTTTGAAGTGTTTATTTTGCTTTTATTTTAGAATTTTTATCTTGTTTCTATTTTAATCAATTTCTTTTCTTATAGAAGACGCTTTTTCAGTTTTATAGATAATTTTGTATAATTTGTTGGCATTGTACAATATATTTTTTATAAAACTTTTACTTGTATAAAAATATATAGAATTAATTTTGTATTTTATTTTATTTTCATTGTGATCAATACTTTACAATTAATATCTTTCCTAAGTATGAACTCTGCCAAAAAATCTGCAGCTTACATTAAAATACTTAGGTAACTTTACTAAATTATCTAGTACAGTAAAACTTGTCTAAATCGGAATGCGGATAAGGCAGAAATTTATCCAATTTGAACTAGTTTCATGATCCCAGCCAAGTAAATAGGCAATATATTTAAAAATTTTTTGATGAAACAGAATTTGTCTAATATGAAAACAGAAAGCAATACTTCAAGAATTAATCAAAAACCATGTACATAATGTTGAAGTGTGATAAAATATTAATGTAGAAATGATTAATCCAATATCCAAATTGTCTATTCTCTAGTCTGTTTACTCAATTAAAAAAGAATAAAATTAGGATTCACAAGAAAACAACAGATGCTAGCAGTCAGAAAAGAGATATGTTACTTAATATTAAAGCAAATATTTTCGTGCATGATTGAACCAAGACACATTTCTTTTGCAATCAAACCCTGAAATGTGCCACACTCTTCTAATATCAATGAGAATTTTTAACTGTGTCCAAGTTAATAGCATACAATCCATTTTTTCAGCTTGTGTTTAAAGTCTGTAACTTCAGAAAAAATGTTAATGTTGTAATTACCTAAGATCCAAACAGTGCTGACAACTGTCATATAAAAAAAAAAATCTAAACATTGAAGAACAACATCTGGGATTTTTGCTTATTATGACTTTTCATGATTAACTATAGTATAGAAAACATTAATATGGAATTAATGGGATGCATTCTTTAACTTAGGTTAAAGTTTAAACTATTCCTAAAAATGTTTTTGAAAAGCTTATTAACAAATTATTTTATTTCTAATTTTCCAAGAGTGAAGTAATTGACTAACTTTAAAGGATAAGTGAAATTATTGAAGTGACAGAAATAGATAAACTGTCCGTATAAAAAATAATGATGCGATTCAAGTGTGGAAAACACATATCTACAACACCCTAAAAAATAAAAGTAGAATAACAAATCAATCTGGTGTAGTGTAAATAGTAATAAAGTAATGATAGGTAAACATACAACATTTTACAACTGGCATCACTGCAAGAATGTGATCAGTGAGGTATGTACTAAAATTACTGTAATAGGCTGCTATTTTAACTACTATAATGTAATATATTATTATAATATATTATAAGGTAAGAAAAAGCTCATTTCTTTATACTTTTAGTAAGCTTTGTATATCATTTTGTATAATGTGGAAAAATGTCCAATTCGGAAAAATATTTTGGTCCCCTGTGATTCTGCTTTGAACAAGTTTTACTATATTTTGATATGAAATCATATTTAATAATAAATCATAAATTTGAAAACCATCCTTTTATACACAAACTTATATATATATATTCTTTCTTTCTTTTTAGGGTATGGGTGGGGAAAAGATCAGGGGAAGAGAATTTAAATGCTAAGAGCTTCAGAAGTTTATTTAATATTTAACACATAATCTAATTCTGGTTCAAAGCTTTGCAGTATTTTCATTTTATGTCTTTCAATTATTTTGTATTTTCACTGTGTATATTTGTCCATTACATACATGTTGGTGTTATAGGTGATAAGACGTGACTAGGTAAAGGACAAAGTGATTGTACTTACCCTAAATTAATTACCCTATTATATATTACCCTAAAAGTCTGAGAAGTCCTCTAGTTTTTTTTTTTTTTTTTTTGAAGTTATGAATAAGCTGTTTGTAACTAAACAACTATTAGAGTTTCAAAACTTATGAAACTAAGATGGAAAAGAAATAACAAAGCCTTAATTTTCTGATTACATTCAGCACTGACATTAAAAAAATGTTTCAATACTTAACTTTATATCTTTTTCAGTCAAATTTCCTGATTGTTTTGTAGTTTTACCTAAAATTGTGTGGCATAAATAATGTATTAGTGTTTTTTTTTTTTTTTTTTTTTACAAATTAAGTTTAAAGATTTAACATATTTGAGATAAATTGCCTTTTCATATTTTTGACAAAACTTTCTGGTTGCAGAATATTGTTTCTTCTTTCCTATGAAGTTATAATATGGCTTTCTATATCCTTAGAAAAAGATTTTGTCCAGCACAAACAGTACCTAGTTACGTCCATTAATAAGATTAACGTCCAAGAATGCACACACATAAAATTTAAGTTTTATTAATTATTCTATTGATATGAGGAATTAATATAAAAGCTGTAGCTGATTGTTAGACTGGACCTATATTTGATCTTATATAAGTATTTATATGAAAAATTATTATTTGTCCAGATATCTTTTAAAAGAAATCATACCTTTATTTTTGCTAATTATATATTGGTTTCTTTTTATATGATGGTCTGTGATAAGGAGTGTGGGTTTATTAAGTTTAATAATGTTTTTAGTATTTTGATATCTTTAATTTTGTCTCAATGTGACAGTTTATTTTATCATAGATCTATTAAAAAATAGTTCAAAGTACAGAAAATCTATATTAATGTAACTATTATAAAATGGTTAAAAATTTTTCCAATGATGTTTTATTTATTTTCTCAAATAGTACTATAATTTGTAATAGTATCAAGTGCTCTTCTGGAATTAAAAATATATATATAAATAAACCGGTGTAAGAGTGATTTTCAAATAAATATTTATTCATTCCATGTGTAAATTTTGTTTTACTTTAGCATATTCATATTTGAGATGAGACATGTTCAGCCCAAGCCTCAGCACAGGCTAAAATGTACTCGGACTCAATTTTTATACTAGTCTGCAAGCTCGAGCTCAAAGTGAAAATTTTATTTATTCACAAATTGAAAAAAGGAAAAAAAAACTTGCTACAGTACACTCATGATTTTACGATCCTTGATTTAGTGACAACTCATGATTTAGCAAACATTGGATCAGGTCCGACTGTTTCGCAATATTTACAATGTTTTTCATCTCTCATTCTAACAACCCGGAAATAATTTGAATCTTGATTTAGCGACTTTTCTGAGAACAGAAATAAAGTTGCAATCATAGCGACTCTGTCATTATACATCCTATTGTAGTATTATGTCGGAATTTTTTATCTTTTATAGCTTTCGCTGAGTCCATCACCATCCCTCAGCCTGTTCCGACATACTCCGATGGTTGTTGACACTTTTATTACTGGAACCTGGAGAGATAATTGCTATAATTCCTATTATGTATCTCCTCTCAAAGCAATAAAAAAAAAAGGTTAGTGTCAGACTTGGCTGAAATTTTTCCTAATAAGGGAAAATTTTAAGTTTAGATTTTCGCCAAATGTATTAGGAAATCTAGAATTTTTTTCCCAAAGATGCTTTGAAATAAATAGTACTTTTTTTTTTTTTTTCATTTTTTGACAGATGAAATCTTGAGTTATAAGTAGAGTCCTGCATCGGGTTGGGTCACCCGCTTTTACCCATGGTTTCAAGTACAAGTTGGGTTGACTTTCATTTGTTCAGGCCGGGTCAGTTTTGGGTTGGGTTTTGACTCTTGCAGGTCGGGTTCAGGTTGACCCGCCACTTTTTCAATTTCTGATACTTATATATATTTGTACCCTTATACATTGGAATAGAGGGCAGCCCCAACTCTATTCACACGTAGCATGTGTATGTGTGCATAAACTATCGCAAATACATGTGTATCATAAACGAAATGTTGATAATATTTTTCATATTCTGAGAAAAGATAAAATGGTTCTTAACTGCACCGTAACAAAAAGAATAATCTATGATTACATTTCTTATATATATTTTATTTTTTATCATGCAGTAAATTGAATATATATTCATTCATATTCAAATATGTATTTATTTTACGTAGTCATTTTAAAAATTTACCTCTAATAAAATAATTGCTTTAATCACATTTATCATACAGTATTATTACAAATTCTGAACACATTGAAGCTTATGTAACCTAGGAGGGTTTCAAGATTTAATCTATCATTTGGCCAACATGATTGCACAAAGCAAAATAATAATAATAATAATATAGATAATGCATTTTGGTTTGTAATTCAATATGTACTTAGAACTCGAGATTTCATTTTTCAAAAAATGGACTAAAAAAAGAAACTGTTGGATCCCAAATCATTCATAATTATTTCGATTCTAATTATATCCAGTGAAACCGAATGTTGCTTTCTCTTTTTAGATAAATGAATTACTTATCGAGTTATAGAAATCGTTATATAAATTCTAAGAGATTTTCTGCTTTCGACAAAAAAAAAAAAAAAAAAAAAAAAAAAGAAAGAAAGAAACATCATCCGATTACATAGTTTTTTTAATCCTTCATTTTTAGCTCACAGGCTATCAAAGCCTGAGAGCTTATGTGCCCGCCGGTTCTGTATGTATGTATGTACGTACGTACGTATGTACGTAACGCGATAACGTGATAGAAACAGCCGTTTTGCTTCAAATTTTGTTTATAAGTTTATTGTGATAAGGAGCTTCCCTGATTAGTTTTGGGGATTCATTAGTTAAGTATAAAGGGGGGAACGGGGGGCTAACCCCCCCTTAAATTAGATAAATGGGTTTTTCATGCAAAATTATCTGATTTTCTTCAAATTTTGTATATAGGTTTATTGTGATAAACGCTTCCCTGATTAATTTTGGGGTTTCATTGGTTATGTATAAAAGGGGGAGAACGGGGGGCTCCCACCCCCCCTTTATTTTGATAAATGGGTTTTTTATGCAGAATTATCCCATTTTCTTCAAATTTTGTATGTAGGTTTATTGTGATGAACGACTGCCCTGATTAATTTTGGAGGTGCATTGGTTAAATATAAGGGGGGGACAGGGGGCTAACCCCCCCTTAATTTAGATAAATGAGTTTTTCATGCCGAATTATCAGATTTTCTTCAAATTTTGTATATAGGTTTATTGTGATAAACGCTTCCCTGATTAGTTTTGGGGTTTCATTGGTTAAGTATAAAAGGGGGAGAACGGGGGGCTAAACCCCCCCCCCCCCCCTTAATTTAGATGAATGGGTTTTTTATGCAGAATTATCCCATTTTCTTCAAATTTTGTATATAGGTTTATTGTGATAAACGGCTGTCCTGATTAATTTTGGAGGTGCATTGGTTAAATGTAAAGGGGGGACGGGGGGCTAACCCCCCCCCCCCCTTAATTTAGATAAATGAGTTTTTCATGCAGAATTATCAGATTTTCTTCAAATTTTGTATATAGGTTCATTGTGATAAGACACTTCCCTGATTAGTTTTGGTGGTTCATTGGTTAAGTACAAAGAGGGGAACGGGGGGCTTACCCCCCTTAATTTAGATAAATGGGTTTTTCATATAGAATTATCCAATTTTCTTCAAATTTTGTTTGTATGCTCATTGTGATAAGGCGCTACTCTGATTAGTTTTAGGGGTTTCATTGGTAAGGGGGGGGCACGGGGGATGATCCCCCTTAATATATTGTCGATGTATTACTTTTTCGAGGGGCTTATTTCAAATTCTTTAATATAAGAGTACAATAAACAATTAGTATGAATAGCCTGTGAGCTCAATGCCCTCAGTTTAACTGGGCAGTTTTCTTTTTATTTTAATAGTGTGTTTTTATGCAAATATATTTTATTTTTCTTAAAGGATGTGTACTTCTTTTTTTGTTGTCAAACTATTTCTAAAATATACAATTAATTTATAATTTTATGTGTTAAAATCCTAGCGCGAAACTAAACTAAACTTCGCACAAAATTAAGCATATATTTTAGAAATAATTTGACAACTAAGAAAGAAAGAGACATCCTTTAAGAACAGTACCTAGAAAACAGAAATTAATAAGATTGATTCATTAAGGAGATATTTTAAAAATACGAATGCATCACACAGTCATTGGTTTAACATTAGTGAGAGGAATTTGAAATCTCATTGATGAAGAGCCTTAAAAATTGCTTTTTAAAGAGATAAATTATCATAAACAATTTTATTATGAGTTATTTTACAGTTTTTCTTTCTTTCTTTCTCTTTTTTTAAGTAGTCATTTTAAAAAGTAACCTCTAATAAAAGATTTGTTTTAATCGTATTTATCATACAGTATTATTACAAAAAAAATAAGAAAAGAAAGAAAGAAAAAATATTGGATCCTAAATCATTCTTAATTATTTCGATTCTAATTATATCCAGTGCAAATTTATATATATATATATATATATATATATATATCCGGGTCAAACATAAATCCCCCCGCCTGTCATTTCCACAAAAAAAAATGTAAAGTTTAAAGAGCGGTTTTCAATCCATTCCCTTAATTTTTATTTTAAATATAAAATAAATGTTAGGATTTTTTATACATTATTAGATTTTTTCCCACACAACAACGTGACACTTTCAGACACAGTTATGAACTCATTTGTAAACGCAAAAGCACGACACTTCCAGGCTTGCTTTTGGAAGAGTTTTGGATGTTGCTTTCTCGTTTTCGATAAATGAATTACTTATCGAGTTATAAGCGATTGTTGTCACATGACGATGTGTTTTTCTCCTTTAATACGCAGCCGCGTATGGAAACTCAGTTCAAAATGCCAACTTTGAAAGAATTTTCTAAAATATCTTCTGCCTTCAATAGAAAAAAAAAGGGGGGGGCGACACCATTCGATTACATGGTTTCAGCACTAAGAACGCCTGCCAATTTCGTGCGTTTCTAAACAAAAATGAATTCGGAAATTTGTCAGAAATTAATTCCTTTTGGGATTTCAGACCAGCCTCGATAAAGTATTGTTCTATCGACTCTAATGGAGAAACTGCATTGTTAAATGCAAAGTGAATAAAATTAACGAGTACATTTTTATTTTGGGTCGACTTCTTGATATTTTTGCCTAAATTTTGTTATTTGTTTTTTGTACTGAAAGACAAGACAAATCTTCATTTGGCCTTCCTTACATTGATGATTTAACGCCAAAGATAGCAACCCGTCTTTCTGATACTTAAGAAAATGTATGGGTTTGGATGGCATCATTTGGAGGGACACTCAATGTACGCAGCCTAAACGGTGCATTGAATTCAACTTTTCCACAAAGGATAAAAAAGCAAGTAACCAAACATTTCTTTATTCTGAGTCTGGCCCTTTCAGATGTCTATCAGCTCTGCCACACCTCTTTCTTCTATTTGTTCTTCACACTCTAGGAATAACAATGCATCTTGCTTGGAAATTTCTCTCCTCCTTTGCCTCTAGTTTTGCAGCTCACACACACTGAGCTCTGCGATTAGCTGGCTTGTGATCGTCACAAGAATTCCTGTATCAGGCAAATGCATACATCATGTGATGGGATAATTTCTCCATGTACAATCTTTTAGGAAGTCATTTTGTTTACATTAAATCATTTGTGTTGTCTGTATTTTTTTATGCTAAACACTTTTTATTTCTCCATGGCTCCTATTGTAAATAAAAGATTATCTATTTCCATTGATATGAAGGAGAAAATTCTTGAAAATGTGGAAAACATCATATAGCAAAATCTGAAATTGCTAAAATGTTTAATATCCCAAAAAGTACTCTTTTCATGATCATAAAAAAACTAGGATTCCATAATGAAAGCAAAAGAATCCATACCAAAGTGACTGCATGATAAAGAAGCTAAATATCCTTTATTGGAGAGGGCACTTGTGGAGTGGATGAAGAAAATGAGATCAAAGAACATGCCAATCAATGATAATATGTTAAAGGCTAAAGCTCAAACTTTTCCTGAAAAGTTGAGTGTCACTGGAAATTTTCCAGCCTCATATTGATGGCTGAAAAATTTCAAAACATGGAATGGTTTAATCTTCAATAAACTCTGCGAAGAAAGTTCTTCTGTAAATCTTGAAACAGTGAGTGAATGGAGAAATACAACACTTAAAAAACTTTTAAATGAATGCAATGAAGATCACATATTTCATGCTGACGACTTTTTCACAAGTTGCTTCTGTAGAAATCTTTAGTTTTTAAAGATGAAACTTGTTCTCGAGCAAAGTGGGCAAAGCAAAGATTAACAGCTCTACTAGTGGCTAACATGTGTGGAACTGAAAAACTTCCTCTGCTCATCATAGGAAATTCTGAAAAGCTGTGTTGTTTCAAGAGAATCAAAATGTTGCTGTAAAGTTGTTGGCTGATCAGATCATATTTTGTAGCTGTTGTTCGTGATCAAATAAAAAAATCCACGTGAGCCAGGTTCGTTTATAATAAAAACACTCCAGAATGGTCGTCAAGACATTTTATTGTAAGATCACCATGAGGATGCCAAGATGGTCGCGGACAGAAGAGGGGGAAACAAGACAACCGTTCTTTAAACGGTCATTATTATGCGAAGACAGAAAGCGAAGTGAGTTGTTTCCACGATACAAGTTGGAATTGCACTGACAAGAATCTCGCCAAAATAGGGTTGTTACAGAGTATCTAGGCATAAATACTTTCAGATGAAGCTGCCGCATAACTAATGGTATTTAGCAAGCCAGGTTGCTAGATTTTTTTCAAAAGGACGAATTTTGTTTGAAATTAATATCGCCACGGCGATTATAACCAACAAATATCTTTCTCATGAGAACGGATTTTCGACAGACTAAACAGTATATGCTTTTAACAATGAGAATATATTTTTAGACCTGGGTGTGAGTGATTGAGTTCTTACCACTACCATATAAGGGCATGCATTTGGGCCAAATGGAAGATTCGCATAACTTTTGTGGCCACAAAAATGCGTTATGCACATATTGTGTTATAAGCTTGGTTACGGAAAGTAAAATTACGAAAAGGCATCTGTGCTGATTTAATTCTTTTCTTTTTTTTATTTTAATCGAAAAGCCATGAGATATTAGTGATCGAGCACAAGTGAAAATGAAAAAGGGAAAGGGTATAAATTACAGCGGGATTATTGTTTGTAGTTAAAGATAACACGATTAAATTTTGACAACGGAAGGGGAAAAATATAAATTAAATAAAGGATAGGGTTTGTTAAAACTTAATATATGATTCTCATATCATATATTTCCCCCGTTTGCTCAGATAAAAGAATAATTTGTTAGGGTTTAAATTTCAGGCATGCTCCGTCTGAAAGTTTACATATAATCAATGCAAAATATAAGAAAAAATATAAACACATACAAATATCAAAAATGAAAATGGAAATGGTATACCAAAATTTTTGCTACTGGTCATCATAGTGTACACAATAGTTTATTCCTTAAGTCCATGGTTTGTTGAGAGTTTTTTTTTTTTTTTTTTTTTTGTAGATGTAGATGTTATTTTTGCTGTTCCGGAACATATAGCAGTTGAACTACTCTACATATATAGTGATGACCAAAATATGACCAGAAAAGTTGCATTATCATCAACTAATGTTTATTTTACTGATAACTGGTCGTAAGCATGCTAAATGAATTTAAAATGTTCATATTTCTGAACACATATAAGCTTATGTTAAGTTGCAACTACAATACAATAAAATTTTCTTTGTTCGAACATAATGCAAAATACTGATATATGTAATCTTGCATAAAATAAACATGAAATATATAAATGCAAATACAAAATATAAAAATAAGATACTGTTACAGTTACATTAATAGTTACACATGTGTAAAAATGAAATACAAAAATGATGAAGATAAAAATGAATAAAATAAAATTTGGGTTTAAAAATAGTAAAAATTTGTGCATTCGCACAGGACAGGATAGGGAAAGTGACGCACGATCCAAAAAAAAATTTCTGCCCTAAATCTTGTCTAAGGACAAGTGTGATGGCGCAAGTTTAGGACTATTGCCTTATTTGTGGAGGGAATATTTAGGGCGAGGTCCACATTGTTGTCACAACATAGACCCCGTTGCTCCCGCAGCAGTAATGCAACAAACTGAGGAGCAGTCTCGTATACTCATTTTGACAGGGGATTTAAGGTGAATTGGAATACCAATTCGAATGTGTCTCTCATTACAATGGGGTGGAAGATCCTAAGGGCAATAATTTTGAACAGATCACCACTCCGAAAGGGAATAATTAGAAAAATAAAAAAATATATATACACCTAGTGTATGTTGAATAAAGTCAATCCTAGAGTAATGAGAGAGAGTTTTGTCAAGTTCGGTAAAAATGTTAAGTCATGAGGTACATATTTACTTAATTAGCATTATTAAAATTTAAAAAAAAACTGACCTTAAGAGAAAAATTTTTTAGTGCAATTAATGTTACTATAATTATGTCTATAACGATTTATGAGATTTTAAAAAAATATGACGACAAAAGTTAAGATTTTTTTTTTTTAATGTGTATATGTACAAACACCCCATAACATAAAAGATAATGTTCACAACAAGATTGCCATATCTGCCATTCCCTTGATGAAACAAACTTGGACCAGCCGAGAACTTTCACAAGGAAACATCAAATATAACATCAGTATATTGTGTACATCAATATACACAAGTGTGAACAAAACCAAAAATTCGCACAAAATACAACAATTATAAAATTATACGCTATTTTCTAGGTCTTAAATTATAACGTGTTGAATAAGTTGGAGAGTTAATATTATTATAACCATCATGACTTGTAAGTAAGTGATCGCTTCTTGGTGGAGCGATGATTAACCTATCAATGTGTACTCTAAAAGCAGAGTCATCAGGTGCATGTAAGCGTTTGATTGAAACAGAGACAGGTGAATATTTGTGTATAACAATGTAAGGTCCAGAATATTTTGGTTTGAACTTATCTACTGATTTTAAATACACAATATCTTTATTCATAATTTTTCTTAGTTTAGCACGTTTTTGAAAATGATCATTTCTTTTGTTTTGAGAGTCTTTGATGTTATTATATGCTTTCCTGTAAATAGAATTTAAATCTTGTAACAATTTGTAAGCTTCAAAATCTTTGTCAAGAACCTGATTGACATTATGGTCATAAGTATCAAATATTAAGGATAGTTCTCTTCCAAAGTGAAGCAAGTTGGGAGAATATTTTGTGGAGGAATGTAGAGATCCATTATAAAGAGATTTATGAATTGATAAAGCATTTTCAAAAGTATGACCTTCTTGAAGTAAAGTAGAAACAGAGTATTTAATTGACTTATTAATTCGCTCCGACACGGCATTGCTTTGTGGCCTCGCTACACTGGAATGACGTACCTTTATGCCTAATGTGTCGTTAAATTTGTCGTATATGTGTGAAGTGAATTGTTTTCCCAAATCTGACAAAATTACGGAAGGTCTTCCAAAGATAGTTATGTAACTGAATAAACACTTAATTATCTTTTCAGAAGTGATGGTACGCAAAGGGAAGAGTTCTAGGTGTCGAGAAAAATGGTCAATTACTGTCAATACCGACTGTCCATTAGTAAAGGGACCGACCAAATCAACACTGACTGTATCTCCTGGATGCGTAGGTGTGTATGTAGGTTGTAGTGGAGCAAGTGGAGTTTTGTGATGTTTTGCCTGTAAACATTTTGTGCAAGACGCTACAAAATTTAAAGTGTCAGCATACATTCCTTTCCAAAAATATTTTTTTGTGACAAATGCATATGTTTTTGTTAATCCAAAATGCGAAAAATGACATATTGTTAGAACTTTGGCTTTTAATGAATTTGGGACAATAATGTGGTACGAAAAGGTGTCATTACAAATATTTTCTTTTTTTAACATTAAAACCTTTGAATCGGGATGAATGAAGTACATAGGGAATTGTTTCGATGAGCCATTTTGCATAATTTTGTAAATTTCGGATAATTTTGTGTCTTTCTTTTGTTCGTTTACAAATGTTTCATTTGAAATTTCCAATAAAGGGTCTTTTTGATCCTTGTTACCAATAACTAAGTAATTTAGAGAATGTGTACTGTATGATAAATGATCATTATTAGTGTCTGGGAGATCATTATCTACAATTGGCAATGCATATGGTTCGTTGATAAGCTCAGGGTTGGAATTTAAATCAACTGTGTTTTTCTCGAAAGAACATCTGGACAAATAATCTGCAAGTACATTTGAAGAACCGGGAATGTGATCAAAAGTGTATGTATATTCTGATAATTCTGTTAACCATCTAGTTGTTATATCAGCGGGATTAGTTGTTTTCTTGTATTTTTTTAAAGGAGCACTATTGGATAAAATTACAAACTTTCGGTTATATAGATAGTATTTAAAAGCGATTACAGATTTGTAAATGGCCATTAATTCAAGTTTTAGTGCTGGATAACGTTTTTCAGACTGTTTAAGAGATTTAGAAAAAAATGCAATGGGAAGTAATTGTCCTTCATGTTCCTGTAACAGAGCACCTCCTATGGCTATAATTGACGCATCCGTGTTTACGTAAAAAGTTTTAGACCAATCGGGTAAACGAACCATGGGAGAATTAAAGAACACCTGTTGCATTTGATCAAATAATTTTTGATGTTTTTGAGTCCATTTAAATGTTGTTTTTGGTGTAGTGAGATCTATAAGTGGTTGGATGAGTTTTGAAAATGAAGGAACTAGAGATTTATAAAATGTGACAAGACCAATAAACCTTTTTAATTGTCTTTTTGTTGTCGGTGTTGGAAAAGAATTTATTTTGACAATATTTGATTGGACGGGAGAAATGGAATGATTTTCAATGTGAAAACCTAAGTAGTCAACAGCGGTTTTGTGAAATGAACATTTATTGGGCGAGAGCGTTAAATTATATTTCGATAAAATTTCAAGTGCTTTCTGTAATTTTGCACATGTGTCCTCAAAAGAATTAGAACCAAAGATCAAATCGTCTTGATATGCAAAAATGCCTTCTATTTCTAATTCATCAATAATAGTGTCCATTAAATTTTGAAAGAAACTACTGCTATTCTTTAAACCGAAAACCAACCTTTTAAAACGAAAAGTACCGTATATGCATGTGAATGTAAGTGGATCTTGATATTTTTCAGGTAAATTTATCTGATGGTAGGCCTGTTGAAAATCTAACGAAGTGAAATATTTATATGCAGATAAATTTGAAATAATGGTCTGTATTTTGGGAAGTGGATAAGAAGATCCTTGTAAGACGGAATTTAGCATTCTTAAATCAAGAGCAAGTCTGTATTTTTGTTTTGCAGACCCATCAGACTTCTTTCTAACCAGCAAAATAGGACATGCCCATTCTGAACAGTTACGTTCAATAATATTTGCTTCAAGAAGTTGATTTATTTGCTCTTTCATTTCTTGGTGTAATGATTGTGGTACCGGAAAAGGTAATGTTTTGATTGGGTAGTCATTAATGAATTTGAGATTTGGAACAACCTTGTCTGTGTGACCTAATGTTTTCATTGATTTAGAAAAAGAACTATAGTATTTTAGCAATAATGAGCCTAAGGTTTTTGCTTGTTGAGTGTCTAGATGTTCCAATTTGAAGTCTTGTATTGTTAAATCTTCCTTTCTTTTTTTTAAGACCTCATCTGAAGCTTGAATATAATTGCAAATAAACTGTTGTAAATTATCATGAGGTTGAATATTGAAGCTGTTGATGTTGTCGCATGACTTCATGGTCTGTGAAAAATTATCATTTTTAAATGGTTCCATAATTTCCGAGACCTCATATAAAATTCCTATTCGTGCATTTTTGTTTATGTGTACAGGTTTGTTAGAAGAATTTTGTAAGAATATGTATACATGTGATTTTTGTAGGTGTTTGTTATGATTTTCCTGATCGACCGATTCAACATCTTTATTGTTACCTAGCAGACTGTCATAACAAATAATTTGTTTATTAGAAATAGTACCTTCAAAACAGTACTGCATTGAAGGGTTTAAAGAATCAGTGTCGATGGAAATCCATGTTTTCTCATGTGGTTCAAGTTTTAATTTATGTGCAAGGCGAATCGTTTTGACTGAATTTGACGGAGAGTTTACATGTTCACTTAGAAGATTTATGTCTTTGCCATCAGCTGACGCACTAAGTAATGGCATATGAAATTCATTTGTTGACATTCCATTTTTGTGAACATCAATTATGATCCTGTGTTTATGAATAAAATCAAATCCTAATATTCCTTGAAAACTAGACGTATCGGGAATGTCAACAATATAAAAGTTGTGGCTAAAAGATTTGTGGTGAATTCTGATCGATGCTTTTATACATGCGGTGAAATCAACATCGGAATTTACTGTTTTAAGAGTAACTGTTGTGTCTAACCTTTTATATTTAAGACTGTCCTTAATAGAATCGAAAAGGGACTGTGATAAAAGGGAAATTGTCGACCCTGTGTCTAAAAGTAAAATTGTGTCTGTTCTTGCTATAGAGGCCTTTATAAGGGGGAGTGTTGGGGAACTATTATTCACATTTGAAATAACCTCAACTTTCTTTTCGTCACTTGGCGATACAGTTTGCGATGAACTTTCAGTTGATCTGTGCACTGTTTGTGACGACCCATTCCTGGTCATTTTTATGTTTGTTGTGGTCTGTGAAGCGACCGAATTGACTAGTCTTTCCTTAGAAATTTTTGGAAGAGTTTCATCAAACGACCATGGGAATGTAGGGCAAGTTGCTGATGTTAAAATGTTTTCCTGAGATGCAAAGCCATCAGCTAAATTACATCTCCTTAATAGTTTAAAGATTCCCCTTTCTGATTACTTTTTTTGCGAAAATTTGGATTGAATTTGTAATTTTGATATCCACCTTTATTTGCATTTGATCTTCTCCATTTAAAACAAAATTTTGCAGTGTGGCCACGTTTCAAACACATTTGACAAGTGGGTGGAGAATTCGAATTTTTTTGTTTATTAGTGCGGTAATAGCTATGACCAGTGTGTCTTTTTTTGAAGTCTTTTTTGTACTGATCATGCGAGTTTTGCGGGCGAGAGGGTTGATTATGAGAGTTATTTCTGTCCTCGCTACCTGTTAACGACAAAGCGTTAATTTTTTCATTTAGTGATTTCAACTGCAGGGCGATCGAGTCTGTGGAGCTAGATGATGCACAGGGCTGCAATATTTTCTCATTTTGCATGATCTCCTGGAGAGTTTGTGCTCTATCTACCGCTTGTTTATAACTTGATATTCCCTCCTCTTGTATTTTAACCCTTAAATTAGAAGGAATTGCTGAAATAAACTTAGTAAATTTTATATTATCAAGGGCCGTTCTATCTGTTATAGTGTCATGCACGCGAGCAGTGAGAGTGTTAATTCGATGGGCTAAATTTCTAATTGATTCTTCTGGCAATAATAATAGATTATTGAATTCAACCAGTGCTGCAGTTTTACTCGGGGGAGCGAAAAATGCTCTGAATTCCTTTTCGACAAAATCCAAATCGTTAGATTTATATATGTCTGGATTTTGCGTGAAAAATGTTAACGCTGGGCCTGTGAGTTTCCCCCCCAGAAATTGAATTGCTTCTTCGTGCTTCCATTTTTGTATACGGGCCAATGTTCTTAACTGATTAAAAATGAACTCTAACAAGGTGGGTTCACCATCAAAATTGGTCACTTTAAAAGTTAGTTTGCTGGCCATGTTTGGCTAACGAGTGAGCAAATATAAATATTTTGTTTGCAATAAATTATTAGCTAAATAAATCTTTACCTTAAAAATTAAAAATTCAGGTGGGGAAAATTTTGTTTACCTAAAATATTCACAGTAACTTACCAGAAAATATTTATTGCAAGTATTACTTATAAGCAAAATATATAATAAATGAATAAATAAATGAATGCAATCTCTCTTTTTTTTATGAAAAAAAAACCCACAAGAACAAAATACCTGTATCTCCAGAATGAACAATTATTCACACCACAAATATATTATCTTCTTTCTTTCATTATTATCCATCCATATATATATATTTTTAAATTCTTAACCAAGAGATATCTTAATTTTCAAAAGAAGGACAATTTGGAAAAATATCTGTAAATACATAAATAAATTAATCGCTCATTCTGCAGACTGCAATACTCATTCTGGCAGACAAATAAAAAGTAATATGAACTTTATATAGAAAAGGTATGTCTGCCTTATTATAAATCAAAATTTTTATGCAATTTATTAAATAAAATTTCAGTCATAAAAAAAATGTGTTATCTAGGCCAACCTTCGAGAGATAATAACAATTATATTATACCTTTCATTATAAATATTGTTTCTTCTAAATATATAAGCCTTTATAAAAATATTAAAAGAAATGCATATAGTTTTACCATTTCTCCTTTCAAAATAATAATACGTTCAATATTTGAAAAAAAGTGTCATTGCATAATAGGAAAAAGGAAAAAAAAAATTTAGAATTAATCAATAATATGTAAAAATTCTCTTCTTCACTTATTTTTCTTTATTTAAGATTTATCCTGTGAATATTAATTTTTTTTTTTTTTTTTTTTTTTTTTTTTTTTTTACATTAAAACATTATTTACCAACTTACCTATAATATGCCGGCTAAAAAAATAACATTAAAACAGAAAATAATCAAAAATTGTTTAAACTTAATAAGTTCTGTTTGTTACATTGGTTTAAAAAAAAATAAAATTACTGAAGTGATCTTATCATTATTATTCTCTTTTTTTTTTATAATTCAATTAGATACTGCACATTATTGACATAACAAAAATTTTTTTGTTTAAAGGATAACTTACCTTGTTGTACGAGAATTTTTTTTATAAAAGATTTGTTCTAACATACCCTGTTGTTTAAAAAAATCTATCTAATGAATCAGCTGTAAGAGAAAAATTTAATATAATTAAGTTTTATTTTGGTTTCTTTCTGTATGCATGCAAACAATTCATTCTATGTTAATTTGTTCTCCTTATCAGCTGGAAACTTAAACAGCTGACATTATTCACTTTAGATGAGTCTCAGTTGCAGAGAAAGAAAAAAAACCACAGAACTATCAATGATCTGAATGTAGATCGAAGTCCACTGGCTAGTGAATATCGAAACTGGAAAGTGTTATTATTATTCTTTGTACAACCACCAAATCGAGAAAAATATTCAGAATTACGAACGCATAGTTCGAAAGTTGTGAATCGTTTGGGTTACGCAGATGTTACTAAGAGTGCTTTTGACGTCATAGTCTTTTTTTTTTGTTGCTAATATTCTAGTGTTTAATGAAGAGAAAAAGAGTTCTTAAATGCGGGATACGGAACTTCTATTTAGCTTATTGTCAGTTGGATAAAGAAAAATAAAAGCACCGAAACATTAACTTCACTGTTGAACTTGAATGCTTGGAAGTCCGTGAATTCTGCAGGATTTTTGGCGAAGCATAAATCTACAGAGAGGCCCAAAATTTTGAAGTAAATATAAACGACTAAATTTTCACAGAATTGTGGACGCATATTGACTGAGCGGTGTAGACACTGGGCAGAATCCACGGAGGCTCATAGGGCGTGAAGCACACTAGATGACACAGATTGTAGACTGGATCGTATCACTGGGAGTCATTCACATGGAGCACATTGAGCATGAAACACATTAGAGGGCATCGGGGTTGGCAGGCACTGGGGGTTGGCAGGCACTGGGGGTTGCTGGAAGCAATAGCCTAAGGACGAGACAATCCTAGGACAGGCAATAAAGTTGAATCAGTAGATTGGGTCCGGGAAGATGGTGAAATGAACGTAGATGAACGGGAAAGGGTCGTGACAGGGCCGGGCATGAACTGGAAATCCAAAGATGAGAGTTGTAGAAAATGCGCTGGAGAATAGGATAAAAGAGGCAGTTCGCAAGATACTTTCCAATTATACAGGGACCCCCTCCTCGGTCTTAAACGTTGGGAGTAGACCTGGTTTGGCACAGAAAAATCCAAAGGAAATTCAGCGTGGGAGAGTCTAGATGAATTACTCCGACTTTTGAAATGTTCCTAGAAACACAGGCAAAGTTTATAACTAGTCCATTCGGTCCGGTGGTATGGTAATATGCAGGCGGGAATTTTCTTTGATGCATGCTGATAATCCAAAGAGACAGGCGGGTGCAGGTGAAGAAAAAGCGCCCCCTCTTCTGCCAACTATATACCTCTTTTTTTTTTTTAACTGGAGAAAAAGGCTGGTTACGCACCATAAATTTGTAAAGTTGTTGGCTGATCAGATCATATTTTGTAGCTGTTGTTCGTGATCAAATAAAAAAATCCACGTGAGCCAGGTTCGTTTATAATAAAAAAACTCCAGAATGGTCGTCAAGACATTTTATTGTAAGATCACCATGAGGATGCCAAGATGGTCGCGGACAGAAGAGGGGGAAACAAGACAACCGTTCTTTAAACGGTCATTATTATGCGAAGACAGAAAGCGAAGTGAGTTGTTTCCACGATACAAGTTGGAATTGCACTGACAAGAATCTCGCCAAAATAGGGTTGTTACAGAGTATCTAGGCGTAAATACTTTCAGATGAAGCTGCCGCATAACTAATGGTATTTAGCAAGCCGGGTTGCTAGATTTTTTTCAAAAGGACGAATTTTGTTTGAAATTAATATCGCCACGGCGATTATAACCGACAAATATCTTTCTCATGAGAACGGATTTTCGACAGACTAAACAGTATATGCTTTTAACAATGAGAATATATTTTTAGACCTGGGTGTGAGTGATTGAGTTCTTACCACTACCATATAAGGGCATGCATTTGGGCCAAATGGAAGATTCGCATAACTTTTGTGGCCACAAAAATGCGTTATGCACATATTGTGTTATAAGCTTGGTTACGGAAAGTAAAATTACGAAAAGGCATCTGTGCTGATTTAATTCTTTTCTTTTTTTTATTTTAATTGAAAAGCCATGAGATATTAGTGATCGAGCACAAGTGAAAATGAAAAAGGGAAAGGGTATAAATTGCAGCGGGATTATTGTTTGTAGTTAAAGATAACACGATTAAATTTTGACAACGGAAGGGGAAAAATATAAATTAAATAAAGGATAGGGTTTGTTAAAACTTAATATATGATTCTCATATCATAGTTGCCTATTGTTTATAAAGTGAATTAAAAAGCATGGATGAATTCGGCAATTTTTGAAGAGTGGGTCAAAAAGCTAGGCAAGAAAATGAAAAATAAACAAAGAAAAATCCTATTAATCATTGATAACTGCTTGGCACATTCTCAAGAAATTAAAAATCTTGAAGCAGTAAAAATTAGTTTTCTTCTTCAGAATGTTAGATCCATTTTACAGCCTATGGATAAAGGCGTTATACAGTGTTTAAAAGAAATGTGCGAAAAAAATAATCAATAACATTCTAATTTACTTTAGAAGCAAACAAAACTCATACAATAAATTTGTTAGAGGCTGTTCATATAGCAAATGTTGCTTGGCAAGCAGTTTCGCAGGACACAGTTTCTAATTGCTTCCATCATGCCAGATAAAAAAAAAACAAGCTTGTGAAATTGAACTTGCTGCCGAGTGCTTCAAAACACAGAATACTGAAACTGAAGATTTAAATCAACTAATGCAAGAAATACAGAAGCATGCTGTTTTGCTGGAAAATCTAACATTTGAGGATTACGTTGCTGTTGACGATAAGTTAGAAACTGAAGGGTAATTTTCAGAAGATGACTTAATCTGCAGCCTACTCAATTCTGAACAAGGTATTCCAAATAATTCTTCTGATGAGGAAATTGAAGATGTTCCAGAAACCTATATCAAAAGAAGCAAAGGATGTCATCAAAACTCTACGGAGCTTTTTTGGAAGGAAGAGAATTCGAACGACTACTTTCAGATGATCAATGGCCTTGAAAGTGGCATTCTGGAAGTTTCCAGCCATCATTTGAAGCAAAAAAATATAACATAATTTTTCAAAAAATGTTAATTAACTAGTGTAAGTTGTTTATTAATTTTTAAAAATGTTTAAATTAATTCTTACCTATAAAATTATTCCATAATTTTTATGCATTTTTTATTTCTAAAGATTAAGACAAATTACAATGAATATATTTTTTAAAACTGTATAAATCAATAGTTTTTATTACATTAGAATTTAGGTATTTTTGAATTTAATTAAAAACGACCCATATTACCAACTTTTGATTTAACGTCCGATTTGCCGAGGTCCCGTGAAGATTGTTAAATTACGAGTCTACTGTATTTGAAAACAAGAATGTATTTTAAGTTTCTTGAAGTGTTTTACAATCCTTTAAAAAGCAGCTTGAAAGTGGATTGAATTGTTATTAATGGGATATAAGGAGAAATATTGTATCTGATTCTGATGTCTTAGCATGTTTAGTGTTAGTGGCATAAAGAAACTGTGCGATATCTCTTGTCTATCCCCCCCCCCCCTTTCTGTTTGAAGTCCTTTTTCAGAATTACTGGGAAACAAAATATAAGAATTCTGATTTTGAAGATTTCTGCCAATGGTTGGGCATAAATAACAAATATGCTACTTTAAACCAATTCTCAGGGACATGAAAATCACGAAATGCTGTCACGAGGTAGTATTTGTTATTAATTCCTATTTCTATCTAAGAAGATATTTTAAAATGAGAAACTTAATCTTGAAACAATTTTAAAAGGTTATTAATAATTTTCTATTGCATACTTTTGGTATTGGACTTTACCCATGAGTGGTAACAGCCATGCCTCTGTGGGCAGGTATCTTCCAGAAAAGACTGTTTATTGGACAACAGGGAAGCAGTATTAAAATATGCTTTATGCCTATTGTTGTTTACTTTCTGTATATCTGCAGCTGATCTGACATGGGTAAAGTCCATTGTTCTTGGGTGGCTCAGATTTCAAAGTGTCAGACTCTGAAAAAAAGAGGTTCAAACTTATCTCTAACACATATTGCTTTTGTGCAAGTTGAAATTTTGATGGTCATAATCCAATTTTGACAATTTTGTCGTATGAGGAGTGAACATTTGTCTTTGGGCTCTTCATTCTTTGATTACCTCACACTCAATTATTCTAATTAATCCTCTTTCAGTTTGAAATGAATTGATTAATTTCAGGCATTGTTCATACTCAGCCAACTTGCCTGAGGCTCGTTTGAGATAAAAATACTTTATTGCAACCTGTATTTCTTGTCTGCTAGGGTGATAGCCATAGGCACCATCATTTAAATAATGTTCATATAATAATCCAGTAGTCCTTCAGCCTACAACAGACATGCAGGTACAGACACACAATCGGCTATGATGTGCTCAGCAGTAAAAATAAGTAAAAGACCAGCATTGTAATGGAATAGATGGGGCCTGAGGTAGTCCTCATAATCAGGGTAACCATTAATCATGCAGGCCACAACACACATGCACTCTGCTTGCTGTGATGAGTTTGGCATTGAAAAAAAGAGAAAAACCAGCATCGCAATAGGCAGGCTGAAGAGGGGTGCCAGAATTACCTGGCAGGTGGTTGGTAGCCTCCATAATCAGGATAATTAGTGGTCATTCGCAGACCACATCATGCACACAGCTGCAAACATGTGCTCAGAAGTGAAAATAAGTAAAAAACATCTTAAATCTCATATAACAAAAGTGTATAAGATAAACAGCATTGCAATGTGTGGGTGTTAGGGGATGGCTGTATACAATAACAGCATGAACACAATATTAGTCTTTATAATACAATTGTGAACCTCAATAATGTATTTGATTCTTGTTTCAATTTATGCATATTTTATAAAAAATTACAGCATAGACGATCAGATTATTGATGGATTAGGCAATCTAGACAATGTCATAAAGACTTTTTATTGTATTTAAGAAAGTGTTACAGTACCACTTTTGTGGGTACCATGCCCAGCTTTTGAGCAAACTCATGTTTCTGCCTGTGCTAGTTAGAGCTATTTTGAAAACAATTGCTCAGAGTGTATTTTCAAAGCTCAGTTCTTTTAGAGTTCCTAGCAGTTATACAGATTTCATGAGCATGCTCCAAATTTCCAAATGGTTAATTGTTCACAAGAGCAAAACATCCTTCTCAGGATAGAAAATTCACCCCCTCTCCCACATCTTGACGCTGTGTAACCCTGGCAGGTCCCAGAGTGGGAGCTGCATACAGTAGAAGTAAAAGAAACCCCCCACTGAAACAGCTTTGAAACTGTGGGCAGAAGCTAGTGTTGTCAAGAAATGCTGACTCACCTCCTTCCTATGATGCTGTTGAAGAAGATGGTACTCTGAAGGTTGAGGTAACTGTACAGAAAGAGAACAGGAGGAAATCCATCAATATCTTTTTTGAAGAGAAGATGGAGTTCTCTGTCTCGTTTATAGAAGAAACACACTCTTTAAGTGCAATGTTCTTCACTACACCGAAAAAAGACAGGAACATGAAGGAAGGAGATCATTTGGGTCTTAATCAACTTGTGGTCAACTTTGTTTGCCATCAGCATGCCTGGCCCTGTCTCCTGCATGGGAAAACTGCACAGAAGGGAAGCTCACCATCCTTCAGATGGACATTGGGTTAGGTGGAACACCTCATTCACAGTCCCACAAATCAGTCAGCCATGCCCAGATCGAGGTGGTACTGAAGCCCACACCAGAGAGGAAGGCTGCAGAATCCCAGTCTGAAGTTTTATCAAAGAGTAAGAGGAAGAAGATGGAACAAGAGGGATGGCCTCAATGCTAACAAAAACAAGCCTATTTGAAAGTACTCTGTCAAGCAAAAGCCAGGGAAGACCTTTGCCAAGCCATTTTTACCAGGCCCTGGTTAATTGGGCTGGTAAACTAGTCTGGCACTGGTACTACAAGGCACTGAGCTAAGACTAAGGTGCCCATTTTGTTCATTCAACTGAAAGGGGTGATCAAATTTCTTCTGATGTTATTCGAAAGTTAATATCCAGTAAAGTTAATCTAGTAGAGGATAATAGCATTGAGAAAGATGAGAACAACTCTGGAGGAGGGATGCTTCTCCTAGTTAACAGCACCACAGTCCTCAAAAAGTTTGAGGTCGAAATGAAGAATACAGAACTGATGAAGAATCTCTTGATTGCAATGGTGCAATCCAGAAATTATTATCATTGGTGTCAATCTGAGTCTGTCTGAAGGCAAGATAGCAAAAACGGTTCTTATGCGGAACAAAGCTCTCGATGGAAATTCCCTCAGAACTAAGGGCTATGTTCGTGGGGGAAAAAATGTCAAAATGCTATCTTGTCAGTGGACCTGGGCTTATACAAGTGATTTGCAGATTTAAGATTGAATATGGGTTGGTGCCAGACAGACTTCTGGTTAATTTGACATCCGTTGATTTGTTATAAATACTGGAAGTTTGGCAACACACAGATTTGCCATAATGCATCCCAATCTGGGAATTGCGGCATCTCGGACCATACCAGTTTAGAGTGTAGCAACAAGCCTGCTTGCTGAACTGCAAACAAAGGAACCTACAGCAATCAGAACATCAAAAATTGCTGACTAGTCACACTGCAGGTTCTAAGGAATGCTTTGTCTACAAGCAGCAGTTTGAACAATTAATGAGAACTAAGCATAGTTAGTAGTCCAAAGCCCATACATCTTAATTGGCATCACACAATGGGGCTGGAAAACCAACTTGCCACGATACCTGTTTCAAGGGAGTAGACATTGTTTGTTTTAACAAACCATAGGTATGCGAGGGCTCTATTCTAGGAACTCTTTCAGAAAGGATGCAAGTGAGCTCATCAGAAGTCGCTTTAGGGGGTCATCTCTGGATGAACTTTCAGATACCCTCTTGCATTGTCATGCAGCATCTGATGTGGTGACCGTCCAGTGCAGTTGGTCAGGCAAGAATGAGCTGGCAGCTACTTTCTACTCCACACCCTCTGAAGACATAAACCTTGTTCTCAAACTGCTGGACATGCTATTGAATGCCTATCCAAATGACAATGTCTTCCAGGTTAGCAGTTTCAATGCAAGGTTCAAGATTTGGGGCACATTCCAAGAAGTCAATCTCTGATTGTCTTTGCTTCGGACACAAATCTCAAAATTGTGAATGAGCTGGACAAACTCTTTTCTTGTTGCTGTCAGCAAGGGGAAAGATAGATTGACATACTGTTGGTCCAGTTTTGTGTCCTGCACATTATCGACTGGGCAATTTCAGACATTGAGTCACTTAGCAACCATCGAGTTATGAAGTGGATCAATGAAAGCAGACCAGCTTCCCAGACATTCCAATGATCGTTGCCAGTCTAGGGATTTGGTTTGGGACGAGTTTCTCTGACTTTGTATGGCTATGCTACCCGAGATCAGGGAATTGAACACTAGGTGTTAACTTTGACGACATTATGTAGTAAACACAAGAGCTGCAGAGCATAGAGCAGCATGTTGGTGGACTCCAGAGTTGTTCAGCTAAAGGTTCAGGTTACGCACGATGTGGCGGTTCTACTAGTGAATGCTTGAGCTAAATCTTAGAAAAGACTTGGCTTTTTTTATAAGCAGAAGCAGGCAGAGTACAAGAATGTGATCTTGCATAGAAAACATGCCTTATTACAAAAACTTATTTCCAAGAGACTTGTCATGAACATGCTAGGCCAGGTATATGATGTGGTATGAAGTTAGTGGAAATGGAAAGTGCCAATCACTTTGGTGCTTCCTAGGGGCAACAAAGTGTCTACCTGAGATGCATCACAGGGCAAACTTGCGAGATACAATTTCCTACAGATCAATGAGGCTCCACAGCTTGCGATCAATGAATGGGATTGCTTCTTCATCTAACAGCCAGAATTTGTAGTAGAATCACTGCCACCGAACAAAGCAGCCAACCACGATGGGTTCAGTCTCGAGATCATCCAAAAGGTCTTTCACTTCCATCTTCGGTTGTTACTGGCCTTATACAATCACTGTCTAAGAACGTCTTTTTTCCACAGACATGGAAGCTTCCAATTACTGTGTACTTTCCCAAAGAGGACAAGGACCTCAGTGATCCGACTCCTACTGCCAATCTATCTACTACCACCCTCAGGAAGATTTTAGATGAGATGTGTGCAACAGTCATAGCAACCTATCTGGAGACCAACGGTGTGCTCGAAAGAATGTCAGTAGGGTCGATGCCCTCCACTAGGTGGTAGAATACATTAGTTGAAGAGACGTGGTGAAATTGACCTGTCTTCTCATGTTGGACATCAAGAGTGCTTTCAACAGTGTACGAAGAACCGATAGTATCTGCCTTTTAGAGAAATTTGGTTTTGGGCCACATCACTTAGGGGTGATTGACGACTTTTTTGGTTTCGCTTAATCATCCTGAACGATGGGAAGCACTATTTTAATGTCTTGAGTTCCAAAGGGATTGTGCCTCAGTCTCACACGCTGGCTGGTTGTTGTAAATGATCTACTCAGACGATTTGCATAATAAGAGGCGTGGACTGTTCAAGTCTTCATTTATGCTGTTTTTGTCTTAGTACACAGTTTGGCTGTCTTTAGATTTTCAGATATTTTCAGGCTGATTTTTGCAGAGATCCACCACTGGGCGACTGAATGCAGCCTGCAGTTTAGCTATGATAAGTGTTGCTACGCATTCATACTTCCACATGGTAAATACTCTAACACACCATCTAGAGTAATGCGGACGGATGGCCATAAAGTTGCTTTTCAGTGGAAGTTAAAATACATAGGAGTTATGTTCGATGCAAATCTCAGTTCACTCTAAAAACGACATTTTCAAAACTGAGCAAAAAATACTCAAATCTGAGTATGTTGCATAGTCACAATGGCTCCGAATCAAAATAACTCAAGTTTGAAACATGTATATACTCATTTCTGAAAACATGCACACACTCAAGAATAAAACATCATGTGCTCATATTTGAGTATGTCCATGTTTCAAACAACAGTAAACAACAGCTAGAAAAAAAGCGCTACTGCTGCCATCTCTGGTTCTATTTACGATAATGGGAGGATAAACTAAATTTACGCTTTTATACAGATCCAGCATCGAACCCGAGCTCTACTAGTTACACGTCCATTGCCTTATCCACTTTGCCATCCAGATCACATGAATATTTTATTTTAAATGCAAGTCATCGAATGATTCGGATGCATGTTGATATTTTTATAGGATTCATTAATTTGTTGCTGAGAAAATTGGAAATTTTTAACGGATTTCGGATAGATTTGGTCAATTTGAGATGGTGGTTAAGATTGTACAACTTTATTATTTATGTGGGGAAAGGGAGATATGAATTATACAAATTTTCAATTCGATTGCTATCAGCATCTTTCTTAAATGAAAAAGCGTTCCCTGGATATCGAAATTTAACTGACTAAATTTTCTTTTTGACACATTTTAACCCATTAAAGCCACAATTATTTTTCTCTTGAAAAATGGAAATATTGCATTTCATTCAAATGAGTATGAATTGACTATGTGCTCATTTTTGAGTATTGCCATGTTTCAAAAATGAGTTTGAACTGACCTCTATGTGAACAGTTTTGAGTATGTCCATGGTTCAATATTCTGAGTATTTCTGGTATTTTAGAACTGAAAGCATTGGATCGTCATATTTGAAACAAAATGAAAACATCGATTTACTCAAATTTGAAAGTGTCATTTTTCTCAGTGTTGGATTCCTCACCATAAGATGATCCCTTTAGCAGTAGCCAATAGGGGGCCTAAAGCTGATTATCTGAAAGACACTTTACTCGACCGTAGCCGAGCGTATAGTCTTATAAGCGGCTCCAATATGGTACAATGGCAAAGTTGTGGTCGCAAACAATTTGTTTAGCATACAGTGAGGTCTGTGTGTGACAAAATGCTATTCCACGGTTTTGACGAACATTCTGCACATCTTGTCAGGGGTCTTGCACTTGGACTTATGTGCAAAAATGGACATGGACTTCACAGTCCTAATCCATAGGGGAAAGAGCATTGTGGTACCAGGCAGGACCCGGAGGGGATCGACTTCTGGGGTCCCGATCCTAAATGTAAAGTACTTTGGTGTATCCCATGGACTTTAAACCTCACTCCAAAGACGACGTGCAGATATTACGCGAATGGTTCCAAACAGCCGGATGGCAGTGTAGGCTCCACGTTTCTAACTGTAGTTGAAGGCAAGATCATTGTGGAAAGCCAATTCCGTCTGACTGATGGTGCAGAAGTCTTTGCGGCCGACGCCCATGCGTTCATGGAAGATACGGATGCCCACCAGACGGATCTCGTCAAGTCCCGATTAACATCTGAATCTAGGAGAAGCTCAGTATCATTTTGGGGCCCCCTTTCAATTGGCAAAATATTTTAAATTCTGCATTCATAAAAAGTCACCAAATACACTAATTTTATTCCGAGAGTAGCTTAGCCGATGTCGCATATATTTCATTAATTAGCTCTTTTATGTTCCCTGTATATACTTCAGATATATTTAGTACATGTAGCTGTATTCTCAATTTCCCGAGTGGTTTCTAACAGGAGCATCAGAATGCTATATGATTCATTAACATCCTGTCGATGGCATTCATATTTCCCTGTTAAATAAGTTTCGCGAAGTAGTGCCTCTTGCATTAAGCAAATATTCTGTTCCAAAAAAAATAAAAATACAATGTAAAAAATGATAGTGGGAATTAGAGGGCTCTCTTCAGAGTCATTTTGGGGGCCCTTTTAAATTTTAGAGGGGAAGCATGTGCTTCACGTACCTTTTGGATAATCAGGCCCTGGGATTCGAGATCAGCATTGCAAGCGCTTAATAGTCTAGTACCAAGGCATAGGGCTGTTGCCGAGATTAGGGATCAGGTTAAACGAAGTCAAGTCGGAGTCCATATGCACTGGGCATGTGCTCATGCACACTCGCAATGAGCGCGTGGATGTGCTAGCCAAAGTCGCTGTGATCAGACCAGAAGTTGACGTGGAGGTCAAGGCTATGCGCCTCCAAGCCAAACATGAGCTATTTGACAGTGCCTTGTCTAAATGGCAAGACGGGTACGACCATGCTGGGAATGGTTACGTGACACAAGTGATCTTCCCAAATTCCTGCATCCACAGACTACAAGGAGACTTTAATGTTAACCCGGTTCTAACGGGACACGGAGCTTTCGGTGACAACTAGGCTCGTCTTTTTCGAAAGAACCCCATATATTTTTGCGGGATCATTGAGAATACGATTCATAGTCTTTTCATATGCACTATCTGGTGGTCCATCAGAAAACTAATTTTCTCGGGGACTTCCAGACTCGAAAGCTTCGCCATTTATGTCTACATGGCTACAGCTGGAAGTGGTGGGAATTATTGTTAACGATCACGTGCTGACGTTAGGTCGTAATCTTGGTCGCCTCAGAGATAGTCGTTTTACCAGAGCTCTTTGTGGCAGCCCAAAACCACATTCGAACATAGTTTGTAGGCAAGGGGCTCTGCCCACAATGCAGGCAGTAGTGGTGCAAAAGTTCGCAGGCTCGGGGCATCTTCCTATGAACAGGCAGGTATGGAATGGTGTGGTACGGCAGGGTAGTAGGTTGAGAGGCTACGTTTCGGTAGCCTAACTTTAGTGGGAACGTGCCTATGCGTCCAAGAGGAAGATTTCCACTTTCTTCCGGGTCTCACTAGTGGAATATTCACTTTTAAATCAGTTGTCAAGGAGCAAGTGGCTTCCTCATATAAAATTCTATGTTCCGAGACAATGGTAAAGCCAGTAGTTACTGCATTCGTCCAAGGGCTGGACATCACAAGGAAGATAACTGATTTTGGTTATTACGAAGCCTACCATCATACTTTGTAGCTGTCTCCCACTGCTGTATCTTTCAGAACATGTATGAGCCTATGATCGAGAGTCTGACCCTCCTTCTGTAAGGCCTGCCTCCCTTGGCTGGGGCCTCTGCCCTTTATTTCACTTAGCCAATTAGGGTGGTGACCACACCACCCTGTGATCCACTTCACCACTATCACTTTACATCATTTATTACCTCAGAACATCTATTACTGCAAAACATTTAACACCTTACAATATTAATACTTCACAACATCTATTACTGCAAAACATTTAACACCTTACAATATTAGCACTTCACAACATCTATTACTTCACAAATAAATAATATTTCACAACTTTGCTTCACAAATATCAAATATTTCGCATCCATTATTTCTCAACTTGTATCACATTTCAAAAACTATCACTTCACAAATATTCATCACTTCACAATGTTAGTCACTTCACTGCGTCTAACTTAAACATGCATAATATTTGGCAACTTCATTGCACCTCCATACATAACCTCACCTGTCTTCACTTAACCTCTGATAGTCACCAAATCGATCTTCATGGCATGACTCTCACAGTGATCAACTTGCAGCGAAAGAGCACTACTAATGGAACTCTTTGTAGATGAGTCTCAATTCCTTCAGAAAGAACAATAATGCCTTTCTACCTTCTGGAACCACAAAGTAGTTCCGTTATGTTGTCATTGACATTTTTGGACAGAACCTTTCCCTTTACTGGATTGTACCAACACAATCAACCAGCAGGTTCACTCGTGGCCGGATTTGGCGATGTACAGAAAGGACATCCACGCATCACAGGTTTGATTCGGAAGCGAAAAAAGTAATCTGGGAACGGCCCATGCCCTGTAAATGTCCAATTAATTTTACTGTGTTATCCAGGACCGTTTTCTGACACTTTTGGGTGAAACTAATAAACATTTCTACCTGTGATAGTTTCATCCCATCTCTTTTGCCAGAGGGTAAGAATTTTTTTATTTTCTCGTGTTTTAACTGAAAGAGACCGACATTTTCCCTTGTACCTACAGCTTCTAGACCGGCACCATCTTTTGCTAGCCGATCTGCCGTTTCGTTGCCCATAGTGCCGACATGAGCCTTCACCCATTACTATCGCACCTCTTTGTCTCCTCTCTTCTGGTGAATGCTTACGCGCAACTGATTTTGGGTATTCGGGTTGGATAGCGCCCTTCCATTAGCGACGACCTCGTACATTGAGTAACTTTCTTTTGAGCTGCATAACTCCAGTGCTTTCGTGATCGCAACAAGTTCTTTCTGAAACACTGTGGTATGGGGGGGGGGGAGATGGTAGGCATGTTCTCCCACTAGATCTGCATCATCAAATATCGCTACGCCGCCGACGCCTACCCCTCCACCAATCTTTGACCCATCGGTATAAACCGTGATTCCCCGATATGTTTGGGAGAGTCTGCTCAGTTTATATCACTTGCGGAATGCGCTCACCAACGTTCTGCTTTTTTCTGAATCTCATTTGCATTTATCTGAATGTGATCTATGTTCATATTTTTCCCTAGTCTGAGGTTACGACCTAGAAGACATTCCTTCTCTACCTGAAGGTTCAGCAGCAACGTTCCGGCCAACACCTGCAGCGCCGCCGTACTCGTAATACGGAAGCACCGGGTGATGGCCAGAAGTGCAAGTCTCTGTGACGACACAAGACTGACTCGCATACGGTCTGTCCTAGTCCACCTATAACTGCCAATAGGTCGCCAATCTCTCTATTCCCCTTTTGTACAGGCGTTTGAGCACATCTCTACTCACATCCCAATTCCTTCTACTGAGCGAATGGGTCGCCTTGACGTAGTTCGCTAACGATTATTTGATGTACGCACAATGTGCCATCCCATTCAACTTGCTGTCGACCATGACTCCCAAATATCTTGCTGAGGATGCCATTTTAATGGCTTTTCCTAGAAATATACGATGATTCGTCTTAGGATTACTCTTTCTCCCCATTTTTCGGAACTAGACTGAAAGTCCTTTCTGCGCTGAATGTCAGCTTCTGAAACTCTGCCCATTTCGCTACTCTTTCTAGGGCCACATTAGCCCTACGACTGCATATATATTCATTGGGTGCCTTGACAATGACCGCGAAGTCGTCCGCATATGCGATTATCCTCACGAATTCTCCCAAATCCAGTCCCAACAAGGAGTTTGCAACCAGATTCCAAAAGAAGGCCCCGAATTGGAGCCTTGAGGAGAGCCCTTATCATATTGACGCTCCAAACACGAGAACGTTGTTCAATAAAATACCTAACGTTCTGACAGAAAGCTCCAAACCCATCTGCACAAGTTGCTCAGGTATCCCATTTTTCCTAGTTGATTGTAGATCGCCAGCCACCATAAGTTGCTAAACGCCCTCTTCGCATCCAACATGATGAGCAAGCTATCTTTTCCTATTACATGACAATTCTCAATTGTCTTACGTAATGTTTCCCCCCAGGATTGCACTACAACTCTAAGGCGAAAGCTAGGTTCCCGGGGCGGTCACCTCTGTCATCCCCATCTCTGTTTTGCGTAATTGATACACTGTGTGCTCTGTACTCTTTCCTGGAGTAAAACCAAATTGGTTTCTGTGCATGAACCCTTGTGATTGGGCATAGAAGACCAGCTTATTTGTCACAAGATTGTCAAGCACCGTACTCCAGGCTGATAAAAGACATATTGGACGATAAGAGCTAGCATCCGAGCGATCTTTGTCAACTTTGTTAAAGAGTACCAAGCAGCTTTTTTCCAAGAAGCGGGAAATACCTCTTCCTTTAAACACTTATTCATTAGCCCCAAAAATAGTAGTTTATTTGCCCTGTACAGAAGCTCTACACCTCCATCGGAATGCCGTCGTCCTGGTGCCTTCCCTCGGTTCGTAGAGCTGAATACCACCTCTAACTCCTTTTGAGAAAATTTAGGGTCGTCCTCGGCGAGTTCATGTGTCTTGTTACATATTGCATCCTGAGTTGCATTATCCTGCCCATCCGTTGGAAAATAGTAGGTTGTTAGCTGTTCGATGCTTGACATTAAACCTGTGGTTTCCTACCCGTTTCCTCTTTTTATCATATTTAATTTTAGGAATTCAGAGGACTTACCTCTTAACTACTCGAAATGAAGACCAAAGGGTCTTCCCGGTTCCACCTCCTCGAGGATTTTCCTGTAGTGTTCCCATTTTGCCCTGCGGACCGATCTCCTGAATTTTGAACGTATTTTTCGAAACATTATCTCGTAGTCTGTACCGCCTTCTTGTGTCAGAACGTGTTTACGTTCATTGAGGAGCTGGGGAACCCACGAAGGTTCTGCCTTCCTACGCACTTTCCTTCCTCTTGTTTGTTCCCCACATAAGCATTGAAGCTTTTCAGTTAAAAATGATACACACTCGTCGACTGACTTCCCTTCCAGCAATGTTAAGGTCATTCCCCCTATTTCTTCAGACAGGGCTTTTTGAAGTTTCAGCACATTCAAGTCTTTGTACCGAACCGTGTATTTGGGTGTTGAGGCCTGTATATCCGTAGATATAATCGTGGTTAAGCGTCTATGATTCGTAGCCGTCTCTCTTTTCTTCACTCCCCAACTGACCAAAACCGTTGATCTACTAAACCTTTCTAGAGCAAGGTCGATACAATTATCGCCTCGTACGGACTGTAATGTGACCTTTCATGATCATTAGATCATGTTGCACAGATAATTCTAATAAGTCGTCCCCACGGAGATCGGTCTTATGCAAGCGTATTACCTCACACTGAACTCTTAGCATTAAAATCACCCAAAATTATAACGTCTGAACCGTCATGTTTTGTAACGAGATCTTGCAGTAGGCTCATATACGTATCAACGAAGTCTCCCGGCGGCCAGTACACAGAAGCCAGCACCACCTGTCTTCCTGCCATGTCAAGCTTAACAGCTACATATCTTGTTGCAACTATTTCTACAACAGAAAAATCCCCGTTAACAACCAGAACTACAGTTTTGATTTTTAAAGTAGCTGTGGTCTTTGAATAGTAGAACGTCACACCTTCAGGCAGGCATTCAACTTTGCCTTTTGACCGCACGTAGGGCTCCTGAATACACACGACGTCGAATCCTGAAGGTTGACTTTTAGTGCATTCACCGACATAATTGCTCTTCAGACGTTCCGTTGACCAAATCATAAGTTAACCACAGTTAATTTTACGTTTAACTTTTCCAACTTAAAAGAGTCGTGTGGGGCATTTGGGGTTCAAAGGTGAATGCTCAAGATTAGCCTTTTGACCAGGTGGATAAAACTGGTTCACATGAACACAGTTTCTACATCTTATTTCATTACAATTCTCTTGATGCTTATCCTTACCGATATCAAAGCATATTTCCCTATTTTTGCAATGTCCGCTTTTGTGTCTGTATCAACGGCACTTATAGCACTGTGTGGCACGCAGATATTCTGCCAGTTTGACCCTGCTCCAGCACACGATTAGCTGCTTTATTCTCATCAAGTTTTTTGGGTTGACTTCTAACACCCAGTGGGTGGTTTCCTCTCACAGATTCTTTTCACCACTTTTACTCTCACCGAACCCACCTCCACATTTGCCTGCTCGCAATCTGCCTTGATGTCGTCTGTTCCTTGGACTTCGTTCGGTACGTCATGTGTTATTACTTCTGGGTTTCGCAATTTCGGTACCGTCACGTGGACTCTTTCTTTTAAAACTTCGTTTCCTTTGATCGCTTGCTCTAAGATTTCCACGTCAGTCTTGGTCGCTAGGCGAACTAGCACACCTCCGGCTGATACCAGTTTTCTCCCACTGAGCTCAATTTTGAGATACTTAGAGGAAATCGCCTAAAACCAGCGAAAGTATCCACTGACCGACTACTCTCCTGTTTATCCCGTGGATAAATGAGAAGTACGTGATCTGTGGCGGAAGTGGCCATACGGGTCTTTCCTTTTCGACCTCCCTGACCTTTTAACTCTCGCCCATCCTCGGTTAAGTTTTCTGCACGGGAGTACGTGTGTCTTCTGCATACGACTCTGGCCGCCTCTCCAGCTGTTCCTTGCAGTCATTAAGTTGTAAAGTGAGGGTCTCTATGTCCCTCTTTCCCCTCTCCAACACGAGGGTTTGTTTTACGAAAAGTTCGTAGACACCTCCAAGTTGCTCGGCAGCCACTCTGTGGTCAGCCTCTCTTGGTTCACTTTTCAAGAGCATGGTTGTGATTTCTGCCACTAGATATTTTCCAAGTACTCTTGTATCTTGCTCTTCTCCACCTCCAACCAGTTCTTGAACTGGTGCATACTTAGATAGAGTTATAGACCTTACTCACATTCCCCGCTATTGTCACGTATAGCCATTTTCACTCGGTATTTAATAGGTTGTTTTACCGTACTGAGCACTATTATTGGCCCAAGAAAACATTGAGTCTGGGTGGATCTAGCCACAGCGCGTTTTGCCCCAGCTGAGACAACCCGGAACCACCTGGAGACGGGGAGGAGCACCGTCGTCAAGGATCCGCTACAGACTTATTTGAGGGTTCTTGCAGAAGAACTGGGAATAGCTCAAAGTTTCCTGGGAAACCCTAAGCCATTTATAACTTGCGGTCCAAACAAGAAAGGTGCTTATCCCACTGAAAATGTTCACTCACAATATCAGTAGATTTAGTCTCTCTTCCCAGTTCTGCTCCCAAACTTAATTAAACTTATTTATAGATAATTTAATTCACTATAATCATCAAAGCATTAACTTTTTTCGCTCCCTCAGACAATGGTAAGACTAATCGGGTGCTTTAAAAAAAGCGGCGCCACCCATCCACTACTGGATATCGGCCCGAACTACTTGATTCCTGTATCGGCGCGATCGTAACCCCTTTCATGGGTACGACAGTGGCCGGACAGGTTCGGTTCATGAAAGACAGTCCGTGACATCCTCGAGGCCGGACTTGTCTGGAACGCTCATAGGAACGACCAGGGCCCAGCCACTAATCAAGGGCTCCCTCTCATGATTTGCTGTATCCCAATTCGAGATCGAGAACAACTCACACGATCAGACAATGGTAAAGCAAGCATATCCGAGGAAGCTTAGGAGTATGTCACCGGGCCCGTCACTCTTGCGGGTATCCCGTTTACTCGGGGTTCCTGGCGGGAACCGGAAATGTCACTGAAATCAGACCTGTTTCACACTTTCGTCCAGGGTTTTACTGTCAGAACGACCAGTCCTCCAAAGATTACGGGGTACAGTAGGGATGCTGCATAGCTACGCGTTGTGGCACCGTTCCCTGTTTGGCCCGAAACAGATACCTGGAAGTGTCATTGGGTGAGCCTGGCGTCTGCGCTTAAGGGCTCTAGAGAACTAGACAGTATGCAGTCTGGTAAGACAGTATGCTAATTTTTAATCCCTTTCTGGTCGATTACATGCTATCTTCATAATAAATAATTTCTTGGATAGGCATTATATATTGTAAATAGATTAATGGAAGTTCATATACTGTTGTGTGTCCTATATGTTTAGATTACTTACACAAAGATTAAATGCTTAAGATGGGTTAAACGAAAAAAGATAAACACACACTTTATTAACATGCAAAATATTTATTGTTAGCCACCAGATTGAAATAGTGCTCAGTACTGATTAAAACTCTGACGATATTTAAACGTATTTACTATAATTTTAAACTTCTATTGTAATATATGCAATAATTGATAGAACCTCTTAATAATTACTAAAATATAACAAATATAAAAAGTTCATGTATATAGATGAAATTTACATGTCATTTAATCCTTTAAATATATTGACCAAAGGCTTATTAATCAGCAAAAATAAAACAATCTATCATTATTGAAAACCATCACAGTTAATAAATTAGATAACTTTTATTACTATATATATACTTTTAAAATTAGTTAAACATACTGTATTTACAAATGTATAATGCACACATTTTTTTTCCAAAACTTTTTGCCTAAAATGCAACGCAAGGTGCATATTGCAATATTTCCAACAGATATATCAAACTATTCATGCTTTCACTGACTCGCTGCATACAGCACGTAGATTTCGCAATAAAATTATACAAATATGGAAACAGTAAAATTAGTGTAATTAAAAAATGCAGATAATTCTGTTTTTATATGAGTAGTTTGTGTATTATGAGTAAATACAGGGTAATTTCATGCTGAAAATGACATCATTTTTCTTTAAATAAAATTTCTTTCCTATATATGGTGTTTCAAAACTCTAGGTACAAATTTTGAAGGGAGGTAGATGACATTGATATGAATCATATTCACATAGGGTCTTCTTTTACCAGTATTACACCCCCCCCCCGGAATACACTAATAGATACTTATTCTGGAATACACTAATATTAACATAATTGTGCGTGACTAAATACACAACATATACTCACTGGATGCATTAATTTTTTTTTTTCCTGGGCATTTTTAAAACACTAACATGCATTACATCTTCATTAAGTTTTCCTCTACATTAACATAATCTCGATGCATACCTTCCATAAATACCAAGTTTTCAAGTAAAAATTAAGGAATGCTGAATTTTTAAAAAGAAAATAATACCAGTGTTTAATAAGACAGATATAAATATATGGAGAAAAACTGATGTCAATATTTTTTAACTTAAAAAATATGGCTAAAAATATTTTACATAAAGCTGTAGAAAGTCACTTTTATTTCTTTTGCTTTATTTTAAAATATGAAATTTTGAAAGATTCATTTGTTATTCTAGATTCATTTTTATTTCAAATCTTGCCTCCCAGCATTATCTTTTTTATCTTATCTTTCTCCTTCATTCATTCAGAAATTTACGAGAATAAAAGCTAACACAAAACTGAATAATTTCATCTTTTGGGACCATTAAAAAATAATAATAAGCTCTCTGACGAGAATTAATGGAATTTTATATTTTTGAAAAGATGTATTTTTTTTTAAACGCAATTTAAACAACTAAAAAAAAATTGTTAAGAATTTTGATTTCCCATATGAAATTAATTCTTTTAATAAAGGAAAAATATTTGAAAAATTCTTTACGAAATATTGTTCAAAGGTTTTAATATTTTAATAAAAGCACATAACACGTTTTAATTTTCTAGAGACTTAGTCTCTTTTTTTTTTTTATGTTTGTTTAACCAGCCTTATAATCAAGGAAAACAACTATTGAATACAAAATGTGAAACATTTTCATTAGAATAGAGCAACGGCAGAACAAAATTTATCGTGTATGTCTTGTAATCGAATAATGTTTATTTTAATTAAGTTTTTAAGGTCACGTATCTAAAAAATGATAATAACAAAAATATATTCACTGTTAGTATAAGGAAATAAAATTGCCTTCGAAGTTCTTATTACGTGAATACGTTTTAGAAATGCTCATTTTATTTTATTAAAAGCTTATTTATTCTTTTTAGTCTATTGTCATTAAAATATTGTCAATACCGACAACTTAAAACAATTATCTCTAATTACCTGCAAAGTTTCATTGTAAAAAAATACTGTTATTTGCCTGCGCAGTTTATGTATTTTTGCGGATTTTTTCTTTATCCCTTTTCCCAATAAAAGTACTTTCGTGAATGTGAAAAACCTTGAGAGATAACAGTGCTTAAATTCTAGTTCGGACGTTTCTAAGCGCTGAGAAGATCTAGGGAGCGGGAGAGAGGTATTACTAGTTCAAAACTTAATAGAGCGCCGTCAGGAAAAATAGTAGCATAATTTCCAAAATTTACGCCTTTTTCAAGTCAAATAAAAATATTTTGAATTAGAAATTTCGCTTATTAAATGAAGTCAAATTAGTACCACTAGAAAAAAAATAAAACACATTTTATTAAATAAATTTTCTGGTTCCAAACATGTTTATATGGTTTGCGAAAACTGTAAAGATTTACAGCTATGTAGCAAACGAAGATTTCAGTCGTTTATTGTTGCACCACAGCCGTCTAAATACTGGGCCTGAACAATGATTCAAAATGGCGGCTGACAAAGGCGAACATTTTTTTTCCTTCTTTTACGTAATTAGAATTTTTAGTAAGCAGTTCTATGATTTAAATCATTCCAGTCACATATTTTCAATAAAATCGTATTCAAATAAACAAAAATGTATAACTATTATATTAAATAAGACTTTAAAGGATAACACCGAAAAATTATTCACATCAATGCATTTACAATTAAAAAATTGCCAGCTGTGTTAAATTATTAATGTATTTTTCACAGATATGCATTTATTAGTTAATGATATATATAATACAATTTAGAGCACAAAAAGTAGTTATATCCATAAACATGCATAAAAATCAATGAACATTAATATGTAATAACAAAAACACACATATTACAATTTACTTTAAGTTTATTCTTGACATGTATTAAAAATTTTTCTTTATCATGCATTACAGTTATTCATTTACTCAATGCATTTATTTTCACTTTAACAGAAACTTACTCAACATAACAACTTCACGCATAAGTTAATATCTAATTATTTTTGCTTATTTAACACTAGAACTACCATGAACAGTCACTTTGACGGTTACCAAATGAATATATTCCGATTCGAACCAGAAATTTCTTTTTAAAATAAATTAAATATAAAACTCAGAGTAATACGTTAAATGAGTAAGTTAAGTAGTTTTAAATAAAATTTCTGGTGTGAAATAGTTTTAAAAACTTGAATAAAATTTCCGGTAGTTCTAGTGTTAAGATAGTAAACGATAACAGGGTATAAATTCATACATGTATAACAGAAAAATTCCTTCAAAATTCTTATAAACATGTAATAAATATTCTTATGAAATCAAGCTAATCATTATCACTATTTTGAATATTTTTAATTATTGCGTGTAATATTTAATAGGTTACATTTAAAAGGCATCGATAACAATATGTATGACAATGATGAAAAATATAGAGCTTTCCTTTAATAGTATGGAAATCACAATAACTATACAAATTTTTAATACAATTTTATACATTGATTCCTATAAAATTCATGGATTATTTTCAAATTAACCTCTTCGCGACGAGCGTCTTTTACAGAATTTTTAATCTTTTACCACCGGTTTTTCAAAACAGAAATTTTTGCCTAATTGAATCGCGAAAATGCTAAGATTTAATAAGGCAAAGCTTTCAATAAAAAATAACTGGTGAGAAAAATCGAGGATTCTGAGCATCTTATGCGTCACGTATACGTGTCGCTCGTCCCCAAGGGGTTAATGAAGTTATTAAATATATTTTACAATAAGTCATTTAAAGAGTAATTTTTTAAATCTTTCTTTTTTCAGCCTCTTCATTGTTAAATTTGCAGTGATGGAACAGTGGCGCAGCAGAGAATCAACTGACACCGTTAAATTTAAATTGTACTCTTTGTCTTATTTAAGGACAGAGTTTCAGAGATTATTTAAGTCGAAGAATACGATAAAAATTTAGTGGTTAGAATCTCCCAACTGCTGCACCACTGTTCCATCACTGAATTTGTCATTAATAAATTTTCGATAATTGTTTAAAAGGATTTAAATATTGTAGTAATGAACGTTTTTTAAAGAATTAACAATATCACGGGAACAAATTTTATGATAGTCATTATTTATTTCATTCACAATATTTTCGAAATATGACTCACTTATTGATATCAATAAATTTAGTGGTTTTTATTTGTTATGAGTGCTTTATAAAATTTCTCCAGTATGTTTCGAATTCCTGAATACAGATGCAAGTTGCTTTAACAGTTGATTATTTTCCATTTTATCAAATTTCAGACCCAAAATGTTTTTACTAATTATAACTTCATGTCAATATGTTTCAGAAAATAAATTGGAACTTACCTTAAATGATACTTCTGCAGAAGTAATTTTTGAAACATTTAACTTTACAGTAATTATTTGGTTATTATTTAAAATATAAGATCACATTGGATAATTTTCAAGACGGCTTTAGAAATACACAGGGATGAAAGAGCTGAGATTTAATAAGGTGAAGAATACTATTAAGCTTTATTAGTAACAATCGCCCATTGTTATACTGTGGCGCAGCGCTTTCATCCCTGAATACATCTCCACTTCAGATATATTTGACATCTTAGCATTTTCGATTTCTTCATTATAAGTTATAATACTTTCAGATAAAGATTTCTATACAAACTTCTGTTCTTTTTCATCTTGATTTTTTTTTCTTTTTTCGGTGGCACATTTAGATGAGTGGTTTCTTTGCTAATATAGCACGGATAAGCATAATCTGTTTAACCCTTTCAGGGGCAAGTAATTGTGTTTTTGTAATGTTGAATTCGTACGGGATTTTTCGAAAAAATATGCAGTTTTACAGTTTTTTTTTCACTTAAGTTATAAAAGTAAAGTTTTATTCAAATATTCGTGATTTTATACAAATCGTGATTAAAATTAAGTGGGATAAAATACATCCTTCAAAGTGAAAGAACCAGAAGTTGGATTCTTTAACTGGATTATATAGATTTTTCAATTTTTATCGGTTCACTTATTTTCTTTTACTATTATATACTCAGCAAAGTGATTTGTACAGATACTTGCATTTTCTGATGGTTCAAAACCTTTTCTACGAATAAGAATCAATCAATTTTTTCTTCTTTCAATATTGTTTGGAAATCTAAAATGGGATGCATATGCTGGCTTGTAGTTTGCTTTGCACTAGTATTTGAATGGCATGTCCTGGAATAAAAATACATACAACATATGTATTTAAGCATAACTATACAATATTTAAATATCTAAAATGAACTCATATACTAATGCTTTTAACTTATATTTAGTTATATTAATTATATTATGGTTATGGATATTATTATACGTGGCATAATCAAAGGAAGGGTCCATGGGGGTCCAAGCCGCCACCGAATTAAAAACAATAAAGTAAACGAAATGTACTTTTTATGGAATTTTAAAAACAAGATTTTTATTTGTTTTCATAGATGTAAATATAAATAGTATATGAACAATAGTATGCATAAATAGCAGTATATGTAAATAAATATTTCTCAAACCAAATTACTAAAAATGAGAAATTGTGATACATATATATATATATATATATATATATATATATACAGGGTGATACAAATCATTGACCTCAGTTTTTATTCTTTAAATATTGATCATAGACATATATTATAAAATACAAAGTTACGTATAAAAAGGTACAGAATTTTATAAAATCGATTAAATTTTTCAGAGGGTTAAATTTGAATTAATACACAATTTAAATTTTTTATACTTTCCCGTACAAAATTTTTTCAAATGAGTAAAATGTGCCCAGTTACTGGCAGTTGAAGTGCCAGTATTATACAGTAAAATCAACATACAGTATAACAGTATACAGTATACAGTGAAATTTTTTTCAGTGTACTTGTTTAAATAGATATTCTGGGATATGTAATCAAAGAAACAATAAGAAATATCAATTGAAAGAATACATTGTTAAAACTTAAACATATAACACTGTAATTATTTGTAATACATCCTTAAAAACTGCTCTAGCTCATAGAATTTAAAACATGTTAAACACGATAAAACCAAAACTAAATATTTTGAAGTTCAACGAAAATGATAATACTCGTACACGTTTACCATACCAATAATTTTTATTTTTAAAATATCGAAGTAATTAGCCTACTAAAACATATTTTGCAAGCATTATTTATCTACTTAAAATTAAAAAAAAAAGCACAAAAGCAAAAGAGTTAAAAAAAATTTAAAGCGCTTGTAAACCGTACGTGATTAAGAAGATATTCTAGAGTTTGTAAGCAAATAAATAATAAGAAATATCTAAATACTATTTCAGAAATTTTCTTTTAATCCACCAGAATTCGCTTACAAATTAAAATTCAATCTGAAACTAATAAAAACATAACATATATCTATTCTAAGCTAAATTTACTTTATAAGAAGAATACATATTATTGTTCTGCTGGTCTTCAAACACATATTATTGTATGTACACAGAACCGGAGATCTATCGATCGTTCGTTATATTTCGGCCTACGACAGGTCACGTCACTCTCTTCCTCAAAACCAGTGCGCGGGTTTGTTTGGAGGGGGTTGTGGTTGCACGCGATCGTTTCTATCGTTGTCTATCCAAAGGAAACTGCCTAAAACAATTTTTTGGGCTCTTTGACTCAATTTTAGATTTTTTTGTGGAAGTCGGAGTTGATTTTTTAAGAGTGAATTAAGCTTAAAAATTATAGAATGGTTTGAAATCAGATTAAAAATGAACATTAACCCCTTAATCGTCGCGTCTGATACATTCACGGGCAGTGTAGGCTACTTTATCAAAATTCAGATTGTTTGATTCCCACCAGATTTTTAAAATAGTGTAATTAGCTTTATGCTCGCATTATTTTATCTGCCATTAATAAATCCGAATATTTCTACTTAAAAAAATCGGTGGCAATCAAGCAATCTGAATTTTAAAAAGTAGACTACGCTTATCGGGCGTGACGATTAAGGGGTTAAGTTTAAGAAAATATAGACAATAATATATACTTAACAGATTTGTTTAATAAATTTAATGAAACAAACCTATAGTTGTAAGGAGATAATGTTAATTTCATCAAAGCGAAGGCGACTGCATTTGATACAAATGCATTCGTATCAAAACGTGCTTTGCAGAAACAAAATGTAACCTGAAAATTTTACCAATTGCCAAATAATGCTTCAGCGGTAACAAATATTAAGGATATTCTTGTATATTGGGGGAGACCGGGATTGATTGCCAGAAAAATCAAATCTTTTAATTTTCAAAAATTTTGGTACTCTCTTATTAAAAATATATTACTCCAGTCGAAACCTTTATGTTTGTACACATTTTTAGTTTTGTAGATTTCCAAATTTTTTGGTAGACGTTTATTTTTTACAATTTTGAAAATATAGGCACACTACTCCAGTCTACTACTTACCTCAGTCATGGGTAGGTTGTCACATGGAATATCTATGAAGTTTTGCCTGGGAAGTTTTAATATAAGCTCCATTTGATTAAAAATATATGACAACATAAATGTATCATATCTAATGGTTGGAGTATCATAGTTGAGATTTTTTCCAACAGAGAGAAAATATGCCGGGACCAGGACTCCCAGGGTACTTTGGTTTGCCGTACCAACGCTCTCCCTACTGAGCTATCCCGACGATATCCTGGTTGGCATATTTCACTCTTATCTGTTGGACAAGGCTGCGAACTGCGGCGCTAATTTCATTCATCCGAGCTATAACTATAGCATTTTACATGATGAATCTGAAACAGCACGGAAATTCCTGTATACCATGCAAGTAGGTCATAATGAATAGAGGAAAGTATATTCAACTACGTAAATTATATCCAATGGTTGGAGTATCATAGTTGAGATTTTTTTCAACAGAGAGAAAATATGCCGGGACCAGGACTCGAACCTAGGTAATTTGGTTTGCCGTACCAACGCTCTCCCTACTGAGTTATCCCAATGATATCCTGGTTGGCATATTTCACTGTTATCTGTTGGATATCGTCGGGATAGCTCAGTAGGGAGAGCGTTGGTATGGCAAACCAAAGTACCCAGGTTCGAGTTCTGGTCCCGGCCTATTTTCTCTCTGTTGGAAAAAATCTCAACTATGATACTCCAACCATTGGATATAATTTACCTAGTTGAATACACTTTCCTCTATTCATTATGACATAAATGTATCATTTTTTCACATTTTACTATGAAAGTAAAATAATATTGAAAATATATATTAATAAAAACAATGAAATTAAGTTAAACTCTTTGTCATCTGAAAAATCCTATTTTGTTGGATATCCAGTTTTAAGGCAGGTTTAGTTTCTTTTCTTCTCCTACATCTTATGCCAACTTTCTTAGTTTATTTTAGCTGAAACCAAATAAATATTTGATACTTGCAGAAAATAATTCACAAGTCCATTTTCTACTCTAGTTCGAAATACTTCTCGATTTTTCACATATCTTATATCACAGCTGCCAACTTTTACGCTTTTTTCATACCATTATAGATATTAAATTTCAAATCATTCGGTTGGGTAGTTTTTGCGCTATTATATGCGGACAGACGGACGGAACAGAGGACGACTATAGCTGCTATGTATTTATATAATTACGAACGCACCTAAAAATAATAATCGAAACTTAAACAAATATGTTTTTAATAATATTTATTGTTATGAATTTACTATTTGTGTCATGGACTACTGGGTAAGGTTTTAATATCAAATAACAACGACCCATACGGTTACTAATACAGGGTGATAAGAAATAACTTGGACACACATGATACATTATAACTTTAATGCTAATGAAATTATTACGACCAAACTTCAAAATAAATATGAGTACATTATTTCGTCTAACATATTTACAAATTTTCAAAGTGGCTACCTTTAGCCTTAATACAGAGCTTTAAACCTGTCACAAAATTTTCAGCTATGGGCCGCAACTCACTTACTGATATTTTATCCCATTCCTTGCATAAGGATTTCTTTAGGCATGCCAAAGTTTTATGAGGTTTAGCACACACCCTTGTCTCCAAGATGGATCAAACAGAATAATCCATTGGGTTCAAATCTGGGTAATATGGTGGCCATTCTTGAGCTCCAATGAAGTCAGGAAAATGTGTCTTGCACCAATCTTGAGTGTCTTTAGTTCTGTGTGCAGGTGCGAAATTTTGTGGGAAGGTCCATCTTTTGTTTCCAAAGAACTTTTGTGACCAAGGTAAGACAACATCTACCAAAATGAGTTTGCGATATATTTGTTGATTAATTTGTATCCCCTGATCAACAAAAACAAGTGGTGTTTTCCCACTAGCACATATCCCACCCCAAACCATTACAGATTGGGGTTGTTGAAGTCATTCAACAATGCAAGAAGGTCCAGGTGCTTCTGCTGACCAAACTATTATTATGGCTATTGTGAGTTTGTTCAATCGAAAACAGTTTCTCATCTGTGAAGACAAATGTTTGCCATCGATCACTTGCGGCCCGCTTTAACAGTTCTTTACACCTTTGAAGTCTTGTGCGTTTGTTCTCTACTGTTAGCTTTTGAGCCTCTTTCATTTTGTAAGGGTGAAGACCAATATCTACTCTTGCCATCAAACGTGCGGTTTCTCGATTGATCTTCATCTCTCTAGCAACCTTTCTCATTGAAATCCTAGGATTTCGTTGAACTCGCTTTTTGATAACTACCCGGTTTCTTGATGTGTTGACTGTGCGCTTTCTTTCTCTTCCTGGCCTGGCACCATCATGTCCGAGTTCTTTAAACCTTTTGATTGTGTATGAAACCGTCTGCTTAGGCACTTTTAATCGTTGAACAATTTCACATTGTTTCATTCCTTGCTTATGTAATTCAAGTATGGCCGATCGTTTGTTAAACATAATGGTTATCACAACTAACTTACTTACACCTGTTTAGTAGCTTTCTAGAATCAATTCCCTATGACAATAACTTTATAAGTTTAGTGCTAGTTACAGATTTTTGGTTTGAAACTTCGTCCAAGTTATTTCTTGTCACCCTGTACAAAACAGTCAGGTGCTACGATTTTTTTGTTATCATTTTACATAGTAATCTTTGTCGTATTTAATCAAAGAAGTCTGCGATTAAAGAAAGTGGAAATATTTTTTTTTTGTGCAAATAGTGATGACATAACACCCGTAGGAAATGGCATCTATACTAATATGATGAATCACCGGCAGGCAACATGAGATTTTCCATTGATCTAGAGTTGAGTGTGTTTTCTTGAATGGCTTAACCATGCACTTTTCGAAGCTCAAATTCTACAGATAATTGATTATTTAAAGAAGAGGGATATTTATATTCATTTTTAGCAGTAGGTTACAGTCGTAGGTTTGACATTTGATTAAGGTCCTGCGATTTGGTTTAGGTTTTAAATTTAATGGTTTCCCTTTGAATATATTAGGGACGTTCAAAAATAACTAGACACCAGTCCAAGAGCAGTAAATATTTATATTAGTTCAAAAATATTTACTATATTTGTTCAGGCATTTATCGCAGTGGGACACCATAAGGACTTTAGTGTTCTTGTAAAAGACCTGGTGGTGTTCTGGGAACCGTTTCCGAAACTCCTGCTTCACATCATCATCCAATTGGAAAGCGTTGTTCTCTCGAAGCTTTCTCCAGGGTTGTGTGATTTCATGACTTTTTGACCTGGTAATCTCACAATTTATCACTGTGAAATCACCAGGTGAAAGTCCGGATCATAGGCGAGGATGTGAGTGATTCAGGACATCCCACTTCATTTTTCGATGGAGATTCTGACAGGGTGGCTGTTCAGTTTCATTGTCAGGGACATGGGCATAGAGCAGAGCACCCTACTCTATGTTCATGGTCATGGAAGAGAACAATATTGTCGGAAAAATTTTCACATCGCACGCAGTGGTATTAGGTGGTAGACATGGGTCTAAAAACATTTGTTTCCAGAAGACAAAAGAGGCCGATCTATATCTACACTGCTATCATTAAGTTTTTATAAGGAATAAATAATTTTTCAAAGTATAAATAAATGAAAACAAAAGTTTAAATTATAACTTTTGCAATTTCTTTTTCTAATTATAAAAACTTACACAATATTATACATATTACTTGCAGTAAACAGAAATGCTAAATGCAAATGCTCACTAACGTGTAATTTTTCATTAATTTGTTTCACGAAAATTATACTATTTCACGATTTTAGACTGTCTACAATACCTTATTAAGCACGCAACACACACCTACGAGAGTGAGAAAATGAATTATCATGTATTCATATTACAAGAGAAATCTATTTATCTGTTTTATGTAAAACTGTTCTATACCAGCGTTTCTTAAACTTTGTGATCTCGCGGACCCCCTTTTGATGTGATATGCATTTCGGGGATCCCCAACAATACTTTTCTTAATGCATGATAAGAAATTATTTTAACGTATACACCTTATTTATTTTTCATTATATATATTCTATATTTCGTTAAAGGTGTTAGAAAAATGAGTTACATTTATACAAGAAAAATAATAATAGGAATATATACAAGATAAATAATAACAAGAAAAATAATTATAATTTACATTTTAAGACAGTTAAAATATAGATAGTAATATTTGTTATGAGAAGTATGCTGTTTATCTTTTGCTACTGGATGTGCAGCATCTCGTTCAATGTTTAAGTAAGACTGGTTCAACATGCCGTCGAGTTCTACAGTTGTTCTGCATAATTTTCTTGTATGAAACTGTTGAAACATATGAATAGCGCTGCATTTGTTGTGTAAATAAGAAGGGATTTGCAAAACAAAAACTCTTCACATATCTTACCACCAAATTCATAATGAAATAAAACTCTCAAATTTACAGTATTAGAAATGTCTAAACACTCATCTAGTTGCAATGCGTAATAAGGGCTGATTATTTACATGTAGAATCAATCGGTTCTTAATATTTTTACACATATTCCACCTTCGGAGCATTGAAATATCTCCCCAAAAGCATTTGGAGTTTTATGCTTATTAATGATCTAGACTTGCAAAGTTCTAGTCTTGCATATCCCCCTCCTCTGGAGCTACAGAAATTTCTCCCGAAGAAAAAAAATGAACATTGGGCTTGAGGACCCCCAGCTGTAAGCTCACGGACCCCCAGGGGTCCGCGGACCACAGTTTAAGAAACGCTGCTCTATACAATATTATGTAGATTTTTTAAAAATTAAAGTAAAGTTAAAAAAGAACACGCACACACAGAAAAATCTACACACAAAAAACAGAAACACAGAAAAACAGATTTCACAGAAAAAATCTGAGAAATGAATGAAAAATCAAATTGAAATTAACACATGGTGTCTAACTAACATAGTTGTTATGTGAAAGGCTCTTTCTCGTTATTTATTGAATACCTCTAATACCTTTAAGGTTTTAAAAATTCACGGGGAAAATTATAAATTTATTTTTATATTAGTGGACTACATAACTGAAAAATCATTGATTAAAACAAAGTTTTTTGCTCTATTATCTTGACGAATTGTAAAAAAAATGATTTAGTTTGTACAGAGATTTATTGTCACAACGAAAACACTTTTAAATATGGGTTCAAAGTATTGACAAATGCTCATAGTTTCGGGACAATAATCGTTGAGTTATAGAGGTTCTGTAGACGCTGAGCACTGTTGTGTACTCGTGGTAGAATATACTTTAAATCTGATGAAGCATAACATTTTTCGTTATATGATGTAAGGTAAAGATAAGGGCATGCAGTCCAAAGATTCTATTCACTTTGAGTAAGTTTGACCCATCAAAAACATCACATGTAAAAATAGTAACCAAATCTCGTGACTCTTTTACCGTAAAACGTTCTGAGATCGTATAAAGCCAAGTTTAGCTAGGGTGAAACCCCCAATTATTGACACCTAACCAATGACTGACACTTCAGCAGAAATCTAACTCAAATAAGCATTTTCTTGTAAAATTTTGCGAAGTAATGTCATCTAGTGGTAACTTATTTGTCTTAACTGTTATAACATATTTTTCAGCTATTGTTTTTTCAAAAAAGGGATAGTGTCAGTTACTGGATATATTGACCATATTTACGAAAAAAATTATATATTTTTTCAAAATTTTGTCAACAATAATTTTTTAATGTATCTTTACTATACATTCAAAAACAAAGATAAGTATAAAATAGACTTAAAACTTTGTAATAGTGATTTGAAGAAGAAAAAATCCTTAAAGTGTCAGTTACTGAGAGTTTCGCCCTATCTTATTAACTCCGAAATTTTCATTCACAAATCACTCCCAGTCTCTACATCTTTAGTTAATGATTATTTTGTGACTTGGCAATTACGCAGCACAATAATGTGAAGTATATAAATTCAAAATCAAATTTAATAAAAAAAACCCATCCCATAACATAGTAAGATGTAATAACACCCCTGTGCTGTGTAATTGCCAAGTCACAAAATAATTATTAACTAAAGATGTAAAGACTAGGAGGGATTTGTGAATGAAAATTTCTGCGTTAATAAGATAGTTAAACTTGGCTTTACACGATCTCAGAACTTTTTACAGTAAAAGAGTCGCGAGACTTGGCTACATTTTTGATATGTAAGATTTTTGATGGGATTTCACTTCTTTTTGTAAGTAATCCTCCTTTTCTACTAAAGATCCTTTAACTGATCCTATCCTAAAGATCCTTTCACTGATGATGGGATTTCACTTCTTTTTGTAAGTAATCCTCCTTTTCTTGACTTTGGGTACTTTTTGGACACCATCCACTATTTTTCGCCACGTCTACACACTGTCCTTATTATTTGAAGGTACCAAATATTTGGAGCTTTAGTTCCATTTTCAAAGCCCTCTAGATAAAAAGAAAATTCAGATTCCTATGCAAGCATTAAGTTATTGGGGGGGGGGGGGAGTCAAAAGTACCTAAACCCTACCTTTTTACCAAATTTAAAGTTTCTAGGACTACAAATCGACTTATTTTCAAACTTTCGATTTTTTACAAATGTTTCGATTTTTCGATTCTTTTCGAATATTTTTTCGAATTTGCTGGATTTTTAATTTTTACCTATTTTATATTCTAAACATTACCTTTATTCCAAATTTAAAGTTTCTAGGACTACGGGATGTACCTTAACTTTTTGATGATCGGTGAGTGAGTGAGTGTCAAAAAATGGAAACTTTGAATTCATATATTTTCTGAACTAGAAAAGATAGAAACGTGAAGTTTGAGAATTTGGTCCTATTTGCAACGTACTCTAGATAATTGAAGTTTTAGGTTTTTAGATAGCGCAAAGATATGGGGAAAAGAATGGGGCCAGCGCAATGGGGGGTTTCAAAAGTGTCCTGAGTTGTTTCCAGAAAAGGATGCTTACGGCTGTACTTTCTCGACTTGACGGAGGCACTGTCGTTCCTCCAGATCATTCTTTGGGTTAATAAAGAAACTTATGTTGTCTTTGTCAGAAGGGATGGCATAGGTTTAGAAATTCATTTCGGATCAGATTTTGCATGATAATGATACACTATCGAATTAAAGCGGATCCTAATTCAGATAATCATAAGAAAATGTAATCTAATATATTTACGAAAGAGCTAATTAAAAAACAAAACAATAAGTCTGTTGACTTTGCAAGCGTTCGCATAGCAGAGTCAGTAAAATGTCGAGTTCTTTTTCTGGTTGTCGGGTGATCTGTCCGTGTATAATTTTCTGTCAATTTAGAAAATTTTCAAATACGGGAAAGTAGGGTAAAATCGAGTACCTAAAAGTTTTCCACTGTTAACAAAAGTCTAGAAGTGCGGATAAATCGGAACACCTCACAAAAGTGTTTGAGGACATCTGGGCTATTGAAAAACCACACCTGTTACCACAGGAAAATTCGTCTCTACTTGGGAAAAGACGTTTTCTAGGACCATCTGAAGAAGCTCAGAATTTTGGTGGTAAGGTTTAAATTCCGGGTACTAACCAGAAATTATGTTTTAACACTTCCAGTAATAAAAAGTTCTATTGTAATAAATTTTGAATCAAACTTTAAAACATTTATACATTTTTTAAAGTCAGTAAGTTTTTTATTTCAGATTTTCAAGCAATTTTTAATGTTGTTATGTAATGGCTTTCTCAGCTTTTATTTCTTGTATCCGCTGCACTCCTCAGGTGCCCTCACTTTGCAGACTAAACATTGTATCCATCCTTCACCACCTGTTGAGTGAAGAAACAATTCATTGCAGAATTCAATGCAAAACCTTGGTTACCCGGTTTTGCCCCAACAGACGACCAAAAATCAACATGGACGTTCTTCTGGGTATCTGGACGTACCCACTTCTACTTTACATCAAAATATTACGTGGAAGCTGTAGAAAACAATAATTTACTTAACTAAATCGATCCACCAGGCTGAATTTATTTCAAAATCAGAAAAGACGGCGAACAATTAAAACTTTTGAGGTGTATATCTTTCCAATAGCGCTGCACGGACACAGAGATTTATACACTTCAAAAGCTGATGACGCACTGCTAGGGATCGTTAAATAGTTAAGATTAGTGCTGTTCACAAGGCAGCACTCATCATAGAGAAAACAGGGTACCCGATCTGACCAGTGGCGTAGCGTCAGGGGGGGGCACGATCATTTTACTACCAGTATAATTATATACTACATTTATCCTTATTTAATCCTTGAACGATATGAATTAAATAAGGCCAAATATAGCATATAAAAATACTGGTAGTAAAGTGATCCGTGCCCCCTTTGACGCTACGCCTCTGGATCTGACCGCTTAAACCGGTTTTACCCTACTTTCCCCTATACTGTTTGCAAATCCATTGAAAAAAATACGGGATAGTTTTCTTCTTTATTTATTCACGAAATAGAAACTGAAATTAAAATATTATTTTATATTTTTATATTTTTACCTATCTATGCAAATTGGAACTTTGTAATGTAACGTTTTAATTTTATTTGAAATATTGGCTACTTTCAAATTTCACTGTGATACAATTTGGTGGTCTGTTATAGTATTATTTATATCTTTTTTACAAGTGTAATTAAATTATCTTTCAGCGAGTAGATTTTTGTTGCAACTTTGAAATCATATGCATGTCTATATGATTAAATAAGAAAAGTTGTTTAAATTAATTTTTTAGTTGAAACTACAAGATTACAATATATATATATATATATAATATCTAAAATAATAAAAATATATCTTAAAGAATTTTAATTTTCAGAGATAAGTAAAAGGAAAAATTAAAAAATAAACTATTTTTTCTTAAATTCAGTTTCTATTTAGTCTATAAAAAAGCTATTCTATAATTTTTCAAGTGTGACGTGGAAAAAAAAAAGTCTCGTAAATAAAAGAATGGAATACGAGGATAGAATTTGACACACCTGGATCTGGAACTCCAAATTTTTGTTAACCGAGCTATACGGCAAGACACTTATAAAACTTTCGGATAATTCTGAAAATTTCATTATTGCGAGTACGATTTCAGTATGTTTCCGTATTTTGTTTTTCTGATGAAAGTGATTTCGTGAATATGTCAAAAAGTATAGATTTAAGAATATCTTTGACAGATAATGCTAAAGTTTCATTTACTTTAAAGCTGTGAAAAAGAAAAGATCCTTAAAAATACGAAAATCGTACTGCCAAAAAACGGAAATTCTTTTTACAGTATAGAAATATAAAAAAAATCTCAAAGCTTTTGAGAAAACGGCAAATTAACTAGACTTTTAAGACTATTTTCTATCAAGGATATTCTTAAATCCATATTTGCTAATTTCGGAAACATTCATGAAATTATTTCATCCGAGAAAAAAATTCCGTAAAAATACAGAAATTTGTCAATCAACGGATATTATATATTTTCACACTGGTGCTATCATCGTGTAAAATTTGACTTTAGCCCCTTCAGGGGCAAAGTACTCTTGTAGCTAAAATATTGAAATGATTGACTGACACCAGGATTCACGAACAAATTTATTTTAAAATAAGTAAAAGCTTTTCCTCATGTACCTTATATATTCAAAATTTGATTATAAAATTCTGGTGTGACAGTGTCATTTTGGGATTAAAATTAAGTGGTATATATAATATACCGGTGCCCTTCAAGGGGTTAAGAAGAATTTCTTATTCAAGGCGGTTTCGTTGTTAGAAGTTAGAAGGAACCGCATTTGCGGTGCTTCCATAAATAATGAATTGTAGTATCGGTGGATTACAAAGATGTTAAAAGGACGAATATTATGAAAAAAAGATTGAAGGATTTAAAAAGGAGTCGAACGTGTATAATGACGTCAAACGTCCTATAAGTGTACCAAGTAATAAACATATAAGAAATACACAGTAGAAACGGGGCAACAGATTGAACCCCTTGGGGACGAGCTAAGGCTCCTATAAGGGGAGCTGACGCATATCCATTCTGTGGCCCAAAATAACCGCCATATTGTGACCTAGCTCAGCATTAGGAAACCGCCTGAGCAGGTGTTCGCCGTCCCCGTTACTGTCATTCGCCGTCCACTAGTACGGTAAGCTACACGACTACGAGCGACACGTATACGTGACGCATACGATGCTCAGAATCCTCGATTATTCACACCAGTTAATATTTATTGTAAGTTTTGCCTTATTTAATGACAGCATTTCTGCGATTCGATTAGGCGAAAATTTCTGTTTTGAAAAACCGGTGTTAAAAGATTAAAAATTCTGTAAAGGACGCTCGTCGCGAAGGGGTTAATGAATGAATTGATGAGAGTGGAAAGTATTTAAACATACGAATAGCATAAAGTCTGAACTCCATACGACCATTTATAACCATAAGACACATTGACTGAACTATTCGTTCTACAGTCACAAAAAAAAAAAAAAAAAAAAAAAAAAAAAAATGCCACCCCATGTTATTTTGAGTATTTTTTGTCGTAGAAGAAAAAGAAAGGTTTCACTCAAATTGGAATAACATCTAGTTTAATAGGATATTTATAAATTTCTGTCAGGAGGTGATCTATCAGTGACATAGCATTAGAGAATGCTGCATCAGTTTACTACCAGTATTATTTTAGGAAGATTTCGTAAGAAATACTACCTATTACATTCTCACTTAAGTTGGAAATTTTGAAAAAATTTTGCAGATCTACGCCGATCATGACTCCCAGAACCCAAAACCACCCCAGTTCAAAACTTTATATATATATATATATATATATATATATCACTTTTTTATGACCACGATAACTGGAAAAATTCTGCATACCAAACTGATACATAAAATCAAGGGACATAAAATCTCGGTCAAGTTCGTTAATGGACAAAATCGGACCAAGGGGGGGGGGGGGTGGAAATGGGAGGGCTTTTTGTGAAAACAGAAAAACCCCCATAATTTTTTAATTATGATACGCATAGAATCCGTTTGAAGTTATTATTACTTCTAGGAAAAGGGCCGAAAATTTATGTATGACAGATTTTTGATATAATTAAAAATGGCCCCAAGGGGGGGGGGAGGGGGGTTTTAGAAGAAAAAAAATCATAGCTTCGTCCATTCACAAGATATCAAATTCGCGTAAATTTATTATTAATCCTCTTAATATTATCTAAAACTTTTATATTGACAAGTTTTTTATAGGACCAACCGTTATAGCAAAAAAAAAAAAAAAAAATTAAAAAAAAAAAATCCCTGCCGGCTCCGCCTGCAAACAAGTTATTTTTCGAAGTAGGCAGTTCCAACTCCCGCATCTTTTCGAAACTGATACATAAAATCAAGAGGCAAAAAATCTCGGTCAAGTTCGTTAATGGGCAAAATCGAACCAAGGGGGGGATGGGGGGGGGGGGCTTTTTGTGAAAACAGAAAAAAACCCATAATTTTTTAATTATGATACGTATAGAATCCGTTTGAAGTTATTATTACTTCTAGGAGAAGGGCCGAAAATTTATGTATGACAGATTTTTGATATAATTAAAAATTGCCTTAAGGGGGGGGGGAGGGGGGGTTAGAAGAAAAAAATTCATAACTTCGTCAATTCCCAAGATTTCAAATCCGCTTAAATTTATTATAAATTTTCTTAATATTATCTAAAACTTTTATATTGACAAGTTTTTTATAGGACCAACCGTTATAGCAAAAAAAATTAAAAACAAAAAAATCCCTGCCGGCTCCACCTGCAAACAAGTTATTTTTCAAAGTAGGCGGTTCCAACTGCCGCATCTTTTCGAAACTGATACATAAAATCAAGGGGCATAAAATCTCGGTCAAGTTCGTTAATGGGCAAAATCGAACCAAGGGGGGGGGGGTGAGGGGCTTTTTGTGAAAACAGAAAAAAAAACCCATAATTTCTTAATTATGATACGTATCGAATCCGTTTGAAGTTATTATTACTTCTGATTTTTGATTTAATTAAAAATTGCCTTAAGGGGGGGGGGGGGAAGGGGGGTTTTAGAAGAAAAAAATTCATAACTTCGTCAATTCCCAAGATTTCAAATCCGCTTAAATTTATTATAAATCCTCTTAATATTATCTAAAACTTTTATACTGACAAGTTTTTTATAGGACCAACTCTTATAGCAAAAAAAAAAAAAAAAAATAAATAAATAAAAAAAAAAAAATAAAAAAAATTCCTGCTGGCTCCGCCTGCAAACAAGTTAGGTTTCGAAGTAGGCGGTTCCAACTGCCGCATCATCACAAAACGGTCATTTCTTCCGCAATTCCCGACAAACAGGAGCCCCACGGTCTGCGTCTTCGAAATCTACCTGTGCCTGTAGGCCGAGCCGTCAGGGATTTTTTTTTTACTAAAATTGGCATTGTTTAATCGTATAACGTCCAAAGATCAAATAAGACCAAATTTAGTATATAATAATACTGGTAGTAAAGTAATGCAGCATCTCTGCGCTACGCCACCGATATTTACATATTAAAAGGAACACAAAATTTACTTTTTTCAGTAGTAACCCCCGAATTTAGTCCGCAAAAAATAAATATACATCTTTCAATAAAAATCCGCACGTTATTTCAAAGATTATTTTCAAAGATTAAGTAATTTATAAAGAGCCGATTTTAGGGGTTCTCTCTAAATTGAAATTCGATTCTTATATCGAATATATTATTCTCTAAGAAACAAATCGGAGGAAAAAGCTAGAATTTTGTTTGGAGAACATTTAACATTTGATTCAATAAACAATTTTATAGGTTACACGTCATATTTGTTTGCGAATACTTATTCATTAATTCATATTCATATCATAAAATCGTGGGAATTACAGAAATAAGATACTTATGTTTGGGATTGTCAATGTACCTCGCATAGATAATCGGCCGTAACAAACACCACTACCACCACAACGTTGAACCATTTAATGATACAGAAAATCAGAAACACTAAAACATTGGACACCTGATTTTTAAAAAAATCCTTATTATGATGAAACTTCAAAAGTGGTTCAACTTTTTACTAACCCATGGCAATATGTAACAGTGGAGTAGCATCAGGGGATGTTACTTGAGGGGATGCGTCACTGATATGTAAGAGCCAATTAGAACAAATAGTTATATGCGCTATCAGTGCGCTGCTTCAGGGCACAATGATATCCACCTGCTTGTCTAAAGCTGGCTACAAGCCAAGAGGTATTAAATTTGAATCCGGTTCAAGCTTGGGGATGACCGTAGTGTGTTGAATTCCACTTAAAACATAGTTCTAGGTCTGATTAGTCCTTGTTTGCAAAAGATAAACGCTTTACAATTCAATATTTTACCAGTTCAACCTACACAAGTTTATAGTTCAATTGAAGCACTACAAGGTTTCGCCATCTGACGGTGGCAACATGTTTGGCACTACGTTTTGATGAAATTTTGATCCAAATTTTTAGAACTCTATGTAATCAAAATCAATGTATTAAGACCTTAAGCTATGCCCGATTAGTCTTCGAAAAATGTTCAGAATTAATCGGGAATTTTCGTTTTGGTTATTTTTAAACGATATGGTAGTTTAAACAAAACAGTAAAAATGGCACTGGATTTTTACAGAGAAATAGTATATTAGTCTTCAGAAACGTAATATGTAGAATTGATGAAAATACAAAGAATTTGAATGTGATACATTCATTATTATATTGTTACTATTAATAAAAGGTCGAAGAATATCTCTACAAATAGGAAAAGATGATTTATAAGTTATACTAAAATCAATGTGGTTCATACACCATTTTTGTCTGAAATTTATCGATCCGAAATGCGAAATAAAAGAACGAAAAATGATATGTGGGAAGAAGTTTGTCTTGTAATTTTATTCTCATCTAATTATTTCTATTAAATTATTCTCATCTAATTATCATCTTAAATAACCATTTATCCTTTTTATTTATCATTTGAATTGTACATCATTAACTTTTATGCGATGCATATATTTATATGTTAATTAAATTTTCTAGCAGATCTGGAATTACGCTGGAAATTACCGTATATACTCGTGTATAAGCCGACCCCAAAATACCTGATGAAAACATGTTTAATACCAGTATTTTACAATAATGTTCTTCGTCTTACATAATTCACAATAAAATGAGATAAAGCAGAGCGTAGAAAATTATTCTGAATTACTGGTGTTAAACTTCTTTGCATCACGGTTTTGGGGGTCGGCTTATACACGAGTATATACGGTACTTATATAATACAAATTATCACTTACTCCGCAGCGTATAACCAACAGAGTGAAAAAATGTCCAGACTGGCAGGGATCCCAAATGGTCCGCTTTTTGAATACCGGTATTTTCTTAGAAAAAATTTATTTTTAGATTTTTCTTGCAAATTTTGCTAAAACGAACCTTTAGAGGTACATTTTTGCGGAAATGTTGTAGAAACCTACCATGAAATTTTCTGTTAAAAATATTGGTATTCAGTTGGTGAACCATTTGGGAGCCCTGGACCGGGTATCGAATCCGGAACCTTTGGAATTACGCATCAATGCTCTACCATTTGGAGCTATCCGGACGACATCCAGTCTAGCATTTTCTCACTGTTATGTATTGGCATGGTTGCGACTTTGCAGCACAAGCTGGAAAGTCAATCATGGGCACATGCTCATAGCATGCATGAGAGGCCTGCATGCATGGCATGCACGCCTTTCATGCATGCAGGTAGTACTAGTTACTAGTGAAGTAGAAAATTATTATATGTTAGGAAAATAATTACAGAAGAATATGTTTAAAAAAACTATCATAATTCACTATCTGAATGTATTAATACCAATAGGCTAAGATCACAATTTAAAATTGTAAAATTAATATAAAAGTTTTCTAAAACAATTATCTATTAAATTATTATGATAAACATTACACTCAACAATACTAAAATTAAAACACACTTCTTCATGAGTCAAACTCTTCCTACACCAGCAAAAGAAAATCAAAACTCAGAAAAAATGTATTATTAAATTCAAGAAACTAGTAATTAATTCCATTAGTAATTAAAAAAATCACCAGAGCAATTGTGCAAAATGCAAGAATTTTAAATTTAACTGAAAATGTTAGTAAAGAAGAAATTAAAATTTAGTATTACTATATTTAATTAAGAAGTTTAATCTTAAAAAGTATTGCAAAACTTAAAAAACCACAGTTCTGACGAATAAGGTTCAATCCCTATTGGTTTCTTCTGTTCGTTTTAGAGTTTTAAGATATACTCTTCCCATTAACTTCCTACTAGATATTTTAATAATATATGAGAACACATTGGTATATTAATAAGTTACTTTAGTAATTACAGACATATAATATGTAAAAAATTGCTCACTGCAAGGGATTGCTTGACAACATAACATAAACTAATAATCAAAAATTCCCTAGTGGTTTTTTTTATATTTAACTTAAATAAGGAATTGAGAATAGTCCCAAAATAAATTCTATGCCAATTAAAACAAAGATTTTCCAGTAAAATATTTATGCACACTTAAAAACATTCTCCTTATTACAAAATATTAATTTACTTTCTAAAATGTCTGTTACATAGATTAAGATTTATTAAAGACTTTATTTTGATTATTCACTTTCAATTTAGCTTAAAAGAAATTAATGAATTTTTAACTACATTTTACTTGAAAATTTCCGGTAGAAAATTTCCTAGTTCTAATTTTTCTTACTGAATATAATAATTATAAGAATTTCTTAGACCAGAATTAAATATCAAATAAAAAATCAACACAGTAAAAATGATGTTAAATTAATAATCATCGTTACTTTTAGAAATAAACTTTATTAAATTATATTTTTTTAATCTTAACTTATTATTATTTTTTTAAACATTTAATTAATTTTATATTACTTTTAAAAATACAAAATTAGTAACATATTAATTTTTGGCAAAAATGACCTAGTATTTGGGACTCTTTGAGATTCAAGAAGTTTCATTTTTGGGTTTACTTGTTTTTTCAAAAAATAAAGTTATAGAATTCACTACTTTTGCATTAAATATTATAAAATTCACTAATTTTAACTGCAAAATCAATCTATTATTTTAAAAAGATTACTTTTAAACTTTCTCTATTAACATATAATACCACAGTACACAAGAAACCCCCATATCCATTAATATCTTCAAAATAATAGCGAAAATAATAACAATTAAAGATATTTTTAAATAATACAACAATAATATAAAATAAATAGGAAATTTCAACATTTTTTACTAAAAGATTATCAACATTTATTAAAATAACCACATGTAAAACTGCTTCTTCTGTACCACTGCTATATTTTTAGTTACTTTCTTAATAAAATTTTAATGTTACAAAATTTCCAAACTTTTAATGGAATAGAAGTTCAGTGTGGTCATCGAATCTCCCATTCGGTAAAAATTTTAAGTCTTTTTTTGTAGCAAACTCTTAAATCATAATTTTCTTTCCAAAAGTAGCCAAGTTACTCTAAATTTAGTAAAATCTCTTAAATTCATACTCAATAAAATCTCAAAATATTTTTTGGATAACACTTTAACAGAACATTAAAAATTTTCAAATTTCAATATCATAATGAATTTTGTAAATAGAAAAATAATAATCTTTCAAATAAAAATTTCTTACCGACCGTGAACTCGATATCACTTTTAGGGTAATTTTACTCATATTAAATGACATAGGACGATATCCTTTATTTTAAATATGAACACTTTTTTTTTAAACTTTTTGTTTTAGCAGAACCAAAAGATTTTTATACATCTTGACCGCAATTTAAACATCCTTTTAAAAAAAAATGTGGCGACTTCAGCTTTTGTGAAATGTCCTGTGTAATCAGATGTTTTCCCATTTTTGCACAGATGCACAATCCTAAAGTTAATGACTTATGAAGTGTGGACTTATAAAGACTAGTGGCTAGTTATAGTGACTAGTGGACTTATAAAGATGTCATGTAATGGGTTAATCGAGCGAGATTATGTTGTGAATACGAGGTAGAGACGATGCCGTGCAGATGAATAATAAAATACAGCCGTGAAGATGTTTGCTAACAGGGCCACTATGACATATGCAGCCAAGATCTTAGGATTATATCAATGTTACTAAACCACTCCACGTAGGATATTAGAATAGATAGTAGAGTCCTGGTATAAGTGGCTACCAGGAAACATGAAAAAAAAACACCCAACGGAATTTCTCTTCAGGAAAATATTCCAAGTTGGTCTTCATCACATTATTCATTAAGCGAAAACAAAGTCAGAAAGTAGGTGGAAGATTTCCTCTTATTCATTACTACTTAATGAACTTTATCATAAAATATTAAGGAAGACAAGCTAGCAAAACACACTAGCAAAAAACAAGAGTCAAGCTTTGTACGTTATGGTATGGCATTAAACATTTTCCCTATAACACAAGCCACGGGCTTTGAGGTAATAGAAAATACAAAAAAATGGGCTACCGAGTCAGTGTGAGCTGTTTAACGGCTAGCACGTAGGAAGACACAATATGCAATGCAGATAGAACTTTAATCCAATCGGAGGCCTCGCTTGGTAGCTGTGTCGCGGAGGCATAAAACTGGAGTGATTAGGTTCTCAAAAACGCGCATATAACTTTGATAAGCGCCTCTCGAAGGAAAATAAAATAGGCTATGATTAAAAAGTATATTTCTACTTGTAAAATTGAATGAATTGAGACTGGAAAAAAATTACGCGCAAAGCCAAAGGAAAATTGCAGATTGAAATTAAAGAAAAAGTATTCTAAGATAAATAGTAATTTAGATGAGGGAAAAAAATAGAAATTTTAAAATATAATGCATTCATACCGGGTGTCCCAAAAATGACTGATGGATTTTAAAATTCAATAACTAGCAAACGGTGACAGATATTAAAAAAATTCTTGGAGTAGGGTTATGTATGATGTCGGGAGTTTTTTTACTGTGATTCTTGATTTTAGTTCGAATTTCAAACAATAGATGGCGCTGACAGCGGTTGGCGCTCATTCGAGGCCAAAACTGACACCACTCGGCATTGATACGAGGCTAACGAAAAAGAAAGGCTACCGCGGTGCTTTACGCATATCTTTTTTTACAGACCGCCGGAGTCACGTGATGCTCGAATCCACCAATGCAGGTGTACGAAAAGAGTAACACGTCATTCTAGCGGTCTGTAAAAAAAGATAAGTGGAATGCACCGCGGTAGCCTGTCTTTTTCGTTAGCCTCGGCATTGATACGAAGGAAGGAGATTAAGGCTATGGAGTGAGTCTGATTCGCCAGTACAATCTTGCTCTTAGGCCCTGATTCTGAACTCATTCGATATGATTTCAATGGAATGCGTTGTTGCCATGGAAACAACAAATTCTTCGATAGTGGAATACAGCTTTCAGATCTGGGCATAAATTTAACAAGCAGTATTCGAGTTTGCAGGCGATTTTACATTTATGAAGTTTTATTTTCCCGGATTAAATTACTTTTTATGGTCTGATTTAAAGAATATTTTATGCATCATATTTTAAAACTAGGTGAAGAGATCTTGCTACAATCTTGCTCTTGGGGGCCGATTCTGATCTCATTCGATATGATTTCAATGGAATGTGTTGTTGCGATGGAAATAAATTCTTCGATAGCAGAATACAGTGTTCTGAATTGGGAATGAATATGTAGGTGATGTGGGAGAAAGCATGTTTGTAAAGCAAGTGCCACCAACAGTATTACTACAGTTTATCTTGGTTGCGAGTAGAAAGTTTGCGAAGTAAAACCGAAATGTGTGGGTTAAACGAACGTCTTTATTAGCCTCGTAAACATAAAATTAAGAACCGTAGAAACAAAATTGTGCTTTGCACTGAAAAACAAGTACTTAAAACATATCGTTTTTAGTTGCAGATAGCTCTGTTCTTTACAACGAAAATCCCAGTTTAAATAAAAGTCCTTTAAAATGGTGCCATTCATAAAAAAACTAACAGATGAGTCCAGTCCGAGAGATCTTGCATCTTATAAACCATGCCGATTCAGCAATCGGGAAAATTGGCATAAAAAAGCATAACCATCGAAGTGGAGTGTCGAAAACTCGAAAGTCCACTGTCATGAGATGTTAGAGTGCTTTTATTCTCAGATCCAGTAGGTCGAGCTGGTGAGAATTGTCCACAGTCAAGGCAACACTTGATACCGGGCTTGCTCATTCACTCTCATAACGTCAGAAATAGTGTCGATTTGTGAAACCAGCGATTGGTACAAAGCGACAAGCCCATCGTTTTGTAATCGCTGTATGTCATCTTTCGTCGCGGCCAGCCATCTTTTGTGACGGCTTGATAATGAACGAGCAAGCCGAGTATCTAGTGTAGCCCTGCCACAGTCGAAGCAGCTAGAGTGACTGCATGAATGGTTTGCCACCAAGGCTACACTAGATACCGGGCTGCTCATTCATTCTCATGACGTCAAAAATAGCGGCTGGCCGCGACCAGCGATTGGTACAAAACGACGCGCCCATCACTTTGTGCCAATTGCTGTATGTCTTTTGTCGCGGCCAACAACCATTTTGACGTAATGATAATAAATGAGCAAGTCCGGTATCTAGTGTAGCCCTGGTTGCCACTGGTACTCAGATCTAGAGTAGGTTAAGCTGGGCCCACCGTGTGTGAGTGGTCAAGGCATCACACCGCTAATCACTTGCGAGTGTAGGTGGGAGCGGGTTCGAATCCCGATGGTTCCGTTGCACACTCTTTGTGGAGCTCTCGGCTGTATTTTTGTGTATTGTAACTTTCCTTGTGTGTGCTATCGCGTCCCTGTATATATTGACGATGACGTACAAGCGGGCGCTTGACGCCAAGCATACAGGTCAGATGTATGTTAATAAAATGTGAAAAGAAGTCAAGGTTAAGCTTATGAGAGATTGTCTACAGCAGCAGCAGTTTAAGAACCCTAGACGAATGGGTTGCCACAACTATAGCAAGCAGTATTCGAGTTTCCAGGCGATTTTACATTTATGAGTATTTATGGGAATTTTATCCAACCAATATGCAAATTTAATTAAAATTTCGCGAAATGGCGGCAATGTGAGACGGTATGTGAGGGCTGCACAAAAATCGAATCTGCTAGTGAGTACTTTTAAAAGAGTGTACATTATTGAAAATGGTTTATTTCACCTAGTAGTTTTAAAATACAATGAATAAAATATTCTTTAAATGAGGCCATAAAAAGTAATTTCATCCGGGAAAATAAAACTTCATAATTGTAAAATCGCCTGCAAACTCGAACACTACTTGTTAAATTCATGCCCAGTTCTGAAAGTTGTAGTTCATTATCGAAGAATTTGTTGTTTCCATGGCAACAACGCATTCAATTGAAATCATATTGAATGAGTTCAGAATCGGGGCCTAAGAGCAAGATGTACTGGCGAATGAGACTTACTCCATAGCCTAAATCTCCTTCCTTCGTATCAATGCCGAGGCTAATGAAAAAGAAAGGCTACCGCGGTGCTTTACGCGTATCTTTTTTTACAGACCGCCGGAGTCACGTGATGCTCGAATGCACCAATGAAGGTGTACGAAAAGAGCATCACGTCACTCTAGCGGTCTGTAAAAAAAGATAAGTAGAATGCACCGCGGTAGCCTGTCTGTTTCGTTAGCCTCGATCAATGCTGAGTGGCGTCAGTTTCGGCCTCGAATGAGTGCCAACCGCTGTCAACGCCATCTATTGTTTGAAATTCGAACTAAAATCAAGAATCACAGTAAAAAAAACTCCTGACATCATACATAACCCTCCTGCAAGAATTTTTTAAATATCTGTCACCGTTTGCAAGTTATTGAATTTTAAAATTCATCAGTCATTTTTGGGACACCCGGTATATATATGTGTGTGTGTGTGTGGCAAACGGTGTGTGACAAAAATAACTCGGGCAGATATTTTATCTTTTAATAACATTAGAAATCAAATCAAATTTCTAATAAACAAAGTATTGGTATGTGACTTACAGAAGAACGACTAGTTTATGAAGTGACCGTCTTTCGCTTTTATGTAGAAGCGAAAACTTTTCGAAGAAGGGGCAACAGGCAGCAGCTCATCTCCTGATATTTTCATTCTCCAGAGATTTTTCCAGAAACTACAAATGTCTGTCACGCTTAGAAGAAAATCTGTAAAATGATCATGCCGAATATCCCATTTGGTTAATATCTAGATTGTACAGGGACCATTTTCTTGCCCTTAAGAAGTCGGTCAGATGTGACTGGAACCATTCCTGTACTCTTCTTGTTCTGTTTGCTAAAAGGGAATCGTGCTGGAGAGTATATATTTTATTTAGAAAGGTACTCTTGTGGCCTAGGAAGCAAAACGCTTTCCATGATGTTTTGATGATTGATTTTGACGCCTTCATCAACAAAAGCAAGTGATATGTTTGCCAGACGAAAAAATTCCATTATAAAACATAATCGAGTGTAGTGTTTGCTGTCTTTCTATAATGGTTGATAAATTAAGAACATACGAATTCGGTTATAAAAATGTAGAAAAAAATATCATTGATCATAAGCGGGCCGCTTCATTGGTGCTAGTTATATAACGTGTTTGTTGGCCATCGTAAGATTCTGATAATGTTTCATTTTCTTAGACCCTTTCTTATCCAAGGAACATTTTCACAATTTGTCGAATCATCTCTTTGTTGATGTTCATTTTTTTGCGATGTTTTTCACAGAAATGTTCGGAACGCGTCTAATCCTTTTTGCATTTTCTGGGAATGTTGACCGTTTGATTTTTACACTGATAAGATCTGTCTCTACTGTGGCCATGTTACTGAAACCATTTCACGGCATCCAATATAGTCTATCTTGGACTTAAATTACCTCTCTTAATCTTATTTTCAGTAACTATTTTAAAATTTTATTCTAAACATTAGCGATTGTTATTTACTTTCTGTTCTGAGTGATGGACTCATTTTCTGACAGTGGTTTGTCTATATTCTCGTATTCTTCAGTTGCTTCATCTATCATTTCTGTGCCCATTTCACTGGTTAGTGCCACGAGCGGCGTCATTCAACTAAGAACTCATCTGTCATTCGTGCTCGTGCAATCACAGTTATTGTTGAATTTTAATATATTCTTCTATTATTCATCTAGCATTTCTGTGCTTATCTGTTGTGCCTGAGTTAGAGTTTCAAAGACGAGAATAAACCGGGTTTTTTGGAAATAAATCGGGTTTTATGGGAATAAACCAGGTCTTTTGCGAATAAACCGGGTCTATTGGAAATAAACCTGGGAATAAACCGGGTCTATTGGAAATAAACCTGGGAATAAACCGGGTCTATTGGAAATAAACCTGGGAATAAACCGGTTCTTTGCAACTCTAGCCTGAGTGTCTCCAATTGCTCATCATCTATATCTCCCCATCTATTGTAATTCATATGAACTATTGAAATATAGAACTATAGAATGACCCGACTCTACAAAATATTAATTGTTTTCTTTTCCGCCCATTGTTGGCCTTCTGGCGGACCTGGTTCATTGAACAAAGGTAGGTATTTCATGTTTATTCTTCAATAAAAGTCCGGGATCCATGCATGTTTTGGGGGCCTCGGTGGGTGCCTTCTTTTGGGGACTGTGCTGGGTCTCACACTAAGTGTCCACGATTTACCGAGGGAGAAGACTATTGGATCTACATCTGATCTTTTGATTTTGGTGATCTGGTCCTCCTTAGGCAGGCAGTCAGTCAGTCAGTCTATCTTGGAACTTTCAGTATCTGAATGAATTCTCATTGCTTCTTGCCTTTAGCATATAATGTGAAAATCGTTTTTTTTCCGAGTAATCATTATAACAAATCTTATGTATTTGTGAGATTCGGGGTTCATTCCTCTTATAGACATAATGAAATTTTCGTGGCGGAGTTTAGTTATGTTTTTTAATCTCAATTAAAACTTTGTCCAAGTTATTTTTTTTCACTCTGAAATTTGAAACGTGAAGTATGAAATGTAAATATTAAATTAAAATTATTGTAAGTTAAAATATATTTACGAAAGTACTATTAAATATTTATTGTGCATGGGAGGGCTAACTGATTTCGCTCAATCAAATACTTTCGAAACAAAGTTATCGCGGTTCATAAAACAACTTATTAAAGTGTAATAGACTGTGAAAACAAATTCCGTTAAAATACGGAATTTGCATTTGGCAATTGGGACGCAAGTACTATTTTCATATTTCAATGGAAAAAATCCGTAAATTCCAGGAACATTTTCCTGTTTTTACAAAAATTTTCTGCCTTTTTACATACTCCTGAGTTTAAAACTTTCCGTTGAAATTACCTTTATAGAGTAAAATATCACATTTTCAAGGACAAATTTACATAATTATGAATTTTAATCATAACGTTTCATGATTACATGGGGAGAAAGTATCTACATTTGATACTGTCTACAGTAAAAAATCAACACTTACCGCAATGGGATTGGAATATAGCTTTCCAGAGCGTCGATTTGACTACGCAGCTACAATTAAATAAATCGCTTTCATAAACATCGTTAATTATTTTAGATACATTTAATGAAGACATGCAAAGTGTAAATAAATATGGAAACTTTCTTTTCTAGATCAATATTTTCCCAACTGAGTATAATTTTGAATATTTTACGCATTTTTTACTCATAATTTTAAATATTTTGCTTTTTTAATTTGATTCCTTTTAATATATAAATTTTAACTTGTTATGTATTATAAGCGTAAAAAATTGTATTAAGAGTAATGTGTTTTTGATTTTTTTTTTTGCTCGTTTCTTTTCAAGAGTATCAACTTTTTTTTTCTTTTTTGAAACATTTAATTTTTCAAAATTTTTAACTTGTTTGCGTAATGCTCTACTAGCAACTAAAATAAAGATAATAACTATCTTAAGCAAAAGTATTTACTGCATGCTGTTAAAATCAATTTTATTTATTGTTTGTTATAACTTAGACAGATAATCAGAAATTTTATAATAAATTAAATTATTATAGTTGAGATATGTTGAAAGAGTTGTTTTGGACGATAATATTAAAGTGAAAAGATTAAAAATATTAAAATAAAAAATAAATTTTAGAGAAATTCTTAATATTAGTGATCTTTTGATTGATAGGTCTAACTTTAAACTAAAATGAAAAAAAAAAACTGTAATATTTATTTTAACACATTCGCATCGGGAAATTGAGAATTATCATTTTTTTACAACACATCATTACAGAAAATACATTTATATCATGTTGCCCATATTGTTTTGGATTGTAAGACATTTTATAATAAATCCGTACATTAAATTATATTTACTGATGCATAAACTTGATAAAACTATCTAGGAAACAATTTACGAAACACTTTCAGAAGAAGGAAGAGAGTCTATTGTTTTAAAACCCAGATTTCGCAAAAATATACCGATGAGAATTTGTTAAGTAATAAGATTTTAATTCTAAAGTTTTGTTAATTATCATTTTTATTCAAAAAACATCATTACAGAAAATACATTTATATAATGTTTCCCATATTGTTTTAGATTGTAAGCCATTTTATAATAAATCCGTATATTAAATTATATTTACTGATGTATAAACTTGATAAAACTATCTAGGAAACAATTCACGAAACACTTTCAGAAGAAGGAAGAGCTTCTATTGTTTTAAAACCCAGATTTCGCAAAAATATACCGATGCGAATTTAAGTAATAAGATTTTAATTCTTTTAAAATGTCATAGCAATATGTTAGCTTTTTATTTAAAAAAAATGCGCGTTGTTTTAAGGTATATACTTGAAAATAGATGGCGCCATACATTTTATTGGTTTTATTGAAAATATTCCAATGCAAAACCAATGCAGAGACACATTTAGCCAATATTGGTGTTTCATTGGAAGAAAGTCCAATTTAAAGCAGATAGTATTTTAGTAATTTTCAAATTTCATTCAAAATATTTGCAATGAAAAGCCAATTTATGACAACATTTGTGTTCTGTTGGAAATACTTCCAATATAAAGCCAATATCTGTGCAATATTGACAGGGTCTGTTTTTCGACTAGGCCTGTAAGGTGCAGACCTTCGGATATGAAATTTCAGCCCCCCCCCCCAAAAAAAAAGGCCTTATGTAATTGTAAAATGTTCTTATTAGGTTATGATATAGGTTACGATATCGGATTTGCAAATTGGATGAATATAATAAACACTAAAATTATTAGTAATGCGTAATAATCCTCTAAATAACCAAGTGTAAATGATGGCAATTTGCGAATATTTAGCTTTAAATTAATACAATAGTATTCAACCAGCAAGGAAATGAGAGTGTGTAAGTTGGGCTGTGAATATTGTCGTTTCATTGGAAATATTTCCAATGCAAAGCAAGTATACACAACAATGATTTATTTCGCATCGAAACACAGCGACTTTTGTACGCAAACTTATAAACGTCATTTACTTAAATTGAACTGTTTTCGAAGCAATACGCAAATATTCTGTCGATTTTAAGTAAAACTTCTGACCTTTTTACGGATTTGTATTCTTAAGATGTTTATTACAGAAATTGTACCCTTTTTTTATCTATACTTATAAAAGAGTATCTGCTGACTGATTCATAATCAACGCCGATTATCAACTGTTGGTCCTATGGGAATGAAATTTGTCAGATATGTTACTTACACAATGCAGGCACAAACTAAGAAAGGACTTTTGAAAATTCACACAATAAGAAGGTTAAAAGGGGTGTCGAAAGTATTAGGTCATTTCGTCTTTTCGCCATATCTCAGCAGCAGTTGTAGGAAGGAGCATGAAATTCGGTATAACAAATCTACTAAAGAATAGCTAAACATGTATTTCAGGCGATTTTAGAAATTCAACTACTAAGGAAGTTAAATGGAGGGGTCGAAAGTTTTAGGTCATTTCGCCTTTTCGCCATATCTCAACAGCAATTTTAGTTAAATGCGTGAAATTCAGGATAACAAATCTATTAAAATATTGTTAAACACATATTTCAGAGATTTTAAAAATTCAACCACTAAGGGGATTAAATGAGGGGTCGAAAGGTTTTGGTCATTTCGCCTTTTCGCCATATCTCAGCAGCAGTTTTAGGTAGGAGAGTGGAATTCTGGATAACAAATCTACTAAAAAAATAATTAAACACATATTTCAGCAATTTTAGAAATTCACCAATTAAGAGGGTTAAATGGGAGGTTGAAAGTTTTAGGGCATTTCTCCTTTTCGCCATATCTCAGCAGCATTTTTAGGTAGGAGCGTGAAATTCAGGATAACAAATCTACTAAAAAATTAGTTAAACATGTATTTCAACAATTTTAGAAATTCTTTCACTAAGGGGGGGGGGGGGGGTTAAATGAGGGTCGAATGTTTTATGTCATTTTGCCATATCTCAGTAAAAGTTATAGGTAGGAGCATGAAATTCAGGACAACAAATGTACTAAAAATAGTTAAATATATATTTCAGCGATTTTAGATACTAATCCACCAAGGGGGTTAAATAGGGGGTCGAGTATTTTAGGTCATTTTGCCATATCTCAGTAGACGTTATAGGTAGGAGCGTGAAATTCAGAATAACAAATCTACTAACAAAATAGTTAAACATGTATTGCAGCGATTTTAGAAATTCGGCCATTAAGGGGGGGGGGGTGTTAAATGGGGGTCGAATGTTTTATGTCATTTTGCCATATCTCAGTAGAAGTTATATGTAGGAACATGAAATTCAGGATAACAAATATACTAAAAATAGTTAAATAGGTATTTCAGCGATTTTAGATACTAATCTACCAAGGGGGCTACATGGGGGGGGGGGGGGGGGGCGAGAGGTTTAGGTCATTTTGCCACATCTTAGCAGCAGTTTTAAGTAGGAGCGTGAATTCAGCATTACAAATCTACTAAAAAAATAGTTAAACATGTATTTCAGTGATTTTAGAGCTAGCGAGTTTGTGGCCAACATCGGCTATGACCCCGATTATGGAAGATTAGACGAATAAGATAACTATTGCGGATTTTTTTATCATATATATTTTGCGTGATATTTTTCTAAGGAAAAGTTTTTTTCATATTTAAAGAATTGTTTTGCGCTTTTCGTCTTTTAGCGATCGGATTTAAATTTTTATATACAAAATATAATACATTTACTCTTCTTTTCAAAATATAGTTTTTGGAAGTAAAGATATGCGATTTAAATACTGATCGCCATATTTATGGGCTCGGGTATGCACAAGGCTTCCTTATAGTGATTGCCGTATAATCAATTCATAGGCGTGCAACCCAATGGGCCTGTTAAAATGATTTCGATTTAACGATTTATCCACGCAAAATAATTGAACCACGTTACTCTGATTGCTGCTTTAACGATATATGGCTGAGAAATACACATGGCCCCGTTATTTTGATCACCGCATTAACAATTTATAGGCGGGAAACCACAGTGCCCATTTACAATGATCGCCATGTATCTTAGGCAGTTCCATTTTTATTTATTTTATTTGAAAGCTCTCCGCCCACCCTAGATTATCACGGGAGCGCCCAGCAATACTTTGTCAGGGGGCTCATGTAAAAAAAAATATTAATGTTGCGAAATATTTATTTAAGTGCTTTTTTGATATTTATATTAGTTATTTTACTGTAGTTTAAAATAAAGCATTTTATGTACATTTTTCTGTTTGCATGTAAAGTTCATTTTCTGGGCCCCAAGCGAAGTCAAGGCAGTACGCTGCAGAATGTGTCTGGGCCCCATTCGGTAAAGACCGACTAGTATATATATAAAACTATTCTGTGCAATGTCACGGAAATCTTCCTGCATTCATACTGATTTTTCACCGTATATTCCGGCATGTAACGCACGAATCGCACAAACATATTTAGAGCCAGAAATTTTATTTAAAAAAATTGCTGATGTCGTACCTATTCTCCTTTATTTATAAAATAAAGTTTCTGGTTCCAAATATGTTTGTTAGACACACGCGTTATACGCCGGAATAAATGGTATATCATGTAAGTAAGTAAAGAAAATATTTTGAAGTAAATGCAAAATACGTAACTCTTCACTATTGTTTTCCTTAACGATTAGCTAGTAGCATTTGCGATTCCATATAGCTTTTCAATATGGCTTCGCTAAAAGCACATTGACCGATAAGAAGCTTATCACTACTGTAAATTAGGCTAGTCTGAATTTAGCTGCTGAATGCATAAGATTAAACAAACATTGCTGAAATCCTAAGACTTGAAAATAAATTTACACAAAGGGGACTAATTACTAAGAAGACATTCATTACGGAATAAAATAACTTTTTTCCTCCCTGAAAATTGTAAACACTTTTAAATCAATAAGTGTAGGTTAGCAAAAGTATAAGTAGATAATTTTCAATAATTTAACTATCATTTAAGGGGACAGTTGACTTACAAAAATATCTTCCATTATTTACGTTATTCTTTCAAGAAGTTCAACAAAGAAGTATTTTGTATCACGAAATCAATAAATATTTGAAAAGATAATCAATTTATTGAAATTTTAAATTAGTTTAAAGCTATTATTTAGTTTTAAAAAAATTTAAATGTTCCATGCGCTCCAAATTTTTAGAATGTTTCCTTCTTTTTTAAAAATGCTATTATTTAAAAGGACGTAAGAAAAAAATGTGCGTTTAATTTTTAGTAGAGTTATTTTGAAAAATAACAAAACAAAACTTGCATGAAACTGAACTTTAATTATAAATTCATATGTTTTACTCAAATTACTTTATTTCTAATTTGAGAATCTCAATAAACCAACATCCCAAAACGGGTGCACAGATTTGTTGTACTAAGTATGAAATCAAGATTGTTGCTTATACAGATTGAGAATTTTGAACAAAGGTTAGTTGGTTGGTTGGTTGTACATAGTTTAACGGCATAAGGTCCCTTTTGGGACATGCTGCGCCAAAATAAGAGTAAAAAATACAAAAACATCCTCAAAATGTTTAACGTAACTTAAAACCTTATCACTAAAACAAATTTATCTAACCCCTTAAGCACCACGACGTACCTGCGTACGTCATGAACATCTCTATCTGTAATACCAGAATGTATGTGCGTACGTCCAGATTGCCAGTTTGGCCTTTCTTTAAATTCAAAATTTTGAATTCATACCAGAAAGTTATAGTAGTAATTTGTATTTTATATAATGACAGACTTTTCGTCATTTTATAAAGAAAAATTATTCTTTTAGAATTTCCGGTGTGAATTTTGTATTTTTGATTTTTTTTTGTATTTCTGACAAAATTTAACATAGCTGGTTATTCAGCATACTACCACTAAATTGAAAATGGTGCTTAAATTGTTAAAAATAAGAAAAAAAAGCTCACCAAGAAATGCTATCTGGATGAGGTTTCCCTATCCAGATATAGTCATACAAGTGTAAGGAACGAAAATTTTTAATTGTAGAAAATGAAAGCATCAAATTGTCATATTAAGACATTAAGTAACCATATTTCAAAATAAAATCCCGCATGTTTAAAAAAAAAACTAACAACGTTCCATGAGGTATTTCCCCAATGAGGTGATGATGAATTAAACTAAGTTCGATGCAAGTGTCGTAAGCCCAGATAGTCAGAAAAGATGATGAGTAGTAAGTAGTTAATTTTGAACAAAATTTTAAACGAATGAAGTATTTGAAAGACGTTACAGACGTCGAAAAAAATCATTTTAAGAAGAAAGAATTTGAAATATTATGAGTTGTTATTTACATTAATTACCTTTAAGAAATATGAAAACACACTTAAGTACTGATTTATCACTTATATGCCATGTACGGATTTTTTCCTAGTACCACTTTTTCTGAAGAGTAATATTCGTGTTATAAATTCTGTTATTAAATAAGACAAAAGTTTGTATCCAGAAATAGTGGTATTAAAAATAGTTAACGTACATCGCCTATTAGTGAGAAGTCACGGTATATAACAACAATATACAGGGTCATTCATAATTCCCTCCGGGGTTTCGAAACGTTATAGTAAAAAAACGAAGACGAATATGAAAAAAAGAAACATATGAAATTATTCCGAAACTATTCAAGTTTTACTTACATACATTACAGGTGTTCTATGTGTGAACCCTTGGTCACACAGCATACATTCATGCGATAGTCCAGTTCCTGCCATACTCCGTTTCTTTAAATTTCCGGTACCACACATGAATTGTTTTGTCAGTTGGTCCCTGTTTTCGATATTTATTACGAAAGGCCCGTTGAACTGACACCACTGATTCAGATTTAATGAAACGGAGTATGGCAGGAACTGGACTATCGCATGGATGTATGCCGTGTGACCAAGGGTTCACACATAGAACACCTGTAATGTATGTAAGTAAAACTTGAATAGTTTCGGAATAATTTCATATGTTTCTTTTTTTCATATTCGTCTTCGTTTTTTTACTATAACGTTTCGAAACCCCGGAGGGTATTATGAATGACCCTGTATTTTTATTTCTTAAATTTGAACAAGTTATTAACCACAGCTGCCAACTCTTACACCTTTTCTTACCATTATTTAAAAAAAAAAGCCTTATTTAATCGTTGATTTCTGCGATTACATAAGTCAAATTTTACTTTTCAAAAGTAATGGTATAAAAAAAAAAGCGTAAAAGTTAGCAGCTATGAATAACTCAAATACCAAATTCGTATTTTTCGTCGGTTTTTGCTAATTAACCGACTTTTGATGAAAGAGGTTGTACAATTTGTATTGTTTTCTATGTATGTCCACACATAACTCTTGAACAGATGGTCCGATTTTTATACTTTTTCTGGGGAAAAGACCTCGATCTGCAGATGATCCCGTTTCAATATCAGTAGGATCTAAAAATGATATGTCTGTCTGTATGTCTATTTTAATATTTATTTTAATTTTAAATAAAATTTAACTTAAGCTTTAACTTTCGTAAAATTTGACAAATCGTCACAAAATTTTAATGTTGGGTTAAGTTTTAGAACCAATTTTGCGTTTTTAAAATAGTTGTTGAATCGAGTATAGTTTTTTTTTTACAGGAACACCTCAAAAACTATAATATATGAAATGATGAAATAGAAAATAATGGTTAGTGAAAATTCAGTGTACTTCTGTGAGTTCCCAAGTATTTTTTTCTTAGTCAACTTTTCACAATAGTATAAGCTTCACTGCGCTTTTCTGAATTTCCCCTGCATTATACATGAATTTGGACATAACAAAAAAAATGTGCATTTTTATCAGAGTTAATTTGCATTATTATTTATTATTATATTTAGAATTTTATTGTTTTATTATTAACTAGCTGATCCGCCCGACATTGCCCGGTCCCATTAAAAAAATAGTACAAACCACGAAAACACCCTAAAAATCGCAGCACAAAACCGTTCCTTTCTACCACCAGGGGGCGCCAAATACATATTTTAATTAGTTATCTATATATTAATTATTTTATGTTAAATTGAATGAACCAATTCCCGTTGAAATCGGACACATAGAACCCGAGAAAATAAATCCCCCATCCTGGAGATTAATATTCAGAAATGATGGTAACCAAGAGCTGAAAAACTGATACCGAAGATTATTCAGTACTTGGGGGACTTGGGAAGAATGTTAGAAAATATTTCATTTGAATCGGACCAATACTAAATATAAAATCTTTTAGTTCCGCTTTCTACCACTAGGGGGCGCACTTTGTTCCAAACACAACTCTTTCCGAACGAAACTCCGGCAGATGTTCCCTCTGCTTACTGCACCGTATAGCAGTCGTGCCGTGCACGCGCTGAATATCTCTTAGTTCCTTTTTTCACCGACAAGGGGTGCCAAATGTATATCTTAATTAGTTCATGTTAAGTTGAATGAATCAATTCCTGTTGAAATCGGGACCATAGATCCCGAGAAAACAAATCCCCATCCTGGAGATTAATATTCAGAAATGCTGGTAACCAAGGGCTGAAAAAATTATACCGAAATTTATTCAGTACATGGGGGACCTGGGAAAAATGTTAGAAAAGATTTCGTTTGAATCGGACAAATATTCAAAAAGTTCTGATTTTTTTTTTTTTTTGGGGGGGGGGGGGGGGGGTGGGGGAAGAGGTAGAGGGGGGGAGTTTCAATCAGAGCATTAACGCGATATTTAAATTACGATCGGACACCCGCCCCCTCAAAATTATTTATACAAAGACCTTTAACATTATGAATTATCATTAACTTTTGAAACACAAACAAAATGGCGCTATTTTTTGGTTTCACTTTGAAATTTACGTTTCTTTATTAATTCTATCATTTGTCAATTTGCTATTAAAAAAAAAGATACCGGCGGATTTTGTTGAAAATTACTTTTTCTGAAATAGAAATTTATTTTGTTTATATATGCTAATTTTCAAATCTCTACCTGAAATAATTTTGAAAATTTGAATAAATTTGTAATTCCTGACCTTTCGTATCGGAAAGGAAATGAACAGACTGACCCCGTTGCGCAATTAAATGAAAGACGAACCAAGACAGGTTTGAATAATGTATTTTACCTTATTTAATCACAGAACTTCTGCTATTAAATTACTCAAAAAAATCTATATGGAATTACTGGTGTTAAAAAAGGGGTTAATAATTACTTCAATACTTATTGGTAAAATAACATTAATTTTTAATTTTTATTTATTTTATTTATTTATTTATTCACTTATTATTATTATTAATGTTATTAAAATAACATTTATTTTATTTATTTATTTTATTTATTATTATTATTATTATTATTATTATTACTATTATTAGTGTTATTTTATTTCATTTTTTTAATTTACTTTAACATTTTGACTTGCAATAGAAAACTCGAATTTAATGAAAATTAATAATTATGTTATTATTACTTTATCTTCTTCAGTTTGACAACCCTGAAGTGAAGAAGTATCTCTATTTTTTTATTTGTATGTTTGAGGGATTCCTTCAACCCAGTATTTAGCATACCATTCACAACTATATAAAGAGTAGCTTAAGGCTGTTAGTCAATGAGATCTGAAATTCCTCTTGCAATTGTTAAACCCATGAGCGTTTTATGATAATAACACTTCCCGTTTTCCCTCGCTAATGTTAATCCTATGGGCGTAGGATGCATTCGTATATTTAAAATATCTCTTCAGGAAATTAATATTTTTTTTTCTGTGTATTGTTCTTAAAAGATGTCGCTTTGTTTCTTAGATGTCAAAATACTTCTAAAATATAAACTTAATTTTATGTGAAGTGTTAAAATCTTACTCAACTTCACTAAGATTTTAACACATAAAATTATACATTAGGGGAAAGTCGGGTAGCCGCGGACGGCGGGTAACCGCGGTCATTTCAATTTCTAAGAAATTCAAAGTGTTGCGTAAATAAAGAGTTATTGTAAATAAATGCCCTCTAGAGTCTAAACAAATACAGTTTAATTACGACGTAGGCGCCGAGTAAGTTAGTCGTGAGTGAGTGTTTTGTTTTTGTCAATAAATTTTCGAAAAAAAGAGACAGAATGCATCATATGCGGAGAAACATTTGAAGAAGACTGGATTCAGTGCCAGGAATGCAAAGAATGGGCCCATGAAGATTGTGTTTATATAAATGCATCGGATTTTTATTATAATTGTGATCTTTGTAAGGCCAAAAAACGGTTGGGACACCATTGATTAATATGTCCGGGGCTACCCGCCGCACATAGGAGTATTTTATGAAAAATGTGGACAAAAATATTTTGTGAGCTATATCAAATTGAAATGTTGTGAAAAGCTATTTAGAGCCATTATATATAATTTTTTAACAAAACATACAACTTTTTTTTACGAATTTACAAAAAAATATTTGCTTTTTAAAAAGCAAACTATATATTTAAAACAATTCAGAATAAACGTTTATGATATTTAATGAAATATTCAGGTTTTTTTTGCATATTTATAAAAAGTTTTTTCTTTAACTTATCAGATTCATCTTCATCTGTTTCATCTTCATCCTCATCTTTCTCTTTTTTTTGGATGTTGTCCGTATGGTGTTTCTGGGAGTAATAGTTCTATTGTTTCGCTAGAAAATGGCTTGCCTTTTTTTTCTTAGGCTTTGGTCCTGAACTACTTATAAAAGGATCAGAATTTAGTAAAAGTCTGTTCAAAATATCTTTATTATATTGCTCTCGAGAAAATCATCAGGAAAAATTTTGCCTATATTGGCGGAAATGTTTGTTTCTAGCTTCAGCAGCCTCCTCCGAAAGTTGGTCGATAGGTAATATTGCATGTTTAATTACTGTGGACCCATGTACTAAAACTTTATGTACTGTTGGTGACATTGGGTGCCACCCATATAATTCGACATAAAGCTTTGCAGTTTCTTCGGTGTAATGTTCAAATTTCTTAACATCAATTCTATATCCACTTGACAGTGCCTCTAAAATTACTTTGAACCTTTTTATAAGGTCAAAATTTATTCCAGTGACTGGGGAAGCAGTATTAGGGTTCACAAAAAATCTTCTTGATACATTTCCCTCTTGCGTTTTGCCAAAACCTGCCTTGGGAATATCTACTAGACCCATTTCTTCTTTGAAACTATTTTGAATTCGTTTTTTTCTATTTGTTTTTTTTTGTTTCTGCCACAACATTTTTGTGTTCATTGATTCTTGCTTGCCACTTTTTAAGATGAATTTTATATGACAAATGCAAAAGTGATTTAAAAAATCGAATCCGTGCATGAAGAATTGATAAACCGAATCTTAAGGCATCAGGATTCTCAGGATTCTTCTTCCCCAACGTATTATTATTTTTTTAAGTTTCTCCACATATGTAGCATCTCATTGTTGATGAAGTACTTGTCGCAGCATTGCAAACCTTCGCATCTACCATAGTAGGTATCAGCGTGTGTTTTACATAATATAAACTACCATTAGTAATAGGTATATCAGTTTTCTTAAGATTTTTAACTTGATTTTCAATGTATTCAATTTCTTCATTATTAATATAGTTCGTTTCATGAACAAAACGAATGCGTATTGGCCTGCAGAACCCTGTAGTGGAAGGTAGAGGGTTCTGCCACAAAATCTTTTATTGGTCGCCAACTTCTTCAGCCAATTTTATGTTAAGCCATAGTTCATTTACCTTAAGAAAGCAACTTTTTCCCTATTTGGCAGTCTCCCATGTTTCTTCAAAATCCGAATTGAAACGGCTTAACGAACGTTTTGTTGATTCTTGTTCATCTACTGGGAATTTCGTCATTTCTATAACTTGCTTTTCATGAAACATTATTTTTCATCTATTTTCTTATTAGAACAATCTTGCATCAAGTCGAACAGCAACTTTCTTGAAACATCTTTTACTGTCACTGAAGTTTCTAAAAGAAAAATGAAGTTTTTTCGTTTTCAAAATATCGTCATCTTCTGATACCATTTTTTTTTATAAAAGGGTAAAAAAAAATTGGGGCAAATTGGGGCAAGAATATTTTATGAATATAACAAGGAATATCTAAATTTTATATTCCAACAAGAAGTTTTGTCGGGAAAAGGGCGGAACGTATTTATAAATCACTAATAATTTTAAAGAACTAGTAAAAATCACACTTATTTTTAAAGATAAAACAATGTAATTTTATTCATAATTATATTCATTTATAACTAAAACTAAATACAGTAATTTAAGCTACATACCTTCCATTTCTTTGTCCATAAAGGGTTTTTTCCGATCTTTACTGTATACAACGATAAATGCAATTAAATTATGCGCTTCTCACAACAGCGCTGCGAAAAGAGACATTTGCGATGCACGACAGCTGTTTTCAGACTGATAACGCGACGGGTAGTGTTACCGAACATTCCTAAGATAGTGCTTACGTGAAGCACCCACTACTAAACTATACAAACAATTAAAGTATTGCGGTTTTTAACAAACTTCATTTTTCGACTTTTGTCCAGCTTTTTTTTAGAAATACTCCTCTGTGCGCCGTTTCTTGTGACGCCAAAAAAATAAGGCCAAACTATTTGCAGTATATTTCGTTAAATAATTCGATATTATTAGCAATGTTTAATCAAAATCATTAAAGAAGTTCGTAATTTTATTTTAAGTATAAAATAAAGACAGAAATTTCATTCATTTGTTTTTTATTTGCAATTTATCCAAGTACCCGGGGCTACCCGATCTTCCCCTAAGTATATATTTTATAAATATTTTGACAACTAAAAAAAATAATAAATCGGTCAAATGCGAGTATAACTCGCGCTCAAAGGGTTCAGAACATTAAATTTATTTATTAATAAACTCCTACTAACCCTAATTTTTTCACAATTTTAATTTCAATAGATTCGGAAGTAGGAGGGAGGAGGGGGACATATTTTTCAAGTATACTTTCGACGATATCTCTGAAAATATAATGCCTAAAATTAAAACAACTATAGTTTTGAGTTCGATGTTACGAGATCTTTCTAACAATAATCTACACGATATATAAAAATAATTTTTTTTAAAGTAACTAAATTGATTTCTCGGCTAATTACCGACATTTTTGTAAGTCATTATCAAATATTCTTGGAGGATTCTGCGTCGATAAATAAATCGAGCGCACGTCAACACACTCGCTGACCGTCCGAAAAGTAAAGTTTGTGTGTAACGAAAAAATGCGTTTTTCTCAAAAACTATGTTACCTAGGAAAATCGCTGTAATTTTTTTTCCTGCTAGGTTTAAATAAACTACCACTGCCCCTATTTTTTCATAATTTCAGTTTCAGTAGATTCGGAAATAGAGGGGGGGGGGGGCGTATTTTTGTAATGTATTTTCGACGATATCTCTGAAAATATAATACCTAAAATTAAACCAAATATATTTTTGAGTTCGGTATTACGAGATCTTTCACACGATTCCGCACACGATACACAAAAATAAAACTTTTTTTTTTCAAGTAACTTAATTAGCTCCCTAAATTTTTTCTAAACATATTTGTGAATTGCTAATAATCCGAAAATATGTGGGTAAAAAGTCTTTATAACCTTCCCAAGTTTGAACTTTCCACGTCCCATAGTTTACGAGAAACAGGGTTGTGACAGACGGACGAACAGACAGAAGAATGATCTTATAACAGTTCCGTCTTCACTTATTAAGCATGGAACCCTAAAAAGAGAGATTCTTCAAGAACAGTACACAGAAAAAAGAAGTTACAAATATTTAATTTCCTGAAGAGATATTTCAAAAATATGAATGCATGACACACCCATAGGTTTAACCATTAGCGAGGGGAATTTGAGATCTCACTGACCAATAGGCTTAAAGCCGATAGTTCACGTGATGGAAACTATACTACCAGAAAGCTTAAATCTATGGTAGAATGCATAATATCTATGCCAGAACGGAGTAATTGTGTTGTGCATTTCTTTGCAGGAGAACGAAAATCGATTAGCTTTCTTTTCCAAATCACTTCCTGAAATTATTCCGCTTCAGGTAATATGGCCAAAAGTATAGATGCCTAATAACGCCTCTCTCTTTTCGTACGTGTGTTAATGCTTGAATAAATGTTTGAAAACTATCTGGTCAAACTGAGAGAGACTTGAAGCATGATTTTTATTTAGGAAATAAGGTTGGTAAAGACATAAATTCAGTCGGGGGTATTAATAATGTTAGTGTGTAGGAATAATGATATCAGGAATAATGATACGCCTGTGGACGTTACCCTATTTTCGAGTGACAGATTTCATTTAATACCATACATTGTGACCACCCCGTAGCACCCATTTCAAAGGGGAATTTTACCCACATTTAGTCAGTTGTCATAAAACGAAATAATAATGCATTTTTATGACCGACGTGATTACGCTAGTTACTTCAGTTCTTTTGATTTCTAAATTTACTGATCGATCTTGTTGTTGATATTTGCTGTAAGTTACCGCGATGTATGTTGTGCAAAAGCTTAATTTCTCCCTTAACCCCTATTATGAGAAGACAGTGGTAAAGGTGACCACATTAATCCTAAAAAATGAGAGGTGCTTAAGAGCCTACATCAGTCATGGGAAGAAACGCTCAAGCTAATGTTAAGTCTATGGGAAGGTTCTTGCGCGAATTCTTCCTCGCATTTTAATATTTTTAAATCATGTTTTTTGCATAGGATAGCTGAGGTTGATCTCTAACGTTGTTAGTTTTTACTTTTTCGATTTTGGTTCCAGGTTTTTTATGTAAGGGTACTTTCACTTTCAGAACCGGTTCCAGCTGGTTCCAAAATTGAAAATGTCTGCTTATAAAAAAACTGTAACCAAAATCAAAAAAGTAAAAACTAACAACGTTAAAGATCGATCTCAGCTATCCTATGCAAAAAAAAAAAAAAAAAAAAAAAAAAAAAAAAAAGTCATTTAAAAATATAAAAATGCGAGCGAGAAATCTGCCAAGAACCTTCCCATAGACTTAAGGCGGTATTTTCCACGCTCAACAACTCAAATTTTTCAGACACATTTTCAGACTCATTTTTTAAAATAAAAACATGAAACTTGGCGGCGTGATTTATGAAGACATTTATAAGGGCCCCATGTTTTTGTTTTTCGTTCAATTAATTAGAAATTGATTTACAAACAATTATTTTCACAGTACGATATTTTTTTTTTTTTCCAGCGCTATCACTTCGGGAAATTCAATTCAAAATATCCACTTTGACAGCCTTTTAAAAAATATATTCTGCTTTTATAAAAAAAATCGAGACAATACGGACATTATAAAGTTTCTGAATAAGAGAACCTGCCTTTGGATGCATTTTAGAGCACATGAATCCAAAGAGCGGATGCATTTAGGGAAGATGCATTTAGAGGTTGCATTTAGAGAGGATGCATTTTAGAGCAAAAATGAATTTACAAATGTGTCTCAAAATAAGCAGTTTGGATTTGAATACACCCTCAGTCATGCGAAAGAACATGCAAGCTAATGTTAAGTTTATGAGAAGGTTCTTGCGCGATTTCTCGCTCGCATTTTAATATTTTTAAATGATTTTTTTGGCATAGGATAGCTGAGGTCGATCTCTAACGTTGTTAGTTTTTACTTTTTCGATTTTGGTTCCAGTTTTTTTATGTAAGGGTACTTTCACTTTCAGAACCGGTTCCAGCCGGTTCCAAAATTGAAAATGTCTGCTTATAAAAAAACTGTAACCAAAATCAAAAAAGTAAAAACTAACAACGTTAGAGATTGACCTCAACTATCCTATGCAAAAAAAAAAAAGATTTAAAAATATTAAAATGTAAGCGAGAGACAACGAAAGAACCTTCACATAGACTTAATATTAGCTTGAGCGTTTCTTCGCGTGACTAGCGAGAAACGCTCAAGCTAATGTTAAGTCTACGGGAAGGTTCTTGCGCGATTTCTCGCTGGCATTTTAATATTTTTAAATGATTTTTCTTTTTTGCATAGGATAGCTGGGGCCGATCCCTAACGTTGTTAGTTTTTACTTTTTCGATTTTAGTTACAGTTTTTTCATAAGCGGACATTCCTAATTTCGGAACCGGTTTTAACCGGTTCTGAAAGTGAAAGTACCCTTATATAAAAAAACTGGAAACAAAATCGAGAAAGTAAAAACTAACAACGTTAGAGATCGACCTCAGCTATCCTATTCAAAACAAAATCATTTAAAAATATTAAAATGCGAGCGAGAAACCGCGCAAGAACCTTCCCATAGACTTAACATTAGCTTCCGCGTTTTTTCGCTTGACTAATGTAGGCTCTTAGCGTTTCTTCGCTTGACTAGCGTAGGTTCTTAGTCACGCGAAGAAACTCAGAAGCTAATGTTAAACCTATAGGAGCGTTTTTTTCAAATTTCTCGCTTGCATTTAAATAATTTTAAATAATTTTTTTTTGCATTAGATAGACGAGGTTAATTTTTAACATTGTATGTTTGTACTTTTGCGATTTTGGTTGATGATTTTTTTAATAAAGTTACTTACACTTTCGGAACCGGTTTCGAAAGTGAAAGCAAACTCATTAAAAAACACTTCAACCAAAATCGAAAAAGTACAAACTAACAAAGTTAGTGATCGACCTAATCTATCCTATGCAAAAAAAGAATAAAAAATCATTTTACAATTTTAAAATGCAAGCTAGAAATTTGAAAAGAACGCTCCCATAGGTTTTATTAGTTTGCGAGTTTCTTCGCGTAACTAGTGTAGGAGAGGCTACCAGTTCCAAAATGGAAAGAATCCTAATAAAAAACTGTAAACAGAATCGAAAAGTGAAAAAACGGCCTTTGTAGAGATCGATCTCAGCCATACAATGAAAAAAAAAACATTTAAAATTATTGAAATGCAAACGAGATATTTAAAACGAGATATAAAAAAAAAAATTCTAGGATATAAAGTCAGCACTATTCTTTTAATGTGAGCGAAACTTACGAGATATAGTTAGTGTAATAAAAAATATTACGTTTGTGTGAAAAAAAAAAGAGGATTCTTTTATTGATCCTTTAATGGCTTTTAAATCATAACTTGTTCTCATTTTGATGTTTTTGATGTTTTTGATGTTTTTGTTCTTGTTTCAATATGTTGAACCTTGTAGATATACTATATATACACTGCAAAAAAAAAAAAATTGTTGATTTTACAGTATAATACTAGTACCCCAGCTGCCAGTATTATACCGCAAAATTAACAGTAATAAACAGTAAAAAAAAGCAGTAATACACTACCGCGCATGCGCGGCAGTGTATTACCAGTATCTATTTACCAGTATTATACTGTAAAATCAACATTTTTTTTTTCAGTTTACTGTTATCTATATTCAGCTTATTCTTTTTAAGAAACTGATGTAGAAAAATTTCGGAAAACTGAAGAAACTTTATAATTTGGCATTTCACTTTTTTCTCCGAAAAAATAAACCCTCTACTTACGGGCCACGACTGGTAACAATTTTTATATTCAGTCATACTACAATTTACAGAGATTTTTTTGTGGTAGATTTATCTTAAAAATACCATAGTATAAGTGTATGGAAGAGAATATTTTTCTAAAAGCGGTACGAATAAAATAAAGAAAATAGTTCACTGAAATGTATTTGTCATTGGTTGAATTTATTTTCTGGTATTCAATAAATATTTTTCCAGCCTATAGGATTATTTAAAAGTGAATTTCTTTACAGATGTATGTAAAATTTCTTTATTTAAAATTTCTTTAATATAAGTAATCTAGAGGGTTTCATAAAAGATTTAAACGAGCTTTAGTTTGTTACCAGCTGGATATACGTAGATAATGTAAGCTCACAATTGCTTAAAATTAAGTAGAGAATAAGATTGCGTGAATGTGAAATTTCTGCCATTAATTTTTGTAAAATTACACTTTTAATTTTTTTTAATTTTTTTTTTATTAATTCTTTCTGTCCTAAAAGTTATATTTAGAAATATTTTCTCCATTCTCTGACAAATTAAAAAAAATCCGTTCTTCTATATGTCCAAAATTCATTAAGTAATTATAATACTATGAATTTAAAATTTTTTTTAGATATTTACGCCACTAAAAAATAAATGTCTCTTCGTTTACAGTTTCTGAAGATCATCCAATTTTAATAATAGCATACCAATGATAAAAAAATAATGCTAAACTTACTAATAATACTAAATCGTACTTTGTTTATTTCTGATATTCTAGAGTACTTGTGTCAACCCAATTTTTTAGGCACGTACAATATTGCAGGGTATCAGTTATTCACCATATGCACCCAGCGGCGAAGCCAGGGAGGGGGTCCAAATGCTCTGAATAACATTAATAATGGAAAGTTTTCTTCGCATTGATTATCGCAGAAAGTTCTCCAGTTAGATAAGTCAGAAAAATTTACAAATTAGGGGTATGCAGAGCATCCGGACCCCCACCCTGGTTACGCCACTGTATGCACCTTATAGTGCGGAAAAGCTTTAGACGGTTCTGCTGTTTATGTTAATAGATCTTTCAAGGCCACTTCTGATAAATACCCAAATAAAATTTTGTTTACGCAACTTCCATTGTTTTGTAGTTTCCCCTGTACAAAATATTTTCACAGGAGATAATTAACGACATTGTTCATTATACTACAGAAAGTTCAACACTACTTGGGCAAAACTTAACACTAATTTACTAAGAATTTTCGAAGTAAAATTTAACTCATGCTACAATCCTTCGAATACAAGCAACACTATGAGTAATTAAATTAATTAGAAAAAATGGGATGTTTAATATTTCTAACAAATGTCAATGTTCTCTAACCCTCTTTCCATGCTCAAAATATTCTTTATATTTCGGGTAAAATTTACGTGTTAGTTTCCATTTTTCTACGGAATTCACCGTAAGTTTAACCGTAAGAGAAAACGAAACCTGCCTAAAACGAAATATTTGTTCATTCATTTGTGATTTCGACTTAGCAGCTTTTATTCTGTTTAAAAGTGTATGATTACATTACTAAATTGATACTTAGATTGCCTGCTTTATACAAATATCAAAATACAGTGGTTTGAAAAAAATACTATACTCAATGACACATTGGCATACATTGATTCATAGTAGACTGATTGCTCTAAATCCCTTGTATCGCTAATGAGAAGGGTGGACTTGTTTCATCAAGCACTTCCTCTTGTCTATTTCAATATTAGTTGGTTTTAGTCGTAAGTCAGATTTGGTGTTTAGTTTTTTCCCTGTATTTGTTCTTCATATGAAGAAGAGAATTAAAGTGCACATTCACATAGGTACGCTATGCTAAAAGTAAACAGGCGTTTTAAAGACTTTGCAGATATTATTTTTTTTTTCGACAACCAAAATTCTGTTACATTCATTCTTTTCAATCTGAACTTCAGTAATCCATCACATGAGAGCTGAATAAGCTGATTTCTTTCTTCTCCTAGTGGCAGAATTTCTTATCCAAAACTCCGAAGTTTGAAATTTTTGGAAAATATTCATTAAAATATATTAGTAGTCTTTCCTCGTTTATGACCTTTGCCAATCTTTCAGTTTCATTTACAATTTCATTTTCACCCATAAAGCTTTCTAACCGTGGCAACGATGGCAGTTTTTTCCTTTTTAAGCCCTTTACTGCGATGGATGACAACTTTTTTCTTCTCAAAACTTTTGATTGGTATACTGAAAAATGCATTGTATGTAATCATTGAAAACTCTTGTTTAGTTCTTTTAGTAGACAAAATATATCTTCTAAATAAACTAAACAGCAAAGACACAGTTCGTCTACGAAAAGGTGATTAAAGTCTGACGTATTGTCAGTGAGAAACACTTGAACTTCTGAACGAAGTTCAAAAAAGCGAATTAAAACATTAATACGCGAGAACTATCGTACTCTTGTATGCAACAGCAGCAGTATGTCGTGTGAACTCCCCATTTTTGCATATAAATTAGAAAAGAGTCTTAAATTCGTTGCTCTTAGTTTAATGAAGTCAACCACTTTTATTTAGTACTTTCTTCAATCTGACATTAATTTTTTTTCGAGTTTTAGAACTTCACGATGATTATTGCAGTGAACAAATTTCACTACAGGGGTGACTTCTTTAATTATTCTGCAATGACATGCTTACCCTTCATCGAATATGCGCCATCCGAACAAGCATCGATACATTTTTTTTCTCCAACCTACGTTGTGCGTAATTTTCCAAAAATCGACCACTTATGTGTTCACCGCTTTCATTGAGCCCACATTTTTATATCTTATTTGATAAGCTGAACTATGTTTGTAATACCAGTACTCTCATCCAAATGAATGAAGTAAAATTGTCTGTATATAAGTTTTCAATTAACTATTCATTAATGTCTGATGCCATTTATTGAATCCTATGTGATACAGTGTTGTTAGTCAAAGGAATTGAGTACAGTTGTTTAGCTGAATTTTATCCCAAAGCAGCATTATGAATGTCTTCAGTAGCTGGGAGCAATAAAGATTCTTAAATAGTGTGCGGTTATTAATTAAGCTATTTTCTGCTTGCTTGCAGATAACTCTACCAATTTCATTTGAAAAAACTCCATGAGATTATTTTTTAAATCCTTATGTTTAGATACTAATTGTCTCACCAGGGGAGATGGTTTTCTTGCATGATTAGTAAAGTCGCATTACAAATGGCATATATTCAGCAACCCATTTTCTCTTCGTAACGCTCAGAAAACATTAAAAATCTGCCTAATGTGCAGATTACATTTTGCAGAATTTTTTTTATATATTATTTATAGTTATTTTCATTAGCAATCCCTATTCTCCACGTACTGTTGAGAAAACATTAAAAATCTGCGTATTATACAGATTTTATTGATACTTCTGCACGGAAGTTTTGCGAAAAATATACACTAAAAATAAAAATGAAGTATTTATTAATCTTAATTCACGTTCACGTTAAGGAAATCTGTCAAAGACAGTTTTCTTATCAGCATTTTAAGTTTCTGCTCCTATTTTTTTATGCTAAAATTATGCATAAACGTTCACTACCTAAGACGTCTTGCCAAAAACGTGGCTGAAACTGAGTTGTTTGGACAAACAGGTGGTCATTTTCTAATTAGCCTAAATCTGCAAAGGCTCATTGCAATGTGCCTGGAAAAAATCAAGCTGATTGAGAAATATATGACCAATTTCCAAAAATTAGCCTACCGCTCCACAGGCTCTTTCCAATAAGTCTGAAAAATATCAGGCTGGTTGAGAAACAAATGTTTATCTTCTAATTTTTTTTTTGTTTTAATTCCTCCTATTGACACAAGCTCTTCCTACTTCCAAGCATCCAGATTCCCAGAATTTATCTTCAAACAATTTATTTTCAAAAATATGTTTTAAAACAGTTTAGCCAGTAATTAAAAGTGTTTATTCATTAATTTTAAATTTAGGTAAGTTAAATTTTACTTACAAATATATTTTTTTCATATGTTTTTAATTCTGGAAAACTGACTGTACTATACACAACAAGTGTGGATTTCAAATACCAAATGCCAAGTTTATTGCTCAAGATATGCATTCACCAAAACAATATATTATTCTATAACAAACATTTCTAGCAACAACAACAACAAAATATTTACAATCATTAAATTGCATTCGAAAATTTCCAGGGTGATAAATTTAAGCCTTTTCTATTTCATAATAATATGCTGTATTCCATTTCACGTACCTGTATTGGACTTTCGCGTACCAGTAGCGGTACGCGTACCATAGTTTGGGAACCCCTGCTTTAGATGGTTCTGCCGTTTAGTTAATTACTCAAACTCCGTTAATTACTTTAGTAAAGAATAGACACATTTAAGATTTATGGGGTAAGAATAACGCGGAATCGTCAATCTGGGAGCGATAAATAGATTTTTTTACATTTCGTAACAGCTTATACCTTAATAAGCTTAAGCTATACCCCCAGAGTCATTTCAAAAGCGTAATTGAAATTACTTTGTAATGCATTACATGTTAATCGATTTCATTGTGAGAAGATTATAATATATTTTAATCTGTAAGTTCATTCCTTTGTAATCAGATTCTACTCAACACCGCTATATATCAGTTATTTGTGACGCAAGCAAATAATATTTTACAAAAAAAAAATAAGTCTCACACTAGAGATGGGTATTATTTGACGTATTAGGATAAATAACAATGTTATTGCTTTATAGTGAATTATTTTATAACAGATTAACGGAAAGTCCCCGTTAAATTTGGAATGTATTACCTGCAAATTATTAAAAAAACAAAACAGTATTTTAGAAATACATATTCAAATTATAATTATATTAAAATTTCCGAAATTAGTTTTTCTATCTTAATAAAAAAATGCTTAAAAATGTACTTTCAAATAAAAAAGTCTTATTTTGAACGCTTTTGAAAGTGTCAAAGCGAAAATGAAAAACAAAATCCTGAACAACAAACCGAAGTCAGAGTCAAAATCTGTCTTCCAAGTCATAAATGTATAGCAAGTGTTATCGGCTGTCATGAGACAACTAGACCTTAGAAGCTTAGAAGCTCGGCTCACGAGCAACCAATCGAAGTCCGCTAATAATAATGCTTATTGTGACATTGGCGAAAACAGTTTTAAAGAACCGTATATAACTTGACAGTTATTTTGTTACAAGTAATTATTATTCTTGATTTTAATCATGTAAAAGCTTTCGTTCACTACGAATAAAAAATCATTTAGACTTTTAAAAATTGCAATTTGTTGTGGGGATGCATACAGTTGCGTGTAATCATTTGAATCTGTAGGGGTTTTTTGGAATGGAAAGGAAAATATATTTTTTAGTAAAAGATATTCGAGGATAGGTTGTCAAGTTGGTTTTTAATGCTCTCGTTGCATTTTGGTAGAATTAGTGTGACAGACATCTTTGGTTAGCGTAATTGGCAGGTGGAGGAGGCAGTTTTATTTAATTTGAATGTTAAAAAGTGACATTTCTATATATTCATGAAGTTTTAATTTTTTTTCTTTTTATTCAAATGCTAAATTTTTCTTTTTTGGGCCATGTTCTTTTATTTATTCCCTTTTTTTTTATAGAAAATGAGAGTTGAAAAACATTTTTTTTCTGTGATTTTATTTTACTAAAGAAGAAGAAAGAAAAGAAAAGAAAATAGCATAAATAAGAAAAGAAATAGAAAAAAATAATATTTAAATAGAATCATATTATTTGTGCGGGCACTTAATTTAAAAATAATTGTAATTAATTTGAAAAACCTATGAAAAATTTGTTTGAATGAATTGCGTTTGATTAAAAATGTATACTCGTAAATAATATTTCCATTTTCTCCTGGGATATGCTTTGGATATGCATTGATAAATAAGATCGCAATAAAGTCGGGGATCAAATTTCAGTTTTTCAATCAAATCAAGTTTCATGCATTTATTTTTATACAGGGTGTTTCTTCTTATCATTTATCAATAGCTAATTTCTAAACCACTAGTTTTAGAGGTATAGTTCCAATTTCAATAAAGTCTCAAATTTTGTTTTGCATCATATAAAAATCAATTTACGGTAAAATTACTTTTTAAATAGTTAAGAAATGAAGAATTTTTATACAATACCTTTGTCCTTTAAGTTTTATTCAGAAATAGTTTCTTCATGTTCTAACAAGTAAAGAAAGTAAAAATTTATTCTTCTATTACCAAAATTTACCGAGTTATGTTACTTAGAATTTTATGAATTTTCAGTGTTTTATTCACAAAAATTATAAAATCGGGTTTTTAGCGCCGGAAAACGCTGAAAATGCATGAAAAACAAAGTATCACTAGGTAAGATTTGTAGCGCAAAAATTGAGTTTTAATCTTGTAAACTGATTTTTAATGATGTGGATTCATCTAAGGGGGAAAACAGCATCTATACGTACGTTCCAAAATTATTTCAAACATTCCATTTAAAGGCCTTTTACTTAAAACCTGCGTTGCAACCATACATAGCGATTAGTTATACGTTACAAAAATAGAAGGTTGTTGGAACAATGGTACCTGTTAACCAAAAGTAACTCTATTTCCAATCCCTATCTCGCACCAATAAAATAGTGAAAAAAATTTCGGTGGTGTATACATACGATAATAGTTCGATATTAATTGAGGTGGGGATGATGGACTAAATTGTCTTGAGATTTTTGACCTTTTGTGGAAGGACTACATCTCTGACGCATTACTTTCTTCAGGTTTTTAAAAATTGTTTAAACAAATGGTGAGTAGTTGTGTGCAAAAATAAAATGAAAATGTAACCAGCATTTCTTAGAATTTAACTGAACATTTTTTTTTCCAGAAAGTCTGTAAGCTTTATGCCGGGTTGAAGAATTGATGAAAAACGCATATTTTACAAATGCATAGAAAAATGTGTTGAAATATGATTGAAAATGTTTAATCAATAGATTTAAAACGGAAAATATCGCAAAAATTAAATTAATTGTTGAGTAAAATTATATGCATTCTCGGAAAGAAAATTACTGCATGTATGTACGAAATTTTCGTCCTAGTAAATGAAGGATTTCATAATTTATATTTCCGAAATTTAATTTATGTAACCGTAGTTCTTGGTTATTTGTGAACTAGCAGCCCTCCCTCGCTTTGCTTCGGGTTAACCTTGAAAACCTTCATCTCTTTGTGTTTTCTGTAGACCTTTTTAATGTGTACAATAATTAGTACATTATTTTGATAAATCTTGTAGGGTTCAGCCTGCGTTTGCAATGTATAAGCGGAAAAAATGAAATTATTTACGACATCACATTAAAAACCTCAAAAATAACAGTATTTCTCCACTATTTAATGGATGTTATTATACATATAAACCTTCCTCTTGAATCACTCTATCTATTAAAAAAAAACCGCATCAAAATCCGTTGCGTAGTTTTAAAGATTTAAGCATACATAGGGATATAGGGACAGAAAAAGCGACTTAAACCTCAAAAATAACAGTATTTCTCCACTATTTAATGGATGTTATTATACATATAAACCTTCCTCTTGAATCACTCTATCTATTAAAAAAAACCGCATCAAAATCCGTTGCGTAGTTTTAAAGATTTAAGCGTACATAGGGATATAGGGACAGAAAAAGAGACTTTGTTTTATACTATGTTAAGATAAACATAAAAGAGACTGCTTTTCCCACATGCGGAGTGTTATGTTCAAAATTGGCCTTAGATACATATTTCGTAACCAGGCGTATTACCCTGGGTTCGTTATACAAAGGCTAAGCTGCGTTTTAAGGACGGAATTGAAGTGTAATGAATAGTGTTCATCTAATTCAGTGGTTATATATACTGTGATGATTCCTCTAAAAAAATTTCAAGTCTAAAGGATTATTTAAAAGTGAATTTCTTTACAGATGCATACAAAAGTCCGATATTTAGAATTTGTTTAATATAAGAAAGCTACGGGGTTTCACAAAAAGCTTTAAACGAGCTTTAGTTTATAACGTGTTGAGAATACGTAGATACCGCAATCTCACTGTTGTTTAAAATTATATAGAAAATAAGATTGTGTGAATGTAAAATTTCTGACATTATTTTTTGTAAAATTATACTTTAATTTTTTTATTGTCCCTGTGTCATATAAGTTGCATTTAGAAACATTTCTCCATTCTCTGACGAATGAAAGAAAGAAAAATCCGTTCTTCTACTTCAAAATTCACTAAATAACTATGATGCTATCAATTTCAAGAAATTTAGGATATTTTGGCAACTAAAAAATAAATGTCGCTTTGTTTTCAGTTTCTGACGATCTTCCACTTTTAATAATAGCGTGCCAAAGATAAAAAAATAATGATAAACCTAATAATAATACTAAATGATACTTTATTAACGTATGATATTCTAGAGTAGGCGTATCGAGTCCGCCAATTCATATGAGGGCTTTACCAGCAAAGTAATCCTTCAAAGTATATATATTTCCATTCCTCAAAATTGGTCTATAAAAGAAAATAATGCAGTTTCGTCCCCCATAATTTTCTACTTACTACCATTTAAAAAAATTATGCTTATCTTACTTTGTAATTGCTGTATTGAAATAAATCTCTCACAAAACAACGTCTCGCACCTTCAGAAGTAGACAGGATAGAAAATCTTTATGAGAATTTGCTAGTTTCCTAAATTTTGTCAAGATCAACCTTCTTGTAATTATTTTTTCTTATCATGCTTTTCCCTAGAAGTTATCGACTTTCGGAACTCCAATATACTCTATTAAAAAATAACTTCGTATAAAGACTAAATGTGTAATAATAAATAAAATTTAATTATGTCTAGTGGAACCCATCTTTTTAGGCACGTACAATGTTGCAGAATACGTGTTATTCACCATATGCATTTCATAGTGTGGATATGCTTTAGACGGTTCTACTGTTTATGTTAAAAGATCTTTCAGGGCCATTTCTGATAAATACCCAAATAAAATTTTGTTTAAGCTTTCTCATATGTTTTGTAATTTTCCCTGTACAAAATATTTTCGTGGGAGATATTTAAAGACATTTTTCATTATACTAGAGAAAGTGGAACCGTACTTGGCAAAACGTAACACTGATTTACTAAGAATTTCTGAATCTTTGTTATTGAAGTTATATTCAACTCATGCTATAATACTTCGAATAGACGTAACACTACCAGTATATAAATTAAGGAGAGAAAATGAAATGATTAATTTTTCGGACAAATTTCAATGTCCTCTAACCCTCCTTTCCATGCTCAAAACATTATTTAGATGTTATTTTCCATATCCATACAGAATTCACCGTAAATTTAAATAAAGATTTATTTGAAATATTCATATATTTAATTACAAAAGAAAAATCAATCTCTGAGTTTCAATGGTTTAATAATTCCTAACCGTTTAAGTTATAAACAGCGCTGTATATCAGCTATTTGTAACACAAGGAAATTATATTTTGCGAAAGAATTATAAGTCTCATACCACTAAAATAATAGAGTAAATGTCGGTGGTGTATATATACGAGAATCGTTCAGTATCTAGTGAGGTGAGGATGATGAGTACTCTTGAGATGGTTGACAAATTATGAAAGTAACACGTCTCTGACTTACCTCTCTTTTTCAGTGTTTTCTAGATGTTGTTTAAACAAATGGAAATTAGTTGTGTACAAAAAGGAAATGAAAATATAACCAACATTTCTGAGATTTTAATTGAATGTTTTTTCCCGCAGATTCTGTAAACTTTATACCGTGTTGAAAAATTTATAAAAAATGAATATTGTACAAATGCATACAAAAATGCGTTGAAGCATTTGATGGAAAATATGTAATCAATAGGTTTAAAACATTAAGTTTCATTAGTCAAATTCCAGGTTCATAGGTCATAGGTCGACATATTGGTTGCATATATTGGTTTATAGTTCGAAATTCCAGGAGAGAAAATCCCTGAATGTATGTACGCTATTTTTGTCCTAAATGAAGGATTTCATTATTTATATTTCCCAAATTTAAATTCTGTCACCATAGTTCTTGTTAATTTGTGATTATACACAAAATAAATTGCTTTTCTGGCGTGCGTAGTGTTAAGTTAGAAATTGACCTTATTCATATACTTTTGGCCTAGGCATATTACCTTGGTTTCGTTATTATACAAAGGCAAAGACGCCTGTTAATGATTGAATTGAAAGTGTAATGAATAGTGTTTATTTACTCATTTGTTAAATTTATTTTCACGAATTCTATAAACGTTTTTCCTGCTTAAAGGATTATTTAAATGTGAATTGCCTTACTGAAATATACAAAATTCCGTTTTTTAGAATTTATTTAATATAAGTAATCTAAGGTTTTCTGCAAAAATATTTAAACGAGAATTTTTTAGCAAAATAATAATAAATTAAAACTATAATATTCAAATTTTACCTAAACATATGAAAATTAAAATTTCCTCAAAGGAATATATAAAAATACAAACTGAAATTCAATGAATCTAGATTTAAATATAAACCTTTATTTTTTTTTCAACAATAAATACGGAATCAATTTTATGAAAATTTCCGTAATTGCAAAAATTTCAAAATAAAAAATGTACAAAGAAATTAAACTGTAGTGGCCAGCGACGAAATCGGATGCCCAACTCGATGCTTTATTCTACTTTAAAGTATATAAATTAATTAGAGAATAATAAAAAATAAAACATATTATATTCAAATATTAACCAAACGTGTGAAAAATTAATTTTCCACTAAAAGAATGCATAAAAAAATAATCTTAAACTCGAAGAATTTGGATTTTAAATACAATTTTTTTTCAACTATAAACACTGAATCAATTTCAAGAAAACATTCTTAATTGAAAAAAAGGAACAAAATAAAAAGTATCATGCGGACAGGGCCTATCTTCCCCTATAATACGATTGTGTTAACCATATGAAATTTTTGTGGGCTGCAATAATTTGTGTCCGCCCACATATTTGAGCTATACTAAATTTTACAGGGCTTCTGTTAAAAGAACAGACAATGTCTCTCTGTATAAAGATTACGTTTACTATACAAAATATGAGTATTCTACGATAATTACAGCTTGAGTTATAACTGTTATAAGTGGTCACAACCTTATATTTTTGATGATTAAAATATGGGAGAGCTTCTACAAAAAAAATGTATAGAGCCCCTCCCCCTCTCATTACGATTGTCATACAAATTTTATGTAGGTTGAGTCAATATTCATCCGAGTTATAAGTTTTTGTGGTTATCGGTCCCTTACATTCGCGCTATAGTAAAATTTACGGGTCTTTGGTTAAAAAAAATTGATGTCCCCTGTAAAATCATGTCACGTTGTGGGACCGAAATTGCCTTGACCCAATAATGAATACAAAATGAATACACAAATGCATACAAAAATGCGTTGAAGCATTTGATTGAAAATATGTAATCAATAGATTTAAAACGGAAGGTCGACATTCCAGGAGAGAAAAATTCTGAATGTAGGCACTCCATTTTCGTCCTAAATGAAAGAGGCTTGAAGTTAAATTCAACTCATGCTACAATTCTTCAAATTGACCCAACACTACAAGTATCTAAATTAAACGGAGAAAGTGGGATGATTAATATTTCGAACAAATTTCAATGTGCTCTAATCCTCCTTTCCATACTCAAAATATTATTTAGATTTCCAATAAAATTTACGTGTTATTTTCCATTTTTATAAATAATTTACCGCAAGTTTAAGTAAAGATTATTTTGAAAACTTCATATTTTTAATTACAAAAGAAAATAAAACTGAGTTTAAATGGCTTAATAATTCCTCACACTTAACATGAAAAACAGCGCCACATATCAGAGTTGAGCAAAACTTAACACTGTTTTACTAAGAATTTTCGAAATATTATTTTTGAAGTTAAAATCAAATAATGCTACACTGCTTCGATTAGACGCAACACTACCAGTATCTAAATTAATTGGAGTAAATGGGACGATTAATATTTCGAACAAATTTCAATGTGCTCTAACCCTCCTTTCCATGCTCAAAATATTTTTTAGATTTCCAGTAAAATTGATGTTTTTTTTTCTATATTTCTAAAGATTTCACCGTAAGTTTAAATAAAGATTTATTCGAAATCTTGATATATTTAATTACAAAAGAAAAATCCATCTCTGAGTTTAAATGGCTTAATAATTCCTAACTGTTTACGTGATAAACAACGCCATATATCAGCTATTTGTGACACAAGCAAGTTATATTTTACGAAAGAATTATTACTCTCATACCACTAAAATAGCATAGTTAATGTCGGTGGGGTATATATACGAGAAATGTTCACTATCTAGTGAGGTGAGGATGATGAGTTCTCTTGAGATGGTTGACACATTATGAAATTAACACGTCTCTGACTTACCTCTCTTTTTCAGTCTTTTCTAGATGTTGTTTAAACAAATGGATATTAGTTGTGTGCAAAAAAGGAAATTAAACTATAACCAACATTTCTCAGGTTTTAACTAAATACTGTTTTCCCTCAAATTCTCTAAACTTTATACCGTGTTGAAGTATTTATGAAAAATGAAATATTTTAAAAATGCGTTGAAGCATTTGATTGAAAATATGTAATCGATAGATTTAAAACAGATGGTCATTTTCCAGGAGAGAAAATTCCTGCATGTATGTACACCATTTTTCGTCCGAAATGAAGGATTTCAATATGTATATTTCCCAAATTTAATTTCTGTCACCGTAGTTCTTGTTAATTTGTGATTATACACAAAAAGAAATTGTTTTCCAGACGTGCGTAGTGTTAATATTAAATGTTGGCCTTAATTATATACTTCTGACCTAGGCATATTACTTTGGGTTCGTTATTATGCAAAGGCAAAGTCGCCTGTTAATGAATGGATTGAAAGTGTAATGAATATTGTTTATTTACTTCATTGGTTAAATTTATTTTCACGAATTCTATAAACATTTTTCCTGTCTAAAGGATTATTTAAAAGTGAATTTCTTTACTGATGCATGTAAGATTCCGTTATTTAGAATTTATTTAATATAAATAATCTACGGGTTTTTGCAAAAATATTTAAACGAGAATTTTTAAGCAAAATACTAATAAATTAAAACTATAAACATTCAAATATTACTAAACATATTAAAATTAAATTTTCCTCAAAAAATGCGTAAAATAAAAACTGAAATTCAACGAATTTAGATTTAATTATAAACAACCATAAATAATAAATCAATTTTAGGAAAATATTCGTAATTGCAAAAATTTGAAAGTAAAAAAATGTGCCAAAAAATAATATCGTGGCGGGCGTCGAAATCGGATGCCCAACTCGATGCATGATTGTACTTTAAAGTACATAAATTAATTGGAGAATAATAAAAAATAAAACATATATATTCAAATATTAATCAAACATGTGAAAATTAATTTTCCACCAAAAGAATGCATAAAAATATAAAATTAAATTCGAAGTATTTGGATTTTAAATACAAAACTTTATTTTTTTTTAACCATAAACACTGAATGAATTTCGAAAAAACATTCTTAATTGCAGTATCATGCGGACAGGGCACCCCTTCCCGCTTTAATACGATTGCGTTTATCATATGAAATTTGTGTTGTGTGCGACAATTTGAATCCGCCCATATATTTACACTGTTAAAAATTTGCAGCAAACTGTCCAGTTATTTGACCGTTTTTGTAGAAAACGGTTTCATAATCGTAATTTAACTATGTTCTGGCCATATTATTGCTCATTTTATGGACATAATATAGTTAAATTACAGTTATGTAACCGTTTTCTGCAAAAACGGTCAAATGACTGGTCAGTTTGCTGCAAATTTTTAACAGTGTATGCTATACTAAAATTTAGAGGGCTTCAATTAAAAGAACAAACTATGTCCCCATGTATAAATATTATTTTTACCATACAAAATAACAGTTTTAAGTTGTGAACACCTTATAATTTTGATAAACTAAAATATGGGAGGGCTTCTGTAAAAAACCTATAGGGTCTGTACACCCCCCCCCCCACACACACACTTAAAACGATTACATTTGTCATGCAAAATTTGTGTGGGATTTGCGCCAATTTTCATCCGAGTTACAAGTTTTTGTGGTTATCGGGCCCCTACATTCAGGCTGTGGTAAAATTTACGTGTCTTCGTTTAAAAAAACAAAAAAAAAACAATGTCCTCTGTAAAATTATATCACGTTGTGGGACCGAAATTTCATTGGGCCCGAAACGACGGGACCGAAATAAACGGCAAGAGTAAACTGTCGGGATCGAAATGTCCTGCTTCCATGGGATGGTTAAATTTGATGTCCTTCCATTTTCATCGAACCATTGCATTCTCAATCGTAACATAACCTACAAAATATTAAATACATTACATAATTACTCAATTTAGAGACAGATTTAATATCTATGGGGTAAGAATAACAGGATATCGTCTTTCTGGGGATCGAAAAATAGTTTTTTTACATTTCATAATAGTTTAAACCTGAATAAACTTAAGATTAAATAGCTTACCTCCACCTCCCACATACACACAAAAGAGAGAAAAACCTGATTGTTTTGAACAATTATGGAGTATGTACGATAACGGGCAGGTTAAAATCTCTTTATCCGACTCGTTACAGAAGTGTTATTCAAGTCTGAACTGAAAAATTGTGAAAAAAAAAATGTTCCTAGAAAACGAGAAATTACGTAAAAACAACTAGATAATCAGTAGCCTTACGATTTCATTAAAAGTTCTATTATGTTTTAGGTGCATTATGAGTTAATATTTTGCTGAAATGTAATTAGTTACTTATATATTTATTTATATTTAAAAAAAACGTAACAGGGATTAACTTGCAATGAATTAAAGGTAATTTTTATACCATTATTTTAAATGAATTAAAATTAGCTCGTAATTGATTGCAGTTTAATTTAAATACATTTTACAGTATTTAATTTAGATAACTTGCATTTTATTACACGTTAACCAAATTAACTTCGGAAGAAACGTAATTGATAATAACTTGTAATACATTACAAATTAATCTAAATTATATTTTAAAAGGTGTAACTAGAAGAATTGGTCTATAATCCATTACAGGTTAATTGGATTACACAATTAAACACGTAATTGGAATTACCTTGTAATCCATTATAAACTAATCTAATTATATTATAAACGATAAAATGAGAATTGTTTTGTAATCCATTACATGATAATCGGATTAAACATTTCAAAAGAGTAATTAAAATTACTTTGTAATGCATTACATGCTAATCAATTCCATTGTGCGGATATTATAATATATTTTAAACTTTCTAACCTGAATGGGTCAAATCGGCCCGTTTCTATAACTGATTTCATCCGATTCGAATCAGAATTTTCTTCATAAAGTAAGTTAAATAAAAGACTTACAGAACTTAGTTAACCCCTTCAGGGGCAAAGTACTCTTGTAGCTAAAATATTGAAATGATAGATTGACACCAGGATTCACGAACGAATTTATTTTTAAATAAGTAAAAGCTTTTCTTCATGTACCCTATAAATTCAAAATTTGATTATAAAATTCTGGTGTCATTGTGGCATTTTGGGATTAAAATTAAGTGGTATATATAATATACCGGTGCCCTTCAAGGGGTTAAATAAATATGTTAAATAGTTTTAAACAAAAATTCTTGTGCGAAATATTTTTATCGAGGTTGTGTAAAATTTCAACAGGGTAGGAAGGTTAAGCTGTAATTTCATTCCTTTGTAATTAAATTCTGCCCACCACTGCCATATATAAGCTATTTGTAACACAAACTAGTAATATTACACGAAATAAATATATCACACACCAATAAATTTGAATAAAAAATGTCGGTGATGTACAGGGTGTCCATAAGTTAACGACCCTACTTTAAAGTTTTCTACAGACGAAACTATTGGTCATAAAGTTGAGAAATTTTGTGAAGGACGTAATGAAAGAATGGGAATTTGTTTAAGCGAAAAAAAAATTATTCAAAATTTCGCCACCAGATGGCGTTTTTAATGAATTACACATTTAGCATACATTTACAATAGTTTACGAATTTTATTACAACAAAAGGTGTTCAACAAAACTTTTTTCACGACATGTCCTTAGCATTTCCCAAAACACACTGCGGTCAACTGTGGAACATGCTATCTTACGATTCTAGATGGTACCTGAAAATGATGACCGTCATATGGAACATGGTATGTTGTAATAAAATATTTAGACTGTCTTAAATGTATGCTAAATATGTAATTCGTAAAAAAGCCCTCTGGGGGCGAAATTTTGAACTAATTTTTTTTGGTTGAAACAAATTCTCATTCCTTCATTATGTCTTTCACAAAATTTCACAACTTTCTGACCAATAGTTTTGTCTGTAGACAACTTTAAAGTAGGATCGTTTAATTATGGACACCCTGTATATATACGAGAATTGTTCACTGTTCATTGAGGTGAGGATAATGAGTTGAATTCGCTTGAGATTGTTAACAATTTGTGAAAGGAATTCCTCTTTGACTTATCAGTTGTTTCTAGAAGTTGTTTGAACAAATAAAGCTTAGTTGTGTACAAAAATGAAATAAAAATATAACCAAAATTTCTTTTATTTGAACTGAATATTATTTTCCACAAATTCTGTAAACTTTATGCCGGGTTGAAGAATTGTTGGAAAATTAATAGTTTGCAAATGCATACAAAAGTGCGTTGAAGCATTTGATTGAAAATATTTAATCAATGGATTTAAAACGGAAGGTCGACATTCCAGGAAAGAAAATTCTTGCATGTATGTAGGAAAATGTCGTCCTAAATGAATGATTTCATAATTTATATTTCTCAAATTTAATTTCTGTCACCGTACTTCTTGATTATTTGTGATTATACACAAAAGAAATTCCTGTTTTAATCTCCCATAAATCTGTTCATATTTTCCCCAAAAGTTTTCCTATATTTAATATTTCGGAAATTCAGTTTCGTATTTTAAACCATTTGAATCATCAAGATATTAAAAAAAAAAAAAAAATGAATCATGTACTTCGTTTCAATTTTCCCCTAAGGAATTAAAGTCAAATCATATTCACGATTCGGAAGTAGCGCGCTACGAGTAACAAAACTACAGTAGTCGCTACTTTTTGCAGTAGTTTATAGTGTAGTGCGCTACATTTTGAACAATGTAGAGTAGCGAGTAGCACGATACAAAAAATCAGTAGTTTGTAGCGAGAACCGTCGCTACTTTTAACGCTACTTCAGGAATAAAAAAAATCTGCCATTCTGCAAATCACGTGGTCGAAACTTGCTTCTTTCGTGGAAAATAAGAAATTCCTGAAATGCACGCTAATGATGCAAATAGTGCATTTGGTAAACAATGCACTCCAAGAAAAACAAGAGAAAAAGTGATGCAACTTGTTAACAATGTGTCCACTCTCATTGTTGTGTAAAAGCTAATTCTTAAACTGTGAGCTATAGATTAAAACTTTCATAGTAAAAACAATTTACATTGAAAGAGTTGTTTTTCTACAGATTAGAAAAATTAAATTTTTACAATGTCTCTGCCTCCTATAAGTTAAGAGAAAAAAAATATCCGTTCTCTCAGCGCAGTTCTCCAGTGACGTGTCAATGCAATTTCTAATTATCTAGTAGGATATCTTATTTGGCGATATGGTTTCTTTTTTTTTATCATTAACAGCTACTATTGTACTATCATGCTTGACGTATAATATGTAAGACTATAACGTATAATTGGCGTATAATATGAGCATTACACACATAAAAACAAGTTATATGACAGATCCTATTAATGAAAGAACAAGATAGAAGTTCTTGAGATAGAACGCCCACAAAATTTGTGTCACATACAAACACAAAAACGCACGGACAGACATTTTATTGAAAGGGTCAAATCGTGTTCAGGACCTTTTAAAACGTAAAAATCCGTCAAAAACCGGAAATTTTTCCCGAATCCAGTACTTTCTTTCTTGTAAAGATAGAAGAAATAAAAAATCTGGATTTTCTCCCAAATACTGGAAATTTATAAATTTCTGATAGAATGGAATCGGCTAGAATCGGACGCCGGAACACCCGTTTTGGAACTGGATATGTCATATCCGTGCCACTCATGCGGGATAACATCGGCGCACTATGGATTACTTGTATTTTGTCACATTTTCTTGGTGATTGTTCCTATAGAATCGGAAGCAAAAGTGTTTGAATGTAGCTTAAAATTTGATTTGTTACCTAATACGTTTACCGATGTTTACGAAAATGGTCGATGAGAGGTTCTGCTTTCAAAGCTGGTATACGGGAGGTGCTGGGTTCAAACCCCTGTCGCGCTCGTCGACCTAACCGTTCGGAATTTTCAGTGGTTTTCTTCGAACCTTGCATACATACGGATTAGAATCCCTTAGAAAGACCCCTACGGAGGGCACTCCCCACTAGGGCCAATATATCCCTCGTGTAGATAACCGGACATGATAAAATCAACCGTTCTCTCAGAAGTAAAACAATAAAAGTTTCATTTTTGTACGATCGAAACTTACCGAGTTACGATACATGGATTTTATGAATTTTCAGCATTTTCTAGCACAAAAATGCCCAGTTTTATTTATTTATTTATTTTTTAAACAAGAAATATCAAATTGTTTAACCAAAAATCCTTTTTTCTGTAAGGTATTCCACATAGCTGCCAACTTGCCGGGTTTTTTTAAAGTCAAATAATCAGATTTCAACCAGAAATTTTATTGTATAAATAAAATGATAAAACTAATATACAGAAGGAAAATAACATTTATTTAAAAAAGTCTTGTTAAAGTATGCATATCTGATTTAAAACAAACGGAATATTTGCAGCTATGTGTAGTTTACTAGCTTGGCACCCATTTTTTTAAACAGGGTTCGTACACTTTTATCTCAAATTTTTAATGGAATTTTTCGCGTTATTTAAATAAAGTAAAAGCATTACAAATCTTGAAATTAAACGAGGCGTCTGCAATTTCTGCTATTTAAATATTAAAATAAGAAAAATTCTATTAAAAAATTGTGGTAAAAGCGTACGAACCCTGTTTAAATATAGCAAAAAGAAGTATAATACTGATTGTTTCATATACGGTAGTACATAAAAAGAAAAAATGATTTGGTAAATAAAATATTTTGAAGCAGTTTATTTTTATTTTTTTTAATTTTTAAGGAAAAATAATGTAATATTTGATACTTACCAAAAATGGTCTCACGACAAAAATAATGGTGGTTTACTAATTTTCTTTTCAAAAAAATACAGGGTGATTATAATTAAAGTTGCACTTTCAAAAGGCTGTAAAAAAAGAACCACTGGTCAGAATGACTTGATATTTCATCTAAGTATACGTGAAGCAATGTAAATTTGTTTTTCAAAAGAAAAAAGTTCAAAAGTTGACCGATAGATGGCGCTGTACTCGGAATAAGATGCTAATTAAAAGACGTGGTATGCTGTAATGGCACTCTTTGTTCAAAGCCTATCCACCACGATAAGGTGGGGTCCAGGGATGAGATTTCTCCGCTTTTTTGCACACCAGTATAATCTTACAGAAAACGTTATTCTGTTAACACATTGTCTGTTCCACAGCGGATAGGGAAAAATAGGTTTTCAATTGTCGCCGTTGTAGTCACGGTTCTTGTAAAAAAGCTTCCCAAGCAGAGCCCGATCCTTCAATGATAGAGTCATGACTACATTCTCAGATGTGGAATAACAGGAATTGCATGTATCCCGTCTTTTTATCACAAGTGAAATGTGTATGTCATGTCTTTTAATTAGCATCTTATGACGAGTACAGCACCATCTATCGGTCCATTTTTGAACTTTTTTCTTTCGCAAAACAAATTCCCATTGCTTCACGTATACTCAGATGAAATATCAGGTCATTATGACCAGTGGTTCTTTTTTTAAGCCTTTTAAAGGTGCAACTTTAATTGTAATCACCCTGTATATAATTTAGCTTACTAAGAATGTAATGAACTGCGATCCGAGTCATAAAATGAAAAGAGATATAGCCATTCAAATTATAACTTTGATGATTTTTCATATATTTTCTGGATGTTAATTTATAAAAGTAGCTTTCGAATTCCAGGAAATGCTCAGATAATTTTAACAGATAGTGCTATATAATCACAAGATCACATAACTTGTAGGCGACCAGTATAATATAAATCTAACCATAATTTTTGGTGATAGAACGTTTTTCGTAAATAATTGTTCATGAAAATAATGTTTTTCAGATTTTTTTATTTCTGAAAATCTATTAGAAATATTCACTCGCAAGTTCTTAAAACTTTCCAAATGTGTACGATATACCTTGTTCTTCTTTTTTTAAACGGCTGACCAGATCCTTACCTGACGGGCATGAGTGATAGCTTGACGAGTTAGTACCTGGCCGCGGGGCGATATTCGTCTGATCACCGCATGGCTGGGATCCACCTGGCAAGAGCTGTGTTGGCATCTCTGCAGTACTCTTTTGTGGTTTGCTACCGTTTTCTGTGTTTGCTGGTTATTTCTTTGAATATCTTGGCATCTTGGGGTGGAGTACCTTCTTTAACTTTAATATTAGAATATCTTTTCCGTCTGGAGGCTTCTTAAATACACATTTCTGGTTACTTAAATACACACTTTCGGTTTGAAAGCTGAAATAAAAATAACAATAATTACACTTCTAATGACCATATGAAGGAAAAATTCTTTTTGATAGCTAATTGTACAATCTTCCATATAAAACAATAAAAAAATATTGTTTGAGAGATGAAACAAAAATAGCAATAATTATCGTCTAATGACCATATGAAGGGAAAACTGTTTTGGATAGCTAATTGTACAGTCTTTCATATAAAACACTAATAATAAAAGAATATTGCGATAGTTTCCCAAAATTGGCTGTTTAAACGTATTGGGACATCTAAATTCTCACCGAGATTGATAGCAAGGGAAAGAACTTGTAATAATAATAATAAAAATATATAATTTATATTTCATTTATAACGTATTTTTATTCATATTTGGTGTGAGTTATAGTGTGTTGAATTTCTTTATCTGCAGATTTTTATTCGGATAGTTATCTGCCATAAATCTAATTTGAAATTTTCACATACCAAAATGGTCATTACATGAAAATTGAAACGAAATTTCAAATTTAGAATTATAAAGAGTAATTTACATATACACAATTCATTTACAGCCAGTGACGTGTAAATGCAATTTTTAATTCTCTAATAGGCTATCTTATTTGGCGGTATGAATTTTTTTTTTTTATCATTAACAGCTACTATTGTACTATTATACTTGACGTCTAATATGTAATAATAGGACGTATAATTGACGTATAATATAAGAATTACATGTATAATAACAGGTTATATGACAGATCCTATTAATGAAATAACAAGATAGAAGTTCTTGAGACAGAGCGCCCACAAAATTTGTGTCACATACAGATAAACACACAAACTCACGGACAGACATTTTCTAAAAACAGCCAAATCTGTTCAGGACCTTTTAAAACGTAAACATCCGTCAAAAATCGGAAGTCCAAGATTTTCACGAATTCAGTACTTTCCTTCTTGTAAAGATAGAAGAAATAAAAAATCTGGAGTGACTCCCGAATACTTGAAATTTATAAATTTTTGATAGAATGGAATCGGCTGGATTCGGACGCCGGAACACCCGTTTTGGAACTACAGATGTTACCTCCGTGCCACTCACGCGGGATAACATCGGATCACTTCTATTCTGTCACATTTTCTTGGTGATTGTCCCTATAGAATCGGTCGCAAAAGTGTTTGAATATGGGTTAAAATGGATTTGTTTTTTACCTAATACGTTGGCCGATGTTTACGAAAATATGTCAATTCTTGCCACAGTGGGTTTGTAACAGACAAATCGAATTTATACACATTTTCAATTATGTTGAAAAGTTAAAAATGACATTTTTATGCTTCATGCTTTATATGCTTAGATTACATTAACCATCAAATTTCTACTTTTATCCCTAACAATTATAGAAATGGGGGTTTGAACTATTTTTGATGTGCCACTTTCAAATATATATGCAAAATTCTTCAGCGTGCACCATTTTTTTGTTGGTATGATCCACCAGAGTATCGAATGTTTAGTGTTGTTTGGAAATTCTCAGCGTTTCTCATGATGACATCACATTTCACAGAAAGAAAATATGCAAATCTGTTGAAAATATCGCTGCAACGTCTTCATTATTTATTGTTACTGTGATGAATGAAAATTTGCATTCCTCTTGATGTGAAACACTCTGTATTTTTGACTTAATGAGTGAATTGCAACCAGAGTTTCATATGCAAAAAATGCTTGTTTTAGTGTGTGCAGCTTGATTCAAACCCATGGCACAAACTTTGAAGGGTGATGCACACACTAAACCAAGCAAATATTTCAATCGCAGAGTTCGCAATAACCTCATTTATGCACAGACTTGTAAAATTTTTCTGAGATTAAATAAGACGAAAAATCCTGGTGAAAAATTGTGATAAAATTATACGAACCCAAATATACATACCGGTGTCCCAAAGATGACTGAGGGATTTTAAAATTCAATAACATGCAAACGGTGACAGATATTTAAAAAAAAAATTTTGCAGGAGGGTTATGTATGATGTCAGGAGTTTTTTTTACTGTGATTCTTGATTTTAGTTCGAATTTCAAACAATGGATGGTGCTGACAGCGATTGGCGCTCAGTCGAGGCCAAAACTAACGTCACTCAGCATTGAAGCACCGCCCTCTGAATACTAGGCCTGAGCGCTGACACAAAAATAGCGGCGCTCGTAGGCGGATTTTTTTAAACCTTTGTACGGTCCCCTAATTTTACAACCCAGTATTTTCTAAAAGTTTTCTTTGACTTATTGAATCTCAGAAAAATAAGGTTGAGAAAACTTTTAGAAATTATTGGTATTGAATTTCAAGGGACCGTACACACACTGAAAAAATGCCGCCTACGTCTGACGCAATTTTTGTGTCAGCGCTCAAGCCTAGTATTCAGAGGGCGGGGATTGATGCACCGCCCCCTGAACACTACGCCTGCGCGTTGATAAAAATGGTGGCTGTAGCAGGCGGATTTTTTTTCCAGCATTTGTATAGTCCCTCGAACTTTAACACCAATAATATTTAAAAGTTTTCTTTGACTTATTTGATCTCAGAAAAACTAGGTGAAGAAAACTTTTAGAAATTATTGGTGTTGAAGTTCGAGGGACTGTTGAAACGCTGAAAAAAAAATTCACCTGCGGCAGCCACCATTTTTGTCAGCACGCAGGCCTAGTATTCAGAGGACGGTGCATCAATGCCGAGGCTAACGAAAAAGACAGGCTACCGCGGTGCATTCGACTTATCTTTTTTTACAGACCGCTAGAGTGACGTGATGCTCTTTTCGTGCACCTCCATTGGTGCATTCGAGCATCACGTGAGTCCGGCGGTCAGTAAAAAAATATACGCGTAAAGCACCACGGTAGCCTTTCTTTTTCGTTAGCTTCGATCTTAGTGACGTCAGTTTCGGCTTCGACTGAGTACCAATCATTGTCAGCGCCATCTATTGTTTGAAATTCTAACTAAAATCAAGAATCACAGTGAAAAAAACTCCTGACATCATACATAACCCTCCTGCAAGAATTTTTTTAATATATGTCACCGTTTGCAAGTTATTGAATTTTAAAATCCATCAATCATATTTGAGACACCCGGTACATATACACATTATATGTAGCTTAATGAATACATTCGAAAATATGAAACTGCCGTGACGAAAAAAAACAAAAACAAACCCCGTGTTTGCGACTTTTTAAGATCAAATATGATTTTATTATAACAAAAATATGTAAAAGAACCTGGCTTTTCTCTTGGGAATTAATTGTAATTCGCTGTTATTATTCTGATGTTTAGTCTTAGATTCATGCAATGAAATGTAAATTTTTTAGTGAATTATTAAAATTAAAATAAAAAAATTGAATAATTAACTTGGAGACAGATGAAATCTAAAATATACCAAATTCATAAATGTTTGGCTCAGCGTGTGATTTATAAGAACCCAACAATCCTCCAAATCTTTGTTATTTTTAATGAATTTTTAATGATATTCTAATAAAACTTTTAGCAGTTGGTTTTTGTAAATTAATGGATCATGTTTGTTACAGATAGTTCAATTTATATTAGTAACATATAATTTTAATTATAATTATTAATTTTATAGGAATATTTTATTACTGCATTGTTATGGAGTTTTATAGGTGTTTAGCAGATTTGTAAAAAGGAAGAACGTCACTGAAATCGATTGGAAAATGGGCAAAAATTTCTATAATAATTTGCACCAATGTTTTTTTTCTTCCAATTGAAAAAAAAAAATAAATAGTCAGGATTTTTAAAAATATCTTCCTCGCTTTATGAATGCATTGTAAAGGATTTTATTTTATCTCATTTCGTTTTATTTTAATTTGTAAATGTCAGAATGCCAGCTGTCTGACAGTTGTAACATCTCGACCTTTCAATCAGATTTACTGTCATTTCAAATAAAAATGTTACTGTTAAAAATATTATACGCAATAAATCTGTTCTTATGAAGCAAAGGTTCTTTTCATTCTGTTATACGATTTCAAAAATAGATTAAAAAAAAAATTCCAAAATTATAAATGGCTGAACATTAATTTGATATTCCTCTTTTACATTTGAATTTACGTGAGTAATCTATATTATTTAGCTCTTATCGATCATTTATTACAAACATGATGAGTTCTGTAGAAAAAAATAAGAATTCTTCTTTTATTTTTTCTTTCTCTTAAGATTATGGTTCTCAACCTTTTTACATTCACTCTCCTTATTTTCCAAATTGACTCGTCTCTGATAAACTTCGCTAAAACAAATATTAAAAACAACATAATTGGAATTTCAAAGCAGTATGATATTACAGTGTTACGTTAATGTTATAAAAGTAATAATAAATCTTATAACTTTATTTACAGTTTAATTATGTACGTATATTCTCATATATTTTTTATAGCGCTTTCTTCAAAACTGATTTTTAGATTTTTTTCTTCTATCCACAGTCTTTTGATTGGATTCAAACTTACCGGTGAATTGATATTGTATTGTACGAAATTGAAAAAGAAAGATTCTTGAAATATTAAAATGCAATCTATTTATTTCTTTATACATATCATAAAATTCTTTAATATAACAACGCATGCAGTCACATGTTTTTTTTTCTATCAACGGATAAAACACTGTCACTGAAATAAATTTGGGTTAAAAATAATTTATAAACTCTAAGTTAACTGAAAAATTAATTTTTCGTATAACTTTAACAGCTAGAAAAATATAAAAAATTTCAGTACATTTTTGAGACTTACATTGTCTCATAAACTGTCTATAAAATATATCCTAACATTTGAATACCAGGCTTCAGCGCGGTCACTTTTTTGGCAACCATTATGTCCAGACACTATTCTTCATTGTAGATTTTTAAACCATTTGGAAAGAAATCTACATTGAAGGGAATTTCCATAACATTTGCAAGAGAAATCTAAAACAAACATTATTGTTTGGAAATAATAGTAGCCCCAAAAGTTCCCACTCCTACCCTTGGAGTTATCATTTTTTTCCAATCTTTAGAGATGAATATTTTTCTGATGGGCTAACTATTTAGTTTTCCGTTTAAGATTTATTGAAATTTAAATTAAAAGTGTTTTATTTGAATGTTTGAATGAATTTGAATTAATGTTTGAATAAATATTATAATAAACTTGCCTTTGATGTTATTTTTAAAAATATTTTTATGGACTATTTACAAATAAAATATTAATAATAGGTAAAACAAATACTTTTTAAAGCACACAGTGATCATTAATGCTTATTATTTAGATTTCATATTTAAAAACTTACCTGGGTAATTATTTTTCCATTCTTTGCAAGTTTTTTTTTAAATTTATCTCAAAAGAAGTTTCTTTACATATCATAGCTGCCAACCTTTATGCATTTTTCCTACCACTATTTTTTTAACAAAAAATTTTGCTTTATTTAATCCAAAATTTTTGGCAATTAAATCAGGCACTTTTTTCTGCTAAAAAAATAGCGGTAGGAAAAAGCGTAAAAGTTGGCAGCTATGAGATATGATAAAATATCTGTATTTAATGAATTTTTTAAAATAAAATAATATATATTTTTAAATAAAATTATATACAAATTATAGTTTAACGATAGGTAAAAATGATTCTTTTAAAAGTACACAGTGCTTATAATTTAGATTTATATTTAAATACATATTTGTGTATTTAATATAAGGTTCGTTTAAAGTGTTTTCCATTTTTCTCAAAAGAAGTTTCTTTACGCATGATAAATATTTGCCTTTAATAATTTCTTTATTCTTTAAAATACCGTAACATATTTTTTATATACAAATAAACAATTAATAATAGGTAAAACGGATTATTTTTTAAAGTACAGAGCTTTAGAGTAATGCTGCACTTGAACCGAAATACTGCTGCGATTAAGACTTATAATTTAGATTCATATTTAAATACCGTGTATTTAATATAACATGTTTTTAAAATCCCTTACATACATTGCATGCAGACTATTTTTCGGAAACGAGTGTGAAATTTATTCGTACAAAAGTCAATATGAATTGAAGCCTGCTTACGCCGCTTGGATTACGCCATATATTTTTTCCTTTGCAAAATGCCCTGTACGAGCGCTAATTTCTACAACCAATCTATCTAAAACTTATTTTTACATTTCCCGCATACGATGTGTTACTTCATAGCTGCCAACTTTTACGCTTTTTGTTACCACTAAAAAAAAAAAAGACTTATTTAATCGCATATTTCGTGGATTAAATAATTCAAAAATTACTTTTAAATTTCAATGGTAAAAAATAGAGTAAAATTTGATAGATAGGGTTAATTTTTTTTTCTCAAAATGAATTTCTTTACATGTGATTTGCCTTTATATAAAATATCTATTTTTAGCGATTTATTTTTTTAAAATAAAGTAACATATTTTTTTCTTGTATAAAATTATTTACAAATTAAATATTAATGATTTGTAAAACGTATTATTTTTAAAGTACACAGCTTTATCTCAATACTGCACTTGAAGTGAAATACTACTGAGCTGTCTTCCATCTCGGTATTTCACACGATAAATGTGCAGTAAATGTCTATGAATTATATTGGATTTCTCCTGAGAAGTTCCCATCTTTATTAATTTTTTTTTTCACGCTTCAAAACTACGATCCACTGCTTGAATGCTCTCCCTTTCAAAGACGAGGTGTCATCAATGAGGCGGGTATTCATAAAACTCCAACAAATAACGTCCCACCCGCGATTTAATAACTGAAGGAATCCAGCGGCGAGTTATGCGTGGTATTTCATTAAGCTGCGCCGAAGACGGCCATTTGCCAGTATAGATCCACGCATGTTTTGAAATTTCTCTTTTAAGTCATCTTTCTCATCCTTCCCATTTAGTTTATATACTATCATCTGGGAACCGTATGATCACCTTACAAGCATGTTGTTGCGGTACTTGGCTGTTTTAATTTTGCTTCATCTTCAAGGTTTTTGGTTCGCAGCAATTGATAACAATTTCAACAGCGAGCCCTCTAATGATGCAAGTGCTGTTCCTTATTTTGAAATAAATTTAGACCCTGATGATAAATTACATCTTTATTGGACTGTGGACTATGACGAAGAGACTGTTACTTTTGAATTAAGAGTCCGAGCCTCTGATCACGATTGGGTTGGTGTTGGATTTTCAGACCGAGGTGAAATTACAAATGCAGATCTTTGTATACTGTGGACAGACAAGAAAAGAAAGAACAGATTTCAGGTATTTAAAAATTTTTGTACTATTTATTTACTTATTTATTTCCTTAATTGTAAAATTATTAAATCATTGAAAATTTCATAATATTTAAACACAGTAAAATCTTGATGGTCCCAAATTCTTTATTGAGCATACATCTCCCTGAAATCATAGGCACCGATTTCACGGGGCGAAAGAGGCCCTCAGGCGTACTCCCACTAGTTTTTTTAAAATCCTATTTATTTATTGAGACAAAATAAAGACAAAAATAATATTTTAAATTTAGTAGTGGAAGTTTTCCTGATTGCTCTCGTCACCCCCTTTAACCCTTTGTATCACCGCGTTGCATATCCGCAACACACCCAAAAGTCCATGTTACTTATACAGTGTGTTTTAAAAGGCGATTTTATTTATTGCTGCTATCTTCCGCATAACAGCTAACCTAATTTGTTCATAGCATTCTTAAAAGACGGCAATACTGAGTTAATTTTTTTTATGCCAAAGTATTATTTATCATTTGAGCAGTTTCGCATCTTAATTGCTAAAATGAACTTCGTAAATTTTGTAAAATGAAAAAGGTTGGAGACGTCCAAACATAGATTTTTTACAAAGGTAGTAAGTTCGTATACCTTACAATTTTGTATTAGAAAATTGACAATATTTAAGAGAAGTATGTAATTTTCTGTTTATTGCAGATGTGAAAAATCTACGATTTAGTCAATAATTTTTTATCTTTATGTTCTAATTTTTTTAAATTATTTTTTACATGCTTAAAATGTTGTACTCTAACATCTGAGTAAATATTTTTCAAATCGGAGTTGTTGAGTTACAAGGGGTTAAGTTGGTGCCTATGCCTGGAATGATTTCTTAACCCTAAACTTACCAACAACCGTTCATTTGACCGGTATCAAATGAAAATATGTCGACTCGAATCAGAAATTTCTTCATAACATAAATAAAATATAAATCACACAGAAACAAGTTAAATAATTTTAAATAAAAATTCGGGTGGGAATTTTTTTTTTTATAAAACTTGAGTAAAATTCACGGTATGTTTAGTCTTAAAGTCATTTGGTAATAAATATCCTTAAACTGTGTTAATTAAGTCTGTTTAAATAAAATTATTATTTTGAAGCTAAAATTATCATTTACAAAAATTTCATTCCAAGTTTTTTTTTCAAGTTCTTGATTAAAGTTTAACAAAAAGTAAATTTTAAAGTAAATTGAATGATTTTAATCAGTATTGCGTTAATTTTCTAGAATAATGAAAGATGGAAAAACCGCAGATATGGAGCCAAAAAATTGAAATACATGTTAATTAAGCAATAAGTTCGTGCAATTCTAAGTATAAATATTCTCTAATGTAAAAATCCCAACTAAGCAATCACCTTTATATGCAGATAAATGTTGTCAGATGACTATAACAGACTTTCAAAATGGCCGCCTTTCTTATAAATGTAATGCGTATTTGTTTCAACCACCGCCCCCTGAATACTAGGCCTACGCGCCGATTCAAAAATGGCGGCTACAGTATGCGGATTTTGTTAAGCATTTGTACGGTCCCCTGAATTTACACACTAATAATTTCTAAAAGTTTTCTTTGACTTATTTAATCTCGGAAAAATAAGGAGGAGAAAACTTAAAAAAAAAATATTGGTATTCAAATTGAAGGGACTGTACTAACACTGAAAAAAAAAAAAAAGAATCCGCCTATGGCAGCCGCCATTTTTGTGTCAATGCGAAGACCCGGTATTCGGTGGTTTCAATAGTTCTGACGTCATCACCCTAAAAATGAAAGGTCAACTAGTGGCGCCCTAATTTTAGTTTTCAATCTTCCGAGTTATTGTCCACTTTTTTTATATGGTACATATTTTTTCTACATAAGTATAATGATTTAGATAATGTTCATAGTAATTGAAAGTTTTTAGAGCTATCAAAAGCAGATTTAAGCTAAAATACAGATTTGAGTGAAAGGAAAAGAAATCTTATATTTGTGATTGAAAGAAATTCTATTGTAATTGAAGGAAATTCTATTGTAATTGAAAGAAATTCTATTGTAATTAGCTTACGTATAAAAAAAATATTATTTTAAAATATTATATATATTGTATCGCATTAAACAAATATACATTAGAAAAGCATGATGATAACATACGGCTGATGATTATATGTTTGATTACTTTTACGTATTTCTAAGGTAAAAAGTGGGTTTCATTAAGATTTAAATGGGGCTTATTTCTTTTATTATTAAAAATAGATAATTAAGGTAACTATCAAATATGTTAAATGTAAGTTCACTGTAAAAAACTGCTGAAACGTTTTCTGAAATAAAAGAAAAAAAATTGAAATATTTAAAGGAGCCTAGTAGTTACTGATGGTCTTGGTAGCATTTCATTTTAGAAAATTTTAGGAGAAAAGACAGTCAAAAATTTTAGAAACTAGCAGTTTTAGAAGTTAACCCTTTCCGGCACAGACAAAGTCTGTTCGTAAAATGAGAAAATGCTGACTGACACCGGAATTTACAAACGACTTTTTTAGAAATTATGAACTCCTTATTTTAAGCTTTCATTACAGAAACAAAATTTTATTAAAATATTCTTGGTGCCGAATGCAAGTTTGGAATTAAAAATAGGTGTGCCCGGAGTGGAACCGCTGTGCCGGAAAGGGTTAATAGAAGTGTATTTTCCGAATTTATAGCAAGCAAGTCCTTTATTTATAGAAATGTTTCTATAAACCTCCAAAACATTGTTTTTTGAAGTTTCTGATCGGTCATTCAATGGTTTTGGATGGTAAGGGAAAAGTTTCCGAAATTGAGGGTTACAACGACGTTTTATTTTATTTTCAAAAATGTTTATGCGATTCCGTAAAACTATCTTTTTACAATTTTTTACAATGTTAATAAAGCATAAAAAATTATTGCGTTTTCCGTATGTGTTTGCATTTTTTAATTTCAAAGGTTACATTTTTATATTTTCCCCCTCTCATAAATTACCTAGTTAGAAAAGCGTTTTTAGATGTGAAAAAGTCAGAATATAATAAAAAAACGATTTTTTTAAACTTTAAAATTGATGGAGCTGATATAAAAATGTCTTGAAGCTAGTTTGCTGTGCAAAATTTAATAATGAGATTAGACATCGTCTCCAAATGTTTAATGGAATATTTAGAAAATGTATAAGATTAATTTATTAATCATATATTCTAATACGAGCAAATCATGTGTGTGTAAGTGCGTGGTTATATATATAAATTATATATATGCAAATTTTATCTTAAAAACGGCTCCAACGATTTTGATGAAATTTTGTATCCTACTGTTTTGGGGTACCAGAAAACCATTGGGCTAGGTCACATGTTCGAGAAAATTCGATTAGAGGTTCATTTTGGGTCACCATGGGTCAGGGTCAAGCTAATTGTATCTAAAAAATGGTTCAAACGATTTTGACTAAATTTTGTATCCTACCATTTTCGGGCACGAGAAGACTATTTTGCCGGGTCACATGTTCGAGAACTTTCGATTAGTGGGTCATTTTTGGATGAATTTGGGTCAATTTAATTTTATCTAAAAAACGGTTCGAACGATTTTGATTAAATTTTGTATCCTATGAGTTTCGAGCACGAGAAAATCCTTGGGCTAGGTTACATGTCCGAGAAAATTTGATTAGTGGGTCATTTTTGGGTCACTGTGGGTCACTGTGGGTCAAGCTAATTTTATCTAAAAAACGGCTCTAACGATTTAAACTAAATTTTGCATCCTATGGTTCTCGGGCACGAGAAGACTGCTGGATTAGGTCACATGTTTGAGAAAATTTGATTAGTGGGTCATTTTGTTCATGGGTCATTATGGATCAAGCTATTTTTATCTTAAAAACGGCTCAGAGGATTTGAAATAAATTTTGTATTCTACGGTTTTAGGGAACGAGAAGACTATTGGGTTAGGTCACATGTTCGAGAAAATTCGATTAGTGGTTCATTTTGGGTCTCCATGGGTCAGGGTCAGGGTCAAGCTAATTGTATCTAAAAAACGGTTCAAACGATTTTGACTAAATTTTGTATCCTACCATTTTCGGGCACGAGAAGACTATTTTGCTGGGTCACATGTTCGAGAACTTTCGATTAGTGGGTCATTTTTGGATGAACGCGGGTCAATTTAATTTTATCTAAAAAATGACTCTAACGATTTTGATTAAATTTTGTATCCTATGAGTTTCGAGCACGAGAAAATCATTGGGCTAGGTCACATGTCCGAGAAAATTCGATTAGTGAGTCATTTTTGGGTCACTGTGGGTCAAGCTAATTTTATCTGAAAAACGGCTCTAACGATTTAGACTAAATTTTGCATCCTATGGTTTTCGGGCACGAGAAGACTGTTGGGTTAGGTCACATGTTCGAGAAAATTTGATTAGTGGGTCATTTTGGTCATGGGTCATTATGGGTCAAGCTATTTTTATCTTAAAAAAGGCTCAGAGGATTTGAACTAAATTTTGTATCCTACGGTTTTAGGGAACGAGAAACCTATTGGGCTAGGTCACATGTTCGAGAAATTTCGATTAGTGGGTCATTTTGGTCATGGGTCATTATGGGTCAAGCTATTTTTATCTTAAAACGGCTCAGACAATTTGAACTAAATTTTGTATCCTACAGTTTTTGGGCACAAGAAAATCATTAGGCTAGGTCACATACTGCAGAAAATCCGATTAGTGGGTCATTTTTGGGTCACTGTGGGTCAAGCTAGTTTTATCTAAAAAACGACTCAGACTATATTGACTAAATTGTATATCCTACGGGTTTCGGGCACGAGAAGACAATTAGGCTTGATCACATGTTCGAGAAAATTTGATTAGTGGGTCATTTTGGTCATGGGTGATGATATTTGAACTCAAAGCTAATTTTGACCGAGCATAGTTCGGTCTTCTGTGCTCGTTATTTTAGATAAGCGGGCTACTTTCAAGGGCGCATTGAACTTTTTTAAACAACTTAAATACGTCAGCCCTCCCTTTCCCCCACACATTTATTTATGCGTGTGTGTAGCATGCATATTGAACAAAGAGACACAGGTCAACATGTAGAGATGTTTTTTGGATATACATGCAAGTGTATATTTACGAAAATTTCAAGTGAAATTTGTTAAAAGCTTCTTTGGAACTACGAAGGCTACTAAGAATGAAAGAATGTCCTCTTTCAGTGTAAGTCTGGGTAGTGTGTTTTCGTCAGATTTCATTCTAAGATACAACTGTACAGATTGAGATCCCTTTCTTTCTATTCATCATAACCAATTTTTACTATATTTTTTTATAACTGAAAAATATATGTACATTTAAATTTATAAAAGCCTCGTTCTGTCAAGAAAATCGGTCTGTGGGCGAAAGATTTCTGGCGGGCACGGGGTTGACCACTCCTGCATAGGTGCCAAGTATTGCATATTTTGAATACTACTATTTTTGAATAGTAACTTTTGCCTTATTTAATCACAGAAATCTACGATTCAATAAAGCAAAGATTACTATAGAAATAGAGGTATTTAAAATCCACAATCCTTGGCACGTATCCTCTGTCCTAATTGTTCTTATTCCTACTGAAAATTTAAATAAATTAGCTATAAATTGATTTCAAAATGTATTTATTTCATAAAAGTCCCCCTTAATTACTCGTACACAGATTTTAGTTTAGCGTCAGAATAGGGAATCGTATAGTTAATCTTCTGTTATCAGGTCTATAAACAAATGATATTTGACAGTGTTCGTACTCCTTAGGGGATTCAGGAATTTTATACCGGATTTTTTGTAATGTTCGCCATATTTAATCACATATTTTCTTCATTAAATAAGGCAAATATTAATTTACGAAAAATCTGGCATTGAAATATCCTGAGGTGTACGAACCCTGAGTGGGTTTATAAAGATTAAATTATGTAATTTTGCAGTTCATACTTTTGTCAATTTCAAAGTCATGGCATTATTATGCAAATATTTCAGGAAAGAAGTTTGTTATTCACTCCTAGTACTAGATAATGAATTAGAAATTTAAAATTGTTCTGTTATTCCACGTGTTACCTTTTATGATATTTAACATTATATTATTTGTCGTGATATAGAAATTTCTATTTTGGTATATTGTAGAATAGGGATGCACAACCACTGGCCCGCGAGGCACCAATATACCATTATTTTTACACATAATAATTTGCCTTATTTAGTGAAAGATGATTTGTAAGTAAGTAAAAGATTACTTTTCGGATATTGTGGTGGCAGATAACATTCAGGCAAAAAGGTTGTGCAGCACTGTTATAGGATGTATTATTAATTCTTAGAATTTACAAATTTGGAGTATATTTTATAAATCTGTCAGTTAAACTTGACAAATTTCAATAAAATACGAGACACAAAAAGCTTGCTTTATGCTTTGTAATTGTGAAGGAAATTGTGTAACTGAAATAATTATATGAGTGTTTATATAAAAAGTATTTTACAAATATTTAGAAATACCCGCGCTTTAAATTATCTAAATAAATATCTAAAACAATATACCGAATTATAATTTTGTGAACGTTATGCGAGTAATAAGCTTATCTGAAATATTTAGGCTTTTTTCCTGTTCTTTCTTTGTTTTTACAAAAAATTTTTTTCAGAAAAGGGGTTTTCTTCTAAAATGAATGCAGAATACTTTAATTTTTAAAATTCGAACTTGAATGATTCGATATATATTTTTGTTACTGGACTAAGTATTTAAGGGGTAATATAACTTTGCTCGGTTTAAAATATCGAAATTTTTTTTCTTGCTTAAATTCCTTTTTATATTAGGGGCGCACAACCGCTGGCCTGCGGGCCACCTATATACCACTATTTTTATGCAGAATAATTTGCTTTATTTAATGACAGAAACTTTTCTAATAAGAAAGTCGAAGATTACTTTTCGAATATTTTGATGGCAAATGACTTTCTGGCAAATAGGTTTTGAAGCAGTACTTTATGCAAATAAATATCATATTTTATCACACAATTTAAATACACAATTTCTTCATTAAAGAAGTCAAATATTAACTTACGAAAAATCTAGTATTGAAATATCCTGAGGCGTACGAACCCTGAGTGGTTTTTAAAGATTAAATTATGTAATTTTGCAGTTCATACTTTTGTCACTTTGAAAGTAAATGTATGGTGCTAGTATGCAAACATTTCAGGAAAGAAGTTTTTTATTCACTGCTCGACAAGATAATGAATTAGAGCCTTAACTTGTTCTGTTATTCCACGTGTTACCTTTTATGATATTTAACATTATATTATTTGTCGTGATATAGAAATTTCTATTTTGGTATATTGTAGAATAGGGATGCACAACCACTGGCCCGCGAGGCACCAATATACCATTATTTTTACACATAACAATTTGCCTTATTTAGTGACAGATGCTTTGTAAGTAAGTAAAAGATTACTTTTCGGATATTGTGGTGGGAGATAACATTCAGGCAAAAAGGTTGTGCAGCACTGTTATAGGATGTATTATTAATTCTGAGAATTTACAAATTTGGAGTATATTTTATAAATCTGTCAGTTAAACTTGACAAATTTCAATAAAATACGAGACACAAAAAGCTTGCTTTATGCTTTGTAATTGTGAAGGAAATTGTGTAACTGAAATAATTATATGAGTGTTTATATAAAAAGTATTTTACAAATATTTAGAAATACCCGCGCTTTAAATTATCTAAATAAATATCTAAAACAATATACTGAATTATAATTTTGTGAACGTTATGCGAGTAATAAGCTTATCTGAAATATTTAGGCTTTTTTCCTTTTCTTTCTTTGTTTTTACAAAAATTGTTTTTCAGAAAAGGGGTTTTCTTCTAAAATGAATGCAGAATACTTTTATTTTTAAAATTCGAACTTGAATGATTCGATATATATTTTTGTTACTGGACTAAGTATTTAAGGGGTAATATAACTTTGCTCGGTTTAAAATATCGATTTTTTTTCTTGCTTAAATTACTTTTTATATTAGGGGCGCACAACCGCTGGCCTGCGGGCCACCTATATACCACTATTTTTATGCAGAATAATTTGCTTTATTTAATGACAGAAACTTTTCTAATAAGAAAGTCGAAGATTACTTTTCGAATATTTTGATGGCAAATGGCTTTCTGGCAAATAGGTTTTGAAGCAGTACTTTATGCAAATAAATATAATATTTTATCACACAATTTAAATACACAATTTCTTCATTAAAGAAGTCAAATATTAATTTACGAAAAATCTAGTATTGAAATATCCTGAGGCGTACGAACCCTGAGTGGTTTTTAAAGATTAAATTATGTAATTTTGCAGTTCATACTTTTGTCACTTTGAAAGTAAATGTATGGTGCTAGTATGCAAACATTTCAGGAAAGAAGTTTTTTATTCACTGCTCGACAAGATAATGAATTAGAGCCTTAACTTGTTCTGTTATTCCATGCGTTAACTTTTATGATATTTAACATTATATTATTTGTCGTTATATAGAAATTTCTATTTTGGTATATTGTAGAATAGGGGTGCATAACCGCTGGCCCGTGAGGCACCAATATACCATTATTTTTACACATAATAATTTGCCTTATTTAGTGACAGATGCTTTGTAAGTAAGTAAAAGATTACTTTTCGGATATTGTGGTGGCAGATAACATTCAGGCAAAAAGGTTGTGCAGCACTGTTATAGGATGTATTATTAATTCTTAGAATTTACAAATTTGGAGTATATTTTATAAATCTGTCAGTTAACCTTGACAAATTTCAATAAAATACAGGACACAAAAAGCTTGTTTTATGCTTGTGATTGTGAAAGAAATTGTGTAACTGAAATAATTATATGAGTGTTATATAAACAGTATTTTACAAATATTTAGAAATACATGCCCTTTAGATTATCTAAATAAATATGTAAAACAATATTCTGAATTATAATTTTGTGAACGTTATGCGAGTAATACGCTTATCTCAAATATTTGGGCTTTTTTCCTTTTCTAACTTTTTTTTTACCCAAATTCTTTTTCAGAAAAGGGATTTTCTTCTAAAATAAATGCAGAATACTTTTATTTTTAAAATTCGAACTTGAATGATTCGATATATATTTTTGTTGTTGGACTAAGTATTTAAGGGGTAATATAACTTTGATCGGTTTAAAATATTGAAATTATTTTTTCTCGCTTAAAGTACTTTTTACTTTGTTCTATCTTTACAAGAAGAAAGTATTGGATTCATGAAAAGTTTCGACGGATTTATACGTTTTAGAAAGTCCTGAACAAGATTTGACTGTTTTTATAAAATGTCTGTCTGTCTGTATGTGACAAAAATTTTGTGGGCGGTCTATCTCAAGAACGAATGCACGAAAACTTTATATTTAGTTAGTCCCTGATATAAATGGGTGCTGATTAGTTTTTGGTGAAAATCGGCCGACAGCTGGCGCTGCTATTCTTCATTTTTCGCGATTTCCGCAATAGCTCTCTCTCAAGAACTAATGCAGTCATTTTCATTAAACTTCAGATTCAGTTAGACCTTGACAAAAATAGACGCTGATTACGTTTTCGTGTAGATATCCCAACAGATGGCGCTGCTATGCTACTTTTTTCATTATTAACACGATAACTATATCTCAAGAACTAATGCACGAATTTTCATCAAACTTCAGATTCAGTTAGATGTTGACATAAGTTGTTGTTGATTAGGTTTTGGTCTAAATCTCCCAACAGGTGGCGCTGCTATGCTGCATTTTGCAGGATTTACACGATTTTAGCAATAGTCATATCTCAAGAACTAATGCACGGAATTTAATAAAATTTTAGATTTAATTAGACTTTGATATAAATTGGTGCTGATTTTTTTTAGTGTATGCGAAACCTTTGTGAGATAGAAGAAAGTTTTGGGATTGGCACATCCGACTAGTTTTATTAGGGACGCACAACCGCTGGACTGCGGGCCACCTGTATACCACTATTTTTATGCAGAATAATTTGCTTTATTTAATGACAGAATCTTTGATATTGAGTAAGTCGAAGATTAATTTTCGAATATTTTGATGGCAAATGGCTTTCAGGCAAATAGGTTGTGAAGCTCTAGTTTAAGTAAATAAAAATCATATTTTATTAGTTTATAATCGATATCGAAAGTGAAAAGGTAATTTTGAAGCTATGAAAGTAGAGCGTGCCACGGTAAATAAACAGTAACAAAAAGATTTTAAGAGACTTTAAGATTTTTAATTTTTTTCAGAACAGCATGTTCAAAATAGCTGGATATTCTAGTTTCGCCAATTTCAATCAATCAACTCGATATTTTTGAAAATTAAACGGTACACATTTTTCTAATAAAATACGTAGGGCATTTTTCGAAATGTTGATGTCTCGATTTTCTGTGTAACTTTTATGTAACGAAATTTTTGGTTGAAAATTTACATTTCACTTTGAATCGATGTCAATTCACTAGAAATGCATATTTTTTAAAACGGTTATATATTTAACTAGCTTTTAGACAAAAATAAACGTTTTGAAAAAATAATCTTTTTGACTAATTGTTATCGTGTCCAAATTTTGAAACTCTTTTTATCGAAGTGCTCCCGACCATCAGCTGTCAAGCATCAATTTTTTATTAAATCACCCAAAATAAACTATAATTTTCTACTTTCATTTATGTATAATAATTTTGTGTTAAATGATTTTTATAAACAAACTCCCAAAAAATCCAAAAGTTGCAGGGCGTCAAGGTGGTGTTACCCCTGTTAGTCAGTGAACTTCCCAACTCCCCTCGCTAATGCTAAATTTATGGGCATAGGATGCATTCGTATATTTAAAATATCTCCTCAGGGAATTATTATTTTTAATTTTTTTTCTGTGTACTCTTCTGAACCTTTTCACAACTTACTTCTGTCGCTAAAATGTTAAAATTATTGAATGCACGAAAAATTTGCGAAATTTTTTTAAAAGTAAGTAAAAGATTTCCTTCCAGTAAAAAGGAAAAATATTTTCCAAAATTCTTGTGCCATTGTTGCATTTGCGTATTATTACTAAGTGCGACAGAATTTAGCCCATCATGCCGGAAATGGTTAAAGGATGTCTCTTTTTTTACTTACCCATCATGCCTAGTATAGGGGTGTGTGTGCCTCTAAACGCTCTATATCCCGAACAAATTGAGATAGAGACTTGAAATTTGGTTTGTACTTAGTATGTTATAATGGGAAGAAGCTTATTGAATTTCAGTAACCTCGATTATTCGGAACTATTTTTTTCGTACTCTCGAAATATTCGTTCTGATAAAAGGTATATAAAAATTTTCAAAATTGTTTATTTTAAGGAGTGAATATAAAAGACAATAAAAAAAACATAAATTTTGCAAAAAGAATGAAGTCGATCGGATAATTAGTTGCCGAGATATTTGTAATCCTATTTTCCACACACTTCGATTTCTCATGACCCTGTATTTCATTCAAATTTCAATTCAAAGATATATTTTAATTGGAAATGAGACGCTTAATCTGACGCAGTAAACCGTTAGTTAATATGTTTATTAATTTGGAGTTATAAGGATGTTTCTTTTACGCAATTCAGTAATAGAACATTTAAAGTTTATGACGTCAACTAGCCAGGATTGTATTCGAATTGCAATGCATTTTATAAATAATTTACGCATGTTTTATTTTCATATTTTATATTATGCATGTCTATGATGGGTATGTATTACGGTGGATCCCAACGACTAGTCTTAGTTGTCAAAATATTTCTTAAATATATACTTAACTTTATATGAAGTGGTTAAATCTTATTCAGTTTCGCTAAGATTTTAACACATAAAATTATAAATTATATATATATATTTTATAAATATTTTGACAATTAAGAAAAAAAAGAGACATCCTTTAAGAAGAGTACACATGAAAAAGAAGTTAAACATATTAATTTCCGGAGGAGATATTTTAAATATACGAATGCATCCTACTCTCATAGGTTTAAACTTAGCAAGAGGAATTACTGAGTTCACTAATAGCTTTAAAGCAAGAATTGATTCTGAAGTTAAAACTTAAGTGAAACTTTTTGCACATTTATTATACTATCTTTATTACGAAATGATAAAATAATAACGTGCTGGTTGTCTCAAATACGAAAATGAGACAAAAATGCAGCTTATGATTGAATTCCCAACATTTCTTAATAGTTACTAATTTACGATTTATAATGCATAAACTTGGACAGTGTTATTTCGTAATGTACAGACATAATGCATATGAATTACACACAAAATTATGACTATTTCATTAAACTAAGTGCACCACGGCTTAAACAGTTGTCTAGACATATGATTATGTATTTAAAAAGAATGTCAGTTTAAATATATCATTTATTTGATACTTAAAACTATAAAGTTCTTAGAAGACGAATCACTTAAAACGAATAAAAAAAATCACAAGTCAAGCTTTTATTTTCAAAATTTGTGCATGATTTAATAAAGAGAAAGCGTCTAAACATTTTATATATCTATAGGTTGAGACAAAAGCACTTTTACATCGGAAGATGTGATCGCAAACTCAATGGTCAACAGCTAAATAAGCAGATTTTTTGTCAGGGAATTAACTAAAGTAAAATGATACCAATTAAAATGCATAACATAATAAAACTTACAATAAAACACAAAAACACAAGCGCTACAGAGATGTCAATGATATCGTCGCTACCATGTCAAACTATCGAATGTGAAAAAATGCATTTTTCATTACTTTTAAAAATGAGCCGATTGTCACCACTAAATTTTAATAGTGTTTCAGGGCTGCAACATCACCAAGGTTTCCTGTTTGGTCTTCTTTTTCATTCAGAAATTTCGAATTCATACCAGAAATGTGAAATAGAAATTTTTGCTTTATATAATGACAGCATATTTTGTGATTACTTACAGTAAAATGTTTTTTCTTAAAATTTCCGGTATGAATTCGGCATCTCTGAATGCAAAGGGAGGTCAAACTGGTAACACTGTTTTTCACAGAAATTTTATTAGTATTTTTATTAGGCGAAGAATTCTAATAAAATTTAGTGGTGACAATCAATCCTTTTTGAAAAATAATGAAAAATGCATTTTTTCATATTCGATAGTTTGACATGGTAGCGACAATATAATGACATGTAGTATCTAGTATTACAGTTACATTCATCAAATGCATGCAATGGTTCTGTTACAGGATCTTAATAGATAAAATAAATGTTCAAAAGATTTCCCATCCGATACACATACTTGAACTTGTAAATGTGTACTGTACATTTGTTATTGCGTTATTCCGAAGCTGCATTGTATTAAACTTGCTTTGTACATTTAATTTGCATAGATGCCAATTTTTTCTTTTTTAATTAATATTATTTTTCAAAAGAATTGTTTGACTTATTTTATCGCGAAAATTTTGGGATTAAGTACGATGAAGATTACTATTAAAATGTAGTGATAAGAAAATAGCGTAAGAATTGGCAGCTATGTATCTGTATTCTTTTCTTTTGGTTAATTCACTTGTTAAAAGAGCATACTCGAGTAATTTTCCTTTGCTTTGCGACCGCATGTTCCTATACAAAAATAGCGTGTTTATATAATGAAGCTATGAATAAAGAGGAGAAGACATATAGTGTAGTGTCTACCAGTTGCGAGTGAAGTAACTGAGGATGTAGTCAGAAGATGGTGCTGTTGTTTGTTTACATCGGATCAACAGGGCGTGATTACCGCCGCCGGTGCAAATTTCCACCAGTTAATTTGAGTAGAAATTTTCGCCTTAAATGCCTTATTCATGCAAAAATTTATGTCATAAAAAGGGTAAAACTTTCGATTCGTTTTTACTGGTGGAAGTTTTCTTCGGCGGCATTATAATTTATTTCACTGTCATTGGTAGGAGGATCGTTTATTTAGTCACAGTATGATGGAATACCAGGACCTGAATACTACTGAGGCATACTTCCACCTGTAAAAACAAATACTTCAAAATAGTTATTTTTGCCTTAATGACACACAATCTGGATGAATAAAAGGTTTAAATAAGGAGACAATTTCTCTTCAAATTTAATGGTGGCAGGGCTCCCAAATGGTTCGCTTTTTGAATACCGTATTTTCTTTAAAAAAATTATTTTTAGATTTTTCTTGCAAATTTTGCAGAAACCACCTTCGGAGGTAAATTTTTGTGAGAATGTTGCATAAACCTACAAGGAAAGTTTCTGTTAAAAATTATTGGTATTCAGTTGGCGGACCATTTGGGTGCCTTGTGGTGGTAGTCTGCACCAGCAATACTCAGATCCTGCGGAACCGGTTACAGTTGAAGCTTCACCATTTTGAGGGTATGTCATTCCTCCTTATTCATAGTTCCATGGTTTATATCCACGCTTGAAGTAATCTTTAAGTTTGTTTTAGGACTTTGGACTCGTTCTGTAGGCCCTTTTGTTGAATATATTATTTCCAATTAAACAGTAATACATTTTTATTGTCCACGTAGTAAACAAAAGCTGAATAACAATTGGTTTTACTGGTATTTGCATGGAGGTTTAAAACTAAAACGACCAGCAAAGGACAATTTGACTGCGGCCAAATGAATAAATACCGATTCGAACCAGAAGTATCTTCATAAAATGAGTTAAATATAAACCACATAAAAATAAGTTAAATATATAAATTAAATATATTTAAATAAAAGTTCTGGTGTAAAATATTTTTATAAAACTTGAGTAAAATTTTCTGTCTTTAAGAAATTTAAATGCGGTTATTAAATTAAATTAAATTTTATATTACTAAAAATTGACAGTTAAAAATTTATTTTATTTATTTATTCCTTTTTCTAATTAAAGGTATTCCACAAACTTTGTACCTAGGAATTATATTTTTCCTAATGTAGATATGTCTCATGTGTCGAAATACTGCAAACTTTAACAATTTATTCACATATTTTAATCCTTTTTGAACAAAAGAAATATCTTCAAAATGTCATTAAAGTATCTTTAATTGAATAACAAACCTTTTTAGAAAATTAGCATCGAGGAAGTATTTACTTGAGTGTTCTTTAAAAACAATCTTTGTTTTAATATCAAGATATTACATTAAATCTTCTAGCAATACTTTGAATTGCTTTTAAAAAAAATTCTAAATAAAAAGAAATTATGCATTAATGATTTCAAAATATTATTTGAATGGCAATACACAGCTCATAAAAACACATTTTTAAAAGTTTGATTTCTTAAGAACTTCAACTAAGAATTCCTTTAAATTGAATTGTCGAGCTTTTTTAATAGTGTTCGGCAAATTAAACATAATATTATTAAAAAATGTCAGATTGTCAATTCTAAAATTTTAATTTGTATTTGTTTGAAGTGAATTAATTTTGATAATTTTATAAAATTTAAGTACATACTCATAAAAATGCTTTATTTTTTTCTTATTTAACTTAGAACATATTTATTTTTTAAATGTTTTAAAACAGAATGTGTGCGATTCTTGAACTGCGAGAGTAATGAAGACGATAATAAATATTATTTAGATAAAACTTTTTAAAAACTTTGTATTAGTATAAAAGGTTACAGTTATTATTATTTTAATTGTTACATTCTTTAAATTTAAATTGACTTTAGTTTTGTTTTTAGTTAGTATAAAATTTCTAAACAATCAAATTAATACAACAAAATAGCTTTGAATACGATTATTTTTCTGGCTTTATTTTTCTTTTTGCTAAAATATTTATTGAGATAAAGATATTGAAAATTGTGTGTACTTTCTGCGATTTACTAATTAGTAGATTATTACCGTAATGTTAAAAAATATATATCGTCGCTACCATGTCAAACTATTTAATTTGAAAAAAAAAAGGATTTTTCATTACTTTTAAAAATTGGCTGATTGTCACCACTAAATTTTATTAGAATTCTTCGCCAAGAATACGAATAAAATGTCTGTGAAGAACAGGGTTGCCAGTTTGGCCTTCTTATTTATTTAGAGATGCCGAATTCATACCGGGAATTTTGAGAGAAAATTTTTTACTTCAAGTAATCAAGAAACGTCTGTCATTAAATAAAGCAAAAATTTCTGTTTGAAATTTCTGGTATGTATTTGGAATTACTGAATGCAAAAGGTAAAAATGTAAAATTTTTTTTAAAAAATGCTATTAAAAAAAAAATTGTAAAAAATGCCTTGTAAAAAATGCTATTAAAATTTAGTGGTGCCAATCAGCCCAATTTTTAAAGTAATGAAAAATGCATTTTTTCACATTCGATAGTTTTACATGGTAGTGACGATATTGTTACAGAATTTTATCAAACTGGACAGACAAAATTTAGATTTATTATTATAGACGGAAAATATTTTAAACATAAAGCTAGCTTATTTTTATGTGGTTCTTAAATTAAAAATTTTTTATACAAAATTTCTAGTTGCAATTTATTAAAAATAATAGTAAAGTTGGCAGTTATGCTTTTGCGCATGCCCGATGGATTCATTCAAATATCAAAATAACTCTTTATATCCCATCACTAGGTTATATTGTATTTTAAGAAAATAAGAGCTAGATTAAAAAATTTGTCTTTCTATAGAAGGAAGGTCTTTCAACACGAACTCTCAGAATCTTTTGAAAAGCACCCTGGTTTCTAAAACTTTTACAGTTATCCAGAGTGCTTTTGAAGCCAGGGTGCCAAGGTGCTTTCCAGCCTGTTTTAAAGCCCCCCCCCCTGGTTTTACTGCAGATCAATAAACTATTGTTGCACCCTATGTACTGCGTGCTTTCAACTTTTTAACGATGTGTTCCACCAATGGGTTCTTTTATGTTGTATTACAGTTAAAGAAAAAAAAAAACTATTTTTCGTGCTGATGTTTATTTTAATTTTATAAGTAACAGCATATACGTAACGGCAATTGTTCATATTGATTTCTGTAGATTCTTACAAGGAAGGTCTTTCAACAGGAACTCTCAGAATTTTCTGAAAAAATAGAGTGAATTGTATTAATATTAATTAACACGTGTGTAAAAAATAAGCTGCTAAATATGAATACGAAAACAGTATAAAAAGAATTGGATTTTCATCGTCAAATGTAACCCTATTGGCAGATAAATATACGAATGCCACGAGCGTTGTCGAGCGCTGATTCAATAAGAATTAAAGATAAAAGACATGCATTAACAGACAGCCGTTTCTGATAGATTCATTATTCACTTAGAGGAATTCGTGGGTAATTTTTACTCTTTCTATTTATTTCTTTGAAAATAGGTAATCTGCACATTTTGTGCCTGAAATAATATGAATTAGATCAGTGGCGAAGCCAGGGGGGGGGGGTCCAGATGTTCTGGATACCACTAATTTTGTAATGTTTTCTTTGCCTTACCTATTCGAAGAACTTTCTGCGATAATGAAGGAAAATAAAAATTTACAATATTACTGGTGTTCAGAGCATTTGGACCCCTCCTGGCTACGCCACTAAGTTAAGATAAGATATCAACCCCATTTCTCTTTCAATTTATTAACTATTTGTATGATAAAAGTCCTTGCGAGTTGTAAGATTCAAACAACTGTTGTTTCAACGATTTTTGCTCTTTTATATAAGAAAGTCTCCAAATTTGTCTTTAAAAATAGGTTTTTATTGTAAAGCAAAAAATGTCAACAATGAATTCATTTAAAATATTTTGTATGACTGATCAAAAACTTGTTCTTGTAATTGAAAATAACTGAACAAATTACAGTTGATATTTATAACAGAGACAACATTTTCAAACTGCAAATCTACAAAAACAATGAATTTTCCTAACCTGTTATATTAACATTTGGAAATATTCATGGTTAACATGATCATACACTAATACACAGATATTTAGCAAATCCTAATAATTTCATATTTAAGGGAAGTAATGTACTACAGTGCTCTTTACCGAACTGTAAAAAAGTGAAATTTAGAAAATATAGCTCGTAAAAATGCTGTTTCTGCTTCGATGATTTTTTAGTGTAATATTACATATATTCTACAGGTTTCTACCATAATTCATATTTTTTGCAGTTTTTAGAGCCGGTTTTCATTTACTTCCATAAGCAATGGAATATTTTCTTTTACTACATAGCATCTATTTCATTTGAGATTTGCAATTATAACAATAACATGCCACTCCTATTCCCCCCCCCCCCCAAAAAAAAAAAAAAATAAAATAAAATAAATAATCATAAATTGTGCATGTGGCAGACATGTTATTTAAAGGGTCATAAAACAAAAGAATATAGTCTGAATTACATTTAAATTAAAAATGTTTTTATGCGAAGCCACTAATATTGGGGAGAGGGGTGGGGGCAGATGTCCCTCTTGATCCGCGATATTACTCTTTTGACACACCGCCCTTTTTCATTCAGTGCATGATACTTATTTTAATTTGACTATTAGAATTTTAACATCGTCATATTTAAGGCTAGCCATTAGTTCCAATTTAAAGGTGCTGTAACCAACAAACCAATCAACTAGCTGTTTGTAAAATTTTACACACTTAAATTTCCAAATGTTTTAAGTAGTTTCACCTTTCTCTACAAAGGGTAGATCACATCACGAGTGATCCGTTTGCCTGCACAAATTGCCGTAGGTAACACCATAATTTACATATTTAAGTTCCGCATGTCAATAAACATCGAAATACAAATTTTCACAAATTTTGAATGATAAGTTAGCGAGATATAAATTATTAAAAAATAAATTAATCAATGTTAACACTAATTTTACTCAAGTTTTATAAAAAATATTTTACACCAGAATTAACATTTAAAATTATTTAACTTATTTATTCAACTTATTTTTTGCGAGGTGTATATTTAACTTAAACATTTCTGGTGCGATTCGACAATATACCATTTGGTATGGGTCAAAATGACCCATACCAAATGAATAATTGTCTCGTCTTCGCGGTTCTAGCGTTAAAGAAAAACGTCCGTTATGTAGACAGAGATAATCCAGGGGTGATTGTGTTCCGGTATTTTGTACACCACTAAATTTATATAGCAATCTTTTTCTTTTTTAATCGATAAATTCTGCGATGGCTTACTAAGAATATTGCCATATAAATTTAGTGGTGTGCAAAATACCGGAACACAATCACCCCTGGATAATCCTATAGATGTTCATCTAACTTTTCCTAAGAAAGGGCAAATCTGATGAGCTGCTTCTGTAGTTTTTTCAAAGGTGGAAAAACAGTAAAAGTAATAAAAGTTATATAAAAGCGTCAGTTTTCGTGTATGACAAGAAAATATGACATTGAATGTGCAAAGGAAGATAAGTGTCCCTTTTTACTTCCGTTATGGTCTTTTTTATCCTAACAACTGATCCGTACTGCAAAATAACACATGTTGTTTTTACATAATGAACAGCCTCACTCTCTTTAAAATGATATAATTTAAGATCACAAATTTGCCAATGGGTAATAAAGCATCATTTCTGAAAACCCGATGCAGTGTTTAAATATTTTTTGTGGTCTTTCAGTTTTGTTTTCGCAGTGAATTTTAAGGTTGTGGCTACATTCAGGCATGTTCTTCTGCCAGTAAAACTTTGAACGAAATTGAGAATTTCGCATTGAAAAACCTTTCTTGTTAGCACCAGTTACCGCATAAATTAGTGGGTTCCAACAGGCGGACCGCTTGTTACTACTGTTTCCGAATAGTAATCTTCACCTTATTATTCTGCGATTAAATAAAGCAAAGATTACAATTCGAAAATAGTGGTAACGAGCAGCCCATCGGTTTCTGCAATTACAAAAGGGAAATATTGCTATTCGGATATATTGGTAGATTTTTGATTAAGGCGAAACCGACCAGCAACACTGTTAACGTCTAGATATGGTTCGAATTACCGTAATTTCCGGCGTATAAGCCGCAGCTCAAAGAGTCGTTTTTCGACCCAGAAATATTATTTTATAAAATGTGACTTAAAAGATCGCTGTAAATATTTAACTACAATTATTGAATAAAATTTCTGGGTCGAAAAACGACTCTTTGAGCTGCGGCTTATACGCCGGAAATTACGGTACAAAGGACGCACATGTTGAAGTATGGTAATGAATGGCCCAAAATAAATGTTCTGTAACTACTTAGTTTGAGTTTTAAATGCTTTCCCCCTCTCTTTTCTTAGGTATAACGCCATTTGTCGGCAGAATGTTGAACTAAATTTTTATGTGCTTAAATTAAATTTTCAGCTTTGGAAGCATTTCTTAGTCTAAATTGCACTCTCGTATGTCACTTACTGAATTTTATGCTTAAGTTTAAAATGGATTAGCTCATTTTTGGACATATTGGTACAGATTATGCGATATTTAGGAGCTTTAATGAAACACAATTGTTACATTCAGTATTATTGACGAACTGATTCACATACGTAGCTGCCAAATCTGTCGAATTCTGCGTTGCACAATTTCTGAATAATAATCTTTGTCTTATTTAATCACAAATTTCTATCATTAGGAAAGCTAATATTTTTATTCGGAAATAGTGGCTCTCAAACTTAGGAAGATTTGGCAGTTATGAACTTATTTTTGTCTATCTCGCAGGGAGCCTACGGGTGACTTTTTTGTGAACCACTATTTCCAAACAACAGTTTTATTGGTATATTTCTATTGAAAATATTGTAGAATCAACTATGAATAATATACTACATTAATTTTGATACAATTATTCTAATTGGTAAAGAAATCATATGAGATGTAATCTTCCCAACCGGGCAAATCCTGCCCTGCACTTTTTCGCCCGGTTGGGAAGATTACATCTCATATGAAGAGTATAGTTTAAAAAAGTGGTACCCCACCAAAAATTGATCAATGGGTTTCTTGATCTCCTTGTATTCTAACGAACAAAAACTTTGAACTATGCTAAAGAATTTGCATTTATGAACAACTGTTGTGCTCAATAAGTATTTCAGATGTGATTTTAATGCATAAATTTTTTATAGTGAAAGTTTTTTTGAGCCAACAATATAAGGTGAGATAATATGTTTAACACTGATAATACAAAACATTTAAATTGTTTATTTTTAAACAGGGTAGATTTAAAGTAGATTACATTGTATTGTTCCATCTTTATTTTTCAACAAAATCTACATAACAGAAAATTTTGAAAGAAGATGTCTAGTTATAATTTTTTAACACCAGTTACAGATGTCGGTGAAGTGGTTCGAAGTCAAATTTTGGATTTTTAAGATTAAACCTTCAGAAGCGCGCTGTCGTAAATTTTACGGCAATTGTGATTTTTCTTATATGTTGTTCTCACAAATGGCAACAAAATTAATATACATTTTTTTCTTCTGATATTTATAATTACTTTTCTAACATGTCGCATATTTCTATTATGAAATATCTTGCATTTGTATTAGCGTAACTACTGTGAGTAAAAAATATGATACGTACCTACACGTGCAAATAATCATAGAGTGCCTGCTGAAAGGTTAAGTCTGAATTTCTTGATTAAAAAATAAGTATCTTTCTAGAATTTTCCATAGTTTATTTCGAAATTAACATGAATATGCTGTAAATTGCTTTAAAACTACCAGAAACATTTATTTTAGCCAATGCCCAAAGTGCAGGTCTTCCAGAAAATTGAATGCCACTATATGTCGAACAACGCTAAATCTAAACGTGTTAGATTCAGCAAGGTCCAAATTCCACGTGATTTAGTTTGGCTGTTATGAATTTGGAAATTAGCCTTTGAAGGGAACGATACAATGAAGAGATAATAATTTTCATTTTGCAACCTACCTAAATAGAGCCGGTTAACTCCCTCTGAACAAGCTTGACAGGCTGTAGAAGATGCACACGGTATTTAATTTTGAGTATCTCCATTTTCGAATTAAACAATCAGGATTAAGGATATATCCTTAATCCTTACATTAATTAAAATTCTCAGCTTTTTTCTAACTTTTAAAATCCAATACTTAAAGCTCATTTGACTCTTTTAACTTTGCTTCTAGTGTCTTTGACTTACCAAATCGCTCAATTTCTGCGATTAAGTAAGGCAAATAATACTATTCGGAAATGGTTGTACAAAAAAAAAAAATCATATACGGGTGTTCGTCTCTAAGGGGCTAGGCTGTAAACTCTTAGGTTTTGTTTTCATCTTTACATCTTCCTCACACAAATAGAATAGAAGTATAATTTTCTCTGTTATCGTAAACTTATATATATATATATATATATATATATATATATATATATATATATATATATATATATATATATATATACATATTCCAATTAATATATATGTTCCGACTGATAAGAAAATTTACTACTAAATATTCAGAAAATATTTTCCAATATAAATGTTTATACTTGAAAGACAAAACTGTATTGCTATTTTATCTTAAATGATCTATTTAACACTTTACCTTTTTGATTATTAAATATATGATAACCATATATATATATATATATATATATATATATATGTGTGTGTGTGTGTGTGTGTGTGTGTATACAGTGTATCCGAAAAGTCAGAAAACGGTCGAATAACTAGAGAAATATACATTGGATTGAAAAATGGAAAATGTGTGTTGAATATCTTTCAAAAATCTACTTAAGGATATCAAAGTTACCCTCCCCAACTCTGCCCTCTGAAGGGAAAGAGGAAGCAAATTTGAAGGAAATTTAACCCTTTCAGGCACAGTGGTCCCACTCCGGGTACACCTAATTTTAATTTCAAACTTGCATTCGGCACAAGAATATTTTAATAAAATTTTGTTTTTATAATGAAAGCTTAAAATAAGGAGTTCATATTTTCTAAAAAAGTCGTTTGTAAATTCCGGTGTCAGTCAGCATTTTCTCATTTTACGAACAGACTTTGCCTGTGTCGGAAAGGGTTAAGATTAAAATTGCTAGAATTGTAGAATGCTAGAATGGAAAACTTTCAGATTAATTTGCTGATTCAAGCGTTTTTCTCTCCTATTTGTGGTCAGCAGTGCGTCCGAATAAAGAGGCGCGCCAAGATCCTGGATATCGTTTAGCCAATTAAAAAATAATTTCCACCCTTTTTTATACTTCTGCCACCCACTGAGAATAATTCTAATTAACGAAAGACGAGGCAACGAAAAACTCGTGGCTTTTTCCTCTAACCAATTAATTAGCCGAATCCACAACAATCGCGGGCATTTTTTTTGGACTATGGGGTAGTAAAATGGTCTGGACTTTGACTCAAACGGGTCTGATTTAAAAAGATCAGTATGAAACTAAAAAGAATAAAAATCAGGTCCCAGGCGAACTAATTCGCTCTGTGCTATCATTTAGCAACGACTATGCGCTTTAATTAACTTCGATGATGAGAAAAAGAAGAAGAAATGACGTCCAGATTTGTGTTAGAAAAAGTATTGAAGCCCAATTTCTTTCATATATATATATTTGATTAGTAAAGTAGGTCTTATAATTAACTCATTATATGCATTCAGTTTGTTAGTATCAAAATTTCTCCTCGCAGTTTACTCTAAATTACTCCAGTTCACAGAAATAAAAAAATAAAAAAAGCTTCTCTTTATCTATCTGTGTATGCATATCTGAATTGCAATGAAATAGTCCTACAGGATTAATTAAAATTAATTAACGACTAATTAAAATTGATTAATTAAAAGTAAGATAAAATGTAAAATAAAAAGTAAAACCATCGTCTCACATACTGTGTTTCGTATTCTTACTAAAGAAATATATTTAGATAATCATCCTGCGCTTGGATATACTTTTGGATAAATTTTAATACCTGACTGAAACAAAATTAGATTGATCCTTTATCCTAAATGTTATAATTAACTTTCTTTACCTTTTTGATAATGAAATGCGATTAAGAAATTATAGATCTTTTAATTAAATCATTACATACATTCATTTTGTTAATATCGAAATTTGTTCCTTCAGCTCACAATATATTAATCTAGTTTACGGAAATACCTATACATATATGCCGGGTATCTCTTCATATCCTTAAACAATAGCTAATTCTTAACTCGTTAATTATTGAAGTATAGTTCCAATTGCAAAGATGTTTCAAATGTTCTCTTTCGTCATATGAAAGTCAATTTACGCCAAAATAATTATTTTTTTAAGACGTTTCGAAACTTAAATTTTTATATTGTCCCTGGATCTATAAGCTTTATAACCTTGTTCCCGCCTAATACACTAGTTTTTAATAGAAATTTATTTAATCACAGAATTTCGGCGATTAAATAAGGTGAAATTAAAAAGAAATTGGTAGTATTACGCGAGCGCGAGATTAAACTGCCTGAAAAACCCTTTTACATGCCTTTCATATGACGAAAAATAACACTTGAAACATCTTTGAAATTGGAATTATACTTCTTAGAATTAACGATTTAAGAATTAGCTATTGTTTAAGGATACGAAGAGATACAATGTATAGGTATTTCCGTATACTAGATTAATATATTGTGAGCTGAAAGAACAAATTTCTATGTTAACAACATGAATGTGTGTAATGATTTAATTAAAAGATCTATAACAAATAAAGAAATTAAAATTCCCTTTTTGTACGAACCAAACTTACCGAGTTATGATATTTTGATTTTTATGATTATTCAACGTTTTCTTGCATTGAAAACGCGTTTTACCGTTTTTAGTGTCAGAAAACACTGAAAATTAAGACTCTTTTTTTCCTATATACAAAAGTGTTTGTTGTAGCGTGCTCTACAGCGTGTTTACTTCAACTTTCTACCCTCTAAAGTTTGAACAACTAAATCTGAATCATTTAATCAACTAATTATGAATATATATAAAGAAAAATATTTTCTGTCATTCTCTGTCTGTTTGTGTATCTGAATTTCTAAGAAGTAGTCATAAAGTATGAATCGTCACATGTAAAAATAAAATGTAAAGATATTTTGAATTTTCTGCTGCATATAATGTTTCCGTATTTTATAGCATAGAAATATATTTCGATAAACAGCTAGCTTATATATTTAGACATATTTTCCCAATATAAAGGGACGTTTTCATTTTTATGATGTCTTCTGAATACATCGGAAAACATATAAGGCGAAAGTGCATACTTTCGTTCCTATTTTCTACATAAATGCCACGGGTATTCCAACAAATTCTTTAAACAGGATTATTAGATTTGAAATTGGTTGAAAAAGAAAAATGACTTCTTTTTATACTAAAAGCCACTTCCACCATTCAGTAACTTTTAATGCACTAAATTTATTCTGTATTCACAGGAAATAAGTTTTGTCATTTCGAAATGAAAAAGAATTTACCGAATTGCATTAAGAGGAAGAGTCGGAACTATCCAATTCATTTATTTCTATTTTAACCCTTAAATACATGAATTTTTCTTTTAGAATTGTTGTTTTTTTATACTTATATTAAGGATTAGACACCAGAAATTTTAGGATAGATTTTTAACTTTATTTAGTAGCATATTTATGAGATTTTATACAGGATTAATATTTCTATATATAAATATAGTGGTTGCGAAGAACTTCATTTATTTATTAAAAGTTAAATAAAAAGTGTTGCAATACTCTATGCATTTAAGGGTTAAAAGTGTTTTTCTACATAAATATACTAGAATATAGCTATCGAGGTGAATACTTTTCTGAATACCACTATTTCAAGATAACAATCTTCACGATAATTTTTTCTTACAAATATTTTAGAAATCTATTTTGTTGGAGATTTCTCTTGAAAATATTCTAGAAATCTGAAAGAAAGATTATTATTTGGAAATAGTGGCAGCCAAAAATTGATTGCGCTGACCGCTGAGAATATTTCGCTATTAAATTAGCTATTTTTAATGTTATGAAAAAAAATATTCAGCTATTTGTATCTGTGCATTACTTATAATAATAAAAGGTACAATGTAAAGTACAAATGTCACAATATAGGGAAATAAAAATACTCCCGTATAGCAAGCATGGTGACAATGTCGTCACTGAGACGTAACTGAATGTCACAGGGTTCACGTCACATCTATGACAAAAATGCCACTCCTAAGTGACGTCACATTGTGACTAAAATGTGAACTACTCCAAAAACTTTAAAAAAAGACAAGAATGCTTTAAAACATGTTATTCATTGTGACGTTTATCATTGTGGCAAAATTAAAATTTTTTTAACGTCATTGTGATGTCATTGCAAGTCACGTCACCGAACCCTGAATACTAGGCCTGCGAGCTGTCACAATTGGTAGTTGTCGTAGGTGTGTTTTATTCAGCGTTATTACGGTTCCACGAATTTCAACACCACTAATTTCTAAAAGTTTTTTTTCGTCTTATTTTTCTGAGATCAAAGAAGTCAAAGAAAAATTTTAGAATTTACTGATGTGTAAATTCAGGAGACTGTACAAACCCTTAAAAAAATCCGCCCACGACAGCCGCCATTTTTGTGTCACCGCTTAGGCATAGTATTCAGGAGGCAGTAGTCACGTACGTCACATGAGGACTGTGACAATAAAAACCACTATATAGTAAAGTATAATTGTGATCAAAATGTAAATTAAAAAAAATCTTTAAAAATGAGAGGAAACATTTAAAAAATAATTAAAACTACAGCCAAAAAGAAAAAAAAGGAAAAAGACACCAGTCGATTCAATCAGGTCGGGTTGGGTTCGGGTAAAATGTGGTCCCCGACCCAATGCAGAACCGTCACAAATGTCAGGCGTTCCACATATTAGTCACACTGTGACTTCAAAAGATTATCGCTTTCGTTATAAATTTGTCACAAAGTTAATTGCAAAATCGTCACAAATGACATACTTTTCACAAATTTGTCACACTGAGACTGCACAAAGTGGTCACAAATGAGCTCTTAAACGGCCATAACGACTTCACATTCACGTCACTATGATTTCACATCGACGGTCACAAAATAACAGTGTGACTTCACAGTATCGTCACCGTGCCTTACGGGCAAGGATTGTCTCATATAGAGAAATGTATGAATTCCGAAATCATGAAACTGCAATATCCTTCATGTATACTATGATGATTGCGCGAGTCTACCAAATCCCAGCAGTTGATAAATTTACGTTATATACCAATAAATTTTTGTATCTGTGTTGTTTATTGCTTGCTTCATAGAGACACAGAAGAGATGCATGATCAATTACTAGATTACGGTACAATAATCATCATTGCTAGATTACGGTACAATAATCATCATTACTAGATCACTGTACAATAATCATCATTACTAGATCACGGTACAATAAAATAGTAACTAATAATTTGCACACCCTGAATGTGTGCAAAGGGGCGTAGGTGCCAATATTTCTGAATAGTAATCTTTACTTTATTTAATGGTTTAAATTCTGCGACTAAATAGCGTGAAGAAGATTACCACTATTACGAAATAGTGGTACCTTGGGCCTCTTTGAACTCACCTTGGAAGTACCACTGATCAGCTAATAAGAGTCGGGGGTCAACCAGGGCCTGATTACCGGCGGGGCAAACTTCCACCAGTAAAAAAGAATAGAAATTTTTGCCTTATTTAAACTCATTTTTCATGCTGAATTTCTGTCAAAAACAAGGCAAACATTTCTATTATTTATTATTATTATATTATTCTATGCTTATAGAAGGATTTGCCATTGTTGTTCACGATATTCAGTAATTAGTATTAGGCGAAGGTGGCCTAAAATCATCCCCTTAAGGGAAATACTTGTGTAAAATAACATAACTGTTTAAATAAAACTTTGGCCCTTTGCTACTATGTTTTACACTATATTTTGCATTATAAACCTATTTTAATAATATTTTAAACCCAAATTGAGTAATGAAAAAAAAATAGATTTTATAAAAAGTGTCCAGAGGATCATTTTACCCTCACCAAAGGGCAAAATTATCCTTCATTTAAAAATAATTGTAAATTGTTTCTTTATCGGCAAAATAAATGAGATAAAAGTAAATATGACAATACATAGGTGTACTTCACCTCTAAAAACATACTCAACTTAAGTAAACCAAGTCATATTTCTGTACTCTAAAGACTGTAATCTAAATAAATATGAAAGTTAGTGCCTATCTTATGAAAGATGCTGTAAAAACCAATTTTTCAAAGAATTCTATTCAGACGCGTAATATTCGATCGCTTGAGTACCACCATTGCTTCGTCTTTACATATCACAACTAGTTTATGTGTTACCCTGTAGATAGCACGACATGTCAGGAAGAAATCATATGTGGATCGTTTTGCCCGTTAGAATCATTTTAGGCCACCTTCCCCTACGTATCAGATATGGTTGCGGACAGACGAAACATATAGCTGAAGACAAGGTGTTGACAAGACAAGATGCCATTGATGGCAGAGTGTAGCGGATATTTCATAGGCTTGTTCGCGCGGGTAGACATGCTACCGTAGCTGAAATTAACAATTAATTTAATAGCGGGGATGTACGGAATGCGTTGCAATATACTGGTTATCGTACATTGTTGCCATACATGCGACTACGAAATAGTCTCCCTTTTTTTGGGCTTATTCTCACTGCTAAACCCATTTTTTTGGCTCTAGCTATGCCAATTGGACAATGAAAGAGTGAAAGAGCAATTTTTAGTACAACTTTCAATACTTACACGAACTCTTATGAAAAAAACAGAAAAAGAAATATTGAAGACGAAATACCCTCATATTTGAAAAATAGAAAATTATCATCCCGAGTCGAACGACAACCTTTGTTTGATTTTATCGTAGCTGATTTGCGATTAATTGCGATTTCATCTTTTTTTTTTTTATGAAAGGAATTGTACAACATTGGCGTTCTGAATAGGCGTTCTTTTTAGTTAATTCTGGCGTTCTTTTTAGAATATGTAGTAGTAAAGAAAAAATCAGTTTGAAATCAGAAATTTACTGGTATATCAGTATTTGAAGATAGTTGTTACAGGAGCTTTGAGAAGTATATTCTAACATCCTCTTCAGTCATGAGACCACAAAAACTATTTTCAAATAACTGCAGCACAGCTCCAAACAAGTTACAATGGATAAAACAATGCTTTTAATATGCGTTCATCTATTGACAAGATCGAAGTAATTTCGACAAATCTAGAAGCATTTCGTTTAATTATATGCAACATATCCAAAAGTCAATGTTACGTATACAGTGGTCTTTAAAAGATGATTTTATTTATTGCTATTATCTCCCAACACAACAGTTAATATGAATTGCCTCAACAGAGTTAATTTTTCATGCCAAAGTTATCATTTGAGCAGTTTCACATTGTTATTGCTAAAATGAATTTTGTAAATTTTGTAAAAATAAAAAAAGCTGGAGACGTCCAAAAATATATCTTTTTTCAAAGGTGAGTTCGTGTACTTTAAAATTTTGGTAGAATTAGAAAATTGACAATATTTATGAGAAGTATGTAATTTTCTGTTTATTGCAGGTGTGAAAAAAGTATCTTTCGGACAATAATTTTTTTATTTTATGTTTTAATTTTTTTTTTTTACTTTATACGTGCTTAAAATGGTGTTGTCGATTTTGGTTCTAACATCTGAGAAAAAAAATTTCAAATTGGAGTTGTTAAGTGACGCAACGTCAGGAATGTCTACGTGACGATATTCACAAGGTAATGTTAAACCAATGGCAAGAGTTATTTTCCAATGTCTAGTGTGCATTTTAATATTGTTAAATGATTCTTTTTAAATGGGATATCTGAGGTCGATGTCTCACCGGTATCGTTTTACATTTTCAATTTTTGTTACAGTTTTTTTTCTCTTCTGAGAATACTTTCAGTTGCGAAACCGGTTCCAGATTTATTTAAGTCGAATATTACTATTAGGATACAATTGTATTCAAAATTCGTAATCCTTGCCACTATTCTGCAGTAATGTTCACAATGTGTAATCTTTGGCACCTATGCGTTGTTTATGTATCCGGATAACATTCCGTGAATGGTTTTCAATCCGTTTAAGTGTGAATTTTAATATATGTTTAAAATTTATTGGTTTAAGAAATTCTTCTTGTACATGTTTATTTATTTGAATCCCATTTTCTTCCTGATTTCTAGGAGCGTTATTTTAACGTTTTATTTCTCACAAAGATTCCTTTTCTGGTATTTCATAAGTTTTAAATAAAAAAAAAATCATGAAGAGAAGAATTTTATTTTTTAAACATTATTTTGCAGTTTAAATTCTGAAATGGCAGTAACTTCGGATATATTTATCTTTGTCGCAACTACAAATTGGCTAATTTATATTGACTTATCCAGACTTAAAATATAATAAACTAGTCATTGGGGGCGGGGGCCACCGTAATACTTACACATCATGGCTATGCATAATATAAAATATGAAAATAAAACATGGAAATAAAACATGTGCAAACTATTTATAAAATGCATTTAAATTTGAATAAAATCGTGGCTTGATGACGTCATAAACTTTAAAGGCTCTATTACTGAATTGCGTAAGAGAAACATCCTTATAACTCTAAAAATTATAATCCTATTAACTAACAGTTTACTGAGTCTGATTAAGCGTCTCTTTTTTAATTAAAATATATCTTTGAATTGAAATTTGTAGGAAATACAGGGTCATGAAAAATCGAATAGTGTGGAAAATGTGATTACAAATATCTCGGCAAGTAATTATCCGATCGACATCATTCTTAATGCAAAATTTATGTTGTTTTTATTGCCTTTTATATTCACTACTTAAAATAAACAATTTAGAAAATTTTTACATACCTTTTACCAGAACGAATATTTCGAGAGTCCGAAAAAATAGTTCCAGATAATCGAGGTTACTGAAATTCAATAAGCTTTTTCCCATTATTACATACTAAGTACATACCAAATTTCAAGTCTCTATCTCAATTTGTTCGTGACATAGAGCGTTTACAGACACACACACACACACGGACGGCATCCCCCCCCCCGCCCCTAAAAATATGTTTTTCGGAATCTCCAGTGTCTAAAACGTGTAAATCCGTCAATTTCTTTTTTTCGATTTTCAAAACAATAACAAGCCTGAAGTACCCTAAGTGAAGTACTTGCTGCACTCTGGTGGTCATTATCTGAACTTGATCCTCCATTAGTCATTTTAGTCTAGTGTCTAGTGTCATATTTTTTGCCGTAGGGAAGTGTTGTTCCAAGTAGTGAACATTTTATTGTTTTTTAATTTAAAAATATTTTTTAACGTTATATTCAGAAAATTAGAAATATACAATGGCAAGTAATAAAAGTTTTGAATTATTATAGAAATTTTGTTATTGATCCAAATTTTGATTTTTTATGTTTTGATTCACTTATTATTTCCTTGAAGTTATGAAATGGCGGCCATTTATATTTTTTTATTTATATGTTCCTAATATCGTAGCCACTAACTATTCCAAATTTAATTAATTAATTTTAAAACTTTTATTTGTGAATTTTGTATAGAATGATAGGTGGATTTTAGATTAATATTTTAAGCAATTTATTCGATGCCTAGTGTTAATTTTTATTTTATAAAAGCAAGTCAAAAAATATCTAATTAAATCACGTTTTTTCAAGTTTGCTTATAATTAATTAAATATATATTCCTATAGACAAATTAATTTTTTGGCGGAGCAAGAAGGTTCTTCGTCAGTAACGTTACAACTCATATTTCTTTCAAAATTTTTTTGAAAAGAGTAAATTTTATTGTGTTCGCACGGGTGGTGCGATATTAGGAATACTTTTTGAAAGTTAGTACTAAGGCGTTTTGCATATTTATTTGCAAAAAAAAAAAAAAAAAAAAAAAAAAAAAAAAAAAAAAATGCTTATTTCATTGGAAACCATTATAAGCGGAAAAGGTTTTATTAGAATGTTTTATGAACCTATACCGTCAATCAGTTTCAATTTGTTGTGCAGACAAGCCGAATTAGATCAAAATTTCAAAATAGTTGCTATATTAGGCACACTTCCCCTATATTAAAAAACACCTGCAAGCAATTTATTTAGAATTAGATGACATACGGTATTTATAGAGTGGTGAAAAATACAGTTAAAAAAACCCTCTGTTTATTCTTAGATTTAAACAGGATTTTTTACTATCTTTGCACATTTACATATTTAACCTTTTAAAGCACGGGCAATTTGTAGTAACGTAAAGACACAGGTGGCGCATTCTATGCGCCATTGGTTTTTAAAACCTAAATAATAACTTTTAAGGATATCCTTATTTAATGCAATGTCTAATAGTAGTATAAAATATTTAAACATAAAATTGTTCGAAAAACTAATTGAATTAGAATTAATGTAACACGGACGGTTTATAGTAACATAAAGACACGGGTGGCGTACTCCATGCCCTTACGCCTTTTAAAGTCTAAAAATCAGTTTTTATTGCTAAAGAAGAATAAAGGTTAATGTCTAGTAATAGTATAAAAGTAGTAAGGTATCCATTTATAAAAAAAGTTTAATTAAGAAAGTAGAATTTATTACACAAGTTCACGGGCGGCATATTCCATATACCAGTAGTGACTTACCAATAAAAACAATGAAACAGAGCAGAAAAAATTGCGACCTTCAACTTTAAACATTGGTTGAAGATTAAAGAGTCTTTAGGACGAGGGAAAATGAAGCTCAAATGTTAATTAGGTAATTACTTTAGAAATTCACTACTGTTTTTTTAACTGAGTGGCGCATTTAGTACTCCGACCGTATCTTTAAATTAATCTTCTATTTATGAAGAAAAATAATGTATTTATTATTTAAAACTGAAGAAGAAAAGATTAAATATATATTTTAATATGGAATCGATCGAATGTAACATAAAATTTGAGCTGTCTATCACCATTTTCAGCGATAAATAGAAGAATCATTAAAAGATCAGAGGAACTAGGAATGTATAATAGCTAAAGTTTATCGATATTCTCTTTTACCAAGATTTTTTATGATTAAAATGAAGAATGCGACATTATTTCATATGTTTCAAATGAGTGTTTTGCATTTTTAGATTAAAAATGGATTTTAAACGAAAAACAATATCCATAACTAGAGAAAAATCCTTTAAATTATCATAACAATCAGTTGATATAAATAAATATTGATTTTATGGAAACTTTAATAAAATGTCTCCGTAACGTCACGAGGGTAGTTCTAAAACTATCTTCAGTGCCTTTACGATATGAAATTCAAGCGGAAATGAAAGGAGGAAGTATAAAGTTTTCCCCATTGCTAAAAGAGAAAATCATCTTAGTTAGAATTCTATATTCTTATTTTAATTTTTTCCCTATATACACCGCCCTCTGAATACTAAGCCTGAGCGCTGACACAAAAATTGCGGCAGTCATAGGCGGAATTGTTTCAGCATGTGTACGGTCCCTTGAAATTCAATACCAATAATTTCTAAAAGTTTTCACCGCCTTATTTTTCTGAGATTCAACAAGTCAAATAAAACTTTTAGAAAATACTGGGGTGTAAAATTAGAGGACCGTACAAAGGCTTAAAGATATCAGCCTACAAGCGCCGCCATTTTTATGTCAGCGTTCATGCTTAGTATTCAGAGGGGGGTGCTATACAGGGTGTCTGAAAAGGTCGTTTACAAACTTAACATGCTGGTCTGTCATATCATGATAAACAAGATTTACACAGGAACTTGTGTTCGAAAATGCAAACTGCGACCGCTAGAGGGCGATGAGCGCAGGCTTACGGAAGAGTGGAAAGCGTAATCATTTTAGGCGAAGACGTTGCAGGAGAAGGATGAATCGGTTTAGTAACGCAGAATTGGCCGATATGCATTACGTATATGGCGCCGCAGATGGAAATGCACACTGTGCGAGAATACCTCGATGGGACATATCCTAATCGCTGGATTGGCAGAGGCAGACCACTCGCATGACCACAGCGATCCCCCGACCTGACTCCCCTGGATTTCTATCTGTGGGGACACATGAAGACCATGCTGTACGAGAGACCCGTGATATTGGATATGGATCTCGTCGCCTGGATCGTGGAAACAGCGGCACGTGTCTATGACACACCTGCTCATTTTGAACGGGTCCGTGAATCCATGCGTCGACGTTGTGAAGCATGCATTGCGGCTAATGGAAGGAATTTTGAACATCTTCTGTCAATTAAAACATGCTCTTTAATAAAAGTCATATTAATACCTCCATACCTCCTTCGATATCCTTTCTTTCTTCCCCTCCACACCTGCACTCATCGCCCTCTAGCGGTCGCAGTTTGCATTTTCGAACACAAGTTCCTATGTAAATCTTGTTCATCATGATATGACAGACCAGCAGGTTAAGTTTGTAAACGATCTTTTGAGACACCCTGTATATTTAACTGTTGGATCTCGAAGACATGTGAGTTCGAAACTCAAAACGTTCTCTCACTGCTGCTAAACTCTGTAGGTATAGTCTTTGAGAGAATGTTTAGGAATACTATTTTGTGATAGTATTTAATAAGACATTATTTTGTACCTAAAGAGTTTATGAAAACTTCATTTCTTGCCTATGGATCATATCCATGTTTCTTGCATTTCTCTAATTAGTACAAAATAGAATGTTTAAAAAAAGAAAACCCACGAACGTTGATGAGTGTGAAACAGGACTTGAAGTTCCTTCGTAAGTTGAATTTTATTTTCATGCATCATGATTGGCTAATGGAATATGCGTTCCATGAACCCGCATTTTTATGATTTTTAATTTTTTATTTGACACTTTATGTGTTTGAAGCAATAGATGTGATGCTATTATTTAACTTTAACATTTACCTCAATATACTTCAACTAAAACTTTTCATGTAATATCTCCGATTGATTTAATTGTTTCCATACACACCTTTCTGTATGATTGATTGATTTCAGTAATAAGAATTCATTTTTCCATATATATAAAATCCCATTTGAAATACGTATTTAATTTAATTCTCTTAATCGTATTTCATTCTCTTAAAAAAGCTACTATATGGGGTAAAATCTTTTTTTTTTGTTTGAAAGGATTCTGAAAAAATGTCAAAGAAGAATTCAATAAATAATAATTATTCCTTTAGAATGCAAATTACCCAGGAGTGGCATTTGCCACGCCTCTGGCTGAATGTACTCTCTGAAATATACTCTCTGCGCATTGGATTTCAGTAATCTATTGTTGAAGAATTCCTAACGACTATTGATGTTTACTTCTATATATTCGCAATTGACGTCACATGAGTGAAGTCAATTAATTAAACATTCAATATTGATCTCTGATTATCACGAAACATAAAAAGAATAAACTTAAGTTAATCTACTGTATAAATTTTCAATACCGTAGAGAATTTTAGAATTTATTTGTTTCTTTCTCTGTACTAGTACATAAAAAACAGTTTGCTTCAATTTTAAGAAATACATTATAATTTATGTTCTCAGAACTGAATGATACAAAATGAATGATACGTTTCAAAAGTAAAGGCACGATTATAATATTATCTGCTTATATGGCGTCATTTACTCGATAATTATTTACGAAAATTGTTTTAATACTAGTAAATTATTTCACCAAGTTTATGAATTGCTGTTTAAATCATAGACTGTTTCATAAATACGAATGACTAATTCCGATCGAACTACGTTGAAGATTTAATTTAAAGAGTAAAATGATTTATCTCTAGAAGAGAGATATTTTCCTAAAGATAACTGTTACGTGAAATTTAATCACCGTTTCCATTTATTACTGAACATAATTCTATCTACTAATCAGTGAAATGAAAATTTTAGCATTAGTTTCGTAACCTATAGTAGAAAATAGAAATTCTACTTTTGTTTTCTTTTACTTACAATCTTTCAAGTGTAATTTGTTTTTCGATTTCATAATCAGTTTGAAAATATATATTAGAAGTTTCGTTTAAAATAAATCGCATGGAATGAATATTTTAAAATGAAAATATCTACATAAAAACAGTATTTCCAGAAAGAATTTCAGGATCATTCTGAGGTATTTCATTCTGAATGAATCCGTTATGAAATATTTCTTTTCTCATGCGTGAAAAGATACGTTTCATCCCGTATTGTGTAAGTTATTTGTTTTGATGAATTCCTTTTCATAAATATTTATTTTTAAATAAAAAGATTGATTCATGGAGCAAGTGGCGTGAGTTAGATATTATACTTTTGTGGTTACTGAACAGATATATGTTTTTGACTGAGAGAATTTAATAAAAAATAAAGGTAGAACATTTATATTATCTATTTATCTAGCATCATTTACGCTATAATTATTTACGATTTTTTTTAATACTATTAATAATATATTTTACAAAGTTTATGAACTTCCAGTTTAAAACAGGCTGTTTAAAAAATACCAGTGTTCACAGTTGGGCGTGTTTCTTTATTCGGAAAAATACCACTATTTTCTACAAGTAATATTCACCTTAACTAATATGTCAATAAATAAGGCAAATATTACTATTCGAAGAAAGTGGCAGCATTCTAAATAAAAAAACCCGCCCAACTGCCAACATTGAAAAATACGAACGACAAGTTCGGATGGCTGGAAGATTTAATTTAAAGAGTAAAATGATTTATGTCTTGATCTTCCTCTTGATATCTTCCTAAATATAACTTTCTTATGAAATTTAATCACCGTTTCGATTTATTATTGGACTTAATTCTAATACTCAGTGAAATGAAAAATGTAACATTAGTTTCTGAGCCAGTAGTGGAAAATAGGAATTTTATTTTTGTTTTCTTTTACTCCCAACCTCTCAAGTGTAATTTTTATTTATATATTTTTTAAATTCATGATCATTTTTAAAAATTCAGATGATATATTGCAAATTTCGTTTAAAATAAATCGCAAGGAATGCATGTTTTAAAAAGAAAATATCTTTGTAGTTACATATGAAAAGTACTTTCAAAAAGAATTTCAGAATAGTTCTGAGGTATTTCATCCAGGGCGAATACGTTATGAAATAGTATTTCTTTTATCATGCGTAAAAAGAAATGTTTCATTTCGTATTTCCCCAGTTTATTTGTTTTGATGAATTCCTTTTCATAAAATTCTGTTTTTAAATAAGAAAAGATTGCTTTACGGAGCAAGTGTCGTGATTTAAATTTTATTCCCTTTGTGTTTACGGAACAGATATATATATATATATATATATATATTAAAAGAGTTACTTTTAATAAAAAAACAGAAAATAACTTAGAAAATAGAGCTGTTTCTAGAATAAGTAACACAGTGAAAAAGGTGGATTTCAAATCTGATTTCGGTGGACAATTTTCACACTCGATCTATACGGTTAGAGCCTGATTATCACAGGGCAACACGAGGCATCTGCCCCGGGCCCTCATTTTGAGAAGTCCCCAAAATGCATTTTGTGCACGCTCTGAAAATACAAACTAATACAAAATTCCATTTATAGTGCATAGAAAAAATAAGTTTTTCCCAGTCATGTAAACTGAACTACCTTATTGTGTTTTACTAACGACAATGAATTGTAATGTAAACTTTAAAATTCGGAGAAGAACTGGTATTACATCAAACATTATTAAAGATTTAATTAGGATTAAAATTTATTCATATAGTGCAGAAGATTTTACTTTCATATAATTTGTAATCCATTTTATATGTGTCTACAATATATTCTTTTTGAAAAGCTGTAGTTTAAATTTCAAAATGCATCTAAAACTGTATGTTATGTTTATAATATAATGCATGAATTTTCCTGTGAAAGTGGGGGGGGGGGGGACATGGCCTGTGGGCCCCAGTCCCCACGTAGGGATGATCAGGCCCGGCGCAATCATCAGAAAACGGGACGGCTGTCCAGGGCCTCGCTCCAGTTGAGTCTTGTTAGAGGGCCCCGAGCTTCTCTATGCAATTCGAAATAACGTTACCCTGTGTAAAATAATATAAATTTGTCTTTAAATGTTTTTTCGCGAAAAAAAAGTTAGAATTAATTTTAATTCTTAGAGCCAAAGTTGATAAAATTGTTGGGGGATGATGTCAGGATCATGAAAGTAAACTTAACGCTAAAAATAAATATTTAAAATACTCTAAAATACAGAAGATAGAAAATTAAAAATAGTTATGCACATTACATGCGAAAGAAATTGCATACTTTTTTCATATGCTTTATTCTCTATATTAAAATTATTCTATGATATATTCAAATTTTAAACAGGATTTTTATTAGTCGAATATTGAAGTAAGAGACGTTGGGCTCCACTAAGTGATTTACCAGGGCCCCGCGCGCCATTGTGCCCTGGTTCTAATCAAAATTTAGTGGATGGAAAAGTATTTTAAACAACATTGATCTGTTCGGAAACATTCTCTGACATGGCTGGCATATACAGGGTGTCCATAATTAAAAGACCCTACTTTAAAGTTGTCTACAAACGAAACTATTGGTCAGAAAGTTGTGAAATTTTGTGAAGGCCATAATGAAGGAATGGGAATTTGTTTACGCGAAAAAAAATTATTTCAAAATTTCGCCACCTGGTGGCGTTTTTAATGAATTCCACACTTAGCATTCTACATTTACAATAGTTTACACATTTTATTGCAACAAAACATGTTCCACATGACGGGCATTATTTTCAGCTACCATCTGGAATCTTAAGATAGCATGTTCCACAATTGACCGCAATGTGTTCTGCGAAATACTAAAAACATGTCGCGAAAAAAAGTTTTGTTCAACAAGTTTTGTTGTAATAAAATTTGTAACCTATCGTAAATGTACGCTAAATGTGTAATTCAAAAGGTTTAATGTAATGTATAATTTGATCATGGTTTCTGATGTGTAATTCATTACAAAAAGCCCTCTGGCGGCAAAATTTTGAATTATTTTTTTCGCTTAAACAAATTCCTATTCCTTCATTATGTGCTTCACAAAATTTCACAATTTTCTGACCAATAGTTTCGACTGTAGACAACTTTAAAGTAGGGTCATTTAATTATGGACATCCTGTACATTAGTCGGATTGTATCACAGTCACCGCGCATATGCAACAATTATATTAAATTCAGACACTTAAGTGTCTGATTTTCTAAATGTCTTAATTTCAGACATATCATCATTATTCAGATATTTTTTGCAGGTCTTTTATATCCTGATCAATATAAGACACTTATGTGTCTTAAATTCAGACATCTGTGATGTCTGAAATTTTACATTCAGATACTTAAGTGTCTGAATTTCTTTTTCAGACACATATGTGTCCGAATTTAAGACGCCTCTATTTGCAGTGTGCCTCCAGAACTTAGAAGCAAATTGATTGGAAAATAAGTAAATACTTTTCTATAAATGATTATAGAAGCAATTTTTTTCACAATATACGGGCAACTTCTGGTACAGTTTCAAATTAAACATAAATGGGAAGTGTACTCCGCACGGCATTTGAAAAGGTTCATGAACCTATTATTAATTGTTAACTACTGACATATAGTATTAAAAGCTAATGAAAAATAACAATTAAAAGTTAAAGCTAAAAAGTAGCTCTTTAAAACCAACAGAAATTCTATTTTCACTCATTCGAATTCCATGACCAGCATGACTCTGAAAGAAGTAGCTTTATTTTCTTCGATTTTCCTTTATACCTGACGAGAAAAAAGGCCATTTCTCATAATAAGGGGTTACTTGAAGCATTGTACCGTCCTGATTTTTCAGTGCTACCATTTCCGAAAAGTAAATTGTACATTATTTAATCTCAGATATTATTACAAATTTTATGATTAAATAAGGCGAAAATTACTATTTGGAAATAGTGATACACAAAAATCAGGACTATACGATACCTGCTTGAAGGAATATCTTTCATATGAATATTTTGCGATGCCTAGTATTATCGCTATTTATTCTTCTCGTGCTGAGATCGAACATAGCCTGAAGTGTCTAAGACAGTATTCTAATACATTTGTGTGCGCCAGTTTCCGTCTTTTAAATAGAAAGACCCGACTGTGGGTGTTACTCTTGCATGTTACATTATTTAACAAAAATATTGTCTCTGTTTATGTTTATATTATAAATGAACGTATATACAGGGTTCGTACGCATTTACCACAATTTTTTACGAGAGTTTTTTGCCTTATAAAAATGCAGAAAAGTATTACAAATCCTGAAATTAAACGCGGGGTCTACATTTTCTGTTATTTAAATATTACATAGAAAAATTATATTAAAAAATATGGTAAAAGCGTACGAACCCTTATATAATAATGGTATCGGTCAGAATCGAAGTATTTATATGCATAGTAAAAAATAATTGTAAAAATACGAATATTGCATATGTTTATGAGAAATAATGTAACACATAAAATGTAAAATTGCCGCCCATGAGCGGAATTACACATGTCTAAAAGACGTTATTTCACGTCTCCCGTCGAGAATGTGTTAAACATTTGCTAACATAATGAAGAGAGGGAAGTATCTCTCTGTTGGAAAAAATCTCAACTTAGATACTCCAACCATTAGATATCGATTGCTAACATTTTTTAAAGATTTTCATTTCTGTTTTACGTATCTGTGTGTCTAATATGTCTTGCTTCTTTACTTTTAGGATGTATATACAGATGAGGTTGGTTATGTCACTGTTGATGACCATGACGATTGCCAACTGCTCAGTCTCAAAAGAAGAGGATTCATCACAAGATATGCATGGTCCAAAAAATTTGACACCTGCGATAAACAAGATTATGTGATTGAGGTAAGAAAAGCAAATAAATATTAGGTTAACCCATTAACCGCCAAAACTATAAGGAGCTCTTCAACTTTTTTGTCGAAAATCGTTTGTCAAAACAAATTCCGAAAAGTACCGTATATACTCGTGTATAAGCCGACCCCCAAATTCGAGACAAAAACACGTTTAATACCAGTAATTCAAAGTGGTTTTCTACAACTTATTTAATATCATTTAATTCTAAATTATTTAAGACGGAGAAAACCATTGTAAATTATTGGTATACAATCTCTTTTCATCTCGAATTTTGGGGTCGGCTTATACACGAGTATATACGGTAATCTTCGTTTTATATAATCTCAAAGTTTTTGCCATTAAATAAGACAAATTTTTTTAATTCTAAAATAGTGGTAGTTTGGTAGTTAATTTAAGCATTCGTATTTAATTTGAGCGTTACATCAACGCAACACCAGTTACTAGTACTAGTTTAACTACAGGGTAACTACCAGGGTACTAGTTTAACTCTTTCAGACACAAAGTACTTCTGTTTCTAAAATGTTGAAATTATTGAGTGACACCAGAATTTACGAACAAATTTATTTGAAAATAATTAAAAGTATTTTCTTTGCCAGTACATTATAAAAGGAAATTATTTTTTCGAAATTGTGAGGTCATTGTGGCATTTGCAATTATTATTAAGTGGAACAGAATTTAACCCACCATGCTGAAAAGTGTTAATAAAACTTCGGAAATCCAGAATCAGAATTTGTGTCATTTTCATTTTATGTTTTGTACATGTTTCGTGCTAATTAAATTAGTTCAGCAATTTTACAAAATATAGAGCAGGAGCGGACAATAAGAGCCTAGTTAAGAAGTTTAAAACTGAACTGATTTGAATCTGAAGTTGTCTGAAGACATTTATTAAAACCCATTGAAAGAAAAAAATAACCCCTAGGTGATTATATACTCAAACTTTAGTATGCCCTGTAAAATACTATGCATAGGCGTAGCGTCAAGGGGGGCACGATCAATTTACTACCAGTATTTTTATATACTAAATTTGGCCTTATTTAATTCATATCGTTCAAAGACTAAATAAGGCCGAATGTAGTTTATAATTTTACTGGTAGTAAAACGATCGTGCCCCCTCTGACGCTACGCCACTGATACTATGTATGTTATAGCCATAATTTTGTATTAAAGAGAAGACTGTTATTGAAGTACATAAACGTATACAAAAGACTAGGCACAAATTATATGAAAATGTGTCTCAGGTAGAATTGGCTGAAATTTTGAAATATTGTAGTTCATGCAATTCTGATCCAATGTCTCAATGGGCACAATTGTGAAAAATGGATATACATTAATTCATGTAACTTTGCTACCAACCTTACGTTTTTTTAAAAATGAAATTAACATATTTAGAACAAGAAAAAATATTTAATGCTATTTACATGTGCATTTTAATTAGCCTACATTTTTTCATAAAATTTCTGGTTTAATTTGATTTGAAAAAAATATCATATTTACATCATAATACAGGGTTCCTTCAGTTTCAGGTGAAATACCAGTATTTTCGTATAGAAAAATTATAATTATGTAATCGAGCGATTAAATAAGGCGACTTTTTCTATAAAAAAAATACTGGTGTATATCTGACCTCAGAGGCGTCGCCGTGGAAGGTATGGGTGGGAGGAATATCCTCCCCCCCTCAATATATGTGAACTTGGGAAATTGTAGATTTTTGAAAGACGTTTCTTTTTTAAGCATAATAGTAACAAAAATGAAATTTTTATTGTTTTGATTACTACGTTTCTGAGTGCAAATACAGTAAACAAGAAAGTAGCCAGACTCAATCTGTTATTGTGTTTCTCGGTTCTACGAAAACATCTACCAGACATGAATTTTTCTATTCCTGTTCATCAATAGCTGACTCTAATCCACCTCCTTTATTTCTTCCAAAACTTTGGTCCTTTATGAAAAATTTCAAAATAACATGAGTGATTCTTATTAAGAATCGTTGACGTTATATGAAGGGTGATTATGACTCGTACACAATAGAAGACAAAAAGTTCGCAAACCTTAAACTAATGCTGGTTGTCTTAAAACAAAAGAAAATATTCCTTTCGCGTTAGATCTCTAAAAATAAATAAACGTTCCAATTAAAAAATATCCAACTGTCAGAAACAAACATTGAACAACGCATTATTCGCATCTCTTCCGATTGGCGCCATATCAACAGGACAACACCTGAGAAGTTATACAAAGTCTTGGTCGTCGCCGTCATTGCCAGACATTAATCTGCAAATATCACAAATTTTCTTTTTGTAAATAGCAGTCTATTCTAATACTAGAAAAGAAAAACACTCTGTCTGTTTTCCCTTCCTTCTGATATCAAATAGCATTAAAATAACTTGAAATGGAATAGGTCATTTTTAAGAAAAAACAAGAACGAAAAATCATGCGCCAAGCATAGATTATGAAACACTTTCCAACACAGCCAGAAAACTGTAACGAAAATTCACCGTTAAATAAAGTGAAAGAAGATATGTAAGTAAACAGTTTAGAAAACATATAACACATTGAAAAATACAATTTTCGAAATTACCTTCTCCTAGTGTCAAAAAAGTAGTCGAATTATTTTGTGCAGCCCTGATGTATATGATCAATAGATGTTGATATATAGTATGATAAAATTTTGTTCAGTTAGAATATTCACATTTAGCAATTTTCGCCAATAGATGAAAATGCACACGAAATCTTTTGTACAGCCCTGTATATTATCTGAAGACTTTTGTACACAACACCTATTAAGATAAAAGGCAACATAAAACTCACTTCCAGCAATTACCAAGCGTAAACGACAATGTATCTCTTTTTGCGTAGCCCTGTATATGAATTTATTTGTATACAGACTTCTATTAGTCTATTAAATATAGTTCAGCAGGAAAATGCATAAACACAATTAAAAACTACCCTTAAGCAATTCACTCCCATAGTCTGTAATACTTACGAATTCCCTTGTGTAGCCCTGGATATGATCAGCCGAGTTTATAAACACACACGTACTATGAAAAAAAAAACTTAAAAACGCAAACCAAAGTTGAAAACGCACTTATGGCACATAGACTGTAAATATCGCACATTTACTGTAAACAATATATTTTGTGTGTCCTTGTAAATAAACGCAATGCACGCAAGAGAGCAAATTATAGTGCACCTCAGTAATGTATATAATTTTCATTATGTTTGAAATAGTGAAATATCAGTAAATTACACTAAAAACGATTTTTCCCCATACAACGATGTGTAACAGAATTCTTTTGTTTGACCCTGTAAATGAATTATAACTGCTTTGCACCCCATATTCTGCAAAAAGAATGTTTTAATGCGCTTCATAATTATATATCAATTTCATTACGTTTTAAATGACGTAGCATCATCAAAATGCACTTAACCCTTTGAAGGGCACCGGTATATTATATATACCACTTAATTTTAATCCCAAAATGCCACAATGACACCAGAATTTTATAATCAAATTTTGAATTTATAAGATACATGAGGAAAAGCTTTTATTTATTTAAAAATAAATTCGTTCGTGAATCCTGGTGTCAATCAATCATTTCAATATTTTAGCTACCAGATTACTTTGACCCTGAAGGGGTTAAAACGATTATTCCCCATTGACTGTAATGTAATGGAATACTTTTGATTATCCCTGTAAAAAAACTATAAGTGCTACACACTTCAGTTGAAATAGGGAACATGCTATAGTAAACTACAATAACATATAAAAATTTCAGGGCAATCCGAGCTTATTTACGGGAGTTAAAGCACGGACAGACGGCAGACGGCCAGTCGGCCAAACGGCCAGACAAATCGAAGTCATAAATACTTTTCAACTAGGTTGGAAAGTGTTAAAGAGTTCCTTTATTTGTTTCTTTGTGTGAATAAATAACATTTCCAGTTTCAGAAAGAATGAGTCTGAGTTCGTCTCATTTCTAGTAGCCACCTGCTTTGAAACGCAGCAGGGCAACAAGATCTGACAAGTTTTCGCTAGAAAACTATTGGTATCCATGTAACTGTCAAGGAAAAGGCATTATATATGAGAAAATGTGAATGCAAAAGTCGTTGGTTCCTTTAATTTTTGTGCGGAAATATATATCAGTCTTGTTCGTTTTTATTTACGTGTTTAACCCGGGAGAAGTCGCATGGGGTATGACATACCCCGAGTGCGTACAGATTTTACAATTATCACCACTACTTTTCGAAAAGTAATCTTAAGCGTATTTTTTTTTACAATTTGTAACAGTTGTCACTGACTAAATAAGTTGATAATTATTGTTTGTATTTATTGGTGACAAAGTAAAAACTATTCATACCCTAAATATGCGCGATTTCTGCCGGGTTAAGAAATATGAAACTAAAGAGGTATAAAGTTAAGTGTTGTGATGTAAAGCTGTATTTAATAATGACTATATAAATCTCTGCACGAAAGAAACCCTTAACAATAGTTTCTGTGCAGGAATTTGGAGCACCTAACAATACATTCGAGGCTTCAGCTAAAAAATAAGAACCTTTAGTCAATTAAAAATTATAAAAAATGTATTGCGAACTCCTATGATCGATGACAGACTTGACTGCGTAATGCTTTTAAAATGTGAAAGTGAAATAGGGAATTTTATCAAACTGGAGAATGTTATCATTAGGTGGGTTTCTCTGAAGACCAGTATAATTAATGTTAAGTGAAAAAAAGGCAAAATGATCACTAGCATTATTTTCTCTATGTTACATTTTGCTCAACCTTATTTCATACATTTATCTGGAGGCACGGCAGTGCCTCCGCCAAGTCGAGAAAGCACCGCCGTAAGCATACTTTTCTGGAAGCAACTCAGGGCACTTTTGACCCATATCTCCGCGCTGGAGTATCCCAAAAATTTGCAACTTCGTTTTTCTAGAATATTTGGCACACAGGACCAAAATTTAAAATTACAACTTTCTGTCTTTTCTAGTTCAGACGATATATGAACTCAAACATTCGATTTTTTGTCACTCACTCACTCACTCATTCACGCGTCATCAAAAGATTAGGTAGATCCCGTAGCCCTAGAAACTTGACATTTGGAAAAAAAGGTAGTGTTTAGGATACAAAGAAAGGAAAAATTATAAAATCCGGAAAATTTGAAACAAAAACATTCGAAAATTCAACAAATTCTATCAAAATTGAAAATTGAAAATAATACGATCTTGTAGTCTTAAAAACTTAAGATTTGGTGTGAAGGTAGTGTTTAGCATCCAGAAAAAGAAAACATCAAAAACACCAAAAAAATCGAAAGCAAAATTGAAAAAATCGAAAAAAGTCGAAAAATTCCAAATAATCCGATTTTGTTGCGCTAGAAAGTTGGAATTCGGAATAAAGGTAGTATTTACGATGCAAAATAAGGAAAAATTAAAAAATCCGGAAAATTCGAAAAAAAAATTCAAAAATTCGAAAAAAAAAGAAAAAATTAAAATAATTTGATCTTTTAGCCTTAGAAACTTAAAATTCGAGGTAAAGATAGTGTTTAGGATTCAGAATAAGTTAAAGTAAAAAACGCAATAAAATTCGAAAATAAAATCAAAACATCGAAAAAAATCGGAAAAATCGAAAAATAAGGAAAGTTCGAAAATAATTCGATTTTATAGCGCTAGACACTTGAAATTTGGAATAAAGGTAATATTTAAGATACTAAATAAGTAAAAAATAAAAAATATGGATAATTCGAAAAATACCCATAAATTAGTGCAGACGATATATGAACACAAAGTTTTGATTTTTTGTCACTCACACACTCACTCACTCACGCCTCATCAAAAAGATTGGGTAGATACCGCAGCCATAGAAACTTAAAATTTGGAATAAAGCTAGTGTTTCGGATACAAAGAAAGGAAAAATTATAAATTCCGGAAAATTAAAAAAAAAAAACATTCGAAAATTCAACAAATTCGAACAAAATTGAAAATTGAAAATAACACGATCTTGCAGTCTTACAAACTTAAAATTTGGTGTGAAGATAGTGTTTAGAATTCAGAAAAAGAAAACATAAAAAACACCAAAATAAATCGAAAATAAAATCGAGAAATCGAAAAAATCGAAATATTTCAAATAATCCGATTTTGTTGAGCAAGAAACTTGGAATTCGGAATAAAGGTAGTATTTAGGATGCAAAATAAGGAAAAATTAAAAAATTCAGAAAATTAGAAAAAAAAATTAAAAAATTCGAAAAATTCGAAAAAAATTGAAAAAATTAAAATAATTTGATCTTTTAGCCTTAGAAACTTAAAATTCGCGGTAAAGATAGTTTTTAGGATTCAGAATAAGTTAAAATAAAAAACGCAATAAAATTCGAAAATAAAATTTAAAAAAAAATCGAAAAAAATCGGAAAAATCGAAAAATAAGGAAAATTTGAAAATAAATCGATTTATAGCGCTAGAAACTTGAAATTTGGAATAAACGTAATATTTAAGATACTAAATAAAGAAAAATTAAAAAATATGGATAATTCGAAAAAAAATCGAAAATTTCAAGAATTAAAAAAAAAAAAAAAAAGAAAAAGAAAGAAAGAAAAAGAAAAAAGAAAAAGTGAGAAATTGAAAATAATATGATCTCGTAGTCTTAGAAACTGAAAATTTGGTGTAAAGGTAGTGTTTAGGATTCAGAAAAAGAAAAAAATTAAAAGCACAACAAAAATCGAAAATAATATAAAAAAATCGAAAAAGAAACGAAAATTTGAAAATAATTCGATTTTGTAGAGCTAGAAACATAAAATTTGGAATAATGGTAGTATTTAGGATACAAAAAAGAATAAATAAAAAATCTGTAAAATTCGAAAAAAAAATTCGATTTTGTAGCTTTAGAACTTAAAATTCGGCGTAAACTTATTGTTTAGGATACAGAAAAAGGAAAAGTTAAAACACAATAAATTCGAAAATAAAAAACTTGAAAAAGATCGGAAATTTCAAAAAAATTCGATTTTGTAGCGCTAGAAACTTGAAATTTGTAATAAAGGATACAAAATAAGAAAAAATATAAAAATTCCAGAAATTTATAAAAAAAATTCGAAAAAATCAAAAATTGAAAATAATTTTATCTTGTCGTCTTAGAAACTTAAAACTTGGTGTAAAGGTAGTATTTACTATTCAATAAAAGGAACAATTAAAAAATTCGTTAAATTCGAAAATAAAATCGAAAAATTGCAATATCTTTAAAATATCGAAAATTTGAAAACAATTTGATTTTGTACTTCTAGAAACATTAGTTTTAAGATAATTGTCCTATTAGCTAGTACACCGCCCCTAATTGTTTTATGTTATTTCCCCCCGGATTATGGTTTTCTTTTCTTTCGTTTACGAATTTCGTTATAGAAGAGTTCCGCTATAGACTGGCTACGTTATAGGCGATTTCTTTATAGACAGGTTTGTTTTCTGTCACAGGTACTCTATTTACTTCGCAGTTAGGTATACTCTATTTACTTCGCATATGAAATATGGATTGCTAAATGATGTTAGCCCCACAAAAATTGTCACAGCTCCCCCTACCCTCCCGACATTACTGGCTGGTTATGGCTTGATAGTCCTTTCTAAATAAACTCATGGTGACTCTAAGATTCACTTGATTTATCTCTAAATTCAACCTAAATTATCCTAAGAAGACGGATCAAAGAATTATTATATTGGCATGACAATCAGGTAACTTAGAATTAAAATCGAAAAATCAATAAATTTATAACAAGTCGAAGGTTTGAAAATAATTCGATTTTGTAGTCCTAGAAGCTTGACATTTGGCAAAAAGGTAGGGTTCAGGATACAAAGTAAGGAAAAATTAAAAAATCCGTTAATGATAAAAAAGACTAAAAAAAAAACGAAAAAAAAAATCGAAAAAAATGAATATAGTTAGATTTATTGGGAATTTCCGGAAATTTTAATTTTGGCTTTCTTTTTATACTAAAAAGTACTTTGATGCTAAATATCAAGTATCTAGGGCTGCGAGTAATATCTCAGATGGATAGCACCTATCCTGGAAGCAATTGAGAGTACTTTTGACACTCCCCTTTCCATAACTTAGTCCTTGCCGAGGAACCTGAAATCTCTTTTTATCTACAGTACTTTGCAAACGAAACTAAAGCTTCAAATTTTTGACACCTGTAAATAATAGGGACAGAGTGTGAGCTTAGCGAAAATCAGTGGACGATCTCCAAAAAGGACCCAAAATCAAGAAAAGGAGGATTACTTACAAAAAGAAGTGAAATCTCATCAAAAACGTCACCTGTAAAAAATGCAGCCAAGTCTCATGACTCTTTTTCCGTAAAAAGTTCTGAGATCGTGTAAAGCCAAGTTTAGCTATCTTATTAACTCTGAAATTTTCATTCACAAATCACTCCTAGTCTCTACATCTTTAGTTAAATATTATTTTGTGACTTGGCAATTACGTAGCATGAGAATGTGATGTATATAATTAGTCTTAATCAAATAATACCATACCATCCCATAACATATTAAGGTGTAATAACTTCCCTGTGCGTATACAATTAGCCTTAATCATATTATCTCATCCCATCCTATAACATAGTAAGGTGTAATAACATCCCTGTGTTGCGTAATTGCCAAGTCACAAAATAATATTTAACTAAAGATGTAGAGACTAGGAGTGATTTGTGAATGAAAATTTCAGAGTTAATAAGATAGCTAAACTTGGCTTTACACGATCTCAGAACTTTTTACGGAAAAAGAGTCACGAGACTTGGCTGCATTTTTTACAGGTGACGTTTTTGATGAGATATAGATTTCTATAAATATATGCAATGTTTCTAGCTTAAAATCTTGCATTTATTGTATTATTTGAAACTGCTTCCTTAACCCATTTTAGGCCAAGCATAGAAATTTTATAAAATGTGGTATTATTTGCATTGAAATTTGCTTAAATTAATTCATTAAGACACCAAAAAAGTTTCGTGCATGAAAATTAATATTTTATTTAATTTGATGTTAAAATTATTAATTTACCATTAATAATTTACCATTAAATTTAAATAAAAAATGTTAAGTTTTCTTATGGCATTTGTTTTATTTTTATTTTATTTACAGAACTTGCAACTTTACTCCATAATAGAAACATATGATTAATCTCAAGTGGAATAATTATACATTTTCAAAAAGTCGAATTTGTCAATAACCGTTTCAAGTAAAAAACCAGAGTATTTTGAAAATTTCTCAACAGAAAGTGATTACTTCAATTGAATTACTAATATTTTATAGATGTCTTCAGAACCCTTAAAAATAGCAGACAAATAAAATTAGTGAAAAATATACGTTACAGTGTTAATAAAAATATATCTTTTGAAATGGTGCGTTTACGCACCTTTGGCCGAAAATGGGTTAACGATTCATTTTGCCAAATGGGTATTTTATCGTTTTATCTTTATTTTCATGCCGAATGATTCCAAGATAAAAAAAAAAATAGAAATTAATCTAGTTTTGATTTTAATTATTTGAATGAAAGAGGTGTATTTAAACTTTTATTAAACGAACCAATAATTAGAATTTTTATGCTTTTTGTTTCAGTATTTATTTTATTTTATTTTATTTTATTTATTTATTTATTTATTTTTACGCATAAGTATCATTATCATTATAGATACATTGCGCATATCATTTGAGTTGGAAATTAGAGCAATTTGTTTCAAGTTGGGAAATTTTTTAATTCTCTCCCCACCGCAAAATAATTATCTGTAGCTACGCCCCTGTCTGACCTAAAGTTAGGGAAATTCCATGACATATAGGAACTCTGTAATAGGAACCCTGACAACCTTCAATATTTCTCAAATAAAGTAAAATCAGAAATTTGATTGAATAATAGAAAATAATTAAAAACTACATGGCAGCAGGATACATTTCATTAAATAGATTTTCTGGTTCAAATGGTGTATATTTGAATTGAAAAAATTCTGAAGGTTAGCAGCTATGTAATATAAATCACATCTTTCGACGGTCATAGCATCAAAACTAGCCATTATTTTTATTATTCCCGTTGAAACATTTGATCAGCATCGCAAGAACTACATCATATCAAAATTTCAGCCAATTTTTTGCGCTTGAAGGCATGAATTCTCTAATAATATACATCCTTTTACATAATAATAATCCATAGATATTAATCTATTTGAATTATTTTATACGACCAGATACAAAGAGTATTAATGCTATACAGACCATTTTTAATAGAGAATATTGTGATGAAACAGAAAACTTCGTTAAAGAACATCATAAAATATGAAAGAACACAACGATATTTTTTCGGATCATATAAAATTGATCTTTCTTCAGATGTAAAACTGTTCCTTGTTAAAAGGTGAATCTACAATGCCGAACAAAACTGAGAGGACCCGCATGGTATGGAAGAGGAAGAAACCATTGCACTCACCTGAGTAACTTTTAAACTTTTGTTGTTATTCGAGCGTTTTTATGAAATTTAGAATTCAGATAGACAGAGAGAAAGACAAATTGTTACATAAACAAGCAGATAAACCGAACTCATAAATATGTATTTATTATACTGAGAAATGCTAAATAAACCGTTGTAGTGTATAAAAGTCCTTCCGGCCTGTACCGGGAGGAAAAGGTAGCTTTCATAGTCCATGTTTTAAAAAATTCAACTCATTTTACTCAAACACCCGAAGCTAAAATGCTTGGAACCCGTTTATAGAAGATTCAATCCCTGTTTCCGTTAATACTGAATTTGAATACAAATTTCAGCATGAGAGTTACAGCATAACAAAAATCAGATTGTTTCAAAATTTCAACCACCCTAGAATTTCAAACTGCCATATCTCAGCCATTTTTTAAGATAAAAGCAAAACAAAAAGTGTTCTGGAATCCTTGTATCACGTTATAACACTTAACAGAAACAATTTTTCCAATTTATAAATTTTGTACATCTTTTTGAATTAATTTTTTTTTTAACCGGCCGCCATTTTGAAACAAAATGGTGGATGAAGCTGGCCAACAAGTTCGGTCGACACCTTGGTATGTTCTATACACAAACTCATTCACATCTGAATCGGTTCATAAATAAGCGAGTAACAGCCTGATATACGTCAGATATATATATATATATATATATATATATATAAATCAACATTTGAACGGAGGGTGGTTTGGGTGTCTGGGGGTCATGATAGGTGAAAATATACCAAAATGTTTTGGAATTGCTTTCCTGATTTGGAATTGCTTTTCCTGTTTTGGAATTGCAATGAAAGCTACCTAAAGGTTATATGGATATATTCATTAAAAAATATACTGGCCTATGAGTGTTAATTTCGAACCAGCGATCTCTTGGCTGAAGCTGCCAATGCTCTGCCAACTGAGCCACCCTGGATGAATCTATAGGACCTAAGTCACCCAGATAAACTTATTGATCATAGCATCTGGTCTGATATCTGAATCAGCTCAACAGAATAAATCACAGGTCAGGGCCCGACTAGCAAGTTTTTGTGCCCAGGGCGCTTTCAATTTTTCGTGCCCTTTTAGATTGGTTGATTTACTGACGCTATTTGTTTTTTTCATTTTTCACGCTTATTCGAAAAGCATCTACTCAAAAAATTATATTTTCCGGAAAATTTAAAAACGGTTCCACGAATAGAAATAAAATATTTGTTTCTATTTTTTATTGAAATATCCTTTTAACCATAGATTGAGATATATTTTTGTCAATTTATCGTATTAATATCTCAAATATCACATTTTTTTCTGTTGTGTCACTTTTTGAATAAATGTGCAATATGATAAAATTGAATGACTTGATAAATACAGTACACCAATTACTAGAAAATAATAATAAGAAGTCTACTTATTAAGGATGTTATTTATATTAAATGATAAAACCAAACTGATACTGAGTGCAAACAAAAGTCATGAAATAAATAAAAACGTTGGCACAATGATTTTTTTAAAGGAAATTTATATGAAATTATGAAAAATTTCGTGACCCCCAGAAATTCCGTGCCCAGGGCATGAGCCTTGGGTGCCCGTGCGATACTCAGGGCCAGTCACAGGTAATGGAAATCCAGTAAACGCTTAATACGTAATTATACTAGATTAATTTTAACAAAATTATCCCAGTTAGGAAATAAATAATATAAGTGTAAATTAACACTCATATGATTTATTTACCAATTAGAATAATTGTGTTAAAATTAGTCTAGTGTAATATACTGGACTAATTCCAAAATCTATTAAAAACGAAACTATTAGCATGTCTCTGTCGAAAATTCTCAGTTATTTTTCTAATTTAGCTAATTTTATGCAAACACAACTCGGTCTTTTAAATTTGCATCATCTCTGATAACAAAATGTAATAAAAATGTTCATTAAGTTTTGAATTTCAAACCCCTTAATAGCAGAACTGATTGACAATAAAATTGGTTTCCTTATTTAAATTAAATGAAGTTAGAAGTTTATAACTCTAACCTAATTATCACGAGCTTGTATTAAAGACGTTGACAGTTAATTCAACATCATTAACGAAGAAGCATGACATAATTCTTAGAGAAATTTAATAAATTAGATTCTTAAGTTTTGTTGGATAAACTGTTAAATTAGGTGTAAATAAAATGTGATACCATAAGACAGTTACCTAATTAGTTTCTGCTATTGAATACCGGGTGTTATTAAACAAGATGAAAACATGCACTAAACATACTAAATGATAATCCTCAATCGTAATTTTCTGCAAAAGTTTTAAAACTTAAACAAAATCTAACAAGTTTTGAATAAAATGTATTGAAAAGCATAAATAAAATGAAATTCATGAAATTCCATAATATGCAAGTGGGAAAAACATTTTGGTTGTACCTTTTATTATTTATACCTGATGTATCATACAGGGAATATAAAAGCAAGTTCAATTTCTTCCTTTTTAGTACTTTCCAACCTACTTGAAAAGTGCTTATGACTTCGGTTTGTCTGGCCGTATGGCCGTCTGCCGTCTGCCGTCTGGCCGTCTGGCCGTGCTCTAACCCCCGTAAATATGCTCGGATTGCTCTGCAATTTTTATATGTTATTGTCGTTATCTATAGCATGTTCCCTATTTCAACGGAAGTGTGTAGCACTTATAGTTTTATTACAGGGACACTAAAAAGAATTCCGTTACATTGCGGTCTATGGGGAAAAATCATTTGCGGTTTGTTTAAATAATGTTTCAGAATTTTAAACGCATTGAAATTTATATATATCACTAAGGTGCATTAGAAGAAGCTTAATATGGAATAGGGTGTGCATAGCACTTATAGTTACTTTACAGGGACAGTCAAAAGAATTCCGTTACATGACGTCTATGGAGAAAAATCGTCTGCGGTTTATTTAAATAATGTTTCACTATTTTAAACGCATTGAAATTTATATATATATATCTAAGGTGCATTACAAGAGGCTTACTACAGAATAGTGTGTGTATAGCAGTCATCGTTCATTTACAGGGACACACAAAAGAATTCTCTACTGTCTGTTAACACTAATTCCTGGAAGTGCGTTTTAAGTTACTAAACGCGATTTTAACTTTAACTCGCTTTTTGTCTATTACGTGGTGTGTATAAATTCTGTAGATCCTATACAGGGCAGCACAAAGGTTCGCGAACACATTTCCGTTTATTGACAGAAACTCCAGAAAGATAATTTTAAACTGTGCTACGCGTTTCCTAACTAAACTAAAATTTAGCATCCTACCATATACAAATCTATAGATCATATACAGGGCTGAATAAAAGTATTCGGATATTTTTCCGAATATTGTATCTGTTGGAAATTCCTGAAATAATGTTTTTAAATATGTTATGCGTTTTCCAAATTGTTTACTTAGATGTTATCTTTTAGCTTATTAAACGGTATGTTTTGTAAAATTATTTTGGAAGCGTTGGAAAGTGCTACATAATCTATGCTTGACGCATGATTTTTCGTTCTTGTTCTTATTGAACAAGTGTCGGTTATTGGGTGAGTAATTCATTGAGAATGGAGGAAGAGCCTTCATAGTGAGTACAAAAACTTATTGAGGGGTAATAACTTACTGACCGACTTTCGTACACATTCAAAAAATTATCTGATTATACATATTTTTTATTTTTATACAGTGTATCAAGCAAGAAATATGAAAGTATCAAATTGATTTTTTTTTCTCATAACTATTTCTTGGTTAAAAAAAAAAAAAAAAAAAAATGCATCTGCATATTGAAACCGAAGAAGAGAGTTTAAGAGTTACATTTTAAAACTGAACTAGGTGGTTTCCAAACTTTTTGTTTAACACCATTTGTCAAAACTTTTTTTAAATATTCGCTTTATTTAATCGAAAAAAATTCTGTCATTAAACAAGGCGAGTTATTCTATTTCGAAATACTGGTTGATTTGTGGCCCGTGGGCCTCAGATTATGCACTCGTGACTTAACTAAAACTCTTAAAATATACAAACACTCTTGAGTAAACCACTTAAAAAAGCAAAAACAAAATTAAATTCCATATTAAAAATGCAAAACAATGTTTATTTGTACCTGTTATTGGTTGTACATAATTCATCATATACAACGGTGGTGAATTAGACGAGATTCACAAGATAGGAAACAGAAAAGGTACAGGAAATAAAATATTGAAATAGAAAGTACGATGGTAATTTCGTAGCGCAAAGTTTAGGCTACGGATTTCTCAGTCCCAGATATCGATATACTCAATGGCGAAAGCCTGTAACAAAAAAGACTCCGGAATATATTTACTTAAAAAAACATACGCTTGAAACATTCAAGCATATGAGAAGGATGTCTTAAAAAGCAAAATCAATATAAAATCCCGTTGTACAAATACCGGGTGTCCCAAAATTGACTGATGGATGTTAAAATTCAATAACTTGCAAACAGTGACAGATATTAACAAAATTTTTGCAGGAGGGTAATGTATGGTGTCAGGAGTTTTCTTACTGTGATTCTTGATTTTAGTTTGAATTTCAAACAATATATGGCGCTGACAGCGATTGGTGCTTAGTCAAGACCGAAACTGACGCCCCTCAGCATTGATGCATTTCCCCTGAATATTAGGCATGCGCGATGACAAAAATGGCGGCTATCGCAGGCGGATTTTTTTCCAGCGTTTCAACGGTCCCTCGAACTTTAGAACCAATAATTTCTAAAAGTTTTCTTCGCCTAGTTTTTCTGAGATCAAATAAGTCAAAGAAAACTTTTAAATATTATTGGTGTTGAAGTTCGAGGGACCGTACAAACGCTGAAAAACAATCCGCCTGCAATAGCCGTCATTTTTGTCATGGCGTAGGCCTAGTATTCAGGGAGCGGTGTATCAGTGGTGAGGGGCGTCAGTTTTGACCTCGACTGAGTGCCAATCGCTGTCAGCGCCATCTATTGTTTGAAATTCGAACTAAAATCAAGAATTACAGTTATAAAACTCCTGACATCATACATAACCCTCTTGCAAGATTTTATTTTAATATCTGTCACCGTTTGCAAGTTATTAAATTTTAAAATCCATCATTCATTTTTGGGACACTCGGTACAAAAGGAGAAGAGAAAGTAAAAGAGAAGAGGATAAGTAAAATGCTAAATAGAAAGAACGGTGGTAATTTCGTGACTCAAATGATACATATGACTTTACTATAGGTCTCAGCTATCGACACACTCAACGGCGGAAATCTATGTGGTAAAAGCAACAGGAACATATTTACGCGAAGAAAAACAGACTTGAAACAGTGTTGCGAGTTCGCTGCTGTTTTAAAATTCAGATTCTTTGATTGCCACTATTCTTTTGAAGTAGAAATATCCGCCTTATTTAATGAAATATTAAATAATGCGAAAATAAGGCGAATTATACTATTTCAGAAAAGTAGTGGCAATCTAGAAATCTGAATAAAAAGAAAAGTAGCAGACTGTCAACATTGGTTTTAAACTCTGAGGTATGAGAGGGATGCCATAAAAAGCATAAGCAAAGTTAAATCCCATAGTGTTAAGGAAAAATCTGTATATTTGTGGCTTTTATTATTTGTATGCAATTTATCATGCACGATAATAGCAATTCAGGGATAATAAAAAAAAAAAAAAAAAAAAAAAAAAAAAGACGCACAAAATAAAAAAAGTATAAGAGAAGTAAAAAGAGAAATATAATAAAGGATGGTAATTTCGTGGAGCAAAGGATACTCAGCAGTTTTCCCAGATCGACGCTATTGACACACAAATGACGTATTCTGAAAGTGTGCAACATGGGAAAACTTCCACCAGTAATTTAGTACAGTAAATTTCGCCTTGATTATTCGTAGATAAGTAACTCAAAAATACTATACTAAATTTCTGGTGGAAGTTTCACATATTGCTCGAGTTCAGAATACAGCCCTAGACACACTCAAGGGCAAAAACCTATGGCAGTAAAAAACCCTTTAACATATTTGCAGCAAAAAGAACAAGATTGAAAAATTCCGATAAACACAGCTGCCAACTTTTACTCACTTTTCTTACCAGTGTTTTTAAAAAGAAAAATATGCCTTATTTAAAAATAGATTTCTGCTATTAAATAAGACAAATTTTACTTTTCAAAAATACTGGTAGCAAAAAAGCGTCAAAGTTAGCAGCCATGAATATAGGACGGATGTACTGAAAAGCAAAAACAAAATTACCGTAATTTCCGGCGTATAATCCGCGGATCAAACAATTCAGGTTCAACCCAGAAATTTTATTTATTATTTCAAGTCAAATATTTACAGCGATCCACCAAGTTACATTGTATATAATAAAATTTCTGGGTCGAAACATGATTGTTTGATCCGCGGATTATACGCCGGAAATTACGGTACGTCTCATAGTATAAAATAAAACAGCTGTATGTGTAGACCTGTCATTATTTGCACACGATGTATCAGACATGACGGTAGCAAGTCAGAAAAATTCCACAAAAATGATAAAAAAAAGCACAGAAGATAGTGAAACTATAAAGGAAGAGCCTAAACAAAATGTGAAATAGAAAGAAATATGGTAATTTCGGGTGGCAACGGATATACTTTCCCAGGTTCCAGCTATCGAAAAAATCAATGGCCAAAACCTATAGCGGTAAAAACAATTGGAACATATTTATAACGAAAAAATTTTTTTGGAAACGCACAAGTAGGGAAGGGATCAGGGAAGGAAAGGGCTGAGGCAAAAAAAAATTGCCATTTAGGTAAACGGGTTCCCTGGGTCAAATCCTAAACATGACGAAGCATATTTTTTCAGATAAATACGAATTTCAGGAATTTCACTGATGTAAGATGACTCCAATATAGTTAGGAGAAGCAAATGTATAGAAGTTTAATATATTATTGAATTTGATTACTTGTCGATATCATCTGCTATGCAAGTTTTTACTTTAAATTTTTGCTTGTGTGGGTGAGGAATATATATTAATTTTGTAATTGATGATTTCGAGCTAAAACTCTTCACATACGGAGAACTAACAAGCGGACAGAACGCACAATTATATAAATGGGAAAGAAAATAATTTTCAGTTGAAGCAAGCTTTCTTGATCTGGCTGTACTAGTTATTAGTCTTTTCAACAACGCCCACCCGAAATACCACCCCCGAAGGCATTTTTAAATTTCATAAGTTCCGCATGAGTAATTGCTTTCCAGAAATTGACATTTGTAAATTAAATTACACGAAGATAAATTATCCGGAGACTTTAAGAAATGTTTTACTTGGAGCATTTTTCATCATCAAAATTTTAACTAACATAGATGAAAAGTAATAATTTTCATCACTTTTTAAAAGTTATTAGAATTCTATTATTGTAAATGTCTAAATAAATCTTTATTTGTAGTACCAAAATTTCAACATCGGTTTACATTATCTTGAAAGAATTTAGTCGATAACATTTTTGAAAATCTGAAATAGGGCTTTTACGCATTATCTGAGTTTTAGGAAAAATTCAAATAAAAATGTCTGTAATTACTTGCCGGTTGACACGTCAAATTCTTTACACAAGCACTATAAATTATAAATTAAATAAACTAAATAAGTTTTTATCTGTAATTAAAATATTTTAAAACACTTTAAAATCTCTTTTGGATAATAATGAAGTTTGATCTTTCGTAAAATGAACTGGAATCAATGTGTAATCATTTCAATCCTATAAATATTTAAAACATTTTTTCTTATTAAATAAACAAGTTAAAATACTCACATTAGTTCCGGTTAAATTGATTGCTTAATTAGAAGTCATTGAAGTTAAAATAAAAGTAATTCCTGCTTATACAGAGTGTTCATTGATTGTGATCCATGAAAAAGACCAAAAATAAATCATTTTGTCAAAAACATCTCAATGAACAAAAAATACTAAGTTGAAAGAAATATAACTTTTAAATGCAAATTAATTGTAACATTCAATTACGCACCCTTAAAAATTATGCATTATTGATTTTATTTTATACTGAAAATATACGATAAAAATTGTTGACAGCCTTTCATTACAAATAACGAAATTCGAAATTAATTTTGAAATTGGTAGAATATTTTTATCCCATTCAAAATCAGTCAAAGAATTAATTTTGTAAATTATATCATTGAATGGAGTAGTAATAATGTAATTTATTCTAAATAAAAAATAGAATATAGAATAATTAAAATTAAAAGATTTATTTAAGTTAACTTAGTGGGGCACAGTAAATTTCTGGTTACAGGTCAGAAAGAAAAAAAGAGAAGCAAAGAAGCTAAGAAGAGATTTAATTTGCGAACGGATGTAGGTAAAGCTATAAAAATTGTGTTTGCATATAGGAATGTGTGTATGCACTATACAATGTGACCATCTCTAGCGACAAAATGCAAAATCTAGTGATTGTATCTCGAAATTTATTGAAGACATGAAAAAATAAGCATTTAGAAAGTTGTTGAGCATAATCGATTTAATAGGAATCGATACTTCATGTGCATGAATAGCCTAAATCAGTGCTACTCAGTAAGTGGTCCGCGGGCCGCAGAGTTACCACATTTTTACAGAAAATCGTCACTTAATTTAGTCGCAGGTCTTCTTTCATTAAATAAGGCGAATTATAACTAGGCCGAATAATTTTTGAAAAAAAAAAGTTGTGAAAATACTTTTCTCAAAAAGTAGTGAGTACCACTGCCTTAACCCTTTCCGGCACAGACAAAGTCTGTTTGTAAAATGAGAAATTACTGATTGACACCGGAATTTACAAACGACTTTTTTAGAAAATATGAACTCCTTATTGTAAGCTTTCATTCTAGAAACAAAATTTTATTAAATATTCTTGGTGTTGAATGAAAGTTTGGAATTAAAATTAGGTGTGCCCGGAGTGGGACTACTGTGCCGGTAAGGGTTAAACCAAAAGTGAAAAGTGCGAATTTAAATTTACTGGAATCCCGTCGATACTATAGTATTTTCGATACTATAGATTTTGTTACAGAAAAGAACAGTGTAAGAAGAATGCATAGGAATTAATTCATGGCGAATCAGACCTATGTCGAGAAGTAGCAGTTTATGGAAAACCTTAATAAACACCATTTCTGTTCGATGTAGTTAATATTTATTAGAAGTTTCTGCCTTTTAAATAGCAGAAATTGCAGACGTCACGTTTAATTGCAGGATTTGTAATACTTTTCTGCATTTAAATAAGGTGAAAAATTCTATTAAAAATTGTGGTAAAAGCGTATGAACCCTGCTGACGGTTTTTAAAATGAAAAGGAAAGCAAATAATGACAGATTTATAGCCATTCTTGCAGAAATTAATGTGTAAATTCGGAAATTGCTATAGTACTCATCCTTGTTTAAGTACTAAATGTAACCGAAAGATGGCGCTGAACTGATTTTAACTGTAAGAATTATACAAATAATCTTACACTTTTAAAGCACAAACAGCATTTTTTGTTTTTTAATAGCAAACAGAATGAAGGGAAAAAATGAAATGAAGGTCTTAGTGAACTTTGATCCATTTTGATGCCTTAGTTTGAGTCTTTTTGCAGGTTAAGTCATCGCAGCGCCATCTGTCTGTGACATTTGATACTAAAGAAAAGAAGCGTACCAAAGGATTTCTCTCATTAAACTACTGCTAGCATAACTTTAATAAATGCAACTGTTTCCTTGTTATTTTATTTAAAAAACCGTCGTTCTATTTTAAGACAATCTATATATATGTTACGGTCAATATGATTAATCCGGTCATTATTAATAATAACCGATTATTATTAATAATGACCGGATTAATCATATTGACCGTAACATATACACATATACATATATACAGGGTTCGTACGGTTCTTGAAATTGATTACTACCATTTCCGAATAGTAATATTGCCTTATAAAATCGCATAAAATTATATATCTGCGATAAAATAAGGCAATGAATACTATTGGGGAATAATGGTACTCAAATTTAAAGGTCGTACGAAACCTGTATATATAATGTCATTTCAATATTCTTGTTGTCTAAATGAATGTACATTAGTATTATGAGAGTCTTTTGGAGAAATATTATAATCGAAAATAGTTTTCTTGAAAGAAAAAAAAATAATGTTTCCCTTTTCTAGATTATTCTGTGTTGGTACTTAAAATAGGTCTTTCATTGCAGCTGAAACTATAATTTTCTTCCTCAATAAAAATATTCATTTATCCTAATGAATAAAAGCATATTTCTGTAAGTACACCCAAAAATAAATAAAAAATTGAAAACGCTTCGTAGCGAAAACTGCCATGATATATTTTTAGAGTTATATTTACTTCGATGCATTTCAAGAAACTTTTAAATTATTCTAGCCTTTTAGTTTTCCCGCAAAATGTTGGCCTAGAATAACTTTCACTAAATTACCTGTCGTAACTACGAATATAATGTAGTAGAAAGAAAAAAAAATTGTATCTTTTTAAAAATAAAATATAATAACTGTAAATGTGGGTTTTAAAATAAGAACTTTTATTATCCTTACTTTAATGAGAATTTACAGTAAAAGCAACGAAAGTTATTATGACTTTTGATTACGATTCCATTATTATTACACACAATGTGTGTTGTGATATGTATGTGTGTGTTACTTGTATGTTTAAGTGTGTACTGACAATTCCGTAGTATGTATACCAAAAATGACTAAAAATGTAAAATAAACGACAGTTTATAAAAACTTTCTTGAAGATGTATATGTATATTATGGGATGTCCAAATGTATATTATTTTTCCAAAATATAAGCGCTCAAAGTTCGTGCGTAAGTTACTACGTAGAAATTTAAATGTCTAAAATATTAGTATAAGTTTATTTCTTTTGTACAATTTTTTAAAGATAATTCTTCTAACTGTGAACTTTAGAATCTTTTACTGTTTTGGTAGTGTTATTTTTATTTACTCTAGTTTTGTAACCATTTGTTTACTTCAGTTGCATAATAAATGGAGAAAAGGAAGTCTCGAATAAATATTACCTTTTAAACTGTATGCTTCAGAAGAACACAAAAGAAATGCTAAAATGTAAAGTTTGGAGAAAAAGTTTTAATTATGTATTTTTTAACATAACATTTCAAAAATGGTAGAATTTTTTTTTAGTTAGTAGAGCGGAAATATTTTAAAATATGGTGTAGAAGATAAAAGGGTTTCTGTTATTACTTGTTCAAAACAATAATTACACATAAAGGTATCCTCTAGGTGTATGCATATATAAATAAATATATATATGCGTATATTATCTATATATCGGGGCCTGGGGGGGGGAATCTTCCTATTTAAACTGGGCATGCTATTTCCCACTAGTAATTTCTAGTATTATTTTGTAATATGTTTTCTAGAATGTTTTTACAGTTAAATGAGACGATGAAACTATTCAGAAAGATTTAGAAGACAGAGCATGCTACATTAGGTAGCAGGAATCGCCACTGACATATCTATCTATCTATCGATATATATATAATAATAACTTGTTCTAAATATGAACATATCTAAAATATAATATGCACTAGAGTAGAAATCGTCAACCTTTGTGCCACTATGGTCGAATTTCATTGTTTTCAACATCTTTGTCGGTGCACCCCCCCACATTCACATATTTATTTATATGTGCTTGTATTTTGTGCACATTATATAAACATACACAGTCCTATACATGGATGGATATAGATAAGGATGACCAACATGCAGCCCAAGGACCGCAAAGCTACCTATATTTCTGAATAGAATAATTCATCTTGATTAATGACAGAAATCTTGATATTACATAAGTCTAATATTATTGTATGGAAATAGTACTGACAAACGGCTTTCAGGCAAAATGGTTGGGAACCTCTAATATAGATGCATAATTGCAAAACATCTTGAGTACAAAGGGTCATAAAATTTCTGTGGAACTACCGAGATTGAAACAATGCCCAAAAAATTGAGTTTGAGTGAGTTTTTCAACATTTTGTTCACAACAGATATCATAAGAACATTTTGTACAGATAGAGAATCATTTCTTTCTTTCAGGCTTTTCTTTCACGCTAAATTTTTTCTGCCATTTGTTGAACTATTTAGCAACTAACTAGCGTGGTGTCATGTCCATGGACATGACTCAATTTTTGGTGACAGTAATTGCGTATGAAATAAAACTATAAACAAACAAGACTACCCTTTAAAATTGAATATGAGATTACTTTGAAAAATCGAACTACAAATAAATAATCTATCATAATATATATGTATATATATATATATATGTGTGGTCGCAGTAGTTCTTCATCTGAACTTCGGACTGCAAACCAAAGCACATATTTTATTGAGGCTTGTGAAGTTGAATCCAAGTTCGATGCTTCGCGAACAATAGAAAACTGATGATGTGCAATTTTCATCGTGAGAACAAAGTAGATGTGTTATAGCCTTCGTCTCAATCAGACGGATCGAGTGATCGTCTCTTTATAATTCTTTGCCGGTCGGTGGAACCGCGCATTTAACTAATATTTAAACCCGACAGACGGTCGGATCAATTCAAAATGTATATAAGTTTAAATTAATGTTGTAAATATTTTATATGTTAATCAAGATATCAAAAGTGTAACGTTAAATCACTTTGAAAAACGTCTGGACTATTACTCATTCCCCTAGACGCCAGCCTAAATCCCACACACACACATATATATATATATATATATATATATATATATATATATATATATATATAATCCCAATAAGTAGTGAAAATGAGGACTGTGACGGTCCTCGTTTTCACTCGGTCCTCTGTGGCGGTCCTATTTTATCAGGCTCTTTAGTAACATTATTTTCATGAGAAATTAATATTTTTTTAATATTTAAGTATTTACATGTACTGTATAGTGATACTACACAGAATTTTTCATTATAACATGGTATATTCTCAATTGCAAGTAATATTTATTAAATATTGTGAAATATTTATTAAATATATACGTTTCTAGGAGAATGATCTTTAAAGGTGCCCATCCGTGATACGTCTTCTGACTTTTGAACATATCTCCATCATTTCACGGTGAATTTAGATCACAACTCCGGCTTTCCAAGTCAGATTTATAAAGCATTTTTCACATTTGAGGGCTAGACAAAAGTTTTATTTTCCGCTGAATATGGTGCAGAATTGCCTTTCTCAGTAAGATATACTAATAAACTAAATATGTTTGTCTCTCTCTCTCTCTGTGTGTGTGTCTGTCTGTCTGTCTGTGTGCGATGACTAGGAAAATATACCGCGCGTAGAGGTCTGAAAATTTGGACGATGATAGTCCAGGGTAGGTCATAATGCACCTGAGACTCAGGTTTTTCATTTTCTGATAATTAGTCGTGATATTAATTAAACCCGGCAAATAAAAAGGTCTACCAAAAGAACGTCGCACCGGTGTGTGCGACAACACAGTTCCTCAGAGCGGAAATAGAGAAGAACCGAGCGTCGGAGAGCGATATTTTTTTGGAGTGCTTTTCGAAACGGCAAAACCGTACAAAATACGGAAAAACTAGAAACCTATTAGGAAAGTTTGCACTTTTTACTTTCAAATAGCGCAATCTGCATAAAAAATACAAATTTTAACCCTTTCAATTTTTTTAAAAAGTTACAATTTATGTTTTTTCCTCCGTCTTTCAAATAATTATTTAAAATTATTTAATTAATTATTTAAAATATGAAAATATAAAGAATACCCATTTAATCAGGGTACCGTCTTCGCTAAGAATGTGCAATCCGTTTTGAAAAATACGAATATTAACCTTTTCAAATAAATTCGTTTCCATATGACGTTTCGGAATTTTCGCAACTTTCTGAAAATTATAAAAATCTGCATCGGCTCATTAAATCAAAGTACGTAAACAACAAAATACCAAAAATACCAAACCGCATCTACGTTCATTTATCTTTCGAAATGTGTAATCAGTTTTTAAAAATATTAATGTTTACCTTTTCAAAAAAATTCCTTTACGACAGTCACACTCGCCGAATTTCTTTTTTTTTTCGCACAACTTAAAATTCTGAATCCGCTATTTTTCTTCAAAATATGGAAAAGCAGATAACACCCACTTAAAGCGCGCCATTTTACTTAAAAGTACGTATATTCTATTTATTAAAATATAAATATTAACCGTTTAAAAAAATCCTTTTCGAAACTCACTTTTACGACTTTCATTGTTTATGCATACTTTAAAATTCTGCATCGGGTTTGGAAATCGAAATACGAATAAAAAATTCCGCTCACATAACAAGCATACACCCAGCTTTAAAAGGACGTCTTTGGTTATAAAAAATATGAATATTAACCGTTTTGAAACAAATTCTTGGTTTCTCGAGACACCCTTCTTTGTAGGCCATTTTAACACAAACTTTATACACGTTAATTTATACACGCAACTTTATACACTTAATTTACATCACGTATAAAAATCTCAAAACATTCGGACGATCAGAAGTATTTAACAAAAAATAAAGTCTGCACGTTATTCTCTCAGAACGTAAATACGCGGGTAGCTCTTGCTCATGTTTTTACATCTAAATATCACAAATTTTGCACGAAAATTATACGTTATATTTGTAACTCATTTCCAAAAGTTTGGACAATCAAAAATGTATTTTTAAAATTTAATTCGGTGGTTACACTTCTTTCAAGGGAACTTACACGTCTTTCTCTCTGTCTTAGTGGCTTTGAAGATCGTTCCCTATTCACCTTTAGAACATTTTCGGTTTTCAGCATGAGCTGGGATTTTCAACAGAGAGAGGTATTTTTCTGAGTTTAAAAGAGGGGATGGGGGTTATTATTTAGGTTTTCTTAGGAATTTTCGGTCAGGATTGAAAGTTTAATATATCCAAAGGTCAGACAATAAATCGGAAATCACTGTATATACATATATATACTTATATAATCACCCGAGAATATCAGCAATCACTATACAGCGTGATTCATAAATATCGAAACAATAGGCTATCTCCTTAAATATTGCCCCATGGCACATAATTCCAATTGCAAAGTTTCATTAAAAAAGGTGCAAAATTTCATGAGATAAGTTGCAACTCCAAGCAGGGTGGGGTCTATTTGAGAAAATAGAAAAATTAAATTTTTATACTATCCCCATAAGATAAATTTTCCAATTAGGAAATTTTTCTTTATCCATTCCTGAATTAAACAAAAAAAAATTCCATCTTGATGTCTGCAAAATTCACAGAGATATTAAAATCCAAAATTCGTGACTTACACCACTTAAGCATACCTCTGAGCAACGCGATATCAGTTCATTTGAAATTCAAGTTAGGGATAGACCATAAATTTTGCACATTATTAAAAGTCGATATAAGACAATGCCTTAACTGTTAGATATAAAATAACAGCGTATAGATTTTTGCTTTAAACTTGCTTGAGAAATATGCTGGAGGTCTGATTGAGCCCGATCTTGGTGCCAGGCCAGTAACCGGCACGTCCCGCTGGCCGGTCCATGCCAGCCCGTGTCTTTATTGTTCTTAGGACGTGTCGGGCAGGCAATAAGTTTTGTAAAAATAATAATAGCGATAATGAAACTTCTGTTAACGGAATCATTGTATATCAATCAAATATACTTTAATAAATTACACAGAAATATTTTCAAAAATCTGGTTTTTGTTATACAGCTTCAAAAGTTATGATGTTTTTAAACCTATTTTTTATTTATTCCAAACGACATTGTTTTTTTAAAAAGAAATCTTTATTCGAATGTATTAGTCTAAGAGTATAAATAATCATTAATTTGTTATTGCGTATTTTTTTAATAGATGCCAAGCTCCCACTAATCTTCCCTTATAAGTGTGTTTGTTTGACCTAGGATTAATACGTTCGCACCAGAAACTCCTTTATTAAATTCAATTGAATAAATTCGACTTACAACCTTTAAATTAAATAAGTCGAAGATTCATTACACATCTTAAAGTGCCATTACACGGGAAAATTTGAAGCGACAAAAATTGCCTGCCACTCGTGAGTTTTCAAAGCATTTCATTTGATTTTTTAAAAAATGTTTTTTCCATTGTCAGTTTTCTAAGCATTTGATTGGTTGTTCCGAACGACAACGATTCCTGGTGTGTTTTGAGGGTCATTGCAGGCGACAAAATTGCTCCGAGAAAAGATAGTTGCTTGCTTTCGGAGCAACTCTTTTAAAGCCATAGATTAACAGTGAGTCACCCGTAAATTAGAGAACACTTTTACCCCTCGTGCAATTGCACTTTTAAGGGGAAATATATGAAGTTGTCAGGGCTAAAACTATGAAAAAACTAGAAATCGACATGTTAGAAAAGTCTTGTTTAAATCAAAAAATCTCTGACACATTTAAACAGTAAAGAAAGAAGGTGAGAATGGCAAAAATTAAACTAAATCAGAAATCGAAGCTACAGGAAGGAGTTACATACTCATCTGGGAGCTTTTAAAAAACATTTAAATGTTCTATTAGGATACAAGTTTTGTTTAAAACTTTAAATGTATTTTTCTGCATCATAGGTTTTTTTTTCAGCATTTCTCCTCTTTAAATTGATATAAGTCAATAACTGTTAAACATAAATAGTTCAAACTTGGAATATATCTATTCAAATATTTTACTTAAATATTTTAATTTGGCAAATTTGAAAAAAAGATTCACTTTTGAAAATATGATTTGTTTAAAATAAGTTGCATCTCTTTTTTTAAATTGCTATTTTAAATGTAATTTTTTTTAAATTAATATTTTTTAAAATGCCGAATCAAAATTAAAACTTATATATTTCTGTTTAATTAAAAGAAAAAACAAATCAATTCGACAAATAATATTTCGAGATATAACAATTTTAAATTACTCTGAATTGTTTGAAAATAAAATTAAATTAAAAAAAAATTTGTAAGAAGTTTTACTATGTGATTCTGCTTACAAATTATATGGTTAACCATCACAAAAAAATTAAAAATTCTAATTCTATACCTAAATGATAATAATAAAAAAATTCCTGGGCACCTTACAGTAACATTGTTTCTTGAATTACACGCATTTCAATTTGTGTCTGATCCCTTCAAACCTCACGAATTATTCAAACGGACAAATTATTCAAAAGGAAAAATTTCCTAATAGGAAAGTTTATCCTACGGGGGCCGTATAAAAATTATCTTATTAAAGTATCAACTTATCAAATTCTGCATCTTTTTTTTTTTTTTATGAAACTTTGCAATTGAAGTATGTGCCTAGGAGCACTATTTAAGAATATAACCTATTGTTTCGATATTTATGAATCACACTGTAGATGAGGGCCCGTAGTTCGTTTAGATAGATTTTCATTTTAAAATATAAAATCATGCAAATTAGAGGGTGTACGCTGTCGAAGGCAGTGAGGGTCTCAAAATGAGGTTCGTTTGGAAATATTTACGTTTAAATATATAAATTCATTCAACACTGATGTTAGGTATATTTAAAGATATCATCACGGGCCCGGGCTACGCCAGTCTTTCGTTTAAATATTTAAATCCAAACAGACCAGAGCGTGCCTTGCAGGCTCCATGTAGCTGCTGATGACAGTGGAGTCCCAACTCTAGGTTCGCTTGGATACATTTTCATTTAAATGTATAAAATCACATAAATTCGCAGGTCTACGCTGCCAAAGGGCAGTGGTGCCCCGAACATTTAGGTTCGTTTGGAACGAATTTTGTTGGTGGGTTCTCAAATGACATGCTCAACAACGCGAAACTTTCTGACATATTTTCTGACTCATTTTTGAACGCAATGCCATAAAATTGGCAGACCTGACTATTGAAGCGATTTGGAATTGAAATGAGCTTTCCATTTTTTGACAAATAAATTACTTATCGTGTTATAAGTGATTCGTGTAACGTGACTACATGTTTTTCCATTTTCTCATGCTGCCGCTTCGGGAATCCGGTTCAAATCGCCGACTTTAATAGTGTATTCTGAAATATTTTCTGCCTTTACCAAAAAATGGAAAACGTGTTTCGATTACATAGTTTCTGAATACGAACACCTGCTAATTTCATGCGTTTTCGAACAAAAATGAATTCAGAAATGTGGCGGAAAATAGCTCTTCTGTATTTGAAAACAGTCTTAAGAATGATTTTACGTATATTAAATGTTATTATCACGCCCACTGGCGGATCAGACAGTACACTCCATTGTATAATACATCAAGGATCCCTCTGATGCTATTTTTATATTTTGCTTTATCCATTAAGTCTAAACTAAATATTTCCAAACCACCATGAAAATTGTGGTACTAATAAAATATAAAATTAGTCGCCATTGGAGCGCTTGATATATTGAAGCCCCAACAGTGGCGGAGAGGTTCTGCTCTCAAAGTTGGTCAATGGGAGGTACTGAGTTCGAACCCAATCGCGGCCGTCGGTCTAATCGTTCGGTGTTTTCCGTGAGTTTTCTTTGAACCTGAATTACCTTCGTAAATGCGGGTTAGGTTTCCTTAAAAAGACCCCCGCCGGAGGGCGCTCACTCCTCGGGTCTACATCCCTCGTTTAGATAATCGGTCGTCATAAACAACACTAAACACCTGATATATTAAAAGATATTGTGCATTACGGAGGGTGACGACTATTATGCTGTATCTTAATTGAAAGCCTGTGCGCCCTTTCTGGCTTTTACTCCCGGCATACATAGGTCCACCTGTCCTTTTCTTGTAAGCATCACCGGTCACCATCACTTTTGACGATTTTCAATGTATTATTAGTATTTTAATTACAATTACTATTTTTTAAAACTTTGAATACCACTATTTCCTAACTATAATCTTCCTGTTAGAATTTTAGTATAAATAGGTGCATATTTGGACAAAGCATAGTTCTGCACTAATGAAAAGGATTTGCTGAGACATAGCATTTTTTGTTTTTTCGTATTTTTACATTTTGTTATTACAAAATGGTGTTAAAACTCCTGTGATCATGGAAATAATTTTGATAATGATTCCAGTTTTGAGAAAATCCCAGATAAAAAAAAATAGACATAGCATATACGTCACTACCATGTGAAACTATCGAATGTGAAAAAATGCATTTTTCATTACTTTTAAAAATGAGCCGATTATCACCACTAAATTTTAATAGGGTTTTACGGTTGCAACATCCCAGTTTTGCCAGTTTGGCGTCCTGTTCAATTCAGAAATTTCGAATCCATACCAGAAATTTAAAATAGAAATTGTTGCTTTATATAATGACAGAATATTTCGCGATTACTTAAAGAAAAAATTATTTTCTCAATATTTCCGGTATGTCCACATGTTTTTTTCGCGAATTATTCCATAAGTCTGAAAAAGAGTGGAAAATTCCGTTTATTCCCTGCGCACATGCGTTTTTGCTCTATCAATACGAAACTCAGAATTTATTTTAAAAATGGAAAAATAAAAATTCTATAAATTAAGATTTCTTATTTATTTAAAAACGACAAAACAAAACAAAAGAAAAATGTTTTCGAATAAGAGTAACAATTAATTATCTCATTCATTTAAAAGTATTCACATTTAATTTTTTTAATATTATAAAAAAATATTCGCATTTAAAATATATTCTAAATGAACACATTTAAAAAATATATATTAGTTACAATGAAAATATTATATGGAAAAATCGGTTTTACTCAAAAAAGCAAACATTTCTCCTCAAATTTAATTAAAACTATAATTTTCGTATTTTACTTATAACAATTCAATTAAAAATATCTTCCCGAAATTAACTTCAAAATTCACAGTTTTCTAAGCAACAAATTTATCAAACCATATTCATTTCAAGAAAGCATGATACATTTATTTCAAACTTCTCCTTTGCAGAACATCTGGTAGCGCAATGGTTAACATACGAGACTCATAACGGTTAGGTCCCAGGTTCAAATCCAAAGTCGGCGACATGTTCTTGAAATTAATAAAATAATAAGTACTTTGGTGAGAGTTCCTAGGTGGCAGCACCGAACAAGTAACGTTTTTTATCTCCACTTTCATTCTTTAATTGACGTATATTTTGCCTCCTGTAACGGAGGAAAAAGTAATGGACATTTTTCAAATAACGGAAATATAACGACAACACTGCTGCCGGTAAAATTTCCGTGATTTGAAGAAAGTATTTCTGAGAGTGTCCTGAAAACAGTATTTATCTCTATGTATTTTATTTTATTTTTTATATATTTATTCTAATTTTGAAAAATTTCAGGATGGTACGACTCACTTGGTTTATGCAACGGGACATGGCCCATTACGAAGATTGGATGGAATTAACTTATCTAAAGAAAACCACGGATTTCAAAGAGTTCAGCTTTTGAAGAATCTCAATCCACCTCCTCCATTCCCAGATGATACACGGAATATTATTATTCATAACGACAAAGTAATTTTTTAATAATAATGCAATAAATCTCATTTTAGTAATGTTAATAAACTATGTGAAAGATTATTTTCTAAAATATATTATTGTTTAACCTTTTGATTACGGGGTCGGGACACCGTAAGTCGCAGCTAGTATTTTTTATGCTATTCGTGTCACTTTTTGAAAAATAATCTCTGATGTATACTTATGCAAGATATTATCAAGAGATATTTACCTCAAAGAATTTTTTTTTATAAATTGTGGTATGATTGAATATAAAAATAGTAGCCTGTCCTGGCCCGTAATCAAAATGTTAATTTTATTTCAAATAGATTGGCAGGTTGGCTTGGTTTTATTGGCGCAAGAACTTCATTTGGAAAAACACAAAAAAATCATAAGGAAATTGGGATAAATTAGGCCAACGTATGTTTCATCCTGATATAAATAAAGGCCAATGTTTCAAACTGAAAGTATTAAATTCTCATCAATTATTTATTGCTCTGTTTTACGTTGTTCTGAAACCTATCAGAAAAAAAAACGGCTTTCTCGAATGACTTCTTTTTTAGACGAGATCATATTGTTATTTTTTATACTTAATCTACTGTCTTACTCGAACATTGTTGCAATCAAACATTAATTCTTAACTACGAGAGGGAGTCGGATCATAAATTTCCCTTCCTTTTTTAAGAACAATCTTAAAGCAATGGGCAAACATAATGTTCGGTTTTATGCAAAAGTAAATCCTGTTTTATTTGTTAATGTATGATCTATATCATGAACATGGCGTTAGAATAATACTAACCAGCACAAAGATCGGACGAGCGAGGCATTAGCTGACAGTAGCGGCTTGTCAGTGGGTTCACAATCACTTTACTACCAGTGCACAAAATTTCCCATTGTTTACTGTCAGAACATTTTACGATTAGATTAGGTAAAATTTAATATACTAAATATCTGGTAGTAAAGGGATTGTGAACCCTCTGACGAGCCGCCATTGCCAGCAGATATGGCGAACAGACATGGACAAAAGACTAAGTGAAAGCTGTTGTGCGAAAGGCCGTGGGAAGTCTGGTGCTAAAATCCATAACTAGGTCACGGAAATGCCGAAAAAAAAAACCCGGCATGGCAATGGTTCCGACAGTTCGGTTCGTTGAGAGTCGTGACCATGTGCTGAAACAGTTCAACCTGGAGCTAAACAATTCCTTTTTTTCCGGCATTGAAAAAGGCTATCACGTGAAGATATTTTGGTAAAAATGAATGAGTAAAGACTGCCGTGATACAGTTCTTCCGTATGGAGGACATACATTTTTTTCACCATGAGTTGCAAAACTTGTTAAGCCTAATAATAAATTCCAGTAGCGTAGCCAGGGTGTGAATACAGAGGCTCTAGATACCAATATTTTAAATAAATATTCTTTGCCTTATCTAATCGCCGAATTTTCTTCGATTAAACAAGATGAAAATATGAAAATGGAGATATCCAGAGGATCTGTATCTCCACTCTGGTTACACCACTGATAAATGCATCTATGTCCTTAGAGGTTGAAGAAAAATGAAGTATGTCTACTTTTTTTATGCTCGCGGTGTTGAATAAAAATACTGTTCAACTTAGGGAACTTATTTTTCGACTTTCTCTCGTATATTATAAAACAAACAAACAAACTTGTAGTCCCAATTTTTAATAACGATTTGCATTTTCAAAAACTTCTGCAAAGGTAGTTTTATAAAGGTGTGAATGTTTTTAGTAAAGAAATAAATTAGACAAAATTTTTACTACTCTTCATCCACAATTAGCTCGATGTTTCGACTTGCGAAAAATTTATTAATTGCTTCAATCTTTTATTAATTGCTAACCCCTTCAAGACGGGTGAAACGTATAAGTTGCATACAGAGTGCGTATGCTTTTAATTTTTGGGTACCGGAATATTTTAATCGTAGTCATTGTTTAGTCTAATCGTAGAATTCCTAGATAAAATAAGGCAAAGAATACCGTACAGAAATACTGGTATTAAAAGTTAAAATATCGTTAGATAACGCCCGCCCTGAAGGTGTTAAAGAGATTGTGAAAAGCATAAAACTTGGAGTATGTTTCCTTTATAATATAATTTTGAAAAGTCTGTTATGTCTCTATGTTAAATAAGTTTGTTCAGTTTAAGAAAAATATTCATTGAACTTTTTATTCTACTGAAATGAATATATTTTGAAAAACACCCCCTATAACAGTAGTACGCATTACGTGGCCAGCGTGCCGCAGAGCTACCACTTTTTTCGAATAGAAATATTCATCTTATTTAATCGAAAAATTTCTGTCTTTAAATAAGTGGAATATAACTTTTCGCAAATAGTGATGTGAGTATATTTTTCAGAAAATATTGAGTACCATTGCTCTATAATATCTTTTTTTCTAGGATCTCGGTAATTCTACTAAACTAGAACAATAAAAAATATTCCTATCTAAAGTCGTCATGCTAAAACTAATAAGAATGACATAAATTATTTTCAATTATCGACATAATAAATATAAAGTAAAAAGAACATTACGTAATTTAAAGTACACTCTGAACTCTGAATTTTTAAAAGCGTATCTTCGTTTATTGCAGGTTGCAGTCCCAAATGTCGAAACAACTTACTGGTGCAGCCTCCATCGTCTTCCTGAAGAATTTGAAAGCAAAAATCACATTATTCAGGTAAATATATTCGTTGTTTTGTTTCCCAGCAGCACCAGCTTATCCATATTTAATTCGCTAGACATAATTCGCATCTAAAACTCACCAAATGTCTACATACGGATATCCTTTTCTGACATATGTTATATCGTCGCTACCATGTCAAACTATCGAATGTGAAAAAATGCATTTTTCATTACATTTAAAAATAATCTGATTGTCACCACTAAATTTTAATACAGTTTCAGGGTTGCACCATCACCAGGGTTGCCAGTTTGGCCTCCTTTTCCATTCAGAAATTTCGAATCCATACCAGAAATTTAAAATAGAAATTGTTGCTTTATATAATGACAGACTATCTCGTGATTAATTAAACTACAAATTGTTATCTAAAATTTTCCGGTATGAATTTGGCATCTCAGAATAAAAAGGGAGGCCAAACTGGTAACCCTGTTCTTCGCAGAAATTTTTGTAGTATTTTTATTAGGCAAAGAATTCTAATAAAATTTACTGGTGACAATCGGCCCATTTTTAAAAGTAATGAAAAATGCATTTTTTCATATTCGATAGTTTGACATGGTAGCGACGATATGACGAAGAAAATTTAACCCCTTTATCGTCGCGCCCGAAAAGTGTAGGCTACTTTTTTAAAATTCAGATTGCTTAATTACCACCAGTTTTTTTAAGTAGAAATATTCGTTTTGTTTAATAGACAGATAAAATAATGCGACAATAAAGCCAATTACACTATTTAAAAAAACTGGTGGAAATCAAACAATTTGAATAAAACAGACGTAACCTACGCTGCCCGTGAATGTCTCGGGCACGACGATTAAGGGGTTAATCATAAAATCAGATCAAAGCTATAACATTTTCTGATCAAAGTGCGAGCAAGCTAATTTTCTTCGGCAAGAATCACTCATTGATAAATGAAATAGGCGTTTTCATCTGAATTTCGTTGGTTGCCGATCTTCGATCGAAGGCATCCCGTGCAAGCATGTCCGATGAGTTTTGGATGAAAATTCAAACTATGGGATGAATTTACAATCATTGGACATTGGCTTTTAATTGGTTTCTGATTAAATGACTTTCATTGGCATATCAACTATTACTATTTGGGTCTACAATGCAAAAATGAACTGATTGTGGGATATAACTTCACTTCTCATAGATACAAGAAATAAAGTATCATTTGATTGATTCATTAAAAGGCTTTTATTAAATATATATGTTTTTTCTGACATACTGGGGACATCTGCACATTAATGTTGAATATATAACTTAAAAGTTCAACAATTCCATAATAAGTTTGTTGAATGTATTTAAAATATGAGGTAATTAAAATTTTCCTCAAATTTGAATCAGTGGTTACTTAAATACAAAATATTGAAAATTGAACCAATTAACATTCTTGATAAACAACGATTATTTAATTGTAGGTTATGGATTCTACTATTTTCGAAAAGAAATATTGGCCTTAATTTAATCGAAGAATTCTGAGACTAAATAAGGCGAACATTTCTTTTGGAAAATAGCGGTATCAAGCCCCCCGCCCTCTAGATATGGCCCCAATGTAATATTATTTATTATATTACTTTTTGTTTAAAGAATATTTTTGAAAAGAAAAAAATAACATAACGTTTATGCAGCTTTTGGATGAAACTGTTTGTGAATTATTAATTTATTAATTAATAATGTTGTTATTAAAAATAATTCAAAAATAGAAACATATACTTTTATCCCCATTATAATCAGCATAATCGAAACCATTTAAGACATATTTTTAACAATTTAAGAAAATATTAATCCAGACAATTAAATATACTAAATCGACCTGGGCCAGGACTCGAAACTGGAACCGTTAGCGTAACGTGCTGCTCCTCTGCCCCTGAACCACTCTGGTCGATATGCTAGCCCGGAAATTTCTCACATTTATACAAGTTGGAAAGTGTCACCGGCCAGCAATTTATGCAGCTTCAGATGACAGCAGCGATGAATCAATAATTATTCATTGGTCAGTAAATACATATTAAAGCACATATAAACAATACGCGTGATTGCTTTATTTACAATTTAAGAACATATTAATTCAGACAATTAAATACACTAACCCAATATGAATGAAAAACTGCCGGGCTAGGATATAGAGCAGGGTGGCTCAGTGGCAGAGCAACAGCATGTTACGCTGAAGGTTCGAGTCCTGGTACAGGAAAATTTTTCCCTCATGTTGGGTTAGTGTATTTAATTGTTTAAATTAATATGTTTTTAAGTTGTAAATAAAGGAATCAGACTTATTGTTTATATGTGCTGTAATACATATTTTTAAGTTCGGACAATTTGTTGCCACAACAAGAGACGAAATAGACGGAACGACAACGATAAAGGTCGATAAATTAGCGAAAATTCGTGTAAACAAATTGAAATTAATTTTTAGATAGTCACCCAAAATGTAAAAAGTGTAATAGAAGTATAAAACAATTATAAAGAATGAACTTTCGTCCAACTTTGGCTGTTTGGTGCAGTCAAATTTATGCCGCAACCTTTAAAAACTGGAGTAATAATTTGCGTTCGTATTATTATTGTTTAAAAATTTATATACGAATTTAATTTTGCAGCGCACGTTACTGAGACTTATTATATATTAAGTATATATTGAATAAAATCTGGGAATAGCTGTTTTTCATATACATAAATTTTATTTCAATTTTATATTTTAAAAAAATGTATTACGTTTTAAAATGAAATGCAGTATTTAAAATCTATGTAAAATCCGTAGATTTGACTTCTGAAAATACTTTATTAATATAAAGCTCCAAATAAATTATTTTTCAATTAAAAAATAAATGTTTTTTCACCATCAACTAAATCTAATATTTAGTAGAATATTTGTTTAACTGAAATCGTATTGCCATCTCTTTGCACACACAACTGTAATTTGTCCTAGAAAAATGATAACAAAATAATTACACAATGCTATTACTTCAAGATTCAGGATTAAGGTCAGCATATTTAAAAAGAAAATGAAATGTATTTGATTCATTTCTTAATCTAATTCCACACAACATTTCAGACAAAGGGAATGGCATATGTCTGTGATCCCATTTCTAAATTTAATTAAAGTATTCATGTAGTTAAAAAAGTCGGTTCAGTTGATTACTGGTGTTTTCGAAAGAGGATTATTTATTTAAAGGTCTCACTGCGCCCGAGACCTCATTATTTTTTAAAACCTACTAAATATGAAGGAAAAACACTATACCATACGATTTTAATTGAAAATAAATTGGAGATACTTGCATTACGTCCTTTTACAAAAATGTTAACATTGTTTAAAATATTAATGATCATATTTTCACATTATTTTAATTTTCCCTTAAAAATATGTGGAGTTTATTGCTGAAACATTCATTAAATGTCTTATTATTGCAACACAAAAGAGCATTTTCATACTCAACATAAGTGCGAGATTATCACTTCTTCGCATAATGAACAATGGGTGATTTCGTACAGCGATGTCTAAAAACAATAGCCGGAAATTGTTTTCATTATTGAAGTTTTAAAGTTTTAAATAGTTATTTCTTAAGCAGATGGATTATAATTGTCTAAGATATAATGAACTATTATTTGACTCAAGTGAAGTTTTTAATGAATATATATATATATATATATATTGACGGTAAATATAACTGTAGAAAGAAATATATATACGTAAGAATTTTTTTAAGTTATAACTTTAAGAAACATATTAATGAAGAAATATTACTTAAATAAAAAAAAAAATATATATATACATATAAACATCTGCTTGTATTTGTATTTTTTGATAAATCCTACTTATGATATTTTTAAGTACTTCTTTTATCACATGCAGATCAGAAATATAATCTACGAAAAATTTAACATAAACAAAATTAATTATTATATACAGAGAAACCAAAATTTTTCTAGAAGAAATTTATGAATTTTTTAAAAATAAATTCCTAAAATATTCTATCTTGTTTAGATGAACTTTAAATTGTATTAATATTTTTTATTTATTTAACAGTACTCGGCAGCAATCCAAGAAGGAAATGAAGCAGTTGTTCATCATATGGAAGTTTTTCATTGCGAAGTTGATCCGAAGTTAAAATTACCGCCCTGGAATGGACCATGTTCAAGTTCTTCAAAACCTCCAATTTTAGAGCCGTGTAAAAGAGTACTATCTGCATGGGCAATGGGGGCTTTGGTAAGAAGTTTCAGTTCTTAACTCATAATTTAAATAAAATTAGTTATATTAGTATCACAAACTTTCAGTTCGGGTGTAATATTTTCTGTTTCTATAATGACAGGATTTGTTCGGTTCTTACTTTTGAGTACCTCTATTTCCGATTAGTAATCTTTGCTTTATTCAAAAGTAGAAATTTATTAAAATTTCTATCAGAATGAGCTCATTTGACGAAAATATTTTGACTAAGAATTTGTTTTTTGCATTTCTTAAATTTTAACAGATTTATTTTCACTTTCTTTAAAAGATTAAATAAAGTATATAAATTAGTTCAAATGAGATATACTCATTCATATAAAAAATTGCATCCTCGCAAAGGGCATGCGTAAATGAATGAAAATAATATGACTGATAAAATCGGCTAAATTGTGGAAAAAGAAATATTCAATGTATACAACAAACTCTTCTATATTCAGTACTAGCTGAGCCGCCCGGCGTTGCCCGGTTCCGTGATAATAAATAAAAAAAATTTGAAGTATGTAGGATTTTATATCTTTAATCTATTTTGTATGAAATTATATTTTAACAAAATTTTGTATGAAATTATATTTTAATTGTTCGTAAAAGAACATTTTCTTGTTTTTCACGTAAGGACGTTTCATAATTTAAAAATAAAAAGTTCTTGTTGTCCGAACTCATTGAATTTTTTATCGGTTATAAATATAACATCTTTACATCTCGAGTAAAAATTTTGTGAAAAAATATTGTTATCTAGTTATAAAAGTAATATCTTTTCTTCTCAATTTTTTTTTGTTTGTTTTTGCGTCGGCTCGTTTAACATAACAATAAAAAAATAGCTCCGATCTTCTGAATTCTCAGAAATTTTAATCGGTTATAAATATAAATGTATCCAAGATCTATTTAAAATTTCGTGAAATATATGCATATTTAGAAAATATCAGTCAAAGCAGAGCAAAGCCACGCCAAAACATCCCTCTTTTTCGCGTTTTTTTTCGAAAATTTCTCAGATTTTATTTTTTTTAAATATTTCTACACGTCCGAATGTTTAAAAAAAATTTGGATGATATAAATCTAGTCTACCAAGATGCTCTAAAAAGATATACAGACGTTTAGTTACTTTTAGCATAGACAAAAGTTTACTATGATTTAATTTTGTTAAACAACAATACTTAGCATCAATGTTTTTTTCCTATTAAAACAAATTTGACTTTCTTCTTCTCTTTTTATTTTGTAAATATTCTGCATTTTTAGAACTAGATGTTGGCAGGTATGATTATACATACAATGATGATTTTGTCAGTTACAGTAAGACCCCAATTATTCGCATTCCAATAATCCGAATCGGTATCAGAAAAGAAAACATATATTTAAAAAACAAAAAAAAATATTGAAATCAAATTTGTACTTCATAAAAACATTATTTTATTAAAATTCCTATTTAAACTAACTTAAAAATTTATGTTTAATTTGAATTTTTGAAGCCTAAATTGTGAAAAATATAAGTTGCTATTTCACGTATTTCTGATACTATATTTTCCTATTCTCATATTCTAAGAAAATCTGAAGTCCTCCAGCGGCTGAGAGGTTCTGCTTTCAATGCTAATAGACGAGAGCTGCTGGATTTGAATCCTTGTCGCGCTCGTTGGTCTAATCGTTCGGAGTTTCCGTGTTTCTTTTCAAACCTTGCTTAGCTTGCTTAAGTACGGATTAGATTTCCTTATAAAGACCTCCATGAACGGCATTCTCTGCTCCTGTTTTTACCCCTCGCGCAGATAATTAATTGGTTGTAACAAAAACGCCAACATACTCTCTATGAAAATCTGAACAATTCATTTTTATTTCTGATATTGCAGCTGTGCTTTTAAGTGAAAAGTAGGAATGCTGTTAACAGATAAGAGTAAGAAAAAATATGCTCGGGAAAATTCAAATATACACTGGCCTCCAAAAGTTAAGGTACAACCGGTTTTTTGAGTCTAATTTGCAAATGAATGAATATAAAAACAACAAATTTGGAGGAAATGTGCGCTAAAATGTTATTTATTAAGTGCGACATAGAAATTTACTTAAGTTAAACGTATAAATGAAATTACAACAATAAAGCACTCATGGTGGAAAATTCCATTCTTGGAGAAATCAGTACATCGCAGTATTATGCAGTAAAATGTGACAGAAACTTTACAAAACTGGTTCTAATACGGAATATGTCCACCCCGGACTTGAATGCATTGGCGGCATTGACTTTCCATGCTCCCAATTAAATTGTCGGTTGGGTTGGGTTGGGTTGATTATTGACGGCCAATTATCTACACTTGGGATATAGGCCCGGGGGGGAGTGCCCTTCGTGGGGGTCTTTCTAACCCGTATTTACGCATGGATAAATCCAAGGCTCGAAGAAAACCACGAAAACTCCGAACGATTAGGTCGACGGGCGCGATTGGGATCGAACCCAGCACCTCCCGTCTACCAGCTTCGAGAGCAGAACCTCTCAGCCACTGGTGGGGCTTAAATTGTCGGACACCGAAATAGGTAACGCTGACCAGACTCGGAGTAAACCTTGTTCCAGCTCATTTAATGACCTTAGAGGAGGACTTAAAGCCGCAACCTGTCTTCCAAGATAGTCCCAAAGATGTTCTATCGGATTCAAGTCTGGAGAGTGAGCTGGCCATTCCATTCTCTCCAAACCGTGATCCTCAAGATAACCCTCAACAATCACAGCTCAGTGTGGTCTCGCATTATCATACATTAGAATGAAACCATTGCCAATAGCACCGGCATATGGGCGCACATATGAATCAAGGATCTCATCCCGATATCTTGCACCAGTCACAGTTCCTCCATGGATCACATGCAGGTCAGTGTGGCCTCCGAGTGAGATCCCTGCCCAAACCATAATTCCACCGTTTCTGTACCTGTGTGTTTCGACAGTGTTTGATTGATGGTATCGAGTGCATTGTTCTCTATAGATCAGAAGACGTCCTGAATCGCTCACCAGTGTGAATCTGGACTCGTCTGTGAAGAGTACAGAAGCCCACTGTTATCTGGTCCAGGAAACATGTTCTCTTTCCCAACATAAGCGGGCCCTTCTCTGTCGTCTGTTGAGGGGGACACACACAACTGGTCGCCTTGCATAGAGACCTGCATTGTGAAGACGTCTTCGCACCGTAGTAGCGAAGATTCTTCTCCCTGATGCTGCAAAGTGGTCTGCAATGAGTTGCGGCACAATAGTGCGTCTTCTGCTTCGGGCCGAAAGAGCTAGAAACCGGTCTTCTGCAGGTGTTGTAACACGTGGGCGGCCTGGAACATGTCTTCTGGACACAGAATATTGGGATTCATACTGATCCCAGAGTCGTTGGACTACACTGCGAGACACATTGAGTCGTCTAGCAGTATCGGCCTGTGACAACCCCATTTCCATCCATCCTACCACCCGCCACCTTAATGAATCGGGCAAACGACTTCTTCTAGACTCTACTGGTTTTTGTGAACAAAACCGACAACAATTGTTCGAATACAACAAAACTTACACGCGAAATTACGGAAGCTTCGTAACTGCATATTTTTCTCTCCTTCACAAATACCTTTTATTTTCTATAAAATAAAAGTGGTAGCTGTAATTTTTGCGTAAGTTATTTTAAAGATTATTATTGTCATTCATATAAACTATGAAGTTTAATCTGACTGCCATTTTTTGTCTGGTGAGCTTCGAAAAACATGTTGTACCTTAACTTTTGGAGGCCAGTGTACTTTCAATTTCCCATTGCGGCAAAACAATTAACTTTTTTGAACATGTTAAACTAGCATTACTAAGTGTATGTAATTACTGTACTGTATCTTTTTAATTACTTTTAGTAAATTATCCGGATTTTTGTATTTTCGGATTGCGCCTAGAACACATTAGTTTGGTCAGTTGGAGTTTCACTGTATAACATAATGAAAGAAAAGTGCATAACTGTATGCAATATATATTTATTGTTAAACTACATTTTTAGTACATATTTTTACTATATTATTGTTACATATTTTTACTACAATGCTACGGAAAACTGACCATATTTCAGACCTTTATTTTCAAATATCTATTCAAGATAGGCTATGGCAACTCCTTCACAATAAATTTACAATGGATGTTTTGATTGGTACAAATGAAAATTACGTATTTTCCCCTCTTTGTGATATTATAGAACCTTTTTATAATCAGTAGGTAATGAAGGTCGTTAGTGATCTTGTCGATCAACACGAACATCGTAAAGGTTTGACAAATCTCTTCTGTTCCTTTCATCGGATCTATATTGATCGCCTCGAACATCTCGGACATCATAACGACTTGGCAAATCTCTTCTGTTCCTTTCATCTGATTGATATTTATCTTGCGACGATCCGCAACTACAGAAGGGTTGACAATTCTCTTCTGAACAAGCGGCGATCTCACGTTATTATTTAACGTATCGTCTCTGCATGTATTCTCAAGAAGCGGAGGCAACGAGAGTGCATCACTGGAAGATATTTAAAAGAGAGAATTATTAAAATAAAAAAGAAGCATTTTTCTGCAAATGATCAATGATATGAACGAACTGTTAACGATATTCAAGACCATATATCAAATAAAATGCTTCAAATTATCTAATTTTAAATTTAACGCTTAAAATATAAAGCAGACTCAGACAATACCGAAGATGCTTAATTGATATATTTTCACAATATATTAACTCCCAAACAGAGCATTTCAGTTCGTAAAAAAAAAAAACAGTACTACGCATGTGTGAATAAATATTCTTTTTTTAGGTTTTCTCAGAATGCGTTTTTTACCACTTTAGTCGCGCTTTTTATAAAATTTATTAAAGTTAGAGAATTGAAATTTCATTTGCATATGTAACTAATCTGTTTCTTTAAAACTACCTAAAATTATAATATTAAAAAATATATGCTATAAAATATTATATTTTCCCTATGGTTTTCTGAATGTTTCAAAAATTATTTTTTATATATTTAAAAAAAAATGAAAAATGCTTAAAACTACTTTTATTAAATAATATATTTTAAACATTGATGCATAATTTGAAAAAGTTATTAGCAATACGTTTTAAGTAAAGTGTACCTATTTTATCTATAGTCATAAGTATTTAGATAGATATAAGTAAAAATTAAACAATTACACTAAATAAAATTATACATATAGCAAGTATTTTGTTGTGTTACATGTAAACAAAAATACATCTACTTTAAGAGGAAGTTTTTTTATATATCACATTATAAATAAATTATATAATTATAATTATAATATTAAATCTAGTTTGCTCGCGCTGTTAGTATGTAATTTGTGCCTTTAACCCCCTGACCGCCGAGCAAAAGGGCATATGTGTACCGTAATTTCCGGCGTATAATCCGCACCTCAAAGAGTCGTTTTTCGACCTAGAAATATTATTTTATAATATGTAACTTAAAAGATCGCTGTAAATATTTAACTACAATTATTGAATAAATTTTCTGGGGCGAAAAACGATTCTTTGAGCTGCGGATAATACGCCGGAAATTACGGTAATGTTGTTTTCACTGCAATTATTAAAAATGCTAAAAAAAGATGAATTTTCAAACTTGATATAAAAAACTTAATTACGTATATGAGAGAGTATTAACCCTTGAGAGTATTAATCATTACTCAATGTTTTAATACTGTATTATATTTGTAGAAATATATTAATTTAAACAATGCTTCTATTGCACTGAAATCTACAGCATAGTGAACGGATATATCAGTTCATGGCGTTGAGAAGCTTTTAAGTTAATTTTGAAAAGTCAACTGTAATGGTATTTTAAAAAAACACAGTACACGAATGATAAGTTTTAATATATAAACTATGCTATAAACAATGCCATCATCAATTTGAGAATGACCTCTATTTTTACTGATGAAATAGCCTTTTAAAGGTACATGAAAGTGGTATAAGGTAACGTTTTTCTTCTATCATAATTCAGTTCATTTTAAAAATAAAGATATAGGTTTTTTTGGAAAGATCTTTCTTGGAGCAAAAGGAAAAAAATGGTTAATTTTCTCGAGGGAGTCGTATGAAAATTTAAAAACATGCAACTTTTTGAAAATTAATGGGAGGACAATTTCATTAACATAATTTCATTCCTATTTTGAACAATTTTGCAATTTACATTGCCTATTTATTTTCAAAACATTGTGGCTTTTTTCAACCTTTTTGTGAAACAATATATTAGATAATATTGTTTGCATTTACTAATATTTTAGCTATGTCTTTGCCAATATTGGCACGAAATATTGCTTCAACTTTCGGGTGTTTAAATTTTGAAAAATATTTAGCCACCTCATTGCAAATATTTCCAATTTGAACCCAATAATGACATTTCATTGCAAATACATCTACTGTATAACCAGTATTTAACCAATATTTATGTTGGAAATATTTCCGATGAATATAGTAGAACCAATAAACTGAAAAAAAAAGAATTTGATTTTGCGGTATAATACTGCCAGTATTATACCATGAAATTATCAGTAATAAACAGTAAAATAAGTAGTAATACGGTGCTGCTCGCGTATTACTGCTTATTTTACTGTTTATTACTGTAAATGTTTCAGTATAATATCGTAAAACCAACTTCTTTTTTTTTTACAGTGTAGTCTTAATAAAACCAAGTTTTGTTTGCTATTAGGTAGACTATATAATTTTTGGGGTAGTTTTTAAATAAGGATTTTTCTCCTAAAGTATAATTACCCGGGTGAAAGATGCCCCATATTCTACCCGGTGCACTGAACGTACATGAAGTTTTTTTTATTGAAAACTCTAACATATTTTCAGGTATAGAATTTTTTAAAATTGTCCACCAACTACACCAAATAGCATCTTTGATACTTTCGTATTGACTGCATGCCAGTGGTCAATCGCGAAACAATATGCTATTTATTACCTTTACTACCCATTTATTAACTTTGTGATTTTGATTATTTCCGCGTTTAAGCGCGTAGTTTGATTACATATCTGTTAAATTTTTGTTTTATTTATTTGTGAAGTTTAAATTATGTTTGGTATTTTACTTACGGAATATTATACGGAAACAAAAAAATTCTGAATTAATTATATAGTTTTAAGTGCCAACGAGTTAATCTTTCGTAATTGGGTGGTTCGGAGATTTAAAAAAATCCATGTTTGAAAATTATTTAAAAACCATAAAATATCAGTTAATTAAGAAACCCTTTTCAAACTGATTGCATTTGAAAGAACATATTGTTTTCATTTAGCTGTGTAAGAATGAAAATTGTGAGGTGTTTAGACGTTTGCAGTAAAAATTGCAATAAAAAATAAATTTATCGGTTAGGTCGTTCGCTGTCACCGTCGATTTGACGTCATAATGATTTATGGACATGTTTTTGCTTTGTAATACACATACTAAATTTCTTTTTTTTTATATTATGCAAAATGTATTGCAGTTAGCGAAACTTGTAATTGCAGGTGGAAAAACAGGCGAAAATGCAAATTACGAAAAAAAAAAAAAAAAGGACAATTTAAATTTTTTAATGCGGTTTCTGGCGAATTGATGATTTTTGTTTTGGAATTATTTTACTTTTTGTAAGTCATAACAATAAACAAAAAATCATGCGTCAAGCATAGATCATGTAACACTTTCCAACACTTCCAAAATACTTTTACAAATTTTTACCGTTTTATAACATGAAATATGATGTCTAAGTAAACAATTTGAAAAAAGCATAACACATATAAAAACCCAAATTCAAGAATTAGCAACAATATTCTGAAAAATATCCGATTTATTTTGTGTAGCCCTGTATATAATCTATAGATTTGTATATATACTACATAGAATGCTAAATTTTAATTCAGTTAGTAAACGCATAGCACAGTTTAAAATTCCCCTTCGGGAATTTCCTTCAATAAACGGAAATTTACTAAAGATCTTTCGTGCTACCCTGTACATGATCTGTAGAATTTATACACACCATATAATGGGCAAAAAATTAGTTAAATTTAAAAACGCGTTCCTCAACAGAAAACGCACTTCCAGCAATTATTGTTAAGACAGTACTTAACCGAATTTTTTTGTGTGTCCTTGTAAATGAACGATGAATGCTAATACACACAATATTCTATAGTAAACCTTTTGTAATGCACCTCAGTGATATACATATATATTTTTTGAAATACTGAAATATTATTAAAATAAACAGCAAACGATTTTACCCCATAGACCGCAATGTAATGGAACTCTTTTGAGCGTACCTGTAAAGAAACTATAAGTGCTATACCCAACATATTCTATAATAAACTTCTTATAGTGCACCTCAGTGATGTAACCTAACCTGTATACCAATTTCAATATGTTTGAATAGTGTAATATTAAAATAAACCGCAAATGATTTTTCCGTATAGACAGTAATCTAACTGAATTCTTTTGAGGGTCCCTGTAAAGGGACTGTAAGTGCTACACATTTCATTTTCAATACCAAACATGCCACAGTAAACTTCAATAACATATATCAATTACATGGCAATCCGAGTATATTTAAGCGAGTTAGAGCACGGACAGACAGAAAAACCGAATTCAGAAACACTGTTAAACTATAGTGGAAAGTGTTAAAGAAAACTAAACAATTTGTTACTTACTCATTAGTTGCATACACGACGCTAGCCATCAAAAACAGTATAAGTAAGCTACGAGACATGTTTCTCACAGTAGATGAGGAAGCGAAATTATCTCCAGTGGCTGTCTGAAAAGAAAAGAAACATGAAATTTAAGGCTGATAGTCAGTGAATTCCCCAAGTCTCCTCACTAATGTTAAACCTATGGGCGTAAGATACATTCGTATATTTATATTATTTCCCGAGGAAATTTGTATTTTTACTTATTTTTTCTGTGTACACTCCTTAAAGTCTCTCTCTCTCTTTCTTTTTTTTTTTTTTTAGTTGTCGAAATAGTTCTAAAATATATTTTTAATTTTATGTGAAGTGTTAAAATTTTACCCAGTTTCTATAAGATTTTAACGCATTTTTAATAAAATTATAAATTATCTATATATTTTAGAAATATTTTGACAACTAAGAGAAAAAGAGACATCCGTTAAGAAGAGTACATAGAAAAAAAAATTAAATATTAATTTCCCGAGGAGATATTTTATATATACGAATGCATCCTACGCCCATAGGTTTAACATTAGCGAGGGGATTTGGGGAGTTCACTGACAAACAGCCTTGGGCCTAGACTTGTCAGTACAACGACATTCGCAAGCTAATGTTAAACTAACGAAAACAGTCTTTCCAAATTTCTCGTTTTCATTTCTGTTCTTAGGTGATTCTTTTTGCATGGTATATATGAGATTGACAGATCTTGTTGTAATTTATGATTTTTTTTTCTAATTTTGCTGGTATGGATTTTACAAAGTTATGAAGGAAACAATAGCTAAATCCTCCTTGGTTGAGAACTTAAAAATATCTTCGGAATAAAACTGCTACAGACATCGAAAAAGTACAAAATTATCCCTTAGTCATCCTCATACGAGATATGATCCAAAAGTTCAGGGACAAGGTGTAAAAAACCTTACCCTGAATAGTTCACAGCACCGAAGCACATCCACCTTCAAAGTAACCACCTTGGTCGACGATACACTTCTGCCAGCGTTCGTATAACTTCTAGAATCACTGCTTAAAGCCATTTTTCGAAACCTCCCGTAAGGCCTCCTGTGATACTGTTTTCACCTCATCTGATGACACAAAACGGCGTCCCTGTAAATGTTTTTTCATTGATGGGAACAGATAAAAGTCACACGGAGCTAAGTCTAGTGAATAGAAGGGATATGGAAGCACATTTAGCGAGAGTTTTTGCGAGGAACTGTTCTACCAATTGGGATCGATGTGCTGGTGCGTTGTCATGCAGAATAAACCGGTCGCCACTCTGTCAGAACTAAGGACGTTTAGAACGAATTAATTCCCTCAAACGACGTAAAATGTATAAATAATGCTCCTTGTTAACTATTCAGCCTTTGGGAATAAATTCTGAATGCACAATTCTTTTAGAATAAAAAAATATCTCCATCATTTCTTTTCCTTTGCTCCGATTCTGCTGGAATTTTTTCGATCGCGGTGTGCCCAAAATCTCCGAAAGTCTCCATTGGTGGTTTACCTAAGCGTTGACAGAATTTAATGTTTCAGCGCTGTTCAAGAAAGGCCCTCTTTCTTACGTCGTGGAGCAAAGGTAACTAACTCCGGAAGATAATAGCTGCGCGTGCAGTTTGGTCACATGACATGGGCTAAACCAACCTGGGTAGGTAGGGGAGGGTTGGGAGAATCCATTTGAAGTGGTTTATTTAGGTACTTGCTTTCATCGTCATTAATGGCCACAGTCCCCGAATTTTTGGATCGTACCTCGTATATTCCACGCAAAAAGAATCATTTTTAAAATACTGAAATCCAAACGAGAAATGTGTAAAGAACGCTTTCACTGGTTTAACATTAGCTTATGAACGTCGTATGCTGACTAGTAATATAGGCTCTTAAATAGAAAATTCAAAGGCTATATTTAGCTTTCTTTTAGAATGTACAGGGTGATTAAAAAAGATGTGACAAACATTTAAGAGGTGGTAGAGCCACACTACATCAAATAATGTTTGCCTAGGGAATCAGGTCGTAGTCCAGTCACAATTACACGGGCCCCACCAGTGGCTGAGAGATTGTGCTCTCGAAGCTGCTAGACGGGAGGTGCTGGGTTCGATCCCAATCGCGCCCGTCGGCCTAATCGTTCGGAGTTTTCGTGGTTTTCTTCGAGCCGTGGATTTATCCATGCGTAAATACGGATTAGGTTCCCTTAGTAAGACCCCCCACGAAGGGCACTCCCCCCGGGCCTATATCCCTAGTGTAGATAATTGGCCGTCAATAATCAACCCAACCCAACCCACAATTACACGGTATCTGAATCCAATAAAAATCGGGATTATTTTTTTCCCTCATTTAACAATAATGATATTTTAAGGACATTCTCTATAAACTTACCTTGAATTTTGTGAATTTTAACGATATCATTAGAAGTAGTGGATGTAGCCTCCATTTGAATTCAAATAGTTCTTAACTAGACGCGTTATATTTCGGAATGTAGTTGACATTACATATGATATCACCGACCGAACAACTATGTACTGCCGTCACGCAGGGCATGATAAATCTATTGAAATTATCGTTAAATAATCTGAGTTATTGTTAAAATTATGAAGAAAAAAACGGTGAGGGTTCAGGTTACAGTGAGATACCCTGTACCTTTGCCTGAATAAGTGAACTGCGACTCCGGTTTTAGCTACAAAATTTCGTTTCTGGTGTGTGCTCTACCACCTCTTAAATTTCATCTCATCACTTTTGAAACATACAGTATATACTGAAAATCATTTTAATGTTTCTTAAGTCTATCGAGAAAGCACATATTTTATGACAATAACTAAATAAGACTGGGTTACTTGTACGGTTAAATTAGACGTACTATTTTGTTCGGCCAAAATCTATATTCGATGCAATGAAGAAATACAAAAATACTATGCAACAGTTTATCCAGTTCCTGGTGTTTGCATGATGATAGCATAGGTGTTAAGGGAACTTAGTACCCTTAAAATAGCAAAATGTGTCAAAAATGTTGATTTTTTTTGTTTTCTGCTAAAAATAAACTTTGACACCTCTAGTATTGACAAACCTAAGAGGGACTGCTTAGACGAGGAAACTATATGAGCGAAGTTTTGAAACAATCTGAGAATTACGTATAAGTGTAGTAAAAACACTTTTTATTTACGTAATTTCCGACCTATAATACGCGGATCAAACAATCATGTTTAGATCCAGAAATTTAATTTAATAATTGAAGTCAAATATTTACAGCGATCCAGTAAGTTAAATTTTATAAAATAAAATTTCCGGGTAGAAACAGGATTGCTTGATCCGCGTATTATACGCCGGAAATTCCAGTATTTTGCAAGCCCTTTAAATGCCACCCCCACTAAATGTTCCCACCATGAAAAAAAATCACCAAAGCAACTGAAATATCTGTAACTTACAGGTATATAAGGAGCAAAGATATTCAGTTAGTATTAAGAAAAATGAGACAGTCTTTAATATTTTTGTAACCATGAAATCTTCAAATTCATAATTTGCAGTTTCTCTTTTTTGATGACTTAACTGTATTTAAAATGCTAAAGCTTCAACAATCATTTTTTTATATATTCAGTGTGATTTACTTAATAAAATTAGAGATGGATTTTGCAATATAATCAGAAGAAAAAAATATCCGTGTATTTTCCAGCATTTTTCCATAGATATATGCATTTTATTCATTTACTTAATTGCAAAATTCATCCTTAAAGTTATAGAGTAGACTCTTATAAACATAAAAAACAAGCTAGAAATTGTACGTCAAACATTGACAAATGAGGTGCGTTCGTACTATAACTAGTTTTATAAATATTTATATCTTCTGTTATTATGATATGATTAATTTGCGTAATAAAGTAAGACCATTTTAAGTTCGCAACTTTTTATCTTTTGTTGACATTTACTGACAATTCTAATGGGAAACTTAAGCCTAACTTTGAAAATTTCAGAACTTGAAAATCATATTTAGACACTTTTTCCATTTAATATCTATTTTTCCGTAAACATCTATCAAAAAACTGTTGGTGAATTATATGATTGCTATAATTAAACTATTTTAGTGTACACATTCGGTTTTTAAATTCAGTAATACGGAAATAATATGACTCCATCTTATATAGAACGCAATAAACGTGGCAACTTAGAATCATTATCCATCATGGGATATCACTGAATTAATTACGTATGATCGGATTTAATAGAATGTAGAAAACTTTTATTAATATCTTTTTAAGTTTTGATTCGAATTTCATAAAATTTGAAATGACTCGACAAAATTCTGCATCGATTATATAAATGGGTAGTTTTTGCGTTGGTATATGCGGACAGACGGACGGACGAGACGACGACTATAGGTGCTACTTATTTATATAATTATTAACGCACCAAAAATCAGTGCCTATTATTGTAAATTCAAGCAGAAGAAAAAATTTTAAAAATAGTTGAATTTAAAAAAAAATAATTTTACCAACAATTTTTTTTTTGCCAGTTAAAATGAATTTATTTACTAATAACTCCTAATAATATGTATAAGAGGTAAGTGAAAATGCTTTAGCAAAAAAGAAAAGTTTGAAGAATATCGAGTCGTAACCATAGGCGTAGCGTGACCGAAAATTTTGGGGGGGCACAAAATTTTATTAAACACACACGCGGGCACGCACTCATACCCATGTATATACAGTGGTATCTTGGTTAAAAACGACCTCGCAGCAATCTTATCATATTGGGTAAAAGGAATTCAGTTTCGATCTTCTAGCCCAATATAAAACATTTTGTCTTCTTTTCAAAAAAGTCTATTTTTCTTAAACATTCGTCGTATAGCAATTTTTGAATTTTTTTGCGAAATGTTTATGTGATTTTTAGCGTTTTTTCGCGTTTTGCGACAATTTCTTAACATTTGTGTTAGGAATTAAGTTTCAATCTTTTAACACAATATAGTAAAATTTGTTCTCTGCCTTTTTAAAAATTTTCGCAAAATTTTTATGTGATTTTTAGCGTTTTTTATCTTTCCGAGGAAATTTTTTAAACATTCGTACGAGAAATCTGGTTTTATTTTTTCAGCAGATATAGTACATTTTCTACTCTGCGATTTTTAAATTTTTTGCAAATTTATTATGTGATTTTTGGCGTTTTGCGGCGATTTTTTTTCCAACTTCAATCTTTTATTCCAATCTAGCAAATTTTGTGATCTGCGATTTTTAGATTTTTCACGAATTTTTTTTTATGCGATTGTAAGCGTTCTGCGGGGATTTCCTTAAACATTCGTAACATACATCTGGTTTCAATTTTTCAGCCTGATGTAGTAAATTTTGTGATTTTTAGTGTTTTTCCGCGTTTTGCGGCAATTTTTTAACATTTGTGATACGAATCTGGTTTTAACCTTTTAACCCATTATTGTAAAATTTTTCCTCTGAGATTTTTAATTTTTTTATGAATTTTTTATGAGATATTTTGCCGTTTTTTCGCATTTTGCTGCGATTTTTATAAACATTCGTAAAAGGAATCCAGTTTTAATCTTTCAGCCCATTATACTAAATTTTGAACACTGAGATTACATTTTGTACTCACTGATTTTAATCGCGAATTTTTCATGCGACTTTTTGCGGGGTTCTTTTCGTGTTTCGTGGAAGTTCTTAACATCTGTAACAGTAATCCAGTTACAACCTTTTAGCCCAATATTCGTCAACCTCCGTGAATTGCTAAGAAATTCACATTAAGACCGCTACGCGGTCCCAGTTCATTTCGCTCGCCGCCTCTTTTCGTTTTTGCAGCAACTCTTGCCGGAATAAGTACTACCATAAATCATTTTAACATATGAAATTGACAATTTTTGTTAAAGTAAAAAAACTAATTGTAAACTTCTTTGAAAACACAATTTAAAATGCATTTAGTTGGTGCTACCAGTGGGCATAAATAATTTAAATACTATGAAAAAATGATCTTGGAAACACAATTAGTTTAAAACTCATTGCATCTATAATATTGTACAGCACGGCTTAAATTCATTTTAAAAAACACTACGTGATAAGAAGATAGTTTATATATATCATCAATCATTGTTTAAATTTTGTTCGACATGGTACTGTTTTAAATAATTATAGATTTTTGAAAAAAAAATTTAAAAAAAGATTAGTTTTATCAAGATAGCAACAGATGGCAGTAGGTGCAATCAAGACATTTAATATTTTTTTTTCTCTCCGATTTTCGTGTGAGGGAAATTCGTAAATAAATTCTAAATAAGAGTTGAGAATTCATTTGGAATTAACGATATTACTCATAATTAAAATGAGGAATCATCTCAATTACGTACATGTTATTTTATTTTAATAGTTGCTAGTTTGAGTTTGACAGCTCTCACACTGGTCGCCATATTGGAGACAGAACTGATCTTACGCAATCTAGTCTGAGCTCTAGAAACTACGGTTGTTGCCAAACTGTAAGCTAGAAATTCAGCCTTATTTCCACTCAACGTAAGAGAAATATATATATAGATGTTGGCTTCTTTTCAATAATGTTTATTCGGAACTCGTTATAACGAATTTGAATTCGTTCGCGAATTCGTAAAATGAATCCCAAAATAAATCCTGTTTCAGTCTTTAAACACAAATCATTAATTTTGCCCTCTGCGATTTTTTAATTTTTCGTAAATTTTTTTTATGAGATTTTTACGTTTTGTGGGGATATTTTCACATTCGTAAAAGAATCCGGTTTTAAATTTTTAGTCCAATAGAGAATTCTTTTTCTCTTTTCAATAACGTTTATTCGGAATCCGTACAATGATTTTAATTTTTCATATGATTTTAATGTCTAATCACGTTCCGCGGCGATTTTTTGACATTCGTAAAAGGAATCCAGCTACAATTTTTTAACCCAATGTAATAAATAAATTTTGTTCTCTGAAATTTTTAAGTTTTTCGCGATTATTTTATGCAATTTTTTACGTTTTTATGCGTTTTGCGGCGATTTTTGTACATTCGTAAAGGAAATTTGGTTTCAATCTTTGAACACAATATAGCAAATTTTGTCTTCTGGGATTTAATTTTTCGTCGATTTTTTTTTAATGGTTTTTTTTTTTAACGTTTTGTGAAGATATTTTCACATTCATAAAAAGAATCCATTTTCAATCTTTTAGCCCAATACAGTAATTTTTTTTCTCTTTTCAATAAAGTTTATTCATAATCCGTACAATAATTTAAATTTTTCATGCGATTTAAACTTTTGTGTGTGTGTGTGTGTGTTTCGCAGCAATTTTTTAACATTTGTTACAGGAATCGGGTTTTAATCTTTTAGAACAATATAGTAAATTTTGTCCTCTGCAATAATAATAATAATAATTAAAAAAAAAAAGAAAAAGAAAAGAAAAAAAGAGATTTTTAGCGTTTTTTCACATTCTGTGGCGGAAGGAATCCGGGAGGGATCGTAAAAGGAATCCGGTTTCAATATTTCAGCCCAAATACAATAAATTTTGTCCTCTGAGATTTTTAATTTTTTTGCGATTTAAATCGCATAAAAAATTGTACGCGATTATCTGCGGTTTTTCGCGGTTAGCGGCAATTTTTTAACACTCGTAAAATTAATTATTTTACAAGCTTTTAGACCAATATAGTATATTTTTTCCTCTGCAAGTTTTGAATTTCTCGCAAATTTTTTAGTGTTTTTTTCGCTTTTTCGGCAAATTTTTTACCCTTTTTTTTTTCGAAACCGACAGAACTCTCTGTTAAATTTTGCTTTCCTGCGATTAAATTAAAGTTGGAAGAATACACAAAATCGTCGTAACGTGAACTACGATGGTCAAAATATTAAACCAATTTGGGTCGAAATAAAAAAATAAAAAAATTCAAGGTTAGTTAGATTCGAGACCAGATCAGGCGTAGCCTGCACGGGTGTACGCTGTTGACAGCAGTTGGACCCCACTACCAGGTTCATTTAATTCGAGGTTCACTTGGAAAAAAAAACGACCAAGTAAATGAGGAAAGCTCCGCTAAATCATTTTATTGAAATATATATTTTTGTAACAAATATAATTAACAGCACCACAACAACTGTATCTGGCGTCTGCTGGGCGGGGTGGGGGGGGGGGGGACACCGTCCGCACCACTCTTGGTACGGTCCTGATAATAAATAAAATACATTTATCAAACTGTTAAGACATTTGAAATAAGTTTAAACGGCATTTTTAAGAAGTAACTAATCATTTGAGGTATGTGCGCCTGCAAAATTGTATGGAAAATTGCACCTTCGATAGCAACGGTTCTGCTTAACAACGGTATTTCAGAAACGGATTACCATCGTTTACCAAGGTACAGATGTATATTAACTTTAAAACAGCTCATTCAAGAAGCCTTACATTTTGAAAAAAAATCATAACCATTGCATCTCAAAAATGCGAAGGTATAGTAGAAGATTAAGTGCTGTCAATACAAAAAAATAATAAGAGAAGGGAACATATTTAATAACTAAATGAAGAAAATATTAATTATTTTTTATAATCTTACTGATGCGTGGTTGCATCCCATTGGTAAATAACTCCAGCGACACAGCTTGGAAAAGAAGGATATGTATGACTTGATTAAATTATAATTAAAGTTACAACAAATTAAATGAAATATAAATTGCGGGGAAACAGAACTCCCGCTCTGATAAACACAACTACATTTTCTAAAGTCCACAGACGGAATCAGAAGAAGAAAAAAAAGTACATGTAGATACTAACCGCAGACAGCGGAAAAAACAGCTGACACATTGAAATTGTCCGCAGCTGTAAGAGAGGGGCCGTTCAAGTATTACGTAAGCAGTAAAGGGGGAGGGGGGTCCAGAGTCTGCTTATTTTCTCTGACAAGGGGGAGGGGGGGGTCACGACAGTTCTTACATAAGCATTAAACAATGAATTTGGTGGTTTAAACAATGGTTTGTTCAATGCAATAAACAACAATATATTAAAACCATTTTGTATTTTTTGATATCACAATCCCTATATGCCTATTTATATAAATTTGTATGATTAATAATGTAATTTATTGGTAACTTTTTATCTGTCAAGAAGTCTTGATGTATAAACTGTCATAAAATCTTACGTAAGCAAGGGGGGGGGGTCTAGCATTTGCTTATATTTTCTTACAAGGAGGGGGAGGGGGTACAAAATGACTAAAAATATGCTTACGTAATACTTGAACGGCCCCAGAGTGTTAGTTCAAACTTTCGTTTAATGAATGTTCGTATTAGGGTTTGTACTGCACAACACAATTTTTGCTATGAGCTATCTATACTGATCTGACATCTGCTTAAGTAAAAAAAAAAATGAAGAAATATAAAATGAAAATTAAAGTAGTTATTTCATTTCCATTTTGGGTCAATACAAGACAAGTCTTAATTGAATGTATCATATTTTAGAAATTGATGTTCAGAAAGTTGGGGGGGGGGGCACGTGCCCCCTCGTGCCCCCCCGAGGCTACGCCTATGGTCGTAACCTTCGAGATACAAGGCCGTGACAATAAATAAACATGGCGGTCCTATCCGTCCTATAATGCAGCACAAAAATACATGAATATTTCTCTCAAGAACTAAAGAAAAATAAACTTTTATACAAAAGAGCTTATGAAAAACATATAGTAATAATAATAAATATCTTCAAATATATTCCTGTATCCTCATTTTTGTATACTTTAATTAATAATTCTATTAATTAGTTTTAATGATGATATAATATAAATACTTTTTATACATGGCTGTAATTCCTTAAGTTGCTGATATGTTATTATAAAAATTTGTGCATTAATGTTTAAAAAAAAAATACAAATTTTAGTCTCAAGAAAATAAATGACAAAATTTTAGAATATTCATTAAGCATTAGTACAGTGAATGAAACGGTAACAGTAGACTCATATTTACATTTATGCTTTTTACATTTATTTATATTCATTTTCCCAAACATTTTCATATCAATGGTTTAAATTTTATGCAAACAAAGAACAAATAAAATGATTTTTTTTCCAGATATTAATTGAGAAAGTACAATTATAATCATTAAATACTTTCATGTATGTTTTTAACAGGGATGAGATTTTACCGACGTTTGCATACCAGTATAATCTTAGTGATTTTTTTAAAAATTTAATCGGAACATTCTGCAATTTAACTGAATAACATTTTCTCGAAGATTAAACTGGTATGCAAAAAGTCGGAGAAATCTCATTCCTGTTCTAATATTCCTATATAAACATTTTCTCCAAATTTTAAAAGAAATAGCGTCTTGTGATTATTGCAATAATGGTGATTTTTAAATAATTATATTTTAGATTCTTAAAGCATTTTTAAGACATTTTGCATCATCGCTTTGAATCTTAAGCAAGCAAAGTACAAATTGAAGATTTTTTTCAGATATTAATGATGCAAGTAAAATTATAATAATTAAATAATTTTACGTGTGGTCTTAACATTCATTTACAAATATTTTTTTCAAACTTTCTAAGAAATAAATTCTAGTGATTATTTCTATAATAATAATTTTTATTTTCAAATAGTACATTTTTTAAAGAATTTTTTTGATATTTTATATGAGTTCTTTGAGTCTTAAACAAGCAAAGTCGAAATTGGATTTTTTTTTCAGATATTAATGAAGCAAGTAAAATTATGATAAAAATAAAACAATAATTCCATGTATGCTTCTTTAGATTTCTGTACATGCATTTTTTCCAAAATTTTTAGGAAATAAATTCTAGTGATTATTTCTATAATGAGGATTTTTATATACAAATAATACTATACAGTAGATTGCTTAGGTATATTTTTAAGGATTTATATCATTCCTTTGAGTCTTAAAGAAACCAAACAGATATTGATAATTTTTTAAAAATAATAATGAAGGAGTTCAACCATAATAATAATAAAATAATAACACCATGTAGGCTTTTTTACATTAATTTATATACATTTTTCCCCAAAATTTCAATGAAATAAAATGATAGTAATTATTTCTATAATCATTTTTATTTTCAAATATAACTATACTAGCAAGCTACGCCCGCTACGCTGGTCAATTTCTTTTAACGAAACTTTGATCAAACAAAATATTGACATTTCATAAATAACTTTTATATTTTACCAGAATAATAAGGCTACTATAATTTGTGACTCGTGCTATAGCCAATATACACGTCAGGACACGTCGCCCTTATCATTATCTTTTTACGCATGAAGGTTTCGCTATGGTACTCCATTGGAAAATTTGGTAATTTTTGAAATTCAATATTTGAAAAACGGCATAATCATTAGATTTGAAATTTATATAAAGAAAAATACAATTTTTTACCTTTCAAACGCAGTTTGTCTAACAATTTTCTGACAAATACTTTTTGAGCTATCATTTTTTTCAGTAACTTCAAATGTTTCATTTTCCGAGATTAATCTGTTGCAACAATTAGCGAAAAACCCAGTCGTCAGCAACGCATAGTTTTTTATTAAAGAGGCTGTTGGAGCAGGGATTATCCCCACCAATTTGCTACCATCACTTTTGAAATCGGTTTCGTGGTTCCAGAGATTCCATAGAAATTGTAATTTAGAAGGACTTCAGAACGCTTTTCGCTCATTTCAGCCATTTAAATTTCGATTTTTTTAAAATTTATTCTTAGAGAGCATTTACATCTTATAAGTAACTACAATGCTAAATTTCAAATTTCTTGCCTCTTCAGTATAAAAAAGTCGCAATTTTCGAACATTTTTCGATCCTGCACCCCATTGATGTTAGTGGCACCGACATAAAATATAGCCTATGTTGGAGTAGGGATTGTCCCCATCAATTTGCCACCATTACTTTTGAAATCGGTTCTGTAGTTCCAGAGATTTCATAGAAATTGTAATTTAGACTGTTTTTAGAACGCTTTTCGCTCATTTCACCCTTTTAAATTTAAATTTCTTTTTTATTTTGTTCTTAGAGAGCATTTACATCTTATAAGTAACTACAATTTCAAATTTCTAGCTCCTTCAGTATAAAAAATAAAAATAAAACTGCCCAGTTAAACTGAGGGCATTGAGTTCACAGGCTATTCACACTAATTGTATATTATACTCTTATTTCAAAGAATTTGAAATAAGCCCATCGAAAAATAAAGAAATAAACAATATATTAAGGGGGGGGGTCATCCCCCCGTTACCCCCCCTCATAGTTAACTAATGAACCCCTTAAACTAATCAGGTAAATCTCTAATTACAATGAATATATATACAAAATTTGAAGAAAATCGGATAATTCTGCATGAAAAACCCATTTATATAAATTAAGGCGGGATTAGCCCCCTCCGTTCCCCCCCTTTATACTTAACCAATCAATCCTGAAAACTAATCAGGGAAGCGTCTTAACCCAATGAACCTATAAACAAATTTTGAAGCAAATGGGATAATTCTGCATGAAAAACCCATTTATATAAATTAAGGGGGGGATTAGCCCCCCCGTTCCCCCACCCCCTTTATACTTAACCAATCAATCCCAAAAACTAATCAGGGAAGTGCCTTAACACAGTGAACCTATAAACAAAATTTGAAGGAAAACGGAATAATTCTGCATGAAAAACCCATTTATATAAAATAAAAATGGCAATTTTAGAACGTTTTTTGCTCCTGCACCCCCTGGGGTTAGTGGCACCGACATAAAATATAGCCTATGTTGGAGCAGGGGTTGTCATCATCAATTTGCCACCATCACTTTTGAAATCGGTTCGGTAGTTTCAGAGATTACCCCCTACAAACAAACAAATAAACAATCTTTACTCCTTTATAATATTAGTATAGATTACAAATTTTTTAAGCCTTTTGTAGTGCATTATAACATTCCTTTGAGTTTTAAGCAAGCAAAGTAGAAATTGGTGAAATTTTTCAGATATTAATGAAGCAAGTAAAATGATAATAATAATAAAATAATAATTTCATGTATGTTTTTTTTTTTACATTCAATGTAAATTTTCCCCCAATATATTTAAGAAATAAATTCTAGTGATTATTTCTATAATGGTGATTTTTGTATACAAATATAACTATATAATAGATTTTTTAGCATATTTTTAAGAATTTATATCATTCCTTTGAATCTTAAAGCAAGCAAATATATATTGATTATTTTTTTAAAATATTAGTGAAGCAAGTTAAACGATAATAATAATAAAATAATAACTCCATCAGGGTACGTACGCTGATACCACAATTTTTAATAGAATTCTTCGCCTTATTTAAATGCAAAAAAGCATTACAAATCCTGCAATTAAACTAGGTGTCTACAATTTTTGCTATTTAAATATTAAATAGCAAAAATGTTCTATTAAAAATTGTGGTAAAAGCGTACGAACCCTGGTGGAGTTGTCCACATACCCTGCCAGAGTACTGTCCACGTATGCTTTTTTACATTCATTTTTTATATACATCCCCCCCCCCCCCAAAAAAAAAAGAAAAGAAAAAAAAATACTTCATAGAAATAAATTCTAGTGATAATTTCTAGTAAAACAGAAAGTCTTTCTTTGTTGGACACGGGACAGAAACGTTGCCTTCCCCCTCTGCCTTTTGGGGAGTATATCAAGGCCTTGAATATCTCGAAGGTTACGACTGAGTCCCCTTAATATTTAATCTTACGCAGTCTTATACATAAATCCAGTCTAGGCATACATAAACACTATCTCAGCTTCAATTACCAGCAAGCGGATTCAGTAACCTAGTAAATAGTAATTATTTGTATGTTTATTGCATCAAATGTATTATGGGTGAACAAAGCAAATTTTATTTTATTTATTAAATAAATATTCTGGTTCAAAACGTTCTTGATTTGGATTAAACTAACCTAGTTTTTACGGAAGAATATTAGCAGTTGGCAAGTATTCAGTACGTCAAACATGTCCATGTTCTTCTAAGTACATGACACCATATAAAACATTTCGATGCGATATATTCTCAGTGCTGTCTTTTCCGTTCTTCTACCAAGCAATTAGAAATAGCATAGGTAATGTGACACTCCACGCAGGAATTCTTTTATTTTTGATTAAGTCAGACTTTTTGTATTTTTAACTTATTTGTGTAAATTTGTATGTATTTTATGTTACAAAATTCATAAAAAAGATAATCTTAACCAATATGGCGTATTTTTAAATTCTCATATATTAGCTTTTTTTATTTTTTATTTTACAAAACTTCTTCAATACCGGATGCAGAAAAGTGTAATCTTATCTATAAATATTTGTGATTATGAAAATTGAAATTATATTATTTTCAATACCGGATACTCTTTAGAGAACATAAAATCAAGATTAATATTCAAGTGTAAGTTTTCTTTAAGGATCAGCTGTAGCATAAATTAACTTTACAACCTTTTCAGAAGCGTTTATTGATAACCCTTTTTAGATACAAAATGCGTCAAAAAGGGTAAATCAAAGCAGATTCTTTTACATTAAAATCTGAATGTCTGTTTGTATTTCACAACTCCTTCTTCTAGAACATGGAATGCAGCGCGATGAAATTAACACTAGTTATCTGCATGGATTCCAGGATGTCATGTAAGCTCTCAGAATTTTAAAAATGGAATTAGCTTCAAGATATTATTATTATTATTTTTTTTTGTAAATTTTAACGAAGTTTCTCCAAAGATTGCAACTAAATTACTTCCTTTTTGTGGGTAAAATAGTGAAAAAGAAAATTAAAGGGATTATTATATTTCTATTGACGTCAATTTTCCATTAAAATTGAAAAGATGGCGAAAAAAAATTCATGATTAACCCTTTCAGGGGTAAATTACTTATGTTCGTGAAATGCTGAAATAATGAATGACACTAGAATTTACAAACAAATTTATTTGAAAAAAGTAAAAGCTTTTCTTTACGTACTCAATAAAAGAAAAAATTTCATTCAAAAATTATGGTGCCAATGCGGCATTTCGGGATTAAAATTAAGTGATCTAAAAATGAATCACCGCCATTCAATGGGTTGAATTTAATTTTATTGAAAATTCGTAAAAATAAGAACAAATTTTCTCATTTTCAAGCTTCATGAATCAATTTTTTTTTAAAGAACCAAAAATCGTCTGTCGATATATTGATATTTAGGAATCATTGCGTCATAGGTTTCTCAGCGTTACGTTCAATGGAGGAGGAAGTTTCAAGCTCCATATATTTAGGTGAACAATTATTGCCCCTATTTCACAAGAATTGAATTGAAAGAAAAAGCATATATACTATTTTCAATTAATTATTTTTGAAAAATGGCGGTTAAAACGATCCACAAGGGGGTTAAAAGTAAAATGGTTTATCGGATAAAAATGTCATTTTCTTTCGTGTAAAGCATGTATTTTAATTACAGAAACTAAAATATTTTTTATAAATTCGACAACGTGACGTCATTTTCCATTCACCAGCTCAGATATTAGAAACTAAATCTTAAATGAACTGTATACTTTTGACAAATAACGTTTTGAATAAACATTCACATAACCTACAATTTTCACAATTTCTGCTAATTTTCTCTTACATTGTAAATATAATTTCTTACTTGTGATTTAGTTTTTAATAAAATTTATGTTCTAGTTTGTTTTTAAATGTACAAACAATATTGGATTTCTTTTTCCCCTCAAGAAATAGAAAGATCTCATGAAATGTAAATGTAACACATCGGGTTGCCATTCAACTTGTTTTAATTATTTACTGAAGCTTGCTGTCCTTTTACACTGAAGACAATATGTTCTTTTTATTTGGGCAAATGTTCTCAATTTTTAATTTATATTTTAGGAACAACAAGTACTTTTTAACCTTTTCTGAGTTTTTTCTAAATTAACATTTAAATTAATATAAAACAAGAAAGAAAAATCATGCATCAAACAAAGATTATGAAAAATTTTCCGACACTTCCCGAATATTTTAACAAAATTTCCGTGTTTAACAAGGTTAAAGTAAACATTTTAGAAAACGCACAACACATTTGAAAACAAGATTTCAGCAGTTACCATCCATAGCCAGAAAATTTCTCCAGTTCTTTTGTGCAGTCCTGTATTTGCTCTATAGATTTGTATATATTCTACATAGTACGCTAAAATTTAGTATAGTAAGAAAACACATAATATGTTGAAAATTTATTTTCAGCAATTTCTACCAGTACACGGAAACATACTTGAATTCTTTTGTACAGCCCTGTATATTACCTAAATATTTTTATAAACACCACATACTAAGCTAAAATTAAATATTGGCTAAAAAACGTTAAAACTACTGAAATAGCACTTCCAGAAATTATCATCCCTTAACGGCCATGTGTCCAGTTTTTTGCGTGGCTCTGTATATGGTTTTATTCAACAAACATATTTTACAAGGGGAGGTTCCAAGGTCGGGGTCACAGAATGCGGTGAACGTTTGTATATCGATAGAGTACAGTTAGTATATGAAAGCCATAAAGTGTAATACCCGGTCTTGAGAAAATAAGTCTCAAAGTTTACGTTACAGTTTATAAACTGATAAATTTCATTTTCAGTCCAGCGGCTCAGCTTCTTGGTTGGCAGTACACCGGATTTAAAAATTTTCTGTTTGGGTTCGAATTCCGGTGAGACTTGTTTTTCGCAGCGAGAATTTTTATCAATTACTTTCGAACCATAATTAAAAAAATATGTATAATCATTGAAATTTATAAAAAATATAAATTTAATATAAGTTTTGTTGCATATAAGTAGAGTTTTGACTATGAAATTTTGCATGTTTAAATAATGTATAATAAAAAGTAATAGAAAATAGTCGGAAATTTATATTGCTATAGACTAGAAAATTTTGCAGTTATTTAAAACTATTTACAATTTAAATGAATAATCTACTTTTTTTTTTTACAGAGAAATAAATTAAAATCCGTCTTATAGATCTATAATATATTATTTTAGTTTTGTTTCATTATGCAAATATTTCATATATTTTATGATTTTTTAAAAATATTCTTTGAAAATTTTAATATGATTTTTTAAAATCTTGGATTCTTGGTTTTGTTCTTACTGCCTACGTAATAAATATTTTTATCAATTCAGTGTCTTTTTATAACTTTTTTTAAATACATGAAGAGTTAAGAATTCAAGATTTAAAAAATTCAAAATTTAAAAAGTTAGTTGCTTAAAATACAACATATTTTGAAATAATATTATGATAATAGAAAAATTACAATTTAACAAACAATGAAAGCAGCGTATTATAATTTTATGTAACGTATTTTAATTAATTTCACTGTGAAAAATAGTAGTTTATTTACATAAATAATAGTAAATAAATTTTAAAACTAGCAGAATTTTGTGATCTATAGAAGTACCAATTGCCTATTTGTTTTTGTTTATTTATTTATTTTGACTTTAATTTTCTTTAAACACACAAACATCCAAATTTTCATACTTTAAATTGTATTTATGTAATTAAACAACAAAAAAAATAAATTGGATTGCTAAAAATAATTATTATGTAGAGAGTTATTCTAATTACAAAATAAAGAATCCGAGATTTAAAAAAAATCATATTACAAATCTAAAAGTATATTTTTAATAAATGATGAAATTTTTGAAATGTTTGTAGAATGAAACAAAATTAAAATAATATATTATAGACGTATATATGATGTATTTTAATTTATTTCTCTGAGAAAAATAATAGATTATTTATTTAAATAACTGTAAATAATTTTAAATAACAGCAAAAATTACTGGTCTACAGAAATATAAATTTCCAACTTTTTTTTTTTTTTTTTTTTTTTTTAACTTTCTATTATCCATTTAAACATGCAAAATTTCACAGTCAAAATTGTACTTATATGCTACAAAACTTATATTTAATTTATATTTTTCGTAAGTTTCAATTATTATACATATTATTTCAGTTGTGGTTCTACAGTAATTGATAACAATTTTCTCTTCAAAAAATAAGTCTCACTGGGATTAGAACACAAACTGAAAAATGTTGAATACAGCGTGCTGCCAAACAAGTTGCTGAGCCGCTTGCTTAAGGAAGAAATTTATTCTATTATAAACTGTAACGTAAACATTGAGACTTATTTTCTCAAGACCCCCTGGGTATTGCGCTTTATGGCTTTTTTATGCACTAACTATACTTTATCGATACACAAACGTTCACCGCATTTTGTGTCCCGACCTCCCAGCCTCCCATTGTGAGTATAATAAATACAGTACAGCTTGAAAATGCATATCTCAAAAACTACCTTTAAGAAATTCACGTTCATACTCAGTAATGCTTACGAACACTTTTGTGTAGCCCTGTATATGATGTACAGCATTTACTCGCACCAGGTAGTACCGAAAAATTTACTTAAACTTAAAAACGCATATCATAACTGAAAACGCACTTCCAGCAATCATCGCTAATATACAGTGCTTCGTATACAGTGCTGTATCCGGAGGCCCCACCAGTGGCTGAGAGGTTGTGCTCTCGAAGCTGGTAGACGGGAGGTGCTGGGTTCGATCCCAATCGCGCCCGTCGGCCTAATCGTTCGGAGTTTTCGTGGTTTTCTTCGAACCGTGGATTTATCCATGCGTAAATACGGGTTAGGTTCCCTTAGAAAGACCCCCACGAAGGGCACTCCCCCCGGGCCTATATCCCTAGCGTAGATAATTGGCCGTCAACAATCAACCCAACCCAGTGCTGTATCCGAAATCTTTTGTGCGTCCCTGAAAATGAATGATAAATGCTGTGCACATCATATTCTACAGCAAGTATCTTGTAGTAAACCTCAGTAATGTATATCAATTTCATTATATTTGAGACCCTACCAGGGGCTAAGAGGGTCTGCTGTCAAACCTCGTAGACGGGAGGTGCTGGGTTCAAACCCCTGTCGCGCTCATCGACCTAACCGTTCGGAGTTTTCCGTGGTTTTCTTCGAACCTTGCGTACATACGGGTTAGGATCGCTTAGAAAGATCCCCACGGAGGGCACTCCCCTGCCGGCCTATATCCCTAGCGCATATAGTCGGCCGTAACAAATAACCAACCAATCATAAAATTTGAAGTAGTGTAACATAATTAAAATACGCTGCAAACAGTTCTCCCTCGTAGTTCATTATGTGACGGAATACTTTTGTGTAGCAAATGCAAATGAATGCACCCAATATTCTACATGTTTTAGTGCATTTCACAAGTTCATATCAATTTCTTTATGTTTGAAATGGTGTAACATCATTAAAATTTTCTTGAAAAGAGTTTTTAACATTGATCATAATGTAAAGTAATACATTTGCACTGTCCCTACTCAACGAACTATAAATGCTACACACTTAATTTTCAATAGAGATTGCGCTACAGTAAACGTCAATAACATATAAAATTTACAGGGCAATACGAGAATTAGAGACAGAGATGGCCAGATGGTTAAACAGCCTTACGGCCAGACAAACCGAAGTTATAAACATTTTCAACTATGTCGAAAAGTGTTAAAAAACAGATTCAAATCATTGTCATGTATAATTATTTTTTGTTAAAAGTAAGTAACATAATTTAATTTCTGATTTTCCCATTTATAAACAATTATAAATAAAAAAATATGTTCCCATGGAGAGAAATTACGTCTAAGGTTTTTCTCGTAAATATAAAAATAAACAATACAGAGGTTAAAGCTATGAAATGAACATCGAGTAAAATTTGATTTCATCTATTCTATGTGAGAAAAATATAAAAGAAACCATGATTCAAAAATGCAAAGTAGAAAGAATAAAATATCAACCTTACCTTACTCCATTACCCAGAGAGTCTGATCAGAAACTAAGGTAACATCGGTTTAAGAAAGTCATTTTATAGCAAAGTTTTCCCGGAAGTTTCATTATATTCATCAAAACGTATTATTTTAAGTAACCTTGAAATTGAAACTGCATGTGATTCTTGTATACCTTTCAGTAACTTTTTCGAAGTACAATTAACAACTAATACATTTCAATGCGCAACCACAAATAAGATATCCAAATTCAAATAGTTCAAAATGAAAAATCAAAATTATTTTCGTAATTTAGCTGTGTGATAATTACGAAAATAGTTCAAAATGAAAAATCAAAATTATTTTCGTAATTTAGCTGTGTGATAATTACATGAAATCGCACAGGATGTTGAAATCCACGAAAGTATCGCACGACAAAAGTTTATCTTTTTTATTTCACAATTTGAAAATATTTAGAAAAACAATTACACAAGAAAAAGACTGTGAGGTGTAATTTCTTTTCACTGACAAAATCTTGTCTTTTTCTTGCATAATAAAGTTGTGAAACTGAGTGATCTGGGAATAAGCGGTTTTTCATTTCCGTTGCTGCACGGCTTAGAAATTAACAAAGGAATAAATCCACAACAGTATTGGCTCAGTTAATGTGATATTTGGGTAGAAGAAAATTGTTTTCTCAAGACCTTGAATATAATCAAGGAATAGTGTGCGTTCTTTTTCATGTAGATTATTTTTTGTGTTTTAATTTTTAGGAAGAATAGAGGAAATGCAGATTCCAAAATATTTTGTTATAGTACTTGATGCAACAAGTCTAACGCATACCTATTTAATAATCCAAAATATAGTAAAACACCTTTAATATGTTTCTCTTTTAAATGTCGATATCTATGTAAACTCATTTTTCTTAATCCTAAAGAGTTCCTATACAGTTAGTTCCAATGATATTGAAACGTGCTGTATTACTTTCTTCTATCTTTAAAAAAAGAAAGTATTGGATTCGTGAAATTTTTTGACTTCCAGGTTTCGACGGTTTGAAAATGTCTGTCTGTGAGCCTGTCTGTCTCTGTGGCTGTATGTGACAAAAATTTTGTGGGCACTCATTTGAAGATCTACACGGAATTTAATAAAATTTTAGATTCAGTTAGACCTTGATAAGGATTGGTTTTGGTGTAAATCGCCCAACAGATGGCGCTGCTGTGCTGCAATTTCACGATTTCGCAATAGCTCTATCTGAAGAACTAATGCACGGATTTTCATCAAACTTCAGATTCAGTTAGACGCTGATTAGGTTTTGATGTAAATCGCCCAACAGGTGGCACTGCCATGCTGCATTTTTCACTACTTCCGCCATAGCTAAATCTCAAGAATTAATGCACGGAATTTCACCAAATTTCATATTCTGTTAGACCTTAACAAAATAGATCCTTGTTAGGTTTTGGTGTATACCGCCCAACAGGTGTCGTTGCTATGCTCTGTTTTTTTTGCAGTTTCCGCGATAACAATATCTAAAACACGTATATATTGTCATTTACTTTTTGTTACAGACAATTTGATTTATAAAGAAGAAAGTTTTGTGATGGCTACAACATACTAGTTTTTTTTTAATTATTAGAGATTATTAGACAATAGTCAAGGTGTACCTACTTATCGTTGATCAATAGGTAATTCCCAAATCCTCAGTTTTAGAGGTGCAGATCCAAATGCGAAAATGTTTCAAATGTTGTTCTTTATCGTATGAAAATACATTCGCGTTAAACAAGTTATTTTTGAAAAAGTTACCCAAATTTAAATTTTTCTATGCTCTCTGGGTTCTATAAATTATATTATTCCTCCATGTTCCTAGAAGTAAAACAATAAAACTCCATTCTTCTTTGGCTAAAATTTACCGAGTTTATCATACTTTAAATTTTATGTATTTTCTGCGTTTTCTGGCACTAAACCACGGAAAAACTTGTCTACACCGCCGGAAAACGGTGAGAATTCAACGAATTCATATTATCATAACTCGGTATGTTTTGGTAATAGAAGAATGAATTTTATTTTTCGTTTTTTCTTGCATTAATTAAAACCGAAGTTACAGCCATCGTTCTTTTTTTTTTCTTTTTTTTTTGATGTACTGTATATGCGAAAATAGGATGGCCGACAAAGACAGTTAGCCATAGTATAAAACAGGCAATCTCTTTCGTTGTATGCTGAGAAAGCAGTAAAAATTTCTTATTCACAATAATAGGATCCGGACAATGGGATTCCACATGCTCAATTTTGAGAGGTCATTAGGCGTGGTTAGGATTGTGCTCACGAAAACAAAAATACCCACACACAAAAACAACAACAAATAATAACTTTATATCAAATATTACCTTTAATATAGTCTCTCACAGGCAGTAGCCCTCCTTTTAGGGGGGGGGGGCAGCCGCTGTAAAGGGGCGCCAAATTCAGAGAAATTTTTAACCGAAATTATGTCACATATTTCGACAATAAATAAAAATTGCTTTTTTTTCTCAATGTCTGGCCTCCGCTCACTGAATATTAGGCCTGAGCGCTGACACAAAACTGATGCAGTCATAGGCGGAAATTTTTCAGCATGTGTACGGTCCCTTGAAATTCAATACCAATAATTTCTAAAAGTTTTCTCTGCCTTATTTGTCTGAGACATAACTAGTCAAAGAAAACTTTTAGAAAATACTGGGGTCTAAAATTAGGGGACCGTACAAAGGTTTTACAAAATTGGCTCACGAGCGCCGCCATTTTTGTGTCAGCGCTCAAGGATAGTATTCAGGGGGTGGTGGTCTGGCTTGCAGCTTATAAACCAAACGGCCCTGCTGACGTCACATTTCTGATATCAAAAGAGCATTTCTTTATTTCTCTATCAGTTTTCGCTCTAATTTTTTTGTTCTTAGAATTCTATATGACTAGTTTCGTGTAATAGGGATTCTGTGAATCAGTGCAAAATGGATTTATTTGAAGGAACTGTAAATAAAGAAATTATTTTTTTTATTGGGAATTATATGTTTTCGTCGAACTAGCAAACTAACATTGAGAAAAACTAAATAATAAAATGTGGACGACATACCGCGAAATTTTCCGTTCTTAAAACGTATAAAAACAAAAACAGGACTTTTTAGTCTTCCGAGTATGACTAGTACAGTATGGAAATACAGAAAAATCAAAATTATTCTGTTGGCCTTGTTTCCTGTTAAATGTGTGATCTTTAGAAGGATTTGACGAATTATAAAAATATTTCGCAGGCGTTATTAAAACTTTCAGCCTCCAAGAATAATTTAAATGCTCATAGCCTTGAACAAACATTCAAAGTATCTGAACTATTTCATGGAAAATTGTAGAAAATTAAGTACAATGAAGAAGTAAAAAAAGAGCAGGAAAATATTTTTTAAGTATTTGTATTTAAAAAGTGTAATCAGTGCATTTTTTCAGATAATGTTTTATAAAATGATTTTAGAAAAATAAAACTCGAATTGAGAAATTTTTTAACGATTGCAACTCCGAATAATTTAACGGGAAATGGATGCAGTAAAAAGCCCTTTTCACATATTTCTAATAATCGGATCTTTAGATATTTATAATCATCGAATCATTCACCAAAATATGCTAGGGATGTATAACTACACTAGCTGTTACCCGTGACTTCGTTCACGCAACATTAAAAGAAGAATAAATACATTAATTAAGAAAATATTTCACTCCCGATAATTAACTAACTATTTATCACATTTCATAGGAGACAATACGGTATTTTTTGTTATAGGGACCTTGACATAACTCAGTCTTTAAAAAGTGAAATTTTGTGCCAAATAATCGCGAAAATGAAATTGCAACCAATGCAAAAAAGAGGGCCAAATAAAATCGTGGAAATAGACGAATTGGGTAAAAACAAATGTCAGTTTTACCTGATAAACAATTTTACTTTTAACGCCTTTGTGAAACGTTTTAACAGCCATCCTTCAAAAAAACATTAATTGGAAATAGTACATGCTTTTTCTTTAAATTCAATTCTGCCTCCTTGGTTTAATGTATAGCTGAAACAAATCTTATTTTCTAAATGACAGTATGTTGACAGGCAATTTTTGTTCTCCAGAATAAATTGATTCATGAAGTTTGAATATGTGAAAATATGTTTTTATTTTTCGGATAATTTACTGAAATCAAGATTTTGTTTTCACCATCTATTCAAAGTGAAAATAAATTCTGTTTTTCAGTTTTAATGAAAAAATGGTGCAAAAAATATACTGATCTATTTTATTTCTCCTTTTTTTATACACAAATATGGAGTAATTTACTTTCCGTTTTTAGAGACTTCGTTATAATCAACAAAAAAGAAAAAAAATCTTGGCATCTAATTTAATTTTTTAAATTCTGACAGTTTGTGTGACATCCTCGGATCAATGATAACCGGTATAATGTAAATCTCGTTGCGTTCGATAGTCTGGCACTGTAATAAGAAAGTTGTAAATTCACCGGCATTCTCCGTGAATTGCTGCCATAATTTTACGGGAAATGCCCCCTTTTCAAAGCAAACGGTCAATTTCAGTAAATTTCATGTTTTTACGGGCAAAAACCGTTTATCTAATAGCAAAGCTCGTTTATCTAGTCACAAAACCGGTTTTCTAATGGACATTGCCTGGAATCTCTCCTGCAGTAATTTTACTGCAGCAATTTTTTACAGTGAGGAGTAGTTGCGAAATACAAACATTTTAATATAATAGATTAGATACTGGCATAGGGGAAATTATGTTGCTTTAACGAAATAATATTAAATCTTTAGGTTTTATCAACAAAAATGGAACTATTAACATTCGTCATTTTTTTTAGGTAATCGAGTTATTTCTTTTAGTTTTAAGAATGAAAATAAATATTTCTCGCTATCCATGACATCATTTTCGATATGGATAATTTTGCGGAGCATATTATTGACATTTGCTGACCATTTTCTTTTGAAACTTCTTTTTACATTTATAAAATTTAAATAAAAAATACGGTATAGTTATATTAGCCCTGCGCAGACGGTAAAACGCCAAGCATTATTACCATACAAAAGAAAAAAGCGAAAAAAAAAAAAAACCCAAGATAATTTAATTTCACCAATCAAAGCACATCCGCTTTATTTTTTAAGTATGGAGTCATATTCGCCTGTTTCCTATGGTTACTCATATTGAAACCTTGTATTATTATCAAAACCTAAAAAAAGTACGTTGTTTTTCTAATAATATTATTTAATCTTCTTTTTAATTCTTTAATTTTTTTATTTCATTTTTATTTTTCAAGTGAAAATTTTTCAATTGAAACTAAATTGTTGACTAAAAATTATTATTCCGGGTTTTGAATTAGTTTTGGCAACGATAAAGTATTAGCAACGGTAAAGTAAATTTAACCATTTTAAAATATTATACGAAAAAAATGTCCATTTACTCTCTATGAAAATAACGAAATTTTGAATTATTAAGAAAAATATTTGAATAAAATAAACAAAAACCAGCCTATGTTCAAATGAGGGTTATAATCAACTTATATGCAAAGATGCAGGATCATTAAACGCTCCATTTTGACGCTGGCTTCAGCCTAACATTTGCACACAATCAGATTTATAATATTATTAGGATTCCTAAACGAAAAATTGTAAAATTTAAATTTTTGACATTTTTTGCTAAGAAGAGTACCTAGTTTCCCTTAAAAAGGAAGTGTACATTTTATATTTGAAAAGTCGCGCAATTTTTTTTCTTCTGTTCTTTGAATAACAAACAGTGTTGTTTTCATAAGTAATCAGTCTTCTAATCTAATGCAAATTAATTAATAATAATAAAAGTTATTGAAATATATTTTTAATGACAGTTTTATAAGCATTCCATGTTTATCTTAAAAATCACACTTCATTGCATGACTGCAATTCATGTAATTAAAAAAAAATATATATATATATCCGTTAAAATACGTTAATTTGGCATGGGCCCACGATAATTGAAAATTCATTGATTTTATTTACACTTAGGAGAAAGTGCAAATTGGTGATATTTTTTAAATTATAATGCTTACTCTGTTTCTTTTTAAAGACAGTTTAAATAACAGAAAAAAACACATTATTTAAACTATCAATTCGGAATTTGTAAGGTGTTTTCCCAATGTATAGTCATAATTTATTTATTATTCATTTAATGATAAAATATATATATTTTAAAATTATTACACTCTTTATTTTTTATTTATATTTTCTACGTTTTACTGTTTAAAACATTTTGTTGTTGCACTAGCACTTTCAAAAACAAGCTGGGATATTTTGACAAGCTTGTTTGGCGTACAGTGGCGGACAAAAAAAACTGCATCGCCTGCGTAAAAGTGGAAAACGCTGCAAATAATGTTTTTTAAGTACAGGTATTATGGAAGGATGATATTTTTACGATAAAATACAGTTGTAGGATTAATCTCAATTAAATTTTATTGGGATCTGTAAATGATTTACACATAATTATTTGGAAAAATGAAAAAAAAGTGAAAAACGCAATATTTAAATAAACCTGGAACAAAGTAATAGATGCACAAATTCTGCAGTTAATGTAAATTCTACGTAACTGCAGTCATATTATATATAATTAGATGTGTATACATGCATAAGGGTCACTTTAGTATTTAGTAGATCCTCCACGAGCTGCGATGACAGCCTTGCAGGGGTCCGGCATAGAACATATCAACTTCTGAAAGTAATCCTGGCCAATTTCATGCAACCAGACCCTAATATTGCTTTCCTACAGTTTTATCTTAGTAGCAGGCTTCTGAGCAGCAATTTTTGTATCCATTATATGCCAACAATTTTCAATGGGATTCAGGTCAGGACTACTCCCAGGCCATTCCAAAACTCTAATGCCAGATTTTGTCAGATAGGCCGTCACCTAAAGGGAGGAAATTGGGTGAAAATTGCTTTTCCAATATCCTTAATGTTATGGAGATTAAAACTTGTAAATCAGGCAGCAAAATAATTCATGAATAAGTTAGATTGTGCTTACCGATTTTGCTGTATGGCTGGGTGCAGAGTCCTGTTGAAAAATACAATTTCTAGCACCTTGAAAATGATCCTTAATAGCTGGTTTTAAACACTCCTCCAAAATCTCGGTATAAACGGATGTATTCACAGTTCCAGTAATAAGTTTCAGGCGTCCAACTCTTTTGCTGGATATACATCCCCAGACCATTTGTCTGACTGGGAATTTTGCAGTAGGTGATATGCAGTCTGGATGATAAGCTTCACTTTTACGTTTTCAAACATACCGCTTACCGTCTGATTCATGTAGTTTGAACTTAGGTTCGTCCGAAAGAATTACTGAATCCCACTGAGCCTTTATCCATGAAACATGCTCTTTTGCCCACGAAAGTCGTTTCTGCATCATTTTTTTTTGTAAGTAAAGGATTTTTCTTTGGGCGATACACATACAAACGACATTCCACAAGGCGTCTTTGGATAGTTCTTGCGCTTAAATTAACACTACAGACTTTCTCAAATTCGACTTTTAAGTAAGGAACACTTGCATGACGATTACTTAGAGACATCCGTTTCAGATATCGATCATCTGAATTTGTGGTCGCCCTCTTTCGGCCCGATCCAGCCTTTCTCTCAACATTACCAGTTTCACGTTCTAATTTAATCGTCCTCCAAACTGTCGATTGATTGAAACCAATTTTTTTTAGCGATCACACGTGTAGAATATCCTTCTTTAACTAAAGCAAGTATCACACATTTTTTTTCTTGCGTCAATTGAACATACGAAGCCATAATTTGAACACTTAAAAAACAAGACAAATGACCGTTTTTCCCTTTTCCGCACTATTTTAAAAAAATTGCTGACGCAATACTTCGTAAGGGGTATATTATCCAATAGGAATGTAGAATGATATCTTATCTTGCTTTGCAGCAACTAAGATTAATTTATTTGAACGAAATAACTCATTACCATTACAAAATGTTAATTTTTCTAGATGATGCAGTTTTTTTGTACGCCACTGTATAATTAACTGTATTGTTTTCGTAATTCCTAACAATTGTAACCATAAAGATTATTTGGCTATTTATGTTCTGCGTCCGGCTAACGCAAAAATGCCTTAAAATTTCTTTATTAATTTATAATTAAGTTCTTAGAATATTAAAATGCTCTATTGTCATTGGAAATACACCTACGTCCATAATTTTTATAGTTCTAGCCTATCAGGAAGTAAGTGAAAAATCAATTAGAAGACTTCATCATTACATTACAAGGAACAAGTTAAGCTAAATAAGAGTGTAGTAAGTAAAAACGAATTCATGTATTATGAATGAAATTTTTTTTTATTGAGTAAAGACACAAGTATAATAGATGAATTCCAAAGTTAAATATGACGCTAATCATATAGATAATTTTATAACTAAAATGTTTTATTAGAGCTTCAGATATATTTTTTTAAAAAGAGAGCAAAATTTTATAAAATAAATATAAATAAAAAATCATTAAAGCCATCAGAAAAACAGGCAGACCATATCGTCGTTACCATGTTAAACTATCGAATATGAAAAAATGCATTTTTCAGTATGTTTAAAAATGGGACGATTGTCACAACTAAATTTTATTAGAATTCTTCGCCTAGTAAAAATACTACTAAAATTTCTGTGAAAAACAGGAGAATGTGGGAATGGTATGAAAATTGTGTGAAAAGAAGAATTTGGATGGATTTCAATAGCGATGTGAAAGGAGAGTGAAAGGTGAAAACCATTGTGTTAATCGTAGTATAAGGCTTGGTAGTTGGTTTGAAGAAAGCAAAATGAGTATGATTGATGTTTTAATTGTTACGTATGCCTGGGTTGAGAGATTGACGCATAAACAAATTGTGAGAATAGCGCGTGTGTCATTCTTGAGGGTGATTATTCAGATTTACTCCTCAAGAGTGCGGGATGTGGTGGGGGAAGTGGCTGATATAGATACTGCTGCATCATAGGAAGTGAGCGGCGATAGTGATATTGACAAATAGGGGCCTTAAAAAAGGGTAAATTTGAAAAATAAAAGTAATTGAATTTTTATTGACTTCATTTGATAATAATCGTGTGTCTTGCATTTTAGAAATTACTGTAGAGGTAGTTTCGTGCATCGAGTGAGGTTTTTTGTTTTGGTTAAAGTGTACAGGATACATACATAAGTTATTCATTGCTGTGTGAATGAATTTCGTACATTCTAGAGATTGCTGTACAGCGAGTTTCATGCGTCCAGTGATTTTTTGTCGGTTAATGTACGCGAAGCGTACATACATAAGTTGCTGACCGCTGCTTGAATCAGTTTCATGTATTCTAGAGATTGCTGTACAGCAAGTTTCATGCGTCCAGTGATGTTGCTTTTCGTTAATGTACGCGAAGCATACATACATAAGTTTCTGACAGCTGCGTGAATGAATTTTATGTATTTGAAAAATTAGGAATTTAGAAAATTTCCCCAATTATAATATTTGTGCTTTGTGGTAGAGAAGTGATTATTTACACAATTTCTATGAGAGTTTCTTTCACGACGTAAACGTTGCTTTTATTTCGTTTTTTGGCAATTTAAAAAGTTTAAGGCATATTTTCTTATGCCTAGATTATGTGGAGATTTCTTATTTGTTAGGAAAAAACTGACTGTTAAAATGGCCAATTCTTTGTTAAAATCAGGAGAAAAAAATGTTAGAAATTTGTAAAAATGGAAAAATCTGTTGGAAAAATAATTAAAAATTTGTAAAAATTGAAAATTCTAGAGGAAAAAATAGCTAAAAAGTTGCAAAAATGGAAAAATCTAGAGGAAAAAATAGTTAAAAATCTGTAAAAATGGAAAAATCTGGAGGAAAAAATAGCTAAAAATCTGTGAAAATGGAAAAATCTGGAGGAGAAAAAAGCTAAAAATTTGTAAAAATGGAAAAATCAGGAGGAAAAATAAAATTTGTAAAAATAGAAAAATCTGGAGGGAAAAAATAGCTAAATATCTGTAAAAATGGAAAAATGTGGAGGAATAAATAGCTAAAAATTTGTAAAAATGGAAAAATTTGGAGGAAAAAATAGCTAAAAATTTGTAAAAATGGAAAAATCTGGAGGAATAAATAGCTAAAAATCTATAAAAATGGGAAAATATGGAGGAAAAAATACCTAAAAATCTGTAAAAATGGAAAAATATGGAGGAAAAAATAGATAAAAATTTGAAAAAATAACTAAAAATCTGGAGGAAAAAATAGCTAAAAATGTGTAAAAATGGAAAAATCTGGAGGAAAAAATAGCTAAATATGTGTAAAAATGGAAAAATCTGGAGGGAAAAATAGCTAAATATGTGTAAAAATGGAAAAATCTGGTGGAAAAAATAGCTAAAAATTTGTAAAAATGGAAAAATCTGGAGGATAAAATAGCTAAAAATTAGTAAAAATGGAAAAATCTGGAGGAAAAAATAGCTAAACATTTCTAAAAATGGAAAAATCTGGAGGAAATATAGCTAAAAATCTGTAAAAATGGAAAAATCTAGAGGAAAAAATAGATTAAAATTTATAAAAATGGAAAAATCTGGAGCAAAAAATAGCTAAAAATTTGTAAAAATGAAAAAATCTGGTGGAAAATATAGCTATAAATCTGTAAAAATGGAAAAATCTGCAGGAAAAAATAGCTAAAAATTTGTAAAAATGGAAAAATTTGGAGGAAAAAATAGCTAAAAATTTGAAAAAATGGAAAAATCTAGAGGATAAAATAGCTAAAGATTGTAAAAATGGAAAAATATGGAGGAAAAATTAGCTAAATATTTGTAAAAATGGAAAAATCTGGAGGAATAAATAGCTAAAAATCTATAAAAATGGAAAAATCTAGAGGAAAAAATAGCTAAAAATCTGTAAAAATGGGAAAATCTGGAGGAAAAAATGCTAAAAATTAGTAAAAATGGAAAAATCTGGAGGGAAAAAATAGCTAAAAAATTGTAAAAATGGAAAAATCTGGAGGAAAATATAGTTAAAAATTTGTAAAAATGGAAAAATCGGATGAAAAAAAGCTAAAAAATTGTAAAAATTGAAAAATCTGGATGAAAAAAAGCTAAAAAATTGTAAAAATGGAAAAATCTGGAGGAAAAAATAGCTAAAAGTTTTAAAAATTAAAAAATCTGAAGGAAAATATTGCTGAAAGTATGTAAAAATCGTTAAAATCTCGCAAAAAAACTTTTCAAAACTTTGTAAATAGCAGTAAAACGAAATAAAATCAGTATTTACTTTGTGAAAGAAATTGGTCTAGAAAATGTGTAAGTACTGACTAAATATGTAATAGCTAAAAATCTGTAAAAATGGAAAAATCTGGAGGAAAAAATAGCTAAAAATCTGTAAAAATGGAAAAATCTGGAGCAAAAAATAGCTAAAAATTTGTAAAAATGGAAAAATCTGGAGGAAAAAATAGCTATAAATCTGTAAAAATGGAAAAATCTGCAGGAAAAAATAGCTATAAATCTGTAAAAATGGGAAAATCTGCAGGAAAAAATAGCTAAAAATGTGTAAAAATGGCAAAATCTGGAGGAAAAAATAGCTAAAAATCTGTATAAATGGAAAAATCTAGAGGAAAAAATATCTAAAAATTTGTAAAAATGGAAAAATCTGGAGGAAAAAATAGCTAAAAATTTGTAAAAATAAAAAAATCTGGAGGAAAAAATAGCTAAAAATTTGAAAAAATAGCTAAAAATCTGGAGGAAAAAATAGCTAAAAATCTGTAAAAATGGAAAAATCTGGAGGAAAAAATAGCTAAAAATCTGTAAAAATGGAAAAATCTGGAGGAAAAAATAGCTAAAAATTTCTAAAAATGGAAAAATCTGGAGGAAAAAATAGCTAAAAATCTGTAAAAATGGAAAAATCTAGAGGAAAAAATAGCTAAAAATTTATAAAAATGGAAAAATCTGGAGAAAAAAATAGCTAAAAATTTGTAAAAATGGAAAAATCTGGAAGAAAAAATAGCTAAAAATGTGTAAAAATGGGAAAATCTGGAGGAAAAAATGCTAAAAATTAGTAAAAATGGAAAAATCTGGAGGGAAAAAATAGCTAAAAAATTGTAAAAATCTGGAGGAAAATATAGTTAAAAATTTGTAAAAATGGAAAAATTGGATGAAAAAAAGCTAAAAAATTGTAAAAATTGAAAAATCTGGATGAAAAAAAGCTAAAAAATTGTAAAAATGGAAAAATCTGGAGGAAAAAATAGCTAAAAGTTTTAAAAATTAAAAAATCTGAAGGAAAATATTGCTGAAAGTATGTAAAAATCGTTAAAATCTCGCAAAAAAACTTTTCAAAACTTTGTAAATAGCAGTAAAACGAAATAAAATCAGTATTTACTTTGTGAAAGAAATTGGTCTAGAAAATGTGTAAGTACTGACTAAATATGTAATAGCTAAAAATCTGTAAAAATGGAAAAATCTGGAGGAAAAAATAGCTAAAAATCTGTAAAAATGGAAAAATCTGGAGGAAAAAATAGCTAAAAATTTGTAAAAATGGAAAAATCTGGAGGAAAAAATAGCTAAAAATCTGTAAAAATGGAAAAATCTGGAGGAAAAAAATATTTAAAAATCTGAAAAAATGGAAAAATCTGGAGGAAAAAAAGCTAAAAATTTGTAAAAATGGAAAAATTTGGAGGGAAAAATAGCTAAAAATTTGTAAAAATGGAAAAATCTGGAGGAATAAATAGCTAAAAATCTATAAAAATGAGAAAATATGGAGGAAAAAATACCTAAAAATCTGTAAAAATGGAAAAATATGGAGGAAAAAATAGATAAAAATTTGAAAAAATAACTAAAAATCTAGAGGAAAAAATACCTAAAAATGTGTAAAAATGGAAAAATCTGGAGGAAAAAATAGCTAAATATGTGTAAAAATGGAAAAATCTGGAGGAAAAAATAGCTAAATATGTGTAAAAATGGAAAAATCTGGAGGAAAAAATAGCTAAAAATTTGTAAAAATGGAAAAATCTGGAGGATAAAATAGCTAAAAATTAGTAAAAATGGAAAAATCTGGAGGAAAAAATAGCTAAAAATTTCTAAAAATGGAAAAATCTGGAGGAAATATAGCTAAAAATCTGTAAAAATGGAAAAATCTAGAGGAAAAAATAGATTGAAATTTATAAAAATGGAAAAATCTGGAGCAAAAAATAGCTAAAAATTTGTAAAAATGAAAAAATCTGGTGGAAAATATAGCTATAAATCTGTAAAAATGGAAAAATCTGCAGGAAAAAATAGCTAAAAATTTGTAAAAATGGAAAAATTTGGAGGAAAAAATAGCTAAAAATTTGAAAAAATGGAAAAATCTAGAGGATAAAATAGCTAAAAATTAGTAAAAATGGAAAAATATGGAGGAAAAATTAGCTAAATATTTGTAAAAATGGAAAAATCTGGAGGAAAAAATAGCTAAAAATCTGTAAAAATGGAAAAATCTAGAGGAAAAAATAGCTAAAAATTTGTAAAAATGGAAAAATCTGGAGGAAAAAATAGCTAAAAATTTGTAAAAATAAAAAAATCTGGAGGAAAAAATAGCTAAAAATTTGAAAAATAGCTAAAAATCTGGAGGAAAAAATAGCTAAAAATCTGTAAAAATGGAAAAATCTGGAGGAAAAAATAACTAAAAATCTGTAAAAATGGAAAAATCTGGAGGAAAAAATAGCTAAAAATTTCTAAAAATGGAAAAATCTGGAGGAAAAAATAGCTAAAAATCTGTAAAAATGGAAAAATCTGGAGAAAATATAGCTAAAAATCTTTAAAAATGGAAAAATCTAGAGGAAAAAATAGCTAAAAATCTGTAAAAATGGAAAAATCTAGAGGAAAAAATAGCTAAAAATCTATAAAAATGGAAAAATCTAGAGGAAAAAATAGCTAAAAATTTATAAAAATGGAAAAATCTGGAGCAAAAAATAGCTAAAAATTTGTAAAAATGGAAAAATCTGGAGGAAAAAATAGCTATAAATCTGTAAAAATGGAAAAATCTGCAGGAAAAAATAGCTATAAATCTGTAAAAATGGAAAAATCTGCAGGAAAAAATAGCTAAAAATTTGTAAAAATGGAAAAATCTGGAGGAAAAAATAGCTAAAAATTTGTAAAAATAAAAAAATCTTGAGGAAAAAATAGCTAAAAATTTGAAAAAATAGCTAAAAATCTGGAGGAAAAAATAGCTAAAAATCTGGAGGAAAAATAGCTAAAAATCTGTAAAAATGGAAAAATCTGGAGGAAAAAATAGCTAAAAATCTGTAAAAATGGAAAAATCTGGAGGAAAAAATAGCTAAAAATTTTTAAAATGGAAAAATTTGGAGGAAAAAATAGCTAAAAATTTGTAAAAATGGAAAAATCTGGAGGAATAAATAGCTAAAAATCTAAAAAAATGGAAAAATCTGGAGAAAAAAATAGCTAAAAATTTGTAAAAATGGAAAAATCTGGAAGGAAAAAATAGCTAAAAATCTGTAAAAATGGAAATATCTGGAGAACATATAGCTAAAAATCTGTAAAAATGGAAAAATCTGGAGGAAAAAGTAGCTAAAAATCTGTAAAAATGGAAAAATCTAGAGGAAAAAATAGCTAAAAATTTATAAAAATGGAAAAATCTGGAGAAAAAAATAGCTAAAAATCTGTAAAAATGGAAATATCTGGAGAACATATAGCTAAAAATCTGTAAAAATGGAAAAATCTGGAGGAAAAAGTAGCTAAAAATCTGTAAAAATGGAAAAATCTAGAGGAAAAAATAGCTAAAAATATGTAAAAGTGGAAAAATCTGGAGAAAAAAATAGCTAAAAAACTGTAAAAATAGAAAAATCTGGAGGGATAAAATAGCTAAAAATCTGTAAAAATGGAAAAATCTGGAGGAAAAGATAGGTAAAAATTTCAAGAAATGGAAAAATCTAGAGTTAAAAATAGCTAAAAATTTGTAAAAATGGAAAAATCCGGAGGAAAAAATAGCTAAAAATTTGTAAAAATGGAAAAATTTGGAGGAAAAAATAGCTAAAAATTTGTAAAAATGGAAAAATCTGGAGGAAAAAATAGCTAAAAATCTGTAAAAATGGAAAAATCTAGAGGAAAAAATAGCTAAAAATTTATAAAAATGGAAAAATCTGGAACAAAAAATAGCTAAAAATTTGTAAAATTGGAAAAATCTGGAGGAAAAAATAGCTATAAATCTGTAAAAATTGAAAAATCTGCAGGAAAAATTTGCTAAAAATGTGTAAAAATGGAAAAATCTGGAGGAAAAAATAGCTAAAAATCTGTAAAAATGGAAAAATCTAGAGGAAAAAATAGCTAAAAATTTGTAAAAATAAAAAAATCTGGAGGAAAAAATAGCTAAAAATTTGAAAAAATAGCTAAAAATCTGGAAGAAAAAATAGCTAAAAATCTGTAAAAATGGAAAAATCTGGAGGAAAAAATAGCTAAAAATCTGTAAAAATGGAAAAATCTGGAGGAAAAAATAGCTAAAAATTTCTAAAAATGGAAAAATCTGGAGGAAAAAATAGCTAAAAATCTGTAAAAATGGAAAAATCTGGAGAAAATATAGCTAAAAATCTTTAAAAATGGAAAAATCTAGAGGAAAAAATAGCTAAAAATCTGTAAAAATGGAAAAATCTAGAGGAAAAAATAGCTAAAAATGTATAAAAATGGAAAAATCTGGAGAAAAAAATAGCTAAAAATTTGTAAAAATGGAAAAATCTGGAAGAAAAAATAGCTAAAAATGTGTAAAAATGGGAAAATCTGGAGGAAAAAATGCTAAAAATTAGTAAAAATGGAAAAATCTGGAGGGAAAAAATAGCTAAAAAATTGTAAAAATGGAAAAATCTGGAGGAAAATATAGTTAAAAATTTGTAAAAATGGAAAAATCGGATGAAAAAAAGCTAAAAAATTGTAAAAATTGAAAAATCTGGATGAAAAAAAGCTAAAAAATTGTAAAAATGGAAAAATCTGGAGGAAAAAATAGCTAAAAGTTTTAAAAATTAAAAAATCTGAAGGAAAATATTGCTGAAAGTATGTAAAAATCGAAAAATCTCGCAAAAAATCTTTTCAAAACTTTGTAAATAGCAGTAAAACGAAATAAAATCAGTATTTACTTTGTGAAAGAAATTGGTCTAGAAATTGTGTAAGTACTGACTAAATATGTAATAGCTAAAAATCTGTAAAAATGGAAAAATCTGGAGGAAAAAATAGCTAAAAATCTGTAAAAATGGAAAAATCTGGAGGAAAAAATAGCTAAAAATCTGTAAAAATGGAAAAATCTGGAGGAAAAAAAGAGTTAAAAATCTGTAAAAATGGAAAAATCTGGAGGACAAAAAGCTAAAAATTTGTAAAAATGGAAAAATCTGGAGGAAAAATAGCTAAAAATTTGTAAAAATAGAAAAATCTGGAGGAAAAAATAGCTAAAAATTTGAAAAAAATAGCTAAAAATCTGGAGGAAAAAATAGCTAAAAATCTGTAAAAATGGAAATATCTGGAGGAAAAAATAGCTAAATATGTGTAAAAATGGAAAAATCTGGAGAAAAAAATAGCTAAAAAGCTGTAAAAATAGAAAAATCTAGAGGAAAAAATAGCTAAAAATTTGTAAAAATGGAAAAATCTGGAGGAACAAATAGCTAAAAATCTATAAAAATGGGAAAATATGGATGAAAAAATACCTAAAAATCTGTAAAAATGGAAAAATATGGAGGAAAAAATAGATAAAAATTTGAAAAAATAACTAAAAATCTGGAGGAAAAAATAGCTAAAAATGTGTAAAAATGGAAAAATCTGGAGGAAAAAATAGCTAAATATGTGTAAAAATGGAAAAATCTGGAGGAAAAAATAGCTAAATATGTGTAAAAATGGAAAAATCTGGAGGAAAAAATAGCTAAAAATTTGTAAAAATGGAAAAATCTGGAGGATAAAATAGCTATAAATTAGTAAAAATGGAAAAATCTGGAGGAAAAAATAGCTAAAAATTTCTAAAAATGGAAAAATCTGGAGGAAATATAGCTAAATATTTGTAAAAATGGAAAAATCTGGAGGAATAAATAGCTAAAAATCTATAAAAATGGAAAAATATGGAGGAAAAAATAGCTAAAAATCTGTAAAAATGGAAAAATCTAGAGGAAAAAATAGCTAAAAATTTATAAAAATGGAAAAATCTGGAGCAAAAAATAGCTAAAAATTTGTAAAAATGGAAAAATCTGGAGGAAAGAATAGCTATAAATCTGTAAAAATGGAAAAATCTGCAGGAAAAAATAGCTATAAATCTGTAAAAATGGAAAAATCTGCAGGAAAAAATAGCTAAAAATGTGTAAAAATGGAAAAATCTGGAGGAAAAAATAGCTAAAAATCTGTAAAAATGGAAAAATCTAGAGGAAAAAATAGCTAAAAATTTGTAAAAATGGAAAAATCTGGAGGAAAAAATAGCTAAAAATTTGTAAAAATAAAAAAAAATCTGGAGGAAAAAATAGCTAAAAATTTGAAAAAATAGCTAAAAATCTGGAGGAAAAAATAGCTAAAAATCTGTAAAAATGGAAAAATCTGGAGGAAAAAATAGCTAAAAATCTGTAAAAATGGAAAAATCTGGAGGAAAAAATAGCTAAAAATTTCTAAAAATGGAAAAATCTGGAGGAAAAAATAGCTAAAAATCTGTAAAAATGGAAAAATCTGGAGAAAATATAGCTAAAAATCTTTAAAAATGGAAAAATCTAGAGGAAAAAATAGCTAAAAATCTGTAAAAATGGGAAAATCTGGAGGAAAAAATGCTAAAAATTAGTAAAAATGGAAAAATCTGGAGGGAAAAAATAGCTAAAAAATTGTAAAAATGGAAAAATCTGGAGGAAAATATAGTTAAAAATTTGTAAAAATGGAAAAATCGGATGGAAAAAAGCTAAAAAATTGTAAAAATTGAAAAATCTGGATGAAAAAAAGCTAAAAAATTGTAAAAATGGAAAAATCTGGAGGAAAAAATAGCTAAAAGTTTTAAAAATTAAAAAATCTGAAGGAAAATATTGCTGAAAGTATGTAAAAATCGTTAAAATCTCGCAAAAAAACTTTTCAAAACTTTGTAAATAGCAGTAAAACGAAATAAAATCAGTATTTACTTTGTGAAAGAATTGGTCTAGAAAATGTGTAAGTACTGACTAAATATGTAATAGCTAAAAATCTGTAAAAATGGAAAAATCTGGAGGAAAAAATAGCTAAAAATCTGTAAAAATGGAAAAATCTGGAGCAAAAAATAGCTAAAAATTTGTAAAAATGGAAAAATCTGGAGGAAAAAATAGCTATAAATCTGTAAAAATGGAAAAATCTGCAGGAAAAAATAGCTATAAATCTGTAAAAATGGAAAAATCTGCAGGAAAAAATAGCTAAAAATGTGTAAAAATGGCAAAATCTGGAGGAAAAAATAGCTAAAAATCTGTATAAATGGAAAAATCTAGAGGAAAAAATAGCTAAAAATTTGTAAAAATGGAAAAATCTGGAGGAAAAAATAGCTAAAAATTTGTAAAAATAAAAAAATCTGGAGGAAAAAATAGCTAAAAATTTGAAAAAAATAGCTAAAAATCTGGAGGAAAAAATAGCTAAAAATCTGTAAAAATGGAAAAATCTGGAGGAAAAAATAGCTAAAAATCTGTAAAAATGGAAAAATCTGGAGGAAAAAATAGCTAAAAATTTCTAAAAATGGAAAAATCTGGAGGAAAAAATAGCTAAAATCTGTAAAAATGGAAAAATCTAGAGGAAAAAATAGCTAAAAATTTATAAAAATGGAAAAATCTGGAGAAAAAAATAGCTAAAAATTGGTAAAAATGGAAAAATCTGGAAGGAAAAAATAGCTAAATATCTGTAAAAATGGAAAAATGTGGAGGAAAAAATAGCTAAAAATATGTAAAAGTGGAAAAATCTGGAGAAAAAAATAGCTAAAAAGCTGTAAAAATAGAAAAATCTGGAGGGATAAAATAGCTAAAAATCTGTAAAAATGGAAAAATCTGGAGGAAAAGATAGGTAAAAATTTCAAGAAATGGAAAAATCTAGAGTTAAAAATAGCTAAAAATTTGTAAAAATGGAAAAATCCGGAGGAAAAAATAGCTAAAAATTTGTAAAAATGGAAAAATTTGGAGGAAAAAATAGCTAAAAATGTGTAAAAATGGAAAAATCTGGAGGAAAAAATAGCTAAAAATCTGTAAAAATGGAAAAATCTAGAGGAAAAAATAGCTAAAAATTTGTAAAAATAAAAAAATCTGGAGGAAAAAATAGCTAAAAATTTGAAAAAATAGCTAAAAATCTGGAGGAAAAAATAGCTAAAAATCTGTAAAAATGGAAAAATCTGGAGGAAAAAATAGCTAAAAATCTGTAAAAATGGAAAAATTTGGAGGAAAAAATAGCTAAAAATTTCTAAAAATGGAAAAATCTGGAGGAAAAAATAGCTAAAAATCTGTAAAAATGGAAAAATCTGGAGAAAATATAGCTAAAAATCTTTAAAAATGGAAAATCTAGAGGAAAAAATAGCTAAAAATCTGTAAAAATGGAAAAATCTAGAGGAAAAAATAGCTAAAAATTTATAAAAATGGAAAAATCTGGAGAAAAAAATAGCTAAAAATTTGTAAAAATGGAAAAATCTGGAAGGAAAAAAATAGCTAAATATCTGTAAAAATGGAAAAATGTGGAGGAAAAAATAGCTAAAAATATGTAAAAGTGGAAAAATATGGAGAAAAAAAATAGCTAAAAGCTGTAAAAATAGAAAAATCTGGAGGGATAAAATAGCTAAAAATCTGTAAAAATGGAAAAATCTGGAGGAAAAGATAGGTAAAAATTTCAAGAAATGGAAAAATCTAGAGTTAAAAATAGCTAAAAATTTGTAAAAATGGAAAAATCCGGAGGAAAAAATAGCTAAAAATTTGTAAAAATGGAAAAATTTGGAGGAAAAAATAGCTAAAAATTTGTAAAAATGGAAAAATCTGGAGGAAAAAATAGCTAAAAATCTGTAAAAATGGAAAAATCTAGAGGAAAAAATAGCTAAAAATTTATAAAAATGGAAAAATCTGGAGCAAAAATAGCTAAAAATTTGTAAAATTGGAAAAATCTGGAGGAAAAAATAGCTATAAATCTGTAAAAATTGAAAAATCTGCAGGATAAAATAGCTATAAATCTGTAAAAATGGAAAAATCTGCAGGAAAAAATTTGCTAAAAATGTGTAAAAATGGAAAAATCTGGAGGAAAAAATAGCTAAAAATTTTGTAAAAATGGAAAAATCTGGAGGAATAAATAGCTAAAAATCTATAAAAATGGGAAAATATGGATGAAAAAATACCTAAAAATCTGTAAAAATGGAAAAATATGGAGGAAAAAATAGATAAAAATTTGAAAAAATAACTAAAAATCTGGAGGAAAAAATAGCTAAAAATGTGTAAAAATGGAAAAATCTGGAGGAAAAATAGCTAAATATGTGTAAAAATGGAAAAATCTGGAGGAAAAAATAGCTAAATATGTGTAAAAATGGAAAAATCTGGAGGAAAAAATAGCTATAAATTAGTAAAAATGGAAAAATCTGGAGGAAAAAATAGCTAAAAATTTCTAAAAATGGAAAAATCTGGAGGAAATATAGCTAAAAATCTGTAAAAATGGAAAAATCTAGAGGAAAAAATAGATTAAAATTTATAAAAATAGAAAAATCTGGAGCAAAAAATAGCTAAAAATTTGTAAAAATGAAAAAATCTGGTGGAAAATATAGCTATAAATCTGTAAAAATGGAAAAATCTGCATTAAAAAATAGCTAAAAATTTGTAAAAATGGAAAAATTTGGAGGAAAAAATAGCTAAAAATTTGAAAAAATGGAAAAATCTAGAGGATAAAATAGCTAAAAATTAGTAAATATGGAAAAATATGGAGGAGAAATTAGCAAAATATTTGTAAAAATGGAAAAATCTGGAGGAATAAATAGCTAAAAATCTATAAAAATGGAAAAATATGGAGGAAAAAAAAGCTAAAAATCTGTAAAAATGGAAAAATCTAGAGGAAAAAATAGCTAAAAATTTATAAAAATGGAAAAATCTGGAGCAAAAAATAGCTAAAAATTTGTAAAAATGGAAAAATCTGGAGGAAAAAATAGCTATAAATCTGTAAAAATTGAAAAATCTGCAGGAAAAATAGCTATAAATCTGTAAAAATGGAAAAATCTGCAGGAAAAAATTTGCTAAAAATGTGTAAAAATGGAAAAATCTGGAGGAAAAAATAGCTAAAAATCTGTAAAAATGGAAAAATCTAGAGGAAAAAATAGCTAAAAATTTGTAAAAATAAAAAAATCTGGAGGAAAAAATAGCTAAAAATTTGAAAAAATAGCTAAAAATCTGGAGTAAAAAATAGCTAAAAATCTGTAAAAATGGAAAAATCTGGAGGAAAAAATAGCTAAAAAATCTGTAAAAATGGAAAAATCTGGAGAAAATATAGCTAAAAATCTTTAAAAATGGAAAAATCTAGAGGAAAAAATAGCTAAAAATCTGTAAAAATGGAAAAATCTGGAAGGAAAAAATAGCTAAATATCTGTAAAAATGGAAAAATGTGGAGGAAAAAATACCTAAAAATCTGTAAAAATGGAAAAATATGGAGGAAAAAATAGATAAAAATTTGAAAAAATAACTAAAAATCTGGAGGAAAAAATAGCTAAAAATGTGTAAAAATGGAAAAATCTGGAGGAAAAAATAGCTAAATATGTGTAAAAATGGAAAAATCTTTAGGAAAAAATAGCTAAATATGTGTAAAAATGGAAAAATCTGGAGGAAAAAATAGCTAAAAATTTGTAAAAATGGAAAAATTTGGAGGAAAAAATAGCTAAAAATTTGTAAAAATGGAAAAATCTGGAGGAATAAATAGCTAAAAATCTATAAAAATGGAAAAATCTGGAGAAAAAAATAGCTAAAAATTTGTAAAAATGGAAAAATCTGGAAGGAAAAAATAGCTAAAAATCTGT